>CM043324.1:39758646-41031146 GCA_023736055.1 Quercus glauca | reverse complement strand
TATGGAGAACCTTTAATAAATTTTCCTTAAAGTAGTTTGTGCTTTTATGGTCCTACTTTTTGGCTGGTTGGTTTGCTTGTGGCATTTAGATTGGATGTGCCATGTATGTATGAGAAAGAAAATGAAATAGAGACTGCTACTTCAGATTTTGTTAGCCTTAAATGGCTCACAACTATTGATTTGTATATTCTTTTTCATTCACTTCATCCTTCTTTTTTACTCATGTTGGTTGGTTCAAGTTACCTGTTGTTGTCGAACTGTTTGAGACTACTTTCTTGGAAGAGGCCCCTTACTAGAAACTAGAAACTCGAGAATAACATCAGTTAGAAAAGAACCCTCAACCTATCTGTTAAGAACTGACATCCAACTTTGGCACAATAGAAAACATACTTTGGCAGAGATTATTTCTTTCTTTCCCTGTTGGCATTGTTCAGTATGTATGTTCTTTGAATCCTTGCTGTGTGTAATTTGGTTGTCTGTGAGAATGGAACCCTTAACCTATATGTTGAAAATTTACATCCACCTTTGGCACAATAGGAAACATACTTTGGCAAAGAGTAGTTTTGTCTTTCCCTGCTGGCATTGTTCAGTATGTATGTTAGTTTGAGTCCTTGCTGTGTTAGAAATGCCTTTTTTTTTAATCATATTCTGTTCATATTTTACTTGAAGTTTTGCTTTTTATGTTTCATTTCTCACTGATGAACATTATTTTCAATCTTTTATTTGAAAATTATTTGCTTATAATTGCTCCTGTTGCTGTAATATCACAAATTCCTGCAGGCCCCCTTCTTGTAACAAAATAATAAGAATTGTTGCCTGTAGGTAGGTGATCCTCTAGAGAAGGCTGCACTTAAGGGAATTGATTGGAGTTATAAGTCAGATGAAAAGGCCATGCCAAAAAGGTATGCTGTGACATTTCAATATCATTAGTCTTATTGCTCTTTGGGCTTTATTTCTATATATAGTTTTATTTTCATTCTTTAATCTGAGATTGGAATGTGATTTTATGGACATGTATTCATTTTCTTTATCTTTTTCCTTTCTATAGCTACACTTTTTGCTTCTGTTATTGGGTTATTGGTTCCTTTCTTTACATGTTCTTTTTGTTAAAGAACATGTGGCAAGAGATTTTTATTAAAAGAGCATAAGAGGGTAAAAAAATCACTTAAGAACAAGAGTAAAGACAAATGAAGGTAGCAATTAAAAAGAGCTCAGCTGTTCATTGACTGTATCTTTGTCTATTAATTTTGGTGGAAACAGCCACTAAAGTCTTGAAGCAATTACTGCATAAATAGATTTTTTTTTTTAATGATTTTATGACATGTTATAAATTGCAGGGGAAGTGGCAATGCTGTTCAGATTGTTCAGAGACACCACTTTGCATCCCACTTGAAGAGAATGGCAGTTGTTGTTCGCATTCAGGAGGAATTTTTTGCTTTTGTGAAGGTCTGTTTTATCCATGAACCCTGCAATTTGTATGCATGCATATGGGGATTAGGAATGCTATTTTACTAGATGCTTGCATAATCAGGTAGCTTATAAGTAAGAAGTTATTGTGTATTTTATGGTAAAATTTTGAAAATTTTATAGGTAGATACGAAAATGTATTTGGGAATATGCCATGATATATAACGTCAAGATTTTTCTTTAGAAAAAGAAGTTTTTCAAAAATTCCCAAGAATTTTTGTCATTTTTGGAATACCACCTAAAGGTTATCCTTGAGTTCTCTGGATGATCTTTTAGGTTTTGGACTGGGGCCAACACCTCCCTAGGCATTATGAACTCAAGCTAAGGAGCCACTCCTCTAACTCCCAGTAAAACTCAATGGCTTGGTACTCATAGTTTGTTGGAATGTCAAAATGTGACATTTCTGGTTGATTTTACAATGAAAATGTTCCTTACAATGCAAGTACCTGCATAAGCATAATTGGAATTTCTGGACTGCAAGTGGCTTGAATAGATTGATATTTGAACATCCTTTCTCCAAGTAGTTTATTGATTAATTTCAATCTGTGTAAAAACTCAGAAATCAAAATACTGTATCATTGTAGGATCCTCTGCTACCCTTGTTGTTAATTGTTGAGCTGATTATTGTTCAGTATCCTGCTAGTGATAAAAAAATCCAAATAGAAGCGATTGGAGATTCAGTCCTGCTCTTTCTTTCTTTCTTTTTGTAGGGATTTTTTTACCCTTCTACCGATAAAATTCTTTGAATCTCATTGCAGGGTGCCCCTGAAACTATTCAGGATAGGCTCATTGATGTGCCATCATCATATGTTGAGACCTACAAGAAATATACTCGTCAAGGGTCTCGTGTTCTGGCTCTTGCTTTCAAGTCTCTTCCAGATATGACAGTAAGACTTTGAGATTTATTTTCTCCCAAGTGGCATTGGATTTTGTTTTCCACCATGTTGAGGGTTTTTTTTTTTCAAAAAAAAAATTATTTTATTTTATTTTCAGGAAAAGTGTGTGTGTTATCTTTGACTAATGTTTTTTTGTCTTCTAAGAATATAAAGTATTGCTTCAGGTTTAGAGTGACAGAGTGATTTCTTTATTGTTTTGGTTATCTATAATGCCAGGTATAAAATTACAAAATCCATTTCATCTTTTCAAGATTTCAACGTCAAAGAGTTGCCTCAAAAGTGGACAAGTTTTGTTGAGAAATATGCCCAGCTCGGTGTTTAGCTGTACTTTTGTGTATATAGTTTTATGCAGTTCTGGGCAAAGGATAAAATGCATGTGGTTATTTTGCCATGTTTGTGAACCTTTTTTCTCTCATTCCTTTACTTCTATATATTTCACTCCTTTGGTTATTTTGGAAAGGATAAAATGTATTTTCTGAAGTTTCTACTTCCTCCTCAATCTGGGAGTTTTGAAAGTGGAATTAATATGTAGTAATAATATTAACAAAAAGTCAACCTGAGTCATGTGTGGTTTTGAAAATTAACTGTTATTACACTTTGATTACCCTCTAACTTTGGAGCTAAATTGAAGTCTAAAGGTGTGTTTTAGTAGTGAGAATCACAAAAACTGCCCTTTTTACTCTTCCGATCAAGAACACTATTGGTTTTCCTCTTTCTCAGGCATTAATTCATTAGTTATTCCAATAAATCATTCAATCTATTTATATATGTTTGTTTGACTTGTTGCTTATTTGGTTTCTGCATGAAGGTTAGTGAAGCTAGAAGCCTGGATAGGGATATAGTGGAGAGTGGCCTTACTTTCGCTGGTTTTGCGGTAAACAATAAACCGTTCTATTTACATGCAGTATCTATCCTATGGTAGAAAAATATTTGCAGCAAATGCTTAAGAGTTGTTTCATACCCAAAAAAAAAAAAAAAAATTACAAATGCTTGATTGTTGTTACTTATCATATTTATTGTTAATAAATGCTCTTAATTTATGTGTCAGGTATTCAATTGTCCTATTAGAGCAGATTCAGCCAGAGTCTTGTCCGAACTAAAAGCATCTTCACATGACTTGGTAAGGGACGTTTTTTTTTTTTTTTTTTTTATATACCTTACCTATTCTTTTTTTGATTGACAAATAAAACAGGCACCTATACATGATTAAATCTATGACCTCACCCTCAACTCCTTGTTTGTGAGGAGAGAAGTTTAACTCACCTATCAGATCTGTCCAAAAAGGGTGGAACCGTGGAAGTCAGTCATGGTAGCATTGGTTTATCTGTTACTGATAAAAAAAAGTTGCTAGTGTGATTAAGAGCTGTATTTGGTAATAAGTTTGATTGGTGAAAGTTGCTAGTGTGATTAAGAGCTGTATTTGGTAATAAGTTTGATTAGTGTCTTTTTAGGGATGGATTTGGATTTTGTAGGTGCACATCCACATTTATCCCTCAATCCCTAAAATTTTAATTTTAGGCTCCGTTTGTTTTGATGTAAAATATTTTTCGGAAAAGCAAAAATTTTCAAGTTTTTGGTTGTGTTCTTGCTCCTGAAAACATTTCAAGTGTTTGGTTGCATTCCTAAAAATGCTATGCAAAACATATTTTCTACTACTTCTCCACATGCTCTCATCTCCCAAACACATAATAATAATAATAAGAAGTTTAGATTAAAAAAAAATGATTGGTGACCGGTGGTGGCGACAGGAGACTGGCGACATCAATGCAGGGTGGTGGTTTGGCTGCTGACAGTGGGCATGGAGGGTTCGAGATTGGGCTGATGAGTTTTGGGTGACGCATAAAATGTTATGATTGCAAATGAAAGCGTAAAACATTTTACACTCAAAAGTGCCTCAATTTTACTGTCAACCCTAAATTTTGTTGAGGTTGACCAGCAGTTTCAGTCACCCTAAACATCTGCATATGTGAAAAATATTTTCCATTGAAACAAACGGAGACATAAGAGACCTATTTTTCCCATGAATATCAATTGGTAAAACACGCTTATGACAGAATGATCATTCACATGTTTCTTTTTAAATTTTGGCAATTCATCTAATTGATGCTCAAACTTTTAGGCATGGACTGAAGGCCTCTTGTCTTCAGCCTGAAGGTTTTGGTATGGAGACAGTAACTAGTTCCTTTGTGCTCCTTTTACTGTATTTTTCTTTTATTTCCTTTTTAAAAAAATTTTCTTTATTACAGAAACTATGCAAACCCCTCCCCCCCAATTCTTATTTTTTTTGGCCTTGTTTTAATCTTTATTTCGATACTTAGTCCAATCTAAAATCTACACCAATCCTCCTTGCCCCTTCGTCTGCTTGGGCTACCGCTCAAATGTATATCTAGAAAATAAGTTGTAAATATCTACATTAAGACACTGTTTCCTATTGACAGGTGATGATTACTGGTGACCAAGCTCTGACAGCTTGCCATGTTGCTAGTCAAGTTCATATTGTATCAAAACCAGCATTGATTCTTGGTCCAGCGAGGAACGGTGACGGGTATGAGTGGATATCTACTGATGAGACTCAGATGTTTCAATACAGGTGAAGGTTTTATTCCTTCTTCCCCCTGGTGGCCCCCCTTCTTTCTTATCATGGTTGCCTCTATTTTGTTTAATTTGATCCATATTTCATTCTGGCTTTATATCCTAATAAACTTGCATAGGACACTATGTTTGCTTTGAACTCATGTCCTATGGCTTCATGCATCTTATCTCGTATTATGAAGTCATTTAAATAGCTTTACCAGTTTGTTGAGCACTGTTCCAAATTATGATTTACTTTTTGTTTTTTGGATTGATCTAAGAAGTGTAATTGATTTCAGTGAGAAAGAGGTTGAAACTTTATCAGAGAGTCATGATCTCTGTGTTGGTGGGGACTGCATTGAGATGTTACAACAGACCTCTGCTGTTTTACAAGTCATTCCTTATGTGAAGGTTCTGATTCATACATACATTATGTCTGGAACTGGTTGTTGATGTTGTAGCCTTTGTAATGCATATCTAGATTGTTGTCTCAGGTTTTTGCAAGAGTTGCTCCTGAGCAAAAAGAACTCATCATGACCACTTTTAAAACAGTGGGAAGGATAACATTGATGTGTGGGGATGGAACTAATGATGTTGGAGCTCTGAAGCAGGTAATATGTTGCTAAAGATAGTTATTTCTTTTTCATTTAATCTTTTCAAGTTTCATGGATATTTATTTTTCCCAAGTCAGAATTCAGAAGTTATCTTTTCTTATAGGATGATATATTACGCTTAACTCCAACCAGATTTCCACCCACAACATTTTTGGTTAAACCACCCTGCCAGAACTGTTAAAACTGATATTTTGATTACACTGCTATTTGCCCATTTATAATTGACTCCTTTCAGCCAATGATTGTATATACCTGCAAAGTTTACTCAGGTTCTTCTCACTTTGTTTCTGGGTTTACGGAAACAATATTATTTCTGGTGCCATTATTCCTACTTCTGCAGCTATAGGTTTGCACTTTTACCCAATATGGGAAGCTTCTTCCGTTGGCTTTTGTATTAGAACCCTGCCAGAGTAGCTTTAGATTTAGAATTGCAGTTATCTATATTATTATTTAAGAGACTTCCCTTGTTTGGGATGAACTTTTCTCTGCTTCAAAAATACCCTTACACTCTACGTTTAAGCACATGCAAGATTGGAGGACAATTTGGTAAAAATACATCTTTAACTCCCACTAAAACGTTGCCTACAAGACAAGACCACTCTCTTTTTGGTTTTCAAATTGCTTTATCCACTTTTAGATTTTGTGTTTTCATCACACCTGTAGGTATTTTTGTTACTGAAAAATGCAGTCCCGAATTATGATGAATGAAAATTATTAACCTTCAGAAAAAAATAGAACCTCACGTGCGTGCTTAGAGGCTAGTGTGTGTGTGTGTGTGTGTGTGTATATATAATGAGATACTATTTGCACAAAGCTAGCTCTCTCTCTCTCTCATTGGATATGCTGTGATTGGAAATTCGGTTGTGGTAAATTTTAGCATGAAGGATTTACATTGTCAATAGATGATATACTTGGAAATTTTCATATATATATATATATAATGAGATGCTATTTGCACAAAGCTAGCTCTCTCTCTCTCTCTCATTGGTTATGCTGTGATTGGAAATTCGGTTGTGGCAAATTTCAGCATGAAGGATTTACATTGTCAATAGACGATATACTTGGAAATTTTCATATATATATATATATATAATGAGATGCTATTTGCACAAAGCTAGCTCTCTCTCTCTCTCTCATTGGTTATGCTGTGATTGGAAATTTGGATGTGGCAAATTTCAGCATGAAGGATTTACATTGTCAATAGACGATAAACTTGGAAATTTTTTTCTAGTCATAATCCTGTATATACCAATTAAAAAAAAAGGTATAATCCTGTATCTAGTTTTGCCAAATCAGATGCATCAGAAAAAGGTACAATCATGTTATTTATTTTTGTTTTCAGGCTGATGTAGGAGTTGCCTTGTTGAATGCGGTGCCTCCAAGTCAAAGTGGAAACTCATCCTCTGAAAAATCTAAGGATGAAAGTATGAAGTCCATCAAATCAAAAAAATCAAAGCCCACATTGGAAGCAACTGGAAAGGCTACCATTTTAAACGGAGAAGGCTCTTCAAAAGGTAAAGGTACTACAAGATCAGATACTAACGTTTCAGCTGGTAATCGCCATCTGACAGCTGCAGAAATTCAAAGACAAAAGCTGAAGAAGATGATGGATGAGCTAAATGAGGAGGGTGATGGTCATGCAGCTCCTGTTGTCAAGCTTGGTGATGCCTCAATGGCATCACCATTCACTGCAAAGCATGCATCAGTTGCCCCAACCACTGACATAATTCGTCAGGGTCGAAGTACTCTAGTAACTACCCTCCAGATGTTCAAAATACTTGGCCTTAACTGCCTTGCTACAGCATATGTGTTGAGTGTTATGTATTTGGATGGTGTCAAGCTTGGAGATGTCCAGGCTACAATCAGTGGTGTCTTCACAGCTGCCTTTTTCCTGTTCATCTCACATGCCCGTCCCCTTCCCACTCTATCAGCTGCACGGCCCCACCCAAATGTCTTTTGCTCCTACGTCTTACTTTCTCTCTTGGGACAGTTTGCAATCCACTTATGTTTCTTGATTTCTTCTGTAAATGAGGCTCAGAAACACATGCCTGATGAGTGCATCGAGCCAGACTCCGATTTCCATCCCAACCTGGTGAATACAGTTTCATACATGGTGAGCATGATGATCCAGGTGGCTACTTTTGCTGTAAACTACATGGGCCATCCTTTTAACCAGAGCGTCTCTGAGAACAAACCATTTTTGTATGCCCTCTTGGCTGCTGTTGGTTTTTTCACAGTTATAGCTTCCGATCTATTTAGGGACTTGAATGACTGGTTGAAATTGGTGCCTTTGCCAGTGGGGTTAAGGAATAAGCTACTGATTTGGGCTTTACTCATGTATTTGGCCTGCTACTCCTGGGAGAGACTCTTGAGGTGGGCTTTCCCTGGTAAGGTTCCGGCCTGGAAGAAGCGACAACGACTTGCTGCATCTAATCTAGAAAAGAAGAAACATGTCTGAGTGAATGAAGACTTGAAGCGGAGTGGATGGAACTGCATTGGGCATTATTTGAATGGCTCTGCAGTTGGTGCTGACTGTAGCATCAAAAAGAGCCATAGGAAGGGATATAGTCAATTGGTCTTACTTTTGTAACTTTAGTTTGATTAAATTATGAGGCTTCTTCCTCGTGTAGTCAGAAATTTTGTCTACCAACTTAAAATATTATTTTGCAGAGAAAAATTATTATTAGGCACTAGTCACTACTCAAAAACTGTGATCTGAGATACTTTTTTATATAGGAGATTCAAATGAATATTTTCAACGTTCAACACCATTGTATCTGACTTTCTCCCAGATATGGTAATTGTATTTCAAAAAAAAAAAAAAAAAAAGGAAAAAGAAGGTTATTTGATACTGTGGTTATTCTGTTTTACTCTTTGTTTCATGCCAAAGGGTTCTGTATTCCTGGTTGTTTTCAGCTATGTAATGAATAACCAATAAGATAGGCATAAAGTTATCAAAAAAAGAAAAGAAAAAAGATAGGCAAAAAGAATGACGCAGAATGGTTGAACAATGGCATTGTGGTTTTCTCTCTCTCTCTAAGGTATAAAGTTATGTAATGAATAACCAATACGACAGGCATAAAGAATGAGGCAGAACGGTGAACGGATGGGTGCATATCATGGCCCAACTTTATAGTTAAGTGCAACGCTAAGTGCGAGTTGAAACTCCATCTCCATTGTTTCTGCATGTACAGTTGCTAAAAGAGTAGAGAACTTTGCCTTAAAACCTGACCAGAATATAATCCTTATGAGTTCATAGAAAGTAGGAGTATACAAATGAACAATTCTTTTTTTCATAAAGTGCACAAATCAGTGGTTGGTAAATCATTATTGAGACTGATCTGACTTGTACCTTGAAAATCATCTACCTTGTTTATAAAAAAAAAAAAAAAAAAAGGGGGAAAAACAAGGGCAAGGCTAGATCTAGGACCACAATTGACACTGGAGAATGGCATTTTTTGACTGGTGGATTTTGTTTAAAATCATTTTAGAAAGAAACTTATGCTGCTCAAACCTACTTGTTAGGCCACGAGTTTTATAATTCAACTTTAACAAAGGTGTCTAGGGTTCTAAGGGTCTGTTTGGTAAGTATACTCAAACACATGTTTACAGTTTTTAAACAACATTATACGTATTTTCACATACTTTTTGACCCATATGTATATCAAAAAAATACAATCAACATTACTCATATTCTCTACCAAACAGGCCCTAATTCTCCCTCCTCAAACTATTGATTTTTTATATATATATATATATAAAATAAATGAGTTTAGCTATATAGCTACTCAAAGTTAAGCTAAGATGAGATCAGAAACACAACATATTAGGGGACGAAGTAGCGTTAAATCAATGGAACATTACAAGTTTGGTTTGTGATATATAAATTGCATCACTGGAGGTGAAGCAAGATTGAGTCAATGACAATATTGTTGAGGTCACTATTGTACTCAATATCACTATTAAAATTTCCTAATAATCATGTAAAAATGTTTATGCGCTGCTAGCCAAGAAGTTTGTGGTCCTTAAGAAAGTGAATTCATCACAAGGAAGGACAATGCTTTTTTGGCTACCATACCCGTACTCATCAGCAGCCTTCTCCAACAATTGCTGGAAAGTGGAATTCTTCAACATAGAAAGCGGGATGACAAATCTTTTCAGTTCTTTGCCCACGTACACCACAAAGTGCCCCTTTGGTGCTCTTTTCGTCCCCTCATTGTCATGCTTCCTAGCCATTTTGAGACTAAAGTGAATGTGCTTAAACGGGTAGCTTCTATTTCTATATATATAGAAGTTTAAATGTTTGTAAATCTTGAATTGTGCTTATTATCAATGTCTAAGAAAGAGGGTGGGGGCAGAGAAAGTGAGGTGATACTGTGATAGCTTGTTGTTCCGTGGCTAACATGTGTGTAAGAGGGGACACATGGGGTATGTAGATTGTACACTAAATTGGAACTAAAACAAGCTCAAGATTCTTCACACAAGTAGATATTACAAACACGTTTTACTTTTAAAACTTGAGTTCTGAAGAACAATGAGTCCACACGGTTTAAATTCAATGAAAGTCAAGACGATCATGCAAAAATATTTTCTAGTCATATCTCAACTCTGAATGCCATAAGAGTACTAAAACCTGCCATTTTTATTTACACTTGCAAATGACTTGGTGCAGTCTTCATTATATGCATGTGGCTACAACTAAGAGCTTATCTTCATCAGTTCATGTGTGTATTTGCTTCCACAAGTGCTGAGTCTGCTGACCAATGATGTGACTTAACATGAATGGCTTTTTCTATATAGAAATCACGTCTTTTGGGTTCACTATCCCAGCCTATCCTAGAACAGTCGAATTTTTGTTGCTTCTGAGGTTCATTAGTCTAATTATCTTGAGGCTCACTGGTCTCAATTGCTTCACCGCCCACGTTTAATGGGCAGAGTTTGTCAATGCAATATGCCGATGACTAGCTAGGAGGAAGTGAAGCATGATAGCCTCCTTGTCCTTGGATTGGAAAGTGATACTTTGGCAGAAAGGGAAAAATTGCAAGTCATTCTATTTGGATCAAAGGTAATATACAATGAGATTTTTTTTCAGCGATTTGTTCATACGTACAAGAGATATAATTGTCAACTAATTTTATGATAATGGCTTAGCAGAGAAGTTATGCAACTATGTTGTAGATTTGTAACGGGGAATTGCCTCAATTGCACCATCTTCTTGACTGGTTTTTGTATTTCAAATGCCTAAGGTAGTAGTAATAAGCTCAAGATTCAAGAATACCAAGGTCTACAATAATCTTCTCAAAAAGAAGAAAAAGAAAAAAAAAGGCTTGACAATAATGTTCATAGTATCAACCATGTTGAAATTTAAGACAAGTGGATCCAAGTTTCAAATCATCCTGTCTTTTTCCGCCATGTGCAGTAAGGGTTCGAACTGTGAGATATTTAAGTTTTTTCGATTAGACTTGACAATGAAGTGGGTCTGCCCAAGCGAAGCGACTTACTCAATGAATATAAACGTGGATAACATTTTAACAGAGACTAGGTGTGGCCATACTATTTAGTTTGACAATTCCGCATTCTATTATTGATGCACAATTATTGCACAAATGATCTTGATCATGATCACCTATAAAATACGGAAGAGTTTATCAAAGGGTACCGGGGTGGTGAAGCCTTGGGCTCTCGAATGCTTAAATCCGAGATTAAGCTTTCTTTACAAAAGGGAAGGAAAATATTTCGTTTTAGGATATTGGCTTCTGTGTACCTTTCTCCTTTTTAGGGATGTTTTCAGGTGGTTACTAATTAATGGAGAACCATTTCCTTAAGTTTTGCAATTGTGGTAAATGGGTTGTAATTGTCGAGGCCCTCCCTTCACTGCCCCCATGGGGATGGTCTACAGGGTTCATAACTACTTCTCTTACTACAGAACGCATACCTAGCCAACATTTCGATAAGGCTCTACTCAAACTTTTTTGGTTCACCCTAACATTACTCACTTGTTTAATTGTTACTGAGCAATTTTTGGATATCAAACGGATCTCCCTAGAAGGTAATTTTTATGTGGCCGATTTCCCCTCTTTTGCAATAAGTTTCGCTACAACACTTGTTGCTTTAGCTAATTGTCCAAAAGATTCCCTTTTTATGTGGAAAAGGCCTGTGTCAATAATTATGATTTTACGTATGGACAATTCCTCAATATCTTGGTCATTCGCAACAAAATATTTTCTTTGTGCGGCTGTAAAAAAAAAAAAGTTTTTTTAGAGAGATAATATTTCACCAATCGAGTTACAGGTATCTAACATATTTATACCTAACAATTTTCCACAAAGTGGTGACAAAACAAGGTATAACTTGTACAATTCTTGCATAATTCATGAGGTGTGGTTAATTCGTTTGTTGGGGCAGAATTCATGGTTACATATGTTTCTATTGGATTGCCACTTACCAAGCCAAATTATGAAACTAAATCCATATTGACAGAAAGTATCTTATGAGCCACTCTCTCCAGGTTAGCACTCTTGTTTCATGGGACTAACCAATGGATGATTGACACGTGTAAAAATAAGTCAGCTCAGCATTACACTACCAACACAAGCTAATATACAATCTTACTCCTCAAAATTTCAATCACTCGCGAACTACTCTACATTTTCCCTCTTCCTCTGGAATCTGAGAACACAATTTCCTTTTTCATCTCCCTCTCTCTCTCTTCCATTTCAGCCATTGTCTTTAGGGTTCTGACAACCTGCTTGCTTAGATTTGCAGATCATAACTCCTTCTATATTAGAACTATTAAGAATAAGCGAGATGTCAGAAACCTAAAGACAATGGCTAAAATGGAAGAGAGAGAGAGAGAGAGAGAGAGAGAGTGATGTGAACCCCGTTAAGAATAATGAGACCCAACAACGAAAGGGAACCCAAGATCGTTCTATGGACAGATTCGAATGGAAGACCTCGACCCGTTGTTTATGACAAACAAGAACCTCGGTATAAGGAAGACGCCATAAACGGTGGTGGAAACTCCGTTTGATAAGTCAAGATGAACGCCATGGGAAATCCCGATAAGTTCGAATAGTTCTTCAAAGAACCAAAGAGAATAAACCTCACAAGTTTTTATGAATATTCAAAATGTCTTCCAAAAACGTTTACAGACTTAGGAACTTAGCATCTCTATCTGAAACAATTGTCCTAGGCATGCCATGTAATCTCACAATCTCTCTAAAGAACAAATCAGCAACATGTGAAGCGTCATCCGTTTTGTGACATGGAATAAAATGTGCCATTTTAGAAAATCTATCCACGACCACAAAAATTGAATCTCTTCCATGTTTAGTCCTAGGCAATCCTAACACAAAATCCATTGAAATATCAATCCAAGGCTCACTAGGAATTGGTAAAGGAGTATGATGGGAAAACTAAAAAATCCCCTGCGGTTCGTCCAAGGAAGTCATCCGTGAGTTCAGTGAATCAACTAAGCCTGAAATAATCAGATTAAAATAGTCGTCCATATACTAAGCTCATGGACGACCAGACAATGTCAGTCGTCCATGGGCAAAGCTCATGGACGACCACACGGTATAAATACGTACAAAGAGTCGTCCATGCGCAAAACACATGGACGACCATACAACGCAACAAATTTTGGATTGGTTAATTAATCCGTGTTCACCGCCAGCAATTTCTCCTAAGTATACAACTTCCATCAACGGTTACTATTTCTATAGTCGTTAGGGAAGTTATCTCCGGAATCTTAGAGTTCCATGATTCTTGGGGAGGTTACCAAACCTAGTAACCGCCCCAAAGTTCCCTATATAAGGACCGGTCCGACTCAGACAAGGGTAAGAAAAACTAAGATTTTTACTCCTAATACTGTTAGAACTCCATTAGAGAGAATATACTAACTTAGTCATCGGAGGGTCTTAGGCCGGTTCATCCCGGTCTCCTTTGATATTCTGTTTACCTTTCAAGCCTTCACTACCACTTTCAGCCCCATCGAAGCCGAGTTGTGCAGCCTACTGATTCCACACTTCATCAGTTGGCGTCGTCTGTGGGGAACACTGTGAAACTAGAAACTTCAAGTTTGGCAGTTTCTTCCTTCGACAAAAGGCTGTATGGTTCGGACTAGATCAAGGGCCACTAGCCCAGGCCACCAAGAGAGTAGGGATGCTTCTAGCCATCCCCACCGAGTTCATCAATCAGTGCCTGTCATGCAATCGCCTTCTATCCAACACGTGCAATCCATGGCAGCTGCTATGGCGGAGTTAACTTGACAGAACCAAGAATTGACAAGGGAGATAGAGAGGCAGCACCGTGAAGAACATGCTGAAAGACAGTCTCAGAGTCAACAAGATAGAGGGAGACATGCTGAGCCCGACATCCAATCAAGAGGCACCACGTCGCGAAGGGTGCCACATTTGGAGAAGGAGATGGATCAGATGAGGAAGGCTATGGACAAGATGAGGGAGAACATGAGAAGGGCAAATCCCGTAGAGGATTTGGTCCACCGAACAGATTCCCCTTTCACGGCGTCCATCAATGGGCATCCCTTGCCGCCGAAGTTCAAAATGCCTTCCCTAGATTCATATGATGGAACGCGTGATCCTTTTGATCATATCGCTACTTTCAAGACCACCATGCATCTCCAAGGGGTTCCTGACGAGATTATGTGTAGAGCCTTCCCTACTACTCTTAAAGGACCAGCGCGAGTATGGTTCAGCAAAATACCCCCAAATTCTGTAAGTTCTTTTGAAGAGTTAAGCAAATTATTTGTCAATAATTTCATTGGAGGACAGAGGCACAAGCGTTCCTCGTCCAGCTTGTTAACCATAGAGCAAGGAGAGAATGAAAGCCTGCGTTCCTTCATTACACGCTTCAATAGGGAAGCCCTGACAGTAGATGAGGTGGATGACAAATTGCTATTGGCAGCCTTCCACAATGGGGTCAACTCGGACTTATTCATTCACAAGTTGTATGATAAAGAGCCCCAATCCATGGCTGAACTCATCCACTCAGTCCAAAACTTTATGAACGCAGAAGACGCAATCATAGCTAAGAAGAGGAAGAGGGCCGAGAAAATAGAAGTCAACCCCACGCGTCACTCTGAGCAAGGGCCTCGTCCAAAGAAAGGACGAGCGGAAGATAAGAAGGATCGAGACAGGGATAGCAAGAAGGCAGGCCCATCAGCAAAGAATCAGAATTACACACCCTTGAATACTCCGCTCGATCAAGTGCTCATGCAAATCAAGGATGATCCTTCCTTGAAGTGGCCAGAGAAGATGAAGGGAGATCCTAACAAGCGCAATAAGAATAAATATTGTCGCTTTCATAGGGATCATGGTCATGACACGGACGAGTGTTATGACTTAAAGCAACAGATTGAGAATCTCATTAGACAAGGAAAGTTGAGGCATTTCGTTGGAAGGGATCATAAAGATGAAAAGTTGAAAGCAAAGATGGAAGAGTCGTCACGACCCCCACTCGGAGAAATAAGGGTTATCATTGGTGGGACGTCAGCAGGACAATCTTCCAAGGCAAAAAAGACGTATCTCAAAGCAGTACAAAACGTTCAACTCTCTGGACGACCACCAAGGACGAAAGAGATAGACGAGCCAACCATCTCTTTTACGGACAAAGAAGCTGAGAGGATCCATCATCCACATGACGATGCAATCGTCATTACCCTACTCATAGCAGACTACAGAACCAGGAGGGTGTTGGTGGATAATGGAAGCTCAGCAGATATATTGTATTATCCTACCTTCCAGCAGTTGAGGCTTGGACGAGATCAGCTTCGTCCAGCTTGTTCGCCATTGATAGGATTTGGAGGGATGAAAGTGCAGCCCTTAGGTACCATTAGCTTGCCTGTAGTGGTAGGGTCATACCCGCAGCAGATAACTAAAGAAGTAAATTTCCTTGTGGTGGATTGTTCATCTTCATACAATGCCATCATTGGAAGACCAACTTTGAACAGTTGGAAGGCGGTAACATCCACCTACCATCTATCGGTTAAATTCCCTACGGAGTGTGGGATTGGGCAAGCACAAGGAGATCAGTTGGCAGCCCGAGAGTGTTATTTAGCCATGTTGGCTGTGGACGAGCAGATGCAGACTATGAGTATAGAAGAGAGAAGAGTTGTTGCGGAACCTACTGAAGTATTAGAGGATGTTTTGTTGCAAGAAGGTGATTCTGAGAAGTTCACAAGAATTGGGACAAGTATGAAAGTGAAGGAAAAAGAGGACCTCGTCCGGTTCCTGAGAGAGAATACTGATGTTTATGCATGGAGTCATGATGACATGCTTGGTATTGATCCAAGTGTAATTACTCATCGGTTAAACGTGTTCCCCTCTTCTAAACCTGTTCGGCAAAAGAAAAGGGTGTTCGCTCCTGAAAGAGAGAAGGCTATCAAGGAAGAGGTTCAGAAACTAACCGCAGCACAGTTTATCCGGGAAGTCTATTACCCGGATTGGTTGGCAAATGTAGTGATGGTGAAGAAGGCAAATGGCATGTGGAGGATGTGCGTCGATTTCACTGACTTGAATAAGGCTTGTCCTAAGGATAGTTATCCTTTACCGCGTATTGATCAGCTGGTTGATTCTACAGCTGGCCATCAACTGTTGAGCTTCATGGACGCCTTCTCAGGATATAACCAGATCAAGATGGACGAGACTGACCAAGAGAAAACCTCTTTCATTACCAGTCAAGGTTTGTTTTGTTATGAAGTGATGCCCTTCGGACTGAAAAATGCAGGGGCAACTTATCAAAGGTTGGTGAACCACATGTTTTGTCCGCAGATAGGACGAAATGTGGAGGTGTATGTGGATGATATGCTTGTGAAAAGCTTAGACGAGGGAAGCCACTTGGACGACCTTTAGGAAACCTTCGAAACACTAAGGCAATACAAGATGAAGCTGAACCTGAGTAAGTGTGCATTTGGAGTATCGTCAGGAAAGTTTTTAGGATTCATGGTTTCACAGCGAGGGATAGAGGCAAATCCAGACAAGATCCAAGCCATCTTGAACATGGAACAACCGAAGGAAGTCCAATCGCTCACTGGACGAGTTGCAGCTCTTAACAGATTTGTGTCAAAAGCTACAGACAAGTGTTTACCCTTCTTCAAAGTTCTTAAGAAGGCATTCGAATGGACGGATGAATGTCAAAAGGTCTTCCAAGATCTAAAGGATTATCTTACCATGGCTCTATTATTAAGCCCATCTGTGCAAGGAGAAGAACTCTATTTGTACTTGGCAGTGTCCCCACATGCCGTGAGTTCGGCGTTGATCAGAGAAGAAGGGAAGGTGCAAAAGCGTGTGTATTACACTAGTCGAGCACTCAGAGGAGCGGAAGGAAGGTATCCGTTAATGGAGAAGTTAGCTTTCGCCTTGATAACAGCCTCTAGGAAGTTGAGACATTACTTCCAAGTTCATATCATCAATGTCATGACGGACCACTCGCTCAAAAAGGCAATGAACAAGCTGGAAGCTGCAGGGAGACTGATACAATGGGCAGTTGAGCTGAGTGAATTTGATATCCGATACCAATCAAAAAATGTAATAAAAGCTCAAGCTTTGGTAGATTTTATCGCAGAATTTACTCCAAGTCTTGAAGGCCTAGGTGAAAAAGGAGACAATAACAAGTGGGTCGTCCATGTAGATGGATTGTCTACACAGCATGTAGGAGGAATTGGAGTGGTTTTGCAAACACCAGAAGGAGATAAATTGAGTCATAAGGTTCGCTTACAGTATCAAACAACCAACAATGAAGCGGAGTATGAAGCCCTTCTTAAAGGGTTGGAATTGGCCAAATCTGTGGAGGCAGATTCAATACTCGTTTTGGGAGATTCCCAGTTGATCATAACCCAAGTAAATGGAATGTGTGAAGCCAAGGAAGACAGAATGAAGAAATATTTGAAGAAGGTGATACGTCTTGTAAAGAAATTCAAAGAAGTTAATTTTGTGCAAATCCCGAGGGAAGAGAACATAGAAGCAGATACTCTAGCGAAGGAAGCCTCCTCTAATGAAGCAATGAAGTTTGATGAAATACAATACATGCCAAGCATAGACCTTCCAAAGATATTGCAGATAGAAGGCGAGGAGAATTGGATGACCCCAATAATATCATACTTGAGGGACGGAAAGCTTCCAGAAGGAAAGAACGAAGCTAGGAAGCTGAGAGTTAAGTCAGCTAGATATGTCCTTATGGATGAAGTGTTGTACAAAAGAGGTTTTTCACAGCCATACCTAAGGTGTTTAGCTCCAGACGAGGCGAATTACATGCTGAGAGAAGTTCATGAAGGAGCATGTGGAAACCACTCAGGAGCTAGATCACTCGTCCACAAGGTCATCCGTGCAGGGTACTACTGGCCAACCGTCCAAGTTGATGCTAAGGCATATGTTAAGGTATGTGACCAATGTCAACGTTTCAGTAATATTCCTAGACAGCCTTCAGAATTCCTCACCCCAGTGATGGCCCCTTGGCCTTTTGCACAGTGGGGTTTGGATATTTTAGGCCCCTTTCCAACTGGAACAAGACAAATGAAATTTTTGGTGGTGGGAATAGATTACTTCACAAAGTGAGTGGAAGCCGAACCCTTAGTGAAAATTACACAACAGAATGTCAAAAATTTCGTCTGGAAGAATATTGTATGCAAGTTTGGAGTACCAAGGGTACTAGTATCCGACAATGGACGACAGTTTGACAACACCCCCTTCAAAGAATTTTGTGAGCAGCTTGGAATCAAGAATCATTATTCCTCACCATCCCACCCGCAAGCTAATGGACAAGCAGAAGTAGCAAACCGATCCTTGTTGAAAATCATCAAGACTCGGCTTGAGAGAGCAAAGGGTGTATGGCCAGATGAATTACCAGGTGTTTTATGGGCTTACAGAACAACAGTGAGGACTCCTACAGGAGAGACTCCTTTCAAGCTAGCATATGGAACTGAAGCAGTTATACCCGCGGAAGTGCATATGGCTAATCATAGGGTGACAACCTACCAGGATGAAGCTAATAAGGAACAACTCCGTTTGAACCTCGATTTAATAGACGAGGTAAGGACGGATGCTGAGCAAAGGATGACAAGGTATAAAAACCTTATGGCAAGGCGGTATGATGCAATGGTCAAGCCAAGACGATTCAACATAGGGGACCTCGTCCTGAAAAGGGTTTCCTTAGCAACAAAGAACCCAGCCCATGGGAAGCTGGGACCAAATTGGGAAGGCCCTTATAGAGTTGTCAACTGCAAAAGACAAGGATCCTATTACTTAGAAGCCCTTGATGGGAGGAAGCTGGAGCATCCTTGGAATGTGGAGCACTTGAGGAAGTACTATCAGTAAAGTACCAGTCTAGAGGAGCATGACTCTAGACGAGATCAGGGGTCAATGTTTGTGTGGCTTTATTATTATGCGTGGCTTTATTATGTTAAAATTATGGACGAAGTTATAATTTGTGTTGTTTAAATAAAGGCATTAGCCTCTAAGGTGTATGCCTCGTCTATGAACAATGCTTATGTTATGAACAATATTTGCGGAATGTACATAACGTTGTGTAATTTACTGATTCCCATACTACAATTGTTCAAATTTACCCCTGAAAAGGTTGACAAGTATAAGATGAGATAATTCTCTGGACGCAGAGATATAATGTCAAATTTTCCCAAGGGAAAAACATCAAGGCATGCTCGTCCAAATCAAAGGACGAAGCAAAGCCAATGCTAAAGCTAATTACAATAAAGCCCAAAGCATACTCGTCCATACACTGGGCAAAACAAAGCATAATACATATCTGACTCATGGATGAGAAAATGCACAGACGAGTGCATATTAAGCCATGGACGAAGAAATGTATGGGTGCTTCAATCTTGTTAAGGTATTTGTTAAAACAATCCAATACATGGACGAGTAAAATACAAGACCTTACCCTCATTAAACATAAAGACCAGCTAAGTCCACGGACGAGTAATGTTGATTCCTATAATCTCTCAACAGGTCTACGGACGAGTAAAGTTGATTATTACCATTTCTACAAACAAGTTATGTTTGAGATTCCAAATGAAAATGGTAGACGAATATATATATATATATAAAACAAACAAAACAAAAAAGACATTCATTTAAGTCAAGGGTGGATATTCTACATCCAAAAAACCCTTGTTAAACAAACTGAAATGATTGTTTAAAACTTCGTCCTAAAACCATGGACGAAGTAAATGTATTGAAATTACATAAAAAGGTCACAAAACGGACCAAATAAAATAAAAGAGATACATTGAAAAGAAACTTAGGACGAAGGAGCATCAACATTGGAGGCGTCCTGAGGAGGAAGGGTTGAAGCATCGTCTTCAACATTAATGTCATCAGAGCCAGTCTGAAGGAGAGAGCTAGTGGCAGCAGCATTAAGGTTAAGTACTATGGAGCTGAAGTCTACATCAGGGAACTTCTCCATAGCCTCCATTCTGAAGTCTTCAAACCCAGCTGCATAATTGGTGTCCAAAACATCAGTATATTGTTTGGACACCTTAAACTCAGCCACAACGTCTTCCTTCGCTTTGGAGAGGAGAATGCCATGCTCATCATTCTTTTTCTGCAGCTCTTCAAGACGAGCGTCCTTCTCTGCAGCAGTGGCCTTCAATCCTTCAACCCAAGTTTTTAGCTCCTTCACCTCCTTCGTGGTTTTGGAAGCCACTTCAGTCCATTGTTTAGCCTCGTTCTTCAACTCCTGGACCCTGTCTCTAATAAGATCCTCGTCCTGTCCAATCCTGTAGCCTGCCTAGACGCCGCTATAAACTTAGACATGCCCTATAAAAAAAAAAAGAGAAAACAAGTAAAAGTTAAACAAGAGGGACAAAGAAGGAAAATAAAAATCCCTGTTTAAGACGAGGAATAAGTGTTACCTTGAAAAGATCATGAACACCAGAGTGTTCAAAATCCTTGAGGGACATATCATAACAAGCGTTTATATCTTCCTCAGTCACAGCCTTCTTGAAACGTTCCCAGGCCAGGTTCTCATTTTCAATAATATTAGAAGGGACCATTGGAGAAGGCTGAGACGAGGTTGACACAGTCTTGGACGGAGTGGTCCTGGACGCAGTAATCTTGGATGGAGTGCTCTCAGTTGGGACAGACGAGTCTACATCAACTACATTCACAGGCTGTTGGGACGAGGGAAGAGTAGGCTTGACTACCTGGGACGAGCCAAACTTGGCCTTCTTGCCTCTTCGATTGGGGAGATTTCCTAGATCCAAGTTCTTTGACAGTGTCTTCCTTTTCTCCCCAGTCGCAGGACGAGCTTGAGATTCAGGCTCAGGACGATCCCCCTCAACAGCCACATCCTTTCCCTTGTTTCCTTTCATTGTTGCCATTCCTGTATATAAAAAAAAAACTTTTAGAATTAAAGACAAAGTAAACAATAGGCAAGGACGTTTAGAACTTGAGACTTACTTCTTCTCACTGTGACTTCGTGTGCAATTGCTTCGTCAGATGGGTTAGGGCCCAATCCCCACTTGGCAAGTCGTCTAAGCGAAACCAAAGAATGGAAGTCCCTATCCGCGTGTAGACGAGCTCTGTGAACGCGGTCACGGTGGAATTTGCTCAAAGTTGGTCGTTTAACTGCTGAAGGGAAACAAGGAAATTGGTTAGTCTTGAATGTTAAAAGAAGAAAATGGAAAATCAAAAGAAGAAGGGGAGCAACTTACCCTCAGGACGAAGGTTTCCTAGGTCCCCGGTATAACGACCAAAAGTGTCCCGGCCAACGTCTACAGGATTTCCAGCCCAAAAGCCGGAGACGAAGAAAAATTCCGTCTTCCATTTTCTGTCAGACGAGGCCAAGGACTTGATCAACCTACAATCTCTACCCCTGGCTGTGAACTGATAGAAGCCAAGGGATTGATGTATTTCTGAAGGTTTATAACAAAAAAGGAACTCGTCCACGGTAATAGGACGGTCCTTTCCAAATACTTCACCCCACAAAATTTGCATTGAGATAATTAATCTCCATGCCTTTGGGTTGAATTGGCATACTGCTAAACCTAGTCTAATTAACAGCTCTCTAGTAAAGGCGTTCAAAGGAAATCTTAAACCTCCCAAAAGATAAGCCTCATAGACGCCTATCCCAAAGTGAGGGTTGCAACACCATTCTCCTCGGACGGGTAATCTAGGGTTAAACTCATCTGGGATTTGGTACCATTCCCTAAGGTTTTGAAGTCTTTGCTCGTCTGTCCTAGAAGGGATATCTACTGCACAACTGTAAACAGTGACCTCCTCCTCGTCCAAAGGACCAGAAGGAGGAGCAGTAGACGAGGTACCAGCTTGAGACCCTGAGGCCTTCCTAAGCTGTTCTTGTACCACCTCTAAAGGAAGTCTAGGGATGCCAGAGACATACTCGTCCGTGGTGTTCCCCCCACTACTACCACTAGAGCTGCTAGAACTATAATAACTACTCTCGTCGTTGTACTCGTCTATGGCCCTATCAATACTATCGCTAGACGAAGAAAGTACAACTTCAGCCATCTTGAAAGAAAAAACTAAGGACGAGAAAAAGAAAAATACCTGGATCTAAGACGAGGAAAGGCTATAGACGCAGGAAGCTTCTAGACGAAGATCTAGGATGAGGAAGGACGATGAAGGAAATTTTGGAAATGAGAAGGGCAACGGAGGCATTCCACTATTTATAGGCGACCCAGCGGAGCATTTAAAACAACCTGACCAATCAAAAGCTTACGCGTGGCACACTCCTCGATTAAATCAATCGACGTGATTATTCACTAGTAAGCTAATGACACGTGGCATGCTTCAGTCTACAACTGACGCTCGTCTTACATCTCTCTGGACGACCCATGGACAAGGGGGCAACTAATGGGATAACTAAAAAATCCCCTGCGGTTCGTCCAAGGAAGTCGTCTGTGAGTTCAGTGAATCAACTAAGCCTGAAATAATCAGATTAAAATAGTCGTCCATATACTAAGCTCATGGACGACCAGACAATGTCAGTCGTCCATGGGCAAAGCTCATGGACGACCACACGGTATAAATATGTACAAAGAGTCGTCCATGCGCAAAACACATGGACGACCATACAACGCAACAAATTTTGGATTGGTTAATTAATCCGTGTTCACCGCCAGCAATTTCTCCTAAGTATAAAACTTCCTTCAACGGTTACTATTTCTATAGTCGTTAGGGAAGTTATCTCCGGAATCTTAGAGTTCCATGATTCTTGGGGAGGTTACCAAACCTAGTAACCGCCCTAAAGTTTCCTATATAAGGACCGGTCCGACTCAGACAAGGGTAAGAAAAACTAAGATTTTTACTCCTAATATTGTTAGAACTCCATTAGAGAGAATATACTAACTTAGTCATTGGAGGGTCTTAGGCCGGTTCATCCCGGTCTCCTTTGATATTCTGTTTACCTTTCAGGCCTTCGCTACCATTTTCAGCCCCATCGAAGCCGAGTTGTGCAGCCTACTGATTCCACACTTCATCAGAGTATACAAACCGTTGGGCTGCACTTTGGATTTAGCTTGCTTACATGTGACACATCTACCACAAATCCGTTCGACATCTCGTTTCATGTGAGGCCAATAGAAGTGTTCCTGCAAAATAGCTAAAGTCTTTGCAAGTCCAAAATGTCCCATTAATCCCTCACCATGTGATTCCTGCACTAATAACTCCCTCATAGAACAATTAGGCACACATAACTTATTTTCTCGAAATAGGAATCCATCAAGCCTAAAGAACTTACTAGAGGCGATTTTCTCACAAGCTCGATATTCCTCACAAAATTCGTGGTCTTCAGCATATAATTCTTTAATGTGTTCAAAACCAAGCAATTTTGCATCAAGTGTGGAGAGTAAGGCATACCTGCGAGAAAGTGCATCGGCGACTGCGTTCTCCTTACCTTGCTTGTACCGAATGACGTATGGAAACGTCTCTATGAACTCCACCCATCGCGCATGCCTTTTGTTTAGCTTGTGTTGGCCCTTCAAGTGTTTCAAGGACTCATGATCGGTGTGAATCACGAACTCCTTAGGCCATAGGTAGTGCTGCCACGTCTCTAAAGCCCGAACCAATGCATACAACTCTTTGTCATAAGTTGGGTAGTTTAAGGCTGCCCCATTAAGTTTCTCACTGAAGTAAGCAATTGGTCGTCCTTCGTGCATAAGAACGGCGCCTATACCAATACTTGAAGCATCACTTTCAATTTCAAACATTTTAGAAAAGTTAGGTAAAGACAACAAAGGTACGTTAGTCAGCTTCTCTTTGATTAATTGAAATGTCTTCTCTTGTTCTTCTCCCCACCGAAACCCAACGTTCTTCTTGATCACTTCGGTAAGCGGTGCGACTAAGCTACTGAAGTCCTTCTCTTTCGTTGTTGGGTCTCGTTATTCTTGATGGGGTTCACATCAGAGAGAGAGAGATGAAAAGGGAAATTATGTTCTTAGATTCTGGAGGAAGAGGAAAAATGCAGATAGCTGGTGGGCAATTGAAATTTTGAGGGGGTAAGATTGTATTTTAGGTTGTACTGGTAGTATAATGTTGAGTTGGCTTATTTTTATATGTGCCATTCATCCATTGGTTAGTCCCACCAAACAAGAGTGATGTCCTGGAGAGAGTGGCTCATAAGATACTTTATCTCATTCTTGAGCTTGATGTGTCTGATGGAGGAGGGAATCTCATGTTCCGAGGGTACTTTTGTACTTAATTTATTTATTTAGGAGGTCTACTTGTTTTGCTCCTTGCCTTGCACTTAATGCTTAGGTTTCTCCATTCTATTGTTTGGATAATACAACCAGTTTTCTCTTTGAAAACTTGGGAAATTTTGGCTCTCATTTTGGGTTTTCGATCTGCTTGGCTAATCTTATGATTGTGGTCATTCTCATGACTTGCTCTGCTCGGTCACTCTTCTGGTTGTAGTCATTCTTAAATCTTGTTCTAGTCTACCAATCCCATGGTTGCAGTCATTCTTAGATCCTAGTATTCTTGCCAATCTGGTGGTTGTGAACATTCTTATGACTTGGTTTGCTTTTCCAATCTCTTATGGTCATTCTTATGACCTGATTTACTCAACCAGTCTCGTGGTCGTGGTCATTGTCAATCTTAAAGCCTAGTTTGGTTGACTAATTTTGCGGCTTTGGTAATTGTTAGGTCGTAGTTTGTTCGAGCAATGAGGTTGCATGCATTTTTATGATTTGGTTTGTTTTCCATATCTTGTGGCTATGTTCATTCCTATGACCTAGTATGCAAGGTTGATCGTTTATATGTGATCATTTTTAAGAACTGATATTCTCAAAACAACATCAAAACATGGTATATTAATGTCAAAAAGGTGTAATCGAGGTACCTATTATTTGTGACATCTAGATTCTTTCTCTCTTCCCTGATAAGTTCCTTTATGTTGAGCTATTCTCTATTAATCTCTTATTTGGTGATCTTGGTTGAGATCTCTTTTAGTAATCTTTCCTCAACTTTTTTGTGCTAAGCTCTTTTGTAGTCAACTTGGTTAAGCATTTCTCTACTAAGCTTTCCTTTAGTTTTGGCTTAGCTCTCCTTTAGTCATCTTTTTTGAGCTCTTCCTTGTCCCTCCCCCCAACCCCCTCCCCCAACCAATTTGGGGGGAGACCCATTCTAGATGAGGCAAGCCACCTTAGTTAATGAGCCCTTCGATTTGTCTAACCTTCAAGATTGGAGAGTGTTAGGAACTCCTATAGGTATATAGATAATGCATAATATTTAAAACGCTCCACTATATCATATCAATATATATATATATATATATAAAAGTAGAGACCTCATGCGAGAGAGCATGAGATTCTGCCATGTGGCGCACTCTATGAAGAGAATTGAGATACCTTCAAGCTATATTAGAGATAAAAACAAATTTAAAAGTGGAGACTCTTTATTTCCTTTGGTTCAATGTTTCAAGACTAATTTTTGTTACATTTTGTATTCAATGTTTTAAGACTACTATTTATTTCATTTGGTTCAATGTTTCAAGACCTTCCATCTCTCACACACACAGAAAACTCTCTGCATTTCCATTCATCATTTTTACTTTTACTAATTTATATACACATGTTCATAGCCTTTCATATCATCCTATCTCAAATATACTTAGAAAAAAATAATGTCATTTAGCTTCAACCTTTCAATGACACATACATGACTCCAACGTTGCAATATCATTTGATTGTAACCCGTATGAGTAGGCTATGACTAAGGAAGGGGGCTTGCGTTTTTTATTCAATGATGATAGCTCATAGTTTTGATGTTGAAGTCAGACATTGAAGATTTTGTGAAGGTTATGATTTGCTTGGAGTCTTTGGGGTTTGAGATTTTGGTTTGGGCAAAATATAAATGTATTTTATTTTAGAACTAAAGAAAAAGAAAAAGAAATATTCTAATTGATTATTTATGAAGTTAACTTCTTCTTCTTCTTCTTCTTTTTTATTATTTTTTTTATATTTTAATTTTGTGTTAGAATTCATAATTTGTAGGTTTCTTTGTATGTGGCCATAGTGATAAAAACAAAAATCTATGGTGACTTAAAAGTATTTTTCGCTCTTTTTTAAAGGATATAGAAGCCCAACTAAAGTCATTTGAATTTTGATAAATGAATGTGTTTTTAGCAAATTTCTCTTTATTTAATCACGTTCTCTTTATGTTGATACTTACAAATGATTTCCTTAATTTCATTGAGATGATTAATTGGGTGTTTATGATCAAGGTCTCCATATTTGGTTGTGAGAATAGAGTGATTGAGAAAGTGTTTGGTAGGTTGTTTAAATTTATGTAATTTTAGGATATAAAAGTATTTTATATTTTGAATTCTTATTTGTAGATTTCAAAATTATTTAAACAGTTTGAAAAATAAAATCTATTTTTAACGGTAAATATTATAATCTTACAATGTTATACAATTTTTTAAAATAAATTATGAATTAAAAAAAAATCAAGTTTCAAAGTATTTAACAATATTGTGGGCAAACATAAATATTATATAACAAAATAAGTATTAAGTATTATATGTAGATTTTAATATATATAAAAATGATTTCACATGAAATTGTAAAATAGTCCACACATTTCGTGGGATATCATCTAGTATTAGATAACGACACAAGCATAATAAAAACAAGTCGTACAAGCCCAACTACTAAATATGACCACAACTTACTCTTGGAGTCCTCAAGTATATTAATTTAGTTACATTCAAACTTAAAAAAAAAAAAAAAAATTAATGGAACCAAATCTCATATTTATGAATGAAAAACAAGAAAGAGACCTTATAAATACTATCTATTAGGTAGTTATACACGGCTTTAGATGCAACGTTTGGGCCTTTTATGTTGTAAATATATAAGTATATATACAGTTGTAATATATGAGAATATCCTACTTAAAATGTAGAAGAATGAAAACCAATTAAAATTAAAACTGAGTTTAAGAATATTGCTCAAGTGAGATTGAGTTTCACTTGAGCGAGGGATGAGCAAAGGACATATGAATTTTCTGTCTTAAGTTCGCTCGAGTGAGATACAAACAAGGGATAGATGAACTTGTTATGTTCTAAATATTTAGACATAAATTTTTAGGAACTAAATTTGTTGTAAGTTAGCAAACTGAGAGCAAAAACATGTCTAGTATAAGATCTTAGTGTCTTTGAAGTGTTTTAGACATTGCTCAAGTTGATACAAATCAAAACTCAAGAACATTCAAGCTACTGAAAGAAAAATTGAAAATCTGTCAAGCTCGACCGATCGAAGAGAAACCTTGACCGATCGAACTGTGATATGTAGAATTTTAATTAAAGCCCAATAGCTCGAGAATTGTTTAGAGTTTGAGTCCAATACTCCTAAGCATAAAAGGGATACCCTAATACACGTTTCTCAAGTCTTGAGAGTTACTTCTGTGAGATCTGTGAGGTTTTGTACCTTCTAACTCTACAAGTACCTACCAGAGATCAAATCCATATTGTTAGTACTAGTGAAGTAAAGTTGCAGCCAAGCCTTCAGCTATCAAGTATATTGAAGATCAAGGCATGAACAGGTGGTTCATGTGAGAACAGATCCAGATCAAGGAAGTCTGTGAAGTTTAGAGTCCAATTTGGTAACTGTGTTAGATTTACTACGAATTGGTATTCTTGATTGTAAATCTCAACTTGATATGGTGGATTGTTCTCTTGGAATAGTCCCCCCCCCCCCCCCCCCCCGCGCGCGTTTTTTACCTTGAAACTAGTTGTTTTATTAGTTTTCTTAGGTCATCATATCTTGTGTTATTTACTTTTTCGTTGTATTTGTTACATGTGATGATTGTTTAACCTAGATTTGAATAATTAACCTAAGTAACAACTTGACTAATAAATTAAGTTAAACATATTGTGTTTTTCAGTGGCCTAAAACTTAAGTCACGGACTAAATAATTCTCTCAAGTGAAGTTGCATTCTCACTCGAGCAATACAATTATAGAAAGTGTATTTTATGTAGAAAATAAAAAGGGAAACGAGTTTCTTAGAGTCCCTAACGGCTAGTGATAGCCTTGGTAACATTTTAGAGTGCTGTGTCCCAACATTAGTGACTTTTCAAAAGTGCTTTTTAATTGTCAACTCTTCATTAGTTATATATAATCATCCATATTAAATTGTTTAACTTTATTTGGTTTTTTACATTTTTTTTTTGAGAAAATGGTTTTTTACAAATTTGATATACCATATATAGTGATTCACAGGATTCTTTAAGATAACTACGTGTAGAATTCAGGTTTAGATGTATCTTATCTTGAAAATGATTCGCCAGCAACTTGTTAAAAAAAAGGTATGTATTTCCATTTAAAAAGCTTATCGTTTTCTGATATGTTTTTGAAATGAGATTAGGATAAACCTTATCACTCCCTCGACTCGAGTTTAGAAGGTAAGCATTCTCATCAGCTCTCTCATAAAAAATGCCATTTTAACACACCAAAAACCTACTTTATCATTTTAACACACAATTTTACAACATGTCATTTATCAGGTGTTCTATACTTCAATTCTATATATTAAAATAATATTTTAATGAATTTCCTATACATTAAAATAATATATTAATTTCTCTCTGTCATCTTCATCATCGGCAACAACAACAGCACAACCATCACTGCCGCAACAACGGCCACCAACCACTGTCGCAACAACACCGACAACCACCACCAGCACAAACCCACATCCACCAACGCCACCTCAAAAAAAAAAAAAAAAAAACAAACAAACACAACAACAACAGAGATCGGCACAAACCCACGTCCACCGAACCAAACAAACCCACATCCCAAACCCACCACCGGCACAAACCCACATCCACATCCATCGGCACAAACCCGAGATCGGCGATGGCGAGAACGATGGTGTACCGTTTGATCGTGAGGCTTGATCGGTGATTGGCGAACGGCTGCTTGATCGGTGAGGCTTGATCGGTGGTCGGCGGCTTGATCGCTGTTGATTTGAGGGTGAGGGAGGGTGATCTGAAGAAGAAAGAGAGAGAGAACATCGGCTGGAGAGAGAGAGAAAATAATGAGAAGAGAGATTGATCGGTGAGGCGGCAATCGGTGAGGCGGCCATCGGCGGCTTGATCGGTGAGGCTTGATCGGCGGCTTGATCGCTGTTGATTTGAGGGTGAGGGAGGGTGATCTGAAGAAGAAAGAGGGAGAGAACATCAGCTGGAGAGAGAGAGAAAATAATGAGAAGAGAGAGAAAATGTTGAATTAAATATTGAGAGGAGAGAGAAAATATTGAATAAAAAATTAATATTTAGAAATAGCATTTTGGTCCGTACCGTCTCATATTTGAGACGGTACTGTAGCATGTCTTATTTTTTTGAGACTTTTAACACGCCTGATAAATGGCTGTTTTTGATGTTTGGTGTGTCAAATGTGCCAAATATTTGACATTTGGCACATTTGACACACCTGATGAGAATGCTCAAGTAACAACAGAGTGTACAAAATTACGTACTTCTTTTCATAATAATAAAATAAGCTTGTCATCATTTGGAAAATCTCAAGAATTGTGCCTCTTAAAATTAAAAGGAAAAAAGAAAAAAAGGCATGTGGTACCCATAGGCCGAAATTGAGTTGTTAAAATTTTATATCATCATTAAAATGTAAGACCTTCGATTATTCATGATTGCAGAAAATCATACATTTGCATGGAAATAGATACGCCTGGTCAGGGTCAGGGTCAGGGTGTGTGTCTGTGATAAAATGAGTTTTCTCACTCTTTTCACATGATCAAACAACCATGGGCTTTTTCCTCTTTTTTTGTTGGGCCCCAATTTGGCCTGAAGAAAAGAGTTTTATTATTATTATTATTATTATTATTATATTGTTGCCACTCCCACGTAGGAATAACAATACTAATTGCACCTCATACTAAGGGTTTATTTAAATACTGTTTATTGTTAAAAATTAAAAATATTGTAACAAAATAATTTTTAAATGTGTGAATAGTATTATGAGACCTAATTTTAAAGTTGTTTCTTTGAAAAAAAGTACTTATGGGTCTTGTGAACAGTGCATATAACCCACTAAAAAAAAAGGCTAAGTCTGGGAAACTCAAAACGCACTTCTCAAACCCAGCCTAAATGTGAGTTTGGATACCAACGTTTCTAGCATTTGCGTTTTTGCTAGGTCCCATGCCATTGTTTATCATCTAGCCAAAAACATAAAAATGTGCATACCAATGCATTTTTGAGTCCTACCGTACTATTCACACAATTAAAAATTATTTTGTTATAGTATTTTCAATAATAAATTTTCAGTTTTTAGCAAATAAGCCATATCCAAACCTAAGAGTCCTTGCTTGTTGTTAATATTAAATTATTATTAAGTTTTTGACGTAAATACTAATATATTATTATTTATTTATTTTTGTAAATGTAAAGGCCAAAGGGTTTTAGAGATTTTGGCGGTTAGGGTTTAGGAAAGCGGTATTTAATTTTTTTTTTTTGATTTTGAAGAAATTACTTTTATATTTTAAAATTAATATTTTATTAGGCTTTACACATTTTTACACTGAGTGAGAGTGAGCGACAGACACAGTGTCGGCCTCTCCCTAAAACCCTCATCACACACTCTCTCTCTCTCTCTCTCTCTTTTCTCTCTCCTTTCATCATCATCTTCTTCTTCTTCTCCAAAATCCAAAACACCCATTTCTCTTTTTTGCTTTAACAACTCCAAACGCTGCGTTCTAATGCTTCAAACCCTGAGGTACTCTCTCTCTCTAGGTTTTTTTTTTTTGCTCTGATTTTTGGGGAGGTTTATTTGTTTTAGTGTTATGTGAGTAGCAAGATTGTAGATTTGTATCTGAATTTTGGGTTTTTACGGGTTGGTTTTCAATGTTGAGGACTTAAAGGTTAGGACCCATTTGTGTTTTAGGGTTTTGTAAACCCCTAAATTTGTTTTTTCTTTTTTCTTTGTTGTTGTTTCTGTTTTGGGGTTTCTGTTGTTCTTGGACTCTGGTTCGTTTTCTTATTTTCTTATGCTATATAAAATTATAAATGGCTCGTTATGGTTTTTAAATACGAATTTCAATGCTTTTTTTTTTTTTTCCCGCTTAGCTTGCTTGGTTTGTTCTTATGGTTCTGTTTGGCCGCTGAAAAACCTATGAGATACAAAGGAAAATATAAAAGTTTGAGTCTTATTATTATTATTATTTATTTATTTATTTTTATATATATTCAAGATAGAAATTCTACTTTAACTTAAACTTAATCTAGGGGTATATGTGTGAGTTTGGAGACTTGAATAGTGGCCCTTGCCCCCCACCCCACAAGAACTTTGTACCTGTGGAGTGACTATCACGTCAAGGATTTACAGTGGTTATTTATCTATTTTTTTTATAAGTAATAAATTTTATATTGTTTTAGCTAGAAAGTAATAAGTTTTATTAAAGAGGAGTTCTATCACAGGATATACATACACATAAGGTTTACCAAACCAATTCCTCTTACCATAGAGACTAGAGCACAAAACCACTCTTGGATATATTACCCAATGACTCCAAAAGCCCACAATTCATTTGCATTGTTGCAATGCAACAACAAATGGTCCTCAGTCTTACCACTACCAATTTACCAAAGTGATTTCTCTCTTAATGAGATTGTCACCTATTGGAATCTTTCCTCATTTTGTTTTATACATAAAGAAAGACATCGTTTTTCAGAGCCTTTGCACCACCAGATGCTTTTCATGGAAACATCACATCTCATGGGCCCCTGAAAGCCTCATAATGTGATCAAAGATGAAATTTATTATCACTATTCTCATGTGATTAAGATGTTTGGTACTTGAGATATTGCAGTACAAGATAGCAAACATAGATTCAATTGACTCCAGTGCTTAATCTCCAAGTAAGAGTTAATTGAGGCAGCCTTGCTAGTTGCAATGTCGTACAATTTTGGGTTCATCTCTTTCAATAATTGTCTCCCCACATGCCAAAACCTCACCTGAGCACCTTCCTGTACAGGAAATCTCTCCCGTCTGGCCCTAATACTTTTCTATGAGCTACATCCATTGTACTCCTAACTTCCTCATTGACAATCGACCCCCAATTCTTCCCATATATATTTTTGGCAGTTCCCTCTCTGTATTGAAAGGGGTAAAATTGAGAGAACCTGAACTAAGTCGCAAACAAGCTTAATAAGTTTTGGGTATTTTGTCTAATTTTATAATTTTTAATACTCTCATCAGCAAACATGATATGAAAACAAAAGAAATGAATTTTAATTTTCAGTCCTAGATGGACTATTTGTGGTTGTAGTTGTTTCAAAGTTTTATAATTTTTATTGCTGAAGATTTTGCTAATAGGGAAAGGCATATAACTTGAGAAATATGCAATAAGTCACAAGAGGACCATTCCTGAGCATGTTTTTATTCTTCTTGTCTTGTTCTACGAGCTCTGTGCCTGTTTAGCTATTAATGTGTAGTATTTAGATGGAATTTTATGATTTGTTAAAATATGGAAATTAATTTATGTATCTGATAGGTTTGGCTATTTTCTTTGGAGTTCAATGTATACATTGTTCATAGCATTAATATGCTTCTTAATCTTGCTCAATTCTATCTTGTTACTACTATTAGATTGATCTTGTTTGCCAATTTTACTTAATGCTTTGGGCTTTTGTGGTTTTTGCTGAATTTTTTAGTTTTCACAGATGATTTTTACGGGAGCTTTTGCTTCAGCTTAAGATTTTTGATGAATTTTGCATTATGCATATGGTTACTGAACTTTGTATTTGATTAGTGGACAAATGCTTCTGGTGTTTGTAATTTGTTGGCGGATTTTGCTTGATAGTTGTAGTTTCCATGCATCATAGTTTAGTTGTAATGCTGGTAGTACACTGTCTGTGTGCCTTGGTTCCTTGTATGATTTCATTTTTTTCAATGTAGCATTATTACTAATAAAAAAAAATTGTATTTGGTTATATTCTTAACTACAGGAGTGCAATAAGATGTCTTTAAAAAATTGTCATCATGACTAGGGACTCTGGTCAAAAAAGAAAATAAGATGATTTTAACCTTATAAAAGGAAAGTTTCAAGTATAGGAGCCAAATTTGGTAATTTAGGAGCACCTAAAAAACTTGAGTTTAGATAGCCAATAGATGCAGAATTGTTGCTGGGAGGAATAGGTTTTGAATCTACTAATAATTTCTAAGGCATGGATTGAAAGCAAAGAGAGAGATTAAATAAAAGCTGAATGCTCCTTATTTTGAGGAGATGTTAATTCATTGAGTCACATTCTCTCTTTGCCAATTTCAACTCTAGACATGAACTACTGTGTTTTAATCCTTTTAATTAATTGCAGGGATATATTCATGGTAGAGGAGGGCTAGAGATAGGTTTTCTGAATTACTTCAAATATCATATTATCGACTTACTTCAGTGTCCTGGTAGCTAACAAGCGTTTATTTATTGAGTTATCCCGTGGTTTCCTTATCACATATGCCACCCAAAAAGGAAAAACAAAATTTGATTATGTACATTCTGATTTGGTTTCTTCCCATTTATTGGTTACTTTGAAATTTTTTTTACCGTTTATCAAAGAATGATGGTGAGTGCATATATATATATATATCTTGATATATATATATATATATATATATATTTTTTTTTTGCAAAGATACCACATTCTTATCAAAAAACGAAAACACTTTTTCTTTTATAAAAGAAAAGAGAGAGATCATCTGGAGAAATTTCTATCACAGATTGTTGTATGTATAGGGTAACAAAAAGAAGGATGCTTTTGGGATTTGAGTACTGTTGTCAGACTAAGGGATTTTGTTGTAATAAAGAATGACCACCACCTCTCCCTTTCTTATGTCATGTTGTGCAAGTGTTCAACATTTGATGATTTTATCAAGGGGATTCATTTTTTTAGCGTAACCATGTGATACATTTTTGCTCTAAAGTTGATATGCAATTAACATAAAGCGTATTTTTTGGTAAAATGCACAACTCAGGTATTTGAGCATTCTCTCATGTTGCAGTTGCTTTTGCAGTACGTAGCATTTCTGGAAAACTGAGTGGAGCCTTTAAGAAGAGCTGGATTAATATTAGCTAAAAGACACCGAGATGGCGCATGCGCAGGCTGGTCACATGCAGGTTGCGTGCATCAGTGTACGTGGAGAAAAAAAACCTCAACTTTCATCAAGCATAGCTGAGGAAGTAGATTCAAAGGATGATGTTAAAGCAGTTATTAAAGCTGAAACTCTGGTGATTCCAGAAATTCGGAAGAGAAAGCGATTGGGCCGTAGTCAACTTATAGAGATGAAAGCAGCATTACGTGTGGAGGAAAGCCAAGGCAGTAGATATAATAGTAGTCAAAGTATTCAAAGTAACCGTAATCTAAGGAGGATCAACCGTGTAGAAAGATGGTCTGCTGAGAGGTGAAAACCATTTATTATTGCCCCAACAATTGGTGTTTATGTTAATCTATCACGGTGATTGGAGTATGTGTCATGCAGGTACAAACTGGCAGAGAAATATATGTTTGAGGTCTTGAAGGCTGAAGGAGCAACCTTTAGGAACCCAATTTCCCGTCCAGCTCTGAGAACTGCTGCTCGTAAATGCGTTGGTGACACAGGACTGCTAGACCACTTACTGAAGCACATTGACGGAAAAGTGTCTCCAGATGGGACTGAGCGGTTCCGGCGGTGCTTCAGCCCTAATGGAATAATGGAGTATTGGCTAGAGAGTGCTGAACTGGTTAATATTCGGCGGGAGGCTGGGTGGCAGGATCCTTACTGGGTTCCACCAGATATGAGGGCAGGTAACGGCCCTTCCCAAGACACTGTTTCTGCTGGGGAACTGATGCTGCTTAAAACAGAAATGGTCAAACTGAGAAGGTAGTGATTTGGAACTTAAAATTTTAATCATAAAAGGGAAATCATTGTCATTGCTATTAGGATTGCCCCTAAAATTGTTCTATAAACAGAGATATGCAGGAGCTGGTATCCAAGAATCAAGAGCAAGATCATGCGGAGGTGAATTTTGAACATCTCACTTATAATATAATCTACTATTTTTAATATTGATTTATGAAACCCCAATTTGGATATTTTATTGACAGCTGATGCACAAGGATCTGTTGAAATATAAAGCTACTGTTGATGAACGCCTGAAGGAGATTACAAAGTCTTTGGTGGGAATGAAGGTATACACTACCATCCATCTTTCAGCTTCTGAGAATTTGATAGATAGAAATGATAGGATGGAATCTTGTTTTTTCTTAGACCAGTAGGACATGTTTTTGTAAATTCAGCTCGGTGAAGCTCCATCGGATTTTGTTTGTTGACAGGGGATGCATGAGGAATTGATAGCATGGAAAGCTCAAGTTGAGCAGCAGCTGATGGAAATTAAAAATTCTTTGAGCAGCGCACAGGCATCAAAGCAAGACACTACCTTCAGTCCTCCTAATTCTGAAAGATGGGAAGATTGGCTTGAGGGCAGTAACTTAGATAATATCCAGGGGAATGAACTTGTACCATTTTATGAGAGCACAGATCTGTTTAATGATAAGCAGTTGCAAATTCCCTACTCAGCCATACCACCTCAGATGATGCCTGGTAATAGCTCATCTGAGGACCCTGTCTGTGCTGGAGATTTAGAGCCAGTTAAGGAAGAAATGGCCAAAATGAAAAGGTAATTGTACTAGGTACCTCTAATTTTATAAGAAATTTGTAATGGTTGATCTTACTTGTGCCCTCCTTTTTTTGCATCAAAATAGAGATGTGTCAGAGCTGGTGACCAAGAAGCAAGAGGAAGATCATGCTAATGTGACCCCAGATTCTTCTGCTACTGCCAATTCAAAGTCGGACATTGATAACTCGTTACTTCCATTTCAGGTATGTTGAAAAGCAGTAAAGTATAGGATAGTTTGATACCTAAATTCATATGTCAACTCCATAGAGGTTTTACATTTTTACCTTTTCTGACAGGAAATGATTATGGAGCTATTTAAGTGGAAGGATAAGATGGAGCAGCAGCTGGAGCAGATTTCAAATTCTGTGAGTTGTATGCAGGCATCAAATCAAATAGATTTTCTCCTGCCCTTCAGCTGTTAAGAGATGGAAATCATAGCATAGGATGTCAGTGTTTAGCTCCGTGTCCTGGAGAAGCATAGATACCTTTTAAACTAGTAGGATTTAGGTCTTGTACAGAAATTACAAGTCAAATGCGTGACCCCCCCCAAATTTCAACCTTTAAACCAGTAGGTTCCATATCTAACCTGCAAGATCAGTCAACCTAATTTAATGAGCGACTTTGTCAACAACCGTGACTTAATTATGTGGTGTAAATTGTTGATATTTTGCCTTTTAACAGAGATAGGCATAGGAAGCATTGGTTCCATTGTTGGATGGTTTAGACCTTTTATAGGAATCTGCTTTTTCTACTGGGATCAATGACCTGTTGGCCTTGCTTATTTATTTTCTTCTTCGTTGATGTGATGATATATAAATATATTTATTTGCAACAGTATTCATAGTTGTGAAAGCATCTTGGCATGGATGAGTTATGACTTATGATAGATTGATGATAGACTAAAATCATGATGATAATGATGAGAGGGCTGGGAATTGGTTGTTACATACTGGAAGCATGTGGAGATGCGGCTGGAAGTTCTCATTAGAGGCAACTGTGTATTACACGTCACAATCCAATGATGAAGGCTCTGGTATAATTATGTGGAATGTGATAATGTTTTGTTGTGGATGGTCGTATAAGCCTCATTGTTTAACCCCGATGTGGTAGGTACCTTCTCTGTGACCTTAACTGTAAAACCTTTCTGTTTTTGCCATCTGTATAAATTCTTACTGAATTGAAGACCCAACAACTGGGACGTTCTCGTTAGATGAATAGAAACTAATAAGACCACTCCGCGAGTGACCAGAAATTGTTAATTTTTCTAAGCACAATGAATTGTTTGATCAGGATTATAGCACAATTTTTGCAATTGGCGTTGAATATTTGGTTTTGACTTGCCTCTTGACTCTTGAAACCAAGCACGTTAGATGGAAGACGTTTAATTTTATCAGAACCATTCGCATATAGTGATTCAAGCCTAACTGGGCTGAATTGTTGATGCCAATTTCCCACATGATGAAGGCCTTAGTCCAATTGGTGTAAATTGAACCCACGTAATGAATGTATATGTATAACGTGAGGTTTCAATGTGAGAGATTATAAGTAAACTTCATTTTTAAGCACCAAATTGGCCAAAAAACTAATAATGTATATTTGTTTCAATGAAAGTCGTTACTCATTCTTGATGGAATGGTCGAATACAAATTGTTGGAGTGTCATAGGTCACCTATATGAAAATCATTTCTTGAAGCAACGCATGCATAAATGGAGACTGGTCTCTTCTTTAAATAAATAAATAAATAAATAAATAAATAAATAAATATATATATATATATATATAGATACGTTCAAGTTACACCCGATATAACTCTTTAGAATTAGACATTTTTTAAACCATTGGATTTAAATAGATCCAACGGTCAAAAAAGACGCTTATTAATGCTAATATTCTGATTAGGATCTCATTAATTATCTCTTATTTATTGCATTTCATACCTATCTCTAAACTTTAAAAAAACACAAATTGAAGCTACTACTCGGTTAATGCTCTCATAAAAAAAAAGGCGGTTTTAATTTTTAATTGATTAAGCTACTTGATATAGTTTGTTTTACCGAATTCATTAAAAACTTTCCAACTTTTAAAGGATTGTATAATGAATTATTGCAGCACCAAGGTGGCAATAAACAAGTATACACTCGTTATTGCCACCATTGAAGGGAGTGTACAAAAAGAACACGGATGACGCAATGATTAAGCAATTATACATGGCAAGGATCGTAGTGTGGTAGTTGTGAGAGATGAGAAGGTGAGAGCTTTTGCAGGCCTGCAAAATGAAATTGTTGCAAGGGCCAGAAGAAATAGAGGCTTTAGCCGTACACTACATTGCATCGGGAATCTAGGCGTGCAAGAGGCCATACTTATCACTAAGTTTTACACAAGCACTTAACTCAGCTGAGAGTCTGAGACTAATCCTTCTAAAGTTAGGCAATTGTGGATGAAGAAAAAGCTGTTCTCCTGAGTTTTAGTGCCCGTTTGTTTGGGCGTTTTGAGCCCAAAAAGCCACGTTTTGCAAAAAGCTGAGGATTATTTGCGTTTGGTTCAGCCCAAAACGCAACTTTTTCAACTTTTTGAAAAAGTTGCGTTTTGGGCCAAGGCACAATAACACAGAGGGAACGCACAAGGTTATGGAGTTGAGGAGGTCCATAAACAAAAAGCTAAATGCGCGTTCTGTGATGTATCCGTTGGCTCTTCCACAAATTACCAAATTACCCTTGAATCTCACTCACGCTCATCTCTTCTCTGCTCTGCCCTCTCCGTGGTAAGTCATCCGTGAACCTTCTTCCTCTTCTTCTTCTTTCTTTCGTCTTCTTCAACGCGCACAAAATCAACAAAATCAAACCAAACCCAACTCAAAATCAACCCAAAACAAAATCAACTCAAAATCAAACCTAAACCCAAAATCAAAATCAAACAGAAAATCAACTCAAAATTAAACCATTAACTGAAAATCCATAACCCAAACCCAAAATCAAAATCAAATACAAACCCAATGTTTCAATCATCTTCATCTTCATCATCATCATCTTCTCTCTTCCTCTCAGCTTTCGAATTGTCAAAAAAAGAAAAAAAGAAAAAGAAGAGCTCAGCGGACCGGAACGTTTTGGACGAAGTGAAAGGGAAAAAGGGGAAAGAATGAAGACAAAATGAAAAGTGGAATGTTCTAGAGGAAAAGTGGTAGGGAAAAAGGGGAAAGAAGGAAAAAAAAAAGAAAAAAAGAAAAAAGAAAAAAGAGAAGGGTACGTGTGTAGAGGAGAAAAAAAGAGGGGAAAAAAATGAAAAAAAAAGAAAGAAAGAAAGAAAGAAGAAAATGTTACTACGATATTTTCACAATAAATTTTAAGGGGTAGGTTATTATTAGTTAATATTGGTGAGAAAAAAATAATTTTTTTAGAAAGAGAAAAAAATAATTTTTTTAGAAAGAGAAAAAAATAATTTTAATAGTACGTTAAAATTAAAATTAGTATCAATTTTTATTACAATATTTTCACAATAAATCTTAAGAGGTAGGTTATTATTAGCTAATATTTGTGAGAAAATAATAATTTTTTTAGAAAGAGAAAAAAATAATTTTAATAGTATGTTAAAATTAAAATCAGTATCAATTTTTATCACAATATTTTCACAATACTTTCACAATAAATCTTAAAGGGTAGGTTATTATTAGCTAATATTGGTGAGAAAAAATTAAAATTTTTTAGAAAGAGAAAAATTGATTTAAGTATATGAAGTAGTTGATTTAAGTATGAAATAAACTCACATAAAAAAAAAAAGTATGAAATAAACTCCTTTATATATACATTATCCTTTTTGGTAATTTATTCCTTAAATTGCTACTTTTATAAGTGCTAGCCAAACACTCAACTTTTTCAAAAAGCACTTTTTAACAGTTTTTACTAAACACTCAGCTTTTTGAAAATACACTTTTTCATTATGCACTTTTTGAAAACTCAACTTTTTCATTATGCACTTTTACAAAAAGCTGAACCAAACTCACCCTTAAGCAGTGAAGCATAAGTGCATAACGCAAAAGAACAGAAGTTACAGAAGTTGAGACTCTACGCATGTTATTGTGGTCTTTGGCCGAATGAAATGCCAGATTTTCTTATGAAAATAGAGATGGAAGAGCAATGGAGGAGAGAGAATCGTGTAGTGGATGAGAAAGAGAGAGTAAAGAGAAAAATATACATATTTTTGGAAATAGAGATATGTATGAAATGTTACAAATAAAGATAATAAATAAGATTCTTATCAGAATATCAGCATTAATGAGTGCATTTTTTTGACTGTTGGATATACTTTAATATAATGGTTTAGAAAATGTGTAACTCTTTAGAGTTACATCAGGTGTAACTTTAATTCATCACACACACACACACACACACACACACATATATATATATATAAATTCAATGGTTTAGAAAATGTGTAACTTTTTAGAGTTACAACAGATGTAACTCTAAAGAGTTAGGCATTTTTTCAAAAATAACTATAAAAGGCAAACTATTTTGTTAGTTGGCCAATGTTTGAAACTATTTTGGAATCTAACAAATCGAGTACATCATACTCGATTTCCTAGTTTTTGCCAGCAGTTGAGTTGGAGGATCTGTCCACGTAGGCTTAGAAATCGAGTCTACTGGACTCGGTTTTTGTTCATGAAAATTGAGTCTATTGGACTCGGTTTTTGTTCATGGAAATCAAGTCTACGAGATTCGGTTTTCGTTCATGGAAATCAATTATACCATATAGAAACCGAGCCCTATGGACTCGATTTAATAACGCAGAGATTAGCAAAATCCAGAGATCACACAGAGATGCTAGAGATCAAAACGCAGAGATGAACAATGAAGAAGAAAGAAGCAACATGCAAAACCCAGTAACCCAGGCGTCGATTCTGACCAAACCCAGGCGGCGAAAGCTTCAGGTGATGGAAATCGGATCAGACGTGTGGTTTCTCGCCATCGCTCCAGTGGAAGAAAGAAGCAATGATGCAAAAACCTGGCAACCCAGGCGCTGATTCTAACCAAACTTAGGCGGCGAAAGCTTCAGGCGATGGAAATCGGATCGGACGTGTGGTTTCTCGCCGCCGCTCTAGTGGAGGAGAAGAACACGTTGGAGTGGAGAGTGGGATGACATTTGGAGAAAAAAGGAAAGGAAGAACAAGAAACAAATTCGTGTTTAATTTGAGTGATGTTTTGAGTGGTCTGGGCTGAACTGAAATCGAGTTTAGAGGGCTCGGTTTCCATGTAAACTAAACTGAGTCCTTTGGGCTCGATTTCCATGAACGAAAACTGAGTCCTTTGGGCTCGATTTCCAGGCCTACGTGGACAGTTTGTCTAACTCAGCTGCTGTGCAATGGGAAATCGAGTGCAATATACTCAATTTATAACACCAAAATCGAGTTCTTTGGAATCGATTTGTTAGATATCAAAATAGTTTCAAACCTTAGTTAACTAATAAAATAGTTTGGATTTTATAGTTATTTAAAAAAAAAAAAAAAATCAAAGAGTTACACATTTTCTAAACCATTGGATTAATATATATATATATATATATAAAGAATGAAGGGTATTAGAGCAATTGCATCAGTGCTTTTAAATTTTCAGTCTATTTTACAAAAAAAAACCCACTTTTTCTATTTTACACTATCACTTTTACAAAGCACCTACATCAGTTTATCTATTTTACACTCTCTTTTATTTAAATAATCATTCTATATATATATATATATATATATAAAATTATTTCTAACAATTCACATCAAAACACACTTTACTCTCTCACACGGTCACTTTTGTTTGTTTGTTTTTTTTTTTCTTCCTTCCCTCTTTCTTCACTGGTCAATTTTTCTTCTTCCTCCCCTCTTTCTTCACCAGAAAACCCCATGAACAAACCTCCAAACTTCACTTCAACACATGACCATGTCAATCCTAATCCATTTTCAACATTTTTAGACAAATCTGAGATCTATCTCTTCACTTTCTCACTCATGGCAGAGGCTAGCACTCCACTAGAGCCTCCATGACAGTGGCGACGACAACATCAATGTGGGTTTGGGGCTGATTTGGGCTATTCGAATTGGTTTTCTATTGGGTTTTGTTTTAGGTTGATTTTGAGTTGGATTTGTGATGAGTTTTTAGATATGTTTGAATTGGTTTGTTTTGCTTAAGTTTTCATTATCAGATTTGTGATGAGTTGGATTTGTGATGAGTTTTTAGCTTGGGTTTGTTTTGGGTTGAATCAGGGAAGAGAGAAAAAGAGTCAGCCAGAGGGAGAGTTAGGGGCAAAGAGAGAGAAAAGAGTGAGAGAGGAGAGAGAAAATATATTAAAATAATGAAATAGAGAGCTACAGTAACCGTGTAAATATACACGGTTACCGTAGTATTTTCACATATGTACAGTATTATAAACCCACTAATGTGGGTTGTTTCTTAGTAAAAATGGGTAAAAGTTGGCACTTTTTCTATTTTCTAAGGACTGATGCTCTTATGAAGTGCTTTCCAAAGAGAAACATGACACATAAAATTTGTTGTGAAAGTGTAGTGAAAATATTGTGTACATAGTATTTTTTTTTTTTCCCATTCCCATTCCCTTAGTTTTGGTTTGGCTGAAATACATACATACATATATATATATATATATATATATATTTTTTTTCCATTCCCTTAGTTCTTGCTCAACTCTCCTCTGTTTCCTAACCAAGATAAAGCTTTGAGACCCTTCCATGCTGATTTTACCACCTTGGCACTAGCTTCATCCCTTGTCCATATAGCTTCAAATTGGAATGGGTGCACAACCTTAGAGTAATCCATATGAGTATCTAGCCTAATTGGGTTATGGTTAGAAGATGGTGCAACCAAATGTCCTAGTCACAAATGCAGTAGTCTAGCCTTTCTCTGATGTTTGCATACCTCGATCTTCTGTTTGACCAAGTGTAACAAGTCCCTGTGAACTCAAGGTCAATGGCACCAGTATTAAACATGAAAGACCTTAGAATTCTTTTGGAGCAATCACCAATTGATTTGCCTCCCCATTTATCCTTGCTGCTAATACAGTTGAAGTCCCTAATCATAAGCCACGAACCTGAGAAGGAGTTTGATAAATTTTTCCATTCTTTCCCATTTTTTGGTTTCCCATATGACTAACAGGAGTACCATAGATGTCATTGCAATATATTATAAAATAATTTATATAGAGTTATTGAAATAATATCTTAATATTTGTCATTGAAATGTTTTTTTATTTTTATTTTAAGTTATTGCAACGATTTTTTTATTTTAAGTTATTGCAAAATGCAATAAGTTATTAAAATCTCTATTGCAATTGAAGATTATAAGCGTAATTGCAACTAATTATTGGTAATGCAATAATTTACTAATTTTAAGTTATTATTGCAACAAGTTTTAAACAAGGTTACTGCAATAAAGTTGTTGCTACTACTTTAGCTGATGTAATTGAAATGAGGCGATTGGATGCTTGTGCATCAAATAATATTGAAATTATCAATAAACACGACAAGTACCATATATCTATGTTAAAAGCAAAGATATAAAATACAAATACTGGAACATTAACAAGTGCATTAAAATCGCTATGAGGCCTAATGTTATCAATCCAAAAGGTAGATATCTTGATGAAGTGCTTCCACTCCGGTGTAAAGTTAATGAGGCATTCATTGACCGGGAGCCTAACAAAATAAAAGGTCATATTTATGAGTATGACAGATGTATTAGATCAAAGTTATTTCTTTGGCAGAAATTGGAAAGAAAGCCAATAACACCCAAGGTGTTCTCTCTCATTACCAGAAAAGAGATGGTAATAGGGGTGGTCAATTGGTTCTTGGCAAGATTTTGGAGCAGAACATTGTTTATAGTCCGCTTGTCCCAAATAAGTATGCACTCTTTCCCAAGAAACTTTCATTTCTTGTTAAGATATAAATTTTTGTACAATTTATTGCAATGATAAATATTAATATATCATTGTAATAACTTGATATAAATTATTTTACAATCTATTGCAATAACAAATATTAAGATATCATTGCAATAACTTGATACCAATTATTTTATAATTTATTGAAATGACAAACATGAATTAATTATCTACAACAACGAATATATCATTGCAATAGTTTGATCTAAATTATTTTTGCCAATTATTTGCAATCTATTACAATAAGATTTGTGAAGTAATAGTTTATTATTATAAGATATTCGAAGCAGTAAATTGTTTACTGTAACAATATATATATTATTGTATCAAAAACCCTTAGTCTCCCTGTGAGTTCCGTGATATGTACCCCCTTTGGATGACATATCAGCATGTTGGTTCTTTCTCATGAGGGCAGAGTGCACTTAACCTCCTTGAAAGTGGTTTTATCACTATTTTGATATCTGTATCAGCATGTCGGTTCCTTTTCATATTTTTTATGTTAAATTGCAATTAGAAGGAATGATCTTTGACAAAGAAATCAAGGAAGAGGAAAAAAAAAACATAAAAAGTACCTAAGCATTTCTAAGTAGTAAAAGGGACGATCCAGTCTTATGTAGCTAGAAATCCATAAATTTTTCCCTCACCAACAACAAGGTAGCAATACAAGTAAGGTCCATTTGCAAGATAACTTAGGGTCTGAACGATTCTTATATAAAAATTTAAAAAATTGAGTGGAAAGAAAAATCTATATGCAATTAAAGCATTGTCAAGCACTGAAAATCGAAAGGACATATAATGAATATAATGATAAAGGTCACAAGTAGTGTGGGTGCAAGGAGAAGCTCGGCTAGAAAACAAAGAGATGAAGAGCTAGAGAGTGAGATGACAGAATTTAAGAGAGGAGAGGGCCAGATCGAAAAGCATCGCTGGTGGTGGTGATAGGGGACTCAGTGGCTAGTAGCAATGATGGAGATTCGGCCATGGGTGCACCAGAGAAAGATCGAGAGAGAGAGAGAGAGAGAGAGTGAGTGTGTGTATGTGTATGTGTGTGTGTGTGTGTCTTTCTAAAATTTGGACAAACTGAAGACAGAAGAATAGAGAAAGAAAAGAGGAAAGGTGAATCATGCGGATTGTTGACGGTTCTTATATGAGGTGTCAACTTTATAACCATTAGATTAAATCGACAGTCTAGATTGATAGAATTGCACACCGTGCAATACCCTGAGTATTGCATGGGATCTTAATCCTAAAAATTGTCTTTGATCTTTGTAAAGGTACAAAATTTTTTTTTTTTTTAAAATGTATCGTAAGTGAATGCCCTAACCCTATTCCAATACATACTTTATTAAAGATATTTGTTTTAAATTAGATTCTGTTTAAATATTGGTTTTTTTTATTATTTTTCCTTTATGATAATGATATATGTACTGTAAAAAAAAACTCCTTTGCAGTGAATTTTTGTTGTTGCAATAAACACCTATTGAAATGAAAAAAAATTTTCGTTGCCCATTGTTACAATAAACTTTATGGCAATAGGCCATCGCAACAACAAATTCATTGCAATGTTGTTTTGTTGCAATAAAAAATATAAATTTTTTTTTTAAAAAAATTTATTGCAACTCAAAGTCTTCTTTCTATAAAAATTTAAGCTTCTCAACAAATTCAATCAGCTGAAATAGGCTTCTGTTAACAACTCAAAGTGTTCTTTCTATAACATAACTTTTAACAACTTTTCCACAATAATCTTAAATCTAAAGTGATAAAGTAATAAATGTAAAATTTTCATGGCAAGAAAAGAAAATTGCAAATATACCTTAGCTTTCCTAGTCTTTGTGTACTTATGAAACTTAGATTCAAACTGATTGTCAAACTTAGCTTTAAACGGAATCGTCAAACTGATTGTTTTTTCATAACTAGGGCTAGTACTCTTGATCAGATCTTGATGCTCAAAATTTTAACCATTATCTCTACTGTTTTTTTTTGTGTGTGGTGGGTGAAGATGACACACCATTAGCACCAGTTGAAGTGGTTGAAATTACATGTTGTCTAATTAGGGAAGAATCTTCTACCTCCTACGTGGGGATGATATTCATTAGGGAAGAATCTTTTGCTTCCTTATTGGGATGAAGCTTGATGTGTAGATTCTTCCCTAATGGGGATGATGCTTGATATGGTTTGATCCATTAGGGAAGAATCTTCTGCCTCCTCCATGGGGATGATATTCATTTGGGAAGAATCTTTTGCTTCCTTGCTAGGGATGATGCTTGATGTGTTTTGATTCATTGGGGAAAAATCTTCTACTTCCTTACTAAGGATAGTGTTCTTGATATGCTTGATCCTTGGGGATGGTTTTGGGATGTATATGCTTCATTGGGGGAGGAGTCTTCTACTTTCTTTATTACTCACTAGGGAGTCCTTTGATTATTTTGTGTCTAATTGGGGCAATCTTGAGATGTTTTTCCCTTTTTTGAAAGAAGAAAATTTTTTTTTCCTTTAAAAAAAAAAAAAAAATTGTTCATGACTAAACTACACGTAGTTTAGTGGTGAGGCCTAAACTACATAGTTTAGCCATCAGGTGTGTTCCTGTCTTTTTATTTTTTTCTTCAATGGTTACCAACTATTTTTTTTTCTTCTTCGTTCTTCATCTCCCTAATCTCTTCACATTCTCCATAACTATTCTTTCTTTTTTCTGTAAAAAAAAAAAACCTCCCTTTCCTCTTTTTTTTTTTTTTTTTTTTTTTTTTTTTTTTTTTTTTTCACACCCTCTAACTCTCTCATTCTCTCATCTTCTTTCTTCATCTTCTCCGATGGCACCCAAGGCCAAGAAGTCCTCCTACATTCTTTCTTTTGATGCATTCCGCCTCACTCGTTGGAGTGGGGCAATGAGATTGATGGGGCTTCCACCATTGACATATCGGCTAGAGAATCACATCCCTATGGCTTAATTTGTAAGTTTTCAAAATTTTTTCTCATTTTCAAGTTTCTCTCCGATCCTCCGTTTTAACGTGTTTTTGGCCATGTAAAAGCTTGGGTTTTGCTGTGGGATGGGTTTCGATGAAAACCTGACATCTTAGGAGGGGTAGGAACATGTTTAGGATTGATTTTGGATGATGTATACTTGAAAATGTTGAAGAACTGCTTCTGTCTGTACTTTTGCGCGTGTGGGCTCGGGCCTGTATAAGTGAGATCTTGTTTGCATACGTGGGCTTTGACATGCATACATAGAGCGCTTGGCAGAGGCCTTACTCTACTCCTTTTCACTTCTATTTTGAACTGTTTCACTTCTATATGCAATCCTAACACATCTTTTTGTCATTTTTGCATCTGAACATCACTACATCCTTCTTTTTATCTTTATTCTTGCATTGAAAACATCATTTTGCATAATTTTCGCTTGAATCAAGAGGCTGACGTCATCTTTTTTTTTTTTTTTTTTGGGCAGTCATTATCCCCTTATGCTGGTAGGGGAAGCACCAATAAAGTGGTAGAGTGGTACAACCTTCTCGCCACCAAAACCAAGGCCTATATCTGGGAGGCGGGTGTCGAGCCTATCATTGGCCTTCTTTCAGAAAGGTCCGTGAGTGCTATCTTTGTGCAGTGCCTCATTGAGAGGCGGTGGGATACTACTCACACCTTTCATATTGATAAGCGGGAGATGATGGTGACTCTCTACGACTTCTACATCATGATTGACCTTAGCTTTGAAGGGGCCATCATCAACCTGGATGGCGTGTCGGGCATTTAGCTGGGTCTTAACATGTTGGGGAGGAAGTACTCCACCGAGACCATTCGCTACTTCGACTTGGTGTTGAATTACATGCTTCTCTCACAAAGGACTACAGAGGAGTGCGTCCGTATGGCCAGGGCCTTCCTTCTACACTTACTGGGAGCTTACTTTTCACCAATGGTGGGTAAACGGTGTCTTTGAGGTGGTTGACCCTTTTTCAAGACTTTGGAGATGCACAGAGCGCCAACTGGGGGTAGGCATGTCTCGCCTATCTTTACTCCACCCTTGACACTCTTAGCCGGGGGCACCTTAGGGCCTTGGATGCTTCTTGAGGTTAGTTCTCTTTCCATTTCTTGTATTTCCATTTGTAGCTTGTAGTTTTGCAAACTATATCATCTTGCAAACTGTCATCTTGCATCTAAGCGGTGGCTTGTGTTTCCTTTTGCAGCGGTGGGTTATTAGGTATGGCCTCATAACCTCGAGCATTGATCCAAATCTAAAGGAATTCCCACGAGTAAGAGACCATCTTGCTGGGTTGACTTCGGATGAGGTAAGTTTAAGAGTTCTAGCTTTCATGCTTCTTCATGCATTTCCCTTAGGATATTACTCTTTTAATCTTGTTTCATTATAGGTCAACTGGACTCCATAGGTTGGCCAGCCCCTTCCTACTTCTCTAGACTTGGAGCCTACTGCTCTCATTGCTTCGGAGATTACTTATCCCTTTGAAGGAGTAGGCTTGAGGGAGATATACCTGGCATAGAGGGTACGGTGCCAATTGGTGGGTAGGGATGACCCATAGATTCCGATGGACCTTCTTGAGTTCATGCTTGCTCCACACTCCATGATCGATGTTGAGTACCACTCATGGGGGAGCAGTGTTCCCTATGCTAGATGGCTTCTTAAGGGATTGGACTATGAGGAGTTCAACATCACTTGCCTCATGCCTTCCCTTACTGCTTAGGTCTCTGTTTAATCTCTTCTTCTTCTCTTCTTTTCCTTTACCTTATTTGTCACTACTTCTAATGCTAGAAAATTGTAATAGGAGGAGCCTACTGCCAGTGAGCTCATTGACCCTCTACATCTCCCTTGGACGGTCTATGCTTATGGCCTTAATGGCTTTGCTCGAGAACGTGTTGTGCCCTGTAATCCTAATGTTATGGGTTATCATTTTCCTCCCAACACCCGGGCGGTGAGTTCTTTATTCCCTTTGTTCATTCTCTTTTTGCCATTTCTCTATTTCTAATTCGGTCACTAACCCTTCTTTCTTTGAATTGCAGCCCACCATCCAAGAGCATAAGGAGTTGGTATGGTTGGCTGGGAATCTCAAGCTGAAGGTGACCTACTATTCAAGGAACTTGTACGCTCCTGGAGGGTGGCCTACCCGGGCAGTGGTGGTGATGATGAAGATAAAGGAGGTGATGAGGAGGATTCAGAGGTGACTCCTAACTATCAGTCAAGGAAGAGACGACACCATTGATTACCTACAGTCAAGACATATAGGCACATAACACACAACTTTCTTTTCTTGTTGCTTTTACTTTTTTTTATTTTTATTTTAATTTTATTCCCTTTAGCAAACATTTGAATTTAGTTGGAGACAAAGGATTGTACTTAAGAACATCTTCTTACACTTATGCTTTTAATTGGGACTAGCACTTAATTTACAAGATATATGATTAATTGTATGTTTCCATACAACATTGCTTCTTTGATACTTGAAATCTTGTGCTTGGAATATGTCTTGGATGATCCTTTAGGTTGTAGGAACCCTAGGAATGCCTTGAAGTGAAAAACAATGCTCAAAATAGGGGAGAATGGGCTTCTGCCAAGCGCCGTGCATACATGGGGATGGGCTTGTGTACGCAGCTTTGACTTTGCATACGTAAGTTGACCTTGCATACGTGGGCTGTGAATCAGAGGAAACCCTAACCACCCTACTTAAGTATAAAATAGCCGTTTGAGTCCAAAACCTTTACCAACATATTTCCAACCCTGAGAGCCCTTTTTTGAGGACCTTTAATGGCAGAAAACTCTCCACTTGATTTCTCAGCTTGGACTAGGAGGCTTGGTCTCGATTTTAAAGATTTCATCGCTCCCTATGGTCTTTCTTGTGTTTTTCCATAACATCAAATTAGGGTGGATGAGCCTCTTCTTCGTGCTGTTGCCAACTATTGGGTTCCTTCTCGGCATGTTTTCCACTTCAATGGAATAGAACTATGCCCCACTATCGAAGAATTTGGTGCCATCATGGGTGAACTGGAGATTGATGATCTCATCTTCCCTACCATGGGCGGGGATCTTCCCTTCTTACTGTAAGTAGTGTTGGGCATCCTTTTTGCCACATCAAATAGGTGGTGCATCTTTGGCAAGCTCAGTCTTAGGTTGGTTTTTGAGTACTTTTCCAGTTTGGCCCTTCCCGCAGGTGAGAGGCCACGTTCATACTTTCTTTGTGCCTTTTGCTTATGTGCCCTTGCATGTTATTTCTTGGTTCAAAAGTTATATTGTGTGGACCTTTGGATGTGCATGGTGGCTTATGAGCTAAAGAGAGGTAACCCGATAGGCTTGATCTTGGCGGAAACTCTTAATGGTTTGGATGCTTTTCATAGGAAGGAAGCAAGCTTCTTTGCGGGTAGTCCTCTTCTCCTTCAGGTATAATCCTTAACTTTTGCCTAAGTTCTCAACCTAACGAGATTCCTCTAATTTTGCATGCTGTAAAGTTGTTATTTACAACTATGTGTTTTGTTGGCTTTTATTCTGTGCTAAATTTGATTGTAATTTTATTCAATCTTTTGTACCTTGTATTTATTGTGGGATTTGGTTGTAAGGGTTGTGAGATAGAGAGAGAGTGTGAAGACTCAAGCAATTGAAGACTGAAGAGTTTTCATGGGTAGCTTGTGACTAAGCATCCCGCGAAGTGACTCATGTGTCTTGCACATGCTGGAATGCAAAGAGTCAGGCCAGGATGGAGATAGCTGTGTTTTGCGAGTATCTCGCAGATAAGGCCTTCCCGCGAGACACCTACGAGACATTCTGTTCTGCCAGCCTGTCCATTCTGATACACACTTTCTGTGCCTACACTATATATACCCACATTACCCACAAATGTTGAGGAGTGCATCTGAGAGAAAACCCTAGCCAAACACCTTGAGAGTTAGAGATTGTTATACCCACAATCCTCTACACACTTGCTTATGGAATTTCCTCAACTCCTACCTCTCCATTTCCATACTATTGAGAGGTTGATAGCCCAAACACTTACCACACCCTTTCAGAGTGTCAAGTGAAGTTTTCGTGCTGCTGGGAAGCATTGGAAGAAGCCAAGGATGGTAGATGCAACATGGATCTTGTTGCGGGATCCGGAGAACTAGACAAGACATGGTTCTGAAAATCCTTGTTGGAATAAGAGCTTGGAGGGCTTAGGAATATCGGGTAGATTAGGCTTGGAGGGTCTCTTGCTAACCCATGTATCCCAACTGATTGTCTAGTGGATCGATTTCCACTTGGAGGGTGGCGGAGAGGTTTTTCGCCAAGTCCTTCAGTTTCCTCTTCGATAACACATCGGCGTATTATCTTGTGTTTGCATCTTTCTTCCTTACTCTTTTACATTCCATTTTACTGCTGTGTTGCTTTGATTATAGATTAGAGTAGCTTGTTTGTTTATCTGCTCGCTTTTATAATATTCTGCATTTAGTATTAAGTTAATGTAAAATCAATCGAGCCGAAACTTTAATTTGGGGGTCTAAACAGCTCTTGTGTTTTCAACAAATTTTCGAGCTTACACATGCGTTGCCTTTCGGTTTTCAACTTATTGAGGCACTTTATATCGTCTTTCATCATTATTTTATTTTATTTTTCACTCATGCTCTCTCTTTGTTTTCCCCCCTTTCCTTATTGTTTCCTATTGTCTTTTTTATTTTTTTATTTTATTTTTATTTTTTTTTCCAGCTATGGCTACAAGAGAGGGTTTGGTTGCTTCAACCTCCCACCATACCTCTCAGCACCTACCTCCCTAGGCATCTTAGGGACCACTGGTTTCATTAGAATGACATGAGCTTCGAGGCGTACATGGAGCTTATGGGTCGCATAAAGGAGACCGACATTCAATGGGTTGTGGAATGATGCCACATCTCAAGCATAGTCCACAGTTGTTGTAAGTACTATTGTGTGCCTTTAGTTGGACTTTATTGTTTCTCATACTACTCTACTTGTCATATCTCAACGCAATTTGGAGAACGCCAAAGAGCTCCTGATGATGAAGGTGCCTTCCATATCCAGGTGTCTTTCATATCTAGGTGTTTAACAATAGGATCTTGGGCAGGATTAGTAAGGCTTGGCCACATCGTAAGGTGATGAAAGGCATTGTTCCTCCTCATTGCATTTATCCCACTGTGGGGTACAAGCAATGCTTGGAGGATGACATGTAGTGGATTCTAAGAGATGAAAAAGCTTACATAAAGACTAGCAAGAAAGCAAGGAGGACTGAGTGACCACCTTGATGTGTCCCATATTTTACTTTTCCACACTTTTATGATTTTCATGTTTTGTTTTTAAATTTAATAAAGGATTGGAATGTTCCAAATCCCTTATGAAAACAGTCTTATCATCTTTTAATTTGAGCAATAAGAGAATCACTTTTTTATTATCTTTGCTTAATGTCATCTCATTTATTTTATTTCTTTTCTTTTTCCTTTGCCATGTAACTTTTGCCTATGATGTCCCTTTAGGAATTTTCGCCATGCCCATGGTCTTTCCCCTAACTTTTGCCTAGACCGCCCTTTTGGATTTTCAATCTAGTGGGGTTCTCTTACCTTAACTTTTGCCTAGGCCGCCCTTTCAGGTTTTCAAACTAGCAGGCTTTTTTCTTTCTTTTTTTAGATATTGTATTTCCGGAGTTTATCCATGTTAATTGGGCAAAGCATTTCTTCCCCATCCAAATCTGTGATCCTTGTAGCACCTCCAGACATGATTTTCTTAATAATGAAAGGCCTAGACCTTCTTTCCTCTTGGATCAAAAGTCTCATCTCTATGGACCTTTAGGACCAAGTCCCATTATTTAAGGTTTCTTGGTTTCACTTTCTTGTTGAATGCTCTAACAATCCTTTTTTGGAACCCTTGTGCATGATATTGTGCCCTAACCTTCTTCTCATCTATCAAAGCCAATTGTTGATATCTCACCTTAGCCCAATCCTCTTCTAGGACCTTGGTTTCCACCAATATCTTCAAAGATTGTATCTCTACCTCAATAGGAAGCACCACCTCACTACCATAAACCGAAGAGTAAGGTGTTGCCCTAATCGGCACATGGATAGAGGTCTTATAACCCTATAAGGAAAACGGATGCTTCTCGGCCCAATCTTTGTATGTCACTACCTTCTTGGCTAGGATGTTCTTCACATTCTTATTAGCTGCTTCTGTGGCCCCATTAGCTTGTGGTCAATACGACGAAGACTTGTGGTGCTTAATGTTGTATAACTTCGTGATCTTTCGAACCTCCCCCTCAAAATGAGAATCGTTATCAGAAATGATCTCTTGGGGCACCCCAAACCGGCATATGATGTTGTTCTTTAAGAATTGAGTCACATGCTTAGCCTTTAATGCGGAGTAGGAGGCTGCGTCCACCCACTTAGTGAAATAGTCAATTGCCACCAGAATGTATTCATGCTCATTTGAAGCCTTAGAAGCTATCCTTCCAGTCACATCTATGCCCCAAACCGAGAATGGCCATGGAGAAGTCATGCTATACAACTCACTAGGCGATACATGGTTCAAGTTGGCTTGTGTCTGACAATCAAATGGCAACTCTTAACATAGTCCACACAATCGGTCTCCATTGTATTCCAAAAGTATCCTATCCTTAGGATTTTCTTGGCTAACATTCTCCCATTCATATGAGGGCCACAAATCCGTTGATGAACTTCTTCTATTACCTTTTCGGCTTCTTCCTTCTTCAATCAACGAAGATGTCTACCATCGTAGGACCTTCTATAGAGTTGTCCTTCACAAAGGACGTATTGTGTTGCCATCATCCTAATGGAACGTCGTTTTCTCTTGTCAACACCATCCGGATATGCCTTTAGTTCCAAGAAATTCACAATGTCATAGTACCACGGAACTTCCACTTCCTCTATGGTAATTACTGAAATTTCGGCCTTCCTTTTGTGTATTTCTTCATAACTTTGCTCAATCTCCAAGGGTCATGTCCACACTCCCTCAGGTATTTCAACCATGGAGGCTAAGGTAGCTAAGGCATCCGCAAATTGATTTTGAGCTCTAGGGATGATTGTGTATTCAATTTTGTCAAAGGTGTTGGTCAAGTCCTCCAAGTATTGTTGATAAGGCTTCAAGTGTTCCTCCTTCACCTTCCACAAATTTTGTGCTTGGACTATAACCAAAGTTGAATCTCCAAATGCTTCAGCCTCCTTTACCCTCAATTCTTGAAGAGCTTCCATTTCGACAATACAAGCCTCATATTTAGCCATGTTATTGGTTGCCTCAAAGTTCAACTTGATTGCCAAAGGTATGTAAGATCCTTTGGGAGTGATCAAGAGTATTTCTATCCCATTCCTATATTGGTTTACAGCTCCGTCAAAGTACATCTTCCATGTCCCTAACTCAATTTCCAAAATGTCCTTATCTGAAAAGTCTTCGTTACCATCTTCTCCCTCTATAGGGTTCTCGGCACAAAAATTTAACATGACGCTCCCTTTGATAGTTTTTCTAGCCACATACTTCAAATTGAATTCTGCCAATAAGATCAACCATTTTGACACTCTTCCACTTAAAGCGAGTTTCTCAAAGAGATACTTTATTGGGTCCATTCTTGCTATCACCCATATTTGGAAAGGTAAGATGATATGTCTCAATTTCTGTAGGACCCAAACAAGTGCAAAGCATGACTTTTCTATAGGAGTGTACCTAGTCTCATAATCATGGAAGCTCTTGCTCAAATAGTATATGACCCCCTCATTCTTGTCATCGTCTTCTTGTGCAAGCATACTCCCAACTGCATCCCCTATGATGGAGAGGTATTGGAGTAAGGGTTTTCCATGTTGTGGAGGCACTAGGATAGGTGGGTGGAGGAGATATTCGCTGATAAGTTCAAAGGCATTTTGGCACTCATCGTTCCATGTATGTGGTTCATTCTTCCTTAGGAGTTTGAAGATAGGCTCACAAGTAGAAGTGAGCTTGGCAATGAATCGACTAATGTATTGTAATTGACCTAAGAAACCCCTTATCTCCTTTTCATTTTTGGGCAGAGGCATCTCCAATATTGTTTTGATCTTGGATGGGTCAACTTCTATTCCTCTATCACTCACTGGGAAGCCTAGCAATTTTTCGGCGATTACTCCAAAGGTATACTTTTGTGGGTTCAATTCTTAGCTATACTCTTTAATCCTCTCGAAGAACTTCCTCAAGTTTATGGTGTGACTTTCTCTATCCTTGGACTTCACTATCATATCATAGACATATACCTCCACCTCATTATGCATCATATCATGTAACAAGGCTGTAGCCATCCTTTGGTAGGTTGCCACAACATTCTTGAGGCCAAATGGCATCACAGTGTAACAATTGATTCCCCATTCGGTAGTGAAAGTGGTTTTGGTCTTATCTTTGAGAGCCATCTTGATTTGGTTATACCCTGAGAAACCATCCATGAAAGACATCAAGGCACTTCCCGCCATGTTATCCACCAAGACGTCAATGTGAGGAAGAGGAAAGTCATCCTTAGGGCATGCCTTGTTCAAGTCCCTAAAATCCACACACATCCTCACCTTCTCATCCTTCTTAGGTACGGGCACGACATTGGCTATCCATTCGGCTTGGTGTACGGGTTTGATGAACCCTACCTTTAATTGCTTAGTAACTTCCTTCTTGATTTTTAAGAGCCATTCGGTCCCCATTCTTCTCAACTTTTGTTTGACGGGTACCATGTGATCATGAGTATCAATGTGATGTTGAGCTATCTCAGGGTCAATTTTGGGCATATCTTCATAGGACCATACAAACACCTCTTGAAATTCCATGAGGAGTTCTTTAAGATCTTTTCTTTCTTTCTCATTTAGAGTTAAGCCAATTTTAATTAAGCATGGATTCTTATTATTGCCAAAATTAATAGTTTTAAGAGTTGGTTCCATAGGTTCAATTTTTTTTTTCAATTACTTACTAATTTCATTTTCAAATTCACTTGAATCATTGAAGTGCAAAATTTCAATGTTATGGGACACATCAAAGTAAGTCAAATCAAAATTCATCTTATTGAAAATATTGAAAAGTACATTGGAACTTGCATTACAAAAATTTTTCCCTATGTTTTTAGAAAACCCAACCCAAGTCCAATTATTAATGGGCCCCACAATAGGCATGATGAATTTGGAAGGATCACTTGGCTCTTCATTAGTGATGGCGAACAAGTCCCCATTCGTCTTCATCATGGTCTTCATTGCTTTAGCATCCATGTAGTTCACACAATTGACCTCTTCTATTATCTCTTTGATCACCATGGTAGGCTTCTCCTTAAAGGTGAATTTTTCATTAAAGAACATTTCCTAACCCAGATACACCTTTCCATCCTTACCTATTCAAGGTTCAAGGAAGCCACAATAAGGGAAGTTTCCCCCTTCCTTCACGAAGTTCTCATTGAAAGTGCCAAGGTTTTTCTTGATTCCATCACAACCTTCAAAGAATCCTAAACCTTCCCTAGTCACTTGAGTCTTGACATTAGGGAACTTGGCTACCCCTTTTCCTTCTTTTTCAAGGCCCATACCAAACATGTATCCCATGTTCTTCATCATTGTAATCACTTCATGGCTACAAAAGGGGAACAAGTAGGTGGCATACCTTTTATCCTTCAACCTAAAGCGAGCTGTATTTACGAACTCAAAGCCACTCATCTTTTGGTGTAGTGAGGAGGGGATTGCCCCATTGGGGTGAAGCCAAGCCCTTCCCAAGAGAAGGTTGTAATTTGGGGTGATGTCCATGACATGAAATTCCACAATGGTTTCTATTGGCCTAATCTTGCAAGGAACCTTGAAAGTACCCATGACCTTCCTTGAAGTGTTGTCATATGCCCTTATAGTCAAGGGAGAAGGGATGATAGTCTTCACATCTAGGCCAACAGTGAGGGCGGTCCTAAAACAACAAACATTCAAGGCGGACCCATTATCAATAAGTACCATCGGAACCTTGGCACACATGCATTCAATGGTGATTTGCAAGGGTCTAGTGTGAGTAGCTCATTCGGGAGAGAGATCTTATTTGGAAAAGGCAAGGAGGGGGTGTGAGGAACCCTCAACTCCCATGAGAGACAAAATTTCTTGTGGTGTAGTTTCTATAGGTACTTCTTTCCCATTCAAGGCGTCCAAGAGAACCTTACGGTGCTTTTGAGAGGCCATGAGTAAGCCCCATACGGACACATGAGCTTAGGCCTTCTTCAATTGCATTAAGGCCCTATCTTCTTCTTCTTTGTCTTCTCTTCCATTAGGTTTCATGGGCTTGGACCCTTCCCCTAAATCTCTACCAGGACGGTGCTTTTTCAAAAAAGATTGTTTGTAGTGCTTCCCACTCCTCGTGATATTTTCTTTAATTCCATCACTCCTTTGGGAAGTATTCCCTATATCACTACCGTTTCCTTTAAGACTTCATCTTCTTCATCCCATATTCCTTGGACTTCCACAGTATTGATGTTTATAGTTTCTATCTACTTTAAGCAATCCCATTCAATCTCATTTATTTGCACCCAATTTTGATATGGAGGAGGAGCCCTATGGTAATCGGGCAAAGGGTTCTTTCTAATGTTGGATTTGGTGATAATATTGGAATTTGGAAGAGTTCCATTGTCTATGAGGTCTTGTATCTTGTATTTGAGGTGGAAGCAATTGTCGGATTTATGGCCGGATTTTTGGTGGTAGTGGCAATATTCATTGAGATTCCAAGTGAGAGGTATAGGATTAAGCGCATGGGTGTAGGGTCTAAAGGTTTGATGAATCTTTTGGAGGATAGGTTTTCATATGCTTGGGTGAGGGCCATTCCTAGGTCGAAGAATTCTTGGCGAGCTTTCTTTGGGTAGGCTAAATGTTTGTTAGGGTATGATGGCGCTTACATCTGCGAGATTGCGTGCTTTGGTGGTGGTTGCTCCCTTTCCATATGTTTTCTTGGTTGAAGGCTTACTTTCACCTTTCTTTAATTGTCCATTGTTGATGGCATCTTTAATTCTTATCCCACAATCACATAGTTCTCCAAATGAGCTAATAGGCGATGACAATAGCCTACCATTATAAGCTGGAAGTAAATTCTTGATGATCATGTTGATTTGGTCCTTTTCATTTGGCCTATTGACCATTCTAGATGCCTTGGTCTTCTATCTAGTCATGTATTTGGAAAATGTCTGCCCTTCACCTTATTTGGTAGTCTCCAAACCCTTTAGAGTCACATCAATCATGGTGTTGAAGATGAACTGGTCAACAAACAACTCCACTAGTTCATTTCACACCTTAGTTTTGCTTGGATCAAGGCTATAGTATCACCTTAATGCACCTCCCGTGAGTGAGAGGGGAAATGCATGCAAAGTTAGCTTCTCATCTAGCCTTTTCATTTCAACGATGCTTAGGTATCTTGTTACGTGTTGCTTTGGATCTCTAGTCCCATCAAAGTTTTCCGCATCAGAAATCTTAAACTAGGGAGGCAATGAACTAATTCCCCCCATGTTATAGAAGTAATCATCCATCCCTTGTGCCTTGTGGAATGTGAGTTGTATTTTCTCCATCTTCTTTTTCATCCCTTTAGCTAGAATATATTGTAACCTTCCTCTCAAGGTCCATGAAGTTCTCATCATTTTGGGCCTACACATACAACAAGGTGGCTTAAGATTAGAGAAGTTCATATTGGCTTTGTAGGATTTTGGATGCAAAGTCCATAGCATAATTGTTACCTTAGGCCGAAATTTCTCTTTTTCAAAAGGGCTTTTTTCCATTTAGGCCTATGATATCAACTAGGATATGGTCTTATGAATCTTTTAAGTTAAGATATACCTTTGGATTTAGGGATAAGCCTCTTATGCGTGAGAATTTCTTTTCTTTTATCCCATAACATCTTAGGGTATGCCATAACTTTAGGGCCATCCCTTCCATTTTTATATGTTTTTTTGTTCTTTAGAGTTAGGTGGACACATACTATATGGTTGAACAAACAAGATATAAAGGGCATCCTTTGTGATAGGGTCTAGGATCTCTCTAGTGTGGGTACTCACAACTAGGTGGGCTATGATTCCAACCGAAGGTCTAAGTGGACCCCATAGTGGATTGGTAGCAAACTTTTAATGTACTCAAAGCCCATTATAGGCAATGGCATCGATTGTGAGTTGGTGGGATGAACTTCGGAAGATTTGGGCCCGAATGGAGCTTTCCATCTTCCTACTCATTACCAACCAAGGTTAAGGGACAAAAGAAACCAAGTGATGCATGTGCAAACAAATATTGAACTAGTTTTTATTAAGGTTAAGACATAGGACATATAGGAATTAAACTCACAATCCCCAGCGGAGTCGCCACTGTGGGCCCAAGGGGTTTTTGGAGTTGCCACCTAGTTTTTGCAATGGCCTAGAAATCATATATATAGCATTCTTTCGAGAAAGGACCATTGATCTTACTACCAGAGATATGAGTTTGGAGTTTAGGTATGCTCTTGGGAAAGTGTTAGGCACCCAAGATCGCCCAACCCTAAGGTTGGCCTCCCATCATTGTATCTTACACCTTAACCTTATTAAAAACAATTTCAATACTTGTATTCTAAACTTACACACACACTAGCATGCATCTAAACATACAATCATGGCATCATTATCCCTAAACACATATCATATCAATCCATAAAGCAAAAGAGAGCCAAACCCAATCATATATAAACCCTAGCACGTGAAACCCTATACTACAAGCATTTGCACCTCTAACATTAAAATAAGACCAAAACAAAAATGCATGAACATTTCCAATGCATGACTTACCCTTTACTTATCTTTAGGGGTGGCAAAATTGGACACGACTCGCAAACCCGACACAACACGACATGAAATTAGCAGGTTATGGGTTGAGACTTAATGGGTTCGTGAGATATTCGGGTTGACACGACAGACTCGTTTGATAAACGGACGGTTAGTGTTTAACCTATGGAACCCGTTTGACTCGTTTAATTAAATAAAATTTTACCAATATACCCTTCAAACCTTAGGTATATAAACTTATTAGTTGTTATGGTTTATTTTGTTTGACATATTGTGATTGATTATTTGTGATATTGAGATATGCTTTAGTTTTGAATTATTATTTGTGATGCAGTTACTCATTAGTTCTGAATTTTATATGTAAAATATTTATTTGTTTGTTTTTTCATAAAATTTTTTCTTCATTTTGATAAAATCTGATAAACAGGTCGACACAATAGACCCATTTAATATATGGGTCGTGTTAGGTTTGAGGAATCTTGACCCATTTAATAAAAATGTCGGGTTAGTGTTGACCCATATAGTTGGATACGCATGAGTTGATACGACATGAACCCGATATGCGAACACGAATTGCCACCCCTACTTATCTTGCAACAACTAAGCACCTATGGCATTAATGCATGGACATGTGAATAGAAGGCATGACATTAAAACTAAGAAACCCTAATCTAAACATGTGATAGCACACAAGCATGTGAGCGAGGCAAACAGAAACTTATGGAGCCTAAAACATATGAAAAGAAGGCTAAACAGAACAAACATGTGAAGACACAAACAAAACAAACAAATAAAAATTAGGGGTTTTGGGCAGCAGCTCACGCATGCAAGAACAGTCCTGTGTATGCATAATTAAGCTTGTGTGCACAGGCAAGATTATGCGTACGCAAGTCCTTGCCCAGAAAACCTAAAATCATGGAAACATAGTAGAGATGAAAACCCTAATTCTAACAGCCAAACATGCTCAAAATACAGGCTATAACACAAATAAAGCAAGAATAACAGATTGGACAATAAAAGAAAGACTAAAAAGAGAAAAGAAAGGTTGAAGCTTGATACCCAAAAAGAGAGTTCCCAAGCTTTGATTTTGACTGTTCCCCTCAATTAAATCTACCATAAGTCATTAAACAAGCGATTAGCAACGTTAAAGTAAAAGGATTAGGGTCAGGAAAGGTCCCAATCAAATAAAATTGACTTAGGGGTGTTTTGTGAAAAACTCCATTTTGATTCATTATTTTCTAGTGAATCTTAGGTTTTTCCCATGAGATTTCTGTGTGTTTAGAAAATGTACCATGTAAGGCTTTATATAATGGGAAAAAAATGAGGTTTGGAACGGCTCCTAGACGATGTGGGATGCATTCCAAACCTTAACCATTATTGCAGAAAACTTGTCTTTTTCATGCTTCTGAAACCCTAGCTGTGTATGAAGGAATGTGCCAGCGTACGCATGCTTCAGCCCACATACGCAAGCCGCTGCCCATTTACGTGGGCCGAGGGCCACTTTGGTCTTTTATTTCGAAAAATAGATTTTTGCTCATTTAAAAGGTTATATTTTCCCTTTTAACACTCCTTAAGTCAATTTGACATCTGATTGGGCTTTCAACTGGCTTTCGGCCTTATAGTTTGAACATCATTGTTGAACGGGGGCTCAAATCGTAAGTGGTATAAAATGCGATGTCTACGCATACCCAATGGTATCAGTGGCAAAGAAACCATCAAAAGACATATCCTCAATAATTCTTTTAGCTTTGTCTCTACCAACCCTAGTTTTTGTGATCACCATAATAGAAGCTTGATAATTCACCATCATTTCAAGCACTCTCCTCTTGAAATCAGCATTCAATGCATCTCTACAATTCCATAAGAGGATATTCATTTTGACCCAACTTTCACGCAGATCCTCCACCTGATTAGGCATTATTAGTGCTGTCACCATCATGCTCTATCCCAATCTCCTCAGTAAGTTTGGATGCCACCCAATCTGGCTTCCACACTATCATGAATTTCAAAATTCCCACTATGGCTTTCCTGCAACATAGCAAGAGATCGCATTTTTGAACTGGGGTCAGGATTTGAAACAACTTCATCGTTGGGAAATTTCCCATGTGAGATGATACTGTCCCCCTGAAGTCTATTACTTTCCTCTCTTGGACTAGCCACCCTGATTCGTCCAAGTGTGGCGCTACCAATGGCTTCCTTTGCTTGTTCAATATCCATGCCTTTTCCTCTGTTATCAAGGGTGTATTGGTGAGAAACTTCCACCACAGGTTGGGTGTCGATCCCATGCTAGATGATCTTGCCCAAGATTTCTAGTTCTGAGGCTAGATGGTGTAATTGGGAATAGATGCTTCCATGCTATCTGAAACTCCTTCTCTAACCAACCCATCGTGTCAGTGGGGGAGGGAGGCTCAAATTTGTGTAATTGTTTCATTTGAGATTGGTATTATCAGATTGCTGTGCCACATTGCGCATCCTGAACGAGGGAGAGCCATTGGTGCTTGTGAGAAAGGTTCCATCCTCTGGTTTGGAAATACTTTCTATCACTCTAAGGAAAGGAGTTGCTTTGCTTACTGAGCTTGAACTAGATCTCTAGAAGGCTTGAGTATTTTTTGTTCCAGCAAATTTCATGCTTCGAGAAGGGGCCAAAATGGCCAAATACCATCTTTTTTTAAAAATTTTAGCAAAAAAATACTATTTCGGAAATAAATGGCAATCTACCACTTTTTCTAGTACTCGAGTTTGGTGAACATGAGTACCCTATTTTATAGTTCCACCGTGGCATTGCTGAGCTGGAAATTGGGCGATTAAAAAAAAATAATGTCGTACTTGAGCTTAGTAAACTTGAGTACCATGCAACACAATACTTGAGTATACCAGGCTTGAGTACCTTTTATAAATAAAATGCAGAAAATTTTATTTTTACAGTACTCGAGTTTATCAAACTTGATTACCGTGTAAATTTTTGTTTTTTTGTTTTTGTTTGGGGATAATCGACAAATAAACAGAAAGATAAAAATAAGTAGCTTTTTTATGTTTTTATTTATTTAAATAGAAGCATTGTAAAATATAGAGATTTTAATTTTGAAATATGAATTTAATTTCTACATTAATTAAAATTGTTCATTGTTTTCTCATAAAAATTGTTCACTGTTTTCTGTATAAACTATTCTACAGTTTTGCATAAAATTATTTTCTATTCAGCATTATTTAAGAAATTTTTCACTCTCTTTTTTGCATAAATTATTTTCTGTTCACTATTTAAAAAATTGTTCACTGTTTTCTCATAAAACACCTAATGAAATCGTGTTTTCTAAATTTAAACGCCAAATCTGAATGCTTTTTTATGTTTGAATTTCACAATAATCAAATATATTTTTCTGCATTGATAAAATATGTTTCTACATTAATGAAATTTTCTCTCTGCACATCATATTTACTGTAGTTGTGCCTGTTAAAAGTACTGAATGTTGATGTTATGATTCTTAACACTCAAAACTGTTTGTAAGATGGATTTTGGCTCAAGTAGGACATGATATACTGTTCACTATTTTCTGCATAAACTATTTCTAGTATTTTGCATAAAATTATTTTCTGTTCAGCATTATTTAAAAAATTGTTCACTCTCTTTTTTGTATAAATTATTCTCTGTTCATTGTTTAAAAAATTGTTCGCTGTTTTCTCATAAAACACCTAGTGAAATCATGTTTTCTAAATTTAAACCCAAAATCTAAATGCTTTTTCATTTTTGAATTTCACAATAATCGAATCTACTTTTCTACATTGATAAAATCCGCTTCTACATTAATAAAATTTTCTCTCTACACATCATGTTTAATGTATATTCGAATCTGCTTACTGCATTCATAAAATCTGTTTTTTGAATTAAGTAAAACTATTCACTGTTTTCTCGTATAAATTGTTCATTGTTTTCTGCATAAATTGTTTTTAGCATTGGCGCAGTTATTGCACTTAAATGGTTTTTGTGTTTTTTTAAATATGTAACCATATGAATAATGGACAAACTCCATGAAAGAAAAATGAATGATTTGTATAAATCACCTATGGTAAATGCCTTGAAAAATTCGAATTTGTAAAAAAGTTTGAATTAGTTGAATGTAGGAATTCAAGCAAAATCGATGGAAAATCAATGAACATACCAAATCGTGAAGGTGTACATAAGATGTACAAATAGTCTAGACTTGTTGAGAAATTTGATTTCGTTGAAAGTACAAAATAATGAAAATTCAATGGAAAAGTATGTATGTTGGATGTATAGATCGTATGAATTTGTTTAAAAATTTGAATTTGTTGAATTTACAAAACTGTGAAAACTCAAGGGAAAATTTGTGTACATTAGATGTACAGATAGTACGAATTTGTTGAAAAATTCGAATTCGTTAAGTGTGTAAAATCGTGAAAATTCAAATGAAAATTGAAGAACATACCAAATTGAGTAAACTTAATGGCAAATTAATTATATTAGATATACAGATCATCCAAATTTGTTTCCAAATTTGAAGTCGTCAAATGTACAAAATCGTGAAAATTCAATTTAAAACTATGTACTAATGTACTAATCATCCTGATTTGATCAAAATTTCAAAATTGTCGAACGTACAAAATCGTGAAATCTTAAAGGAAAATCGAAATTGTGGAACATACCAAATCGTGAAAATTCAATGGAAAGTTGTGTACATTAGATGTACAAATATTCTGGACTTGTTGAGAAATTTGATTTCGTTGAAAGTACAAAATCGTGAAAATTCAAGAGAAAATTGTGTACATTAGATGTACAGATCGTTCAAATTTGTAAAAAACAAAATTTAGATGTACAGATCGTTCGAATTTGTTGATTGTATAAAATCTTGAAAGTACAAAATAAAATTGTGTAAATTAGATGTACAGATAGTTTGAATTTGTTGAACAGTTTGAATTCGTTAAATGTACAAAATCGTGAAAATTAAATGGAAAACTGTGTACTAATGTATTGATCATCCGAATTTGTTGAAAAATTCGAAATCGTTGGATGAACAAGATCGTGTAAACTCAACAGTTAATCTTTAGATTTGCAAAAGTTGAATGTACATAATTATCAGTTGTCAGACATTAACAACAAAATTTTGTATTGCACAGAACGTGTAGACATTAATAACAACGTCTAATGTTCGTAGGTAGAAATTTTAGGAAATCATCATTACTTGAATCTGAGAAGTTTGAAATATCTCTTTTATGCAAAATCCTAGAAATAGTTTATACAGAAAACAGTAAACAATTTTTATGAGAAAACAATGAACAGTTTTAATTAATGTAGAAAACATATTTTATGAATGCAGTAAGCAGATTCGAATATACAGTAAACATGATATGCAAAGTGTAAATTTTATTAATGTAGAAACAGATTTTATCATTGCAGAAAAATAGATTCGATTATTGTGAAATTCAAACATGAAAAAGCATTCAGATTTGGCTTTTAAATTTAGAAAACACAATTTCACTAGGTGTTTTATGAGAAAGAAGTGAAATTTTTTTTAAATAGTGAATAGAAAAAGAAAATAATTTTATGCAGAATGTTAGAAATAGTTTATGTAGAAAACAGTGAACAATTTTTATGAGAAAACAATGAACAGTTTTAGTTAATGTAGAAAACAGATTTTATGAATTAGTAAGCAGATTCGAATGTACAGTAACAGTGCCGCCCAATTTATGTTTCTTGTCACAACTTATTTAAGTACAGCAACAATGCCGCTCAATTTTTTATTTTGGTGGTTCTTTGGTCTAGATTTAAAATCTCTATATTTTACAATACTTCTATTTAAATAAATAAAAAAATAAAAAAGCTACTTATTTTTATATTTATGTTTTATTTGTCGATTATCCCAAAAAAAAAAGTATTTTGAAATTAAATTCTCTATATTTTACAATGCTTCTATTTAAATAAATAAAACATAAAAACGCTATTTATTTTTATGTTTATGTTTATTTGTCGATTATCCCCCTAAATAAAAAAAAAGTTATTAGGAACTCGAGTTTACTAAACTCGAGTTCCTTACAAGGTACTCGAGCTCACCAAGCTTCAGTACCATAGAAATAAACATAAACATAATTTTTTTTATAAAAGGTACTCGAGCTTGGCATACTTGAGTATTGTGTTGCATGGAACTCGAGTTTACCAAGCTCGAGTACCACATAATTTTTTTTAATTGCACAAATTTCAACTTAGTAGTGCCACGGTGGTAGAATTGATGAGAAATTCAAGTTTCTGAAACTCAAGTTTTAAAAAAAGTGATACTTTGCCATTTATTTCTGAAACAATATTTTTTTATTAAAAAAAAAAAGTGATAATTGACCATTTTAACTTCGAGAAAGCGTAGGAAAACAGTTAGAGGTCATATCACTCCCATCCCCCATTGCTTGAGGGAACCGTGCAAATGTCCATCAAGCTCTTGAGATTGCCTTTAGACTCCTTTTGTGTGTGAATCTTCCTTTCCTTGGACAGGTCAGTACGTTTTCTCCCTTCTAGCTCAGCATTGGGAGAAATTATTTGCTCCTCCCGAGTGGACCGCTGACGTGGTCCTCCCTGCTCTGCCAGCCAGTAAAATAGTGCCACGTGGCCATTTTGGGTGATTCAGCTCCACATCATCAAATTATAAAAAGACAATTTTTCACCCCTAAATGTTTCAAACGCTGCGTTGTATATCTCCTCTGGAGTCTGGAACAAAACACTAGCATGAGAAATTTACTCTCTCTCTCTCTCGAATTGAAGCTTTCTCTCTTTACGGCACAGCCACTGGCCTAGATCTCCGGTTCCGACGATACTGGCCTTTTTCTCATTAGAAAATCCCTAAAATCCCCACTGGTACAGTCACCAAATTTCAAAACATTTCTCTCTTCCACCAAACCTTGTTGTACGTGGGACACCAACGCCGATTCTCCATGACCATGGCTACAACTGGAAGCCTCCAAGGCTCACACGACCACCACCGGCGGTGCTTGCTGGCCTGACCTTCTCCTCTCTTTAGGTCTTTGTTTTTTCGGTCTCTCAAGTCCAGCCGTGACCGAGCTTCTGCTTGCACCGCGACACCACCATTTCTGGTGATGCTTCTCACCATATATACCACCATTGGTTTAAATATAACAATATTTCATTTTCATCATTTGGGTTTGGCAGTAACTCAATGTTCCATTTTATTTTAATGTTGATTTTAGAAATACACAAAAGATGTTTGTGAAAATGTTTGATAGAAACTTTGAAGTAATGTTAAGCTCACTGATGATAAAAATAATTGGGGTTTTTGTCAATTTCTGTTGGTTTGGCAAGTGAGTTTTTTTTCCTCTTGTTTGCTCACCGATTTTGGGTTAAAAGGATGAGATTTACTCTTCTAATAATGTGACTTCCTTTGTGCATACTTGCTGGATATGTGCATGCTTATTTATTTTCTTTTATAGAGTTCTATTATCTTTTATTGGTCTTTTTCTGTCTGAATTCCCCTTTTATTAGCTAGTATTTTTTTTTTTTTTGGTGGTAATGGTCACTTGCACAAATATTTTGTCTTTACCATTCTTGTATTTGGGTTTCCTTTAGTTGGAGAGAAAATTTATAGATGACTAGCACCTCATGCATGGTCAAATGTTAGACACTCTTTTACCTCTCAAGGATTCAATTGCTCATAAAAATTATTCAATGTTCATGTGTTTGAGATTTTGTCTATTTTTTCTGTTTTGTGAAAAAGTGAGAGCAACAAGAACATTTCACTAATACCTCTGTCTTATTATTGTTTCCTTTGTTTTCTCAATAATTTTTTCTGTTATTGATGTTTCATCTTTATATTGTACAAGGGGAAAGGAATTAGAGAAAAAAATCAATGCTTTGGATTTTAGACTTTTCATGACTGCATAGCCTAGGAAATGAAATAAAAACTTCTTTCAGTTAGCTTATTGCTACATATATGGCCATTTTTTCTCTTGAACATGGAGTAGAATAGGTAGGTCAAAGAGTTTCTAGATAATTTGTGCAAAATGCACCCTAGAATTGGTAGGTCAAAGAGTTTCTAGATAATTTGTGCAAAATGCACCCACAAAGAGATGGAAATCAAAATTTTGGTTTTTGTGTTAAAGGATTATCCAATGATTAAAATAAAGTTGTTGGCCACATTGTGATTTTTGTTTCCCTAGATTCTTGTATATACACATGAACAACATGCTTGTTGAAATTCCATTTTGAGTACATGGGTGGAACTAAAAGGGGCTCTCTGTCAAGAGTAGAATAACAAATCTCTTTAAGAACTGGAAATATTAATTCTAGCAGAACCCATGGAGGGCTGGGGGGAAGTTGTAATTCCAAGATATGTTAAATATATGTAAAAGTTAAAAATAAATAAATAATGCTTTAGATTGGAACACTGAGTGCCAAAGAGGTTATATAGGCTTCTTTAAATTTAAAAGGTTTACTTTGCTTAAGTTATGCATGTGATGTGTGGCTTAGTTATAAACTTACAATTTCATTTGTAATGTACAGTCAAGAAGCTGGAGGCGCACCAACTATGACTTAATGGTAGGTCATACCATTTAAGGTTGTAGAAGAACTTGATCTTGAAGCTTACAAGACCTTCTTCTTATTTTTTTTCTTTTGTGGGAATTATGTATTATGAATATATGATGATGGGAAGATTTGTTTCTTGTTAACAAAGTGTATATTTCAACAAAACTATTGCTGTATGGCCTTGTGGTCAAAGTGTACATTCTAATAAAATTTTGTTCATTTTTAGAACAACTTCATTTCTTGTCTACTCTCTTGAATTAAGTTTTGATTGTAAAATTGGCCAAGCATCCTTTGAAGAGTCTTGATATGTATTCCTTGTTTTTAAAAGAATAAGAGTCATGTAAACACTTTGATATAATTTGTGTTTTTGAGTCATTGTCAATTTCAATACTTGCTTGGTTGCTCCTAGCAAATTTATGCACAAAAAACAATTCCATTTAGTCTAAAAATAATTCCATTTAGTCTAGATAAAAATTTGAAATGCATTGAATAAAGTGTATAACATAAACAAAATTGTATACATTACATATATTCGTCAACATAAAATCAGCTTAGCCACACAAAATCAACTACAACATGAAGATGCAACAAATTGCTCAGCTATTCAATTCCGTAGGAACAACAGAAGGCAAAAACACAACACCAGCTAGCCAAAATAAGTCCATTTCATACTCTCTTTTTTTTCCTTTACTCAAGATATATGGTGATAAATACAAGATGTCCTCATTGTTGTTGACAATGCTATATATGGGTGATAAATACAAGATGGCCAGCAAATGCTAAATTTTTTTCTTGTTAACAAGAATCAAACCACAACACTTCTCTAATTTCCTTACTTCTCTTATACAAATTAAATTTGCCATAACACTCCGCTTATTCAAGAGTTGATATGTCAAAGTTGGTTTCCAAATTGTTTTGAGGAGTCTTCTTTTGCATGCACACCTCACCAAGCACACCTCACCAAGCAAAAAACAATTGTCGGCTAGATCCTATAGAGATACACGTAGCTTTAAACCAATGGACGTTCATGCTTCCAAATCATCAAGATCAGCATTCACCACAACTGCCCTCACAAGTATGGAATGAGATCCAATGAACGGTATCTACAGGAAAAAAAAAGTTTGTGAGAAAAAATTAAGATATTCAGGCCAGCAGTTTAAGTAAACTAACAAGTAATAACACCCACAGTGACTCCAAGGAATTCGAACAAAACACTAGCATTCTAACAAATTTGTCAAAACACTAGCATTCTAACAAATTTGTCAAAGGGTACACACATAAAAGTCATCAATCAGTCTACCATTGATTGTGTGTGAAAAAAGAAAAAAAAAAAAAATCCGGAGTCTCTATTGTAAGAATGTGAGAATACCACATGAGAGAACAATTATTACCAAGAGAAAATTACCATGAAACAAATAATATTTTTGTTATCATTTCTAGTAAATTTTGGCTATTCCAATGCTATTAGTTTACTATCAACAAAGAGCACTAATAGTTTTCAATGTCTGCTCCCATCTAAAAGCATGAAGGACTAAAGTAAAGACTCACCTTAGATATTTCCTAAAAAAGCTTAGGGCAACCAGCAGACCACTTAATGTAGTTAACAAATAAATGGTTTTTCATTTTTGTGCTATTTTGAATACAAAATCATAGCTTTTATGAGAATAATTTGTCCACTGTCTGCCTAAGATAAGTTCTAAACAATAACACACAAACTTGAAAATCCAATTTCCATACACATAACATCATAGTTTTAGCATCACATTAACATAAAAATCCACACAAGAAGAAGGCAGAATACAAAGAGATAAACTAAAAACTCTATGAAGCATTTCAACAAACACCTTCAGCGCCCACCCAAAAACTAGCTTTAAAAATGTAATAATAACAATTATTTTTAATACCAGAAATCCAACAGCTTGTCTAAATTAGCTCATATAAAGAAGTTCTTGCACACTACAGGCTAAAAACATTAGGAACCTAGAAGCATAGGATTCGACCAATTATTTTTATCATCAGTGAGCTTAACATTACTTCAAAGTTTCTATCAAACATTTTCACAAACATCTTTTGTGTATTTCTAAAATCAACATTAAAATAAAATGGAACATTGAGTTACTGCCAAACCCAAATGATGAAAATGAAATATTGTTATATTTAAACCAGTGGTGGTATATATGGTGAGAAGCATCACCAGAAATGGTGGTGTCGCGGTGCAAGCAGAAGCTCGGCCACGGCTGGACTTGAGAGACCGAAAAAACAGAGACCTAAAGAGAGGAGAAGGTCAGGCCAGCAAGCACCGCCGGTGGTGGTCGTGTGAGCCTTGGAGGCTTCCAGTTGTAGCCATGGTCATGGAGAATCGGCGCTGGTGTCCCACGTACAGCAAGGTTTGGTGGAAGAGAGAAATGTTTTGAAATTTGGTGACTGTACCAGTGGGGATTTTAGGGATTTTCTGATGAGAAAAAGGCCAGTATCGTCGGAACCGGAGATCTAGGCCAGTGGCTGTGCCGTGAAGAGAGAAAGCTTCAATCCGAGAGAGAGAGAGAGTAAATTTCTCATGCTAGTGTTTTGTTCCAGACTCCAGAGGAGATATACAACGTAGGGTTTGAAACATTTAGGGTGAAAAATTGTCTTTTTATAATTTGATGATGTGGAGCTGAATCACCCAAAATGGCCATGTGGCACTATTTTATTGGCTGGCAGAGCAGGGAGGACCACGTCAGCGGTTCACCCGGGAGGAGCAAATAATTTCTCCAGCATTAGGAGCTTTTCTATGTGTATCAAATATTTTGTCAGTAGTATTGGACCCCACTTCCTTATTCAAATAACTTGAATGGCCTGAATTGCCCTTGGCTAACTTATCCCCATGCTGGTTGCTTTGGTTAGTGCCACGACCTCATCCATTTCGAACTAAATTCTTTTTCCTCGCAATCAACATCCATGTACCAAAGTTAGGATCAGATTTTTCTTCCTCCTAACTAACCTTTGGGGTGGGGCTTGCTACTTCATCTTCAACCCTTTCCTTCTCCTTCGGCCTAATCTTATAGCAACAATTTTCTTGCTTATGACCAAGCCGGCCACAGCAGAAACACAGAGATCCAATCCCCTTGTACACGAGCTTTTGCTTCAGGCCCCACACTTACTATGTTAATAAGTGGCTTTTCCAAATTAATTTGTATGCATAATCTAGCATAGCTTCCTATTGAACCAAAGGCTGTGAATGAATCAATCCTCAGACTGGACCAATTGCACTGCCAATTTGCCTTAGAACAGTTGTATCGTAAAATTCTATGGGGAGCTCTAGGAGTCTGACCCAAATTCCTCTGAAGCTTTAAAATAGGGCTCCCATGACTTAATGGCTAAAAAATGCTCGCCAACAAACCAAGGTCTACCACGTAAAACCTTATCATAATCACCATCATCACTAAATTTAATTAGAAAGAAGTCCTTCCCCAAGTCCATACAATCCATCTTGGCCATAGGCTTCCATAAGGCATTGATCTTGAAAGTGAGGTAGTTGAATCCTACCGTTCTACCATACACTTTCACTATCAAGGCCTTGGACCATGGTGCATTGATCCTATATTTGGTCTCCTTAGATAGCGTCACATTAGCCATGCCTTCAGATAACTCCTCCAGCTGTGTGTTTGAGTCTTCATCCGCTACTGCCTCACTATCAAACCTGAATGCTTGTGCATAAGCTCCTGGAAATGTCCCCCACCAAGCTATCTTTATAATTGACCTGACTGCGAGGCTAGAAGAAGGCTCTCTCTCCACTGTTATCTTTAAACTTCTTTACACTCTTGTTTTGTTCTTCCTCTTCTTCACTTGAACGCTGGGTTTCCTTGATTCAGTGTTAACTTTCAGTTTTTATCTCAGTCTATATTAGTGTAAAAATTAACAGTTTAGTGGGAAACAAACCACTCCAAAATAGCATTTAAATCCCTTTAAATTAGCAATATATGTAGTAAAAAAAAGTCCTAAAAAACCCATAATAATCTATGTTGTAAACCCATAAATCCCATAAAAGAAGAAATGCCAATGCATGAAATTTAAAACACCTTGACAAAGTACCGCTACCAAATATAGGTAGACACATCCATGGTTCAAAGAGCTCTTAAAAGCACTATGCTAGAAGTTGATAGTATGTAATACACATTAGCAGCCTAATGAGTTTGTCTATAGATCTAAACTTCATCTAAACAACACTAAGGTTTCCTACCATCATGAACCACTTGATTTTATTGCACTTCATCTTCCACTCTTGTTCTTATAAAAAAAAATCTTCCACTCTTGTAGAAAACTTTAGCACCAAGCCAAGGAAGGGTGCTTACACATCTTCTATGAGAGGAACCACTTGATTCTGCACTACCTCTTTGATATACTTGTTGCATCAACCCCTCTGCTACCTGTTCTAGCTCCTGGATTGGTTTAACCATAGCAACAACCTCTAAGAAAATGGGAAAGAATCAGAGAGTTGAAAGGTTAGGAGTACCCACACGTTTCATTAATTTGAAAGTCAAGAAAACACTTGACACCCATTCAAAAATTGATGAAACAAAAAATAACCTATTTTCATTCAGTAAATAATAAAAATGCTAGATTAATCTCCTCCATTACGTTAGTAAAGAGGTAGAGTGCAATGAACATTTTTTGAATTAAGACACAATATCCAATTTTGGCTTTTCGCAATACACAAGGATCTCAAAAGGAAAACTTTGTAAAAAAATTACAAAATCAGAAAGCATGGCAAACCTCATTTGTGAGTTGTGACCATCCCACAATTCGTCGCTAGCAAGATAAGAAACTCGAGGGAGCCATCAATCTTTTCCTCCTGAAATTTCTAGAAAGATGTTAGTGGCTAATGACGCAAAACTATAAATGAGAAGCATGGAAAGAGGCACTCTTAACCTGACTAAATGTATCAATTTGGAGAGCTCTCTTAAATAGGGACTTGTAATAATATTAGACGATTGTCAGTAAACAACATTCCTCTAGCAGAATGCTAAAATGCAAATATAGGTACATTGAGAAATGCCAATATAAATTTACATTTTCAAATTAGCATTAATTGGTGGGATATTTAAAATAGTTTAAACAAGGCTTAAAAGCTACTGATTCTAGGTTTTTTTTTTTTTTTTTTCTCTCTACTTTCTTTTGGCTGGGATGCTAAAAAAATAAATAAAAGCATACTTGATTCTTTTAAATATAAGAAATATATAACCATTCCATATCACATTTGACATAATAAGGTTTTTTCAATTCAAGTTGTTTACAAGTCATGCAATTTTCTTTGCATATTAGTAAACTTATATAATTTGGTTCATTTGCTTAAGACAGCTGTGCTAGGCAATCGAATGGAGGATATGCCTGCCTTTTCTTTCCATTATGTACTTCTGGAGCTAGGAGTGGAGAGGAAATATAATAATATATTGGTGCTACTGTAGAATTTTATGAACTACTAATGGTGGTGCTACCGTAAAAAATACTTTATTTGAAGATGGTGATGGCAATTGAAGGAATTAAGTTTCCCTCCTAAGAGGGTTTGGATGCTTAAAGGCAGGATCCATTTATGATCACAACCCTCCTCTTTTATCTATTCTTCAAACCACTGTGTGTATATATATATATATATATAGACACACACACACATCATATGACATTATAAGCAAATACACCATTTTCAAATTTGTAGAATCAACAACAATTACCATATGAGTTGTCTATATAATTGGGCACCAAGTTTTCTCCCAAATTATGGCCAACTCATTTGAAAATTTATATAAGACAAAAAAATTAGCTCATTAACAATAAAATAAGTTAAGCCAAACATTCAAACTTACTATAAAAATAAAAATTTGAAATATCAAATACCAAAATTTCAAGGAACTAAGTTTAGAGCTCACTCGACTCAACATGAGATTTCATTTCATGCACTGTGAATAATGGTCGATGATGATCATGCTGTCTGTAGCATCAATTGCATATGAGCTTCATCTAATTCCACCATTTTCTTTGCTTGAAGAACACAACCTCCTATTTAATCATAGACCCGAACGGTAACTGGAGAACCTATCATTCATTCATGATTTATACATTTGCAAGAAGCCACAATATCTGCTTATGGTGTAAGTGGCTCACTGCGTCACTAAATTACAAATACCAATGATCTTTGATTGTCCCAATCAGAGGTCATGTAGTTTAGCTCAAAAGGTTTAAGATTGCCACATGTTCCAACAATTGAGATAAACATTTGATATATCCTATGTAAAGGTCAAAATCATTTAAACTGGTATGTTTGCTCTATTTCCTTCTGTTTGCTGTTTTACTTTGAAGTCTGCTAACTGTTCGTGATTTGTTCTCCTCTTTGCCATTTTTTCTTTCTTTCTGTATTTAGATATTTACCATATTCTTTGGTTAATGTCTTAATGATATCCAAAGAGTCTTGTTTCAAACCATTAATTCATATTTTATTGCATAGATTTTGTGCATCTTCAACTTTTAGCTATATTTTATTGTAGTTCTTCCATGATGGTTAAATTTCTATTAGCACATCAAATATTTCTCAGGAAATTCAGAAAGTAAATTTTTTTTTTTTTTGGACTTCATTTGAATTATTACTTCCTCTTATGTTTTCATATTTTCTAATAATATTAACACTTATATTCTCCTCACAGTTGCACTATCTACATTGAAAATTTTGCAATACTAAAGTTGCTGGGTACGAGAGAGAAGAAGATTTCAGAATTTTTTTTCTACAAAACCAACTAGTTTGAAGCCAAAATTGGAAGCTCATTTTAGTTCCGATTTTGATGAAGTTTTAGAATGTCGTTCCTAATGAAGAGAGCTTCGTATTGACCGGTGTTGTTGCTCGCTCAAATGCTAGCCACTTGGTGAGATCTTTTCTTCTTGTTACTGTTGGTATCCACCTTATTGCCTACTGTGATGAATAACTTTTTGTAATTCAAGAGTGATTTTTTTTTTCCTTGGTAGCCTCTAGCATTTGTTCTTGAGAATATTGTAGCAAACCCATTTTCTATAGTGAGAGATTTTACTGTACTAGGGCATGTGGTTTTTCCCTTTCATTGAAGGGTTTTTCACGTAAAAATTTGAGGTCTTGATTGTGGGTTGCTGCTGAAATTTTTATTTTCATTGGTTATTGTGCTTAGCTAATTTATTTGAAATATTCATTGACTTAGCACAGAGGGTAAAATGATATAATTTTGTTGTGTGTTATATTAACTAGTATGTAACCCATGCTTACGCATGAAAATGATAAATTGAAGTTGCGTTATTGATGTTAGCTTCAGAGGTACTAAAATGAGTTTTTCTTGCAATTTTTATGATACTAGTTACGTCAAATTACTCATTACATTGCTACTATATATATAATTTTGAAAAATCATTATTGGATACTACATATACAATATCAATTCACAATCATTGTTCTTGAAATTCTACAAATACAACACAAAATATTAAGAATAGATTGGTCCAATAGCATCTCCTAAATTGAATGAGAATGGGTGCATGGGATTGTTCAGCTCAATACAAATTTTTAGGTTCAAGATCTTTGCATTCAAAATATCTAAATAGAAACAATATAAAAAAAAATATGCTCATTAGTTTAAAGAAAAAATATCACTAAAAATCTAAATAATTTAATTTTTATAGAAAGCTAACAAAAGAAAATTCTAATTTTGATTTTAATTGAATTTTCTCTAGGCTTTGGTTATATATATATATATATACACATACGTACATAGTCATGGTATATTATATAAATAACTTATAAATTTGAATCATTTTTAATTACACAAAAAAATGGCTCATAAATATAAAATCATTCAAACTCTCTCTTCTCTTTTAATTTTATATATAGAGTTAGTTATATGATTAGGTGTTCTTTTTTTTTTTTTTTTTTTTTCATGGTTTATTTATATTGGACTCCTTGTTTTCCACACTGAATTAACTCACTTGGCAAAAAAAATAAAAAATAAAAAAGCTTAGATTAAGTGGGACATGTGGTGCAAAATTAAATTCTAATTGAAATCTAATTTTTACATTGAATTAACTCACTTGACACAAAAATTTAAAAGTTTAAATTAAATAGGACACGTGACACAAAATTAGACTCTAATCGTATTCCAATTTGAAATTTAATTCGATTTTCTCTTAACTTTTGCTCTATATATATATATATATATATATATTGATTGGCTGTTTTTCCCAATAAATGATGATCTTTGGATTAGGCAATGTTTGGTGCCTAACATGTTTTATTCATCATACCCTAACGCCAAACATTTTTCTGGTTATACAAATTAGATCTCTACATAGAGGTCAAGCCATTCTTGAAACCAAATCAGGTGACAACTCTACTCTTTGTGCTAAGCTTGAATTAATGACATACTCATCTTGATTCTCAAAAACAGGAAAAAAAAATAAAAGTGGAATCACCATCCAATCCATTTCCCTCTTGTTAGGACACATGTGATTCATGTTAGGAACATATGTCAATATTTATGTAGTTGATTAATCCTTTGACTAAACACACTTTACTTGTAATTGGATAGATCTAGGATGTGGTTAATGCTTCAAGAAACATGTTGTTCAAGTCTAGTATTAAAGCCATGAAGATTGGACCAAGAAACAAGTGAAGAAAAGCTGTTCAAACTAAACACACTTTACTTGTAATTGGATAGATCTAGGATGTGGTTAATGCTTCAAGAAACATGTTGTTCAAGTCTAGTATTAAAGCCATGAAGATTGGACCAAGAAACAAGTGAAGAAAAGCTGTTCAATAAAGCTGTACAGATAGCTCGACACCTGCGAACAAATATCTCGACAGTTGCTTGACACCTTTCGATAGCTGGCTATCTATCGAGCTCTTCAGTTGACTGTTATCGTAATCTTGACACCTTCTCGACAGTTGGTGGATCAATCGATAAAGCTCCTGTCCACTCGACAGCTTCTCGACACCTCCTCGACACCTAGCTATCTATCGAGGTTGATTAGGCTTGACAGATACTATCTATCGAGGTATCTACCGAGGTTACGGAAAGCAGCATTTTCAGATCTGATTTTTGGGCCAGGCTTATGTATTTGTGTAAGGTTTATTTTCTCACAACCCTAGACCTATATAAGGCTTATTTTAGAGACTGTCACATAAGAGAATTCAAGGAGAACATATGCAAAAGGTGACCGATACCTTATTCTCTCTGAAAGAAGTTACTACGTCTTTTGCAGCCAACATCGTCTTTTAGTTGGTGATTGAAGTCACGTACTGGGATCTGCGCAATTGGTTATTCACGTATTGGGATTCGTGCATCATCAAAAGGGTGGCGTTCATATATTAAAGAGTTCAAAGGTTCTGAAGCTGTAGAAGGTTTCTGCTGTGAGTTCATCTATGGGGATTGTATAGTTTAGGGACAAAAGTTTTATACTAGATCTGAAACTTCTCTTTACTATAGTGGATTGCTTTTCGGGAAGGGTTTCCCCCAGATTTTTTACTGTGAAACTGGTTGGTTTCATTGGTTTTCCTGGTTTATCATATCTTGTCTTATTTATTTTTCCGCTGCATGATTTTGACATGATATTGATGTTTGTTTGTTTTAACAAGTTTTATTCATAATAAATTTAATTAACAACTTGGGTTTAAAACTTGTTAATTCTATCAACCGAGGTCCAAATTTCCTAACAAGTGGTATCAGAGCGGGTTCACTCTGATTGGATTAATTTCCTGAGTGTGATCCATTGACCCCTGTTGTCATGGATAGAGGACAATATTTATTTATACCTCCTTTATTTGATGGAACTAATTATGCGTACTGGAAAGTTCGTATGAAAGTTTTTTTGCAGGCTCTAGGTGAACAAGTATGACAAGTTGTTAAAGTTGGTTGGATTAAGCTAAAGGAAATGCCGGTAGATTGGGATGACGCAACAATCATAGCAGCAAATTTCAACAGCAGGGCCTTGAATGCTTTGTTTTGTGGGGTGACCAATGAGGAATTTAAGAGAATATCATCCACAGAAGTTGCCAAGGAAGCATGGACCATTCTTGAGACCACCTATGAAGGTACCAAGGCAGTAAGGACTATGAAGTTTCAAAAACTCACTAGTAGTTTTGAAGAAATAATGATGGAGGAGGATGAGACCTTTCATGAGTTTTATGCTAAACTCATGGATATTGTGAATTCTACCTTCAATCATGGAAAATCTATTGTGGAACCCAAAATTGTTAGGAAAATCTTTAGGTCCTTACCTAAAAGATTCCATGCCAAGATCACTGCCATTGAAGAAGCAAAGGACATTGATCAAATTCCTTTGACTGAGCTTGTAGGGAACCTTCAAACCTATGAGATAAGATTAGGTTTAATGGGAAAATGTGAAAAGAGTAGAAACTTGGCTCTCATGGGTATAGAGGAAGAGATTGAGGACTCTGAAGATGAACATGAAGATGAAAGTGAAGATAAGGATAAGGATCTAAGCTTCATAACTGATGAAATTATCAAGCTTCTTCATTTTAGGAAAAAGTATAAGGGAAAACCTCCTAGGAAACCTAAATCCTCTAGGAAGAGCAAGAATGAGAAACCCCTTATTCAATGCCATGAATGCAAATGTTTTCGTCATATGAGGATAGAGTGTCCAAACTACCTCATGAAGGAAAAGACCAAGGAGTCAAAAGATAATGGGTTGGTTGCTACTTGGAGTGATACTGAGAATGACTCTTCTGATGAGTATATAGACGAATGTCATCACGATATGGCCTTTGTTGCCTCAACCGATAAGGTGATTGTGGAGAGTGCTAGTGACAGTGAGAATTCTTTTGATGATGAAGTAGACAAGAAGATGACCATTTAGGAAGCCTATGATAAGCTATGCACTGAATTCATAAAATCTGAAAAGACTTCTCATCTTTATCGAAATGAGCTTAATGAGATAAAAAATGAAAAGGCTAATTCGTTTGTCAAACTAGATGAGACTACAAGGTTAGTTGAGACTCTTATTGTGGAGAACACCTCATTAGAAGAGAAGGTCAAGAATCTTAAAGCTGAGCTGAGTCAAGCTAGAACTCAAATAGAGAGGATGTCTAGTCCAAAGATTGATGAGATATTGAGTGCTCAAAAGCTTAGTTCTGATAAAACTGGCTTAGGATATGTTGTTTCCTCTAGCTCCTCCTCTTTCATGGCTTCTGGATCAAAGACTGTTCTTGTACCCCAATCTGAGAAAGGTAATAAAGGTATGAAATCCAAAACTGTTTTGGCTAATTCTAAATCCTTTGTTAGACTTTATGTTTGTCACCATTGTGGTGTTGCTAGACACATTTGTCCTAATTGCTTTAAATTGTATCCTCATAAGCAATTGTCCAAACGGTCACATGTTTCCTCTCAAGGACCTACACCTTTGTTTGGAGAGTTATTAAAAGTTTTGAGCTTTTTAACTTAATTTCGGGAGAATTTTAATTCTTCTATGTCCTTTAGTAGAAATACTAGGACACGTGTCTTTTCATCTTCACGGCCAAAGACTCGTGCTGTGTGGGTGAGAAAGGAGCCTAAGACTTAATTGTCTTTTCTGTTTGTCCTTTGCTTTAATTCTTTCTATCTAAAGTAGAACTTTTTTTTCTTGATTTCTTATCTACTTTTGGAATTATGCTTTCATGCATATGCATCTTTCTTTTTGCTTTCATGTTGTTTGTCTGTTTTTGTTTGTTTGAAAAAAAAAAAAAAATCAGAAAAATACTAAAACAGTGTGTGTTTTGTGTACATTAGTACTTGTGTACCTTGGATGGCCATTGAAATAAAGTTTTCTAAACTTTGTATCTCTTGTAACTTAGGTGAGCATCTCTATGCACAACTAAGCAAGTGAGTTTTGTGGCTCGTGTTTATGATGAGTAAGGTTAAGTGATCTCTTGTACTTAACACTCATATCACTCTTTTTGATGGGTAGGACTACAAAATCCTAAGAGAAAAGCATTAATGACCATCTCACCACTGTTGCACGCCAATCATGAATTGACATCTGTATGCTTTGGCATAGCAAAAGTGCAATGTCAATGACATTTGTGTGCTTCAGCATAGCAAAATTGGAATGTCAAATATCATTGGGTGATTCTTTTCTATCTCTAATATGCCCATGCATGATATGCTCAAAAAGAAAAATATGCAAAGAAAATAAAAAGCAAAAAGATCAAAATGCTTTTAATATGATTGCAAGCGTGTATTCTAGGAGATGTGGGAGTTATAGGATGCACCTCGAAGGTTATAGTCTCCATCAAACAATTATGATTGTGTGTGAGTTAAAGTGGTTTTCTTATATCTTAAATCGTCATAACATGTATATACTTATGCAATCTTGCGATGTTTTTCACATACAACACGCAATATTCTTTGCTACTCTTGATACATATGTAGGTACAATGTGATTTGTCCATCACAAGTAATACATGTGTTAATGTATACTTACTAAACTGTCTTAACTTGTTTTTGAAATATAAAATTGGTTAGACTTGTTTAGTGTGTGTGCGTGTGTTTTGAGATTTATGTGCTTAACATTTTTCTTGTTGTGAGATTTATTTTTCACATGTTTTGCATATTTCTATTATCTTGTCATCCATAGCATCTTGTTTCATTACATTCATGCATTTATATGGATTTCTTTATACCCCATTGATCATTCTTGATCATCTTTATGTTTCTCGGGTGAAGTTTTCTAGCTTCTTGTACCATTTGTCAATCATGACAAAAAGGGGGAGAAATTGTAGAGAATATGTAGTTTCTTTTTTCTACATGTTAGGGGGAGAAATACATGCCTCCGTAAGGGGGAGTTGTGTTTCATTTTGTTAGGGGGAGTGTTGGGTATTCTTCTTGTACCTTGGGTCTTGTGACCATGTTTACATACATTGTGCTTATCTTTGATATATTTATATGCTGATGTATGTTTTCTTCACCTACCTTTACATATGTTGTTTCTTTTCTCTCTTTATACACATGCTTCTTATAATTTTATGCAATCTGTTATTTCTATTTCACACAAAGATGCCTTGATGAGTTTTGTTTAAAGTGTTTCAGAAATACAGGTTGTCAAAGTCTACTTGCCATAAACTTTCTTCTTGCAAAATTTTTCAAGAGTTTGTGTTAGGATAGATTTTATTGTATGTAACAAGTGAGTATGAGATGAGTGATTTATGACTTCTCTCATATGTTCATTTGTTTGTTGTGGTTTTGTCACGGATTGTCAAAGAGAGAGATTGTTAGGACATATGTGATTCATGTTAGGAACATATGTCAATATTTATGTAGTTGGCTAATCTTTTGACAAAATGCACTTTACTTGTAATTAGGTAGATCTAGGATGTGGTTAATACTTCAAGAAACATGTTATTCAAGTCTAGAATTAAATCCATGAAGATTGGACTAAGAAATAAGTGAAGAAAAGCTGTTCAATAAAGCTGGATAGATAGCTCGACACCTGCGGACAGATAGCTTGACAGCTACTCGACACCTCTCGATAGCTGGCTATCTATCGAGCTTTTCAGTTGATTGTTATCGCAATCTCGACATCTTTTCGACAGTTGGTGGATCGATCGAGAAAGCTCCTGTCCCCTTGACAGCTTCTCAACACCTCCTAGACACCTAGCTATCTATTGAGGTTTAATGAGGCTCAACAGATACTATCTATCGAGGTATCTATCGAGGTTACAGAAATTAGAATTTTCAGATATGATTTTTGGGCCAAGCTTATGTATTTGTGTAGGGTTTCCTTTCTCACAACCCTAGACCTATAAAAGGCTTATTTTAAGGGCCGTCACATAAGAGAATTTAAGGAGAACATATGCAAAAGGTGACTAATGCCTTATTCTCTCTGAAAGAAGCTACTGTGTCTTTTGCACCTTAGGGTTTTGTAAACAAGTGCTTCTTGATTTTTATTCTTGATGAAGTGAAGAGCTTTGCAGCCAACATCTTCTTCTAGTTGGTGATTGAAGTCGCGTACTGGGATTCGTGCAATTGGTTAGTCACGTATTGGTATTCGTGCATCATCAAAAGTGTGGCATTCATATATTGAAGAGTTTAGAGGTTCTGAAGCGGTAGAAGGTTTCTGTTGTGAGTTCATCTACGGGGATTGTAGAGTCTAAGGACAAAGGTTTTGTATTAGATCTGAAACTTCTTTTTACTATAGTGGATTGCTTTTCAGGAAGGTTTCCCCCCAGGTTTTTTACTGTGAAAGTGGTTGGTTTCATTGGTTTTCTTGGGTCATCATATCTTGTCTTATTTATTTTTCCACTGCATGATTTTGACACAATATTGATGTTTATTTGTTTTAACAAGTTTTATTCATATTAAATCTAATTAACAACTTGGGTTTAAAATTTGTTAATTCTATCAACCGGGGTTTAAATTTCCTAGCACCTCTAAATAAAGAGGCATTTTCGTTCCTTCGTTCTCTATCTTTCCTTTTTTCTTCCTATCACTTGAAGTAAAGAAATATTGGGGGCAAAACACATGTAACAGTACGTTACCATTCTTCCTAGTAAATATAGAACAACAACAAGGGAGAAAAGTCTCTACCAAGTACCAATAAAATCCCTCTACACAACCGAATTGTTTATTGCCATGTGCTAAATATGCTATGGGGCTATTATGTTAAATACCACCAAGATTATGGCAATCAAGGTAAAGAGGTTTAAATCCCTTGAGGACGAAAGTGCTTTTCATTATTACTTATCAAAAGCAAAAGAAAGTTTTATTGGTGTTATTTTGGCTCCGCAGAAACGTTAATGCTTCATAGTTGTTTGGGGAAAAAAAAAAAGAAAAAAAGAAGAAGAAGAAGAAGAAGAAGAAGAAGAAGAAGTGGTTAGTGCACTCACAGCCGGCTCTAGCATATAGGCTATAGCAGTCGCCTAAGGCCCAAGTAAGAAAATGTTTCCTAATTTTAACTAATAGGCTCTTTTTTTTTTTTTTTTTTAATTTTAATTTTAATTTTAGTAGTATTAATTAAGTACAAATATTAGTCAATAAATAAAATAATATTTTTTTCAAAAAAGAAATTCTTCATTGACAACATGAAATTCTAAGTAGTAGGTTGTTATTGGATGTTATTGGCGGTTTAAAAAGTAATTTAATGGTAGGTTCAGATTAAAACCAATAACAACTTAACACCTAGAATTTGTTGTGAAAATATTGTGAATATAACACTTCTAAAAAAAGAGCAATACACAAAAAATTTCACAACATTTTCACAACAGTTCATGAGTTTGCAAATTTTTATTAGTTCTCATCTAGGCCCACCACTAATATCACATTTTTACTTACCACTATTAATCTGCCACATCAACAGGTGTGAAAAGTTTTGTCAAATTTTTTGTATCTATAGATTTTCTAAAAAAAAATTCTAGGTGGTTCATGTTAATTAGTAATTTTGCATATAAAACAAGAGAATATAGTTTAAGCAAAATTTAAATTATTTAAAAGAAAACATTTTTAAATATATAAAAGGCCTCAATTTATTTTTCACCTTAGGCCCCTATATACATCAAGCTGCCCCTTGCACTCAATAGGAACCTTGAAACAACTGTGTCTAAGGCCATTGTTAATTGATGTAAACACTTAATTTAAGAAATAGTAACAAATAGAAAGATACCAGACTTGATGTTAGTCATTATGCATAGAAACATTCATACCGTAAGCAATCTGGCTCAAATCAAGGCCCAATTCCTTGCCAAAACACTCCGGAAATTACTTTTGCAATCACGAAAATTTTTGTTTATTTGCCAATTAGACTATTTCCAATAATTGCACTGCATTCACTAATATACTCAAGGTGACTGCAAATTGCATAACACTAAAGAGATTTAAGGTTCAATTCCTGCGTACACCAAAAACCTATTAGTATCTTGATTTGATGATAAAAAACTATTATTAGAAGTGGACATTATAGGTTGAAACTCTCTTATAAAAAAAAAAAAAAACCATTGGAAAAAGGGGAATTTATATTGTCTTATTGATTTCTTTTAAATAATTTATATGCATATTGTCCACTGACCTTTTTAGAGCTGAACCCAAGTCATGCTCTTCCTTATAATTGAAATGTCATCGAATCTGAACTCTTTAGTAAATCAACCTTGTTCAAATAAAAGTAGGACATATATTAAAATTTCAATATTATTTAATTAAAAATTCTACATCCCTGCTTTAAAACAGAGATTCAAGCATGCATATCAGCTTAAAATTTGGGTCCAAATAAGTAAAATCATAAAACAGGGTGAGGACAAGGAAACTGTGAATAACGTTTCAGAATAATGTGTTAAAATATTTTAAATGTCTAACCAGAGACAAAGAAATAACAACTCATTCAGGGAGGAAATTGTTGGGTCCCAAATAATATTATCAACAATATTAGCAATTCAAATAAACAATCACACACAAGAAGACAAAATTTACAAGGAAAACCATTTCTCTTTGAAGGGAAAAACCACTGGACAAACTCCGAATAATTTTACTATTATCAAATTAATTACAATAACTCTTGTGTATGTCTCACGGCTAAAGAAAAATCTCTCTTATTTTTCTTTACTCACACACACACACACACACACACACACACACTAATTATCTCTCTTAAAAGCAGTAACACTTTGTACTCTACTTTCTTTTTCCTTCTCCATGCATAGCTCTCTCTCTCTTGGCTATCTTCTTTTTCACTAAGTGGCTCCCTCTTAGCTGCTCTCTCTTTTCTCTTTGTGTGGCTTCCTCTTTCTTTTCTTTCTTTCTTCAATATGCGGCACACCCACATGCTTTTTATACATAAAAAAGCTTCAACTACCTTAGACTTCTTTTCCTAACATGACTTGAGTTAGGATTCTTACAAGTATTAATTATTAAACACAACTCCTACTTACATTTGGAATAGGATTCTAGGACTTGTCAACCACGTTCACCAATTTCTAATTAAAATAGAATTCCAACAATGCTTGCATGGCAAGCTCATTATCTTGGGCACAAATTCTACATGGGTTTGACTTCTATTAGGTGCCATGCACCTCCCAACAATCTCTCCCTCCAGCCTATTGAGGAAGGAGACTTCAAGCCAACTTCAAGCTTGACCTTCTTCATTATCTTCACCAACATTGTGAACACCTCTTTAATATCAACACCTTTTATTCTCAAAGAATTCATCTTATCTTGATTTTCCTTAATCCAATTCCTTAACTCCCCCTTATCGAAGCCCAATTATTCTTGAAGCTAACAGTTTGATATTCTCCAATAGTCCTCTTCTTACGAGGTTCAACAATCTCTAGTGGATGATATTGCTCCCCTACTTAAGATCTCCATGATCTTTCACTTCATCATCATCCCATTTAGTTTTAACATCTTCATATTCTTCATCACCTATTACTTCCTCATCTGAAGCACTATTAGGCAATGAGAATTTCACCCTCTTGGCATCACACCAATCTTAACTCTAAACTGTGGAGTTTTCTTAAAATCTTTAATCTCATTGAAATTCTTCTTATAGGTCTTTACATGAGTCCTATACATACCGCAACAAGCATATCTTCTTGCAACAACCAATGACCCCTTAGTAAGTTTCCATCTTCCATTACCAAGGTGGTTACAGTAACCCACTCTATTCATAGCCAATGTAGAAAACACATTCATCCTTAAATGTGAAACATGTCGCACATCCTTCAACATCACGACGCTACCAACATTAGTTTCGATGCACACATCACCAATTCCCACAATTTTTGAGTAACTGGAATTACCCATCTTCACTATACCAAAGTCTCCTAATTTGTATGTGGTAAACAATCCTTTCTTAGGGATAACATGGTGAGAGGCTGCCAAATCGACAACTCACTCAACATCATTATTTGCAACATGCTCACACTTTTGCTCTTTAACAAAGAGCACCACAACATCCTCATCAATCACAGCAGCTGTAGTATTTTTCTCACTATAATTCTTTTTATCTTTGCCTTCAGTTTGTTCTTTATTTCAATGCAAACAATCTCTTCTTATGTGATCCTTTTTCCCTGTTAAGGACATATTTTATGTAATTGGCTAATCTTTTGACAAAATACATTTTACTTGTAATTTGATAGATCTAGGATGGGTTTAGTACTTCAAGAAACATGTTATTCAAGTCTAGTATTAAAGTCATGAATATTGGACCAAGAAACAAGTGAAGAGAAGTTATTCATTAAAGCTGGACAGATAGCTCGATAGTTGCGGACAGATAGCTCGACAGCTTCTCGACAGATAGCTATCTATCAAGGTTTAATGAGGCTCGATAGATACTATCTATCGAGGTATCTATTGAGAATTATGAAAATTAGTTTTTCAGATCTGATTTTCGGCCCATGCTTATGTATTTGTGTAGGGTTTCTTTTCTCACAATCCTAGACCTATATAAGGCTTATTTTAAAGGTCTCACATAAGAGAATACAAGGAGAACACATGCAAAAGGTGACCGATGCCTTATTCTCTCTGAAAGAAGCTACTGAGTTTTTGTGCCTTAGAGTTTTGTAACCAAGTGCTTCTTAATCCTCATTGTTGATGAAGTGAAGAACTTTGCATCCAACAATCTTTTTCAAGTTGGTGTGTTAGTCACGTACTGGGATTCGTGTAAAAAGGGTGGCGTTCATATATTGAAGAGTTCAGAGGTTCTGAAGCGGTAGAATGTTTCTGTTGTAAGTTCATCTACGGGGATTGTAGAGTCTAGGGACAAAGGTTTTGTACTAGATTTGAAACTTCTCTTTACTATAGTGGATTGCTTTTCGAGAAGGTTTCCCCCTAGGTTTTTTACTGTGAAACTAGTTTGTTTCATTGGTTTTCTTGGGTCATCATATCTTGTCTTATTCATTTTTCCGCTGCATGATTTTGACATGATATTGATGTTTGTTTGTTTTAACAAGTTTTATTCATAATAAATCTAATTAACAACTTGGATTTAAAACTTGTTAATTCTATCAACCGAGGTCTAAATTTCCCAACAAGTGGTATCAGAGTGGGCACACTCTGATTGGATTAATTTCCTAAGTGTTATTCTTGACCCCCGTTGTCATGGATCGTGGACAATCTTTTTTGATTCTACATTTATTTGATGGCACTAATTATGCGAACTGGAAAGTTCGTATGGAAGTTTTTTTGCAGGCTCTAGGTGAACAGGTATGTCAAGTTGTTGAAATTGGCTGGATTAAGCCAAAAGAAGCGCTAGTGGATTGGGATGATGCAGCAATCATAGGGGCAAATTTCAATAGTAGGGCCTTGAATTCTTTGTTTTGTGGGGTGACCAATGAGGAATTCAAGAAAATATAATCCACAGAAGTTGCCAAGGAAGCATGGACTATTCTTGAGACCACCTATGAAGTTACCAAGGTAGTAAAGACTGTGAAGCTTCAAAGACTCACTAATAGTTTTAAAGAAATAAGGATGAAGGAGGATGAGACATTTGATGAGTTCTATGCTAAACTCAAGGATATTGTGAATTTTGCCTTCAACCTTGGAGAATCTATAGCAGAATCCAAAATTGTTAGGAAAATCTTTAGGTCCTTACCTGAAAGATTCTATGCCAAGATCATTGCCATTGAAGAAGCAAAGGACATTGATTATATTCCTTTGACTAAGCTTGTAGGAAACCTTTAAACCTATGAGATGGGATTAGGCTCAATGGGAAAAGGTGGAAAGAGTAAAAACTTGACTCTTAATGGTATAGAGGAAGAGATTGGGGACTCTGAAGCTGAAGATGAAAGTGAAGATGAAGATGAGGATGAGGATCTAACCTTCATAACTGATGAGATTATCAAGCTTCTTCAATTTAGGAAAAAGGACAAGGGCAAACCTTCTAGGAAATCTAAATCCTCTAGGAAGGGCAAAAATGAGAAACCTCTTGTCCAGTGTCATGAGTGTAAAGGTTTTGGTCATATGAGGATAGATTGCCCAAACTATCTTATGAAGGAAAAGACCAAGAAGTCAAAAGATAAATGGTTGGTTGCTACCTGGAGTGATACTGAGGATGACTCTTCTGATGAGTATGTGGATGAATGTGGTCACTTTATAGATTTTGCTGCTACAACTGATAAGGTGATTGTGGAGAGTGCTAGTGACAGTGAGGATTCTTCTGATGATGAAGTATCCAAGAAGTTGACCCTTCAAGAAGCCTATGATAAGCTATGCACTAAATTTATAAAATCTGAAAAGACTTCTCATCTTTGTAAAAAAGAGCTTAATGAGGTAAAAACTGAAAAAGCTGATCAGTTAGTCAAACTTGATGAGACTACAAGATTAGTTGAGACTCTTATTGTGGAGAACACCTCATTGGAAAAGCAGGTCAAGAATCTTGAGATAGAGCTTAGTCAAGTTAGAACTCAAATAGAGAGGATGTCTAGTGCAAAACTTGATGAGGTATTGAGTGCTCAAAAGCCTAGTTCTGATAAGACTGACTTAGGATTTGTTGTTTCCTCCAGCCCCTCCTCTTCCATGGCTTCTAGATTAAGGACTATTTTTGTGCCCCAATCTGAGAAAGGTGGTAAAGGTATGAAATCCAAAATTGATTTGACTAATTCTAAATCCTTTGTTAAACCTTATGTTTGTCACCATTGTGGTGTTTCTGGACACATTCGTCCTAATTGTTTTAAGTTGTATCCTCAAAAGCAAGAGTCCAAATGGTCATAGGTTTCCTTTCAAGGACCTACACCTTTGTTTGGAGAGTTATTAAAAGTTTTAAGTTTTTTAACTCAATTTTAGGAGAATTTTAATTCTTTCATGTCCTTTAGTAGACATACTAGGACATGCGTCTTTTCATCTTCTCGACCAAAAGCTCGTGCTGTGTGGGTGAAAAAGGAGCCTAAGACTTAACTGTCTTTTCTGTTGTCCTTTGCTTTAATTCTTTCTATCTAAAGAAGAATTCTCTTTGCTTGATTTCTTATCTGCTTTTGGAATCATGCTTTCATGCATATGCATCTTTCTTTCATACTTTCATGTTGTTTGTCTGTTTTTGTTTGGTTGTCTAGTTTTTATTTTGTTTTATTTTCAAAATATAAAAAAAAAAGGAAAAAATTGAAAAAATACAAAAATAATGTGTGTTTTGTGTACATTGGTACTTGTGTACCGTGGATGGCCATTGAAACAAAATTTTCTAAACTTTATATCTTTTGTAACTTAGATGAGCATTTCTATACACAACTAAGCAAGTGAGCTTTGTGGCTCGTGTTTGTGATGAGTAAGATTAAGTAATCTTTTGTACTTAACACTCGTATTACTCTTTTTGACAAGAAGGACTAGAAAATCCTAAAAGAAAGACATAAATAACCATCTCATCACTGTTGCACACCAATCATGAAATGACATCTATATGCTTCGGTATAGCAAAAGTGTAATGTCAATGACATTTGTGTGCTTTGGCATAGCAAAATTAGAATGTCAAATGCTTAACATCATTGGGTATTTCTTTTCTCTCTTTTATATACTTATGCATGATTTGCTTAAAAAGAAAAATATGCAAAGAAAAATAAAAACAAAAAGATTAAAATGTTTTATATATGATTGCAAGCGTGTATTCTAGGAGATGTGAGAGTTATAGGATGTACCTCGAAGGTGATAATCCCCATTAAACAATTATGACTGTGTGTGAGTTAAAGTGACTTTCTCATTTTTCAAATCGTCATAACATGTATACACTTATGCAATCTTGCGATGTTTTTCATACACAACACGCAATATTCTTTGCTACCTTTGATACATATGCAGGTACAATTTGATTTGACCATCACAAGGTTTAGATGTGTTAATGTATACTCACTAAACTATCTTGACTTGTTTTTAAAATATAAAATTGGTTAGACTTGTTTAGTGCGTGTGTGTGTGTTTTTGGGATCTATGTGCTTAACATTTTTTTTTGGTTAAGAGATGATTTTGAGAGTTCAAAATGCTGTTTGGATCATTGGTTGAGTTGCATGCTTGATTGCACTCATATCTGTGTTTTTCTTTTCTTGAAAAATTGTTTTTAAGCAATCTCGACAGCTCCTCGACACCTCTCGATACCCGGCTTATCTATCGAGCTCTTCAGTTGCTTTTTATCGCAATCTCAACACCTCTCGATAGCTAGGTCAATCGATCGAGCAACTTTCTGTCCCCTTTATAGTTGTTTGATCCATCGAGGTTGGCTTCTACTCATAGCTTCTCGACACCTCTCGATCCATCGAGATTCTCTTGCATACATTGTTTTTCACATGTTTTGCATCTTTCTATTATCTTGTCATCCATAGCATCTTGTTTCATTACATTCATGCATTTATATGGATTTCTTGTGCTCCCTTGATCATCCTCGATCATCTTTATGTTTCTCGGGTGAAGCTTTCTAGCTTCTTGTACCATTTGTCAATCATGGCAAAAAGGGAGAGAAATTCTAGAGAATATGTAGTTTCTTTTTAGGATTTTACATCTTAGGAGAAGAAATACATGCCTTTGTAAGGGGGAGATGTGTTTCATCTTATTAGGGAGAGTGCGTACCTCCTTCTTCTTGTACACCGGTCATTGTGCTTATCTTTGATATATGTATGATGATGTATATTTTCTTCACCTACCATACTTGTGTTGTCTCTTTTCTCTCTTTATACACATGTTTCTTTATTTGTATGCAATCTTTATTTCTGTCTCATACTAAGATGCCTTGATGAGTTTTGTTTAAAGTGTTTCAGAAATACCAGTTGTCAAAGTCTACTTGCCATAAACTCTTTTCATGTAAAGTTTTTCAAGAGTTTGTGTTAGGATAGATTTTATTGTATTCAACAAGTAAGTATGAGTTGAGTGATTTATGACTTCTTTCATATGTTCATTTGTTTATTATGGTTTTGTCATGGATTGCCAAAGGGGGAGATTGTTAAGGACATATTTTATGTAATTGGCTAATCCTTTGACAAAATGCACATTACTTGTAATTGAGTAGATCTAGGATGTGTTTATTACTTCAAGAAACATGTTGTTCAAGTTTAGTATTAAAGCCATGAAGATTGGACCAAGAAACAAGTGAAGAGAAGCTGTTCATTAAAGCTGGATAAATAGCTTGATAGCTGTGAACAGATAACTCGACAGCTTCTCAACAGATAACTATCTATTGAGGTTTAATGAGGCTCGACAGATACTATCTATCGAGGTATCTATCGAGAATTACAAAAATCAGTTTTTTAGATTTGATTTTTGACCCATGCTTATGTATTTGTGTAGGATTTCTTTTCTCACAACCCTAGACCTATATAAAACTTATTTTAAAGGCCATCACATAAGAGGATACAAGGAGAATACATGCAAAAGGTGACCGATGCCTTATTCTCTTTAAAAGAAGCTACTACGTTTTTGCGCCTTAGGGTTTTGTAACTAAGTGCTTCTTGACCTTCATTGTTGATAAAGTGAAGAACTTTGTAGCCAACAATCTTCTTCAAGTAGGTGTGTTAGTCACGTACTAGGATCCATGCAAAAAGGGTGGCGTTCATATATTGAAGAGTTCAAAAGTTCTGAAGCGGTAGAAGGTTTCTACTGTAAGTTCATCTACGGGGATTGTAGAGTCTAGAGACAAAGGTTTTGTACTAGATTTGAAACTTCTCTTTACTATAGTGGATTGCTTTTTGGGAAGGTTTCCCCTTGATTTTTTACCGTGAAACTAATTTGTTTTATTGGTTTTCCTGGGTCATCATATCTTGTCTTATTTATTTTTCCGTTGCATGATTTTGACATGATATTGATGTTTGTTTGTTTTAACAAGTTTTATTCATAATAAATCTAATTAACAACTTGGATTTAAAATTTGTTAATTCTATCATCCGGGGTTTAAATTTCCGAACATTTCCACAATAGAAGCATTCTATAGTTTCCTTAAACTGAGATCTATCTCTTGATTGTTACCTACCATTGAATTTTCGATCATTAGGTCCATTACTTCTACCTCTGCTTTTGTTGTCCGTGACAAAAACTTGATCTTATGCATTGTCTATATGCACATTCCTTCTATAAACCTCTTCACTTAAAATCAAATCTTGAATATCATCGTATTTGAGTATGCTTTGCCTTGCAGAATTACTCACTGCCATTCTCATGGCTTCCCAACTGTTTGGTAAAGAAGCCAAAAGAATCAATACACGAACCTGTTGACACTTCATTTTGCAACCCGCATTTAACCCCATATGGAGGGTAAAAGGGTACTTTCACTTTGAAAATATGCATCTTGATTCTGGCCATTAGATCCTTAATCTCATTTCACTAAAATAATCTTGATGTTGTAACGATCAAATCGACTGGTCATAAGCCCTAATCGGACTACTAGATTGAAAGTTATCATCAAATCAAATTTTAATGGTTGAGATGCACTATCACAAATTGAGTCCGACTATATGTGATTATGAATAATTGATTTCAATTGGTTACAAGTGTAATCAATTGGAGATCAATGATATGTCATAATTTGATTGGTTAGGACTATATTTTATGGTGAGGTTGCATACACCTAATTAATTAGATAGTTAAACATTAATTATTCAATGAGTAATTTGTGTAATTATCTTTTAATTAGAGTAAATTTGGAACCAATTAAGTCTGAAATGGGAGTGATTAGAGCCATTTAATGTTAATTGTGAGATAATTTGGGACCTATTAATATTAATTGTGCTGAAACCATTTTCTAACAAATGACCTATGCTCACCATTTCATCAATATCTCTTAGAGTATTTTGAATCTATGAATGAGGTTAATTTTTCCAGAAACTAGACATCCGGGGCTTCAATTTGAGCACAAGAACGAGGCAATTCCTATTAGAATTGAGTCAGATATGATTTTTCGAAGTTGGCTCTATAAGTTGTTACAGCAGCTACGGGAAAACCGAATTTTGGCTTGCTCACCACTCCCACCAATCTTTCCATTTAATGTACCAAATTTTATCCAAGGCTAAAATGAGGTCTAGGTTCATGATTCTTTGTCAACCCTCATTAAATGGCATTCCATTCATATTTCCTCCACCACTACTATATAAACCCTCCATCTCCTTTATTCCAGAGCACACCAAAACCTCTTCTCTTCTCCTCTTCCGAGTTCTAGGAAGTAGAGCAGTCTTGTCATATCTTGATCTTCCTGAGAATCAAGGTATTGAGTGAGACTCACTCTTCCTCTCCTAACTCTTCTTTTCCTCCACCCTTAGGATCTCTACCAAGAGTCTCCTCCTCCACCATATGGATCTTGCATGAAGGTATAATCACTTTCCCTAACTTGTTTCTTGTATTGCCACGATGAGAATTTAGGATTAAAGCATGATAGTAATTATTTAAATTCTCTTGAATATGTTTGAATGTTCTTAAATGTTCTTATGTGTTCTTCGTATGTTCTTGGTTTTTCATTACATGTTCATGCATAACACTAGTTTTGATCTTAAATCCACATAAAAAACATGAAAAATATGTTTGTTTAATAATTCTTTTAAATTCTTGAATCTAGGATATCATCATCCACACACATTCACTAAAATTTATTTTTCAATCCAAATGAAATTCTTAATCAATTGAATTAGGGTTTATCATATGCACACACTTTAAATTCAACATGCAAATTGATTGATAACATATTGGATGATGTGATATGAATGTTGGCCACCATAGTCTAGAAGACCGGTTTCACTAGGCAAGGTGGGTGTCTAACACCTTCCCACCTTATAACATAGCCTCGGAACTTAGATCAAGGGTTGATAGACCAATGTTTATCTTCGTAATTTTCAATTTTTAGATTGTAATTAGGAAACAAAGTTATGTACTTTATCTTAGATTGTATCTAGGACCAAAGCCATGTAATTTGCCTATGATCAATGTAAATTCAATTGAAAATTAATACAATGAGGAATTTTTCAATTTTGGTTTTCTTATTTATCCCAATAATCAAATAAGTGGCGACTCCATTGTAAAACCTTAATCTAAAGGGGAAAATATAACTAGTTGAACCTCAATTTTGAGAGGCAATAACACGACTCCACCCATTCACGTGGGTTTGGCTCAACATCATTAAAAAAGGGGGCCGAGGGCACGGTCTCTCACAGAACCTCATCATCAAATTCAATTTCCATTGAGGATAATTGATTTGTGATCGTATTGAGCTCATTCAGATGCCACGCTACAGGAGTGCCTTCTACCTTTTTCAGATTGAACAACTTCTTTATCAGAAGCACCTTATTGTTTGCCGACGGCTTTTCATACATGCCAGATAAAGCCTTCATCAGATCCATTGTGGTATTTTCTTTCATAACATTGTGTGCAACTGATCTTGATAGAGTAGTTAATTGAATAACTCCTAATACTTGTCTATCAAGAAGGTTCCAGTCTTCATCCTTCATAGTTTTAGGTTTCGTCCCTAAAAGAGGCAAATGCAACTTCTTTCCATAAAGATAATATTCTATCTACGTCCTCTAATATCCGAAGTCTATTCCATCAAACTTCTTAATTCTTGAAGCCTTTCCATTTTCTCTGGCCATTGTTTTTACTTAAACCTTAGTTCTGATACCACTTATTGGGTCCCAAATAATATTAGCAATACAAATAAACAATCACACATAAGAGCACAAAATTTATGTGGAAAACCCTTTCTCTTTGAAGGGAAAAACCACAGGACAAACTCAGAATAATTTTATTATTATTAAATCAATTATAATAACTTTTGTGTATGTCTCACAGTTAAAGAAAAATCTCTCTTATTTTCCTTTACTCTCACATACACACTAATTATCTCTCTCAAAGGCAGCAACACGCACTCTCCTTTTTATTTTCTTCTACACACATAGCTCTTTCTCTCTCTTGGTTCCTTTTTTTTCTCTAAGTGTTTCTCTCTTGGCTGCTCTCTCTTTTCTCTTTGTGTGGCTTCCTCTTTCTTTTCTTTCTCTCTTCAATATGTGGCACACCCACATGCTTTTTTATACAAAAAAAAAGCTTCAGCCGCCTTAGACTTCTTTTCCTAGCATAATATGAATTCCTAACATGACTTGAGTTAGGATTCTTACAAGTATTAATTATTAAACACAACTCCTACTTACATTTGGAGAAGGATTCTAGGATTTGTCAACCTGTTCAGCCATTTCTAATTGAAATTGAGTTCCTTCAATGCTTGCATGGCAAACTCATTATTTTGGGCACAAATTCTACATGGGCTGAACTTCTATTAGGTGTCGTGCACCTCCCAATAGAAAACAAAATATATCCTATGTTAAGGATTCATTCAAAATGGACGTTAGTAAAAGGTGATGATATAATCTGAAGATCAAGTTATATGTTCTTTATTGTTGTCACAAATAGTTATTGAATTATTGAATAAAAACAATATTGTTGGTAGCACCTTTGTACCTGTCAGAACAAATAATCCGAAGATTCCAATTATGGTTGATGTACCTTTTCTTTGCTTCTAGTACTTCCAACAACGTAACTATTAGGGTTTGTGCCATAAAATCCAATTTATTGTCATATTTTAAATAATTAAATTGTTTAATATATGAGATTATTTGTATATAAACTAATTGGACATTATTATAAATCACACGTTCTTTGTAAACTAAAAAACGTAGTTCATAATAGGCGATGAAATTGAGTGTTTCATCTGCAAAAAGTGTAACATGTCAACTAAGATGGTTTGTCTTGATCATGAAAGTGGAAAATTTTAGTTGATATGTTGGTGAGTTTTAAGTGTGTAAAACACATGAACTAGACCGTTGTAAGATTAATTATTCAATTAACAATTGTTACATGAATAATAAATCTCATGACTTCTATTTTCATAGATTCTCAATCATGAGAAGATTGTGAACCTAATCATGAAATGTAGCTTGTTGTGATATATAAGGAGTGAGATCTAATCTAATAGGTTAAAATCTCAGTAAGTTGGGTAACTGCTTATAGTGTTAAGGGAACACATATTCTTAAGATGGAATCCATAATCTCTTTCTATAGAAACACAAAATATGCCCTTGATATAAGTTTGATATAAGTTTATTAAGAACTAGTTATTCAAGGTGTTGGGCTTAGCTACTTTAGTGAAAGAGTTTCTAAAGTTTATATTTAATGAAATTAAGTTTTATAAAATATATATAAATAACTAAAAGATTACACTGGAGACTTAAGGAATAAATTAGTGATTTACAAAGTGGTAGTTTATTTTGACGTTGTTCACTATGAATGTTTCATGGAGGTGTCAAATCATATTATATTAGAGTTTTGAGATATAATTTATTAGTAAGGCCTAGAGTGCAATCATATTTACATAGTAATACTGGTTATATAATTAATAGTAACTTTGGGCTTTTCAAGAGTTGATGGAATCCTGCAACCAATTGAAGCTAGAGCCTTATTTGTCCCTTTGTTCTCATCCTAAGTCACATACTAAAACCTAATTGAATTAGCCCTAAAGGCAAGCCTAATTAGATAATTATATATTTATTAAATAAGATTGAATAAAATAACTACCTTTGCAATTAAAGCTATGTACGATAAAAGTAGAGAAAACAGTTTTCTCTTTTATCTCTCTCTAGAACAAACATTTCCAAAAAGAAAGAGGACGTATGTAAGAATTGATTGAGAGACCACACATCTTGGATACCATGTTCAATTGGGATGAAGATTGAAGGTCTTCTCAATTCTTGTTTTTGAATTTCACTACATTAAGGTACATGTTTTATTCAAGGTTGTATGTTATCTCTCATAAATGAAGTAAATCCTTTCGTTAAAAACTTGTTTATGCTTGTTTGTTTTTAAATGAGCCAAGCCTAAGCCTTAACTTTTTAGATTTGTTTAATAAATGAGTTGAGCCCAAAAAAAAAGAAAAAGAAAAAAAAAATAAAAAAAAAGAAGTTCACGAACAAGCTCATGTACAATAGAGCTTGATAAAGAAAAAAAAAAGAAAAAAAGAAAAAAACAAGTTGCACTTAGGTTGGTCTATGTGTTTGGTAAAAAGCTTGACATTTGCTTGAAAAATAAACTCATATCATACTAAGTCTTTAATTAATTGGAAGTTGAGGCCACACGTCTAAATCAAATGGACTTGATAGTTGTTAGGGTACATTTTTTTTTACACCTATTTTTGTTTATATACCACCTATTTATTTTCAAACATCACCAACAAATTATTGGGATTCTCTAAATATTTTTGCCTATTATTATGCTAGCCCACAACTATTCTTCCTTTTAACACAAAATTGGCTACAAATATAAAACGTTATAAGACCCAATATTTTTGTTAAGCCTATAATATGGACTCATCCCCAAATTATTTTATTAAGCAAGTTAAAATCTCATTCTTTTTAAAGCCCCAAAATTCTTATGCTTGGCAATATTTGAAAAGCCCATGATTCAAGTCCATGGTAGAATAATTTTATCAATGGAATTTAAATCTATAATCAAAGCCCATGGTTCAATCTCATGGCAAATTATTTATCAAAAAGCCCAGTGCTCATTGGCAATATCAAAAAACCCAATTCTCATTGACAACATTAAAAGCCAATGAACTGGCAATATCAAAAAACCAAATTCTCATTGGCAACATTAAAAGTCTAGTTCTCACTGGTGATGTTTAAAAGCCCGACTCATATTGGTACTATTTAGTGAAAAATCCAATATTGTTAATACTTGGGAAATGCCATATGATTGAATTACCTATTCCCATAACCACAATTGTTTTGAAAAAGCTTGAATGCTCATATGTTTCCAAATTCATGGGAAATTTTGATTATTCTACGGCCATTATTCATGATAATTATTCGTCCTACAAGCTCACCATTTAAATTATGACATGGTTATTTGGAACCATAAACATTACTTATGATATGGAATTCATCATTTCAAAATACTAAATATTATTTACGAAGCATTTTGAAATAATTAAGCTTATGCTATTATTTTAAATATTACAAATCATTGCCCAAAGATCCATTACAAGTATCTATCAAAACCCAAACTACATTTAATATCCACTAACAATAAGATTCCATGAGGGATGAAAGCTCATGGCAATTGTGTCATTAGTGTCCATTTTGTAGGTCCAAACATATGACTGAACAAGCCCAAGTGAAAAGGGGCATAAGCACAGCCCATGTATACAAGCCCAATCCAAAATTCCAGCAAAGGCAAAGGACTGAACTAGACAATCGGCTTCCTTCTTGTTCATCCTTGACTAAGGTCCAGCTGGAGATCTCCACAAGAGACAACCAAATCTCTAAAAATGAACTAAGGGATGTCCCATCAACTTTCTGCCAGTCTCTCCCTGACGTGAATAGTGCATAGAGGTTGTATTAGCAGTTAAAGTCTAATGGTAATGGGATTTCATCATCTTCCTCAAAGCTCTATCTCCAACGGAAGGAAGCCATAACCAAGTTACTCAAATCTCAACAAATCAATACTATAAATGCAAAAAATGTTCAAAAATTGGTTCATATGTGCCAAGCCTATGAATCCTAAAAGGGAAAATTTGGAAAAAATGTGGTTTGGAGAGCATATAAAGGGATCTCTAGTGGATCCCTCTCAAGTGGGCTTAAAATATGACACCTGACTTGAGGTGTTGAATCCTACTCCCTAGGGTCCAAATCTCAGTTGCAGCACCAAGATTCTCCCTTAATACTTGCCTTAATCCTATTGGCTGAACACAACCTCAAAAATCTCAACATTTAATGCAAGATTACCCAAATATTCACCCATGTGTCGTATTGCCCAAAGAAGCAAGGCAATCCCAAAAGAAAATTTGCCATTTATAGTTAAATCCTAGGATGAGAAGTCTACCATTCTACCTCCTGACCAGCCTATGTTTTTGGATTCTTGCTAATCACATCCCTAGGCTCCACTATAAAAGGGTAATCACATCAGCCCCATAAACACAAACCAACCCTTCTGAAAATTCTGTTATTCTTGTTTCTTTGCCATATTCCAACTTATAGCTTAGTTTTCCCTAACTCATAAATCCCCCTCTTAGTCCATACTCACTTAGCCACAAACATTCCTTTCCCCTTTTCTGCATATCCTAAGTTCATAAATGTTTCCTAATCAACCATAAACAACCCATTTCCCCATTAAAGACTTAGTTGCAACAACACATTAGTAGTCTAATCCTTAGCAACCTTGGGAGGATTTAACCTAGTTATCTTCAAGGTAAAGCAAATCCATTGTAAGAGAATCAGAGTTTTTACAATCAGATTTAACCCTAAATCTATTGCTAACTCAAGTAGTAACTTACTGACACGACCACGTGCAAGCTCCGAATCCACGGACTCCTTCTCTTCTTGGATTTACAGCAACACAAGCACCCACGCTTGTGATTTTGAGATCCCACTCAAAGGTTTCAAATCACCTTCAGTTGTTAATATTTATGATAGCAATTAGGTTCTACCAATGCTTCATTGCAGATCTTTCTTCGGTAGATGCTTGTGTAGTTAGAAGGTACAACATCTCACAGATCTCACAAGAAGTAACACACAAGTCTTCCAAAAGTCTCCAAAACATAGCTAGGGTTTCCCTTTTATATGTGGACAAGTTAGATTGAAACCCTAAACGTTTTCGCGGGCTTGGGCCTTGTTTAAAAATTCTGCACAATTTGATTTTTGTGATTCTCCATCAGTTGAGCCTAATTTTCGATCGATCGAGCTTGGCAGATTCTGACTCTTCTTTTCTGCAGTTAGCTTGACCTTAATGCTTGAAACATACACCTTTAACCCATAGACTAGACATGTTTTGTTCTCGGTTTGCCAACACATACAAAATATAATTCTAAACATTTAATCCTAAATTTTTAGAACCTAACAATCTCCCTCTTTGGAAATCCATGACAAAACACACATACAAAATGAATTGCTCAAATCAAACTTCAGCCCAATTACAAAGTATTGCCCTAATACAATTCTATCACAACTACTAACTATTAGTTGCTAGTATAGACAGCAGTTGTTGAAAGAATTAACCTGTAAATTCCTGAAACACTAAAAACAAACCATAAATGCATGTGTGGAAGATACAATACAAATCCAATAAATAAAATCTGAACTTGAATTCACAAAAACATAAAAATAGACAGAATATCAAATGAATAAACATCAAATATACTATCATGGTCAATGAACCAACGGAGTTTGTGAAATAAGAACAATAATAAAAAATATACATCAAAATCTCATAAAAAAAATATACATCAAAATCTCCTCAAAAACTAAACTCCCCCTAAATACAAAACTCTTTACTCCCCCTAAATACAAGAGCCCTCACCCAAACCTAAAACCTACTCTCCCTTTTTGTTACGAATTGCCAAAGTAACCATTAATCATCAGAGGGTTGAGGAGGTGGAAAAATAGTTCTATACTTGGCAAAATTAGCTCTCAAGGCAGCCACCTTAGTAAGTAGCTCATCAATAAGCTGTCCATGAGTTACTTGAGTAGTCATAAAGTCATCATGGCATGGAGTGAGAGAGGAGGGGTAACTGTAGGGTCAACAATATCATCATCACTAGAAGGATCCATAGCAGCAGTAGGATCCACATGTACCTCCTCAGCAGTAGGCATAGCACTAGAGGCAGGAGTTGTAGTAGTAGCTTCACCTCTTGATCTCTTTGAAGTCCCAGTGCTTGGTTCAGCACTCTTCATTTGAGCCTGTCGTTGTCTGAGAAAAGTGGCTCCTATAGGGGCATTGATATGAACTAACTCTAGAGGAGGAAATTTGGATAACCCTAGAAAGTTCAACACCCTATATATATACACTGGAAAGAACATCTTCTATGCTTTGGACATACTCCTATAAATATCAACAATAGTTTGAATGAATAGGGAAGGAAAACACATAGATCCATCGGTGATAAGAACATAAAGGACTGCACACCTATCTATAGGAACAATATGAACATGAGAGATAGGATAGATATTATGATAGGATATCCTTAAATAAAGATAGTTAAGCTCAGTAAACTCACATGAGTTTATTCTTGGTTCAGATCCCCAAGAAACTAACCTACCACAAAGCAAATATATGATATCAACCACAGGTGGAAACGCAGTATATGGATATGTGGGATTGCAAACTAAAGATACACCTAGAGCTTCGGAAACTGTCTGTTTAGTAATCATAAACTCTTTACCTCTAATCCAAGTAGTCAAATAATGATTACCTGTAACCTTAGAATAAATAAAGAGATTTGAGTAAAACTCTCTAATCAAAGCATCAAGAGGAGGATCAGAAACATCACATAGAGACACCCAATTCCTAGACACTAGATTCCTATGTATGGAAGGATCTAACTCATCTAGAACAATCTCTCTTCCTCCTCAGATAGACCTATACTTGGTTAAGGTCTCATAAACTTTCTCAGTCTTAGCAAAAAGAAACCTAACCTTATCAACCAGAGGAGAGGCAAAAGAAGAAGAAGCAGGGTTTCTACTTTCTTTGGTTTTGAATTTCCTACCAACCTTAGGAGCCATGTCTAAGGTTTAAACAAAAACAAACAAAAACCAAGTGTAGACTACATCAGATAGAGTTAAAAATAGGATAACATGAAATTTTTGAAAAAACTATATGATGCATGACACTAGTACACAGATGATGTGTGATCTAATGCTCTAAAACAGTTCAATTTCATCCTAATTTTGAAAGTTGACCAAGAAAATTAGAAATTTATCAAAAACCCCAAATTTGAAAACCCTAATTTTCAAAAATTCTTATATTGAGCATTTGAATAACACAACAAGTATAAAAAATGTTATAATCACTCAATTTAGCAATATCAAGAGTCAATTTTAATCAATTTAGCTCAATTGAACAAAATTCTCAATTCTCTTAAGAACACATAAACCCTAATTTCGACAATTTGAAGAAATCATGAAATTTTTGAAATTAAAGCATGAGGATCATGTTAATATGATGCATGAACAAAAACCCATCCAACAAATTGGATCAAAACACTCAAAATCATCAAAAACCCTAAAAACTCTTTAGTTCGAAAATTTGAATTTTTTTGATGTAAATGCATGAACGCATGTAATTTAACAAAAAGAAAGGGTAAAAGAGTCTTACTTCATGCTAACAAGTTCCCTTAAGGTAATAGTTAACAATTCATTTTAGGAAAGTTTTAGGCGAAACTATAATATTGGTCGCTCAAGTTTACCCCGTATGCCTAGTCCCTCAAGTTTGAAGCATGCGCAATCGATCCCTCAAGTTTTTAAAACGAGTAATATAAGTCCTTTCTCTAACTGTCATTAATGGTGTTACTTATGTGATTAATGGAACAATGACTTGGCATTTTATTTTAATGATTTGACATATTTTTAATTAAAAAATTACAAACTAAAATTATACGTGAGAAACATCATTTACCAAATTAAAAAACTATTTTCTACCAATTGTAAACACCCAACCATGGCTTAAAAAAAAAAAAAAAAAAAAAAACACCCAGCCACGAGACAGAGAAAGGGAGAGAGGGAACAACAAGCCTTAGCTGCCGCAACTACAAGCTCTCCACGCACTCCTCCACTGTTAGGATTTGTGCCCTAGAATCCTATTGTATGATGCTATGTACTATATTATGTATGACATTATGTATGACATGATGTATGACTTAATATTGTTATTAATAAAGTTGTTTTATTATTATCTGAAATAATGGTAACATGAATATTTGGCCATTATCATATAGTCCATGAGATGCATAGTATGTGATTTAGTCACAGAAAATATAAGTCACAAGTTCTTTGTAAACTTAGAATTTGGTTCGTAGTCGGTGATGAAATTGGACATTTCATCTGCGAAGACTATAACATGTCAACTAAGATGATTTGTCTTGATCATGGAAGTGGTGACTTCTAGTTGATATGTTGATATATTTTAAGAGTTAAGACATATTGAACTAGACCACTGTGAGATTTATTATTCTCCTAATAACTATCAATTGAATAATAAATCTCATGACTTATATTTGCATGAACTCTTAATCCTGAGAGAATAATGGACCCGATCATGAAGTGTAGGTTGCTTTGATATATTAGGAGTGAGATTTAAAGTAACAGTCAAAACCTCAGTATGTTGGGTAACTACATTTAGTGTTGACGGAACATATATTCTCAAGATGGAATTCATAATCTCTTAACGGAGATACAAAATATTCCCTTGAGATAAGTTTAATGGGTTTGTTATTCAAAATGTTAGGCCTAACTACTTTAGTAAATAGTTACTAAAGTATATATTTATAAAATTGGATTTCATAAATATATGATGAATAACTTAAAGGATTAAACTGGGTACTCAAGGATTAAGATGTAGTAATTTACAAAGTGGCAGTCTACATTTACGACTTTGTATTACTACGAATATTTTATGAAGGGGTTGCATGTATAATAAAGTCTTGCAATATAATTTATAGATAAGGCCTAGAGTACAACTATATTTATATAGTGGTATTAAATATAGTTAATGGTAACTTTGGACTTGTCAAGAGTTGACAGAAAAGCCTAAGGCCCATTGGAGCTAGTGTCTTATTAATCCCTTTTGGTCCAACTCCAAGCCACATATTAGAACCCATTCGGAAAGGCCCAAAAGGCTAGCCCAATTAGATAACCAGTTATTAGAAGAGAAACATTCAGAATTTGAAAAACACAACAAGTTTATGAAAATACATGTATGTGAATGTTGGACACTCTATCATTCTCTTTAAGAAATAACTGATTGAGAGACCACACATCTTGGGCGTTAGTGGAATTGGAGTGAAGATGAAAAGTGTTCCTGAGAACTTTTCACCTTTGGTTGTGAAAATTCGCTGCACCAAGGTACACTCTCTTGTTCTATATTCTGAAACTTACATTATGCATGTTATCAATTCTGAATGAGGTAGATCTGTTTATTTTCCACTGCGTATATGCATATTTCCAACATCCACATCCACATCCACAACCTGACGACAACGACGTCGTCGTATTCATACCACAATCCCCTAACGACGGCGTTTTGGACATCGCCACAACGCTTATGCTTGAAGACATGAACAGGTTCGTGCAAGAACTCGAGGACGGCGAGCAAAGCGAGGCGGAGATGAGGAAATTGAAGGAGGATCTCAATTGTCGAATCCACGATAAAAAACTCGCCATTGATATCCACAACATCTTGGACCAACAATGGGAAAAAAAGGGCGACAATTACCATCGCCCTTACCGTACGGCCAAGTCTTCGCCATCGTCTTCGTCTTCGACTTCGTCTTCGAAGGCTTTGGTTGACTCGGAGTGTTTCAAGCTGTATTTCAAGGGTTTGGTGAGCAAAGAGAGGGTTAGGGGTATAATGGTAAATGTGGCTGGTGCTGGGGTTGCCATTTGCGATTCTCGGGATAATCTGATCTTAGAGGCGAGGAAGAATGTGGAAGCTATGGTGAACGGTGTGGTGGTGAGTGGAGAAGTTGCTGAGCTTCAAGCTTTCATTGAAGCTCTCAATAAAGCTCTGACCTTGGATTTGAAAAGCGTCATCTTTTTCTGTGATGATTACAATTGGTGAGTGAAGGAGTGCGTGAAGAGCTTGCATGTAATTTTAGTTTGTAATTTTTTAATTAAAAATATGCCACATCATTAAAATAAAATGTCAAGTTATTATTCCGTTAGTCACATAAGTAACACCGTTAATGGCAGTTAGTAAAAGGACTTATATTACTCATTTTGAAAACTTGAGGGACCAATTGCACACGCTTCAAACTTGAGGGACCAATTGCGCACATAGGGTAAACTTGAGGGACTAATATTGTAGTTTCGCCAAAGTTTTAGCATCATTTTTATGGGAAATGAAAAAAGCTGTCAAAATATTAATTGTTTTTTTTTCTTTTTCAATAAAAATTTTCTTTAAATAGATTGTTAACCAATACCCTATGGACATTTATTAGTATTTCTCATAAATAAATAAATGCATGTTAGTTTTTTATTTTTATTTTTGAAAAATAATTACAACATGCTACTAACCCCGCAGCTCGAACCATTTTCCCTAGACCCCCTAGCACTTTGTACTTAAAAAAGTGTCAATATAGTTACAAGGCCTTTGACATGTTAGTTTTTAATTAGTAATACATGAGTAGAGCATATTTGGTGTGACAGAGAATTTGAACTCCTAATAATAACTCACCTGACGCAACGTATAAGAAGGGTTTGACCATTTATTTTTTGTCTTCTCTCTTTGTTGATTTTTCCGTGCGTCTAAACCAAGTTATACCTACTTTTTTACATTTTTCATGTATGTTTTGCTTGTCTTTGGCTATTGGCCGATTGGGTATCTTTTAATTTTGATGACTGGCTTTTCATTAGATATGAGTCATGTGAGAGGAATATATCATTGTTTATTCTAAAGCCTGCATTAAGATTAAATTTTAGATCTCATAAAAAAAAAACAAAAAAAAAAAATTATTAAATTTTAGATTAGACTTGTGTTTAATGTATCCACCACCTACAGGTTACACCTCTTCTCATTTTTATTTTTTCTCATATCCTGTCATAAAAAAAAACAGTTCTTTGAATTTAAATCCAAAATCAAGTACTTTATTTATCATCAGAGTGAGAAAATTTTCAGAGTTTCTGTCACGTAATGTAAATATCTATATTATTTTAGAAATAATTTAGACGTTAGAAGAATACTCGTTATATATTGACTTTTCTTTATTTTGAAAAACTATACAAATACACCGGATCAGTAGCTGTGCAGAGAAATAGAGGGAATCTAATCTTAAAACTGGAAAATGAAGAAAAAATTCCAATAATTTTTGTTGTAACTTGTCACGTTGAGGTGTGAATAGTTGAGGTCAAATGGTGGACTCACGCTTCCTCTCCTCATCGTTCGCAAAACAGGATAGGTTTGCGACAAAAATTATAGCACTTTCTATGTTCATACCATTACTCCTTAAAAAGTGACAAAAGCAGTGTGAAACGATAGCTGTAGGGTCAGGTTTGTAGGCCTATCTTGGGTCTTCTACTCTGTCTCTCTTGACAAAAATAATCTCTTCATAGTTCATGCTAATCTAAAAACATCTCAAACATTTTTCTAAGAGATGACGAGCAAATCAAGCTCAGGCTCAGCTCCACCGCCAAGAGATTCAAAGCGCAAATGGGTTCTTCCCTACCAAACCAAAAACCTGAGAGACCTCTACACACTTGGCAGAAAGCTTGGGCAAGGCCAGTTTGGCATCACATTTTTGTGCACAGAAAAATCTACAGGTAACAAGTACGCCTGCAAGTCCATCCCAAAGCGCAAGCTGTTATACGCTGAGGACTATGATGATGTTTTGAGAGAGATTCAAATTATGCACCACTTGTCAGAGCATCCAAATGTGGTGAGGATCCGAGGTACGTATGAGGACATTGTGGCTGTGTATTTGGTGATGGAGCTGTGTGAGGGTGGAGAGCTTTTTGATAGGATAGTGAAGAAGGGACATTATAGTGAGAGAGAGGCTGCAAAGTTGATAAAGACTATTATTGAGGTTGTTCAGACGTGTCATTCTCTTGGCGTCATGCATAGAGACCTCAAACCTGAGAACTTCTTGTTTCATAGTGTGGACGAGGATGCTGCTCTTAAAGCCACTGATTTTGGCCTCTCTGTCTTCTACAGGCCAGGTTCTTTCTTGGGTTTTCTTATTATTTTTTTGTTAGTGCAATTTCGATGGGTTTTCTTTCCTGTTAATGATTTATGATTTTATTTATTTCTGTTTCAATCTAATTATTGGGCTTCTTTCTATTTCTTTTAATGATTTATAATTTTGGTTGGTTTGCATTTGCCTATAATGATTTCTATGAGAAAGTTCTAATTTTAATTTTAATTCCTTGAATTAAAACTGTTGTTTTGTGTTCGAGTAAATGAATTCTAATCTGGTTGTTTCCAAGTTTGACATGAATGGAAATTTTTGTTAAGGTTTTATGTTCAAATTTCCTTGTTCATTAACATTTTTGTTTCGGTTTGTGTGAGGGTCATATCAGATATTGTTTAATATCCAATATGAATGTACCTGCTTCCTTGTTTAATTTATTTGGATAATTTCTGAACTGGATGTTAAATGGATCATAATGGGTTCTTGTTCTGATTCTTTTCTTTTTGGCAGCAACTTATTTTTTGGTGAACCAAATTTATTGCTCAAAGTACTCTAGAAGAAATACATCTACTAATATCTTTGTGAATCAATCTCGTAACTTGAGTGGATGCTCATGAGGCAACATAACTAGATTCTGACCATCTTGCCAAAGTATCAGCTAGACTATTTATTTTTCTGTACACATGTATTTATCTTACAAGTTTGAAAGAAGCCATTAAATATTTAACATCTCTTATCAGCTTGGCAATCTTCCAAGGAGGCAAAATATCCTTTGCATTTGTAGAATTAGTAGCAATAATCAAATGCATCCAATTAAACCTCTTGGCTAACTCCAAGCCAATCCTTAAGGCAAAACCCCTTATTGATTTTCAAATTTTATATGATTTTTATTGACCTAGAATATGTGGAGAGGTTATGTGTTAGGTTTAAGAAAATAAAGGATTTCCTTTAAAATATACTAAGGTGATTATGTATTTGTATGACACAACTGTAACAAGCATGAGAACAAGTGGAGGCATCACTACTCACTAGTGTGTTTCCTATTGCAATAAGTTTACATCAAGGATAAACTTTAAATCCATATCTATTTATGGACATGGGTATTTTTCTTATTTGGGGTGCAATGGATTATGCCCCAAAAGGTTGTGGATTTGTTAGGGGCCCCATTCGGAAAGCTGTAGCTTTAGGTCTTATGTGGGCTATTTGGAGAGTGAAATAATAGAGCATTCAGTGGATCGAAACAGTTTATGACAGATCTTAAGATGCTTTTACTTCGATCCTTATTCAAATGGATGACTTTATCATGCCATTCCAGTCCAAATTTGTTTGATTTCCTAGATGATTGTAATTTCTCTTGATTCGTCAACCTGCATAGACCTCCTGTATACAGGGTGGTGTTCATATTTTTATAAAGTATATTTATCAAAAAATTTCCATATCTATTTACACTGGTTATGGACAAGCTTTACTAGATTGATCTAGGATAAGTCTGTTTGTGTACGATTTTTTGTGGACAATATAGTTTTTGTTGATGAAACTAGAGGTGGAGTAGTGCCAATTTGGAAATTTGGAGGGATGCTTTAGAATCTAAAGACTATTTTTAGGTTAAGTCAGACTAAAATAGAGTTTTTAAGTGTAAGTTTGGTAAAAGTAGAAACAAAGATTAAGGGGTTTTTAAAACTGGTGGTAAAAAGATATCAAATGGTTAGTTCTTTTGATATTTTGGATCAATTATTAATAAGGATTGAGATATTTGAGAAGGATTTAAATGAAAGAATAAGAGCATAGTGGATGAAATGGGTAGATGCATTAAAAATATTGTGTGATTGTGGAATAACTATCAAATTAGAAGGGAGAGTTATATAAGATTACTATAAAACTAACTGTACTTTATGGTACTAAGTTTTGGGCTATTAAGATGCAATACTTAAGTGTATTTGAAATAAAATGTTAAGATGTATGGAAATAAAGATAGGGGTAGTTGACATTGATGAAAAGATAAGGGAGTGACAATTAAGATGGTTTGTTCGTGTACAAAGGAGAGTGATTAATGCAACAGTGGAAAGTAGTGATTTGATTCAAGTCAAAGAAACGAAAAAAGTTAAAGAAAAACTGAAATAACATTGGTAGAAGTAGTAAAAAATTGAAAATTAATTAAAGAGGTGACTGGGAGTATAGGATAGGATTGGATGGTGGAGAAGAATAAATGTGGCAGACCCTAATAAGTCTGTTGATCATCAATAGTGGATTCCAAAGTTTTGGGAGTAAACTTTGGACGAGAAAAGTTGCATTAGTTCCTCAATTCTATTTTCCCTGTGGTGTAAAATTTTCTAACCCCCCACCCACCCCCACCCCCGAGTCCCAATCTTCTCCATCTGTTATGTATTTTTCCTTTAGTTTTAGTTGTCTCATTGCCTTCATCTCCCACTTTGTTCATAAGACGATGAATTCTGATGGAGGAGAAGGATCAGTTTCATATTTAAAAAGAGCCACAAAGAAGAAAGAAAGGAAGTTTCCTAGATATCATAGCTGATTGTTGGAAAAATAAATTTTTGGAGGTTGATACTTTCTTGTCTCATTGCTAATGTACTTGCGACGTGATCTTTCATGCTTTATTGTTCTAAATATGGCGGTTTTTATCTCTATCTGACATGACATGCTGGTTTTTGTATGATACTTTCCAGGTCAAACCTTTTCTGCTGTTGTTGGGAGTCCGTACTATGTTGCACCAGAGGTGTTGCGCAAACATTATGGACCTGAAATAGATATATGGAGTGCAGGAGTTATATTATACATCTTGCTGAGTGGGGTGCCACCTTTTTGGGCTGGTATCCATCTCTGAAGTATAATGGTTCATTTGAATGGAAGCATTTGAAGAGAAATTAAGGATTTGAATTCATATAAAGGCTTGAATAAATTATGAAAACTACAGATTTTTTCTGAAATTCATAAATGGATTTAAGCTTTATTAACAATTTAAATGATTAAACATAAGATTTTATTTCAAATTTATAACACAAGTTTTTTGGTTGGAACAAAATCCCTAAAGCTCAAATTTGTCATTTATTATTAGAGTTCATATAAAACAATTTATACTAGTAGTTGTTATTCAAATCCCTTGATTTTAAATTCTCAAATCCAAATGAAACCATATTAATTGATGTTTGAGATTTATCACTAAAGAATTTGCTTTCTATATGTCAAATTCATATTACCGATGTAGTTTTGCATCTTTTGTTACCTACAGAAACTGAAAAGGGAATCTTCCGAGAGATTTTACAAGGCAAATTAGATTTTCACTCTGATCCATGGCCTGTCATCTCCGAAAGTGCTAAGGAACTCATTCGGAAAATGCTTGATCGGAATCCAAAGAAAAGGCCAAAAGCTCACGAAGTCCTTTGTAAGCCTCTTTCACTGTACAGTTGTGTTAAGCAGGGTGGCTTGTTTGGATATTAAGAGAAGATGAAGCCTAATCAATTCCTTGCATTATCAATTTCACAGGATTTCTAAAATGTTGGTATACTGAAGTGATTTTTGTATCAGGCCACCCATGGATTGCAGATGACAATGCTCCCGATAAACCGATTGATTCTGCAGTGCTATCTCGCCTAAAGAAGTTCTCTGCAATGAACAAACTTAAGAAGATGGCTTTGCGTGTAAGGATTGATTCTAGTAACACTTGTTAGTTACATATCTTTGATAGTTGATTCCTTGGACCATTGAGCAATGCTAACCTAATGTCCTGAACACACACAAAGTCTGGGATCAACTTCCTTTGGAAAACTACAACTAAATTTACATAAATTAGGTTGAACTTTGGGTGAACTGATTCTATTTAAGTTTTCATGCTTCAAGACCAATACTCGGATTGTTGTGCGACAAAGTTTTGTAGATTCTTCATTCTTCTACTTGAATAGTTTACTGCTGAGACAATGTCATATTGTATGTGAGCTAATATGTGCTACTATGCACAATATATAAAATAAGCATGCTCTAGGACAGAATGATAGTATAGTAGTGGAAACAAAAGAACAGCTTCTCTGGTCAGTGCTATGTTTTTCTTAGCTTTAGTTTAAGCGGATCCTGGTCTTCTGGACTTCAAATTCCTCTTTCCCTTCTCATTTTATTTTCTTGACCTTCTTTTCTACCACGTTGGTTTTACTTTTCCACAAGCCAGTGCTATCTTCTCAAAGCTTAGGTTAAACCATTCCAAACACCTTTTATCACTATTCTTTCTCTCTCTTCTCTTCCTTGTAGATTTCTCTCTTCATAGTCTTTTCTCAAAGTTCTTTACAGTTTAGTTATCCTGTTCATGATGCCCTTAACTAGTTTGTTCTATTGTCTAAGCTGAGTTTAGTGCCCCTTTCCAAGTAATGATTGTGCTAACATGGAATTGCCAAGGTATCAACAGGGCTGCAGCAGTTAAGGCTTTGAAAGACTTAATCAGAAAACAGAATCTGGATTGTGTCCAATTAATAGTAACTATAGCCTTAGAAGATAGAGTGGAAGGGCTTTGAAGAAGGTTGGCTTTGTACAAGTGTATTAGAGGGGGGGGGGGGGTTGTGTGGCGGTGTCTGACGGTCCTTTGAAGGAAGGGAGTGAATGTAAAGTTTATTGGTGCAAACCAAAGAGTGTTAGCTCTAAAAGTTTGCTCAGATCCAGAGGGCAAAGAATGGTTGCTTATGAATGTCTATGGGTTACTTTAGTCAAAGACATGAGTTATGGAAGAGTCTTGACAGCATCCTGGAGTATTTTGACTGGCCATGGGTTGCAATACAATTAAAATGAGTGATTTCATCTTTAGACATGGGGTGATTGATTTGGGCTTTTTAGGATACACACATATCTGGAGCAACAAAAGGGAAGGCTTGCCAATTATCAAAGAGAGGGTTCACCAAGCTATCTGTGGTGTTGAATGGTAGTTGTTAGTTCCTAATGTAGGGGTGATTCACCCACCTGCTGTCTAGTCAGACCTTAGTCCCCTGATGCTAAACTCAAGCATGGAGAATGAGAGACTACTGTGTACATTTGGGCTTGAGGCAATGTGGGCTAGGGAAGAGGAATCAACGGAGGTCATAAAAAAGGCTTGGAAACAGTCTGATGAGAGCCAATAAGATGAAATGGAATGTGGAGAAGCTTGACAGCATTTTTGATCAAAAGACAACTGCTCCTATATTGAAAATTCCAATTCCAAGGATGCCAATGCCAGATAAATTAGAGGAGTATACTGGATGCAGCAAAATCATCGTTTTAACATGAGAGTTTGAAATTTCTTAACATATTGTCATTATGTTATCATTGTATTATCACCAAGAAGCTAGAGTTAACTTAGCTCTAATATATACCCTACTTAGGGTTTATTGTAAATACAATTCATCATAATAAAGATGTAGCGATTTAAGTTTTTTGCTGTAGACATAAGCCGTCAAGTTGAACCACATTAATCTAGCTTGTTGGACACTACCAATCTCATTTTCACATAAAATTGATCACATAGATAAGTTCTTTGTCTCAAGATCTTCTAAAGTACTCAAACCAGACTTGATTCCAAGCCCTCAGGTGCTCTCAAGCCCTGCCAATAGCCTTGGTGAGCAGTCCCATGAGCCACTAGGATTCTTCACGTGCTGGCACACCCTCATTCACGTGCCCCTATACACATGAACAGTCTAGTCGCTCTGTTTGTGCCATATGTTAGATACATATTGTGTCACTTTAGCATGGGACGTCAACATCAATGCTATGTCATCTACCTTTTTCATTTCCACTTTAGTATCTTACCACGTCAGACGGGCGCAGCTGCTGACTACTGCCTCTGACAACCATCGACTATCGCCAGCTGCTGTTGACCAGCATTGACTGCCGAAACATGTATTTATCGACACTGCATGTTGGTTTTTGTAGGGTCTTTGTCTCCTAGAAGCTTTCCTAGGACTTTTCTTTGTGCTCTATTAGCAGTATATGTAGGATATGTACTACTGCCCTGCAAAACAGTAAGACCACCCTCCTCTTTCCCTTTAACTTAGGAGTCCCATCCTATTTGGTTTTTTAGACCACGGCACTGACGCCTACTCTTATAGCATATATGTAACTGGGCTCCTATTGTGTTTAGATGAGAGAGTTCCAATCCGCAACATATAAATTTCAAGAAATATTAGAATTTTCTTGGTGAAAGAGTTTCAAGTAGTCAAGGCAGTAAAGGTTTTTTCTTGTCGTGTCTTTACACGAGAGACAGCTTAGGGTTTACTTGGGAATTGAATTTTCTTGAGAGAGTCTCTGTGCCACTGTTGTAATCTCTTTATTTTCTTAGCGAAACTTTCTTCTTGTTTTCGTTTGTGGATATAGGAATTTTGTTGAACCACGTAAATTTCTATGTTTTTTGTGTGTGCTTGTTGATGTGTTTTTTGCCTTTACTGCTTTTGATTTGAATCTTGGGAGTGTTATTGCACAACAAATAGTATATCAAAATTGATGTTTTTCTTTTGTTAAAAACATTCACGCAATTGCCAACGGACAAATTATAATGTTCACCAATTTGATATCATAGGACTCTCTTTCTTTAATGAATATATGATACTTGGACAAAAATGAAACAACAGTCACGTATCTTTTACCTAAGCCTTATATCTGATTCCACTACTTACGGGCTTACTTATTTGTTATGATGGTGACATTTTTATTGGTCACTGAATTAATTTTTGAACTCTATTGTAGGTCATAGCTGAGAAACTTTCTGAAGAAGAAATCGGCGGTTTGAAGGAGTTGTTCAAAATGCTAGACACAGACAACAGTGGAACAATAACGTTTGATGAACTGAAAGAAGGATTAAAGCGAGTGGGCTCTGAACTTATGGAATCCGAGATCAAGGATCTTATGGATGCAGTAAGAAAAACTGTCTCCACCATCAATCTAATCTACTGTGGTTTTCTTTGTGGGACAAGTATCTTACTTGTTGGTGTTTGGTAGGCAGATATTGATAACAGCGGAACACTTGACTATGGTGAATTTCTTGCTGCTACACTGCACTTGAATAAGTTGGAGAGAGAGGAGAATTTATTGTCAGCCTTCTCCTTTTTTGACAAGGATGGTAGTGGTTACATAACCATTGATGAGCTTCAACAAGCCTGCAATGAGTTTGGTTTAAGCGACGTCCACCTCGATGAAATGATTAATGAAATTGATCAAGACAATGTAAGTTTGTTCATTTATGTCTAACAATGATGAGAGGTACTGTTATCTGCTCCTCGTTTTTTAAACTGTTTATTTATTCAGAAAATTTATTTTTAGCTTAAATGAGAATTTAATTAGCAAAATTTTGAGTGATTTGAAGACTACATTCCCATGTTGCATGGTGCCGATGAGCCTAATGGTTTTATGTTTAGAAGCTGAACTGATACCCATGGACCTATTGTTTTACAAATGGCATCTCTCATGTAAAAATCAAATCTTGAGCTCTCTCTCTTAATTGAACTCATTATCCAACAACTCTTTGTATGATCCTATCCTATCATAACTTACTTATGAGCTGGATTGGTACTCTCCATCTTGAAGTTATGAATCTCTTTTTACAGTAATTTATACTAATGAAAGTGTTTTGTTTTGCAGGATGGACAAATAGATTACGGGGAATTTGCTGCAATGATGAGAAAGGGTAATGGAGGGATAGGGAGGAGAACCATGAGAAGCCAATTAAATGTGGGAGATGCCCTGGGACTCACAAACAATGAATGTGCCTAATGAACTCACTGATTGCCCACCTTTAAGTAATTAATCATTTGCCAATTTAGTCTTTTAGGAACATTCTAATGGAAATAAAACACTGATTTATACAAGGTTTTTGGATTGTATGGGGTGTCTTTTAACATTGTATATTATATTATACTCTTGTTTACTTGGTGAACGTTTGGATAGCACAAACGCTGAACGTTTGCGCGACTAGCGTTTTGCGTGTGGGTCCCATACACTATTCATGGGACCCACAAATCTCTTTTTTTAGCCAAATTTTCATTAAAAATAAGTCCCATGGCATTATTTATATATTTAAAAATTATTTTGCTACAGTGTTTTCAATTTTCAGTTTTCTGTAATAAACGATATTCAAACAGACCTTTAATGTTGACAAGCTACATTTTTTATTTGAAATTTACATAGCAAATCAGTTGGGTTGGGCGGGTCTAGGTTTGAACCATTCGGACTTCGGTTAAATTGAGTATGAGTCACATTCGTTTGCACTAAAACATGTTGCTATTCTTATGGCCTAAATTGGTCTTTGATGAGCCAAGTTAACTCGGTATGATCTGTATTTTTGTCACGTTTTAAAAAAAAAATTAAAAAAATTCATACCTAAACTTCACCAAACTTCTCAATACTATACCAAAAAAGGTCATTTCGATTTCAACATACGAATGAAATATTTTGGTATTGATTAATATTGGTATAGCATTCAAGATTAGTCCAATATCGTAGCCCAAATGTTTATAACCCTTTGTCAAAAAAATTTTTTTCCATGCATTGAAGAAAATATCAATATCAACCGCAACGTTTGAAAAACTCTTTGATATAGCCAATATTGGCTAGTAAAACTCAATATTGTATTGTTACATTTTAGGGGATATTCATATCGATTTTAGTTGCCAATATGATATGGTACACCTCATTTTGCAACCTTTAGAAAAATCTAAAGAATGATATCTTTCACTGGAAACAAAGCGTACGTAAATGAAAGCCAACTTGCTGAAAATGATGACGAATCAATTTCAATGCATTTAGTGTACTCATAAAAAGATATTATTGTGAGCCATATGTATAGATATTCTAATTGTCACAATGGATAGAAGTGCTAGTGGCTTGATGAGCACTCATATTTGCTAAAAGCAATTGAAGCCATAGAAGCAAAAGCAACATCAACGATAGCTCGATACACATTTATTGTCAGATGAACCAGTGTGTACATTTTGGCAAATAAGGGCGGGCAACAACATGAGCAAATAGTAATACATCATGCATGCTTGTCTCCCTTTTCATTTTTCATGTTATGTTTTGCGATGTTTTGGGGGCTCACAATCTCGATCATGCCATGCTGATGATGATGATCCATGCGTTATGTGCTTCTAAGATTACCAAATAAATAAAGCTTTCCCTTTGAACAAAAAATAGCTTAAGAATAAAAAAAGAAAGTAAAACAGTGAGGCAGTTTTGACCTACAACTGTCTTCATGAGATTTTTTTTTTTTTTTTTTTTTTTTTTGGCGGTAGAATTTATGAGAAGATTTGGTACCATGAAATTTTAAACATCAAGTCCCTCTAAATCCTTTGTCGGACAAGCGTGTTTAAGGTTGTCTAATATCATAAACTTCAATTCTGATTGTTTTTTATTTATTAAGTTCAATTTGCAATTAAAATCACGTGCTGGCTTCCACAATCGAGGTGAAAAGAATTCCCAATTGCAAATTCGGTTTATTTTACGCTCCTTGCAACCATAATAAATAAAATAGAAAGAAATAGAAAGTGTACACATACGCGTGCCTTAATTAAAAAATTGGTATTTACAAAGATTGGGCATAAAAACCTTAATGGGTTTTTTTTTTTTTGAAAATCATATCATATATATATATATATTATTATTATTATTATTATCATAATATATAATAGCAGTAGTTGGTGTTGCCATGTAGGAAAAATGCCTATCTAAAATTCAGACACGTATAAGCTAAAAAGCTATACATTATTGGTTGGTAACATTAACACACCATTCCATAGCCTCTCACTCTCTCAGTATAAAAAGAAAAATAACCGGTCAAAATACAATTAAAAGGCTTGCAATTCTCCCAAAAAAAAAAAAAAAACGCAGCATACAGAGGGTCTGTTTGGATACAGCTGAAAACTGAAAATACTGTAGCAAAATAATTTTCAAATGTATGAATAGTACTGTGAGACCCATTTGTAATGAAAAAGTTACTAAAAAGTGATGTTTGTGGGTCTCGTGAATAGTACACGGGACCCACTGGTGTGCAATGTTCACACAAAAAAGTCAACAATCACGGCTTAAAAAAAAAAAAAAAAAAACGCAAACGTAGGACGTTGGAAGCGCAAAACACGCTTCCCAAACGCTCATAGAGAGTTTTTCGTTCCCTCACAAGACTTAGAATGCTCACAGAGAGTTTTTCGTTCCCTCACCAGACTTAGAGCATCGCTGCAAGCATAAAGAAAAATCTATGGGCATCAACACCATCAAGTTATACATTTGCCACCATCAGATCATCAAAACCCATTCCGGTACGTTTTTCTCCATTTTTTTAGATTCGGGTGTGAAATATTACTTTTTATTGAGTTTTATTGTTGGATAGGTTTAGATTTGATTTTGGTTTTGATTCCTTTTTGTTTCGGGTTTTCGGGTTCTCCATGAAAATGTTTGTTTTCTCAATTTTTCGATTTTTTATTTTATTTTTATTTTTATTTTTTTTAAATATCACTAAGCCTTTCCCTGTTCTCTAATATCCGCGTTCATAGTTTTTTTTTTTTTTTTTTTTTTTTCTTGGGGTTTTGATTTGGAAAACTCCTTTTGATCTGTTTCACAAGGTTAAAACACCTTTTGATAGCCTTCAATATAAAAGAAAACAAACCGCTTAAATCAGTAAATTGCAATCAAAAGGAAAGGGGAAAGTGAACAGAGTTCATCGGAACCGTAACCCAATAGCTTAAAAGAGAATTTTCTGGAACCATCGGTTTCCCCACCACTGAAAACAAAACCCAATAGCTACATATTTAGTTGTTATTAATTTTGGGATTTGGGGGTTTGTAATTAGGGTTTGCTGCAATTGTAGATTTCAATTCCTAATATGTTTTCCTCTCTGTTTTGTTTTGTTTTTTTTTTTTGGGAAACACCATAGAAGATCAAATTCTACCTAGGCTTTGTCTCTTAGCTTTTTTAATTTATTTTTAGGATTTCCCCCCCTGACCGATTGGTGTTCAATTGCCTATAATAAATTGGAGACACAATGTTACTTATCAAAAAATAAATAAATTGGAGACACAATGTTATGTTATTTTTGATATGTTGGTGTGAATTGATGCTTGAACCTTTTCAGTTTTCCCTATTTTAAAAAAAATGACATATTCATAACCGAGTTGGCTGAGTGATTGAAAGAATAGCGGAAGCTATAGCAACAACCCAGCCCACTTGTGGTTTCCTTTAATTTCATCATCATTTAAATACTTTTGTTTGATCAAGCACATGGAGGAGACAATCAATTTCTACATGATTAGAACAATGTGTATGTGGCTTGATTTTTTTTATAACGTTGATGTGAGATTAGATTATTCTCATGAGAATATTTACATAGAATTGAAAATTGAAACTTCCTCTGACAGTTCTATGTTTTTTTTTTTGGGTTGGATTCATGTTGTTAAACTGTTCTTTCTTTAATGTTGTTAAATTGTCCTTTCATTCTCATTTTGAACATTTGGCACCATTTCTACCACCACATCTTGTGGTAAGAGAAACCTGTCACATCACACATGATGTCAAAATTTGCTAGAATAAATCTTAAATTTGTTTTGAAAATTTTAACTTTCTGATTGAAGAATGATACTACTATATGCAAACCCTTAAACAACTGTCAAATATGTTGAGTATATTGAACATGAAAAAAATAATAATTCACCCCGGTATTTTGGTGCATCTAACTTTAAGATTTTCATTGATAATCCTAGAAAATGTGTTCCCAACCTTTGGATTACTATTCTATAAGATACATTCATCAATCTGTTGCTATAATGTTTTTTCTCACCTTTGCAGGTACCAGCAATTAGTATTCTAGCACCAAAAGGGGCTTAACCTCTTGGTACCATCTTTCCTACTCCTTGGGGTTCTGCACTTATTTTGCCAATTTCATATAAATACATAGCCATGATGGGTTCTAAGGGACTCACTGAAGCCTCAAAGATAGCAACCTTGAATGCAAACTACATGGCAAAACGTTTGGGGGTTCTTAACTCATCCTTTTCATCTTTTGGTTTTATGTTTGCATATATGTGTTGATCTTGAAAAATAATTTCATTTGGCTTTCTGTAGCATGAAATAGAAGTTCATTGTTTTCTTAGTATAATATAATGATCTGAACATTACAGAGCCACTACCCCATTCTTTTTCGAGGAGTCAATGGAATAGTCGCCCATGAATTCATCATTGACTTGAGGGATTTCAAGGTATCTCAAATCATACTCTTCCTATGGATTCCCAATTCTGTGAGTTTACTTTGGCTTATAGTGAATCATTTTAATTGCAGAACACAGCTGGTATACAACATGTGTTTGACAAAATATCTTGCTCACTTTTGCATTTTTTCTTTTTTGATAATTCAATAGTTATACTCTTACATTAGTTTAAGTCAACTTCATGGTTTATGTCTCTTGGTTTTAAGCCTTTTCCTACAATTAAGGTAGTTTTGACATATAGGAAAAGTACCTCTCTAAATTTCTGCCACGTTTACCATTAAAAAACGAAAATGAATCACTTTGCATAGACTGTTATGTTCTAGGTGTTCACTACTCTTACATTAAAACCTTTAATGCTACCTATATTGATTCTCAGGATAAAACTTCAAATGGAAGTTTAAGACCCAGGGTAAAAGTGTTTGTGAACATGTGCAAAGAAAGAAACCTGTAATTGCCCGATAAGAACAATGGCTGAAGAGTTACAAAAAGGTAACTGTCAATAATATAACTTTTCCAAAAAATTTGAAACTCTTCCACCTTTCTTTTGATTTGGCAGCTACAAGCTCCTCTAGCTAATGATTACTTATGTGCAAAAAGGTTTTGAAGTGCTGTGGAAGGAACATTTTCTTCGGTTATTACTTTTTTGCTGTGATATTACTAACTATCCTTCTAATGACCATTATTCAATTATAATATACCTTTTGATATGGTCTTCTAGGGTAAACATGAAGGAAAATGTTTGATGATTCAAAAAAATTTCTTATCATAAATTGTGTAATTTATAAATTTGTATTTACCTAAGTTAGACCATATTTCTTTCTGATGTCTTATGCTTTTTTTTTTTTTTTTTTCAGAAATTTTAAATATGTGTGTAGGGTATATCGTTGGCTATGTGAATATTAAAGCAAAAATGTTGTTTATACTTTGCAAGTTGAACTTAGGCATTGATGCTCAAGGTATGTGTATGCATGAGTAGATTTACAATATCAGCCAAGTCATAAATAGTTGTTTCTACAACTAAGGCAATTATGCTATGTAGGGAAAACACCCATTTTAAAATGATAGGCCAAAAACGAATTGACCCCTTGTGATGAATTAATTGATTAATTAGCCAATTTTATTAATTAATCAAATTAACATGCAAACACATGGTAGCACAAACAAATCACAAATTAAACGAAGTATGCAGCGGAAAATAAATTGACACAGTGATTTGTTTACGAATGGGGAAAACCTACACGGCAAAAACCCCACCGGGTGATTTTAAGGTCACCACTCCTGAGAATCCACTATTATCACAACAAGCAGTTACAAGTAAAGGGATCCTAGTACCTTATACCAACCTACAGTTGAACTCTTACCCCAATACCTAATTGGACCTGTTCTGTAGTGACAATCTCTTCTTGTAATGCATGGCTCTTAGTACTTGATTAACCAATTGCGTGGATCCCAGTACGCGACTTCAATCACCAACTAGAGAAGGTTGTTGGTTGCAAAATTCTTCAGTTCATCACATGATGAAGATCGAGAAGATGCTTGGTCACAAAACCCAATGGTGTACAAACACAACAACTTCTTCACAAGAAAGATGAACTAGGGCAAATTTTGTCTCCGGTCACAATTTGCTTGAACAAATTTTGCTCAACACTTCTACAACTTGTTCCACCTTTGACAGCACTTAAAATAATCCTTTTATATGATTAGGGTTGTGAGAAAAGAAAGCCCAAACATACAATCCCTGATTGAATGAAAAACAGTCTTGAAAAAACTGAACTTCATAAACGTTGACAGATGCCCTATCTGTTGAGCTGCTGTCGAGCCATGAGATTCAACAGCTCTTCAAGGCTCGATAGATAGCTAGATGTCGAGCTTTAATGAACATCACTTTTCAACTTGAATCTTGGATAGACTTGCATGGTTTTAACACTTGATCCTGAAATAAGGTTTCTTGAAGTATTAAACACATCATAGATCTACCCAAATACAAATAAAGTGCATTTTGTTAAAGGATTAGCCAATTACATAAAATAGTGACATATTTTCCTAACAAGTGAATCATATATGTCCTAACAATCTCCCCCTTTGGAAATTCGTGACAAAACCACAACAAACAAATGAGATATAAGAGAAGTCATATATCACTCAACTCATATTCACTTATTGAATACAATAAAATCTATCATAACACAAACTCTTGAAAAACTTTGCAAGAAGAGAGTTTATGACAAGTCGACTTTGACAACTTGTATTTCTGAAACACTTTAAACAAAACTCATCAAGGCATCTTTGTGTGAAACAGAAATAATAGATTGCATACAAGATATAAGAAACATGTGTATAAAGAAAGAAAAGAAACAACACATGGAGAGATAGGTGAAAGAAAAACATACATCACTATGTAAAGAATATAAGTACAATGTATGTCAATAATGGTCACAAGACCCATGTACAAGATATAAATATATCTAAAATGGAGAAAAGAAAAAGATACAAGTAATCCTCACTACATCCCTCAGTAAGAACACTCCCCCTGTCAAAAATCTCCTATGCTAACTCCTAACTATGACTACTCTCATAACCAAAACTACTCCCCTTTTTTGTCATGAGTGACAAAGGGTAAGAGTGTCAAGTAGACATCTCGTTAGCACTGGAAGAGCTAGAATCTCCATCATCCTCATCCTTAGAAGCAGTAGCACCATCATCATCATCCTTATCCTCAGAAGCCTTTGGAGTAGGTGGAGGAGACGAAACGAAGCCACCCATGATCACCTTCCGTCGTGCAATACGACCCACACGAGTGTTCACCTGACACAACTCATCGCTGAGAGTGTCGAGGAGAGTATCCATGCGCTGAAGCTGCGCCATGATGTCCTCTAGAGTCACACCGCTTGAAGAAGAAGAGGGAGCAGATGTGGATGGAGTTGTAGGAGTGGGAGGAGCTGCTGATCCAAACCATCGTGAACGAAACTACGCCTCACTACGTTTAACGGTACCAACATCTATAGCACCTATGATAGGAAAGGGATTGGAAGAGGGAAAACGAACATCAAAATGGCGTAAAAGCCTCATGATAGCTGAAGGGAAGATGAGCTTATCACGGGTCGCTGTATCCCTATAGACATCCATGATAGAGAGAATGAAGTGAGAAGGAAGATCTGGGGATTGAATATGATTTGGGTTTGAATTTCTTGGTTGGATTGGTTTAGATTTCGTTATTTGAGTTAGGCTTCCGTTAATGATGCCTCCTATCGTATAATACCAGTTTAAATATAATATGGTTTTAGATATCCAGTAAGGTAGTGTTTATGTTGGAGTCTGCGATCATCACTAAAAAGAAAAAAAGAGGGTTTGTACTTTGTACATCATGTCATCATACCTATTTGATAAATGTCTTATAGACATGTTATTGGTATGATTTATTTTTTGGGGGTTTATTGTTATTCTCTTCAAATTCATGTTCTTTGAATTGTATTAGTCATTGAAGGTAAAAGATAACATTTTTCTTATGTCCAGTTTAATCATTATCATAGTCATTTAAACTAATGACCATTCTTTGCCTATCACATTCAATATATGAAGGACTTAATCTCTCTAATGGACAATATTGGGTTATAGATTTTTCAAAACAAATAGTGTTACTGCATATTAAAGGATTATTTATTTTATATGGTTGTACAATTATTTTCTGTCATTTCAAAAAACCTTCTTACCCTTTCACTTTTTGCTGAATATGCCAAATTTCAACTTGAATGGTTTAAAATCTGAAAGTTCAAAGTGTACAGCAATTTATAATTTTCTTAAAATTAAAATCATGGGATTTTTGGTTAATACTGCATTTTTAAAAAATAAATAAATAGATTAATAACTAACAAATTGTTATACACTTTCCAACATATTGTTAGACACTGTTATCAACTTCCTTACAAGCTTTTTTGTATTGGTTTTGCTTTGTAAAAAAAATGTCAGTTTGTTAGAGTTTTCTTTGGTTTAAATGTTTTAAAAATTAAATAAAAATTTTTTTTTGAGGCTTTTAAATTTACATTTTAGTCCACTTCAAAACTTACATTTTTTCTTAAGGGAATTTCAGTTGCGGTTAGTGATGATTCTCCAGATAAAAGTTTTGATATTCAAAATAGAGCTCTTTCATATGGTTTGTGATCTCAAGATTGTAAGAATTCAGTTGCGATAGTAGCAGACTACCTAAAACCAACATGTTTTATTTTATTGAACACTAATATATGAAACAGAGCATAGAATTATTTCGTTATTGAACTTGAGTTCAGGACTGTAAGAATTCAGTTGCGATAGTAGTAGACTACCTAAAATCAATTTTCTTGCTGTTTATTTTAAGTAAACCTGCCATGTTTTTCCATGGATTTTAGATAATTAGAGTTAATTACCTAGCATGCAACACATATTTTATAGGATCTCAGTTTTTAGAGCTTCATTTACATTGCTGTTTGTCAGTAATTTTGTATTTTCAAATACATTTTTTTACTCACATGCTAATGTAGATTTATCATCTCTGCTCTGGCTTAAAAGACTATTGGTAACTATTCAAGAAAAGCTCCTGGATTGAGTTGAAAAGTCAGGACAACTTAATTTCCCCTTTTTTACTTTTATTTAAATTTGTCTCTTTATCATTTGTTAATGTTTGATTAAAAAAATGTTGAACAAAAAAAGTTTAATAAGATTATTAAATATGTACTTTTTGACTCTTCAATCATATGCTAAATTGTTTTTCCCTTTACCATGTCTAGGATTCTTCTTTCACCCCTATTGAAATATAGATAGGTTTAGTATTTTAATTTGGATACTTTGGTCTCAAATTAACATCTCTACTTTTTTGTTTTGATAGCATTGGGAGTATAGCCCAAGCTTAGAGTGTAGATTTATTGACAATTTTTTTTCAAAGTGAAATTGGAAGTAGGAACAAACAAAGAAATAGCAAATATTTTGATAAAAAACTGTGTTACTTCATATCAAGGGATTATTTATTTGATATGGTTTTATGATTATTTCCTGCCATTTTAAAAAACCTTCTTACCCTTTCACTTTTTGTTGAAATTCAGATTTGCTGAGTTTTCCCTGTCAAGTATGAAACTCAATAATTCATGAATATGCCAAATTTCAACTTGGATGGTTTAAAATCTGAAAGTTTAGATTGTATAGTTATGGGTTTACCCTCTTTCTATTGATGTTATGGTCTGAGATTATTATTTTTGGTAGTTATTTTGCGTTGTTGGAATTTTGCTCATGAAGAACAGAAAAAGGCTTATATTTTAGAAGGTGATTCGGGTATTGTTGCTTTCTACTATGCATTCTAATTTTTTTTTTTTTTTTTTTTGTGGGAAATGGTCAAAAAGAAAGAAATAAACTAAAGAATAGAGGACATGGTGTGTGTATAGTGTCTTAGGTAAATTTGGAGAACTATGTTGAATCGTTCATACACTAAGAAGTTTTTTTCCCTGCCTAAAAAAAAAGAACTAAGAAATTAAACCATAAATAATAGTCCATCTGAAGTGAAGGAAATGTCTATACTTGGTGAAAAGAAGGAATTTTACCTCTGTTCCCTAATGGAAATGGTTAAGAAAACAAAAAATATCCAAAGTACTTGATGTGTTAAAATTGGTTAAAGATGAGATTTTAGATGCAATTCCTCCAGCATGTATGTGCTTCAACTTTGGACATCAGTTTAGTAAAAAATTTCTAAAGAACCATTTGAATTACAACTTATCAAAAAAAGAAAACTGTTTGAATTACAAGAATTATGTGCTTTTAATTATTAATAAAAATTTTCTTAACACTATAGTGCCTATGACCATTACATGCTTTAAACTTCCATGGAGGAGATTTGGTGGCTAGGATTATAAGATGCATTCTTAGAATTCATACTACAAAAGATTGAGCAAAGTGTAACTTGGCAGTGAAAAAATATGAATTTATTTTTCTTTTCCAATTTTTTTTTAGGTTGTTTTGTGGTTTTCAACTTTTCATAGATTTAATTTAGAGCGTTTCTTCCAATAAATATTAAAATATTGTTTCTTTGTATTTACACATTGGAATTTTACCTTATATTATTATTGAATATGTTCTCCTTAGTTTTCGTGATTGTCATAGATTAGCAAAAATAGTTTGAGTGCATTATGAATAGAAGTGCACTTTTACTAAAGAAAGCAATTTTTGAAACGTGGAGCTCAAAAGGTTGTATTTGCTTCTATCATTTCAGATGTAACATTTAAATAGGTCTTCATTATGTTATTGCCTCTGGTTGGACAACAATCATCCATTTAGCACACCAATGAATCCATTTTCTTCTTATTGTGTATACTTTTGTAGTTGGCATGTTCAAGATGGACAAAATAACAACAATGCATGTGAGAAGATATGTATTTGTCATCATTTTTTTTCCAAGTGCTATTGTGCTATAGTTTTTGTAGGTGAATGATGATGGCCCAATTCATCCAAGTGAAATAGAGCTGGCACTTACAGTTCATCAGGGCTAGAATATGGCTTAGCTCACTAAATGTTTTTTGGTTTAATGAGTTCTTAAACTTTATTTTTTGCTATGGGGAATTTTGGACGTTTGACAATGTTATTGAACCTAACTCTATATCCCACAATTGCCATTTTTTTTTTTGAATTGATCAACATTATTAAAACAAAGCCTTTAATAAACATATTAACTGTTGTATTTATTATATTGTTATGTCAAATTGATGGTATTTTAAATGTGTAAAATGTTCCCCGCTCATTGCGTGGATTAAATGCTAGTAATTATAAAAGCCAAACTATTTTGTTAGTTAGCACAGTTTTAAACTATTTTGGTATCTAACAACTTGAGTTTGTTAAACTCGATTTCACAGTAGTAAATCAAGTTTTAAAGACTTGATTTCCATGAGATGCGTAGCTGAGGTGGATTAAAAAAATCCACATGGAACTCGAGTCTATTCCCTCCAGAAAACACCCAACACAAACCCAACAGCACTCATCAGGTGAGAGACCAAAAGAATGGCACCATCATTAGTAGCGTTAGACCCTTTTCTTTGAAACTCACTTGCCGTTGGTTTAAAGATGAGGCCTCAAGCGAGAAAGTGGATATAGAATCTCAACCCCATAAATGTTAAAGAAGACATAGTAGTGATCGGAGCCTCGCTTCCTAGAAATTGTGCTGACCCACCAGCCATCATTATCATAAGCATCAACCGCATCATAAAGAGAAAACCCAGAAGCCAAAACCTTAGGTGGCATAGGCCTGAACTTGCCGGTGGTGACAATCTCAATGAGTGGCTGAGATTGGTCTTCTTCAAAGACCAGGTTCTTGTAGCGCACGAATATGTATTTGGAAGAAGGGAGTGGAATGGCAGATGGAGGGGGAAAAAAAAAAAGAAGAACGAAGGAAGAAGATTGTGAACAGGAAATCGAGTCTTAAAGACTCGAGTTCTACATGGATTTTTTAATCCACCTCAGCTTTGCCAGCACACAGAAATCGAGTCTCTTAAACTCGATTTGCTACAGTGAAATCGAGTCTAAAAAGACTCGAGTTGCTAGTTGCCTAAATAGTTTGGAAACGTTGCTAACTAACAAAATTGTTTGGCTTTTATAGTTATTTTCAAAAAAAAAAAAAAAAAAAAAAAACCTAATGATTCAAACCTGAAAAGTGATAAATCTCTGTTTGTCCCAATCCCACCCACCAACTTGCACATGCACCACACATTTTATTAACAAAATAAATTAATACTCTATTTTATTTTTTATTTTTTATTCTAAACTATTAATTGTTCACTGATGCCAACCTAAATGAGTCTGAAATGGACTTGTTAATTTATATAAGCAATAGTAGCTAATGGATTATTTAAAGTTTTTTTTTTTTATTTTTTTTATTTTTATACAATGGATTATTTAAAGTTAATCCCCAATAGTTTGATATATTATATCTACACTACTATTTAAGAACCTTCTCCTATTTGGGATCTGCATTTTTTTTTTTTTTGGTTAAAAATACTCTCACACCCCTATCTTTAAGTAGAGACAAAACTAAAGGACAATTCAATAAAAATATAACTTTAACAACTACTAAAATATTGCCTAAAAAATAGGGTCACTCTTTTGTTGAATTTCAAATTGCTTTATCCACTTATAATTTTTTTTTTTTTTTTTTTTGCATAACTTTATCAGTATAAATTAGATTCTCAAAATAAAAACTATATATATAAAATAAAAACATAGGTTTTTTTTTTCTTTCAAAAAAAAGTCTTATCGCATGCGCGAAGTGCATGTGACGAGATTAGTATATTATTTAAGGTGCTTTATTAGGATCCATTTGCTAGTGAATACCAAATACGTTGTCATAAAGAATTAGGAAAAAGATTGTCCTACACTCCTACTCCAATCATTCACAAATGGAAAACGAAAAAAATAAAAAAATGTACCCAATGTTTATGCTAAAGTTGTCTTACCAAAGGTCACTATTATCTCTTTCTTTCTTTTTTTCTTTTTTCTTTTTTTTTTTTTCGGTTAACAAAAAGCATGAAGACACAAGGGTTAGTGAATTGATTTCACCCGATTTGGCTAGCTGGAAAACTCAAGTGATAGATGCAGTCTTCCTTCCACATGAAGTTGATTTGATCAAAAGCATACCCCTAAGCATACAACTTCCTGAGGATAAGCTGGGTTGGGCTACAAATTCTAATGGTTTGTTTAGTGTGCGCAGTGCTTACAGGTTAGCTATGGATCTCTTACGGCTTGTCAACCATGGTACCAGTTCAGACAGCAGTAGAAATCAAAAGTTTTGGAGATTGTTGTGGCTTCTACAAGTTCCTCACAAAGTTCATCATTTTGCTTGGAGAGCTTGTTGTGGAATTCTTCCCACAAAGGAGAATTTGGTGTGGCGAGGTGTTCTGCAAGATGACCAATGTGACAATTGCAGAGAAGGAGCAAAGAACTCTGGGCATTTATTTTGGTTGTGTCAATGGGCAAAGGAAGTGTGGCTATGCACTAAGCTTCATTTTCATTTTTAGAAGTCCCAAGTCAAGTTTTTTTTTTTTTTTTTTTTTTTTAAATCTTTTGTGGATGCTACTGATGTCTGATAATTTCAATGAGATATTGCAGCGTTGATGGTGACTATTACGTGGTCCATGTGGTATAATAGAAATTGATGAAGTGCAAATTCATCAGTCTAAGTGGGTGCATCCAGATGGAGCTAGGATGTCGTCTCTATGGTTGCAGAAATGGTAGATCAGCTTCCTTAGAATGGTCACCGGTGTGGTGCCTGCCACAACATCTCCGATGCCAAAGTCAGTGTAAAGAAACTTTTTGGGAAGAAATAATGCAGTGTAACAGAGCAAGAAATATCTCTAAGTGTGTCTACATACCTTGTGTTGACATTGTGAGGGCCTTATATATGTTTTCATAGCTTCTAGCCATTGGGATAGTTATGGTGGCCTTAATGTCCCTTTTGGTAACGTTCCATGCTTTGTAATGTGGATTCAATGTGTTCCAACGGTCCGTACAACTGGCTTTGTAACCGCTCCGGGTATAATTAGCTGCATTGAATGGCCTGGTTGCCTTCGTCGGTGATGTGGGTATTTGCTTAGCTCGTCTGAGAGGATGGTCTCGTCTGTCTTATTGAGTTCGTTTGTAGTTGATTTCGCGAGTCCCATCAGAAATGAAGTTAGACATGGGCAAAGCAAGAAAAGTGGCTCGGCCTTAGTTCAGTGGGTAGTGCAGTACCTACAGGAATATAGAGAAGCAAATAGTGTACCTCCAAAGCCTCCACTGGTTTGAGTGGTTGGATGGGCCCTCTGCCTTTATCGAGGTACAAGGTCAATGTAGATGGGGCAGTGTTCTCAGCTTAAAAGGCTGCTGGAGTTGGTGTGTTGATTTGTGATTCTCATGGTCAGGTGGTTGCAGCGATGAGCAAGAAAATCATTGCACCATTGGGAGCTTTGGAAGCAGAGGCTAAAGCTTTTGAAGTTGGTTTGCAGTTTGCTATGGATGTGGGAATTCATGATTTCATCCTTGAAGGTGACTCTCTGTTGATTCACAATGTTCTCTGTGGGCTGTCTCCACCTCCATCTTCAGTGGCTTTAGTCATTACGGGTATGCTTATGTCTTGTGGGACTTTTTACCGGTTTGATTTTTCTCATATTAGGAGGTAAGTTAATAGACCAGCCCATTTATTAGTAAAACATGCTCTAGGCATTGTTGATTACTCTACTTGGATGGAAGAGAATCCTTGCATGCTAGTGCAAGCTTTGATCCATGATGTATCTTTTTCCGAATGATTCTTCAACAAAATTTTTGTCTTCCTATCAAAAACGGGGGGGGGGGGGGGGGGGGGGGGGGGGCTTTGCTAAGCTACGCCAACCCCCGGACAGGGCTTTCAGGTTAAGACTCGCAGGCCAACCCTTATGGATGCCCATCAATGAAGGACTGCTGGCAGTGGGACACTATTATCTCTTTCGTCACAAAACTTCCCCCCTCCCCCCCCCCCCCCTTTTTTTTCTCTCTCTCCTAATGATTTTATTTAAAAGAAGGAAAATTTCCAAACTACACTCTTAAGTCTTAACTTTGGATTAAGCTACACAACAAGGAGGTCAGGGGATAAGACAGAAAATGCTATATATTTCAACAATTAATATTCTTTAAACATTTTAAATTAAGGGTTTTTTTTATCAAAATAAATTAAAAATTACATATTAGAGTATAACAATAACAATAATTTTAGAAAATATAACATGTATAGAAATAAATTAATCTCCAATAAGTTATACAATAGATGTCATTTTTAAGGGTAATAAATATAACTTTTATCATATGTCTTAAGATAAACAATGGAAAATAAAATAAATAAATATAATATTGAAAAAAGCTAAATGAAAAACTTTTGTTGTTTGCGTGGATGGCAAAAAGTAGAACAAGAGTCTCATAATTTTAACCAGAAAAAATCATAACATCTTTTTTTTTTTTTTTTTTTTTTTTTTTTTTTGAGAAGATATATCTCTGACATTCTAAAGGCAAAATGAAAAAGAGTTTGTTTCTAGAAAAGAAAAATAGTCATTACTTATTAGTGTTGATGAAGTAGAAAATTGCAGCTTAAGTCAATTTATCTCATTGAGAAATAGAATAATGTAAGAGATAATCTTAGTATAGTGTGTAAGTGTATGCGTAGATGTCCTGCTTACTTGTTTGTTTTCCTTATATAGCATGTCTGTGAATAAATGCTCGAGGCATTTATTGTGCCAGATGTTGGAGGCTTTGAATAGCTTGTTGTACACCATTATATCCTTGTTTAAAGTCTTGTAACAGTTTTGCAATGGTCAGTTTAGCTGTCTAAGGCTTTTTGTTGGAGCCCGTAACATTCAGACCTTGTTAAGGAAAAGATTTAGGGCCGGATCATTAATGTGGGTAACGCTCGTCAGTGTTACTGACAACCTATTTTATTGACGGTCTGCAATCTCATTAATGTGGCTCTTCAGTTGCCCCCTTATTCCTTAGTCGTTCCTTCTTTGATCCTCTTTCAGCACCGATTCCATATTTGAGGTTTGAAGTATCAAAACTCCTAGCTTCTCAAAATCTCAGTAAGATTTTACTTTCTTAGAACTCGATTTATGGTTGATTTTTCTTTGGTTCGGTGTGAGTGTCCTTCTATTTCCTTCTTCTTTGCTAGATTAGGAGTTTTTCTTGAGAAGTCTGGTAGAAAATGTCCTCGAGTTGGGTCGTTCCTTCCCCATGATTATGCTGCTTTTAGGCCGATGCTTCTTGATTTTTACCCCTTGATTCGTCATTCCTTGATTTCTTATCACGTAGAGATGGGTGATAGAGAAATTGAGGCTAGGGTTAGTGAATCCAAGTCTAGTTCCTCTTCTAGCAGTGATTCTGCTTTTGAAATTACTCTGGTGAAGCCATCCTCTTCTTTAAGACCTTCAGTTCCTTCTAAACTTCCCAAGTCTTCGACTCATTCTTCACGTACTCGTTCTTCTTTGTGAGCTTCTACATCATCATGTGTGACTCCATTCCATGCTCTTTTTGAGGAATGCGTCTTAGATGGTAAGGATTTGGAATCCATTAGGGGGAGATTCCAAATTCCTGGTGAGGTCGTCTCTAGGTTGCCTCATACTAGTGAGAAAGCTTGTAGCTTTGCTCACAGGGAGTTGAGCTTTTATAAGGCTGCCTTCTCCTGTGATTGAGGTTTCCTGTTCACCCTTTCGTAAACCATCTCCTATCCAATCTTAATATTGCTCCTAGGTAGCTCGTTCCCAATGCCTAGAGGACAGTCGTCAGTTGTATGGCCATATGGTTCATAATTCATGACAGGAAATATAAGTTGTAGCCTTTTTCCCATTACGGGTACTTTGAACTCTCTCCTTGGGATAAGCAAACAAAGGTAGTCCATGAATTTCCTACTTCTTTCGTGATTGGAAAGCACGTTACTTTTTTGTGTTTGGAGAATTTGAGATGTTGAGCAGCGACCTTTGGGGTGAGGTCTCGAGGTTATTGCAAAACGATAAATACCCACTCTTGGTGCGCTATTTTTTCTCTTCTTGTTTCTATTTTCTTTTCATTTTGCTCATTTTTTTATTTTCTAACCTTATTTCTTATTTGTTTTGCAATTGTTGAACGACTTAAGTTGGAGGAGCGATACCAAGGACGCAGTGGAGCTGCTCTAGAGTTTGCTCTTACTTTCTCATCTGAGGATTTTAAGAGTCTGGTAGGTGTTTGTCGGTTATACGAGTGTTGTCTTGGACCTGAACCTTCTGAATTGGTGCTGGAGAAAATTGCTCTTGAAGAAAGGAGTATGCTTTTTCTCTCTCTCTTTATTTATTTATTTATTTTTGAATGACGAGCAATTTTCCTTATACCGACGATTATGCACTTCTTATGACGAGGAAGTCTTTTTATAATGACGAGTGTTCGTCTTTTGTAGAGATGGCGACTAGGCAAAGCAAGGATAAGTACACTAGTTTGAGGAGTATGAAAAATAAGCCTCTATCTTCGCTGACCCTTAATGCGAAGAAGCGTAAATTAAGAGAAGGAAAGTTCGAAGGGCCTGCTCCTTTGGCCTTGTTCCAAGCTCCTGTTTCCCCAACTCCTTCTCTAGAGGTGGTGGTTGCGCTTCCTTCATCAGCCATCGCTCCTCCCGTCACTTGTTCCAAAAGGAAGGGTAAGGTCGAGAAGAGTGTTTGGGAGGACCTAGCTACTGCCTTTGGCCGAGCCCATAATGTCATCACTGACGAGGAGCTAGGGGGCCTTTCTGTTGTACATTCTTACGAGCTCGTCAGTAGTCATATCCACAAGTTGGTGCAGGTATGTTGTTTATTTTTCTTTTCTTTCATCCTTGGATTTCATTCTGCAGAAATATGAGATTTCTGCCATGTCTTTGTCTTCTAGGTCCTTGGTGAATCCCTTCGACTGACGACTGACTACTAGAGTATTGAAGAGAAAGTGGTCGTCGCTCAATCTAAGGCCGAGTCTGCTAAGGCTGAAAATTCATGACTGAGGAAGGATTTAGTGGAAGCTATGGACCAGGCCGTGAAATCCAAAGAGAAGGCAGATGAGCTCAAGAAGGCTTTAAAGGTTGAGAAGAAACTCGTCACTCAAAAGGACGATGAACTTCAAGCTGCTCTCCTTCGGACTACTGAGGCCAGGGACGGGGTGATTGCTCAATTCCAAGAGTCCAAACATTACTCTGACCTTCTGTTCCACCAATACTTTAGGGCTTTGAGCTTCTACGTAGGTGGATGTTGAAGCATCAAGGGGAAGCCATTGACTTCTCAGCTTTGGATTTTGAAACTGTTGACATAGAGATGATTGATGATGAAGCTAAGGAGAAGGAAAGACGAGCTACTGAAAAGGTTGCTTTTGTCCTTACTGATATTGAAGTTGAAGTTAAAGCTGAAACTAAAGCTAAAACTGCTGCTACAGATGTCACTACTGCTGGAGGGGGTGAGGCTACTGATGAGGGTGCTGATGTGTTGGGGTTTATGCCCTAAAATCCAATTTATTGGCGTGTCATAAATAATTAAATTGTTTAATTATATAAGACTATCTATAAATGAACTAATGAGACATTATCTTAGTCCATGAGATGCATAGTTGTGATTTATGTGAAAAGTCATAGAAGATATAAATCACAAGTTCTTTGTAAACTCAAAATTTTAGTTCGTAGTCGCTGATGAAATTGGGCATTTCATCTGCGAAGACTATAACATATCAACTAAGATGATTTGTCTTGATCATGGAAGTGGAGACTTCTAGTTGATATGTTGATATGTTTTAAGAGTTAAGACATATTGAACTGGACTGCTGTGAGATTTATTATTCTTCTAACGACTGTCAAATGAATAATAAATCTCACGACTTCTATTTACATCAACTCTAAATCCTAAGAGAATAATGGACCTGATCATGAGATGTAGGTTGCTTTGATATATCAGGAGTGAGATTTATAAGTTACGGTCAAAACCTAAGTATGTTGAGTGGTCGCATTTAGTGTTGATGGAACATATATTCTCAAGATATAATTCATAATTTCTTAACGGAGATATAAAATATTCCCTTGAGATAAGTTTAATGGGCTTGGTTATTCAGAGTGTTGGGCCCAACCACTTTAGTAAGGAGTTACTAAAGTATATATTTATAAAATTGGATTTCATAAATATATTATGAATAATATAAACGATTAAACTGGATACTTAAGGATTAAGATGTGTAATCTTCAAAGTGGCAGTCTATATTCATGACTTTGTATTACTACGAATATTTTAATGAAGGGTTGCATGTATAACAAAGTCTTCGAATATAATTTATAGATAAGGCCTAGAGTGCAACTATGTTTATATAGTGGTATTTAATATAGTTAATGGTAACTATGGACTTATCAAGAGTTGACAGAAGAGCCCAAGGCCCATTGGAGCTAGTGTCTTATTGGTTCCTTTTGGTCCCACTCCAAGCCACATACTAGAACCCAATTGGAATAGCTCAAAAGGCTAGCCTAATTAGATAATCAGTTATATATAAGGAGAGAAACATACAGAATTTCAGAAGTAAGTGGTTTTCATTTAGGTCACATAAGGAATGCAATGATGTATATGAGTGTTAGACACTCCCTTATTCTCTTCTTGGAATCTGATTGAAAGACCACACTTCTTGGGCATCAAGTGGAATTGGAGTGAAGGTTAAAAGTTTTTCCAAGTAATTCTCAAGTCTTGATTTTGAATTTCACCGCACCAAGGTATGCTTTCTATTCTTTGTTTTATAATTCAAGGTTACATGCTATCTTTCATGAATGAAGTAGATCCGTGTTTGTTGCTTTCGCTATGTGTTTTGTATGAGATACAAAACCAGATTTTCCAACATGATGATCAGACCGTCATTACTTCTACTGATCTTCCCTCAGAGCAAGCTTAGTTGTTTTTTTGTTTTCTATTTTTTTTTTTCCATTATTCCAAAGTTATGAACAATGGGTGCGTCCTATTTTGAGGCTTTTGTTTCTAAACAATGGTTGCCTCTTTGTTTGAGGCCCTTATATTTCATGCTTTGTTTGCTACCATGACTTCTGCTCTAAAGCTTGCTGTTTGAAACTTGATGTCATTTCCTTAGGGATTTTATAGCTTTTGAGGTTTGTCATGTGATCACTAGAGTTTGTAACAGTGTTATGTTGCAAATAGGCTATCAAAGTTTTATAGAGATAACATAAGCTTAATCATCTTTAAACTCGTCAAATAGAGTTGGGATGACACGTATTTATGCTTTAACTTTGTCAATAAAAGACATAATTCAAGCTTGTTCATAAAGTTTAGCTTACCAATTGAGTTTGAACCATCAATTGTGGTGAAAACATGCTGTTGAAGCTTTTTAAGGACGTTATGAGCTAGCTGTGTGAACTTGTACTTGACAATGAAGTTTGCAGTTCTGAGACGATGTAGACTGGCTACTAGAGATTTGATAGTAGAGTTTGTATCACTACGTAGGTTTAAACTGGCTACTTGAATATTTTCTCTTTCATAGTAGGGTTTGCACCTCAGAGTTGTTCTTGGCAGTAGAGTTTGTATCCTAGATTTTCAACTTGAGTTGATACTTGACAGTGTAGATTGACTACCTGAGCTTATGCTTATTTGCAGAATCTATACTGACGACTTGATGACTACTTGAGTTGATACTCGTCAGTAGAATCTGTGTTGACTATTTGATGTAGATTGATTACTGAGCTTTATGCTCGTCGGTAGAATATGTATAATGGACTTGCTACTGAAGCTTGTGCTTGATAGTGGAGCTTTGATTAATCATCCTTGGAGCTCATATTACTTTTGAACAATCAAGTACTTGAATAACTTGGAAGCTCTTTTATTTCATTCACCCTAATAAGGGGGTTGTAAGGGAAATAACTTGACTAAAAAGAAATGCTCAAAAGAAATGTGCTATAATAAAATTTCTGCTTATCTAATGTTTCAACATCTTCTGCTGGTATCAAACCACTCCTCGTTTCTGACTTCAGGTAGGTAGTTCAATTTTGGCTTTAATTGTTGAGAGCCTCATCATACTCAAAAGAAATGCTCATAGCCCCCTTTGCCCCCTCAAGTCAAGATGCCAAAATTTCCATAGAATTTTTTAACGACCATTATCTGAGACGATCACTCTAGGGTTTCCTAACTTGCAAACAATAATCTTCCTTGAATTGGAAAGGTTTGTAGTCCTTCCATGCTTGAGGTTGTTTGTATTTCCAAGTGTACTTCTTGCTGGTTTGTGACATTACTGGATTAGGCCAGCCTAGCCAGTTTTGTCAGCTTCGAAGTTGGTTTCCCTTGGGATCTATTTAACCCTAACATCATCAAAGTAGTCAACCAATTATTGATTTAGTCCTAAATACTTCTACATTCATTCCTCTTTTGCCTTTCGTACTCGCTGGTCATTTGTCCAAAGATGAGCTTGGAGTTGGTTTTCAGTTTGAAGTACTTTGCCCCTATGGCTTTGGCTATTCTCAAGCTGGTGAGGACGACCTCATACTCTGCATATGCTATCCAGTATTCTGTCGTAAGTTCTCGTTCTGGAAGCGTGATTTCAACACTGAAATCTGCCTAAGCTTGAGCTTTGATTGTTGTCTTCGGCTTGTACTCAACGTCAAATTGACTGAGCTCGATTGCCTATTGAACTATGCGTCTTGCTACATTGGGACTACTCATAGACTTTTTAATGGGCTAGCTCATCATTAGAATGATGGCATGAGTTGAAAGTGAGGACGAAGCTTCCTCAGTGTGACAAGCAAAGCAAGTGCCAATTTCTCCATCCTTGAGTATTTCATCTCAGCCCCTTAAAAAGCTTAACCTATGTAGTAGACCAGTTGTTGGATCTTGTTCACTTCACAAATCAAGGCTAAATTGACTGCTGTTTAGGATGCAGTCAGGTTTAAGAACAGAGCTTCTCATTGCATTGACGGGCTCAAGAGTGGAGGTTTTGCTAAGTACTCCTTGAGGGTTTAAAAGGCTGCATTGCACTCGTCCGTCCATTAGAAGACATACTTAAAGGTTTTAGAGAAGGGCAAACACTTATCTATAGCTTTAGAGATGAACCTTTTCTGGGTTTACTTCAATCCCTCGTTGAGAGACCATGAAACTGAGCTTCATTTGATACCTCCTCAAATACATACTTGGCTGGGTTTAGCTTCATTTGATACCTCCTCAAAGTATTGAAGGTCTCCTGGAGGTCACCAAGATGGGACTTTGCCTCCCTGCTCTTTACGAGCATGTTGTCCACATAGACTTCTATGTTTTTGCCTACTGCTTGTTGAACATGTGACTTACTAGCCTCTGGCATGTAGCTCTCGTACTCTTTAGACCAAAGGGCATGGCTTTGTAATAGTGTAGACCTCAGCTGGTTACTAATGGGGTCTTCTCTTGATCTTCCTCACTCATAAGTACCTGATTGTAACCTTCTTTATTATTTCTTTGTTTCGCTCTAGGGTGAACATTCGTTGTTTTTGCTAAGCGAGCCTCTTGGTTGGGCGTACATTCAAGCGGTATTTAATTACTCATCTACCAATTCAATGCATGTCTTCGTAACTCCTAGTAAAGATGTCTAAGTTTTCCTTTAAGAAGTTTGTGATTCCCTCTTTCAATGGAAACTGGACCAATTTTGCCGGCTTAGGTTCTTAGACGACTGTCTCTGATTCTTCTTCTATTATTCAAGGATGGTTTGTCTTTGGAAACCAACACTGTATTACAACATACTTTGTCCAGGGGTTGACCTTCACTGATTTTTCCAATCCTGTTGGGAATTTCACTTTGAGGCAATGGGTGGAGGTTATTGCTTTTAGATGATTGATAATTGGTCATCCTAGGATGAAATTATAAATGGGAGGATAGTTGATCGCCAAGAAATCTACTTGCTTTATTACTTGCATTGGATAACTGCCTATCGTGATAGATAAAGGGATGACGTCCTTTCGGTAGACTCGAGACTTCAAACGGCTAGAGTCATCTCTAATCCAGCTTAATTCGTTGGTAGATCGTCATACATATGACATCAGCAGAGCTTTCATTATCCACCCATACCTGTTTGTATTGAATTCCTCGAGGGCTAACATGGTGATAAGGAGATTTCTATGTGGTTGCCTAACTTTTCTTGCATCTTGTTTAGAGAAGGGGACGTTATCTGCACAACGACAGTTCGTCACTGGCCGAATCACATGGACAAACCTGACTTGTCTTTGATAAGCTTCCTTCAGTGTGAACCTCTGGTAAATGGGCCTCTAGTAATCATCTAGATTCTCCTACCGTTGGTTTTGGATGATCCCGTTCTTCCTTATAGTCGTCACTGGACATGCCGTCCGTATTTGGTCTGGGCTGATCATCCTTTTTGATGAAATCTTGGAGTTTGCCTCTTTTGATGAGTTCCTCAATTTGCCCTTTTAATTCTCGACATTCGTCAGTGGAATGACCATAACCTTCGTGGAATCAGCAGTACTTCCAAAAATTTCTCCCCTTTGGCCTCGAGCTTAAAGGCTTTGGCCACTTCAGGGTTGGGTCGTCCTTGATCTGTATGATAATCTTATCAAAAAGCATCAGTAGAGGCGTAAAGTTCAATCTCTTCTTTATCGTCTCTAGGCTAGTCTTGCTAGCTCGGCTATTTGAAGGATTGAGTTTATGGTCCTTCTTTCCGTTCTGCAAATCAATCCCCTCGTCCTTCTTTCGCTTGCTTGTTAGGCTCTTGACGGCCAAGACATCTTCCTTATTCACAAACTTCTGGATTTTGAACAACAAGTTTGTCATTGATGTTGATGTGTTTTTTCCTAGAGAGGAAGTGAGATTTGGATAGACTAGCCCTGCTTGGAAGGTCGTCATTATAACTTTGTCATTGCCCTAATAAATCTCTAGCACCGCCTCGTTGAAGCGCCTCCCATATTCCCTTGGGGTTTCTCCTTCTTGCTGCTTTATGGTCAGTAAATATGAAGTGAGCCTTTTGTGCCGCTGGCCTCCAATGAAGTGACGAACAAAAGAGTCACTTAACTACTTAAAATTATCAATTAAGGCTGCTGGTAACTTGCTGAACCATTCTGTAGAAGCCCCCCTAAGGGTGGCTAGGAAGGATCTACATTTCACCTCATCTGGTGTTTGCTGAAGGTCTAGGATTGTTTTGAATGCACTAACATGATCAGGAGGATCTTTCATGTCGTCGTAGGCCTCTAATTGTGGAAGTTTAAACTTGAGGGGAAGAGGGCACTCGAGTACCTTGGTAGTGAAAGGTGAGCTTGTCTTCTTAAGCATGCCACTAGGGTTTATGGCAGTTTTCACAGCATTCCTTACCTTATCTAGCTCTTTTCTCATGGCTTCCACCATCTGATCCTTATTGTGCGTGGTTTGCCTGGTTTGTTCAAAGGTGGCTTTGCTGCTGGTTGGGCAGTGGTCTTCGCCATCGTCCGTTTTACATCGCACCAGAGAAGCGTTACAATTCTTACGATGTCCTCAGTTCTCAAGACATCCCTGCTGTTTGAATTCCGTGTTCTGCTTCATCAACTCTTGGACATTAGAGGTTTGAGCTCGGATCTGCTCAGTCATAATGGTTGAATCCATAGGAGGTGATAAAGTGAAAGTGTCCATGTGTCTCAAGCAACTTTTTTGATAGAGATACGATGACTTGCTGGAAAGAATTGCAACTTAATCATTTCCCATTGACGGCGCCATACTGATGAAGCAGAAAATTGGAGCTTGTCAGTATGCTCCTCATACTAGTATGGACGACCATCAGTGCCTGTTTCATAGAAATAATGTAAGAGGGCACCTAGGGTCCTAGGGGAGCCTTCGATGCTTAAGTCAGTTTATCTCCTTAAGAAACAAAATAATGTAAGAGATAGTTTGAGTATAGTGTATAAGTGTATGCGTAGATGTCCAGCTTACTTGTTGTTTGCTTGCCTTATATAGTGATGAAGTAGGAATTTGCCTCATCATTATATTCCTCATCAGTTGATGGATGGCCTATAAAACCTGTGTCACAGAAAGCACTCAGTGGATAAGGGCACCGATGTAGGGCTTGCCAAGGACCCTCCGATGCTTAAGTTAGCTTATTCTCTTTCTGGAAAAAACTATAATTTGTATAGTTATGTGTGTTCATTTCATTTTACCTGTTTTTCTTGACCTTATATAGCCTTAGGCTGAGTTAATACTCAGCAGACCGTTATGTTGCAGCTGGGTAATCAATGCTTAATGATGGCAATTTAACTCTTAACATTTTCTGCTCATAACTAATCCTTAATTCTGCATTATTGGATGAAGGTAAAAGTTTTATGCTATTCATTGCTCACTTATTGATTACAACCTGGAGTTAATGCACGCACGCTTGTCCATACCCTTACTCGTCACTGTTAGTGACGGTTTATGAATGATGGACGATCATTTGTATGCTGCTCATTAATTGCCCCCTTTATTCCTTTGTCGTCTATCATGTAGATGAGCTAAGGAATATGGAAAGTCCATTTTCAGCGGATCACTTTATACGTGTGCCGAGATCCTCGTCCCATCATATTTATTGTGGGGCGATATTTTCGTCAACTGATCGCCACGTTTCGTGTTTGTGTTGGCCGCATGAGTAGGTTTTCCTTGAGTTTCCCGCGCATTGAATTCATTTCCTTTTTTATCAAAAATGCCTTCTCATATTCCTCTTCTTCTTCTTCGTTATACACTAAGCTTGGATTCCGAAACTAAAAGAGAGTTCTTGCCTTTTTTGCACAGTAAGACTCCTATTTCTCTTTTAATGGTTGATTTTGATTTTATTAGGAAGGAGATTCCCTTTGTTTCGTTCTTCTTTGCTAGGTTAGGAGTGTTTCTTGAGTCTTCTGGTGGACTTCGTCCCCAAGTAGGTTTATTTGTTCCTCAAAACTATGGGGCTTTCAAGCCTGTTTTGATTGGCCTTTACCCTTTGCTTCGTCATTCTCTAATTGCCCATCATCTAGAAATGACTTCCATAGAGTACAAGGATAGCAATGTTAGGTCCAATGAGTTAGAAACTGGTTTGTTGTCAAGTGGTGAGATCTCTGACAAAGATTTTGAAATCGTAATGTCAAAACCTTCATCGTCTTCAAAACCCTCCTCTTCTTCAAAAATTCCTTCATCTTCAATCCCTTTTCATGCTCTCTCTGATTCTTGCCTTTTAGAGACAAGGCATTTGAAATCTATCTGCAAGAGGTTTCAATTACTTGAGGGGGTATCTATAAGATTACCTCGTCCTAATGAGAAAGCATGCACCTTTCCCCATGGCGAGGTGAGTTTTTATGATGCTACTTTTTCATGTGGCCTTCCAGTTCATCCTTTTATTATGCAGCTCCTTTTTGCTTTAAATGTTGCACCTAGTCAGCTCATCCCTAATACATGGAGGATGATCAATGGTTGCATGTCAATTTGGGTGCTTGTCCATGATGGGGACATGATTACCTTGAATGAGTTTCTTTACTTGTATCGTTTGAAGCCTTCCACCCATTATGGGTATTTTGAACTTCTACCTTAAAATAAGGAGTCTAGAATCGTCTGTAGCTTCCCTACTTCCTTTCGTGACTGGAAGTCACAGTATTTCTTCATTTTTGGATTTGGATGGGAAACCATGTTTGACGACCTGTAGGGTGAGGTCCCATGGTTGCTACAGAAATGGGAAATCCCTTCTCTTGGTGCGTCTCTTTCTTCCTCTTCATTAAACAAATTGTTTTGAGTTTTACTGCTTTTTTGATCTCTTTTTTGTCTCCTCTTTTGCCTTTGCTGATCGTCCTCCGTTGGAGGAACACTACAAAGGACAAATTAAGGAAACCCTTGAGTTTGCCTTTACAATTGACGATTTCGATGAGCTGGTTAACCCTCGTCGTCTGTACGAGTGTTGTCTTAGACCTAAGCCTTCTGCGTATGTTTTGAAGAAAATTTCCCAGGATGAGAAGAGTAGGTTTTTAGTTCTTTCTTGCCTTACCTTATAGATTTTCACCATACTAACCTTCTCTTTGCAGAAAGGGCCACTAGGTACAGTAAAGACAAGTACGCCCGTGTTAAGAACTTGAAGAAAGAACCCCTGTCTCTCATTACCCCTGCATCAAAGAAATGTAAGCTGGATGAAGGGAAAGACGAAACTCCTACCCTTCAGTCACTTTTCGTACTCCTTCTTCTCCTACTTCTTCCCTCGAGATGATGACCTTTAGAGTGTTTGGGATGACCCTGCTAATGCCTTTAGACTAGCTTATAATGTCATTACTAACGAAAAGCTTAAGGGTCTCTCGTCTATCTCTTCTCACAAACTGGTCAGCCATCATATTCACAAATAAGTGCAGGTATTTCTTTCAATGTTTCTTCATCATTCCTAAAGTAGTTATACCTGTTAAAAATTACTAACGCTTTTATTTTTTTTTCTAGGTTCTTGGTGAGTCCCTTCGCTTAACGATGGACTACTTGAGCATCGAAAAGAAGGTAGTAGTGGCTAACTCCAAGGTTGATTCCGTCGAGGCCAAAAGCTCATAGTTGAGGAAGGATCTGATTGAAGCTATGGACCAGTCGACCAAGGTCAAGGAGAAGGTGAAAGAACTGAAGGAAGCACTCAAGATTAAGAAGAAGTTCGTCATTCAAAACGAAGAGGAAGTCCAAGCTGCCCTTCTGAGAACTGACGAGGAGCGTGAGAAGGTGATTACCAAGTTCCTATAGTCTAATCGCTTCTCTGACAAGCAGTTTGAGCAGTACTTCAAGGGCTTCAAGCTTTTTCGTCATTGGATGATGAAGCACCATAGCCATGTAGCTGATTTTGCAAATCTAGACTTTGAAGCTATTGACACTAAGATCCTGGCTAACGAGGCCAATGAAAAAGAAGGTGAAACCATTGCTGAAGCTACTGAGGTTGTTGAAGGAGAGGGTGCTGCTACAAGAGGAGCTAATGACGAGGCTTAGATAGAGGCAAACCGCGTTGAGGAGATCGTCAATGTTCCTTGAATAAAAAATAAAAGTAAATTTTTTTTTTTTGGTTCCATTTTAAAGACAATGGATGCCTCCTGTTTTGAGGCTTGAAATTTGGAAACAATGGGTGCCTCCTGTTTTGAGGCTTTTGTTTGAGAAACAATACATTTATCTTGTTTAGAACTTTGAAGTTCTTATGATTCACGCTTGCTCTTTGATTACTCCGCTTAATAATTTAACTTGTCATTTGAGTTTTTAGCATGTGATTTCAACTCATTGTTAGAGTCATTACCATGTCTTTGATTTTCAACTCGTCATTTGGAGTTTTTACCATTTGTCGTGATTTTAACTCATCTTGTGATTTTTTTACCTCATTTGTGATTTTAACATATCTTGCAAGTTTTTACCACATTTATGATTTTAATTTGTGATTTTAACTTATCTTGTAAGTTTTTACCACATTTATGATTTTAACTCGTCATTAGAGTCTTTACCATATTTTGTGATTTTAACCCCTTTGAGTTTTTACCACACTTTACGAGTTTCATTCGTCATTCTAGCTTTTTTCATTCTCATTTGTGATTTGTTGCTAGATTTCAGTAACTTTCCTTTCATCATTGAACTTTAGTTTTGACATTTTGTCAAACTTCATTGAAAAAAAAAAGGATGGCTGAACAAGCCTTATTATTTCTTGCATTCCTCATATAAAAGGGAATTACAAGGAAAACAACAAACTGAAAATAGCTTTAACAAAATACTTGAAAGAAAAAATAATTAGATCTTGCTTATCTAATGTGTCGTCCGGCGAAGTGCTCAAGCAGAGCTTATTAGGCCAAGCAATAGCTTTCACTGATAGTACTTCTTGAGGTGTTCCACGTTCCAAGGACGAGGAAGTCGATTGCCTTCCAAATCCATCAAATAATAACTTCCTCGTCTCGAGTAACAGACGACCTTGTATGGACCTTCCCAAGTAGGCCCTAACTTCCCTTGCACTGGTTCCCTAGTAGCTTGGGAGACTTTCCACAGCACCATGTCGTCAGGGTTGAACATTATGAGTTTCACCCTCTGATTGTAGTACTTCTGCCTTTTTTGTTGGTATCAAGCCATTCTCATGGCTGCCTCGGCCCTGACTTCAGCCAAACAATCCAAGCTGAGTCTCAGTTCGTCATTGTTTGTACCTTCTTCGTAATGATCTTGCCTAAAGCTAAAGACTCCTATCTTGGCTGGAATAACTGCTTTAGTGCCAAAGGCCAACTTGAATGGAGTTTCTCCTGTTGGTGTTCTCGTTATTGTCTTGCAAGCCTATAATACCCTAGGCAACTCTTCAGGCCAAGCACCCTTTGCCCTCTCAAGTCATGCTTTGATGAGTTTAAGCAAAGTACGATTTGTTACTTCTGTCTGCCCATTAGCTTGTGGATGCCCAGGTGACAAGTAGTGATTTTGTATCCCTTGTTTTGCGTAAAACTCCTTGAATTTTTTACAATCAAACTGATGACTATTATCTGATATGATCGTCTTAGGGATTCCAAACCTATAGACGATGTTCTTCCAAACAAAGGTTTGTATCTTGTCTTCGGTGATTACTGCTAATGGTTCTACTTCAACCCATTTGGTGAAGTAGTCGATGGCTACAAGCAGGAACTTCACTTACCTCTTTCCCAGAACAATAGCGACGTTTTGCTTTAGGTTACAGCGACGTTTTTTAAAAAAGTCACGAAAAGCTCACTCTTTAGTGACGCTAGTAAAAATCATCATTGTATACCACTTATAGCGATAGATTTAAAAACGTCGCTAAAAAAATGCCGCCTAAACCCAGATTTCTTGTAGTGCGAGAATATGGCTCAATTTAAATATATATATATATAACATTATATGTTTATATGTATACATATAAAAATATACTTAGATAGACTTAATATTAGATTGTGTAGGATTGTAAATAAGTGTGGGTTCTTTTTTTAAAAGAGCACATAGGCCCAACTAGAAGAACAAGAACCCTGGGCCCTGTGCTTAAGTTTAAGGGACTAGGCTTGGTTCACCGCAGCTAAATTTGGTTGATTTTGAACCTAGTTGTGCATGTGAATCCTACAATACATACATACTAACACATAGAAAATATATATGTATTGCACAGTAAAGAACAATAAAGAATGATATAAGTAAAGAGGTAATGAAGTAAAACGTTAGAGATCCTCAAGGTAATAAGAAAAGCTTCATTATTTTCTTAAGTTTCTCAATGCATTATGCTGTCATTACACTAGGATATATTACAAGGTCCAAATAAATTAAAAACCACAGACTTAGATAATCCTTTTAGGCTTCCAAAACTTGTGAGGTTTGAATCCCTTTGAATCCAAGTATATTCCCTAATGTCTCTCACAGGATCCCAAACGGTGTTTTCCCTCACTCTTTTTTTTTTTTTTGAACTCTAGAGGAGTTTTCTAAGGGATCTCTTCCTTCTGGTTCACTATTGCTAAATGATTTTCACTATTGGCTCCCCTTCCTTTTATAGTGCCATCTTAGGGTTTTTGGTGTATCATCAATTCCTTCCATTTGCTGCCCTAGGTACCAAAACCAATGTTGTGTTTGCAACATTGGTGGCTGGTCCTTTCCTTATTTTCTCATCATTTTCCTCTTTTAAGGTTCCCTCTCCAAAAGCCCCTAGCTAACCTTCGTCTTCTAGAAGTTCCTATGGGCTGACTTCTAATCTTTCTTTTCCCAAAGCTTCTAGATACCACTCTTTAGACCCACTTTTTTGGCCGCTTTACCTTTTTTTATTTTCTCTAAATGGATAGATTCCCTTCTATCAGGCTGAAAGATCTCCAGCCACCTTCTTTCATGGTCCATCTCCTGAGGTTCCCCAAGGTACCAGACATTTTTTTCATGAGTTGCTGGTTCCCAACTCTTCTACCCCTTTTTTGCATCATTGGGTGGCTAATAGGACACATCTGCTCTCGTTCTTTGTGTTCCTTGGTATGCTCCCTTGAGCTGTCTCAATACCAACCTAGCCCTACTGCATATTCGGAGGATCTTAGGCTTCTAGGAATCCCCAGGTATCCTGGTTCAGCTTTCTCTCTGGGTTCTCTAGCGATTTTCTCCTTTAAGGGCTAAGCTGAGTTTCTTTTTTTTCTTTGTTTTGTAAAGCCCAAAGCTTGCCCATTAATGGGTTTAGGCCCCTTCTTACTGACTTTTAATAAATTTGGGCCTTACCCTTTCCTTGAAAGCCCAAATGGTTCTTAGATTTCAATTTTTGTATTGTTTTGGGCTTTACTACAATATTGTGATATTTTGGATCTTAACAATAAGTTATATACGAAAACCAAAATCAGAATGAGGAAGAAAAAGATATCGTGATGTAAGTCTGTTATTCCTTGCATCATAGGTGTTGTTGCATTTTGAGAAAAAAAAACCTAGAAAAGTGGAAGAGTCACTTCTTTTTTTTTTTTTTTAAGTAGAATAATTTTTTTTATTTTATAATTTGATAGTATAATGATAGGGGAGAAACTCAGTTGAGATGATTGTATAATGATAATTTTATAATTTGATAGTATAATGACATGTGTCGACCAGTTGAGATACAAGACTCTTTGATAAAAGTAGAATAATTTAAAGACAAGCTTACCAAGAACTAGAGTAGGAGAGATACATCAGCAAAGGTAGCATGCAAGTATAAAGGAAAAAATTGGCCTTTGCCCTTTTTAAAAAAACAATCCAGCATTTTGCCCCCTTTCCCAAACTAATTAGGGAAATGCCGCTCTTTTGAAACTCGATTTATGATAAATTGAGTTAAGCCCTATAGCAGCATTTTTAAGGAACCTATAGTGACGTTTTCAGGACCTATAGTGGTGTTTTGTAACTTAACGTCTATAAAATTGAGTTATAGGTAAAAAAAAAAAAAAAAAAAAAAAAAAAAATTGCCTATAACTTGATTTCATAGAGGTCGAGTTACAAAACACCACTATAGGTCCTTAAAACGTCACTATAGGTCCTTAAAAACGCTGCTATAGGGTTCCAATTTTTTTTTTTTTTTTTTTATAACTTGATTTATCTTAAATCAAGTTACAAAAGAGGGGCATTTTCCTAATTAGTTTGAGAAAGAGGGCAAAATGCTGTATTGTTTTTTTAAAAAGGGTAAACGCCAATTTTTTCCCAAGTATGAAACATTAATCTCAACCGAAACTCTGGTAGCTGGAGTTCCAACATTGTATATCACAGCTGAACCTACCAAGGGACAAAAGGGGCTTCTGCCCTTTTTGGGCAAATTAAATAGGGAAATGCCCCCCTTCCCGAACTAAATAGGGAAATGCCCCTCTTTTGGAAATCAAGTTTCTCAAAATCGATTTAGGCCATATATTGGCGTTTTTAAGGAGCCTATAGTGACGTTTTTTAACTCGACTTTAAAGAAATCGAGTTATAGGTAAAAAAAGGTCACTATAGGTTGATTTCATTGCCTATAACTCGATTTTATTGAAGTCGAGTTAAAAAACGTCACTATAGGTCCTTAAAACGTCACTATAAGCTCCTTAAAAACGCCGCTATAGGACCTAAATCGATTTTGAGAAACTCGATTTTCAAAAGAGGAGCATTTTCCTATTTAGTTTGGGAGGGGGGGCATTTTCCTATTTAATTTTCCTGAAAATGGCAGAAGCCCCTTTTGTCCCCAACCAAGTCCACTACCATGTAAAAAACTTACCAGCATTCTTAAAACAACATAATCACCAAAAAAATAAAAACAGGAAAGATTAAAGAGAGAGAGAGATGATTAAAGAATACATATAATTGGGTTAGACTAGACCCTCCATTTTCTACCATTATGTTAAATTGTTATATTAACGAGAGAGAGAGATGATTTTTTTTTTTTTTTTCAATAGAGAAATGGATTTAATAAGTTGAAGTAAGATAAGGGGCGGTTCAACTGTATCGGCTGCTTAGGCCATTGCCTAGAGGCCCAAATTAAATAAGGCTACTTTTATTAACTATAATAGATTATATATATATATATTTTAACATTTTAATTAAAGCAGATTCATTTAAAAAATAATAAGAAGGTCCCCTTTATTGACCAATAGAGTGAACATTTTTTTTTTAAAAACCACACTATATCCAAAATATTTAAGTATATTTTATTCAATAAATCTAAATATATAACAAATTCTAGCGCTGCGTAGGTAATAAGTTATTAATGGTGGGTAAAAAATTGATATAAGTGGAGATTGCCAACTTAATCACTGCGAAAGAAGTTGTGAAGATTTTTGTGTCTATAACATTATTATTTTTTTATATTAAATCTAAAGAGACAAGATTTTTTTTTTTTTTTTTTGAGAAAGAGTTTCAATCTATAGCGTCCGTTCTGGATAGTAACTCTTTATCATCAGACCAAGACACCAATTAGTTTTTGGTGTAAGCTGAGATTAAACCTCAGATATCTTATTCAACTATCAAAAATTTTACTAGTTAAGTTAACTGGAACCCACTTTTAAAGAGACAAGATTAAGGCCATGCAATTTCCCTTCTTCTTTTTTTTTTCTCTCTTTATCTCTATAATTAATCTCTTTCTTTTTTTTCTTTCTTTCTTTAACTCTCCGCACATATTTACACCTTTGTATTTACTATCATATCACATCATTTTGAACCAAACTTATCAACTTCTCCACACATGTTTATTGCTTTACACCTTTATGCCTATTATCATGTGGGTTGCTGTGATACATCAGTCCACTTTTGAAATTTTGTTACAATTGTTTAATAATTTAATTAGTTTTTTTAAACAATAAATTTTTTATTAGTTTCAACTTTTCCCATTCCTACTGTTAAAAAAATTGTTTTTAATAATAAAATAGAACTTTTTTTTTTGGTAAAGTTTTCACATTAGGTTATACAAAAATTTATGTCTATTTTAATATAAATTTTTTTTTACATAACCACTTTTCAAAAACACCCATGTCAAATTCAAAAACACCCACGTCAAATTATTTATTTTATACTCTATTTTGTTTAAATAATTATTCTTCATTCTTTTTTTATTATTATCTTCATGAAGTGAGAGGAGAAAAAGAGAGGAATTTGATTAAAAAATAGGTGAGAGAAATTTTTTTTAAAATGATATACAAAGTTATAGTAACTATGTATATTCATATGGTTACTGTAGCAACATTGCAAATTTACACATATTTCTCTTGACTGATGCATGTGATTTTTTATTTATTATACACATATTGATGCAAATACTTTGAGTTATTTAATTTGTATATTTTGGGTAATGTTGCATTTGCTTAAAGAAGTTTTTCAAATTTAAGATGACTATATCACCCAAAAAAAAAAAAAAATTAAGTGGATTAACCATATTATCAATTGATATATATATATATATATATATGAGTAGAACTTGAATATAAAAATTTAATTAGTAATTTTGAATATTAAAATGCAAGAAAAATAGATTTCAAATATAAAAAATAAAAAATCAAATGAGTTATTTGATTAATATTTAAATATAATAAAAAGTTATCTCAATATATATATATATAGAGAGAGAGAGAGAGAGAGAGAGAGAGAGAGAGAGAGAGGTTCAAGTTACACCTGGTGTAACTCTAAAAAGTTATACATTTTCTAAACCATTGGATTTAAGTAGATCCAACGGTCAAAAAAATACACTCATTAATGCTGATATTCTGATAATGATCTCGTTTATTATCTTCATTTATAACATTCCATACCCAAAAATAGGTATATTTTTCTCTCTGCTCTCTCTTTCTCATCCACTACACGTTTCTCTCTCCTCCATTGCTCTTCCACCTCCATTTTCATAAGGTTCCACCTCTACAGCCACATAGAATCTGATGAATCAAAAGCTCTAACTAATTAAACATAAGGCTGAAGTAAATAACTTCATCACAGGTTTGAAAAATTATTAGGTACTCCCGGAGTACCATAAATGCGTGCTCCCTCCTCTCACATGAATGGTGGGTCCCACCATGAATTTAATTAATGGGACCCACCATTCATGTGAGAGGAGGGAGCACGCATTTATGGTACTCCGGGAGTATACAATAATTTCCACAGGTTTTTGGTTTCCCAGCTTTCCTAGGTGCTTGTTAGGCATTATTATTGCGAAATTAACGAATGTGCTTATGGTTGCCGAGATTGGGAGTCAATCAAACCTTTGATTTTGTATTGTAGCACTTGTTAGGTTATCTTTCAAATCTGAATGATATGTTATGTAATAAACTTTGTCCCAAAACTCTTTAGTTTTTAATGCATTTCCGTTCTACCCCCCAAAAAAAAAAAAAAAAAAAAAAAACTTGGTCATATTTTCTGTCACAGGCACAGCTTTTAAGTTAATATGTAAGAAAATGACAAATAGTTTTGTCAAATAATTGAAATTGCATCAATGCTTTCATTGCAATAACACTTATCCAAGTGAAAATCAATAAGGCAACTCTAGATCTACGGTTCTACCCCCAGTGGCAACTAGCTTGAATCTTAAATGTTGCAAAGTGAAATTTGACTTCTTTGCGTATATCCCTAATTTCCTAAGGCCCTAATAAGTCCATAGCATCAACTGCTCCACTAACTAGTCCAGTAGTCCCATAACGTGATATGATTTATCATACATTAGAGTAATCATTTTACTTCCAATCTCATGCACTGAAAGTCTCACTGTGCAAGAAATCATCAATGCCATTAGGTTCACACAGCTGGTATGGCTCTCATACTCAGAGATGTCAATCACGATCTAATTTTTGCCAGTTTGTGCAATAATGCATTTGCTGCCTTCAATATGTGGCTGTGGAGGTTAGTTTCAATTTTTCAGTTATTTACTTCAACCATATGTTTAATTAGTTCAAGTTTTTGATTCATCAGATTTTATGTGACTGTGGAGGTGGAACCTTATGAAAATGGAGTTAGAAGAGCAATGGAGGAAAGAGAAACGTGTAGTGGATAAGAAAAAGGGAGCAGAGAGAAAAATATACCTATTTTTGGGATTAGAGATAAGTATGGAATGTTATAAATAAGGATAATAAATGAGATCCTTATTAGAATATTAGCATTAATGAGTACATTTTTTTTTACCGTTGGATCTACTTAAATCTAATAGTTTAAAAAAAGTGTAAATCTTTAAAGTTACACCAGGTGTAACTTGAACCCATCTCATATATATATATATATATATAAAGTCTCGGTGAACAATTTTCTCATTAGCAACACTATTATGCCAAGAATACATATAGTTGGAAAAACTTTAAGAAGATTTTTTTTTTTTTTTTTTTCTTTTCCTCTCTAGGAGACTTCGCTCACTTAGGCTCCGTTTGGGAGTTTATAAGAGAATGAAATTAAATGATTATAAGAGAATGAAATAGAATGGAATGGAATAGAATGTATTTAAGTAAGGGAAAGAAATGGAATGGAATAGAATGGAATTAAGTATCCTTGATTGGATGTTTTAAAATGAAGGAATGTAAGTAATCTTGTTTGGGAGTAACATGGAGGGAATGGAATGGAATCATTTTATAACACTACAACAAAATGTATTTTTAGTGACGAAAATTAGTGAGGAAATATTTTTCGTCACTTAAAATACAGCTTTAGTGACGAAATATGAATTTCGTCACTAATAATGAAAAAAAATTATTACATTTAACGACGAAAAATAAATTTCGTCGCTATTGTGATCTGAAAAATAAGCACCGAGGAGGGAAACTTTGGCACCAACTTAATTAATCTATAGTGACAAAATTTTTCGTCACTAAAAGTTGAAATTTTTAGTGACGAAATATTTCGACACTGTAGATATTGCTGTGGATAGTTTTAGTGAAGAAAATACGTTCGTTGCAATAAGTAAGTATTAGTGACGAAAAGTAGTCGTCACTAAAAAAATAAAAGTATTACACTTATATGTTTTTAGCGACGAAATCACATTTCGTCACTAAAAGAGTGCTTTAGTGACGAAATCACATTTTGTCACTAAAAACAATAATAGATTTACCGTATATGTTTTAGTGACGAAATCATATTTCGTCACTAAAACTATGCTTTAGTGACGAAATATGATTTCGTCACTAAAACATATACGGTAAAACATATGAATACCACAAAAAAAAAAAAAAAAAAAAAATGAATAGAGTTTCAGCGACGAACTCGGATTCGTCACTAAAAGTATGCTTTAGTGACGAATCCGAGTTCGTCACTAAAAGCTTTATAGAACTCAGGCGCCAAAGCGAAAAATTGTTGCGCCAAAAAATTTAGCTACAGCGACGAACCGTTTCATCGCTAAAAATTTAATTTTTTGTGACGAAAAGTTTCGTCGCTAAAGGCACCCAATAGTGACGAATCAGATTTTCGTCGCTAAAGGCACCCAATAGTGACGAACTCTGATTCGTCACTAAAGGGTTTGTACTTATATGAGCTTCAGCCTATATTTTTTTGTTTTTTTCACTCTCTTCTTTTCTGGGTTCTCTCCCTTTCCCACACTCACATACCCACAAAACTCACATACCCAAACTCATACCCACAAAAGTCAAATCTCAATAACGGCGAATCAGAGCTAAGGCATTGATCCCGGCGAGCACAGCGACGCTTCGGCTTCGCACGGCGACGCTTCGGCTTCGCCGGCGCCAGCAAGCGACGCTTCGACGACGCTGGCGACGCTTCGGCGACGCTAGCGATGCTTCGGCTTCGCCGGCGCCAGCAAGCGACGCTTCGGCGACGCACCGCGAAGCTTCGGCGACGCACCGCGACGCTTCGGCGACGCACCGCGACGCTTCGGCGACGCACCGCGACGCTTCGGCGATGCACCGTGACGCTAGCGACGCTCCGGTGACGGCGCGAGCACAGCGACGCTCCGGCGACGCTAGCGACACTCCAGCGACGTTTCAGCGATGCACCGCGACGTTTCAGCGTCGCTTCGGCTTCCCTTCAGGTATTTTTTTTTTCTCTTTTTGAGTTAATTTTTTTGTTAAGTTTTTTTTTTTGGCATACCATTTCTCCTTTTATTTTTTATTTATTCATTTTTTTTCTTTCACTTCACAGTGGTATTTGTTGGATTTGAGGTTTTTGGAGGTGTGTTCTGAAATGAGTTTTTTGGAATTTTGGAGGTTTTTTGGAGGTGGGATTTGAAATGGGTCTTTGAATATGAATATGGGTATTTGTTGGATTTCACTTCACAGTGGTATTTTTTTCTTTCACTCTCCACTTTGTTGTATCCACTTGCACTTGTTGTTTGGGAATATGAATGTGGAAGTTGGCATAAAATATGACTATATTTTAGGATGGAATGAGGAGCTGGATGTATATGAATATGTGTGACTGTGAAAAAGTCCCCTTTGAATTTATGTATGTGCATTACATGCTAGAAGTCTGTTTATGTATACGCTAAAGCATATATTAGTTTAAGGAAAGAGTTGGGGCAATTCAACCACACAATTTTGCCAAACAATATGCACTTTAGTGTTTTATATGTTATTGACAACCAGTCTCAAGCTTGGAAAAAAGTGGGCGGTTGTGGTATGTTGACAGCTTGCGTAAAATTTAGTCACTTTATTATGAATGGATCCATTACAACTATTGATCTTTGTGTGATTTGATTTCTTTGGTTAGTTTTCAGCTGGGATCTTTTGGGAATTAAGGTGCAAGTTTAATGCTGCAAAGTGGGACTGTGGAATCTTCGAGTTCGTGTACTAGTGTGTTTGTTTATAGCATCATAGCGCAGGTGATTGTTCTGCTTTTTTATTTTGGGAGTCATTGATATGGAAAATAGTCTGTAAAGTGATTTAAGGTTGAATATGGGTGGTGATGTATTTTGAAACTGGAAATTTTTGTGTTTCTCTTTAGTTATGCTTATCAAGTGATTAAGCATGTTTGTCTCTCTAGTACTACGGAAATATAAATCAAGTGATTAAGCAACCAGTTTAAAGTTTTGTGCACAATACTGTTCTATTGCATGTTGGCTGTGTTATTTACTTGCTTTAGCATGTTCAATTCAAATTAATTGAACATTTCTACTCAATGATATTGTATTATACTTGGCTTTACTCTCCAATGATGATATTTCTTGTTTGTTGAATCTATGCCTTTATTTGTTTTTTACTCTTCTTTTTTCTTTCCTTATCAGAATTCTCTTACTTTTCTTTGTAGGACCTCTTGAGTTTGAAAATTTGAGAGCTGTACTCACTGAATTTTTTTTTTTTACATTGTCTCCATCAAGAGGTAAAGCTTCACTTATCTATGTATTGCATGCAGGTAAAGCTTCACTCATCTTTTTGTGCTTATCATTAGGTCTACATAACTGTTCACTAAAAGTTATCTTTCTTTTATTTCTAGCTCTCTCTTTTGTGACTGAAGAAATTGTGAGGAACAAGGTGAAGAATACAAGTTAACTTTGGATTTTTTCTAAGAGTTATAAACTTAGCTTGAGCAAAGTAAGTATATTCAATTTCAATACTTGTAAAACTTTATATATTCTTGTGATGTTGGAAATTTGTTTTGTGGTGGGTTGTTGTGTTGGAGCAAGCAGGTGGCTTGCATGGTGTTATGAGGTAGCTTAAATTCATATTGGGAGCGTTTTTAATTTCTTGCAAATGTGAATGAAATTTGTTGATTAGTAGCAATTGTGTTCCTTTATTCAATTTCAATACTTGTAAGCATTATAGTTGTGGTGTTGGAAATTTGTTTTGTGGTGGGTTGTTGTGTTGGAGCAAGCGGGTGGCTTGCATGGTGTTATAAGGTGGCTTAAATTCATATTGGGAGTGTTTTTAATTTCTTGCAAATGTGAATGAAACTTGTTGATTAGTAGCAATTGTGTTCCTTTATTCAATTTCAATACTTGTAAGCATTATAGTTGTGATGTTGGAAATTTGTTTTGTAGTGGTTTGTTGTGTTGGAGCAAGCGGGTGGCTTGCATGGTGTTATAAGGTGGTTTAAATTCATATTGGGAGTGTATATTTGTGTGTGCAATGTATATTAATTTAAGTATTAATATAAACTTGTGCATTCATGAATAGGATAGAACTTTATCTAAGTAGCTTATAGATTTAGATGTTAGAATACATTATGCATGAGTTGTCCTTATTTTACTAAAGTAGCATTCATCTTGTAATTGTAGTCAAATATGGATAAAAGTTGGATGACAATGGGTAAGACACCCGATGGTAGATTAAGTCATCGATATATTGAAGGGGTCAATGCATTTATTAATTTCGCAAGAGCGGTTGTGGACTTGAGTGGTAATATTCCATGTCCGTGTATTCATTGTGTGAATTGCTATCGACAATCTTCTCAAACTGTGCGTATCCATTTGCTTCATCGTGGAATTATGCAATCTTACATTAATTGGTATAATCATGGAGAAGCTCGTGTATTGAACGAGAACATTCATGATAATGAAATGTCGGATGGTGATCATATGGATGGTATCGATGCCTTGGTAGATGACTGAATTAGAGGGGAACCAAGAAATGCAACCGAAGATGAGGAGGTGCGTCATTTTGACAAACTTGAGGAAGATGCAAAGCGTGAGTTGTATTCGGGTTGCACTGATTATAGTATCTTGAAGTTTGTTATTGAGATGTTGAATGTAAAGGTAATGACCAACTTGAGTAATAAGGGACTTGATATGATGCTAGAATTGCTGACAAAGGTTTTACCGAAAGGTAACTTGGTTCCAAGGTCAACTTATGAAGCAAAGAAGATATTACGTGACTTGGGCATGTCATACGAGCATATAGATGCATGCAAAAATGATTGTGCACTATTTTGGAAGGAAAATGAAAACCTTGATAAATGTCCGGTGTGTGAGGTGCCTAGGTACAAAGATACACGTACCCAAGGTAAGAAGATTCCTCACAAGGTATTGCGTTACTTCCCGTTGACACCGAGACTAAGGAGATTGTACATGTCTGGCCAAAGAGCTAAGGACATGAGATGGTATATAGACAAACGTGTGGATGATGGGATAATGAGGCATCCGGCTGATAGTGAGGAGTGGAAGGAGTTTGATTTGCAACATCCTGATTTTGCCCTTGAACCTCGCAATGTAAGGTTGGGGTTGGCTACAGATGGATTTAATCCTTTTGGGAATATGAACAACAATTATAGTATGTGGCCTGTCATACTTATCCCTTATAATTTACCACCTTGGTTGGTTATGAAGGAGCCGTATTTTATGTTGTCCTTACTTATTCCCGGTCCTCATCAACCGGGGAATGAGATTGATATTTATTTGAAACCATTGGTTGATGAGTTGAAGGAGTTGTGGGAAGAAGGTGTAGAAACTTATGATGCTTATAGTAAAGAGCATTTTCAGATGCGTGCAACTTTGTTGTGGACAATACATGACTATCCTGGATTTGGTAACGTGTCCGGGTGGAGGACAAAGGGTTATCATTCTTGTTACACTTGCAATGATCAACCATATTCAGAAGCTTTGGAAAGTAAAATTGGATTCATTAACCATCGAGCTTATTTACCTATGGAACATCGTTGGAGACATAGTCGGTTGCATAATGGTTTACCAGAGAAACGGAAAAGATCTTTAGAGTTACAAGTGGAAAAGATACAAGAGCAGCTAGATAGAATGCCAAATATAATTTTAGGAAAGCATCCAAGTAACAAGAAGAAACAACTTATTGGGGAGCCAAATTGGTCAAAGAAACTGAGGTTATTCCTGAAGGTGGAACTTCAAGAGATGCTAATCAAAATGAAGAGCATGACATACCTGATGTTGATCTTGATATGGATTATGATATGTAGAATTCAGAACAATTGTCTTAAATGTTATGTGATTGTCTTAAAGTTTTATGTTTGTCTTAAAGTTTTATGCTTGTCTACGTAGCAATTGTTATTGAGATGCTTTGTGCTTATCTTCAACTTGATATGGATATTAATGTGGTCATTTGTTGTGTTGAGTTAGTAGCAATTGTGTTCAAATTTTGCACTTGTAAATTGCTTGATATGAATAATAGTGTGGACTATACTGTTAAGTTAGTAGCAATTATACTTATCTTTTATGTCAATACATAGTTTCAAAAAATGCCCAAAAAGGCCAAATACACTCATAATATACCGAGGTATGAGATGGCAAGATTGAATAGAATGATGCAAAACCAAGAGATAATTGATGCTTTGGGATTGAAGCACATCTCAACTTCTCTAAAGGATTCTGCTCAGTCCAATTGTGCAAAAGGGAAAAGAAGTAGAGCTAGTGTTATGGTAGATGATGATTATGTACCACCTATTGGTGACGATGAGAATGATGTTGAGCCATCTAACTCTTTAATCCATAAGGTAAAATAGATGTTCCATAGGGTACAATAGATAATAACTTTGTTGTTTTATTATTTGTAATGACTTTGTTGTTCCATTATATGTATGTTTCTAGTTACAGATGGTACCAGGATGACTTACACGCTCGCGAGGTGAGGCATCTATCCCAGTGGTCCAATCTACGGTCCAATCTACGGTTCAATCTACGGAAACACCTCTTAAAGCAAATCCTCCTGTCCAAAGTTCTTCGAGTGTGGAGGCTACCGACACATTAACTAGCACGACTGGTAATTACATATAACATACTTAATTGTAACTGCACCTTGTCTTTACTATTGAGATTATACTTAATGTACATAGAATGTATAATTTTATAATATTGATAATTTTTAAATAGGATCTGCTAGCAGAAATACCCGTGGAACAACACGTGGTATAGCAATACGGGCACTTGTTGAAAAAAGTGGTAAACTACCAGTACATATAGCTGCAGAGTATGATGCTCCTGTTGGGAAGAATGCGTGCAAGCTTGTCAATCAAATTGGCGTACAAGTGCGAAGTAATTTGCCCAGTTACAACGTAAAAAATTGGAAAAGTGTTGATGCTGCTACTAGAGATGTGGTGCTTCAAAATATCGCGGTAAATTTATATTAATAACATCTAACTCATCTTTGTTGTTACTAAGTATATTAATTCATATAATAATTTTTTTATAATACATATATACTTCATTTTACAGGATCAGTTAGAGCTTGAAGAAGATTCTAACTTAGTAATGAAAACAGTAAATACAAAATGTGGAAGATTATTGAGTAGCGGCTCTAACAAGTTGTATCAGACTTATAAGAAGCTTGTACAATCTCATGATGAAGACTATGCAAAAAACCACCCGCCAAAGAATGTCACACTTGAGCAATGGACTGGACTCATTGAAGGGAGATGGACCAATAAGGACTGGCTGGTAAATTATTTATGCGTATATTATTATTATCCAATATTTATTATATTATGTTGTCAAATGATTAGATTAATACTTAGATGAAGTAAATGTATACTTAATTTATTCATGATCTAATAAATATCTTGAATGTTCTTCATTAGGAAAAATCAAGAATTAATTCTAAAAATAGAAGCAAAACTTCAGGCAAACATAGATGCGAGACAAAGGCACTTGCTGTTAGGGTTGATGAGGAGGTGCGTGTTTTTTCATTTTCTTAAACCTTAGTATATTACATGTTGTGATTAATTAACTATAAATAACTAACACTCGAATGTTAATTAATTAGACAAATAATAATGGCGGTCAAGTTCCTGAATTGGCAAAAGTTTACAAAGATGTTCATTTTAATCCAAACACAAATAAGTGGATACACCATGAAGATGAAGCGACATATGTATGTGTATCATTTCATCCCTATTATTCCATTCTTATCATGTTTGTAAAGTTGTTACATATGTAGTATTAATGTTGTGATTGTTGTTGTTGTTGTTGTTTTTTTTTTTTTTTTTTTTTTTCCTCTCTCAAATGGTAGGAAACTATTCTTAAAGTGCAAGAGGATCATTGTCAAGATCCTAATGCAATTCCCCTTACACAAGAGGAAATCTCAAACTTGGTTTTTAAGAAAAAATATGGTATTGTAAAAGGACTTGGCATGAGACCTTCTTCTTCACTAGTAACCACTGCCTCATCTAGTGCCTCGGTAGAGTATATTCATCGGTTAGAAAATGAGATAACTGAGCTCAAAGAGGCAAGAGTTAGGGACGAAGAGGAGCGAGCTAAAGAGCAAGAGGCGCGAGCTAAGGAGCAAGAGGCGCGAGCTAAGCAAGATGAGATCCAAAAGACTATTCTTAATTTTTTGAGGAGTAAGGGTTATGATGACGGTTTTAACTATGGGAGTGGTTCATCTTCAAGTTAAATCACTTATAGGTAACACTTCATTTTTTATGTATCATTTGAAACTAATTGTTAGAAATTTTTTTATAACATAATTAATAGTTTTACTTTACGATTTTAATGTAATAGAGTTTTTATATTTGTGCAGATTTCTTATTGGTGGCTTTAGGGGATTACTTTTGGCATTATTTCAAGACATATGAGGACATCTTTTGGCTTTAGGGGGTTCTAATTATATTATGCTACATTTCTTGTATTGTTATAAAACATTTTAAGTTATTGTATGTGTTGCAAACAATTATTGTATAGAAGGAGTTTGAATTTGATACTTGTTTTAATTTTAACTTGTGGAATGTATGGATCGATTTTTTATAAATGTGTTGTTAAAATAAATGTGTTAATCAAATGTGAGGTTTCAACAATGTAATGATAGGTTACAAGTTAATATCAACATCATGAAAATAATAAAAACAGAAAATATGTTTTAGTGACGAATTTTTTCGTCACAAATATGGTAACAAAAAATTGTTTTAGTGACGAAATATTTCGTCACTAAATGCAGTGGAATTTTGTAAGAAATGGTTTTAGTGACGAAAATTTTCGTCACTATATATGCATGGATTTTCTTAGAAATAGTTTTAGTGACGAATATTTTCGTCACTATATGTACTTGAAAATAGTTTTAGTGACGAAATTTTTCGTCACTAAATATGATTTAATAAACTGAAATGGTTTTAGTGACGAAATATTTTCGTCACTAAATACTGTTTTTAGCGAGGAAAATATTTAGCGACGAAACGTTTTCGTCGCTAAAAGTTTTTTTTTTTTTTTACCAAATTGGACTTTTAGTGACGAAATTTTTCTTCGCTAAAAATCGCCAGGACTTTTAGCGACGGGGCTACAGCGACGAAACCAATTTCGTCACTAAAAGTCCAATTTCGTCACCAAAGGTTCTTAGTGACGAAAAACTGGACTTTTAGTGACGAAAATTTTCGTCACTAAAAATACATTTTCTTGTAGTGTAACAATATTACTATTAGACCCCTATTTTAAAATAAAAAGTTAAATATATAGGGGTATTTTGGGAGTTTTAGTAAAAAAGTCATTAAATTTAATTTCATTCTCTCTCATTCTTTCTAATTTCGGGGGAATGAAAATTTGAGATTTTAAGAGAATAGAGAGGAATGAGTGTTTTCTCCTATCCATTCCATTCTCTCCCACTTAAACTCTTAGATAAGAGAATGAGTTTTTCATTTCTTCCATTAAAACTCTCAAATAAAAAATTGAAAAAATATTCTAAAATTATTCTTTTCATTCCTTGCCATTCTATTTTTTTTCCTCTTTTCACCTTAGGTTTTTTCCCCCACGTGTCTGCCGTCATTTTGCTTAGACACTTCAACCTCTGACCCCATCTAATCACCCTTCCCCAATCCAATCAAAGCCTTCCCCTATTACTTTTTCACCTTAGCCATCCTATCTCTTCATTGCCACCTACTTTTTTTACTTTGTTTATAGTATCATGTCCTTACCTCTCTTAAGCTTTGGCTATGTCTTTTCTTTTGTTTGACTTCAACTTTTCACTATTTCCTTTAGTTTCTTCCTTTTGTCCTTTTTGTGGTCCTTTTGTTTCCTTCTTTTTCTGCTTTCTGTCCTATCTTCTGCATGCAAAACTAGGACCCACTGTGGTCCAAGCTTTTGTCTTCATGGATGATCCTATTGACCCAAGAGAGTTTGGGTGGACAGAGAGTAGTGAGTCAGGCGTTAGGGATGACTTATTTGCTGATGAAATTGAGTCAGATTACCAGTCTAGTGAAGATTAGGAGGTGCCTTTTGCTAGACACGGACTTGCTTTAGTAGCTAACCCTGAAGAACTCTCTGGTCAACGTGACTTTTGGAGTTCCTACGCAATTGGTTTATCCTAGAACACATAATCGATGCTGCATGGCAAATCCAAGGAGCTGTTCACATTGTGGGAAGGGATTCTTCCTTTTACCTCCTTCATTTTGAGTTAATAGATGATTTGAGCCATGTTTGTGAGGAAGGTCCTTGGTCCGCTGATGGTGCACTGTTTATTTTGGAAAGGTGGAGGCCTAACCTTGTTATCAGTAAACTTCAAGTGAACTTCATCTCGGTGTGGGTCCAATTTCATGGAATACCTTTGGAGTATCAATTCCCTGAGCTAGCGGAGAGGATGGGGCAACTAATGGGTGTTTTTGAAAGATTGGATTGGGAACGTGCCTCGCAACATCCGCTTCATGCGTGCTCGAGTTCATATAGATCCATGGTTACCTGTGGTGTCAGGTTTCATTCTAAGGATGGATTATGGATCAAAAATATGGATCCAATGCAGGTACAAGCGAATCCACAAATTATGTGCCAAATGTGGTTTGATTGGACATACAAAAGGCCAATGGTCAATGAGTATGGATGAAATTGAGGTGATGTTGTTTCGATAGTGGTTTCGGATCCAGAGCTTGCACCAGGTACAGCTTAGTTTTGATGCCCTTGAGCCTCATTTTTCAAATGAACTAAGAGCATTCCACAATCAGATATGACGTTGGACTACCCAAATACGCTTTGGCAACCTCATGCATCCGCATCCTTCTCCTCCCCTACCCAATCCCCCCCACCCAAACACACATGCAGCCCCACATCTCAAAAATCCACCTTTTTCTACATCCTACAAAATAGATAGATCTAGTATTTTGACAAATCAAAATCAAATTTTTTTACCAGCCAAAACAGATCTGATTCTTTTTCAAAAGAAGAGACTTCATTCATAGATAAACTTATGTGATTTAGTTTTTGTCTCACATGTTCAACATATCATTCATGACATGCATAAAGAGGGCAGAATAGGTGTCTAATACCTTCTTATTCCGTAACCTAGTCTCCAGATTTAGGTCTTTTGATAAGTAGATCTAGCCTTGTCTTTATTTTATTTTGGGTAGAATGTAACTAGGACAAAAAGGCATGTAATTATTTGGTAGTTTGTAACTAAGACCCAAAGCCATGTAATTTTTAAATTTTCCAAATATGTAATTTTTTATTCAATCAATGAAGAGAATAATTCAGTCATATATTTATTTATTTATTTATTTTTTGTATAAAAAATAAATGGCGACTCCATACCACTTACTTAAAAAGAGAGGTGCCTTAAAGAGCACTCCAAAAATCTCTCTTTTTTGAGAGGCATCCCAATTTTGGCGGTTTCTTACAGTATTGTGTCGTGTACAAAAATTTTCGTATTATAAGGGCATATCGTTAGTGCTCATGAATCATCCCATACATAGATGTCCCATACATAAATGTGTATCGTATGAATCGTATCGTCTTAATGAATTGTATGTATTGTACGATACATAGACATGTGGATTTAAAATGGGGTTTTTTGTTAAAATTTGTGGTTTTATTTGATTTAAACAAGTTGTTAGATTTTTTTAACACAAAATTATTGGGAAACTTAATTGAATCTAATAAAATAGCAAATCTATGAGTTTTTTTCCTCCATTCTCTTTCTCCTACAAAATTTAAACTACACTCACTTTCATATGTGCAAATTTATTTTCTATGTTATTAATAATGTATTAAATTAAAATATAATTATCTTTTGTTTTGTTATTATTCTTTTGAGTCTAAAAAGCTAGAATGCCAAGAAAAAATTATTAAAATAAAAAAACCAAAAAAAAAAAAAAAAAACTAAATGTTGATAATAATGAAGAAAATGTCTATGAAAAAATAATTTTGCAAGATGCTGAACATGATGATAACATTGACTTAGATGGAGTTGATTAGCCAAGATGATGAAAAGATATTATTAGTTTGATACATATATCATGTATTACTTTTGAGTTTAATCAATTCGAATGTACATGTTATAAACATAAGTTAATTTGATTTATTTAGCTAGTTTTGTTAAATTTTATTACAAAAGTAATTATTAAGTTGGTCATTAGTTGAATATATTTCAAATTTATAATTAATATACCTTTTATATATGTATATTTATAATTATTTTATAATTTTATTAGGTGTTTGTATATCTTACGATACACGATACAAAAAAATTAAAAATTAATTCATGATATGATTTACGATTTGACAACTATGGTTTTACCTATGCAGAATCAGAATTCATCCTATCCCTTTATACAAGGGCATCACGGGCTTTCTATCATATTTAATCATATTGGATTGGGCATGTTGACCAATTTTTGCTTTCTTTTCTCTTTATTTATTTAATTTTGTTAGGCCGCACTTATTGGGCTCTATTTTATTTCTCCACCTTTGGGCTATTCTAATACCCATTTTACTTCTCAAGATTGGCCTCCTATTACTCATCTCTTAAAAGGTGCCCGTGTGCCTACTTTGGGCTTTATCCTCTACTCTCAACATTATTATTTCAAGAAGGCCTTTTATTAATCATCTCCCAAAAGGGGTCTGTGAACCTATCTTAGACTTTAGTCTCCATTCTAAAAAATATTATTCATTTTTAAGCCATTGTTTTGGCCCTATTTGCACATTCTCTTCTCTTTGAGCCTTTGAGAATACAGTTAGATTGCTATCTTTTTGGAAGTTTATAAAGAAATGGAATAGAATGTATTTAAGTAAAGGAAATGAATAGAAAAAAAAAAAATGAATAGAATGGAATTAAGTACCCTTGTTTGGATGTTTTAAAATAAAGGACTGGAAAGAAATGTAAATGACTAGAATGCAAGCCCTCGTTTGGAAGGAGGAAATGGAATGGAATGAAAATGAAAGAAAATAATTATTTTAGAATATTCTTCCCTTCCCTTGTTTAGGAGTTTTAATGAAAGGAATGGAAAGTTCATTTTCTTGTTTGAGAGTTTAAATAAGAGGAAATGGAATGGGTAAAAGGGAATACTTATTTATATCTATTCCCTTAAAACCTCAACTTTTCATTCCCCCTAAAATTGGGATGAATGAGAGGGAATGAAATTAGATTTAATGAATTTTTTTACTAAAACTCCCAAAATATCCCTATATATTTAACCTTTTATTTTAAAATATGGGTCTAATAGTAATATTGTCATAAAATGATTTCATTTCATTCACTCTCTATCATTCCCAAATAAGATTACTTACATTCCATTCATTTTCATTTATTTCTATTCTTTATTCATTCTTTTCTTTTTCTTTTTTCATTTCCTTTCATTTCTCTTACTTTAATACATTCCATTCTTTTTCATTTTCTCATGATCATTCATTTCCATTCCATTTAATTCCATTATAAACTCCTAAACAAAAGCTAGTAACATTATTTGGGAGTAACATAAAAGGAAATGAATAGAATAATTTTATGACAATATTACTGTGGGACTAGAGAATTTGGCAACCCCGGCCCACTCTAAGTTAAGCCCAAGGCCCACGCCGAGGAAGAAAGATGTGTCCGAGGACAAATCCATTCACCAGTAATACCGCCGAGGATAACCACGTCCTCGGCCCACACGGATCGCTGAAAGGATGAGCAAAGCACCTTTAAAGGAAACCTTCCAGGACGAATCTAAGACAGAGACAAGCACAACGGGTTGGCCATAGCAGCATGGTGGAAGAGCAATTCCAGGAAGAACTGTCACCTCCACATTAAATGCCCCCCCTAACTAACGTTCTGGCCACATTAAATGGAGAAGTGACCCCTGAATAGTGCCGCCTCAGCTACTACAACCCACAGAAAGGATGGGAAGGTGGCTGATGGGACAGGCGCTGGAGTGGTGACCTGCATGATCTACAGATGGAGGGTAGAGATTAATCAGGAGGGTGTATAAAATGTAAGAAGTCCTCTAGAGAGGGGGACGGCCGTTTTAGGAGAGACATAAGAAGGATATTATTAGCCAAAGTGGCCGAGGAGCCTAATTCCATACTTTCAATTTATATACTTGTCAATCGAGCCATGCATTACCATGCTTAATTGCACAACCTTCGCTAGGGTCTAGCTCTTTAACCCGCTCTTTACAAATTTATTGTATTGGGACAGCCGGGCTCGAGTCCACTCGTTCTCTAGGAATAGTGCTCGAATCAGGTCCCTACAATTACTATTAGACCCCTATTTTAAAATAAGAGATTGAGTATGTAGGGGAATGGACATTCTATTCCCTCTGTTAAAACTCCCAAATATAATGAGAGAATATTCTAAAATTATTCTCTTTATTCCTTTCGATTTTATTTCATTCTCTCCTCCTAAACGAGGACTTAGGGTTTCTTGGGCTTTCTCCTCATATACTTGTGAATACAAATTTGCAAAAACGAGTATAAACACTTATTTGTAGCATAATACTAATTCTTTCACGTATCTATGTCAAAACCATTTGTTAATAGTTAATTTTACATATAATTTCACGATTATTTAAATGTTGAATCCTATATGTTTTTACTGTAATTATTTCTATGTCAAATCTTTAACCATTTGTTAATGGTTAATTTTACATATAATTTCACCATTATTTAAATATTGAATCCTATATGTTTTTGCTGTAATTATTTATTTCCTTTTCTGTAGGAGCTAGATAATCTTATTACAGACGGCTTAAACAAAATGGTGCGTGAAGGAGAAGGGAAACCAGAATTCTATATCATCTTTCAATTTCTTTTCCAAATCATTAATATAGACACTGTAAAAAAAAATTTATGAGTGTATTCAAGCTGAATTACTGTTCCTCTTATGTTTACAGGTCCTCGTTGAACTATTGTACCTAGGCCTAATATTTATTGTGGTGGTGACAATTTTATAAGCAAATTGAGCTCAAAATTTCATCATCGATTGTGTAGGTCATAGCTGAGAGGCTTTCCGAAGAGAAAATAGGTGATCTGAAAGAGCTGTTTAAAACAATAGACAGTACCAACAGTGGAACCATAACATTGGATGAACTAAAGAATCGGCTTTAAAGCAAGTGACTTCTGAACTTTTTGAGTCTGAATGAAATCAAGGATCTTATGGATGCCATAACAAAAATGTCTCCTTCATCAATATGATCTACTGCAGTTTGTATACTATGTTTTTCTCCTAGTCATCTGAAATTGACACGGACAAATATTTACCTTTCAGTGTTTGACAGGCAGATTTACAATAAAACCACCATATAACTTACATTTAAGCGTAGCCCACGTTTTTTGAGTTTTGAGTGATCAAAACTAAGTTATATAACTCAAAACTCATCAAAACAAACAGTCTCTGATTATTGAGAATTTCAAGTTGCCACTATTCATTTGAATAAACTGGAGACAGAGGAGAATGTATTATCAGCATTCTCCTTTTCTGATGAGGATGGTAGCGGTACATAACCACTGATGAGGAAATGATCAAAGAAATTGAGCAAGATAACATAAGCTTGATCATTTCTTTTTTTAAAGATATAACTAGCATTTGAAATTTATAGCATCCACTCTACATGATTGTTTTTATTTATTTATTATTAGACCAAAAAATCAATGAGTTTTATTTTAGTATAGGTAGATTCAAACACATGTTCCTTTCCTCATTCAACAATAAGAAAATTCATCTATTGAGTTAATTGAAACCCGCGGTTGTCCATTTATGTTTGACCAGCACATTCGTCCCCCATATGCTTATATTTTCTATTTATTTGTTTGTTTGTTATTTTTCAAAGAAAAAAATAGCTTTATATTAATTTTAATTGAGCACAATTTTAAGTAATTCAAAGCATCACAGCTGCACAATGCCAACAAGACAACCCTAATAACGTTTCAATATAAGGTTAGTACGGTTGTTTGATTCTATCTATAGCCAAGTTCATAAGGTGGTTTGATTCGCAAAGTGCTTTTAACTAAAATAGTTGTGTTTCAGGATGGACAAATAGATTATGGGGAATTTGCTGAAATGATGAGGAAGGGCAATGGAGGAATGGGATGGAAGGAGAACCAAGAGAAGCAAAATAAACTTGGAGAGGATTTGGGAGTGATGATGGACAATGGATCTAATGGACTGATTGATTGTTCACCTTAATTAAGAAATTAATCATCACTTAATGATTTAACCTTACTATGTCTTCACATGTCCTCGGTGTAGTGTTACATATATTTTGATAATAAGCTCCAACAATATTTAGAATAAAAGTCTTATTGGATTTGTTTGCAAGAAAAGTATGCAGGCACAGTACAACATATAACATTATGCAAACGTTTTCTGGAAATATTAACCCCTGTAACTTTGACTAGATTTTAATAGAACCCTTAGACTTACAATTTTCCTAATCACGCCCCTTATGATTTTGAGTTCTTTTTAATAGTTTCTTCAATTTAATTTCCATCAGGATGCCTTGAGGAAAATACATAATTGAACACTTTCTATCCAATTCTACAAGTCAAATCTATGTTTTGTGAAACTAAGATATGACTAAAAATGAAAAATGCTAAAATAAACCAATAAATTCTCACAACTATAGTTAGATAAAAATAAGATTTAAAAAAAAAAAATTTAAGAAAAAAAAATTCATGGCAATGCTCTGCAAGACTGCCACTTTAACATCGACTATATGAGTAACTTTACAAATGTGATGAGACTCACTTTGTTATGTCATGCTTCCCACAATGGAGATCAAAACCTCCATTAGAAGTCAAACCTTGTTTGAGTTGTGGCTTTGAGGATTCTCCTTCTCTGAACATCTCCCAAGAAATATAAACCCCAACAGCCCCATCCCATTCCCATCATAATGCTTATTCACCATAATCACACATCGGCCTGTTGGTGGGCTTCAAAGCCACCTAACTCTGTAGCTTGAAAATTTAACCCACATTCACCATATACCTCCGGGCAATCAACCAAGTTTGTATTCTCTATTGTTGATGCCTCCAATTACACCCATTTTGATCAAATGAAGTCCCACATTTGTCTGATATCATGTATAATTTCACATAATTTGATCAAATTTTTTAATTCACAACATCAGAATTTTATGGCAACAGAAGTTGTGAATCAACATGGTGATTGTGGTGTTTTTGGGATGAGTAGCCCTGTGGCTTCTTCAAAGGTTGTTGCAGATGACAGAAAGTAATGGTTACAGGTTTGAATCATCGCCCTGTGATTCAATGATCTCTAAGGCTTTGAGTTTGTGGAAACTGGTAGCAGCATTGAAGGGTAAGAGCAGACAAATAAAGGCGGCAGTAAGGGAAGTGGCCAACCTCACAAGCCACAATAAGCCCTCCACTACGAAGACCAAGTGTGAAAAGTCCAATTTTCTCATTTTTATGTTTCAAAAATTCAAGATATAACATTGAACAGATAAAAGTGTCCAGTTATGTATGGGAAGTTAAATGGAAGGATCTACAAGAGCTTTTCAGAAGCACAAGGGATGTGTTAAAAGACTTGAAAGTTCAGGGGTTTGAATAATTTTAAGTCAAAATTAGAGGGTTGTAATTGCATCTTACTCCAATTCAATAATTCCATGCAAGTGAACTGCCAAAAACAGGAAAGGGGACATAAAGTTTCCATATCTAACATCAGTCTAATGGGAGAACCAATTCAGAATCTCATGCATGTGACAACTGTTTTACTCATGCTATAGACATATTCTGTCAATAAATATGAAATATACATTATTTGGTTTACAAAGGAAGACAAGTAAAAATTATTCAAATGAGCGACAAATTAGAAGCATGTTCACATCTTACTAGCAACAGGAAGGTACTTGGTATGGCGGCCCTGAGCAATAATTTTGCCAGTCTCCTTCTTCCTGAACTCAACACTGACAACACCAATAGCCTTCCCAACACGTAAGACCCTAGCTTCTATCTCAATTTCCTCCTGCATTACCAAGAAAAGATGTTAGCACGAATACATTAAATACCATGTATAAACAAGTTGCTGCAAGAAAACCAAGGTTAATAATGTACTCATGGTCATTCCAGAACTAAAGACTAGATTATGCCAGTGTATTGTTTTGGATTTGACAGTGCAAATTATATATGTGTCTTTGCAAATATGTATTACTATACACACAATTTTACTTAAGCTTAATGCTTCCTTCTACCGTGTAAATACTGGAGACTTTTGTTGAAGGGGAGCATTATCAACACTGAAAGCATTAAGTTGAAAAAGTAAGACTAAACAGACTTGACAACTTGGCAATCACTAGTCCAGAATCACTTAAGAGGGAAATTTATTTATAAGAGAAGAAACGTCAGAGAATTAAAGAAATGAATTTCCAGGGATATGTTGTGTCCCTCCGGAGGAGGGATGAAACCTTGATTGTTCTTTTGCATCCCAAATTTGCTTAAGAACACCTCTTGCCATAGATTCTTAAGCTCGCTAGGAGTTCCCTATAGCTTTTAAGAAACTAAGCTTTCATTTCAAAATCAATATCTTAAACAAGTATATGAAAATAAAAGTGATTCAGACAACTTCCAATTTTAATCAATATTAGAGAACACTTTCCACTTTTACAAATAAAGTCTTCAGATGTCAAGGAACAAAAATAGAGATAAATAAAGAGAATGGGCAAATGCATGGTAAATCAAGTGTGATGAAGACTTCATTACATACTTCATTAGGCAAAGATGCAAGCTAAACTGAAAATAATTAGACTACTATTAATACAAATATGCGTAAGATACATTTAGGGCTATAAACGATCCAAGCCATTATTGAACAACTTAGGCTTGACTCATGGAAAAAGCTTGTTTATGTTCATATATTTCACAAATGAGCCAATCTCAAGTCCAAGTTTAGGTTCAACTTTCCTACTAGCCAAGCCCAAACATAATAATGTGTTTGTGAAGAAGCTTGTGAGTATGAGGCTCGATTTAAATATGTATAATACTATATGTTTATATGTATACATATATAAAATAGACTTAGATAAACTTAATATTAGATTGTGTAAGATTGTAAATAAGCTCCTAAGATATCAAATTAGTACGTGTAAGTTATTGATAATCTATTAGCTCATTTCATAGTAAAAATTATATACAATGTTAACAATACAAGGTTGGTAAATCTAATTTTTATAAGTTTAAAAAATGAAACAAATAATTTACTTATTAAAAATTAGTATAGATTTGTGAAGGGATAAAAAAATTTCGTAATGGTGTTTACTATATATGGGAAAAGAATAAGTTAGTCAAGTAACTCATGAACAAACTCAAGCTTGTTCAACAAAAATAAAAACAAAATAAATAAATAAATAAATAAACACAAACAAACAAACAAACAAAGTTGAACATGTAATTTAGCTAGTTGATAAAGTCAAGCTTAGCTCATGTTTGAAATAGAATTAAATGAACAGTCCTGAACTCTTACTACTCCGATCAGGTCGTTTATAGCCCTAGATACATTGAGGGAAAAATGGCAAACATTCAACCTAATCACCAACCAGTTTTTCTAATAAATACTTAATTGAACTTATAAAGGTTTAAAAAAAAAAAAAAACAAGTAGAATAGCAAAGAAGGAATTTGAATCGTTGATATCTCCATTGAAAACAAGTGTCACCCAATTGAGATACAAGGCTCTTTGAGACAAGTAGAATAATTAAAGACAAGAGATTTACAAGAACTAGAGTAGGAGATATACTCACATCAGCATAAGCAGCATCCAAGTATGAAACATTAATCTCCACCGAAACTCCGGTAGCTGGAGCTCCAACACTGAATATCACAGCTGAACCAACCAAGTCCACCAGCGTTGCCGTCGCTCCACCATGTAAAAAATTACCAGCGTTCTTCACAACAACATAGTCACCAAAACAAGAACACCCATTATCAGAAACAGTTTTCTCATAAATAAATAAAAAAATATTATGCCACCCACATAAAGATTAAAGAATACATATAATTGGGTTAGAATAGACCCTCCATTTTCTGCTATTGTTCCCAAATTTTTTCAGCAATCAATGGTCTAATTTTGAATAATTTTTCACATACAGAAACTAAGGTTGTACTTGTTTTGTCATACAATGAAATGGGTCGGCGTTGAATTCTATAAAGAGAGAGAGAGAGAGAAACGGGTTTTAAGAAGAAGAGTAAGAACCAGTAAACGCTGTGGGACTTTGAAGGTACAGATAAGACGACCAGGTTCAATGAGATCGACACGAAGGTCTTGCATGATGAAGCGTTCAAAGAACCTGAGAGGCAATCCATTGATCGTGGATGCGTTCTTGTCTTCATCCTCACCTCCTCCTTTCTCCAAGTACTTCCTCACCGATTCCAAATCCATTTTCCTTCAACTTTTTTTATTCAATCAATTCCAATTCGCTGGACTAATAAACTTGCTATTTTGACTTCCCTGATCAAACCAAAATCTTCCGCGTCAGTATGCACCAGAAATGTGTCTACAATTTTCTCACCGCAATAAGTTTAGCAAAAATATTTCTCGCCAATAAATAATAAAAATTTAATGTTTACAATATTTGCACTGCATATATTACGTGGCAAGCAAAAAATAATTTAAATGAGAATTTAAATTAAAACAAATAATAATTTACCACCCAAGATATATTGTAAAAATATTGTGAATATAGCACTTATCATAAATAATTCTTCTTGTTGTTTTTCGCACTTTTTTCCATTGGCGTCTCTATCATCATAGACCTGTTTGTTTTGTTTTGATTTGATTTTTTTTTCTTTTCTTTTTCATACTTTCCTCCTTTTTTAACACCAATCATGCTATATACATGATGATTTTTACAACAATTTTTTTTCCGATGTTTTTATTAATTTTCATATAGGCTCATTATTGATATCACTTTATCACATACCACTCACCATTTTCTATCTTTTTTTATTTAAATATACTAAAATTATTATCATTGTAGACTTATTTATCCTTTTAGCATTTGGACCAACATAATGGCTGGAGGGATAAAAATAAGCATGCAAGAAGTATTGTGGACCCTTTAATAAACAATAAAGGGACAGCTATTCGTGGTGGATTGACTCTTGTAATCCACAAATGCTAGACAAGTATTGTAAATTGTAAATAAGAGAATAAGTAGTCATTATTATTATTATTCTTTGGTATTTTAACATCTATTGTACTAGAATGACATTTGTCTACAAGTTGTATCATTGGTAGATAGTCATTTTGTAAACAAGGACATGTATTGTTCTTAGCATTTCATTCTTAGAGCATTCACATCAGTCTTCTCGGTTTTTTAGCTAAACTAATGCAAAAAACTCTAATTTGTCTATTTTAACTATCCATGTTTTTTATGTACAAAAATCGAACTCAATACTCTATATTACTTATTTCATTTAAATATTTTTTCTCTCACCTCTCTCCTTTCCCTCCTCTCAATATATACAGCCGCCACAATACCACAACTAGCCACCACTGAACCAATTAGTCAGCCACAATCGCAGCATAACCAGCCACCACCAAGCCAATCAGTCAGCCACCACCACACCACAACCAATCACCATCGCACCACAGCCAGCAACCACTTCCACAAAACCCAAAAACATGATGCAATCAACCCATCTTAACCACCACAACACAACCATTGTTGCAATCAACCCCTCTATGGAAAGACTGAAATGTGATTATTTTATCCAAGCGGATCAAATATATAGTTAATTGGATATGCAAACGCATGTCATTTTTTTTTTATCCAAACAAAGACGAGTCAGAAACAAAATATTTGTTTACTTGTGGTAATATTGCTATTTCATGGAGATTTTCCAAGTAAACAATATCCACTACTTCTTCAAATTACTCAAAGAATATTGCAATAAACGAGTTGTGATGCATTTAGTTAAGATCAGTAATTCAACATATTTAAGAAAAATGTGGATTATCCTTAATCAAAGATAACCTGCAAAATTGTACAAAAACAATGCTACTTATACCACAAAATTAGAAGAGGCTACATATTGACAAAACTAAGTACATTTCACCAAAATTCTTTTATGCATATAAGCATCAAACCTTTGGGTACTTATGAAAGGGAAGTATATGTGCTTATTGTACTCTTTATCTTTTGTTAAAGTTTACTTCTTCATTTTTTCCTCATAGGTTGCAATGTTTTAACAAGGAAATTATAAGGCATTCAAAGAGACACAAGAATGTACTCTTTTTCTTTTGCCAATAGTTTTTTGATTAGATTTTTCCTTGGTATGGATTACCAAGACATGTTCTTAGTAAATGGCCATTTAAAAGGAAGTGTTATGAGTCATGTATGGCAATTATTATTTTTATACTACATTTTATGCCATTTCTCACAAGATCCAACCTAATTTGTGTGTGTGAGAAAAGAGTTTTTTATTTATTTTATTATTATTTCTTTTGCTAAATAAAAATGGGGTTGGTGTGGACTCATGAACCCCATGCCACGTTATGGTAATGGGTAATACCACGTATACTACCTGGGCCTTGTTGAGGCTATTACTCAAACCGCTTACCAAGTGAAGCACTTTGAGGACTTCTGCCATCAAGCCACACCCCCGCAGTGGTCACTTGAAGAAAAGAGTAACTATTACTGTGAGCACCAAAAACCTTTCCTGTAATTGTGTTTGGGCCCCCAATTAATTTATACGTGCGAAGTATCTCGATCCTATAGGTTGGGCCTTTTAACTTAGCCTAGATCGCCCCAACCAACTCTCACTCCCAATACCCTTTCCTTGATTCTCCCTGTTCCCTTGTATTTCCCAGTGTTTCACTATCCGTCTCTCCCTTTCCCAGTTTTTCCAACCCACAGATTTGTGTGCCTCAGTCCCTTATATAGCCTCCTCTTAGTGGGGTAGAAACGATTACCTTTCGCTAGTTTCCATGCAATCCCACTTTCACCTCTAATCCCTAGAACAGTCATATCCTCTGAAGATTCTCTCGAAACTTGTTCCAGATGCCAAATACTGTTCCACAGCAGATTTCCCAAAGGCATTAACTATGATCAGCTACTGACCTAAATCAGCCCTGTCCACTTGCTGAATTCTCTTGGTCATCGGTTTGCACTGGTCCTAATGTGGTACATTTCTCGATTGTTGTGACTAGACCTTAGCACATCCACCAGTGAATAGGTCTTAGCCCATCGATAGTGGGCCTCGGCTACCCAAATCGCCGTAGGTCACCTGGGCCATTCTGGGTCACTTAGCCTAAACCCCAACATATGGGCCGTTTTGGCTCACTTGGTCCCGACCCCCTACAATAGCCCCCCCAGCTCCCCCCCCCCCCCCCATGATCCTATTTTCGCGGAGTGGAGATGGGATCGGGGTTTTCCTGCTCGGTGGTCAGGGGTCTTTCCTTTCCTTTCCAAAAGAAGTGACGGTTACGCCTCGAGAAGACCAACGGTCGATTAATTAATGTAACGAATAAGACAGCTTGCTTCTTTTATGCATGTGGCAGAGTCTAAGGCATCGGACGGTCCAAATGGTCTGACATTTCGCTTATCAAGGCATGTGTGAAGAGACTTGATGGTATGCATTAATTGGTTTTAGATAGTTACAATTAATGACCTTTATTCTTATAAATACCCCTCTCCTTAATTCACGTTTTTGTTTTCTTTAGTTTCTTCTAAGTTCAGAATATAGCCTTTCTCTTGTTCCCGAGCCCTTAATCTCCCTCCAAAACCATCCTCCTCTCCAAGAAGTCACTCAATAAGTCTTCTTCCCTCTAACTATCTCCTCAAACTTAGTTAGGCTCAAAGAAATGGATTTTTCTCACCTTTTGAAAACTAGAGCAGACGTAGAGTCCTTTAGAGTTAGGTTCAACATCCCTCTTGATGTTGACATATTGTTGTGTCACAAAGGAGATATAGAAGACTAGAGGCTCCCCCATGTAGTATTTTTCCCTTTAATGTCCATACTAGGGGGTGGGGTTAGGTTCCCAATAGATCCCTTGTTGCTTAGAACCCTTAGCTTTTACGAACTTAGCCCCGACTAGTGTTTGCCTAATTTTTATTGGGTAATTAACTGTGTGGGGCATCTTAACTGATTGTATGGCCTCAGCCTTACTCACCATGACATTAATTTCCTATATGCTATTCGGGGGAGTCTGAAGCATGGGTATTACCTTCAGACTCGAAACACAATGGTTAGGTTGATATCCTGCCTCCCCGACTCCAATAGGAACTCAGCAGGTGAGTATGTGAGAGTGAGCGGGAACTAGCTAAATGGCGAGCTGACCTACCCGACCTCTCCTCGCCAGATAGATCGGTATTTTCTTTTCCCAACTCTTTGACATACCCAAGTTGTGCTTCCCCACCCCTTTTCTCCTTTGGCTGCATTAATATTTCATGTATACATGTATTATTATTTATATTTATTTTTAGTTTCTCTTTAACTCGTACCCTGTCTCCAACTGCAGTTTCAAGAAATTTCAACTAGATATAAACTTAGTATGAGTTCAGGAGCTTAACTTCATTCTCCACTCAGAAATATTCGTGCACTACGACGGGTAGTTAAGAGCTTCCCACTTGATTCTGGGCTAAGTACCTTCCTACACAAGCTACCAAGATTCGTTGAGCACTTTAACAATCAGCAGCTCACTTTTGTCGTACCTCGACATTCGGATGCCTGGATTCCTACCGCAAGGACTTACTTATGGTGAAGCGAGACACTTGGGTCCCTGATTGGTCAAATACAATTCTCTTAAACCCATACAAGACGGTTTCGGAGATACCATTTTTCAAGGTTGGGCAGTACACATTCCAGTGGAAGCCCCCATTTTAGGAGACCCTACAGAGGAAGGTCCTGCCACCAAGAATCCAACTGCCGAGGATCCAATTACCGAGGAGCCTATTCTCGAAGAGCCTGCTCTACCTAACTTGACATTAGAGATGGTCCAGAAACGCTCCATGGTTTCGGATCGCTGGTTTCCGGTTGCACAACCCATAGGAGGTCAAGTTGTCGCTCGGCCCATAGACTACACCTCCTGCTTCCCAACAGTGAAGGAAGCAGTAAAAAGGTGCCAACGGTGCTGCAACCGAGAGTAGCACTCCCCTTGCCGCCTAGCTCCCCACCCCAGCCTCTAGTCAGGCAATCATTCAACCAACCAGCAAAACCCTCCAAGAGACACGACCCGTGAGCCAACCAATCATTATTGGTTCTCAAATGGCCGCTGCCTCCTCGGGCTCTACTGCCAGGTGGGAGTGCTCCTTTCACCTAGGGGATAAGCTTTTGCCCTCCAATTTATACGTTCGAATGTGGAGGAACGGCTTAAAGGGGGGCAGGTGTCCGACAGCCTGCGGCAGGCCTTACTACTACCTGCCGACCTGAAGCACTACTCTAGTTGCAAGGATGATGACCTCATCCTCAAACTGAAGTGGCATAATATAGTAGTAAGCTTTTATTTGTTCAAACCTTTACTATTTTGTTGGTTCGGCTCGTTTTATTATCTTTGCATATATCTTTGTTTATAAGTGTTAGCAATTCAGGCTAAACTGAGCCTATCCTATTTTGTCATTGTCTCAGGCCGCCCAATTGACCCATGTGGTGAAGGGTCGGCTAAGGGGTGTGATGGAGGAGGCTGACAAAGAGAAGACCCTTAAACAGGTTGCTAAGGCAAGCTTGTAGGAGAAAACGCTGGGGCTGAATGTAATGAAGCGTCGAGCAACTACTGCGGAGAAGGCACTAGAGCTGTCCGAGCATAAAGACAGTGATCTTCAAGGGAAGCTCAGAGAGACCGAGCTCAAGCTTGCAAAGACGGCCAGCCTCCTCTTTGCTTGGGACAAGGAGCTCGCCAACCTGAAGAGCATGGAGAAGGCTCAAAAGTAGACCTATTACAACAAAGGTTTTAGGGATGCTAAGAACTAAGCTGGTCCTATAGTCTTTCAGGCTTGAAAGTTCAGGTTCATGGAGGGATGGATGGCTGCAATTAATGTTGTCGGTCTCCCCGATAATTCCCCTTTCAAGAGTGCTGACCAAGTCCCATTGCCCGAGGACCCTGAGATCGAGAAATAAGCTCTAGAGCAGGGTGAGGATAGCAACGACGAAGATGAGGGTACGAAGAGCCCGGAGACTAGGGAGCTATCACAGCAAATTGACTCCCATGTAGTGGTGCTCGATGATGACAACCCGAGAACCACTACTACATCAACCCTGGATGTTGCTCAACCTGTCCTCAGCTCTGCTCCTTTGCCCACTAATCCTTCAACCAGCCACGAAGCACCCACAATAACCCCCACAATTCCCAAGAACCCGAGCACTTAGATTATGTTGCTTTTAGTATTTGTATTATTTTTCTTCCCCCCCCCCCCACCCCTTTTTTTTTTGTCATACTTTGATTAATACTACATGTACTTGACTGACTATATTAATACCCATGTATTGAATCTCTTTAAGTTTGTTTAAGACTAATGGCTTTAAGTTTTCTTTACTTCATCTTTCATCTTTCTTTATCATATCCTAATGGTATGAAATGTGTTAACACCTATGATTTACCTTCCTAAAGTGTTTAATTGTTCAGTAACATCACCGGTATTTTGATGTTAATGCTGGAATTTGCTTAAGTGTTAACGTTCAGTAACACAATAAATAATTTGATGTCAATGGCTCGTTTCTCTTAAGTGCCGCCATTTGGTAATATAGAAAATGCATTTTACATTCCTCGACCAAGCAACGGACTTGCCATAGATTTTTCTTATTAAAGACTTAAGCTAAAAACCAGTCCTTCATCTCGAGGATAGGTTCATTTCGGTTGTTTAGTGATCAAAGACCAAGTTTTCTACCATGATCAATTTTGTGTACTTGGAAAATTTATCGAAGTTTCCACCGCTATAAAAACTTGTTAAAGTTTCCACCTAGTCGATGATCGAAGTCAAATTGAGGCTCGATTTCTATCCTTAAATAAATTTTAATAAAGTTTACACATGGTCAATGACTGGAGTCAGGCCGAAGCCATGCTTCTGTCTTAGATAAATTTTAATAAGGTTTACACATGGTCGATGATTGGAGTCAAGCCGAGGCCATGCTTCTATCTTTAGAGAAAATTTTAGTAAATGGTAAGCAATAATACATAAAACAACATCGGTCCTGAACTCTTCATTTAAGATTTATTTACAAACTGGGATGTACCCTACAACTCCCTCACTTTTACTTAAGGGTAATACTTTTTGAGATTAAAAACATTTCATGGTCGGGGCGGAGACCGTTCTTCCATGTCTTCCAAGTAATAAGCCCCCATCCCTGTTGTGGCTATCACCTGATAAGGTCCCTCCCAATTTGGGGCGAGCTTTCCTACACTCTAGTCATTCATGCTCCCCATGGCCTTTCACAGAACTAAGTCACTTGGCATAAACTCTCTAGAATTCACTCCTATGTTATATCCTTTAGCCAGATTCTGTTAATAATCAGCAAGCTGAACGGTCACCATGTCTCATTTTTCATCCCAAAAAATCGAGCGTCATTATCACCTTGATCGTAGTTATCAACTCTCATGCCCAACAAGCTAATCTCGATCGGTATCATAGCCTCTGCTCCGTATGTCGTAGAGAACGGAGTTTCACCCGTCGACCTCCTCGGTGTAGTTCGGTATGCCCATAGAATGTTCGGTAACTCCTTGGCCCAGTTTCCCTTTCCTCTTTCAAGCATCTTTTTCCGGCCATTTACTATTGACTTGTTCATTGCTTTCGCTTGTCCATTGCTCTAAGGGTAAGCTGGTGAAGAATACCGGTTAACTATCCCCAAATTGCTACAATACTCCTAAAAGGCTTTACTGTTAAATTGTAATCCATTATCCGAAATAAGTACCCAAGGCACCCCAAACCTTGTGACAATGTTCTTCCAAAAAAATTTCTTCACGTCTACATCTCGAATATTCGCTAAAGCTTCTGCCTCCACCCGTTTCGTGAAATAATCAGTAGCGGCCAATACAAACCTCCTAATCTCGGTAGCTCAAGGGAATGGCCCTATTATATCTAAACCCCATTATGCAAAAGGCCAAGGACTAGTGACTGGGTTCAGATTTCCTCTTGGTTGGTGAATGATTGGGTTGTGTTTTTGACATCAGTTATACCTTTTGACATAATCCACTATGTCTTTTTGCATGCTTGGCCACCAAAAACCCTATGTCATAGCTCGGTGAGTTAAAGACCTCCCTCATGAATGCCCTCCACATAGTCTTTCATGTAACTCAGCTAAAAGCTCGATAACTTTATCCGGATGAAGACAAAGTAGATAAGGTCCTCCGAACGAGCGCCGATACAACCTATTGCCTTCAAACAGCTAGAAATAGGATGACCTTCTCCTTATCTTCTCTAACTCTTTGAATCATTGGGTTAGGATCCACTAGATAGAAAGGATATGTAGGGATCAATCCAACTCAGGCCCAACACTAAGGTCGACGCAACCAATATGGGTTGTTTTATACTCGGCTGTTCCAACAATTCCACTAAGATCATTCGGGGCACACATTAGTCTGATCACGAGGCTAAGGTTGCCAAAGAATAGGCATGATTGTTTTGAATCCTTGGTATTCTGACCACACTCACTTTCTAAAAAACTGCCCACAAAGCTTAAAACGATTTTAAGTACTGCTGCATACGGGAGTTGCTTGCCTCAAAGCTCCCTTCTACTTGACTCACCACCAAATTTGAGTCCAAGAATATCTTCACCTTTTCTGCCCTAAGCTGCTAGGCCGCCTTGAGGCTGAAAATGAGGGCTTCATACTCGACCTTGTTATTGGGGGCACAAAAACCCAACCTCAGTGACTTTTCCAATCGAACTCCTTCAGGGGATATCATTACGATCCCGACTCCCGATCCTCTTGTATTAGATGCCCCATCCACATATATGCACCACCTCCTGGCCATGACCTAGCATACCCTAACAGGAATCTTTGACTTAGGGGTGAACTCAGTAATGAAATTTGCCAGCACCTAACCCTTTATAGCGCTCCAAGGTTTATACTATATGTCAAACATTCCCAACCTGGTTCCCCACTTAGTTATCCTTCTAGTAAAATTTGATCTCCTTAAAAGAGACTGGAGGGAATGCTCGGTAAGAACCCATACAGTATGTGCTTGGAAATAATGCGGTAGCTTCCTTGTAGCATGCACAAGAGCTAAAGCCACTTTTTCTAGCAACAAATACCTGGTTTCATAGTCCACCAACGTTTTACTAAGGTAATATACTGGCCTCTGAATCCCTTCCTGATGTCTTAAAAAAACCAAGCTCTCGGCGTAGTTGGAAACTGCTAGGTACATGTATCAATCTTCCTCAGGGTCTGGTTAAGACAAGACAGGAGGACTCATCAAATAAGACTTCAAGTCTTTGAACGCTGCATCATATTCCTTCGTCCACTAAAAGCCCTTCCACTTCTTCAATAGCTGAAAGAAGGGTCTGCACTTGTCGGCCGATCTTAAAACGAATCTATTCAAAGCAGCAACCATCGCCGTGAGCTTCTGCACTTCCTTTGGATTAGTAGGGGGTTTGAGCTATTGAATGGTCTTAATTTGGTCGGGGTTGACTTCTAATCCCCGCATAGTTATCATATAACCTAGTAACTTTCTTGACCCCACGCCGAAAGCTCATTTGTCTGTATTGAGGCGTAACTTATGCTATCTCAATATTTCGAACACTTCCACCAAGTAAAAGACATGCTTCACCTCTCTTTTGCTCTTCACAACCATGTCATCAATATAGACTTCCACTATTTCACCGATCTGGCCTTGGAACATTCTGGTCATCATTCGCTAGTACGTTGCCCCTACATTCTTTAATCCGAAAGGCATCACCGTATAATGATAGTTACCCTCAGGAGATATAAAGGAAGTTTTTTCTTGATCCTCGGTTGCTAAAGCGATCTGATGGTAGCCCTGAAAAGCATCTAGGAAACTCATCCTCTGGTGCCTAACTGTAGGATCCACCAACTGATCTATTTTCGGTACAAGGAATGGGTCCTTTGGGAACGCTCGGTTAAGATCGGTAAAATCAACACAAACCCTCCACTTAGCATTCTTCTTTTTAACCACAACTATATTAGACAACCATTTAGGAAAGAAAACCATTTTGATAGCCCCCGCTTGCTTCAACTTCTTCACTTCCTTTTTTACTGCTTCCACATGAGGTTTTGCCAATCTCCTGGGTTTCTGCTTCTCCGGTGTGGCTGAAGGATTAACATTCAACTAATGCGTAATAAAGGTCGGCTCCACCCCGGGCACTTCTTATGGGCTTCAGGCAAAGACGTCCAAATTCTGCACCAACGCTAATAGGATTTCTACCCAATCTTCCAATTGCATTTTTTTTCCTACCCTAAAGTACCTATCAGTGTAAGGTAAAATTTGTACCCAAACTAATTCCGTCGCACTGTCTACCCCCGAGTTACTCTTGGCATCCTGTAATTGCTATAACTGTTCGGTTCCAACCTGATCCTTTTGCTTGTTCTCATGATTTATGGCAACTACGAGGCATTGTCTTGCTTCCTTCTGGTTGACGCACACCACTGCCATCCCATTCTCTAATGGGAATTAAATCTTCTGATGCAACGTAGAAGGTATTGCCCCCATAACATGAATCCAGGGCTACCCCAAGATCACAGTATACAGTGAGAAAGCATTAACCACAATAACGTTCACTTCAACCTTTTTTCCTTCAGTCACTACGGGGAGTTTTATTTGTCCCTCGGTTATTACCACTTTCCCGTCAAACCCAACCAAAGGGGTGTCATATTTACTTAAATCCTCCGGTCTTAACCCTAACCCCTTGTAAAGGTTGAGGTACATGATCTCCGCCCCACTACCTTGGTCCACTAAGACTGTCTTAACCAGGAATTCCTTGATTCTTGAGGTCACCACCAAAGTGTCATGTGGCTGAGATATTCCCTCTAAGTCTTCTTCACTGAACATGATTGGGACCGCGGTTTTTTTGGGCTCCTTCTCTGGTCGGCTCAAAATGTCTACCTCCGGTGGGGTCACAGCATTCAACATACCCTTTTGATGACTCATGCTAACTTCCCTAGAGATCGCATGAACGACCTCAATGATTCCAAGGGGTGGTGGAAGCATGTTGGTGGCCCGACTCCCCAAGCTTTAGCAGGTATTCACCCCTTCTTAACCGATCAAAAATTCCTTGAAACGCCCTGCTTTCACCAGCTGCTCCAAGTGTGACCTTTTTCTCTATGATATGTGCAATATAAACTTTAATTTCTTCTAACGGGATTCCCGGCCATCGAAAATAAGGCTCATTCTTGATGCGTTTGAGAATCTTATAGACGGGTTCTTTAAATGTCACATTAACCCTCTCGGTACGTTGCGCCGAACCCTCCCAAGTGGTTCTCGACTCCTCCCTAGTACTCTGCTGAAGCTTCTCTGGGCGATACTCCTTGCGATATTGTAATGGGGTCAGGGCTTTGCCTTTGCCCTACAATCAGTCATCTTCCAGTCTCTTATACTCCTTAATCCTTCTCATCAGCTGATGCATGTCTTCGGGAGGTTGCATGGTTAGTGAATCTCTCAACACTGACCCCTCGAGGAGACCTATTCGAAAGGTGCTGGCTGCTGCTTGCCCATTTCCCCTTCCTATCTTATTATATAACTCACAGTACCTATTCGTATAAGACTGAAGGGTTTCACCACTCCTCATCCTCATGGATAACAAAGAACCTATTGGCTGAGGAACTTTTTTGCATGTTATAAATCGGGCTCCAAACGCTTACATCAATTCCTCAAAGTTTTAGATAGACCCCTTCCTCAGACAGTTAAACCACCTCACAACCCTTCATTATGAGAATTAAGCGACATGATTTGTATATAGTGACTCACATGCTCCACCAGGTCGGTTTTTCCATCATAGATGGTGAACAGAGGCCGCATGAACCATCTTAGCATTTCCGTATGCTCTGTCTCATTGAAGAATCGTGATTGGGCAGCTCTCCTCAATGCTTGACTCATTGCATCTAGAGCGGCATTACAGTGTCCGTGCCTTTCACAATGGGGAGACTCGTGATAACGTTCCATAGTTTCACGGGATCTGTCTCTTAACCAACGCGAGCAACTACCTCGAGATGACTCCTTGGTAATGTAGTTGGGATCATCAAACGAATCCTCCCAATCTCTTCGGTGGTGTCGGCCTCTCAACTCAATTTCTAGATCATTAACCTGCTTCCATAGATTCTCCAATTCCCGCACCCGGTCACGGAAACGAGATCGCTCGAGAACATAAGATACAATTCTTTCACCCTGTGAAGACCCCTCATCAGAGTCTACCCTTGTCTCGTGCCTATCTTGCATATGTTGCTGCTCCCTTCTACGCTCCCTTTCTAGCCTCCTGCGACCCCTTGATGAGGCCCTTGAATAATTTCCTCTGCTAGAACCTTCTCTGACAGGTGGTCCCTCCATAGTCAGACAGTATCAGACTAGTTCAAAGCCCTAGAAATGAGTAAGATCCTTACAGACGGCGCCAATTGTGAGCACCAAAAACCCTTCCTGTAATCGTGTTTGGTCCCCCAATTAATTTATATGTGGGAAGTATCTCGATCCTACAGGTTAGGCCTTTTAACTTAGCCTAGATCGCCCCAACCAACTCTCACTCCCAATACCCTCTTATTGATTCTCCCTATTCCCCTGTGTTCCCCAGTGTTTCACTCTCAGTCTCTCCCTTTCCCAGTTGTTCCAACCCTCAGCTTTGTGTGCTTCAGTCCCTTATATAGCCTCCTCTTAGTGGGGATGAAATGATTACCTTTCGTTGGTTTCCATGCAATCCCATTTTCACCTCTAATCCCCAGAACAGTCATATCCTATGAAGATTCTCTCAAAACTTGTTCCAGACGCCAAATAGTGTTCGGAAATGGATTTCCCAAAGGCATTAACTATGATCGGCTACCGACCTAAATAAGCCCCGTCCACTTGCTGAATTCTCTTGGTCATCGGTTTGCACTAGTCCCAACATGGTACATTTCCCAATTACTGCGACTAGACCTTAACACATCCACTTGGCTACCTGAACCGCCTTGGGTCACCTAGGCCTAAACCCTTACATATGGGCCGTTCTAGGTCACTTGGGCCCGACCCCCTACAATTACATATACTATCTCATCTTCAAATTTCTTAATTTGTCCTGTCTTGATACATACATATATATATATATATATATATATATAATATTCTTTTCTTTTTCCACAATTATTCACTAACCAAACAGGAAGTCAGCAAAAGGATCACATTCAAACTTAAAAGAAAAGAATTAAGAACTTGATATTTTGAATTACGCATAATCAACGAACAAAATTAATAACTTGGACGTGGAGTAGATCAGTACCCTATGCATATAATGAATTTTAATTTCAGGATTTTTAAAATCCATTGTAACTTTGTAAGTTTCAATTGCAAATATCATATAAAATACAATAAATTAGCCCAGTTTATTTTTTAAGGATCGATGAAAAACAATTATAACTCACAAAATAGCCTTCCAAAAAATTTTTTAAATGACTTGGCATTGGTTAAGAGCTTGTAAGTTGTAACTCAATTGTATTATATCCGATTCTCCCTCGAACTTGTTCTAACTTGTGTAAAAAAACATAGCATGACTTGGACTTCGAAAAGAAAGAAAAGAAAAAGGTCGATGACTTGTGCCCCTTTTATGGGGGTTAATCAGGTTCAATCTATCCTTTCTATTTGTGCTTACCAAATAAAATAAAATGTTTTACTGTAGGAACCGCCTGCGTTGCAAATTCCAAATTTGCCACGCTTTGAAAGTAAAGATTGGAAAATTTTGCCCTTGTATGCAGAAATGAAATAACTTCCAGTATTTCTATACAACAAAGAAGTGTCAATCTGTATAATATAATGCAAATCCATTAGAAATTACTGTCACTCTGACTGATCTGAGCTGATCAGTTGCGAAGGAAAAACAACTTTTTCAAAGCTTTCAAAACTACAACCATGTTGGTTCTTTTACTTGTTTTAGACATCTTCAAGGCCTGAAGACAGAAAAACTCTACAAACTCTTTGGTTGCACCAACTTCAGACTCGTAATCCAATCCACCCCCCCTTGAAAATCTCTCAGCTTCTCTCTTCTTGCCTATGGAAGACTCCCTTTGTAGCTCCTCATTGAAGTCCTCCCACAACATGTCCATTTTCTCCTCTGGTGACTCTAAGTTTGGAGCATCATTCTCAGACTTTGTCTTGCTTTCTACATAGGAAAAGTTATTCCTAGAAAAACCTTCCCCTCTACCATAATCTTCATCAAGATTATAATCTGGATAAACTAGAGAAGTAACACGCCACAACGATGGGGAAATTATAAAGTGAGGAATGGGGTTGGCACTGACTTTTGGGAAACTGAAATCTTCTGTGACTGTAAGCATAGTTTTAATTGTTGGTTGTTGGATAGCTTTTTGTAGAAAGAAAAAAAGTGTTTTGCTAAATGAATGCCTAGTGAGTACCTTCTTTTTTTTTGGTTGAGGAACACCTAGTGAGTACCTTACTGTGCTTGATTGTCCTCATATTTATATACGTAGAAGAAGGGGCACAAGCGAAGCATCATAATGAAAATTTGGTCATCTTGGCCAGCGCCGGATTGTTCGGAGGAGGACTAAATGATAATTAGTGATGTCTTTAGGTCAATTGGAATTGAATGTTGAAAGTTACAGATCGAAAACCCCCTCTGGTTGGCATAAAAGAAAATTTAGTGGTTGGTGTAGAGCCCCACTAACACCTCCTCATCCATACCAAGGTTAGCATCCTCATTTTGCTTGACAAACAGTTGCTTGTGTTTTACTTCTACTAGCTACCAAGTACTAACTCTTTCATTGTTTCCACTTTGCATATGTAGCTCCTAACCAAGTACTAACTCTTTCATTGTTTCCACTTTGCATATGTAGCTCCCTTGTGGTGGAGACATTATTCAATAAGTCTGACAGGACCACATCAACAATGTCTAGTCATTCTCTCACTCAATAAAATACACGTCAAAAAAAAAAAAAAAAAAGAAGTAAGATGCTAAGTTATAAGGTCAATTACACCATTAAATAAAAAATAAATAAAAAATTTCATCTCTCTGGTGAGAGCAAATCCTCTGCACCACAAAAAGAAAAAAGAATCAAGATCTTTGTGCCCAATCAAATGACCGTTGTTGCCTTCGTAGCCTTGAATTTGAAGCGGGTGCACTAGCCAACACGGGTATGCTTCAGAACGAGAAGAGCATGTCCATGATCAGCCATGGTTTTTTTATTAAATGAGACTATAGCTTTGGAAATGATAGCTTTGTTAAAGTAATGCTATAGCTACAAAATATTTTTTGCAATTTTTTTATAAATTACAAATGTGACATGGCTTCAACTATTAATATAGTGAAACTAGATCTTTAAAAATTCAAAATAAACTTTTATTAGAATGTCATAAAATATTGTTTGAAAAATCCCAATTAGCAAAAATTGTCCCTATCACATCACATCCTCTCTCCCTCTCTCTCCCTCTCTCTCATATTGAACTTTGCATCTTCCATGAAGAATACTCACCCAAATCCACGTCAGCCATTTGATTTGTTCGATCCAATTAATGACTCGGACTAATCTATGTGCCAGGAAATCGACCTGATCAGTCAGGTCGAGTTTAATAACACAAATCTTATGAGATATCTCTCTCACAACATGTGAGACTCACAAATGTTATAAGAGAGATGTCTTATAAAACTGTCCTATAAGAATAAAAGGCACCATTACGAAGAAGAAAAAGACAGTGAAAAGTTAGAACAACAATACATAAGAAGAAAAATAGCCGTGAGTGAAAAGTTAGGGGAACAAGGAACAACACATAGAAGTGAGATAAGAAAGTAAATCACGTGCGGTAGTGGGAAATGGAAAAGTGGGTTAATAGGAACCTTCTTGGAAGGTTCATTGCTCACAAATAACCAAACCTGTTTGTTTATTTACCAAACCATAACCAGTTGCTTTTTTAATAAATATATAACTAACAATTTGATCACTTAATTTGAATTTTTTTTAAATATAAAAAAAAAATGTCATATTAAATGTATCAATTCATACTACTCCCTCCGTTCCAATTTATTTGTCCTGTTTGAAAAGTCAAATTTTTAAAAGAATATCATTTATTGTCTTGTCTGCCTTATAAAAATTTATAAGTTTATAAAACTACCCTTAAATAAATTTATCAGTTTTTTTTTTTTTTAAATAGTTATTCTTATTGAGGCAACAAAAAATGTCCCCCAATTAGATTGATTTTTTAAATATTTGTTAATTATCTTTTCAAATAGTTTTGAAAATAAAGTAGGGATATAATAGGAACATTAGTAAATTAATGACTTTTATTTTTAGAAATAGGACAATATTTTGGGACAACCCAAAATGGAATAGAGGACAAATAAATTGAGACGGTGGGAGTATTATTTAGGATTAATCAACAAAAACACACACGCGCACGCGCGCGCGCGCGCGCGCACACACACACACACTATTAATAACAAGATTCTTTATTTAAGTTTCATCATTTTGCAAACTAATGTATCCTGTTAAACTCTCTAAAATATCCCTATCTTTTAGTTAAATCATTTTAAATTTAAAAATACAAACTAATTAAAAGTGTAATTTATTATTTTTAAAAAAAATTTCTAAGTTTTAGGCTTTCAAATTTTTATCAAAATTCTAAAACTTAGGACACTATATCTATCTCACTTTTAAACATTATTTCACTAGACTCAAAATAAAAAATAAAAAAGAGTCTTATTGGACGTCTGTGGTAAGTCTAGTGTGTGTATGTGTGTATATATATATGTATGTATGTATGAATGTATGTATGTATGTTTGTATATATGATCTTGAATGGTATATTGATATACATCGGTACCAAAATATTTTGTTTTAACCAATCCAGAATTAAATTTAAAACTAGGTTTTGTTTGAATTTATTTATTTTTGTTATTTTCAAACGAAAAAGGGGATTTTTGGTGTGGACTTATTGACCCTATGCCATGAAATAGTAAGTGTAATAATTTATTACATTTACTACTAGGATCTTGATGGAGCTATCATTGTGGGCTTTGCTTGAATTTTGAGCATTGGAAGCTCTAAACACAAATATTGGAGTAGAGGGCATTTCATTTCAACCTGCCTTCTTATCTGGCTTAACTTCTTTTTAAGCCTTTTGTTTTGCATTGCATATATATAATTTTCTACTTGTAGATTTTTCTTTTATTGTTTCTCTTTGTTATTTGTGTTGGATTTTTACAGAGGTGCAGTTGATCTTAATATAGTAGATGAAGAGGTCGTATGTTTTGTCTAATGGATTCATCTTTAAATTTAATTTCTTGAAGTCTGGGCTCCCGCTCATGGTGTCTCCATGAATCTTGGTTAGAGCATTATAAAACTAGTTCAATTGATAAAACCATCATCTCACTGAATAAGAAAATATCACAAATATTTGTGTCAAGGTTTCTGCATGACAAGGCAGCAGTAACAGCATTTTTTTGGAGAAAAGGGAAATAAAAAATTGTACATTGTTAGTGAAATTTATCAAAAGAAACTTCATTGTTCTCAGAACAATTTTGATGATGGTGAAGGATGGTAGTATGGCTACGTTATAATCCTAGTATCCATATGTTATAATCCTAGTGTCCCACATGGATTAAGTATAAACTTAACCATGTGTTTATAAGCTCTTTGGCACCTTCCCCTTGCAAGCCAAGGGTGAGTTCTACACACAGATTTCTAACATTTGGTATCAAAGTCAACCACCATGTCGAGTATAAAATGTGGCACGTGTCTATTAATGAAGAGTATAAAATGTTGTCATTCTTGGACTCTCTAGAATTCTCTCTCTCTCTCTCTCTCTCTCTCTCCTCTTTACTCCTCTAAGTTCTTCATTGTTTGCTTGTTTCACAGTTGTTCTTGTATTCAAGCTTTATTCAATTTCTTGCACGGTATTAGAGCAATCGATCCCTACCAATACAAGCTCAACAATGGCAGCTTTAACTTCAACAACTTCATCTTCTACTATGTCTCCATCACCAACAACTTCACCAATCAATCTCGTCAATTAGCCTATATTGTTGTTGTCAAATATGGCTAACATGATGACTGTTAAACTTGACAATTTGAATTACATAGTTTGGAAGCACCAGATCTCAATGGTGCTGGAAACTTACTTAATGATTGAGCTTCTAGATGAAGTTCAGCTTGTTCCAAAGAAATTTATGAAGGATCTTTCTGGTGCCAAAGAAATTTATGAAGGATCTTTCTGGTGCTGTTATTACAGTACTCAATCCAAACTATTGGATGTTCTTCAGCCTTGGAAGTATGGAGAGTTTTGGAAAATAGATTCTCCTCTATCTCTAGATCAAATGTGATGAATCTCAAGGGAGAATTGCATAATATCAGAAAAGGCTCAGATTCTATCTGCAGAAAATCAACGTCATTAGGGTTAACAGTAGTTGGAGTTTTACTAGATGATGAAGAGTTGCTTCATGTTGCAATCGAAGGACTTCCAAAGGAATTCAATGCTTTCGGGTCTGCCGTTAGGACTAGGAGCACAAAATTGGAATTTGATGAATTAGCAACCATGCTAAATACAGAAGAATAATCACTGAATGAAGGTATGGAGATTAAAGATCCTACCTTCGCTATGGTTGTCAACACAACACCTAGGCCAAACAACAATGGTGGTTACAACAACACCTATAATCAGTCTTCTAATCGAGGCAGAGGTAGAGGCAATAACAACAGAGGTCGAGGAAAAGGCTTTACACCTAATCAGTTTTCACAGTATTCAATCAAGGTTCTAGAACAAGATTAGAAAGACCTACCTGTCAAATATGTGGCAAAGTTGGCCATCTAGCTATAGACTACTACCATAGGATGGATTATGTTTATCAAGGTAAACATCCGCCTACAAAATTGGTAGCAATGGCCACTTCATCAAACTCAATGATTGCACAAGAGTAGCCTTGGCTAGCTAACAGTGCAATTACTGACCATGTCACCTCTAGCCTAAGTCATCTCAGATTCTCAACTTTCCTAAACCTTCACATCTAGCCTAAGTCATCTCAGATTCTCAGCTTTCCTAAACCTTACACTGGACAGGATCATCTCACAGTTGGTAATGGACAAAACTTGTCTATTACACACATAGGTAATACTCTCATTCCTTCATCTAATTCAACTATTCAACTCAAAAATGTGTTAAGAGTTCCTTCTATAGCATCTAATCTTGCATATATTCACAAAATTTGTCTTGACAATAACAATTGGTGTTATTTTGATGAAAACACCTTATCAACCCAGGCTTTGACCACAGGGACAGTGCTCTACAAGGGCAAAAGTGAAGGTGGATATATCTAATATACCTTCACAAGGAACCTAAGCTTCTTCTACCTCACAAAATTTGCAATTCTGTCTTCACCTCACCTCCTAGCTGGCTTCTGTGGCACAATAGACTTAGGCATCCTAATTACCAAGTTCTTAATTTTCTTTTGCAAGATGAAAACTTGTCTTTTGTAAGTGTTCAAACTTTGCTAGTTCTTGCATACATTGTCTTCATGGAAAGATGCATAAACTTCCCTTTCCTAGTTCTAAGTTTGTTGCACATTCACCCTTTGAACTTGTACACATTGATCCGTGGGGTCATGTACCTCTTGATTCAATAAATGGCTTCAAGTATTATGTCATATTTGTTGATCACTTTACTCGTTTCACTTGGTTGTATCTGTTTGTCAATAAATCTAAAGTTTATTCAAAATTTGTCACATTCAAGGCTACGGTTGAGAATCAATTCTCAACAACTATCAAAACACTAAGGTCTGATGGTGGAGGCGAGTACACTTCTAAAACCTTTGAGTCATATCTTGCCTTTCATGGTATTGTGCATCGAATTTCTTGTCCCTGTACTCCTCAACAAAATGGATAAGTGGAACGAAAACATAGACACTTAATTGAAACCACTATCACACTTCTTTTCCAAGCTTCTTTACCATCTTAATACTGGTCCTTTGCTGTCCAAACTGCCACAAGTCTCATTAATCTTCTTCCCACTACTACTCTTAGCTTCCTATCACCCTAGTTCAAACTCTATGGACATCATCCAAATATAACACATCTCAAAGTGTTTGGTTGTGTCTGCTATCCTTACATTAGAACTTACACTAAGCACAAACTTGAGCACAGGACTAAAGATGTTGGAAAACTGGTTTTTCATCTCATGCAAAACCCATAGCGGAAGCAACACAAGAATCTACGTCATTCATGATAGATAACATGAAACCTTGAAATTTAGAACAAAGAAAAGAAAGCGTACCTTGATGCAGTGAAATTCAAAAACAAGACTTGAGAATACCTTCAATCTTCATCCCAATTCCATGTGGTGCTCAAGATGAGTGGTCTCTCAATCAGTTCTTGTGACATTGATTTTCTTTTGGAAAAGTATATTTCCAAGATTCTATAGAGAAAAACAGTTTTCTCTTCCTTTTAATCCTACGTACGTTTTAACTGCCTTGGCGGTTACTTTATTTAATAACTCTTATTAAATAAATAAATGATTATCTAATTGGGTTAGCCTTTTTGAGCCAACCCAATTGGGCTTAAGTGTGTGGCTTGAGATGGGACCACAGGGACTAATAAGGCTTTAGCTCCAATGGGCCTCAGACTTATCTGTCAACTCTTGACAAGCCTAAAGTTATCATTAATTATATAACAAGTATCACTATGGAAATATAATTGCACTTTAGGCCTTATTAATAAATTATTTCCCAAGACTCTAATATGATATCATTTGACCCCTCTATGGAATATCCATAGTGAACAAAGTCATAATAAACTGTCACTTTGTAAACAACTATTTTATTCCTTGAGTACCCAATTTAATCTTTTTGTTATTCATATTTATGAAATTTAATTTCATAAATATAAACTTTAGTAACTCTTTACTAAAGTGGCTAGCCCTAAATAACCAGTTCCCATTAAACTTATCTCAAGAGGATATTTTGTGTCTTTTTAGAAAGAGATTATGGATTCCATCTTGAGAATATGTGTTCCCTCAACACTATGTGTGGTTATCCAACATACTGAGGTTTTGACCGTTAAACTAGATCTCACTCCTAATATATCAAATTAACCTACATTTCATGGTCAGGTTCACTATCCTTTTAGGATTGAGAGTCTATGAAATTAGAAGTTATGAGATTAATTATTCAAGTGACAGTTGTTAATTGAATAATTAATCTCATAACGATCCAGTTCAACATGTCTTACATACTTAAGACATATCAACACATCAACTAGAAGTCTCAACTTCCATGATCAAGACAAACCATCTTAGTTAATGCATTATAGTCTTTGCAAATGAAATGCCCAATTTCATCACCGACTATGAACTATATTTTGAGTTTACAAGGAACTTGTGATTTATATTTTCTGTAATTAAATCACATACAATGCATCTCAAGGACTATGATAATGTCCAATTAGTTCATTTATAAATAGTCTCATATAATTAAACAGTTTAATTATTTATAAAATTCAAATAAATTGGATTTTAGGGAACAAACCCTAACAAAAGAATGTATCTTCCTTGGTTATTCCACTATTTCTAAAGAGTATTTATGTCTTGACTTGCAAACTAAGCACTTGTACACTTCTAGGCATGTGTTGTTTAATGAATCCGAATTTCCTTTTCTCCATTTCCAATAGTCTAGTTCTATTCCTTTCACTCCCAAACCAGCTCTCGATATTTGGTTATCAAATCTGCTCTATTTGCACTCTTCAAAATAACCATCCATTTTAGATTCATATGTGTGTTAGGATTAGTGCCCTTAAATCCTATTGTATGATGCTATGTATATTATTATTTATGACATTATGTACGACTTAATGTTGTGATTAATAAAGTTGTTTTATTATTATCTAAAATAATGGTAACATGAATATTAAGATATTATCATATAGTCCATGAGATGCATAGTATGTGATTTATGTGAAAAGTCACAGAAAATATAAATCACAAGTTTTTTGTAAACTTAGAATATTAGTTCGTAGTCGGTGATGAAATTAGGCATTTCATCTGCAAAAACAATAACATATCAATTAAGATGTTTTGTCTTGATCATGAAAGTGGAGACTTCTAGTTGATATATTGATATATTTTAAGAGTGAAGACATGTTGAACAGGACCGCTGTAAAATTTATTATTCTCCTAACGACTGTCAAATGAATAATAAATCTCACGACTTATATTTACATGAACTCTTACTCCTGAGAGAATAATGGACCTGATCATGAAGTGTAGGTTGCTTTGATATATCAGGAGTGAGATCTAATGTAACGGTCAAAATCTCAGTATGTTGGGCAGCCACATTTAGTGTTGATGGAACATATATTTTCAAGATGAAATTTATAGTCTCTTAATGGAGATACAAAATACTCACTTGAAATAAGTTTAATGGGTTTGTTATTCAAAGAGTTAGACCTAACTACTATGGTAAGAAATTACTAAAGTATATATTTATGAAATTGGATTTCATAAATAGATGATGAATAACTTAAAAGGATTAAATCAGGTACTCAAGGATTAAGATGTAGTAATTTACAAAGTGGCAATCCACATTCATGACTTTGTATTACTACGAATATTTTATGAAGGGGTTGCATGTACAATAAAGTCTTGGGATATAATTTATTAATAAGGCCTAGAGTGCAATTATATTTATATAGTGGTATTTGATGATGAAGCAAAAAAATTATCTCTAGCTCATCCATAGTGGTCGTCTAGGAGCTAAGGGCCATGTATTCGAAGAAGTAGTCCACAGGGAAAATTCCTATGGATGATCACATAACACTTAGGAATTTCTCAATAAGGGATTTTACCTACATATGTTGAAAATACAGACCACACGATGCTTTGAAATGAGAACAAAGCTCTTATTTATCGTCGTAACTTCTTTACAAATACCTAACTTCCAGCAACAGTTGTAGTGGATATGATTAGAAGTTATAACTCCTATAACCGTTGTGAAGGTTATGTCTGAACTTACTAGTTCCCACAAATTTTGGAGAAGTTACCAAGCGAATAACCATTCCAAGGCCCGCTATATAAGGACTCGCCTACATCAAACAAAAGTAAGTTTTTTCTTAAATTGACTCCTCAAAAATTGGAACTCTATTTTTCAGAGAGAGACTAATTTAATCATCGGAGGGCACTTGGCCGATCCACCCCGGTCGCCTTTTAATTTTATGTTCTTCCTTTCAGGTTTTCCAAGTAAATCATTGTTTCACTGAAGCCTGGAACATTCAGCCTACTGATTCTGTGCAGTATCAGTTGGCGTCGTCTATGGGGAAGGATATTTGTGTTAGGCAAATTCATCTTTCTTAGACAAAAGGTTGTATGGTTTGGACAAGATCAAGGGCAACAAGCCCAGGCCACCAAGAGAGTAGGGATGCTTCCAGTAATCCCAACTGTGATCGATAATCAGCACCGATCACACAACCACCTTCCATTCAACACATACAATCCATGGCAGCCGCCATGGTGGAGTTAACCTGTCAGAACCAAGAGTTGACTAGGGAGATTGGTCTAAGAAGGCAACGTCATGAAAGATATGCGGAAGAGCAAGCCCAAGGTCAAGAAGATAGAGGAGAGAATGCCGAGCCTGAGAACCAATCAAGAGGTACCGCTTCACGGAGGATGCCACATTTGGAGAGAGAGATGGATCAGATAAGGAAGGCTATGGACGAAATGAGGGAGAACATGAGAAGGACGAACCCAATAGACAACTTAGTTCAACAAACAGACTCCCTTTTTCATGGCTTCCATTAATAGTCACCCATTGCCTCCTAAGTTCAAAATGTCTTCCTTGGACTCGTATAATGGAACGCGTGACCCATGTGACCATATTGCAACTTTCAAGACTACAATGCATCTTCAGGGGGTTCTAGACGAAATCTTGTGTAGGGCCTTCCCTACAACCCTCAAAGGACTAGCACGAGCTTGGTTTAGTAAAATACCTCCCAACACAGTGGGTTCTTTCGAAGAATTGAGTAAGCTATTTGTCAACAATTTTATCGGAGGATAAAGACACAAGCGCTCCTCGTCCAGCCTGTTAACTATAGAGTAAGGGGAAAACGAAAGCTTGCGATCATTCATTACTCACTTCAATAAAGAAGCCCTCACGGTAGACGAGATGGACGACAAGCTGTTATTGGCTGCCTTCCATAATGAAGTCAACTCAGATTTGTTCATCCATAAGCTATACGAGCAGAATCCTTAAACATGGCTGAACTCGTCCATTCAGCCCAAAATTTCATGAATGCAGAAGATGCAATCATAGCCATGAAGAGGAAAGCAGAACGTATGGAATTAGATCCCCCTCGTCATACCGAACAGGGTCTTCGTCCAAAGAAAGCTCGAACAGGAGAGAAGAACGATTGAGATAATAGGAAGACGGGCTCGTCCTCAGGAAGAAGTCAGAACTACACGCCCTTAAACGCTCCACTTGATCAAGTACTTATGCAAATTAAAGATGATCCTTCTTTGAAGTGGCCAGAGAAAATGAAGGGAGATCCTGAGGACATATTGAACTGGACCGCTGTGAGATTATTATTCTCCTAACGACTGTCAAATGAATAATAAATCTCATGGCTTATATTTGCATGAACTCTTAATCCTGAGAGAATAATGGACATGATCATGAAGTATAGGTTACTTTGATATATCAAGAGTGAGATCTAAAGTAACGGTCAAAACCTCAGTATGTTGGGCAGCCACATTTAGTGTTGATGGAACATATATTCTCAAGATAGAATTCATAGTCTCTCAACGGAGATACAAAATATTACCTTGAGATAAGTTTAATGGGTTTGTTATTCAAAGAGTTAGACCTAACCACTATGGTAAGAAATTACTAAAGTATATATTTATGAAATTGGATGTCATAAATATATGATGAATAACTTAAAAGGATTAAACCAAATACTCAAGGATTAAGATGTAGTAATTTACAAAATGGCAGTCCACATTCATGACTTGAAATTACTATGAATATTTTATGAAGGGTTGCATGTAAAATAAAGCCTTGGGATATAATTTATTAATAAGGCCTAGAGTGCAATTATATTTATATAGTGGTATTTGATGATGAAGCAAAAAAATTATCTCTAGTTCATCCATAGTGGTTGTCCAGGAGCTAAGGGCCATGTATTTGAAAAGGTAGTCCACAGGGAAAATTCCTATGGACGATCACGTAACACTTAGGAATTTATCAATAAGGGATTTTACCTACATATGTTGAAAATTCAGACCACACGGTGCTTTGGAATGAGAACGAAGCCCTTATTTATTGCCGTAACTTCTTCACAAATACCTAACTTCCAGCAACAGTTGTAGTGGATATGATTAGAAGTTATAACTCCTATAACCGTTGTGAAGGTTATGTCTGAACTACCTAGTTCCCACAAATTTTGGGGAAGTTACCAAGCAAATAACCACTCCAAGGCTCGCTATATAAGGACTCGCCTACATCAAACCAAAGTAAGATTTTTCTGAAATTGACTCCTCAAAAATTGGAACTCTATTTTTCAGAGAGAGACTAATTTAATCATCGGAGGGCACTTGGCCAATCCACCCCAGTCGCCTTTTGATATTGTGTTCTTCCTTTCAGGTTTTCCAAGAAAATCATTGTTTCACTGAAGCCTGGAACATTCAACCTATTGATTCTGTGCAGCATCAGTTGGCATCGTCTGTGGGGAAGGATATTTGTGTTAGGCAAATTCATCTTTCTTAGACAAAAGGTTGTATGGTTCGGACAAGATCAAGGGCAACAAGCCCAGGCCACCAAGAGAGTAGGGACGCTTCCAGTAATCCCAACTGTGATTGACAGTCAGCACTGATCACACAACCATCTTCCATCCAACACATACAATCCATGGCAGCCGCCATGGCGGAGTTAACCCGTTAGAACCAAGAGTTGACTAGGGAGATTGGTCTAAGAAGGCAACGTCATGAAAGATATGCGGAAGAGCAAGCCCAAGGTTAAGAAGATAGAGGAGAGAATGTCGAGCCTAAGAACCAATTAAGAGGTACCGCTTCACGGAGGGTGCCACATTTGGAGAGAGAGATGGATCAAATAAGGAAGGCTATGGACGAAATGAGGGAGAACATGAGAAGGACGAACCCAATAGAGGACTTAGTTCATCGAACAGACTCCCCTTTTCGTGGCTTCCATCAATAGTCACCCATTGCCTCCTAAGTTCAAAATGCCTTCCTTAGACTCGTATAATGGAACGCGTGACCCATGTGACCATATTGCAACTTTCAAGACTACAATGCACCTTCAGGGGGTTCCATACGAAATCATGTATAAGGCCTTCCCTACAACCCTCAAATGACCAGCATGAGCGTGGTTTAGTAAAATACCTCCCAACATAGTGGATTCTTTCGAAGAATTGAGTAAGCTATTTGTTAACAATTTTATCGGAGGACAAAGACACAAGCGCTCTTCGTCCAGCCTGTTAACTATAAAGTAAGGGGAAAATGAAAGCTTGCGATCCTTCATTACTTACTTCAATAGACAAGCTCTCAAGGTAGACGAGATGGACGACAAGCTGTTATTGGCTGCCTTCCATAATGAAGTCAATTTAGATTTGTTCATCCATAAGCTATACGAGCAGAATCCTTAAACATGGTTGAACTCGTCCATTCAGCCCAAAATTTTATGAATGCAGAAGATGCAATCATAGCCAAGAAGAGGAAGAAAGCAGAACGTATGGAATTGGATCCCCCTCGTCATACCGAACAGGGTCTTCGTCCAAAGAAAGCTCGAACAGGAGAGAAAAAGGATTGAGATAATAGGAAGATGGGCTCGTCCTCAGGAAAAAGTCAGAACTACACGCCCCTAAACGCTCCACTTGATTAAGTACTTATGCAAATCAAAAATGATCCTTCTTTGAAGTGGCCAGAGAAAATGAAGGGAGATCCTGAGGACATATTGAACTAGACCGCTGTGTGATTTATTATTCTCCTAATGACTGTCAAATGAATAATAAATCTCACAACTTACATTTGCATGAACTCTTAATCCTGAGAGAATAATAGACATGATCATGAAGTGTAGGTTACTTTGATATATCAGGAGTGAAATCTAAAGTAATGGTCAAAACCTCAGTATGTTGGGTAGCCACTTTTAGTGTTGATGGAACATATATTCTCAAGATGGAATTCATAGTTTCTTAAACGGAGATACAAAATATTCCCTTGAGATAAGTTTAATGGGTTTGTTATTCAAATAGTTAGACCTAACCACTACGATAAGAAATTACTAAAGTATATATTTATGAAATTGGATGTCATAAATATATGATGAATAACTTAAAAGGATTAAACCAGGTACTCAAGAATTAAGATGTAGTAATTTACAAAGTGGTAGTCCACATTCATGACTTTGTATTATTATGAATATTTTATGAAGGTTTGCATGTACAATAAAGTCTTTGGATATAATTTATTAATAAGGCCTAGAATGCAATTATATTTATATAGTGGTATTTGATGATGAAGCAAAAAAATTATCTCTAGTTCATCCATAATGGTCGTCCAGGAGCTAAGGGCCATGTATTCAAAAAGGTAGTCCACAGGGAAAATTCCTATGGACGATCACGTAACACTTAGGAATTTCTCAATAAGGGATTTTACCTACATATGTTGAAAATTCAGACCACACAGTGCTTTGGAATGAGAACAAAGCCCTTATTTATCGCCGTAACTTCTTCACAAATGCCTAACTTCCAGCAACAGTTGTAGTGGATATGATTAGAAGTTATAACTCCTATAATTGTTGTGAAGGTTATGTCTGAACTTACTAGTTCCCACAAATTTTAGGGAAGTTACCAAGCGAATAACCACTCCAAGGCCCAATATATAAGGACTCGCCTACATCAAACCAAAGTAAGTTTTTTCTGAAATTGACTCCTCAAAAATTGGAACTCTATTTTTCAGAGAGAGACTAATTTAATCATCGGAGGGCACTTAGCCGATCCACCCTGGTCGCCTTTTGATATTGTGTTCTTCCTTTCAGGTTTTCCAAGCAAATCATTGTTTCACTGAAACCTGGAACATTCAGCCTACTGATTCTGTGCAGTATCAGTTGGCGTCGTCTGTAGGGAAGGATATTTGTGTTAGACAAATTCATCTTTCTTAGACAAAAGGTTGTATGGTTCGAACAAGGTCAAGGGCAACAAGCCCAGGCCACCAAGAGAGTAGGGATGCTTCCAGTAATCCCAACTGTGATTGACAGTCAGCACTGGTCACACAACCACATTCCATCCAACACATACAATCCATGGCAGCCGCCATGGCGGAGTTAACCCATCAGAACCAAAAGTTGACTAGGGAGATTGGTCTAAGAAGGCAACGTCATGAATGATATGTGGAAGAGCAAGCCCAAGGTCAAGAAGATAGAGGAGAGAATGCCGAGCCTGAGAACCAATCAAGAGGTACCGCTTCACGGAGGGTTCCACATTTGGAGAGAGAGATGGATCAGATAAGGAAGGCTATGGTCGAAATGAGGGAGAACATGAGAAGGACGAACCCAATAGAGGACTTAGTTCATCGAACAGACTCCCCTTTTCGTGGCTTCCATCAATAGTCACCCATTGCCTCATAAGTTCAAAATGCCTTCCTTGGACTCGTATAATGGAACACGTGACCCATGTGACCATATTGCAACTTTCAAGACTACAATGCATCTTTAGGGGATTCCAGACGAAATCATATGTAGGGCCTTCCCTACAACCCACAAAGGACCAGCACGAGCGTGGTTTAGTAAAATACCTCCTAACACGGTGGGTTCTTTCGAAGAATTGAGTAAGTTATTTGTCAACAATTTTATCGGAGGACAAAGACACAAGCGCTCCTCGTCCAGCTTGTTAACTATAGAGTAAGGGGAAAATGAAAGCTTGCGATCCTTCATTACTCACTTCAATAGAGAAGCCCTCACAATAGACGAGATGGACGACAAGTTGTTATTGGCTGCCTTCCATAATGAAGTCAATTCAGATTTGTTCATCCATAAGCTATACGAGTAGAATCCTTAAATCATGGTTGAACTCGTCCATTCAGCCCAAAATTTCATGAATGCAGAAGATGCAATCATGGCCAAGAAGAGGAAGAAAGCAGAACGTATGGAATTGGATCCCCCTCGTCATACCGAACAGGGTCTTCGTCCAATGAAAGCTCGAACAGTAGAGAAGAAGGATTGAGATAATAGGAAGACAGGCTCGTCCTCAGGAAGAAGTCAGAACTACACGCCCTTAAACGCTCCACTTGATCAAGTACTTATGCAAATTAAAGATGATCCTTCTTTGAAGTGGCTAGAGAAAATGAAGGGAGATCCTGAGAACATATTGAACTGGACCGCTGTGAGATTTATTATTCTCTTAACGATTATCAAATGAATAATAAATCTCAGGACTTATATTTGCATGAACTCTTAATCCTGAGAGAATAATGAACATGATCATTAAGTGTAGGTTGCTTTGATATATCAAGAGTGAGATCTAAAGTAACGGTCAAAACCTCAGTATGTTGGGCAACCACATTTAGTGTTGATTGAACATATATTCTCAAGATGGAATTCATAATCTCTTAACAGAGATACAAAATATTCCCTTGAGATAAGTTTAATGAGTTTGTCATTCAAAGAGTTAGGTCTAACCACTTTGTTAAGAAATTACTAAAGTATATATATTTATGAAATTGGATTTCATAAATATATGATGAATAACTTAAAATGATTAAACCGGGTACTCAAGTATTAAGATGTAGTAATCTACAAAGTGGCAGTCTACATTCATGACTTTGTGTTACTACAAATATTTTATGAAAGGATTACATGTACAGTAAAGTCTTGGGATATAATTTATAGATAAGGCTTAGTGTGCAACTACATTTATATAGTAGTATTAAATATAGTTAATGGTAACTTTGGACTTGTCAAGAGTTGACAGAAAAGTACAAGGCCCATTGGAGCTAGTGTCTTATTGGTCCCTTTTGGTCCCACTCCAAGCCACATACTAGAGCCCAATTGGAAATGCCCAAAAAGCTAGCCCAATTAGATAATCTGTAATAAGGAGAGAAACGTACAGAATTTTGTAACTAATAACAATACATGAAATGGTGTATGTGAGCGTTGGACACTCTCTAATTCTCTCTTGAACAAATTCATATAACTGATTGAGAGACCACAGATCTTGGGCATTAGTGGAATTGGAGTGAAGATTAAAAGTATTCCCAGGTGCTTACAATCTTTGTTTTGAAATTCAACACACCAAAGTACACTCTCTTGTTCTTGTATTCTGAAATTTACATAGTGTATGTTATCAATTTCGAATGAAGCAGATCCGTTAATTTTTCGCTGCATACATGCATATTTCCATCACGAGCACGTGACACGTGGTGGCTTCTTTGAAAAATGAAATCAACGCAGCGAGCTAACCAACAAAATCACGACACGTGGCAGTTTCTTTGAAAAATGGAATCAACACAGTGAGCTAAGCAACAAGATCACGACACGTGGCACAATTTAAAACAATTTAAGTACAATCAAAATCATAAAAGCACGCGTTAAATTTCCACAATATTCTGGACGACCCTTGGACAAGGGGGCAACTGATGCTGAAGCAGAAAAATTATCTTTAGCTCGTCCATAGTGGTCGTCTAGAAGCCATGGGCCATGTATTCAAAGAGGTTGTCCACAGGGAAAATTCCTATGGACGAGCACGTAACACTTAGGAATTTCTCAATAAGGGATTTTACCTACATATGTTGAAAATTCAGACCACACGGTGCTTTGGAATGAGAACAAAGCCCTTATTTATCACCATGACTTCCTCACAAATACCTAACTTCTAGCAACAGTTGTAGTGGATAAGATTAGAAGTTATAACTCCTATAACCATTGTGGAGGTTATGTCTGAACTTACTAGTTCCCACAAATTTTGGGGAAGTTACCAAGCAAATAACCACTCCAAGGCCCTCTATATAAGGACTCGCCTACATTAAACCTAAGTAAGTTTTTTTTTTTTTTTTTTTCTGAAATTGTCTCCTTAAAAATTGAAACTCTATTTTTCAAAGAGAGACTAATTTAATCATCTCAGCCTACTGATTCTATGCAGTATCAGTATTAAATATAATTAATGGTAACTTTGGACTTGTCAAGAGTTGACAGAAAAGGCCAAAGCCCATTAGATCTAGTGTCTTATTTGTTCCCTTTTGGCCCCACTCCAAGCCACACATTAAAGCCCAATTGGAAAGGCCCAAAAGACTAGCCCAATTAGATAATCAGTTTTGTGGAGAGAAACATGCAGAATTTTTGTAAGAACATGAAAAAGTATGTATGAGAGTGTTAGACGCTCTTTAATTCTCTCTAAAAACATACACATATAACTGATTGAGAGACCACACTTCTTGGGCATCACTTGGAATTAGAGTGAAGATTAAAAGTGTTTCCAAGTACTTTTCATCTTTGGTTTTGAATTTCACCGCATTAAGGTACACTCTCTTATTCTTATGTTCTAAAATTTACATAGCACATGTTATCAATTGCGAATGAAGTAGATCCGTTAATTTTTCGCTGTGTATGTTTTGTATGCGATACAAACAGGTATTTTTCCATCCATGTGCCTTCATGTTCCAATCTCACTACACTCAATCCTCCTTATACACCCAATCCCAGTTCCATTAATCCCGATCCTATTTCTACCTCTCACTCCTCTTGTCAACCATCCACATCTACTTCTCATAATATTTCCTCTACACCATCTGTTTCTCCCAATCCTCCACAGCCATCTACCACATCAGTCCCACACAGTCCTATACCACCTGTTAATACTGATCCTGTCTTACCTCATGTCACTAATACATATCCCATGACCACAAGATCCAAGAATGGCATTACCAAACCTAAGCTTTGTTTCAAGACTGTCCTTGACACTATATATATACTGAACCTCCATCCTACAAAATTGCTTCTCAGTATCCTCAGTGGACTAAGGCTATGGATGATGAGTTCTCAGCATTACAGAAGCAACAGACTTGGTCCTTGGTTCCTCCTTCACCAGCTGTCAATTTAGTTGATTGCAAGTGGGTTTATAAACTGAAATTGAATAGTTATGGCACCATTGCTAGATATAAAGCAAGGTTGATTGCCAAGGGATTTCATCATCAAGCTGGCATTAATTACACTGAGACTTTTAGTCCAGTTGTTAAACTAGCAACAATCAGACTAATTTTGGCTTTGGAAGTAAGCTTCATGTGGCCTCTCAAACAACTGAATGTGTCTAATGCTTTCCTTCATGGTTTTCTAAAGGAGGAAGTAAGCTTCATGTGGCCTCTCAAACAACTGAATGTGTCTAATGCTTTCCTTCATGGTTTTCTAAAGGAGGAAGTATATATGCAGCAGCCTCCTAGCTATGTTGACTCTAAATTTCCTAATCATGTCTACAAATTACATAAATCTCTATATGGCCTCAAATAGGCCCCTAGAGCTTGGTTTGATCGTTTTACATCTCAGCTTCTTCATCTTGGGTTCATTGCTTCCTTGGCAGACTCTTCACTGTTCATTTACCATAATTCTCACACTACCATCTACCTGCTTCTCTATGTTGATGATATCATCATCACGGGCTATGATCCCCCTCAAATTTCACACCTCATCACTGCTCTCAGTCTTGCCTTTAAGTTAAAAGACCTTGGTGCTTTGTTCTATTTTCTTGGTATCCAGATTGTTCCCACTAAATTTGGCCTCATTTTGTGTCAATCCAAATATGCCTTTGATATTCTCCATAGATTTCACATGGAGAATGCTAAGCCAACCAAAACACCCTACTGCCCCTCTGCTCTCCTCACTCCTTATATTGGTTCTTCCTTATTTGATCCATTTGAGTACAGAAGTATGGTTGGGGCACTGCAATACTTGACTTTCACTCCTCATTTCTCATTTCTTCGGGGCAAACTCATGGCTGATTCCGCCTCGTGTTTGAGGGGGATGTTGAGATAACTAATGCTAAAGCTACTAAAGCTAAAACTAAGCCTAACCAACGACTAGTTTTCAAATCACAAGAACAGAGTTCAATTGGCAACGGCTAGTTTCCCATATGGTGTCGTTACACTTTGTTAAATGAGGCACATGTGTATTAATGAAGAGTATAAAACGCTATCGTTCTTGGAAGCCTGAAGGTAGTTAGATTAGGTGGGAAATTCAATTTCTACTCTCAGCTGTTAAGCCTAACTATCTCCAGGAATCACGGATTAGTTCTGTGATTTAAGGGAAATGTAATTATGCAGTTATAGATGGATCATGTGTATAACTGTATAAGTAGAGGAAGTTGTAATCAGAATTAATTAAGCAAGCGGTTACAGAATATTCTCTCTCTCTCTCTCTCTCTCTCTCTCTCTCTCTCTCTCTCTCTCTCTCTCTCTCTCTCTCTCTGTGAGTTCTTCACAATTTGCTTGCTTCACAGTTGTTCTTGTTTTCAAGCTTTATTCAATTTCTTTCAAATTCCAACTAAAACTTGACAAAAGGCTATACAAATTTCCACGCCAAAAGTTAGTGGTAAAGTTCACACCAAAAAAAATAAAAAAGAAGAAAGGAAGAAGAAGAAGAAGCTAGAGTCATAACTTGTAAGTCACCAAAATATGTGCTTGAATATTAGTATATTACAACAAAAACAATTGCCAAGCGTCTGTAGCCTAATTTGGTCCTCGCAACATGTGTAAAACCAAACCATCCATTAGTACAAATGAAGAACCACGCCACTCATTTCTAGTATGCCATCGTACCACCACAAATAAATAAATAAATAAAAACAAAAAGTTTGTCATCTTGATCTTGATCATGTACAACTTAGTTTTTACTAAAGTTACCAACCTCTTGATACTTTTTTTTTTTTTTTTTTCTTTTAAGATGGAACCTCTTGATACTTAAACTCATGTTTCTACTGTTGTTATTGAGCCTACATAATGCACAAAATTATTTCCAAATCTACGTGTGCTTTTATAACTGACATAGTTTTTTTATTATATATATATATATATATATTAAATATACGATAGAATTTTAACCTGTGATATTCGGTAGAATTTTAACTTATGACATCCATTCCATGATAATTGTTCTTTATCATGAGACCAAGACATCAACTAGTTTTTTATGTAAGTGAGGTTCAAAATCTCAGATCTTTTATTCGACCATAAAAAAATTTAACAATTGAGCTAACTTGAACCCATATAACTAACATCTTGTAGAACATCCAAATAAATTTTTTTATTTTAATTTTTCAGATCCAAATGATTAATATTGCTTCTAATTAACATGTTGTTGTGTTCCATAAAAACTATGTTGGTCAATATTTGGCTACATCCCCAAAACTGATGACCCTACAAATTTTATTAAAAAAAAGGTTTAATTAAGAACTCACAACAAACTATAATCTATCTAAACTATAAATAATTATAGAATCATTACATTTAATTTTGTAAAACCCTTATTATGTCACCTCATTAGCCACATCATCATTTTTAACAATAATAAATATCAAAAATATTAAAATATTAACTCTACCAATCCAATCATTTTAATTTAGAAACTATTTGTTACTAAATTTACAAATCCAAACCATAAACAACTTTGTCAAGCACTTCATTTAATTTTACTTAACTGTAAGGTCAAGATTTGTAGCCTAAGCCCAAAAGATACAGAATGTGAGCCCAATAAGCCCAATACAATGAATTTGTAAAGAGTGGGTGAAAGAACTGGCCTATTTGTGAAATAAGCAACAGTTAATTAAGATTTTAAAAGATGAACCAGAACAAAAACATGCTCGAAATTTGAATAAACTGATGTTCGAAAAGATAAATTATTGTCTAAAAGGCTAATATCATTCTTAGAGCTACAGTAAATTTTCCTTTCTCTTCTTTTTCTCTTTTCTTTCAATCCCCCCTTCATGAGAGGTCTCTTACATTTATATAGTTTTCTTTTAAACCATCTTCATCGTACATTTGTTCCTCATCTAAACATTCACTTGAGTACATGTCTCATCAGGTAACTTCTTTGGTTCTTTATGAGTGGTGGCAGCTGAGATGGCACTGTTCAGAGGTCTTCTCCACATAAATGCGGCCAGAAAAGTTGCTTCAGGGCATTAAATGCGGTGGTAGCAGCTTTTGCTTTAGATATTTCCCTATTCTTATCATCTTTATACGTGCATGAAGTTCATCCTTATCATTGGAACTTCTTAGAAGTTCACCCAAACTGCCCAGGTATTGGCTTAACCGATATTCTTCAAATCTGAGGAGGATACACTCCTCGAACTATATTCTTCTATCATTTCCTTACGTGATTCTCCACTCTGGGGTCTTTTCCAATCGTTTACTCCTCCTCGGACGTACCCACATCTTCAAATAGGGTCCAAGGCCCAATATACAAATTTGGGCTTTTATCCCCACAATAGCCCTTCAAAATTTTAATTTTTCCCTTGCGTCCAAGGAGAAAAAATGGGATTTTGATCTACAACAGAAATAAAGGCTAAAAATATAAAAGTACCACTTCTCCTACCAACGAATATGGATGCTTACAGGTGCTTTAACCAGCATGAACTCTTCATATCCCTTAAGAAGGACCTGGCCATGGTAAGTGATGTGATTCGTTTCTCCAATTAAACTGTTGGCCATTTTTATTCATCCTTTTTCTTTATTTTATATTGAAGTTTTCCCATTCTGTTATGCAGATTACCCAGCAGGTTTATGTGGCCGAGGAATGGAATAAAGAAGCCCGTAATGCAGCCCAAGCAGAGGCCCATTCCCATTCTGAGGTTGAGAAAAAGATGGGTATTCTTAAGGACGACTACAATAAGCTGTCCGAGCAGCTAAAAGAGATGACCAAGGCCAGGAATAATCTTGATGCAGGCCTTAAGAATGCTGAAAGGCAGGCCAAAGATCAACGCAAGCAACTGCGCATGACTAAGACCAATTTGGAGACAGAGAGACAATGGTGAAGGATCTTTGAGCTGAGCTTCAGAAAGCCAGGGACGCTGCCCGATTAGTCAAGGAGGCAGTCGAGGCTGAAAAGCAGGCAACATACAAGCTTGGGGTAGAAGAGACTCAAGTCAAACTCACAGGGGAGTTTTCTACAATTTGTAGGGATTACTGTGATATAACCCGGGGCAAAGCCCTTAATGCTGATGGGGTCCCTGCAGAATCTGACTTGAGGTGACCTGAGAGCATCTACTATGATCCTGATATTCGCGAACTCCCAAATCCTGACTCCTCTCCCTCCAAACGACTCCCAGAGGCCTCAGAACAGCCTTTGGTCGGCCAAGTCCCTCCTGCCCTTCTTGAAGCTCCCAAAGAGTCTGGTCAAGCTGGTGGTCAAGGCAAGCAAGTTGAGGATCCTTAAGATAAGGGTAAGGACTTGGGTAAGAAGAAAACTCCTCCTGAACTAAAGGACCAAGCCCCAGATGTTGCTGCCACCCAGTCCAGCCAAACTATTGACCTCGTTGTCTCCACAAAAAAGGCTTAGATACTAGGATTTTTTTTTTTTTTTTTTTTTTTTTTTTTTTTGCTCTGTAAGGAACTGAGAAATACCATCTTTTGACCAATGAAAGCGTGCCTTTTATTCTCTACATTTTCATTACATACCTTATAAGATTTTTTGTTATTGCAAGTAATGTTAACCTGTATTTGTCTTAATCTGCGTAAGCTCAACAACAATATTCTGCTAATGATGCAAATACCTTAGATAAGTATGGGCAAACATTGGATCATATAAGAATTGTTACCGTACTTATAGGGTAATAACAAATAAAACAGTCTTATGTATTAAAGTGAATGATTAAGGCATTACTTGAACTAGATTATGTACAGCACTTACAAAGGACACCGTGGAGCGTTAACTTTAGATCCAGTACATGGTCCGAGAAGTCCAACATGGTTTAAGATCCATTTCAACATTTGTGAAAATAGTCACGGTGTGTAAACTAATTCATATCATCTGGTCCGAAGACTTCAAGCATGACTAAATTTAAGTTTAAACGCTTATAAAACTTGCAATGGAGTATTAACTAACCTATATCATCTAGTCCGAGGACTTCAAGCATGATTGGATTTAAGTTTAAACACTTATAGGAATCGGAAAAATGTTAACTAACCCATATCATCTGGTCCGAGGACTTCAGGCATGATTGGATTTAAGTTTAAACACTTATAGGAATTGTAAGAATGTTAACTAACCCATAGGAATTGTAAGAATGTTAACTAACCCATATCATCTGGTCTGAGGACTTCAGGCATGATTGGATTTAAGTTTAAACATTTATAGGAATTGTAAGAATGTTAACTAACCTATATCATCTAGTCCGAGGACTTCAGGCATGATTGGATTTAAGTTTAAACATTTTCCCCGAAACCTTCGTGTAATAAATAAACATATTGATCAAAGAAAAAACTCGATTAATAATAATACCTTTTAAGGTTGTTTACATTCCAAGGGTGTGGTATTACATGACCATCTAAGTCTTCCAAAAAGTATGCCCCAATGCCAGCCCCTAAGGTAATACGATATGACCCTTCCCAATTGGGTCCTAATTTTCCCCAAGCTGGGTTTTTTGCATTGCCCACAACTTTCCTAAGAACTAGATCACCAGGTTCTAAAGGCCTTAGCCTTACGTTGGTATCATAACCCTGTCTAAGCTTTTGTTGGTAATATGCCAATTGGACCATTGCATTTTCCCTCATTTCCTTAATCAAATCCAAACTCTTCTCTAGCTGTTCATTATTGCTAATCGGATTGAATGAACTAGTCCTCAACGTTGGGAACCCAGTCTCCAGAGGGATAACAGCTTCAGCCCCATAAGCCATCGAAAAGGGGGTCTCCCCAGTTGACCTACGAGGCGTAGTTCTGCATGTCCAGAATACATGTGGTAATTCTTCCACCTATTTTCCCTTCACATCATCTAGTCTTTTCTTCAATCCATTCAATATGACCTTGTTAACAGCTTCCGCTTGCCCATTCCCTTAAGGATAAGCAGGAGTGGAATATCTATTTGTAATCCACAATTCATAGCAATAATTTCTGAACGCTTTGCTATCAAACTGAAAACCGTTGTCCGAAATGAGGGTGTGAAGGATCCCAAACCGAGTGACAATGTTTTTCCAGACGAATTTCTTCACGTCTATGTCCTTGATATTAGCTAGGGGTTCAGCTTCGACCCACTTGGTGAAATAATCTATGCCGACCAAAAGATACTTCTTGTTTCCTACTGTTTTAGGGAATGGTCCCACGATATCTAAGCCCCATTGAGTGAATGGTCATGGGCTGGATAATGGATTAAGGATTCCACCTGGTTAGTGTATGTTCGGTGCAAACCGTTGACATTGATCGCACTTTTTAACATATTCATTGGTCTCCTTTTGCATATTTGGCCACCAATAGCCTTGGGTAATGGCTCTGTGTGCCAAGGATCTACCTCCAGTATGGTTTCCACAAATTCCTTCATGTAGCTCCTCGATGAGTGATTCAGTTACTTCAGGATCCATGCACAACAAATACGGCCCTGAATATGAACGTTTGTATAATTTCTGGTTCTCGAATAGCCAGAATTTAGTAGCCTTCCTCCGAACCTTGTCAGCTTCCAACCTATCTTCAAGCAAAGTATCCTCCTTCAAGAATTGAATTATAGCGTCCATCCAGCTGGGCTCAGCTCTGATTTGATGAATCCGAATTGCCTCTCTTCTTATCTCCATAGGTTTATGCAAATCTTCGACGAGGATAACCCGAGGCAGATTCTGTACCAAAGAGGTTGCGAGTGTGGCCAGAGAATCAGCATGTGCATTACCATTTTTGGGGATGTGTAGCAAATCGAAAGATTCGAACTTTGACTGTAGACATTTAACTTGGCTCAAGTACTCTTGCATTCTTTCATCTTTCGCCTCAAATTCCCCTAGTACTTGTCCGACAACTAGCCTTGAGTCCGAGAACATTTCCACTGATTTTCCTCCTATTCTTTGAACCATTGTTATTCCCATCAATAGAGCTTCATATTCAGCCTCATTATTTGTGGCCGTGAAGCTTAGTCTTAGTGACTTTTCAATAACGATCTTCTCTGGAGATATTAACACTAGCTCTACTCCGGATCCTTTCTAATTTGCTCCACCGTCTACATCTACTTTCCAAGACAAGTGACCTTGTTGAGAAATCATGCCAATCGATTTTTCATCCATATTTTGTGATGGAGTCAATTCTTCTAATGAGGGTTCGGTGAACTCGGCCACCAGATTCGCGAGTACTTAACCCTTCATGGAGGTGCGAGGCATGTACTTGATGTTAAAAACCCCTAAAATGGTACCCCATTTAGCTATCCTCCCTGTGTAGTCAGCACTTCAGAGTATTGCTTTAAGTGGGAGTTGGGTAAGGACGACAACTGTATGTGCTTCAAAATAATGAGGCAGTTTACATGTACCAAGTACTACTACCAAGATGGCCTTCTCAAGTAGCAGATAACGAATCTCGGCCTCATGCAGCGACTTGCTCAGGTAATAAACTGGCTTTTGTACACCGTTATCAACTCTTATCAACACCAAGCTTACTGCAAAATGAGCTACAGCAATGTAGGCAAAAAGGACCTCATCTAGCTTAGGACTGGACATGATTGGTGGCTGAGTGAGATAGTCTTTAAGTTGTTGAAAAGCTAAGGCACACTCTTCATTCCACTCAAACCCTTTCCACTTATTAATCAACAAGAAAAAAGGTCTACACCTATCCGCCGACCGAGAGATAAATCGGTTCAAAGCAGCAGCCATTCCAGTCAGCTTTTGGACCTCCTTAGGATTCCGAGGTGGTTGCAAATTGTTTATAGCCTTTATCTGGTCGGGGTTGACCTCGATCCCCCGGTGAGTCACCATATAACCTAAGAACTTGCCTGATCCCACCCCAAATGAGCATTTGGAGGCATTTAAACGCAACTTATACTTTCTAAGAATTTGAAAAATGTTCAGAAGGTCACCCACATGTTCCGAGACTACTTTGCTTTTCACCACCATGTCATCTATGTAGATCTCAATGTTCTTGCCCAACTGTGGTTCAAACATCCTTGTCATCATTCTTTAGTATGTAGATCCTGCATTTTTCAAACCAAATGGCATCATCTTACAGTGGTAGTTCCCCGTGGGGGTAATAAAAGCGATTTTTTCTTGATCATCCAAGGCTAGGGGTATTTGGTGATAGCCCTGAAAGGCATCTAGGAAACTCATTCGAGAATGACCTACAGTTGCATCCACTAGTTAATCTATTTTAGGCATAGGAAATGGATCTTTCGGACACGCCTCATTGAGGTCTGTGAAATTCACGCACACTCTCCACTACCCATTCTTCTTCTTCACCACTACAGTATTAGCTAGCTATTCATGATAAAACACCTCCTTAATGGCTCAAGACTGCTTGAGTTTTGTTACTTCCTCCCGTATCGCATCAGTGTGCTCCTTGGATGGGCACCGAGGAGGCTGTTTCTTAGGGACAGCCAGTGGGTTGTCATCATTCTTTGGTATGTAGATCCTGCATTTTTCAAACCAAATGGCATCACCTTACAGTGGTAGTTCCCCGTAGGGGTAATAAAAGCAGTCTTTTCTTGATCATCCAAGGCCAGAGGTATTTGGTGATAGCCCTAAAAGGCATCTAGGAAACTCATTCGAGAATGGCCTACAGTTGCATCCACTAGTTAATCTATTTTAGGCATAGGAAATGGATCTTTCAGACACGCCTTATTGAGGTCTGTGAAATCCATGCACACTCTCCACTACCCATTCTTTTTCTTCATCACTACAGTATTAGCTAGCTATTCATGATAAAACACCTCCTTAATGGCTCCAGACTGCTTGAGTTTTGTTACTTCCTCCCGTACCACATCAGGCAGCCATCAGCGTGCTCCTTGGATGGGCGCCGAGGAGGCTGTTTCTTAGGGACGGCCAGTGGGTTGACATTCAGGTGGTGATAGATGAATTCTGGATCCACTCCCGGGACTTCATAGGCGTTCCAAGCAAATACATCTATGTTCCTTCTGAGGAATTGTACTAATTCTGCCTTCTCTTGAGGTGGCAACTGTGAGCTGACTTGAAAAAACTTCTCTGGATCATCTCCAATAGTGACTTTTACCAAATCTTCACATTTTGTCTCCTCGGCTGTTTTATCGATAGGCACCGCTGAGTGTTTTAACTGCTATAAGTTTTCTCCTAGATGGGCCGAGGACTCAGTTTCGGGCTTGTGTTGTATGGCAACCACCAAGCATCTTTTGGCCACAGATTGATCTCCCAAAATTTCCTGAACCCTGCCTTCAGATGGATACCTAATCTTCTAGTGCAGAGTGGAAGGAACAGCCCCTAGTGCATGAAGCCAGGATCTGGCCATGATCGTTATATAGGGTGAATATGCATCTACAACAATGAAATTCACTTCCACTATCTCTAGACCAGTTTGAACAGGTAATCGAATTTGACCCCTCGGGACAACGATCTTTCCATCAAAACCCATCAAAGGGGAACTATAAGGAGTTAAGTCTTCAAGTTTTAAGTTCAGCCCATTGTAAAGGTCATGGTACATTATCTCAGCTCCACTGCCTTGGTCCATCATCACTCTCTTCCCATCATACCCTCCAATCCTGAGGGTAACCACCAAAGCGTCATCATGGAGTTGGATAGTCCCAACCTTATCCTCATCCGAGAAGCCCAGGATTAGTGGAATTTCTCTTTTAGCCCTCTTCTAATCCTAATCAACGTCTCCTGTAGGTAGGCGGGCCATGGACATTATCCTAGATGGCCAAGATCCTGTTCTTCCCAGTGCAGCAAAGATAACATTTATAGTTCCCAAGGGGGGTCTCGAGGAATCATTTCCACGAGGTTCCGAGCTTGCTTGGCTCCTTGGCCGCTGGAATGATGCAGGAGTTGTTTCAATTTGCCTTCGCGGACAAATTGGTCCAAATAGTTCCACAAACTTCTACAATCCTCTGTAGTATGCCCATGATCCTGTTGGTATTGGCAATGGAGGTTATGATTACGTCTTTCAGGGTTTCCCACCATCTTATTTGGTCGTTTAAAGAACGGCTCATTCCTAATCTTCTCCAACACTTGCTACACTAGCTCTTTGAAAACAGCGTTGACAGCTTGAATATTTGCTGATCCTGACTGCCCATCAAAACCCCTACGCGGCTTGCTATTACTGTAACGATCCGACCTGAAATCCCTCCTCTCCTGAGGGATAACCTTGTCCTTCCCCTTTCCTTGAACCATGCTCAGATGGAAGGCCGAGCTTAAATGTACTAATGGCCACATAATCAAAGTCACCTTTAATCTCATTAAACAACTCCCAATAGATGTCGGAGTATGTTTTAAGATTCTCACCCTCTTGCATGCTCAAGGATGGGAGGGAAGCTAATGACCTAGAAACTCTCTTGCAGGTCACAAACTGTGAACCAAATGCTTAAGTGAGTTTGTGGAAAGAATTTATGGATTCTACCTTTAGGCCATCAAACCACCTCATAGCAATGGGTCCGAAACTGGACGGAAAGACTTTGCACATCAAGGCCTCGTTCTTGGAATAAACAGTCATTCTCTGGTTGAAATGACTCCCATGCTCAACAAGATCGGTTCGCCCGTTGTAAATGGTGAATGTTGGCTGATGAAAACGCCAGGGAAGTCTCGCCCCCTCAATCCTACGCGTGAAAGGCGACTTGGAGATTTGGTCCAGGGCTCTACTCATAACGTCGTTTCCTACACCCTTATGTGGTGGGCTTTTAAACTGCCACTCGTTATGGAGCTCTTCTTTGTAGAGAAAGATTCACTGGGCGGAGTTCGAGGCCTCCGTTTGTAACTGATGTCTCTTTCATCATCAGAAGAAACGTCACTGTCAGGGGAAGCTTGCTTCCTTTTTACATGGCGTAGCTCCCTCTTCAGTCGGTCAATCTCCAGCTGCATGGGAGATACGACTATCACCTCGTGACTGGCTCCTCTCATCATGTATTGTGTGTACACTTCTTTCACGATCACCTCTTCGTTCGAGGTTGAGAAAAGGATCACCACGTTGAGATGCCCTGGATTCTGCTGGTTGTTGACCTGGTTCAGCCATCGTCAACCGTTGCTTTCACTTCAGCTCAAGCTCGCCCCACGGTGGGCACCAATTATAAGGTCAAGATTTGTAGCCTAAGCCCAAAAGATACGGGATGTGAGCCCAATAAGTCCAATACAATGAATTTGTAGAAAGTGGGTGAAAGAACTGGGCTTTTTGTGAAATAAGCAACAGTTAATCAAGATTTTAAAAGATGAACCAGTACAAAAACATGCTCGAAATTTGAATAAACTGATGTCCAAATAGATAAATTATTGTCTGAAAGGCTAATATCATTCTTAGAGCTATAGTAAATTTTCCTTTCTCTTCTTTTTCTCTTTTCTTTCGATCCCCCCTTCATGAGAGGTCTCTTACATTTATATAGTTTTCTTTTAAACCATCTTCATCGTACACTTGTTCCTCATCTAAGTATTCACTTGAGTACGTGTCCTATTAGGTAACTTCTTTGGTTCTTTATGAGTGGTGGCAGCTAAGATGGCACTGTTCAGAGGTCTTCTCCACATAAATGCGGCTAGAAAAGTTGCTGCAAGACATTAAATGTGGTGGTAGCAGCTTTTGCTTTAGATATTTCTCTATTCTTATCATCTTTATACGTGCATGAAGTTCATCCTTATCGTTAGAACTTCCTGGAAGTTCACCCAAACTGCCCAGGTATTGGCTTGACCGATATTCTTCAAATCCGAGGATACACTCCTTGGACTATATTCTTCTATCCTTTCCTTACGTGATCCTCCACTCTGGGGTCTTTTCCAATCGTTTACTCCTCCTCGGACGTACCCACATCTTAAAATAGGGCCCAAGGCCCAATATACGAATTTGGGCTTTTATCCCCACATTAACCATTCCACTTCCTGTTCTTTTACTCTTTTTCTCCCCATTATTTTTTTTCTAATCATTACTCTTCCTCCAATTCTTCTCCTCCTTTTTGGCTCTTCTTCATCTTCTTCCCATTATTAATCACTCACCTTATAGTTCTCTCTCTCTCTCTAGATTTTATTTAAATTCTTTCTTGTAGCTTGGCTTTAGTTGATTTTTTTTTTTTTTTAGTATTTTTGATAACTCCATATTGGATTTATGTTTTTTCATGTTTTGCTATTGTATTTTTTTAATTCTCCATCAAAGATTCATTTTCTCCCTCTTATGTTTTTGGTTAAGTGAAAATTGCTAAGGGTTAAAATACCTATTTCCTAGGTGAGTATAGCTCTTTTCAAAACAATTAGTTATAATATATTATTATCTTCAATAAATTTTAGAGAACAAATTATATTACATTATAAAATAATTATATATTTTCACACACTCTATGGGTCTACAACAAGTGTGTGTGTGTGCGTGTATATTAAAAGCCAAAAATGAGAGAAATTTCAATCAAATTTTTAACTAGATTTCAATTAAAATCTAATTTTGCATCATGTGTCTCATCTAATTTTTAATTTTTGTGCAAAGTGAATTATTGAGTATAAAAATCGAAAAATCCAAATTCAATTAGATTCTAAATTAGATTTCAGTTGAAATCCAATTTTGCATCATATGTATCATCTAATTTTTAAAATTTTTCTAGCAAGTAAATTTATGGGTACAAAAACCAAAAAGTCCAAATTTAATTAAATTTTAAATTATATATATATATATATATTTATAAAATGAGAAACCATTAAATATTTTAGAAATCTATGGCTTAAAAAATATGTAAACTATAATTCTTACACCAAGTATAATTTGAACATTTTTCTTTAAAAAAAATGTATTATTTGAACTGTGTAATTATGATTGTTTTTAATTGTATTCATGCATATGCATGGATTTATATACTAGTATTGAATAAAAGTTAATGAACTACTGATAGTTGGTATATATTAGTTCCAAGAGTGCCAAAATTTCTCTAATTATTACTAGTTACTATTCATTAATTAGAAAGCCCGTACCATCAAATGCATTTATTTTTAAATAATAAAAGTATTTGTGATGTATAAAAAAATAATAATAATACACATACAAAATATATCTTTCTTTTTTTTTTTTTTTTTTTGAGAAAGACAAACAAAATATATCTATATAGACAAAAGACACTGATAAATTATAAATGATAAAACTATACCTACATTAGGTTTCCAAGAAACTTTTGAGTGCCAATATGGTCCTAAAGTCAACACAAGTGAGATCATAATTTAAAGAGAGAAAAATACAGAAGTTGTGATTAAGTGGATGTGGACAATTAACATCAAATTTCAGCATGACCATAAAGTCGTTTGGATTACACTAAGATCTCCAATCTAATTCTTTGCAGCACCATCAAAAAGGCACCCAACAAGTTAGATTTTTTTTTTTTTTTATATATAATAACAAGTTAGATTTTAAATGTTGAATAAGCATGTACTTTCATGAAATTGCTATAAGATTTCAAGATTGATATAAATCATGAACAAAGTTTAGTAATTCACCCCTTTACATCATACCGATACTTTTATGCCCACTGCAAAACAAAATGATACCAAAGGAAACATCATGATAATGGTCTCAGTTGTATAACAGTTGCATAACAATATACTATGATATCACACTAATAAACAAGTAGCACAAGGTTCCCCATGAAAGTAGTAGCCATAGTTGAAAAATAATTATTATCAAGGACCTTCTCACGTGAAAATACGGGGGTCAAGTGAGACAATCACGTAATCATTGCACCATAGTAATTCAGTATCATTGGCAAATGACTGACCCAAGATTTTAAGTAAGGGGGCTGAGTATAAAATAAATAAATAAAAATCCTCCAAATAAGCACCCATATAGTATTAATAAACTATCAACAAAGACAAATACACAACATTATTTTTTATTAATACATTAACAAACAATTATCTACCAACAAAGGTAAAAGACACAAAACACCATTGGTTTTTTATTTTGTAAATTTATTTTGTTTTGTTTTTAATAAATTTGCTATATTTTGGGCTGAGAATTTACATGGGTTTGGGTTGGACTGGGCTGGGTTGGGCTGATGATTTTGGAGGGGAGGGGGGGTCAAGCTACTTGGAAGAGGGGCCTAAATATAAATTTCTTTTAGGCTTAAAATATACCTGCTTTTTATAAGGCCAGGACTCAGACCCCTTTGGGCCGCCTCCTGGTCAGTCTATAAATTGATTAACTAAGGATGAAGAAGGGTGTTTTTTGCTTGGGCGATGAAGAAGAATAGCAAATAATTGTGTTTTTTGCTTGGACAACGAAGAAAAATATCAAATCATTCATGTCGTTGTTGGATTTTTTATTTATTTATTTATACCGATGTTGTTAGATTTCAATAATTAAGTTGTTAAATTACTAATTCTCTCGAAAGTTTAAACAATTGAAATATATTAAATTTAATTATTTAACTACATATTTTTAACACTATATCATCGAACTCCTAGACTAGTGATAACTAAAGGGTAGATAGAGAGACTAGTTATTCTAGAACTACACCAATTTTCATACCACTTTTCACGATTATCCTATTTAGTTGGCAATAATGTGATTGGTTGTTTATCGCTTATGCATAAATCTACTACTTTTTCTCTACTATTTACAATCTGCCAGCGAAAAAAGTATGACAAAGTTGTTGCACAAAAGCTAGGAGCCCTAGATTTTATCCACAGAGGCAGGAAGAAAAAAAAATTAAAGAGTTACGCAAGAAAGCACCAACGGGCAACCGCAAATGGGAGAAATCATCGCAAATGGGAGAAATCATCAGGGGCCAAACAACCCCACCCCCCGGGGGCGGTAAATTACAATACTGATTTGGACCATCAATGCCCGTCAGACCCACCTACTACTAAACTCCCACCATTAATTAATTGCCACATGCCTCTGCCGTTTATCCTTAAAAAAAAATAATAATAATTAATTAATTACCACACGCCCAATTGATAGCTAACACACAGTGCACATTTGGTCAAGAAAAGATTGCCAAATAATGCTGACGTAGAAAAGAAAATCCATGGTCCATCAATACCGTACCAGTGACATGGTGTCCTAAATATTTTTTTTTTTTTTTTTTTTTTTTTTTTACTTTTATAAGATGGTAGAAGAAAATTCTTAATACTTTTTAAGTATGAAAAAATAGTGTTTTATCTTCTCACAAAATTTAGCTCTAAATATATTTGGAGTTATTTTTTTCAATCTATTACATGACAAATTATATAACACTGTCTATGTATATCATTTAAAAAAATCATATGACTTAATAAAAAAATTACTTGAGTAAAACTAAACATAAATAATCTTTTCAAGTACTATATAATTAGTTGGAGTAAAATAGTCTCAAACATGTTTAACCCAAACTTTTTTCCTTTTTCTTTTAAGATTTTGAAATGAAATTTTCATTTGAATTGGTTTAATAATACGTGATGTTTGGAAAAAGTTTGTAAAAAAATTTATAGTAGTAATTTCTGAAAGAGGAGAAGTTTCTGAAAGTAATTTTGTTTTTGCATAAGGTGTCAAACGGTTAGTAAGACTGAGTCCTAGGTAAGTTGTCAATAATAGCATTTCCCAAAGGGGTTACTAGTTGCGTAGTTACCTTACCCACCCTGCAGTTATTTCGATAGCAATAGTTTATGGGCCCTTCCCCTTGCCATTTGTAACAAACAGGTGATGTGGCAAACCCAACGGTTGTAAAGGCTTTTGAGGTCACAGTTTCTTTGTCTTAATTGGATTGTTAGGGTGCGCCAGAAAACCTTAGCTTCCATTAAGTTCTAGTTCTGTTAACTCTCTCTCTCTCTTCCTCCCCTTTCTTTCTTGACCCTCCTCTCACTTATTGTTTCAATTTCTTTCTTCACCTTAATCTCCATGTGAATGCCACAAAATTTTTTACTTTGTTGCAAAGCTGCATAATCAACAGAGGGCTTCTGAGGTAAATGTATGAATAAATTTTCCTATTAATGTCCTTTCCTTTTCTTCTTCTTCTTCTTCTTCTTCTTCTTCTTTTGCATATACATAAATTTGAATGATATTATACTAGTTATTTTGTTGCATTGAACACCAACAATTACATGCCCTTTAATATAAAATCGAGGACAATATAAACAAAATTGGAATAGAGCCTTGACATGGATAACATATTAACATACTTTTAATTGAGATAAAAACAACAGTGATAATATCTTGTGGTCTGTGATGTATCTTCCCTTGCTTTTGTTCTTATGTATATTTCCTTGTGCTCCTTATTATTAATCTGATTATGTGTTGTTTATAGATAGAAGTTGATTAGAACAAGATAGAAAGGAATGTGTATACAAGCATGAATAGTATATATAACCATATGTCAAAGCTTTGAAACCCTGTGTAGGCAAATTTTGGTTTTTTTTTTTTTGGTGGGGTGGGCAACGGGACGCCGGCTGAAAACCGAACTTAGAAGTTTGTTCTTTTAGCTACCTGTGAACTAACATTCAAACAACAAGATTTAATACTAAGTTGGGCTGGCTTTAATTAGAAGAAGTAGATAACTTTATTTAGGCAAAAAGATACCCAATATAAGATTTAACAGATAACTCAAAAAAATTCATGGTAAAACTCCATTGATAACTATGCATATAATGATAACACTCACGATGTATCAAGACATCTCCATTTTAAGGGATCCATTTTTATGGTTCAGATTATTACAAATGTAAATGACATTCACATCTTTACACGGTTAAATCCAAAAAGTAAAATCTTAATCATAAAATGAGTCATCTCAGCCGTCAAGACTTTGATTAAAAAGTTTAAATAAAAGTGAGTTGAGTTTATCACATAAAATAAGTCATCTCAGCCGTCTCGGCTTTGATTAAAAAGTTTAAATAAAAGTGAATTGAGTTTATCCCATGCTATTCACCACTTTAGCAACATTGTTTAAAGTTCCCAATTTAGCTTGGGGGTAGATAATTGGTAATTTGGTATAAATTTTTTCCTTTTCATGGTAATTAGGTAAATAATTATATGATTCTTTGCTTCTTCTCTTTTCCTTAAAAGGTAATTGCTGCCCATTTTAGAAGAGAAAGAGCAAGGAAATGGTCAAGTTTGTCTCAGCCAAATTCAACATGAGCCAAGATTCCCTTTAACCCATTTTACGGTGCAGAGAGAGAGAGCGAGAGAGCGAGAGAGAGGCCCGTGGGTGTCCACACACACACACACATAAAAAATAAAAAAATAAAAAGCCTAACGAAGCCTAACACTTTTGGAGCGGAAATCCCAAGCATTTAACCAAAAAAAAAAAAGGAAATCCCAAGAATAATGCACTAAAAAAGCAACATAATTTTTTGGGTGGCTTTTTGACAGGTAAGGTCTAAAACATGCCTAGCCTCATATAACCTACCAGTACTATTATCCCTATAATTCCTGTTAAAAAAAAAAAAAAAAGGTTGGCTACGTAGAAAACATCAGCATAGTTCCATTTGACTTCAAGAGAATTTATCTTACCGTTAAGATTTTATTCTTAGTCTGATAATAAAATAAAAAAATTTATTCTTAGATCTGATAGAGTAGGGAGTGAAATATCATTTAAAATTTTAAATGATATGACACTGAATATACTTTATATTTATAATATTTAATCTGAACTAGAAAATAAATCTATTTCAAATCCAAGTGATTTTGCCACATGTTAGGAATGGATGGATGTAGTTTACCCAAAAAAAAAAAAAAAAAGGAATGGATGTCTGTCACACCTATTTTTGACTATTACAATTGTCTATAATGACCGCCAAACTCTTAGTTGTCGAAACACTGAAAGAGCGAATCAAACAAAACCTTCTAACTAGTTTGTCAATCTCTTTCTCTTGTTTGCATCCTCATTACTTGATTGGTGTATGTCAGTTAACACTAATATATAGCATGTTTGTGTAATTTACCCCTTCACTCCCAAGGGTGCAATAACCATGGTTAGGTTTTCTCACTGAAAACTTTTTCTTAGGGCTTCCTCTTTTTAAAATATGACACGCATATGACTTCTAAACACGTCACAAGTTATTCTCTCTCAACTTATAGGTGAAGATGAGCAAGTGTTAGTTTTTAGCTTCTATGATGAAGAAAATTCAGCCACACCAAAGTCAATTGTGCATCATTAATCATAGTACCACAAATCTTTAATAATTGTTTCCCTTTCTTTCTTTCTTTTTTTTTTAATTTCTTTCTTTCTTTCTTTTCCCCTTCAAATCTTGGTGAAACACTTTTTTGCTCACATACACTTATATTAATGAGCTAGCATATCAACTGCTCTTGACTGGACTAAGTTAGGCAAGTAAAGTCATTAACAAACATACCAAAATAGATTTTGTAATCTGATATCCACCATGATGATGTATTGGCAATCAGCTTGAGATGTCAAATTCCTATCTACCTAAAAGGATGCCATCTGAATGAGAACACTAACCAGTTTATAAATGGGTCTGTATTGCAGGTCAGAGCATGATTGAGATGAAAAGCTTGTCAAATGAAATAGACATTCATGGATAAGCTGGGAAGCCAGGGCACAGCCGGTTGTAAACCTTTAACCACATTCGTACAAACAGACACACATACTTTCCGAGAGGTTGTACAGCGCTTAACAGGCCCATCAGAAGGTAATACAGCACAAGAAGCAGCAGCAACAAAGGTTGTAGGTGTAAAAAGGCCAACACCCAAACTCCATGAGAGGAGGCAGTACTCTAGGCCCAAGCTTGAGATAGTTAAACCCCCTTGCCCATTTAAACCTGCTACATCAACTGCATCAACTGACCAGAAAAGCTTCTCCCCCACCAAATCAGGGAACTCTGGTTTTCTTCCAAGCCCTGTGACCCCTTCTACAATGTTCTCAAAGCTGACCATCCTGGAAGAGCAAAAGAATGAAGAATCAGCAATACCTGAATTGAATAGCCAAGAAGAAGAGAAAGCCATCAAAGAGAGGCGATTTTATTTGCATCCATCACCACGGTCCAGACCAGGATACACTGAACCAGAGTTGCTTACCTTGTTCCCTCTAACATCTCCAAAAACAGGAGAGATGCCATGATTTTGACAGTGAGCTGATCCTGTTAAGACCTTTTGTTTTTGCCGGCTTCAAACTACAGAACACCATTGTCACCAAATAGAGAGTACATCTTTGGAAAAGAAGAATAACTTTTTAAATACTTTGTCTGTTCTTTTTTTATTTTTCTTTTCTTGGGTTCTCTTTTGGAAACTAGCCATCTTTTACACTAGCTTTATTTTTAATTTGACCCAAAATTATCTTAGGGCATAGATTTAAAAATAACAATGGGGTAAAAGTTTGGGACCTCCAAACCTCCAATGTAGATTTTGAGGAATTTTTAGGCTTTAGATTTATTGCACTAGATTAAGTGTACATAAAAATACCTGCAGCCAGCCCCATGTTGTTGAATTACTTTGGATAGAGGCATGATCAGTAATCCATTTCCTGAATTCAGATCTTTTTGTAGTGACTTCAAGCTTAGCAATCATTCAAAAGTAATACATTCAGACCTTGCCAACACTTTCCATTCCGCATATTCCTAAGAGAGAAATAGAAAGCAGAATAACAAATCGTAAAAAACTGAAAAGCTATGGATTTGGACTGCACTTAAAAGAAATGTGGGAGCAGTTAAAACTAAGAACAAAGTCAATTATATAACGTAAAGGTTACTATTCTACAAATTTCGATATATCCTACAAAAAGGGTGTATTTACTAGAACTTCTTACCCAAAAAGAGCACATGGATAGGTGTAAAAGGAGAGGAAAGTGGGGTTTAGAAGGTGTGAGGACTGACAATAATGCACTTGATTTAGGTGTGGAACCATATTAGGTGAGCATACATCATAACAAAAGAAATTATTTCATTATGCCTTTAACTTTGCAGTTCATTCATCTTATCTAACTTCCAACGAATGGAATGCCAAGAACCTACTTGGTATTCTGCATAAAGAAAGAAAATGAAATTTTGAAGATAAAATAAGATTGAAACTCTTAGCAGCTGAAGATCATGAAAAACTTCAACCCCAATGCCTCTGAACTGCCAAGGTGTGCCACTAAGGGGATAAAATCCTGAGAACTTTCTATGAAATGATTTTACATCATCCATCCCATCCCATCCATAGGGATGCAGAGTGATCCCAGCTATTAAGCTGAAGAACGCAGTCACACAAGGTCTCAAAAGCTGACCTGAAATTTGAAACTCACCTACAAAAGGTAAAAGGAGGAGAAGAGTCGGCAAGAAATTTAAAAATAGAAGTTCTATAATTAGAAATGTAGCACTTACAAGTTACAACAGCAAACCATCCCCCGTAAATTTGATAAAAAAAAGTTGGAAATAACTAAACTGAGTTTGACTATAGTAGAAGAGTCGATCAGAATTTTCAATGGAAGGGAGTCACTTAAGTAAAATGATGCATCTGCACCTGAAAAAGCCACATGGCAATTCTGCCTCATGAAGCTGCAGGGAATCAAGTCTGAGCTCATTTGCAAAGTAATTCTGCCTGCATTTGCTTATGAGTTATGACACCAACCACAAATGCCATATCCAAACCCATGGGTAACTCAAAAATGAAACCACTCCTTGATTTTTTGATCCAATGTGATCAATTTAGTGTATATGACTTTGAGGATGAGAAGAGTCCCCAGATATAAAAGACGATTTTCCTCCTCTCCACTTCAATCCAGCTGCATCTTGCTGGCTTTTTCAGATCCGTAGTCCTCATAAGCTTTCTTACCTCTATGCCCCATCCCATCTAGCGACTGCTGCATACATGATTGACATCACCACATAGTTCCCAATATTGTTAGCCTCAATTTCAAGATGATCTGCCACAAAACAGAGCAAGGAGATCCACCACGTAGGCATACTGTTCCATTGTTGGATTTAACCCATGGACCTTTTTATTGAATTGAATATCTTTAACCCTTCATTACTAGGTCAGAATGACAAGAAGCAGATAAAACAGCAATGACAATAACATAATCTGGCTTTACACAAAATTCAAGCATATTAGAGAAAATTATGAGTGTTTCCTCTCCAATACCATTCTTGGCATACCCACTAACCATAGCTGCAAACATAACCAGATCCTTATGGGTGTTTCCTCTTCTATACCATTCATGGCATACCCACTGACCATAGCTGTGAACATAACCTGATCCTTATGGGTGCTTAACTGAAAAATCTTATAAGCATGCTGTCTAGCACCACATTTTTCATACACATCTAACAAAGCTTCCTTCAAGTGGACATCCTCAGAACCAGCTCTAACTGCATATACATGACATTGCTTCAGCAAGTGAACTAAGGCCATTTGAACACATACCGGAAGTAAGCTCATGATTATCACCGCACCAGGCTTCATTCCTCAATCTTGTAACTCCTGAAGCATATTGAGAGCTTGAACAGGAGAAAAATTTTCTGCATAAGCTCAAACCATTAGATTCCAGGTAGTGATATCTATGTTAGACACCCTGTCAAAAATCTTATATGCATCATCATGTAATCTACAAATGACATAACCTGAGATTATTGAGTTGCATGTGATCAAGTTCCTTTTCTCTGAAAAACTTTGGACAAATGCATATTCTATGTTACCAAAATTGGCATATACATCAGGCAATGCGTTTCCAGCAGTAGGTTCAACATCACCTTATAATAAACTAGCCCTATGTGTTAGCACAAAAATGAATTATTGTCAAGATAGTAATGGAGTTAGGTCTAATTCCTTCACTGGGCATCCAATTTAATAGGCCCAGAAATTATCATACTCACTCCCTACAAAGGCATCCAGCATAGAATTCCAAGATTATCAATTCTTTCCCATAAATCATCAAAAATGTCTGAAAATATGCTTTTATGCAGTTGCATTTTCCATAAAAACTAAGGCATTGCCCACTGTTGTATCTTCACATGGGTAAGTGTGTCAAAAATATTATCATTAATCTATTTCCTCACCTGCAGATTTTGTAATTGTGCACAAGCAGGAAGAATGCTAACAAAAGTTACAGGTCCATGGCTTTCAACCACTCATCATGTAATGCATATCCTGCAATTATGGCATTCCATTAAATTGAATCTCTTGATATCATATTTCGGAACAATGACTCCACCTCATCCATCCATCCAACTCTTAAGTAGAAGCTCACTAAAGCGTCAAAGACAGAAACATCTGCTAGCAATTCAGTCCGCTGCTGTACATAACAACGTATCTCTCTACCAAAGCAGTAGGGAACATTCTTATCTAAAGAAGCACAAACAGGCAGAATATTTGCAATTGTTGCATAATTTGGTTCTGTTGGTCCTTTCAGCATCTTGAATGTATCAATAATGAACTTATTCTCAGCAAACCCTGTAATAATTGCATTCCACAAAACATCTTTGTGATTAATGCTAGTAAACACAGCATGTGCATCATTGCATGCTAGCCTGCATTATGCATACAATGATACCAGTGCATTCTCAACAAGGGTATCTGTTTCCCATCCAGATTTAATCACATAAGAGTGCTTTTTCCTGCATCCATATTTGGCAAGCAAGCACACGCAGGTAGAGTGGTCACAATAGTGATTGGGTTAGGTTTCGCCTCGCCTCGCCGCCTACGTTGATTGCATAAAACAACCTCAACATCACATATTTGGTAATTGGAAAATCCAGACACGACGATGTTTTAAGTGACTCTCTAATAGTTGTTTAAAAGATCTAGTTCAATCCTCGTCTATACCAAAAATTGATAAGTATATTGATCTGATGATAAAAAGCTACCTGCCATAAGTTAAAACTCTCAAAAAAAAAAAAAAAAAAAAAAAAGTGACCCATCTGACCAAACAGTTTTTGGCAATTATCAGGCTCACCACATTTGGCATACATGTTAAGTAGAGCTTCAGATACGTAGTGGTAATAAAGATGACCCTCTTCACAATATGACCATGGAGAGCCTTCCCCAATTTGATAGCCGAGAGGGCAGGCAACACAGGGTTTAAGAATAGCCGCCAAGACTTGGTTATCAGGTCAGAAGCCTGATTTACACTTTGAAAGAAAAGGGACAAAGATTTATTGTGCATGGCTTCTACCCAATAGCTCCTGATTATGGTGCTCCATGTTCTAAAATCCAGGTGAATCATATCCTCATACAGTTTCAAATCAGCCTTTGGGAACAAAACAACGGTATTGTTCAAAACCTAAATCCCGCCACCATCATTCAGGAAATACTAACAAACATTTCCTCAAACACCTTATGTGCATATTAAAAATACGCATCGAGGTGCAGAAAGTTTAATATTTCAGGCCCAAATATTTTTACTGATGAGAGAGAGGCAATTTAACTAAAAAAACAAAAACGCGTTCACGCAAGATTAATATTTCTTTCTGGGCTCTAACTTTGCTTCTTGTAAGAGAGTGTTCAATAGCATTGAACTGGAGGAAAACTGGAAAGAGCTCCCCGAAATGCTCTCGTTCTTTTTTCTTTTTTTTTTAATGGGAGCTGCTTCGGATATAAGGGATTGAGATCCCATGCAATAGCTTTAAATCAGCCGTAGATTAAATTCAATGCACACATATGTCCAAGTTGGGGGGAATGGGCAGACTTGCAGTGTGAGGGGCAATTATGTAGTAAGTTAAGCAACATAGTAAAGTTTTAAGAAAAATAACATCTCGAGTTTTAGAAACTCGAGATCTATATTAAAACTCGAGTCTCAAAGACTCGCTTTGCGAGTGTTTTGCTGGATGACTTGGAATGAAAATGCCACACAGATCTCGAGTTTTAGAAACACGAGTTCCATGCAAAAAAATTTTTAGTGTGATCACCCCTATAGTGGCGTTTTTAAGTCCTATAGTAACGTTTTAAAGCCCTATAGCGGCGTTTTCCTGCAAAAAAAATTTTATAAGTGTTCAATACCAGGCTCAGGGAGCCCTATAGTGGCCTTTTTAAGCCCTATAGCGGCATTTTTCTGCAAAATTTTTTTATAACTCAATTTTTAAGCCCTATAGTGACGTTTTTAAGCCCTATAGCGGCGTTTTTCTGCAATTTATGGAACTCGAGTCTTTAAAATTCGAGTTCCACGTGGATTTTTTTCCACGTCACACCCATCCGCTTACAAATCGAGACTTAAAAACTCGATTTTTATCTTGGAACTCGAGTTTTAGACACTCGAGATGCTAGTTTTCAGTATTATTTTGAAACGTGACAACTAACTAAATTTTTTTATATTTATTGTTATTTGGAAAGGGTGTTCGTCCAAGCTAGCGATCCGCGTAGACATGGCAAAACAGGCGGGTCGGGTCGGGTCAATCAGGTCGTGGGTCAAAACAGGTCACAGGTCAAATTGGGTCATTTTTAAATGGGTCAATCGGGTTGTGGGTCAATCGGTCGCGAGTTGAGTTGAGTCGCAGGGCGAGTCAAGTTGACCCGTATTTTTCAAACAAGGTTTTTTTTTTTTTTTTTTTTTTGGGAAATAAATGTAATTTGTCAATTGTTTCTGAATTCCTTAACTGTGATTAGATTCTCACTGGTGATACTGTTACCACTTACCAATTACCACTAAATACTTGATACCCAAATTTAGTACAACTCTTGTTCCAGCTTTTTAGAAGCTAATCTTGGTATAATTTTCGATTTGTTTAAAGTAGGAAGAGAAAATGAAGATGGCAAATAAAGAACAACAAACTATAATGAAGTACATAACATATTAAGTGAAGAAGAATAAGTAAATATTTTATAAAAATTACACCTCGATCTCAATCTACTCAACGTTGGTAGACATGGCAAAACGGGCGGGTCGAGTCGGATTCAAGTTGGGTCAATCGAGTTGCAGGTCAAAACGGGTCACAGGTCAAACGGGTTGCGAGTCAAACGGGTAAGGTCAGAAAATTTTGACCCGTTTTGTCATGTCTAGATCCGCGTGCTTCAATTTCTCCCATTTCTATTCTCTTTTCACTTCAGCTTCCCCAAATTTTAATTTTAGAGAAACTCCCTCTCTTGGAGACTGGAGACCCATGGCCAAATCTCCATGGCTTCAGCTAGTCCCACACTATCACCACCACCACCTAGGCTTCCCCCTGTAGTCTTTTCCTCTCTCATGGGTTTCTCATAGCTCTCTCTCTTCTCATTGGACCCACACCATGGCAGTTAGCGGTACTTATTACGGGTGTCACCTCCAATGGTGGCCACCGGGTCTCCCCTCTCTCTCTCAAATGTCTTTTTTCTTTTATTTTCTTTTTGTTTCAGTTTTAATTATTTTGATGACTAGAACTGTGTAATTTTTCTTGGGTTTGAAAAATGGGTGTTTTGGGTATGGCTGATTGATTTGGATTTTTGGGTCTCAAATGAATGGCAAGTAGATGGCCATTTACAGACTTTGGGGTTGATGTCAAAATGGGTTTTGATACGAGCATGTGTTTTATTGTGTAAATACTAAATATGTGTCATTGTGGTTGATGTCAAAAGGGGTTTTGATATGAGCATGTGTTTTATTGTGTAAATACTAAATACATGTCATTGTGTGCGTGAGTGATCGAGTGTGAGTGAAATTTGTGTTTATGCTTAATTTAGTGTAAACACATCGAGTAGACTACTGGCTTTAAAATCTAGGTATGTAAAGGGTTAGTTCTATGTAATAACCTTCTTCTTGTTGTTTTTTTTTTTCCTTTGCTCTGATCTTTGTTATTATCTTGCTTCTTTGTTGTTGCTGTTGTTGTCGCATTTAGGACTTCTGTTTTTTGTACCTCTTGAGCAAATTTAGGAGGTTTTTCCTCTTTGACATTAGCTAGAAAGTTTGTTGCTTGGTCATGAGGTATTCTAAAAAATATTTTTCTTTTTTGTCCTTCTAATTTTACTTAAGTACATGTCCTTTTTCCTTAAATTTGGATTGTGATAGGCTAAAAATGTATCGACCCCTTTGGTAAATTAATTAATTAATTGTCTAAGTTAATTAATTAAGTCAATTTAACATGCTATAGTGTGGTAGCACAAATAAATCACCAACTAAGTTAAATGTAGCGGAAAATAATTTTGACACAGGTGATTTGTTTATGAATGGGGAAAGCCACCGAGGCAAAGCCCCACCAGGTGAATTTAAGGTCACCACTCCCGAGAATCCACTATTATCAATCGCAAGCGATTACAAGTAAAAGGAATCCCAATACCCAATACCAACCTACAGTTGAACCCTTACCCTAATACCCAATTGGACTTGTATTGTAGCGATACCCAATTGGACTTGTATTGTAGCGGCAATCTTTCCATTCAATGCATGAATCTCAATACGTGATTAACCAATAATGCATGTATCCCAGTACGTGACTAACACACCAACTTGAGGAAGATGTTGGCTGCAAAGTTCTTCAATTCATCCAACAATGAAGATCAGGAAACTCCTTGGTCACAAAACCCTTGGCGTAAAAACGCAGTAGCTTCTACAGAAAATATGATGAACTAGAACAATTTCTGTCTCCGGTCGCAATATGCATATATTATCACTTTGCATCATCTTGCATCCTTGTGTATGCTTGTGACAGCTCTTAAAATAATCCTTATATATGTCTAGGGGTGTGAGAAAAGAAATCCTATACAAATACTCAATGATATGCGTGTAATCAGATATGGAAAACCTGATTTCGTAATTCTCAAGAAATACAGCTTATGTCGAGGTTCAGCAGTAATTCTCGAAAGAAAGGAATTTGTCAAGACTTCTGTCGAGTTTTAATGAACAATACATTCTTCATGTGTTTCTTGGTAAGATTTGCATGGTTTCAATATTAAACTTGAACACTTGTTTCTTGAAGTACTAAACACATCCTATATCTACTTAATTACAAATAAAGTGCGTTTTGTCAAAGAATTAGCCAATTACATCAAATATGTCCCCAACAATCTCCCCCTTTGGCAATCTGTGACAACACCACAACATACAAATGAATCATGAGAGAAGCCTTCAATCACTAAACTCATAACCACTTGTTGAATTACAAAATAAACCTAACCCTAACACAAACTCTTGAAAAAATTTGCAAGAAGAGAATTCATGGCATGGTGAACTTTCACAACCTGTCTTTCTGAAACACTTAAACAAAACTTATCAAGACAACATGTGTGAAACAGAAATAAAGATTACATACATAAAGAAACATGTGTATAAAGAGAGAAAGAAACAACACATGGAGAGATAGGTGAAGAAAAACATACATCATCATATATATATGAAAATAAAGTACAATGTATGCCAATAAATGGTCACAAGACCAGTATACAAGAGGCTAATGTAAAAAGAAAGAAAACAAAAATACATGTAAACCTTACTACATCCCTTAAGATATATAAACATTCCCCCTAACAAAAAATTTCTTATACTAACTCTTCCCCTAAGTACAAGATTACTTTCAACCCAAAACTACTCCCCCTTTTGTCATGAATGACAAAGGGTAAGTTATTAAGAGGTCATCATCTCATCATCACTAGAAAAGCTAGCATCATCATCCTCATCATCACCAGCATCGTCATCCTCATTAGCCGAAGCCTCTAGAGAAGGAGATGGTGAGGGAGCGAAACCGCCAAGGCGAGCCTGTCGATATGTTATACGACCTACACAGGTGTTCACCTGACACATTTCATCAGTGAGAGAGTCAAGGCGAGCATCCATACGCTAAAGCTATGCCATGATGGCCTCAAGGGTCACAACACCAGTTGTAGAGGAAGAAAGAGCCGACGAAGAAGGAACAACAAAAGCTATAGGATCGGTCATCTCCACTCGTGGCCGCTTCAGTCGAAGCTGGGCCTCGCTCTGCCAAACAGAACCAGTGCTGATGGCACCCATAATGCTGAAGTAAGGAGAATCAGGAATAGGAATGAAGAAGTTGCGAAGGTTCCGCGAGATAGCCGAAGGAAAGATGAGCTTATCACGGGTCGCTGTATCCTGATACACATTGAGGACAGATGTGATGAAGTGAGAAGGGAAGTCAATAGAGAGGTCATCAAAAAAAGACAAAAGAAAACAAGCATGAGGTTCTATGATAGAGTTATAATGAGACAATGAAGTAAGAGTAAATGTCATCACCATATAAAGGAACCTTGGACCTTTTGCAAAGCCCGAGCATGGAGTGTTTTGCTTCCCACCTCATATGGAAGGTGTCTCACAAAAGTGAGACAAAAGTTCGTCTTTGGACCTAGTCTGAAGACGCTCATTACCTAGGTAGTCAAGATGCGCTACCCTTGGAACATGTAGTACCTCGGATATAAGATCCGGGGTAACTATGATACGTGTACCTCGAAATGTAGTAGTAAACTGAGGTACAGAGGCATCGATACTGTGTATATTAGAGTAAAACTCTTGTATAAACACGATAGGACACCTCAAGGGACTCTCAAGTAGAGATTCCCAACCCCGAGTCCAAATGATGGCGGGGAGAGGAGTGTTGGAAAAATCCAACAGAATAACATGGCACTTCGGATAAATGCCACATTTCTGAAAGTTCTCCAAGAAGTCCTTTCGGGCCTTCTCATCATGGAACCGAACGTGAAGAGAGGGAATGGGATCAAAAGAAGAAGACTCGAAACCAAGAGGATTCTGAGCCAGAGTGGATTTACGCACTTTAGGTGCCACAGCGCAATCTATCCGAGAGAGGGAGCAAAACACAATCACAACCAGAAACAAGGAAAAGAGAAGAAAGGAAAAGACGTATGCATGAAAAATGCATGAACATGTGACGTGCAAAGTTTAAAGACATCATGGGTAAAAATCCAATCCAAACCTATCAGCACACAATCAACAATATACAAACATACATCTAAAATGCATGAAACATTGTTGAAATGCAATGAGAATGCAATGCATGAACATATAACATCAAATCAACAACACCTAACCCAAAAATTTCACAAAAAAATCTCAAAAACCCTAAAAATTTTCAAAAACCCCAAAAACCTAGGTCTAAAAGCATGAATGCATGTAAATGAAGGGTTGAAGAACACATATCGAAGGATTAAGGCTTGATTTAAACTGAAATCACGTGGGTAAGGAGATATGAGTGAAAGAGAAATGTTTAGGAGGAGAGAAAATAAATTTTGTCGAGAGAGAGAAGTGAAAAATGAGATCTGATTCACGCTCAGTCTATATATAGAAATCGCAACTCGAAGGATCAAAGTATTTATCGAGATTTGTCGACCACTAAATCTCGACAGAAATGAATTTGTCGAGGTGCTCTCGAGGATCTGTCAATGGCGAAAACACCTCGATGGATTGAGAAGCTGTCGAGAATCTATTGGCCAAATAGAAGGTTCAGAAAATTGGCTCGATGGATCGAAGAAGCTGTCGAGAATCTGCCAAGAAGAAACCCAGAAATCTCAATAGATTGAAATTCTGTCAAGATCTGTTAAGAAAAGAAGAAAGAAGGGCTCGATAGAGGAAAATCTGTCGACAAGCTATCGAGCTTGAAGAAAACAGGTTTTTCAAGAAAGGAAAAACACATAGAGATGAATGCAACAAGTAAGCTACTCAAACATAGATTCAATTAACAAATTAAGCTCTCAAAACATCTCTCAACATATATGCAAAGCATTTAAGATCCAAAACACACATACACACTAAACAAGTTTAACCAATTTTATATTTCAAAAACAAGTTAAGACAGTTTAGTGAGCATATAATAACATATGTATTCCTTATGATGGCCAAATTACATTGTACCTGCACATGTATCAAAAGTAACAAAGAGTTTGTGTGCTGTGTGTGAAAACATTGCAAGAGTGCATAAGTGTCTCATATTATGATAATTTAAGATATGAGAAAAATCAAATACACTCACACATAATCATAACTATTTAATGGAGACTATCACATTTGAGGTATATCATATAACTCCCACATCTCCTAGAAACATGCTTGTAATCATTTTTAAAAGAATTTTTATTCTTTTTGCTTTTGTATTCTTTGCATATTTTTCTTTTAAGCATAGCATGCATAGGCATATAAGAGAGAGAGAGAAGAAGTACCCAATTATGTAAGCTTAAACATCACAATTTTGCTATGCTGAAGCACACAGATATTATACATGATTGGCGGATTTTAGTAGTGAGATGTTTATTTATGCATTTTTCTTAGGATTTTCTAGTCCTTCTTGTCAAAAAGAGTGATATGAGTGTTAAGATATAAGACATTACTTAATTGTACTCATCACGAACACGAGCCACAAAGCCCACTTGCTTAGTTATGCATTGATATGCTCATCTAAGCTACAAAAGATACAAAGTTTAGAAAATTTTGTTTCAATGGCCATCCAAGTTACACAAGTACCAATATACACAAACACACACTGTTTTTGTATTTTTCTGATTTTCAAATTTTTTTTTTTTTTTTTTTTATGAAAAACAAAAATAAGCAAAAACTAAAAAACAACCAAACAAAAACATAAAGAAACACACAAAGCATAAAACTAGACTAACTCAAAATAAGAAAGCAAAACAAACAATTAATGCATAACCATAAGGGGAGAGAGAGACAGAAAGAAAGTGACTAAATCACTTTGAGCCTTTTTCCTTCCACACCTTGGAAGAACCTTTCCTTTACGCGAACCTTTGATCCAGAGGTGAGGGGGAAAAATTGAAACCCTTTCAAGTTTGAAAGAAACATGAGGACCTTGAGAAGTTCTCTAAGAGGAGCAAGAGATGATGGAAACTGATTCTGATTCCCAGATGAGACCATACTATTGCTTTGTTGAGTGGCTAACCACTTATAGCAATTTGGATGAGTATGCCTTAAAGCTCCACAGTAATGACAAAAATGCAGCTTCTTTTGTTGATACTTTTTATTGTTTTCCCTTTTAGTCCTAGGTTTTCTAGTCTCTTTCTTTTCAACCTTATGGGGTGCTCCTAAAATAGATTTGCCTTTATCTAAGTTCTCACTAGCTATTTCAGTTTTAGCTTCATCATTCTTAGAATTAACATTATCAGCAGTTGAGACAAACATAGTTGCACTAGATGAGGCAATATTAGGAGAAGAGAAATCATACCCCAAACAGGTTTTATCAGAAGCAGTTTTTTGAAAGCTTAGCATCTCATTGAGCTTTGCACTGGAAGTCCTCTCCAATTGAGCTCTAACTTGGAATAGTTTCGCTTCAAGCTTCTTTATCCTTTCAACAAAGAAGTTGTTCTCGAACCGCAAAACTCCAATGGTTTGATTTGCTTCATCAACCTTTGTAGAGAGCTCCTTTCGATCTAACTCCACATCACTCAGCTTCTTGGTGGTCAGCTTGTACAATTTCTCAGGCTTTTTGGAAACCTTGTACAATTTTGCATAGACTATATGGATGTCATCTTATTCATCCATTTTCTCAAACTTAGATACCACTAAGTCCTTTTCATCATCTACTATTTTTGTAACCCCTTCAGTAGGATTAACTGTGGCAGTGAAAGTATTTAAAATTCCCTTATCATCATTGTCATTTAACTTAATCTTAGGCTCGGTGTCACTCAAGGTAGCAGTAAGAGCCTTGCTTTTCCCAATTGACTTGAGATATGTTGGACATTCTTCTTTCATGTGTCCAAAACCTTGACATCCGAAGCACTTTGAGAGGAATCATGTGCTATGAATGCAACGGTCATAGACATCTCAAGAAGGAGTGTCCCAACTATTTGAGAAGGAAGGGTAAAGTGTTTGCCACTACCCTTAGCGATTCTGAAAGCTCAAATTCAAATACGAAAGGAGAATGTGACAATGAAGAAAATTATAGGGCCTTTATGGCTATTGCCTCCGTTGATTCAAAGGATGATTTGAGCAATTTGGTTGATGAACTTAGTAATCTTTCTGAGGATGAGGAAATTGAAGAATCGGAAGATAAAGACGTGTGCCAAAATGAAGGGGAGAACAACCTTCAAGAAGCATATGATTCTCTGTTGGAAGATTGTGGCAAATATGCCAAAATTGCGAACCTTGCTGTGAAAAAGATGAAAAAGGTTGAAGAAGAACATAGGTGTATACTTGTGCAACTCAAGGAAGCAAAGTGTGAAGTAGAAGGACTCAAGGGGGAGTTGGTTGAAGCTTACTCTAAGATCAAGTTTATTGAACTTGAAATTATTCAAGCTAATGTCAAGGTTGAGCGTATCTCCACCAAGAAACTTGACAACGTGCTGTTCTCTCAAAAATCTTCACATGATAAAACCGGTTTGGGCTATACCAGAGAAGAAAGTTCTAGCAGCAAACCCAAAAAAGAAGTAAGGTTCATATCAGCCAAGAATGAAAAGAAACTAAAAGAAGTGAAGCCTAAGATTGAGACCCCTACTACATTAGAAAGAACCATTGGTGCAAAACCAAAGGAAAAGGGGAAATCATTACCCAAAAATCAAAGGGGGCCTAAAGTGAAGCATGTGTGTCATCATTGTAGCGCACAAGGGCACACAAGGCCGAATTGTTTCAAGCTTCATGCACTCAAGAAGGCTAACTCTATGTGTGGCCAGGAAATTTCAAAGAGAAGACCAAAGGGAGCACAAGCTAAGGGAAATAGTGAGGGACATCTCATTAGAGTTATGGAAATGTTGAAGAACATATCACTGTGCCTTGCTAGCTTCACTCCAAGGTTTGAAAGTTATGTTGGTCGTACCCCACCATCTAAGGCTCTCACCCAAAACACTCGTAAATAATGGGTGAAGAATGGTATTTATGCAAGATCATTCTTTATGCCCATGCATTAATACTTCTGATGTTTTGGGTCATAGGTTCATGCATCATGACATACATAATACTCCCTTGTCATTGCTTCCAGTTCATAGCTTGTTGCTTTTACAAGTTTTGTTTTGTACTTGTTATTTTTGTTGATCTTGCTTTACTTGTTCTGTTTTTTAGTGTGTTGAAAATTCAAAAACCCATAAAAATTGAAAAATCTCCAAAAATTTTGATCACTTGTATTGTGTATATCACATGAGAGTTTGGCCTAGTACCTTCATACTAATGGTATAGTGTATTTACGAGCTTAGCTTGTTATGTATGCACATCTATCTTTGTGGAAAAAATCATGAAATCTATATATGACTATTGCAAATCGATCTTCAAGCTTGTCATGAATGATTGGTCAATAGTTTTGTTGGTTTTGATACATGCATAGACTTGTGCCTATATATCTTCCCATACTTTTTATGTTTTTGCTTAAAGAGCTCAACAAATGTAAATTTCAAAATGAAAAGAGATAATGAGCTGCAAAAACCATCGCACATACTAGTATTTGACTAGGAAAAAGAGAAAGTGACTTTTTATTGAAATGTATGATGCTTAAAAAGCCAAAGGCTTATTCTCAATATTGAAATATAAAAAATTTCATGCACCGATCTCAAAATGAGATGTATTGTTCAAAAAATTATCAAGTTTTATGATTTGTAAAGAAGTCAAATGAAAAGCTTCAAAGATGTGTAATCATTTTCTTGTGAAGAGTCATATATGTTCATTTCTATAGTTAAGATAGATCACTTGACTTAGTACCAGTTGTGTATAACTTGATTGAATTGATCATTGAAACTTTACTCTGGGCTAATGACTATTCCACAATTGTTACTCACACACAACACACAAGACTTATGTTCAACAAATGCTTATTTCATTTGTGTGATTGTACATGATCAAATGTGATGTGTATGCTCAATTACTTGTCGATCAAACTCAAAAAGTTTGTTGAGTATTTTATATGTTTTTGAAAGTGTTTTTATACTTTCGTGCGTTAAGTTTTTGTTTCAAAATGCATTTTTGTGTTGTTCTTCAAAAACTTGTTCAGAGGCATTTTCGTGAGAAGCTCGCAACTAAGCTATTCTCGTGAAAAGAGGTTAAGGCAAAAACTGGAAAACACAAAATTTCAGACAGAAACTTTTGTGACTGTCTCGCGACTATTTCGTGATTAAAGGCTTCCCGTAAAAAACTTTGTACTCCAGATGTGTTTTTCATGAGTAATTTCGCAAGTATCTAACCTACGAAAAATGTGTGTTTTCAGTTTTATAGGGTTGATGTGACAGATTTTTAAAACACTCTTGAGTTCCCTCCATTTACCTCACTCAAACCCAAATTGATTTTCACTCAAAACCAATTAATTTCAAGTTCAAATCTCTGCACAATCTCTTCAAAGGTATGTTTCTTAACAATCTTTTAACTTTTTTCTTAGATTATGCAAAAAAATTTCTAGGTTTGTCTTGAATTGGGGATTTTCGAAAAAGGGTTAGGTTTATTGATTTTGGGCAAAAAAATTTCAAAATATTGATTGGGCTTTGCCCCATTTGTCTTGCTTGTATCTGTGTTGGCCTCTTGTGATATTTTGAACGTGTATTTAGGCATATTTTCATATGTTCATGCATTTTTCACACGTTAAGTGTAGTGTTGCATATCAAGTGTTTGTCAAAATGCTCAAGTGGCATTTTTGAGTTGTTTTGGACTCAACTGAGTTCCAAATTTTGGAATTACCCATGATTAAACTTGTTTAACATGTTTTGATCTTTGGGTATGTGTTTTACACACTTTGACCCATATGTGCCCATTCATGCCTTGCCATGCATCTCCTAGGCACACCTCATGCACACACATGCACAATTGCTATTTTTATGAATTTTAATGCTTATTGCATGTTTTAGCATTTAAACCATGTTCATTTGACACTGTTGTGTTCTGTTTTAAGTCTTTGTGCTTATGTTTTGGACTAACTTGACACTAATCAAGTTTGCGTTCTGTTTTTGTGTTTTTGCATCTGTTTTTTTTTTCTGTTTTGTGTTTTCTTGTGCAGATGCCTCCCACCAAGCATTCTGCTTCCAATAAATCATCCAAGCATCCTCGCACAAACTCCGACAACTTCAAGTCCATTGAGGCAGACATGGCTTACAACGATTGGTACAAACGAGCAACAATAATTATGGAAAGAGTTGTTCGATTGGATACTCTTGAGGACACTTCAATCCCTGATATGTTCAAGGAAAGAACGTGGACAAAGCTGTTGAATCCAAGTGGCAATGTGTACTCAGAAATCATCAAAGAGTTCTTTTCAAATGCTAGTGTGGATGGAGACCACATTAATTGTTGGGTGCGTCACAAGGAATTTGTGATTACAAGGGACTCAATCCAAGATTTCCTAGAAGTTCGTCCACCTTTTCAGCCAATTACCGTGCAATATGATGATCAATTGGAATTTATTGAGCCAATGGTAAAGGTTCTTGGTGGCTTGCTACACAAGAAATCAATGAACACCATTCCATTCAACGCGGAAATGAGGACATTAGCATATATCATGATCCACAACTTGTATTCGGTCACCAACTTGACAACTTTGTCCGGACCAAGGACCATCTTTCTATACGATCTCTACACACATAAAGAGATCGATATTTGTGGACACATCTTCCATCTTCTAACCAAGAGCATTACAAAAAGGAACTCCAAAACTATCATGCCTTTCCCTACTCTCATCATAAGTCTCATTGCCAAGAGAAAGCTCAAGATTCCAAGCGGCCTCACCACTGTGCTAAGAGATTATCCCATTGGTGCAAACACTGTGACTAGAAGCAGAGCTCATATCACCGGGCCCAAAACTGATGTTTCTCAAATATCGAGGGATAATGTTGAGGAAAAGGGTGGAGATACCGAAGAAGAGATTGACAGATTCACCTCAACACTAGAAAGTTCTGCTTAACCATCCTCTCATGCACAAGCACGAGGACCCGATCATCTAGATCACCTCATGGCATGGATAGAGCAGATGTATGGCATGCTCGAATCCCATGTGCAGCATACCTCCGATCAATTTGCGTACATCTAGGGGTAGATTACTGCACTATCTTCACAAATTAAGCACATGTCAATGGCGCAAGGATTTGATTCAGAGTTAGTTCAGTTCTAGCCTCTTTGGCCATTCCGGTCAAAATGGGGAGAAAATTTTGAGGGGGAGTATGCACAATTGAGGGGGAGCAGTATATAGTATTGGTTTATTGTTGGTGGTTTCTGGTTTAGTATTTCTTTGTTTAGTTTAAACTTTATTAGTTTTTTTACAACTCTTGGATAGTTTATTGCTTTCCTTTAAAGCTTAAGTACATTGGTTTTAATTTCAGTTTAATATTCAGTACTAGTGTTTATTTCATTGCTTTGTACCCTAGTAGGATTTTGTATCCTTGATGTAAATAATTCTTGCATTTTGCATTGGTTGTGTGTTGGACATGCAATTGATCCTTGTGATTGGACTTAATTGCATTGCATGTCTAGATGATCATTTACTAGCTAAATGATCATTATAGTCATTCTTCAATTATTGTTCTTGTATGATCAAGATATGCTTAACTGTTTTATAGTGTTTATTAACTTGATCGCACTTTACTTGCTCATGTATGTACCATGTATTCAACTTGTCATAAGCTTAATGAAAGTTTTGTTTGTGTTCGAGTGTTTCAGGTTACAGGTATATACATGCAAATGCTTCACAGCTTCTAGATTAGGTGTAAGTGAATTTTGCCACTGTTCCCAAACTCACATTTAAGTCTAGAGTCTGTTTTAGGGGTTTTGTCACTGAATAGCCAAAGGGGGAGGTTGTAAAGTTATGATCTACAACTATTTTATGTTGGCTTTAATTCCGTGCCAAATTTGATTATAATTATGTTTAATCTTTTGTACCCTGTATTTTATGTGGGATTTCTTGTAAGAGTTGTGTGAGTGAGAGAGAGTGTGAAGACTTAAGGCAAAGTGAAGAGCAAAAAGTTTTCACGGGTGCCTTACGAGAAGCTTACCCGCGAAGTGAAGCATGTGCCTTGCATATGACTAGAATGTGAAGAGTCAGGGCAAGTTGGTGACAGCTAGTTTTTACGAGTGTCTCGCGGGTAAGGCCTTCCCGCGAGATACCCGCGAACATTCTGTTTTGCCAATCTGTCATATCTGATACACACTATATGTACCCACACTATATATATCCACATTACCCATAAATGTTGAGGAGTGCTTCTGAGAGAAAATCCTATCCATAACCCTTGAGAGTTAGAGATTGTTATACCCACAATTCTCTACACAATCCATTGTGGTTTTTCCTCAACTCCTACCTTTTTATTTCTATATCTTTGAGAGGTTGCTAGCCCAAATACTTACCACACCCATACTGAGTGTCAAGTGAGGATTTGGTGCTGTTGGGAAGCATTGGAAGAAGCAAAGTTTTGGCAAATGCAATTGGGCGTATTACGGGATCCAGAAAGCTAGACAAGACACAGTTCCGAGAAGCATTGTTGGAGTAGGAGCTTGGAGGGCTTAGGTGCATTGGGTAGATTAGGCTTGGAGGGTCTCTTGCTACTCGTGTATCCTAATTGATTGTCTAGTAGATCGATTTACCACTTGGAGGGCGGCGGAGAGGTTTCACGCCGAGTACTTCAGTTTCCTTTTCAATAACACATCAGCATGTTATCTTTTGTTTGCATTCTTCTTTCCTACTCTTTAAACTTTCATTTTACTGCTGTGTTTTAATGAATATGGCTTAGAATAGTTATATTGTTTATCCGCACGCATTTACTCTATTTCGCACATAGTATAAGTTAGAATAAAATCAATCGAGTCGTAATAGTTAATTTGGGGGTCTAAACAGCTCTTGTATTTTAACACATTTTTGAGCTTTCATATTTAAATATTAAAACTATAGTAAAGTTGTTGAGCTTACTAGGATGAGATGTTTTCAACATTGTCATTGCAGTTTCAGTAAACAAGCTTGACAATTTCATGCGATAAAGTTGCACTTGCCCCATAAATTCTATCTTTTCTTCAAGAGCCACCGAATTCTCTAGTATAAAACTTATTCCCTCTTTCATCTCACAATTCTCAGTAAATGTCCCACTATACATGTAAGCAAGATTTAAAAAGGTTGTAGCAGGATGAATTGGATGGATTATATTTTGAGTATGCCATCCCTCAAGTAAGTCCCACATCCGTATATATTTTTCTTGATTGTTGTCACAACGTAGCTGAATTGCTTTTTTTTGAAATTTCCATTGCTTCATATAAGTACCCAGCAATTGACCCATCACTATTAACTAATCGAAGAACTCGAACCAATGGCTCCAAAACTAATAGCACCTCATGTCCTTGACTCCAAAATTTTGTTCTTTGAATTATATTAGTAACTTCTTTGGCAAGATCCTTTTTGCTATAATCTAATCCTTTCCAATCAGAAGATGCAACAAGTAATCGCAATTCACTTTCAACATTCAAAATAGATTGGAGCATCAAGAAATTAGAAGCAAACCTAATTGTACAAGGATGTTTTAACTCCTTATTGTTTGTGTGTGCTCTCATGAGTGAGAGGATGATAGTGTGCTTATATATGCAACAATTGATTTTGCATCATCAATTACCTTTTGCACCCAATTAACTTCCTCATATATATCCTTCAAAAGCAATTGAATCCCATGAGCAGCACATCGAGTTTTGTACAAATGAGGATACTTACCAATAAGCATGTCTCCAACTGACTTAAAATTTGTGGCGTTATCAGTGATAAACTGAACAACATGATTAAGCCCAATTTCTTCAATTACTACAGAGAATTTGTTTGAGAAAAAACCCAGTTTTTCTCTCTTAAGAAATGTCTATTGAACGCATAAATATTGCTTCCCCAGGAGAATATGCAATAATGTTAATAAAAAGCTCTTTGTTTCATATCACTCCATATGTCTGACATAAGAGTACAACCAATTGTAACCTAAGACTTTTTAACATTTGATATATATTCTTCAACTTCTATCCTTGAATTTGGAATTAACTTCGTTCGAAAAGTTGAATAAGAGGGTAACTTGTATCCATTACCATATTCAGCAACACCTTGCATAAAGCAAATAAAGGCTGGTGTTTGAACAACATTAAATGATTATTCAATTTAACATGTTGGGCAAGCAATTTGTCCACTGCACTCTTATCTTTCTTTTTGCACATCTCTAAAATGGTGGTTTGATGCAAATCATTGGACATTGAAGTTGACATTTTTTTTGCTCTGTTCCACGTTGGTTGAATTTGATGTAATCTTAAGCTTTTTACTATGCCCTCCAATTGCTAAACAAGCTTCAGCTTGTACATCATCAAGAACTTTTGTACAAATATCAATATCACAACCTTTAACTCCTGCTAAGTGTGATTTAATTCTTGGAGCACCTCCAGCAACATCTCGTTCACAGAAATTACACTTGAAATGACCATCTAACTCCTCAACATACTCCCAAAAGTGATCTTTCTTTCTAACCATATTTCTTCTTCCTATAATAAATAAATACTGAATATAACATGATTAAATATATCAAATTTTGATTTCTTTTAGATTTTACTATTCAATCATTTGATAGCTTACTTTTTCTGCTAAGACATTGACAACTTACTAGTTGCTAGCAGATTACAAATATTTATATTGTATAATAAATATATAAATATAGGTATATATATATATATATAATTGATTCAGTAGAATGTAAAATTAAATCATAACTATATTATAATAAGGAAGATTCAAATACAATGGTATAAGAATGAGAGAGATTTAAAAAATAATAATAATTAAGCGTAAAATGTAGATTGCACTTACAGTAATAGTGGTGTTGGATGGTTGGATGCACGAGACAAAAGCCTTAGAGCATTCCCATCTAAAAATTCTATCATATTCTATTTTACCATCTCAAAAAACTACTTTATTAATTATACCATATCATTTTACAATACATCCAACATCCTAACTTTTATTTTATCATACAACACATTAAAATAATATATCCATACAATAAAATAATATATCCCAAAACCATATCTATTCTCTCCTATCTCTCTCCTCTCTCTAATTTTTGTCTCTCTTTCACTGAAACCACCTACTACCTACTGCCATCACCTCCACCATGAACAAACCTAAAAAGGCTATCGAAACTCAAACAAACCATCCCTGCCTCACTACCCATCACCCATCACCACCAAAACAAAACCCACAAATGACCAACAAAACCCAACAAAAACAAACCCACACCAATCCAATAATATCACCACAATTGGAACCAAATAAAACCCACAAATGAACAACAAAACCCAGCAAAATTGAACCCACACCAATCCAACAATATCATTGAAATCAGCACCAAACAAAACCCTCAAATGACGAACAAATCAGAACCACAAATCAAAACAGCAATATCACCACAAATCGAAACCCACGCCGATCGTCGATCTGCCTCAACCACCACCAACCCATAAAAACCACAACCACGAACCAAGGAATGATGAAACCCAGCCACCCACATCACCAAAAATGAAACCATCCACTGATCCATGAAACCCATACCACCAAAAATGAAACCCAGCCATTGATCCATGAGTCTCGTGTCACATCTCCACCATGGAAGGTAGATTCAAAGGAAGATAGAGAGGAAAAAAAAGAAGAAAAAAGAGGTGAGAAAGAAAGAAAGGGAAGAGAGACCAGATAGGAGTGAGGAAGACGAAGAGCGAAGAGAGAGTTTGAAGTGGAGAGGAGATGAGACAATGAAGAGAGAAAGAGGTAGATATTTGTTCAGTAGGGAATAAAAAAATATTATTTAGGTTTACAATTGTGTTACAGTACCGTCTTACATTTAGGACGGTACTGTAACACAATTGCAAAATTTTTTATTATTACAAGATTTTGCAAGACCAGATGGTGGAGGTTTTTGATAGACAAATGCTAAATAGATGTAACATATAACATTTACCATTCCCATTGTGAATGCTCTTAAAGGCTCAATTGAAATTCTCCTAGTATAGTAGAATGGAGGATAGCTTTTTTGTGTATAACCTTCATAATTGAGTATAATAGGCTATAGCCTATGCCTACACGTACATCTTAGGTTTTGGCAACTTTTGGTAGCTTTATTGTTGTTAGTGTTATCACTTATCAATTTATCAATATACTCATGGGATATATTTAGATATTAGTCTATTTAATCTGTTAAGGGATTGAGATGAGTTCGACAACTTGAGCTAATTATCACTTTATCACTTACCTTTATAGCTTTTATCCTTTAGTTTTTTAATTATTTTTTTATGTCAGTGTTTCAGTCTACGTTTCTTACATAGTCCGCATATCACAACAACTAAACTCCTCATTTCAATAAAAAGCGTTATTTGCCGTAACTTTGGAATGAAAACGTTAAATGGAAGTCATTTTGTTTGTCACATATGCACGCGAATGCTTTACGTAATATACGCGTAAAAACTAACTAGGGGTAGTAAAAATTATTTTAATGAGTGGTATAATAAAATAGAATTAGGAATAATGGGTGTGTTGTAAAATAATATGGTATAATAGATAAAATAACTTTTGAAATTGTAAAATATAAGAGCATCCACAGCAGTGGAGCTAAAAATTTAGCAATTTAGTTCCATAAAAAGTTACTTTATCTATTTTATCTACACACATGCTGCAACAGCGGATCTATTTTAGCTTTCAACACAATAAAATAATATAAATATCACAATAAAATAATATAATGTAACAACCCTGCCCCAACTGTATAGATATTGTCCGCTTTGGGGCCTTATACCCCTCATGGTTTTGTTCTCCCCCAAAGCACACAGCAGTGGGGGAAAAGGCCTCTACACATTGAAGGAAGGTCATTCCTTATAAACACATTCTCATGTGCTTCCCTAGGCGATGTGGGATTCCATGGAATGCAAGATCCCCTTTTGGGTCACTACAATCCACCCCCCCTTATGGGCACATGCGTCCTCGCATGTGGGACCCACATTTCCAGCTAGGGCATGGCTCTGATACCATCTGTAACAACCCCACCCCAACTGTATAGATATTGTCCGCTTTGGGGCCTCATACCCCTAACGGTTTTGTTCTCCTCCAAAATATACATAATTGCAAAAGTGAAGTTTCACAAACTTATACCATTGTAAATGCATAATATATACCAGAATTTTATTATTTATTGTATATTATTATGAAACTGTACATATCAAGAATGCTTTCAAATAGTCAGTTAGACAGTCTGCAACCTTTGCCAACACAGGGTTAAGTGTTGGCCTTCGGCCGATATAGTGTTATTGTGGTGTGGTGCAGTGTTATTGTTTGCTCTTTGGAGCCAGTGTTGTCTCTTTGAGGTTAGTGTTATTGTTCCCAATGGGAATTACCCACCAAGTGTTTAGCAACTTAAGTCTTTGTCTGACTAATGTTTTCCATATCAAATTACCGTGTTATTGTTATTGATCTTTATAAGTGGAAAATTGTTTATTGTCATAATATATTGTTTCTACTATTTAGTGCATATTGGCATATTAAAGTGATTATTATTTCATTTACTGATTACAGTGTTATAGTTAAATGTTTTATTCTTGACAGTTTTATAGTATACATTATATTACTGTTAAATCTATATGCAAGTGTTTTGTAAAGATTGTATTTTTTTCATAGATACTATTATTTTGTTTGAGAGACATCCTCGTGTTATGTAGTCTCTTATTGAGCTTCTAGCTCACGCCCCATTTTTTTTTTCCACCCTTTCAAATTAGAGCAGTGGTATGTCTTTTGGTGGTAGATCTTTGGAGCCTTAGATTGACGACTTCTTTTGGAGCTATGTTAGTTGGTGAACTATTTTAATATCTTTGTGGATAGTGAGTTTGACATTTGTGGAACTCTTTAAGATTGTATTTGGAGACTTTATTGTTAAACTTTTATTTTTATGGATTTCATAGGAAAAGATTTTGATCATTTGAAGTTTGTTGTGGATATTTATTACGCTCTGTTCCATTATATTAGTGTTGAGTATTATAAAGACAGGTTATGCATCTAAATCCTTGGTATGGGTTTGGAACGTTACAGTTATGGTATATGTGTTTATAAGGAATGACCTCCCTTCAATGTGTAGAGGCCTTTTCCCCCACTGCTGTGTGCTTTGGGGGAGAATAAAACTGTGAGGGGTATGAGGTTCCAAAGCGGACAATATCTATACAGTTGGGGCGGGGTTGTTACATATAACCACTACAATAAAATAATATATCCCATTACTCAAAAAACATCCACAACACCGACCACAACCACCTCTACCATCAGCCACAGCCACAACTATCACCACCACCACCAGTCCACAGCAAGAAAAAAAAAAAAAAAAAAAAAAAAACCCAAATCTCCAATTTTTTTTCTCAATCCAGATCAAACAAAATCACCAATCACAAACAAAATAAAAAATCACCAATCACAAACAAGCACAACGTTGGCGAGCTGGGTCGGCAGAAGGGGTGGGTCGGCGGCGTGGGTCTGAGGCGATTAGCGACTTGGGACGGTTGGGTCGAGCTGGCGGTGGTGAATGATGGAGATTGAGAGAGTGACGGTGAGAGAGGAGAGTGATTAAGAGAGGATGAGAGCTTGAGAGATTGAGAGAGTTTTGGGAGAGGATAAGAGCTGAGTGACTGAGAGAGAGAGAGAGGCACGGAGTGAGAGAGAGAATGAAATAATATATTTAATCTCCGGGGCAAAATAAAATAATATATATATTTTTTTAGCTCTCATGAACAGTGCACATCATCTATAGATGTGCACTGTAGTAGTGGAGTTAAAAAAAATAGATTTAGCTCCACTGTTGGAGCAAGATTTTGGTGTTTGAGGAGCTAAAATATAGCAATATAGATGTACTGCTGTGAGTGCTCTAATAGTTTAAAAATACCAAGTACGAATGCTCTTAAGAGCATTCACAGTAATGGAGTTAAAAATTTAGCAATTTAGCTCCACCAAAAGTTAATTTATCTATTTTACCTACACACATGTTGCAGCAGTGGATTTATTTTAGCTTTCAACACAATAAAATAATATAAACATCACAATAAAATAATAAAACCACTACAATAAAATAATATATTCCACTACCCAAAAAACATCCACAGCACCAACCACAACCACCTCTACCATCAGCCACAACCACAACCACACCCATAACCACCACCACCACCACCACCACCACCACCACCACCAGTACCAGTCCACAATAGGAAAAAAAAAAAAAAAACCCAAATCTCAAATTTTTTTCCTCAACCCAGACCAAACAAAATCACCAATCACAAACAAGCACAACGTTGACGAGCTGGGTTGGCGGCGTGGGTCTAAGGCGATTGGCGGCTTGGGACGGCTGGGTAGGGCAGGTGGCAGTGAATGAGGGAGTTTGAGAGAGTGACAGTGAGAGAGGAGAGTGACAGTGAGGCGATCGGCAGCTTGGGACGGCTGGGTCGGGCCAGCGGGGGTGAATGAGGGAGCTTGAGAGAGTGACAGTGAGAAAGGAGAGTGACAGTGACAGAGGAGAGTGACTGAGAGAGGATGAGAGCTTGAGAGATTGAGAGAGTTTTGGGAGAGGATGAGAGTTGAGTGACTAAGAGAGAGAGAGAGGCACGGAGTGATAGAGAGAATGAAATAATATATTTAATTTTCAGGGTAGAATAAAATAATATATATTTTTTTAGCTCTTATGAACAGTGCACATCTATATCTATAGATATGCATTGTAGCAGTGTAGCTAAAAAAAATAGATTTAGCTCCACTGCTGGAGCAAGATTTTAGTGTTTGAGAAACTAAAATTTAGCAATATAATAATATAAATGTACTGCTGTGAGTGCTCTAATGTAAATAAAATAGAGCTTGAGGTAAAGTTCAAGTTCTGAAAATTCAAGTGCAAAATTTAAATATTCACACTTTGGTGTAATTTATCTTTAAAAAAAAATATTTTGGAAACTCATTGAGAAAGTTTGAGAAAGCAAATATCAGGAAAAAAAACCAAATTGAATGAAAATTTGGGGTCCGAGACTTGAGGGCTAAGTAGCAGTATATAAAAATAAAGCAAAATCCATTTTAGTCTTCGTCTCGTCAAAAGCCTCACTCTGCACGCGTTTCGCATAACCCACACACACTCTCTCTGTGCTTGTTTTTTTTCTCTCTCTTTCGCTTTCTTATCAAACCCTCCGCGCGTGACTCTCAATCTACGGCGAGTTTCTCGTCGAACCTCGCCATTTCCGGCATTCCGATCATTCTCCACCGACGATCGGTTGCGATCCACAGGTATTGCTTCCTATACTCTCTTCGCTCTCTCTCTCTCTCTCTCTCTCTCTCAGTCTCACACACACTAAAACCATCTTTTCCGTACACTACGTACAGGTTTCTTGCATTTTTCTCTTGATGCATTACTATTTCTTTAGCATGAACTGATTTTCTGATTCTCGCTTCGAATAATCGTACTGAATATACATTTTGTGTGTATGTATATGCGCTCTGTGTATATGCATGTGTATGTAGTACCAACATGTTTGCTAGTTGATTTTAGTGTATATACCGTTTTCGCGAAACCTAGGGTTTCTTCTTAAGCTAAAACTTGTGCTTTCTCTAGAAGTTAAAAATCTTTACTTTTTAGTTTTATACAGTTAGATCTGTGTGCAATGGATGTATTGATGGTATTTCGAGTTCATTTTTGGTAAAAATTGGTGTTCGTGTAAGCCATTTATGGATATTCAAAATTTTCCCCCTTTGTTTTTGGTAAGATATGAGTTTGTTTTGTGTATATGTCCCTTAATGCTCTGTTTGGATTCTGAGAAAGCATAAGGAAAAAAGAAAAGAAAAGGAGTTAATAAACACCGCATTTTCATGTGTGTTTCGCTCTTAAAATGATCTGTAAAATTCGACTTTGTGGGGCGTTCTATTCAGTGTTAATTGATATTCTTTTGTTTGGTTTTTGTTGCGATATTATTATTATTATTATTATTATTATTTAATTTTCCTTTTGTCGTTTTCTTAAGGAAAAGTCTGATTTTTATTGAACAAGAAAAAAATTCAAAAAATTTGTTGAAAATAATATTCTGGGGGAAAATTATGAATAAAGTGCAAATTTCTTAGTAAAGTTGATTTATTTTTATAATTGCAGCCAAAAGATGAGTTCAGGTAAAAACACGGAGCAGTTGAGTCATGGAGTGGCAGACATGAATCTGAATTCAGGGCAAGATGATGATGGTGAATGGGAGGTTTATGCAAGGAAGCCTAAGAACAGAGCTGGAAGCAGTACTGCAAAACGAGCTATTCAGAATAATAATAATAATACTAATTCTAGAGGATGGGGAAATCCGAATCCGAATATGGTTCAAAAACAAGGCGCCTGGGGTAACGGTGGAGGAGCTGGAAGGGGGTCAGGAAATACCTGGCCATCACAAACAGGTGATTCTAGGCGACCTGCTGGAAGGGGATCGAGGCCCCTATCTTCCTCCACAAGGGGTTTCGATAACAACTACAAGCCCCCCCAACAACCTGTAATCGGGCCTCCATTGCAGAGTGGATGGAACTGGCATTCTGTAGCTGGTTCCGTTCAATCCAAGGGTTCTGAGGATGGCCAGCAAAAGGATGAATACAGTGATGGCGAGAAGGATGATGAGGACCTCTCTGATGAAATTGATGATAGTGATGATGATTTACTTAGTGATGAATTTGATTCTGATGCAAGTGAAAAGAGTCATAACACTCGGAAGAAGAGCAGTTGGTTCAAGAAGTTTTTTAGCATTCTGGATGACTTGTCCATTGAGGACATAAATGACCCAGCAAGGCAGTGGCACTGTCCTGCCTGTCAAGGCGGTCCTGGTGCTATTGACTGGTATCGAGGCTTGCAGCCCCTGATGACGCATGCTAAAACCAAAGGGTCGAAAAGAGTGAAAATGCATAGGGAGTTGGCTGAAATATTGGAAGAAGAGTTGCGCCTTAGGGGAACTTCAGTCGTTCCAGCTGGAGAGGCTTTTGGTAGATGGAAAGGTCTGAAAGATGATGAGAGAGATCATGAAATAGTCTGGCCTCCCATGGTTGTAATCATGAATACAAAGCTTGAACAAGACGAGAAAGACAAGGTACAATCATATTTTCTTGTCTGCATTTGCAAATTAATATCCAAATAATTGCCATCACATATGCATTTTCAACCCACTAACTTTCATCCAATATGTTTGGAGGTAAACTTGTTCCTTTTTATTGAGATTGTTTGATTTGATTTATGCTTTAATTTTACTCGTGTCAAATGTGGCAGTGGGTAGGCATGGGAAACCAGGAGCTGCTTGACTATTTTAGCTCATATGATGCTGTGAAGGCGCGACACGCATATGGACCACAGGGGCACCGTGGGATGAGTCTCCTGATTTTTGAGGCATCTGCAAGGGGCTATTTAGAGGCCGAGCGCCTACACAAGCATTTTGCTGGGCAAGGAACTGACAGGAATGCTTGGGAGCGTAACCGTGTCAGGTTTTCAGCAGGTGGCAATCGCCAGCTTTATGGCTACATGGCCGTGAAAGAAGATTTGGATATATTCAATGAGCATACCAAAGGTTCTCTCTCTCTCTCTCATCAGTTGAATGCCTTGAAGACTTGTGATAAACCTAAAATGCATAATTGTTTTTTTACTATTTTTCTTCTCTGTGAATAATAACTATGCTGATGCGATGTGTAATTGCCTCTGACATGCTTTAAGAATTATGATTGATAGAGAAATCAAAGCTCAAATATGAAATGAGGTCATATCAGGAGATGGTAGTGAAGCAAATCAGGCAGATGAGTGAGGACAACCAGCAACTCGTCTATTTGAAGAACAAAGTTGTGAAGGAACGAAGGCATTCAAAAACTGTTGAAGAATCTCTTGAAATTGTGAGTGAGAAGCTGCGCAAGACACAGGAGGAAATTCGTATTGTGAGACAAAGAACCAACAAGCAGCATGAAGAGAACAAGGAAGAGGTAATTTTATGTTCTGATTTAAGGTTTAAGATGGAAACTAGTATATTTTGCAACAGTTGTTAGATCCTGCCCTTTTGTGCTATATGGTATGGACCATGAAAAAAGCACTTGGTATATATTTTGTTCTTGAAATGACATCTAAAGTACAGGTCACAAACTTTGTAAATATGTTCTGTTTTTGACTTGTTGGTATCGGTTATTTTTGATGACTCTGTAGGTATATTATTTCTAACATAGGGATAGGCCAATGAGCTAGAAATCATTAACTAGGTGCATAACTTATCAATTATGTTCTTCCAGATAGGATGACTCTGTAGGTATATTATTTTGTGATATCCTTTGAGCAAAAAAAATACTGGTTGACTGTATTTACATTAACTACGTAGTCTTTTTTTTTTAATTTTTAATTTTTATTTCCAAGTTGGAAAGCTTGCTAGCCTTTTTCTGGTCTGTGTTTTTCTTGAGGTTGTTTGATATCTCTCCATGTTTTGAACATTAATTCAATTTGGCTCAGTGTTTTAATATTTTTATTTTTAAATGAAGATGGACCAGCAACAACAGTTTTATGAGGATCAGCTCAAAATAATTCGCGAATCAAGGGATGAAAAGGAAGAAAATTTTGAGAGGATGCAGCAGGAGGAACGTGAGAAGGTGAAGCAATTAAATGCTAATTCATCAGATGCAAAGCGCAGGTAAGAGCAACCGCACCAATCCATGTAAAATATTCTGTCCATTTTAGCATAAGAACTTACTTTTTCTATTTTATACAATCACTTTTCTAAAACACCCACATCAGTTTATCTATTTACAAGATATTTCAATAAAATATTCATTCTTCATCAATTTTTTATTATTTTCCCTAATGGTCATTCTTTTTTAATTTAAACTTATATTTTAAGTAAACTACTAACACCGGTGGCTCGGCAAATGGAGCCGCTTGTGGCGGAGGTCTAATGGCTGAACCGCCGAAGTAGTGGCTCTGACGAACACCGCTGGATTGGTCTCGCCGCCCGCCGTACTGCCGAATAGTGACCCACCGGTGGGTGGATTGTTAACACAACTCTATCAAGTGCGAGATAAGCACAGCAGCCAAGAAGGTCAAGCAGAGTAGCCAGGAAGGCACAAATCTATTCACCAAATAATAAAAATATCATTACATTAAAAGTCCATATAAAAAAAGTCTTGGTTTTTTTCAATTTTGCATTAAGAAATTAAATTACAGCCACTAACTCATGGATCTGAATTAAAATTCTTGATGTTTCAACAAAACAAGAGCCACAATTAATGGATAAGAGAGCAATGAAGAAACCACTTGAAGGTTATAACATAGAATACGGTTATGATCAAGTGATAACAAAGAATACAAGATACAAATCCTATCAACTCTAGGATTGTGATAAGATAGGATAGAGGTACTTCCATTTCAAATACCTTTGTATTTCAAATTTTGTATCTATACAAATTCTATTAATATAAAAAAAAAGCCTTGAACGAATTCAATTACAAATTCTATTATAAATAAAAAGCCTTGAATTGTATCTGTACAAATCCTAATTTTTTTTTTTTTTTTTTTTTTTTTTTTTTTTTTTTTTTTTTTTTGCATTAAAGAGGATTTTATTGATAGCTAATAAACGTGCAGCACAGAGACATCAACCAAGACATTAAAAAACAGTCATAACAAACCACAACTACAAGACAAAGACATCAACATCAACAACCAGGACAAAACAAGAAGACAGTCATAACACACTACAAACGGAATCCCAATGAGTCCCAAAATTAACACTTTCATACCCTCACATTAGTTATAGGTTCACGTTTTTGAGTTTCTGTAACTCAATGTTAGAGTAGAACAATCTTTTAATTTACATTGTTTTTTAAGGCTTGAACTAGCATTAAACCCTAAAAAATTAGTTTAGAGAAACTCCCAAGAATCTTGCTCTAAACCAAAGAAAACAAAACCCTAAAATCTCAATGAGAAAAACCCATACCTTTTTGGAGAAATTTGCCCCAAAATCTGTCAATAGAGATAACTCCAAGCTGATCCACCGTCCTCACTGGGCTGCAAAACCCCCCAAACCGATCACATTCTTTCCCGTGGTGATGAGAATGAGCAAGAGCTAAGAGAAGCGGACGAAGAGAGAAGATGAGAGGAGGTCAGGAATGAAACAGGGGGAGTACTGAGAGGTGTTGGTGTTACTCAAGTTAGAGGAGAGAAAAAAAAAGAAAAAAAAAAAAAGAGTGAAATAGGTTTTTATAATATATAAAGATAATATTAAAATAATGTATAGAAAAGTTACAGTAACTGTGCATATATGCACGGTTACTGAAGCACTTTTGTATATATGCACAATTTTGCAATCGCTGATGTGGGTGTTTTTTTAGGTTGAAATGTGTAAAATTGACCACTTTTTGTATTTTGCACAATTTTGCAACCTCTGATGCGGTTGCTCTTGTGCAGGTTTTTATACTATTAAAAATCTAAGATGGTGCTTTTAGTATTGCTTCTTTTTAAATGTTTGTTACTCATTACATGTTTGTGTTTTCTGTTATTTTAACATAGGGCGGAAGAAATTGAAAGATTCATCAAGTGTCAAGACAAAGAGATGGAAGTTTTTGTGTCTCAGAGAGACAATCTAGTCAAGATTCATGAAGAGAAAATAGCTGCAATGAAGAAGAGGCACTGGGAGGAAGAAGTAGAGCTGGAAAAAGAGTTCGATGCTGAACTAGCCCAGCTTATGTCCCAGTACTCCCCACATCCCCTTACCAACACTGGCAATGGTGTCTGACATGATATAAATTAGTACAGGTGTGAGTTGAGTACTACTCACATTTTGCTTAATATTTCTTAGAATTTTGTGATAGTATTATGACTATCAACTTTTACCTCGGATGAATGATACTATCAAAGTATATATACTAGAAGATAGCAACAGGCAAAAGAAGGTAGCTTATGGTAGTGTCTGATGGTTAATTGCACCAGTTGTTTTGGTACTGATGGTTGGAAGGTTATGAAGTTTGATCTTTTCTATATTATAGTATGAGTAATGAGTTGGAATGTCAAAGGCCTTACCTTTTTTTTTTTTTTAACTTGCTCTGTTTTATTTTGTTTTTCATAACTATGGTATGATTTGCAGTGGACTAAGCATGAATCTTTGTTAACCTGTACAAATTCTGTCATTTGTTTAATATAAATATACACAATACATCAATGGCCATGATCGATGGCCACCTTGTGTACCTCCATTGCTCCAGCGGAAAGAGCAGTTTCAGTACTGTAAAATTATAACTTATTTTAAATTTTAATAAATAAAAAAGTTGTTTATTTGGTTTGAGTTTGGTGATGTGAATTTCTGGTGAGAGGGCAAGTGAGGACTTTTGTGTCTTCTGGGAGAGGGATTTATGAGAACTTGGGAGGGTAAATAGAATGAGTAGTCTTGTCTTGACTCTTGAGCTTATTGGGGACGGTCTTTATCGTGTGGGTGTTGGGGCTCTAGACTGTAGACTACTTTAAAAGGTGTGGGTTTTTATTTATTTATTTAATGGGCCAGAGATCTGGGGTTTCAAAATTTTCATGTGGGATGGTAGATAAGTGCGAGTCAAGAAGGCCCCAAAATTCCTTCTGGAGAAAAGGAAGGATTTTTGTAGACTACGTTGTTGGGCGGGAACATGAAGTAACTTTGCAATAATTTTTGTTACAAAAAAGATATGTTAATTTGATTTTGCCTTGATTGTGTGTGTTTGTGGAGGAATTATATTTATGAATTGAGGACTGAGGATTTTCTATTCAGGACAATGTGGTTGATTTGGGGCTGAGGATTGAGGGAATATTTATTTTTGCAGTTTTATTGTTTGTGAATCAATTTAAGTAGTATTCTGCTCAATTTATATTTAGCCACTTGTTGAATTGTGGATTTTATCATGTGTTGTGACCGGTGAAGGCTATGGCTGACTGGCCGTGTGAGTGTTAAATATGGGTGAAAATATATTTTTAATCTCCTACATTTAGGGTCTAATTTCATTTTGGTCCTTAGATTGATTTTGCACCTACTTCAGTACTTAGAAAGGGAAAATCATTTTCATTTTGTTTCTGGCCATCAACCCACTAATAGAAAATGCATATATGGCAAATAGAATGCCGTGTTAGCACAGTAAATGCTAATGTAGCTAATGAAATATTTTATTTGGCATATATTAAATGCCATGTCAGTATTTTAATTATTTTTTTTAAAGCCACATTAGAAAATTTAAACAAAAAAATAAATTAAATTTAAAGAAAAACCTTAAATCTAATTTAATCTAAAATTATTTCTTAAAAAAAATGATAATCATTATCTTTTTATTTCTTTTTCTTTTTCTTTAACCTCATCAGCTTAAAGAAGAAAATCCGTACACACACTCTCTCTCTCCACTGTAACTTCATGGCAGGAGCTCACAAGGTCGGCCTTCTTCTTTACCATGTGCTGCAACCATCATGGTAGTGGCCTCTAAATCTGATCTGGCCATCGTGGTAGTGGCTTCTCTCTCGACCATCGACGAGCAAATCAAGGGGTCTTGATGCGGTAAAAAAGATGGGAACAGTGCGGTTTTGATCATGGAGGACATGGGGTCTTAATGTAAAGAAAGCGTTGGGAACAATTTGGGGTCTTGCTGGTAGGTGTTGTGAAACACGGATCGAACCATGTCTAAGAGAGAGGAAGTGAGAGCGGAAGAGAATTGATGGTGGTTGTGGCATGCAGTAGCAAGAGAATCGGTTGCCCATAAAGTTCATAATGGGTTGTTGAGTTTGTTCAAATTTGGGTTGGGTCTTGGTTCGGTGGAGTGGCCCCTAAGGGTTTTCATGTGGGAGGCTTGCTAGTGAATGTGGCGACACACCTATTCCTGATTTGTCATGGACGAGCCACCCTAAGCCTTATCTCCTCCGCTTACGGCTTTGCTTGTGGTCCAATTTTCCTCTCCTTTTTCATATTGCAAGAGACTAACGGGGGCAGGCAGTGTGGAAGAGTTGGTTAAAATATGGATTTTGCCTTACACCGACAAGAATTTTCAGATAGGAAAGAGTTTGCGAAGGGAAGATTGAGTGGAAGTTCTTCTGTCACTAGTACAGAATTTTAATATGTTTGCATGGAATCTGTATGAGGTGCCTGGGGTGGACCTGGCCTTTATCACATATAAGTTGAATGTAGAACCATTTGTCCCGCTGAAGAAGCAGAAGCTAAGGAGATCGGCGAAACCACATGTGGAAGTTGTGAAGGAGGAAGTAGAGAAATTAAAGCAGGCAAGGTCTATTAAGGGGGTATTTTTTCCTAAATGGCTATCAAATACGGTGGTGGTGAAAAAGAAAAATGGGAAATGGAGAGTGTGTATTTATTTTACCGACCTTAACCGGGCATGCCCAAAGGATTTGTTCCTTGTACCTAATATAGATCAGTTGGTGGATGCCATGTTCAAACACTTGAGAATGAGTTTCTTGGACGCCTTTCAAGGTTATCATCAGATTGCTTTGGCGCTTAAGGATCAGGAAAAAACCTCTTTTATTTTGCCCGAAGGTAATTATCATTACACGGTGATGCCTTTAGGGCTAAAGAATGCTGGAGCTACATACCAACAAATGGTTACTTGGATGTTTAAGGATCAGATCGGGGACCCAGTGGAAGTTTATATTGATGACATAGTGGTTAAGAGCAAGAAGAGTGAAGAGCATGTACTAAATCTAGTTGGGATTTTCGGAATACTGAGGCAATACAAACTGCGCCTTAATGCAAGCAAATGTGCTTTGGTGTGGGGTTAGGTAAGTTTTTGGGCTACATGATAATGACACGTGGAATAGAGGTTAACCCTGACCAGATTACAGCAATTCAGCAGCTTAACCTGCTCGGTAATCCCAAAGAAGTGCAAAGACTCACCGAGATGATTGTTGCCCTCAATCGGTTTGTTTCAAGGTCAGCAGATAGGTGTAAACCGTTCTTTTAGTTGTTGAAGAAGTGGAAGAGTTTTCAATGGACGGAGGAGTGTGACATGGCGTTCAAAGACTTGAAGTGTTATTTGGCTAGCCTGCCTATCTTATCCCGACCAGAGCCCGAAGAAGACTTGTATGTACTTGGCGGTCTCCGACCATGTAGTGAGTGCCGTGTTACTAAGGCATCAAGATAGGATCAAGAGACCGGTGTATTACCTCAACAAAACGTTGGTGGATACAAAGACTCGGTATTTACTAGTAAAGAAGATGACACTAGCATTGGTGCATGTGATGAGGAAGCTGCCGCATTATTTTCAAGCCCATACGGTTTGGGTGCTAACCGAGTATCCCCTATAATCACTCTTGAGAAGGTCAGATTTCACCGGGAGGATAGCTAAATGGAAAACAAGGCTTGGGACATTTGACATACGGTATAAGCCGAGGAATTCCATTAAGGGTCAAGTATTGGCTGACTTTGTAGTTGAGTTCAGACCTACGCAAGGGTATGCCAAGTTTCGGTTAAATCATGGCGAGTGTATGTGGACAGTGCGTCTAATGCAAGAGGATCTGGGGTCGGGGTTGTAATGATATCTCTCGAGGGGTTGCGGTTGGAAAAATCACTAAGACTGGGTTTTCGTGCTTCCAACAACGAAGCTGAATATGAGGCAATCATTGTGTCTCAGGGCAGTTTAGAAGCTTGGTGCTGAGGAAGTGGAGGTGTGAGAGACCGGGAAAATCGGGTGCTCTCAAAAAAGAGATTTGTGTGCTTTTTAAGGGCACCTCCCTTTTTGGATAAGTGGTGTGGAGTCACCACTTATTTTTTATACAAAAAAAATAAGAAAAAATAAATACAAATTACATGATAAAATACTTCATTGTCATTGATTGAATAAAGAAAAGTACAACTTTGGTAAATTAAACCTTACAAGGCTTTGGGTCCTAGTTACAATCTATGCAAAAGAATACAAAACTTTGGTCCTAGTTACAATATACCAAAATTAAATAGACAAAACACTAATCTACCTATCCAAAAACCCTAAGCTAGGCACCCATTCTGCCCAGACAGAGTCTGGTCTTCTAGACTTTAATGACTAATATACCATTTTTTGCATGATGTTGAATGATATGTTGAACACACATGACAGAAAATAATTTAAATAAATTTCCTTATGAATGATGTGCCCTATTTCTCAAGAAAATTCAGATCTGTTTTGTGAATTAAAAAAAAAATTGATTTGGTTTGTAAAAAGGTCAGAGTTGTTTTTATGTAAAAGAAAGAATGATATTTTTGTTAAAAAACGTTGGATATGTTTTTGTGTAAAGTTTTTTTTTTTTAAAAAAGTGGTTTTATGAAGAAAAATCATATCTTTTTTTTTTTTTTTTTTATGTAAAAAATAATATAATAAAAAATTTTGGAAAAAGGATCCACATTCATGAGATGGATTTATTATACAATGCATCACATATTTATAAAAAAAAAAAAGAAAAAAAAAGAAAAAAAAAAGACTTCAACCTAACTTTCAATTCCTTCTTTTAAATTTCAAAACCTGCAATTTTGTAACCAAGAAAACTTTTTTTGTAAAAAACATCAGATCTGTATTTAATGAAAATACAGATCAGTTTTGAGTTTCAAAATATCAAATTTGAAAAATATAGATCAGATTTGAACTAAAAAAAATCAGATCTAAAAAATATAGATCTGTTTTGAACTAAAAAAACCAGATTTGAAAACTACAGATATGTTTTTGAGCTTAGAGAAAATCATATCAGTTTTTGTGTTTAGAGAAAATCAGATCTAGAAAATACAGATCTATTTTGTGTTAAAAAAATCAGATCTGAAGAATACAAATTAGTTTTGTGGTTTTCATAAAAAATTTGTTAGTCATTGCAGATTTTGAAACTTAAGAAAAAGAATTATAATAAACAATCACCTAAGCATATGTTAAAGAAAATTCTAGCAATGTATTTAAGCATGGTAATTATATATCAAGAACAAAACATAATAAAGACATGCTAAACATATTCATGCATCAAACAATAAAAATTAATGAAAGAAAAAAAACAGTATACCTCTTGCATGAGCGTGCTCTTCTAATGAAATTTGTTCACCTCTTTGAAGCCTAAAATACTCTACTTACAAAAAAGTTCTTAAAGTAAAAGCCTCCAAATCGTCTTTAATGTAAGGGGAATTGAAAAATCAGAAGAGAAGAGCCAGAAAGAAGGGGGGGGGGGGGGGGGTCAGAAAGTGTGCTAAATTTTGAGAGGCATCCCTTATTTATAGAGGTTGGAACGCTTCGAAAAATTAGCTAAATGGTTAGATACGAATTGAGACTCGTCCTTATCTCTAAAAATCGAAAAAGGTAAGGTTTATCTCAATCTAGGAGTCCTTGGGCTGACCCATGCCTTTGTGGGATGTGCTGATTGGCATTCCAAAAGTGCTGAATGGCTCTCGTGGGTGTTGAGCTCGCGTTTGAATTTTGGTCCAATTTGGACTTCTTTTTTGAGGTTTTTTTAGCCGGGAATTTTATTTAGATGCATTTCTAATCCGTATTCCAAGGAATAATCTCTGTTTCTGGATATTCAGGTCTTAAAGTGATAATTGTCTTGTAGATAAATATTCCAAAAAGTCTTGATTATCCACAACTTCTTTGTTATTTAATTATCCACTTTATTCCCATGCAAGCAAGTCTATTTTTGACACTAACCAATAACCAATCACAAAATTATTTAATTAATTTTAATTGAATTGTTTAACCAATTAGAATTAATTTAAATTAATCATCCATGGTTGGTTTCACCCAAACAAAATGCATGCAGACCGTGCGAATTTGATTATGTGATATCTTTCAATTCGACAGTCCGATTTAGAAATCGAACACACCGTCGCGACCGTTAGAACCACAAGATCATTTTTATGATATGACATGAATGAATTAATGCATGTAATGCAACTCTAAATGTCGGGTATATGAATGGTCACTCTAGCCTTCTTCCTTGATTAAATTATGGGTGCAAAATCGAATGTTTACAGAATGCCCCTCATTGACAAACTTGCAAAGAGAATGTCAATGTAAAATGAAGACACTGATTTTAGCAACCATGATTTAATTGAGGTTGACTTTTCAAAGATTACCCTAGAACTTAAAACATTGGGAACATAGAACTAGTGTTTTGCTATTTTGAACAATGAGAATTGGTAATACCTGACCTACTTGATAACTAATAAAAATGATTCTTAAAATCTGAGGTGACTGAGAGGCTTCTCTATCTCAGTCTACATGTGGGGACGATCAAGGGGCTTCTCTACCTCGATCTGGAATGGAAGGTATCCAAGGGGCTTCTCTACCTTGGAACTTGGGACAATTGAGAGGCTTCTCTATCTCAATCTTGAATTGTGGTGACCAAGGAGCTTCTCTACCTCGATCTTCGGGAAGGTAATCAAGGGGATTCTCTACCTCGATTTGAATGGAAGGTAAACCAAGGGGCTTCTCTACCTCGGAACCTGGGGCGATTGAAAGGCTTCTTTGTCTCAATATTTAAATAGTGACGACCAAGGGGCTTCTCTACCTCGGAACATGGTGATAAGAATCAACAAGCATTCAAGGATCCATTGCATGTTCCAGTTGGGCCTATTATTAGAGCAAGATCCAAGAAGATCAAAGAAGCACTTAATGGGCTAATTCTAACGCAGGACATTCCAAGCTTGGCCCAAAGGAAGATGAAGGCGTAATAAATTTAATCCAAGCTATTGAGGGCTGATCTGGCTTAATTGGCCGTGATTTATGGCATGGATTAATGGCTGATTGACTTTCCAACTCCATATCAGTTAATAGACATTTTTTCTATTTTGGAGCTTCTAATTTTAGACAAGTTCTACCTTAATTTTAGGCTTTTATTATTCAAAAAGTTTTTTTTAGCTATTTTCCTATTTTGGATCTGCTAATTTCAAACCAAATCAACTTTTATTTAGGGTTTTATTGTTTAGTATGTTTTTTATATTTTCTATTTTCAGTCATGTCTTATAAATAGCATGCACTCATTGTAATAGAGCATTATTGAATAAAAACCAGAAAAAGGTGAGGCTTTGCTCTTCTGAATTTTAGCTTTCTTGGGCAATTATTCCAATTTTATTTGTTGGGTCTCAAAGCGCATTGATTGAGGTTCGCATCACATGGGGTGATTGAGAAGCTTCTCTGTCTCAATCTTTGAATTGCGGCGACCAAGGGGTTTCTCTACCTCAATCTGAATGGAAGGTAATCAAGGGGTTTCTCTACCTCGAAATCTGGGGCGATTGAGAGGCTTCTCTGTCTTAATCTTGGAATTGTAGTGACCAACTCTACCTCGATCTTTGGGAAGGTAACCAAGTGGCTCTCTACCTCATAACCTGGGGCGATTGAAAGGCTTCTCTATCTCAATCTTGGAATTGCGGTGACCAAGGGGCTTCTTTCTACCTCGATCTAAATGGAAGGTAACCAAGGGGCTTCTCTACCTCGGAACCTGGGGCGATTGAGAGGCTTCTCTATCTCAATCTTTGAATTGTGACAACCAAGGGGCTTCTCTACCTCGGAACCTAGGTCTTCGCTTGCAAAAGATTAAAATTTGAAATTAGACTTTTAATGATAAGTGCTTTGTTGTTCCATTGCTTTGAGATGTATGATCTTTCTATTTCTTTTCTTGATTTGATTTATTTGAATTTCCCTTAGAAAGAAAACCTTGATTGATTTTTGTAGTCCTTTGAAAAAAGTTTTTTTTTTTTTTTGAAATTTGAAGCTTGAAATTTGAAATTTGAAATTTGGGATTTATAATTTGAAACTTGAAATTTGAAATTTTTAGAATTTGAAACTTTCGTTTTGAAAAAATGATACCCTTTGTTTTTTAATCATCCCTGAAATTTTATTTTTCTTGAAACTGATGTCATCTATCTTTGAAAATATTTGAAAAGTTTTTTTATTCATTTCCTAAAAAAAGGACAAAATGAAGAAAAATTTCTCCCAAAAAAAAAATTGTTTTTTGTTTTTGTTTTTTTTTTGAAGAGTTCACTTAGCAACTTAGGTTACTAAAAAGGGGGGGGGGGGGGGGCAATTTTTTGGCCCCCATTCTCATTTGTCTCTTTTTCTTTTTTTGCTTTTCCCTCTTCACTCTTCTCTCTTCCTCCATTGTTACTATTCACTCTCTTCTTCCACTTGCATTTTCTCCCTCATTACACCATTTCTTCTCTAGAAAATCACTTTCCCAAGTTTCTCAACTTGCTTTCATTCATCTCCCTCAATCATTCATCTCAGTTTGAAACCCATCTCCAAATTTCCATTTTTTTGCATTGATCATGGCAGCTTCCAAGAGACCATCTTTTCTCACTTTTAATGGGAAAAAGTATCACCCATCACTTGAATGGAATGAGGAAGAAGGGCTCCTCCAAGACCCTAAGACCCATGCTCCACACTCCAAAATGGACTTCAAGGTGAGATTTATTTATTTTTTTTGGATTTCTTTGTCAGGAAATTTGGTGATTTCATGTTTTATTGAGGGCTTGGTGTTGAGACATTGCCATTTGATTGTTATTTGCTCTTTTTGAAATTTTGCATCGTATGGTTGATTATGTTGTAATCTCGGCCTTGGGGCATTTTTGAATTGTTGAGCTATTTGGCATGGTGTAACTTGGACAATGTTGATAACTCATGAAATTTGGCAATGTTTGTAGTTTGTGGTATTGTTGAATGTGTTTTGGCTTGAATTTTGTGAGCATTGAAGTCATGAAAATTTGATGTGTAGGCTTGGTAGAACAAATTCATTTTTGATGAATGCGAAAATTTTGTTGGAATGTGTAAAGTCTTACTTCATGAGTAAGGACCATTTTATGGACATGGGCATGGAAATTTTTTTTTGTGGTGGTATGGATTTTTTGTGTTAGACATGAAAAAAAAAAATTGTGTTAGACATGGAAAAATTTTGGTTGGACATTGGAGAATTTTTTTTTGACATGGAAAATTTTTGTTGGTCATGAGATTTTGGTCGGAACAAAAATTTTTGGACATGGGAGAATTTTTTTTGTTAGGCATGGGATTTTGGTTGGAACAAATCTTTGGACATGGGAAAATTTTTGTTAGGTATGGGATCTTTTTTGTTTTGTATTTTTTTTTTTTTTGGAGTGAGTATTTTGGAATGATTATTTTGTGGACATCTCGATGATTGGATAACTTTGTTTTGTAGAACCTTACGAGTTGAGGTAGCCTCCAGATGTTGAAAGGCATATGGGAGACATTGTCTCCGAAGATTAAGAACATCATTGATGAAGCAGGCTTCCAGACTTTTTTCCAAGTTTTATTGAATCAGGATAGTAATGAGTACAAAGATCTCCAGTTACTCCTTTCTTTGCTAGAGCGATTTTGGGATACTATGTGCACTTTCCATTTTGAGGCATTGGTGAAGTGATGTTGATACCTTACGACTTCTCCGTCATTATTGGCTTGAGATTGGGCGGTGAAAGAATCATGGTCAATGACTTCCTCACTTCAAAAGAGATTAAAAGTATTTTGGGTGTGATGCCTTCAAAACTAAAGAGCGAAAATGTCTCCTTAATGTGGCTGTATGAGAATATCGAGAATTGTAAGATTGTAGCAACCGGCACATGCATGTTCATGCTTCTCTTCATTGGAACTTTCTTATGTCCAGACCTGGGTAGTACTGTGAGCTTGCGCTATTTATGGAGTTTGAGGGATATTGGCCTGATAAAAAATTATGATTGGGGTGGCATGGCTTATGCAACCCTCTTGCATTTCATGACTCAACTTTCTAGGCATAGTCTCTCAAGCTTAGGAGGTGCACCATTTGTTTGGCAAGTAAGGTTTGAAATCTTTTTTTTTTTTTTTGTGTGTGTGTGTGTGTGTGTGGCTATTTGTGGGTTTTGGAAAGTCATTTTGGTTATGTCGTAATGATTTATGTTGATTTCTTTCAGGTTTGGATGTATGAATATTTTGGGGTTGGTCCTCAAGTTTTGGAGGATGTTGGTGGCATGTATTCGAGGTTTCTCCGTTGGTTGCCCAAATATCTTTTGTCAACACCTTCCAAATGTTCTTTGCAAGTTTGGCATATGGTGATTGACAACCTAACTGTTGTTGATGTGAGTTTTTTTTTTTTTTTGGTTGGATTTTGTGTTTAGCCAAGTGTTTTGGTGTTTGGTTTTCTTTCCATTCTGGGTCTTTTGTGATTTTCAGATGTCTTTGGATCCTTGGCTTGGATGTGAGGAGTATGTTGAGTGTGAATGGGCTCAAGAGCTGAATGGTGGTCAGTTATTGTTTAAGTGTGGCCATAGGAGGTATTGGTATCTCGGTGATCGAGTGTTGCCTCAAGTTCAACATGTGTACCCTCTTGCAACAATTCCGATTCCTCCTTGTCCCTCTATCTGGCTGGCTAACCTTCTAGCTAATGAAGAAATTGCTCGTGCCTGAGTTGGCCATGTTGTTTTAGGGACACCAGGAGATTATCTTGAATTCGTTTAGACTCAATTACAAGGTTGTCTAGCTAGCGTTCCTGTAACCTTGGTATCTCTCTTTCCTTCTGAAGTCAAATTGCATTTCATCTTGTATGCTCATCTCCCATATTTCAGCTTTTACGACAATATTTATATGTTGCACTTTCAAGCTTCATCTTCTGAAGAGCCAGGAAGAGGAGAATCCCCTTCCTAGCCATGATAGTGGTTCTTCTAGTTCCTTCATGGAGACGTATCCTCATTTTCCTACATGGCAATATGAAGTGATGAATCCTAATGGGTCGTACAGTTCTATGGCTTTAGACAAACCATAGCACACCCCAAATGTCCCTTGGGGTGACCCAGTGCGTTCCTAAATCTTTTAGTCTCTTGTCCTCATTTTTTTGCTCTTTAAGCTATTCATGAACCGGTGGATTTGTGTTTCACGTCAGAACTGATCTAGTGGAGGAAAGCATGCGAATGATTGGGGGTTTGCAACTGGTAGCGCGCACTCAATCTTCTCAATATGTGCTCAATGAAGTGAACTGGGTATAAGATGATGCTTTCTGAGTGTTTTTGGCTTAAACTTCTGTGATAATTGATCTAACACTTGTCTTTGTTAATTCTTCACAATACCTGAATGGCATTGGCTAATGCCAACACAAGATTTTTGGAGAAGAGGATCAGAAATCTTGAACTTCAGAACTAGTAGCAAGAATCTCGGTTTTATGCATGTTAGGAAGGAGACACTGAGGGTGGCTCCTCTAGAGGTGGGTTTAGGAGATCTTTGTGCAGGCGGACTCGAAGTCCTAATGATGCTTGACTTGTATTTTAATTTTCCTACAAGAACAAGAAAAAGTGTTTCTTAGACAAATTTGTATTAATCTCAGCTTTTAGCCCTTTGTCCTCTGGATTTCTTTTGGTCTTGCTGAAACTTTAAATGAGACAAGTTTAGAATTCACCTAATAAAGTTCTGTAGTAAACAATTTGAACTTTTCCAACCACCTTTGATGGGATGTGCACTTACTTGAATGAGGCACGGCTGAATGCCCCTAGTTTGGAAACTTTTATGCAAGATGACCTTTTATTTTTTGAAAAGAATTTTTCTCTCTTTTTTGTTTGAAAAGGAATGAGTGATTTTTTTTTCTTTGGTCCCAGAAAGAGGGGATAAGGCATAGCCGAATTCCCCTAGTTGAAAAGATGAATGCATGACTTTGAAAAATCTTGATTTGATCAATTTTTCTCCCCATTCCCTTTTTTGGAACCAGTGATGCAAGTGATATATATATATATATATATAGATATATATATATATATATATTTTGAAATCAAATGGACAAAGCATGTCTAAATGCCCCAGTTTGACACTTCAGGCAAAATTTTGAAAAATTTATTGTACAATCAATTTTTTTTAGTGAAAAACGGAGTCATAACAAACCCAAGAAGCCTCCAAAAACACTAAACAGAGATGATTGGGACTCGGTTGAACTGGGTGCCAATTGGCGCTCTTGGAGTGTCGATCGGCACTTGGAGAGTGCCGTTCGGCACTTGGGGAGTGTTGACTAGCACTTTAAGGTGCCCACAGGCACGCCCAATTTTAGGCCAACTCCTTGCGTTTTTTCAACGAGTTTATTGTGTCTTTGGGTATTTTGAAAAATATTTTCTCCGTTCGTGACCATAAAACACTTTCCTAGTCAGCTACAAACTCTTGAAACTTATTTAAACTTGATTAAAGATTGAGGTAGCTTATTTTAGCATCTTACCTGTAAAAAAATTTCTGCATCAAAGTTTTCAAGAAACAATAATCACAAGCAAGAGTCAATAATCACAAGCAAGAGTCATCCATGGCTAACAATCAAAGTTCTTCTCATTCAACTATTCATGATGTCAATAGATGGGTTCATAGCTTTGATTTTAGTACCAAGTCCAATTTTATAGGCTACAAGCTAGAGGGAATCAAGGCCTTGAGGAATGTCAAGATCAAGTCGGATTTCCTCCGTGCTACTGTGAAGTTCTGGGATCCTGAAGATCCTGTATTTCGGTTTAAGGCTGCTGAACTTTGTCCCATAATTGAAGAATTTTCAGCTATTCTGGGTTATGATCCTAGCAAGAAATCCGTAGGAGTTTCTTGTGATCCAAGACATAGGGAGATTTTATCTGATGCTCTAGGACTTCCTACTTCAATTACCAGTAGCATGATTGAAGGGCATATGGTGAATCTTCTCGCAATTCTTTCAAGACTGATTAACAAACGCACCCATGGAGTGATTGATAACATGCAGAAAATTTTTGGCTTAGCTCTCTGCTTCGTGGGAAAACTTTTGCTTTGCTCTGGAAGGCCCGATTTTGTAGATGCCCAAGATTGTGAGTAAATAAAAGATGGTGATAATCCTGCTTCTCTAATCTTGGCAGAAACTCTCTTGGGGCTAGACTCTGTATTTCAATGGTGGAAAGTCACAAAACTTTCTTGGGAGTCCCTTGACTTTGCAGATATAATTGATGGAGAGACAGGATGGATGGTCCTAAGGAAGATGAAGCTAGACCAATAATGCTGGAACAAAAAGAAGAGCCAGCTTATTGCATGTCAATAGAAGAAGATTAGGGAATGAATAGAGAAGGTGAATGGTTCTCAAACATCCTACAGTACCTCAAGGATGAGACATACCTAAAGTTTGCAGACAAGAATAACCAACTGACCATCAGAAGGTTGTCCACTAATTATATTATTTGTGGGGAGACCGGGAGAGGCTTTACAGAAGATCATATGACGAAATTCATCTTCTTTATGTGACCGTCAAGGAAGCACACAAATAATTGAAGATGTTCATGAGTCAAGTTATGGGCCACACATGAATGCACACATGCTGTCACAGAAGATAATAAGGCAAGGGTATTACTGGACTACTATGGAAGCAGATTGCATACGTCATGTTCGCAAGTGCCATCAATGCCAAATCTATGGAGATTTGAAGCACATGCCACCTTTGCTATTACATAGCATGACTTCACCCTGGCTGTTCTCTACATGGGGAATAGATATTATTTGGAAGATTCACCCAACGGCATCCAATGGCCATGAATTTACACTTGTTTCTATTGATTACTTCACTAAATGGGTAGAAGCTGTTTCATACAAGGTTTTGAACTCGAAGAAAGTTGCTCAGTTTATTCAGACCAATATCATTTGTAGATATGGGGTATCACATGAAATTATCTCAGCCTTTCTTCCTTGATCTTCCATCTATTATGATTCTGGGAAATTATCAAGGCTAAATCACCATATACTTCAAATTCTTTTACTCCAAGACCTAGGGCTGCTCACAACCCCATAATGTAAGCTTCATATTCAGTGGCATTTTTAGTGGCAGGGAAGTTGAGCCTACCAGAGAATGGGATGTGTGTCCCTTTTGGAGAAATTAAAAGAACTCCAATGCCACTTTCGTTTTGATTAGTTGCTCCATCAAAATACATCTTCCATGATTCTACCTCGATCCCCATGATATCCTTATCCAGAAAGTCTCCTTGGATTTCTTCAGCTTCTTCAAGTAAACAGTGGGCTAAGTGATTAGCAATTGCTCTTCCCTTCACAGACTTCTGAGTCACATATTTAATATCAAATTCTGATAGAAGTAGAACCCATTTAGTTGTCTTCGCGTCTTGCACAGCTTTCTCCATCATATATTTTAAAGGATCCATCCTTGCAATCAGCAATACTTTGAAAGCAAGCATAGAATGTCTGAGTTTGCGGGTTGCCCATACAAGTGCTACACATGTCTTCTCAAGTGGTGAATACTTCTCTTCATAAGGCAACATCTTCTTGTTAATGTAGTAGATCGCATTCTCATTCCTAGACTCTTCTAGGTATTGAGCAAGCAAAGTCCCTATTGTTGTATTCGTAGTTGTGAGATACAATAATAATGGCTTTTCAAGTACCAGTGGAACTAGTATTGGTGACTTCATCAGATAATTCTTTATCTTCTCAAAAGCTTCTTGGCACTATTCATTCCATACTGTGGGAACTTCTTTCTTAAGCAGTCGGAAAAGTGGTTCACATGTCATGGTGAGCTAGGTTATAAATCTGCTGATGTACTGTATTCTCCTTAGAAATCCTCGGATCTCCATCTCAGTCATTGGAGGCTTCATCTCTACCATTGCCTTGATTTTTGTCAAGATCTACTTCAATTCCCCTTTGACTTACCATAAACCCCAATAGTTTTCCGGATGTTACACCAAAAGTGCACTTCTTGTATTCTTTCAAAGAACTTCTGTGAGGCTGGTATGTGCCCTTCACGATCTTTGGACTTCACTATCATGTCATCAACATAAACTTCTACTTCTTTGTGGATCAAATCATGCAATAGAGTAGTGACTGCACGTTGGTAAGTAGCACCAGCATTCTTAAGGCCAAATGGCATGACCTTGTAGCAATACGGCCCCCTTGAAGTAATGAAGGGGGTTTTCTTCATATCTTCCAGAGCCATCTTTATCTGATTGTATCCTTAAAAACCATCCATAAATGACAGCAAGGCATGTCCTACTGTATTATCAACCAGGATGTCAATGTGAAGCAAGGGAAAATCATCTTTCGGGCTAGCCTTATTAAGATCTCGGAAGTCTACACACATTCTAACTTTCCCATCCTTCTTTGGCACTAGAACCACATTAGCCAACCATTCTAGGTAGTTGACCACTCCCAAAAATCCTGCATTGTACTATTTCTCAACTTCTTCTTTGATTTTGAGAGTCCACTCTGGCTTCATTCTTCTCAACTTCTGCTTGACCAGCTTCATGATTGGATCTGTTGGAATGTGATGCTACACTATATCTGTATCAATCTTAGGCATGTCTTCGTATGACCATGCAAATACCTCTTTGAATTCTATCAGTAGTGACACTAATGCATCTTTCTCAGAGTTGGTTAGGGTATTGCCCACTTGTATCATTTTAGGTTCATCATCAGTTCCCGGGTTAACAGGTTGGGTTTCATCTTTTATAGGTTCTACATGCCCTTGTTTTAATTCCTTATTATTAAGAGTTTCTTTACCAATTTCCAAAATAAAAACATTCAAAGCCAACAAATAAGCAGAATCAGAAATCTTATTATAAGGAAAAGAGTTCTTAACAGACTCAACAAAAACAAACTTTATAGGACTACGATCACAAATAGACTCAACAAGAACAATAATACTTGCAACAACAGACTCAATAAGAACAGAAACAATGTTTTTGGCAAAAGTGACTGGCTTGATGGTATAGATCTTCTTGACAAGAGTGATTGGCTTGACGGTCACGATCTTCATCACAGAGTCCTCCATGGGGTGGGCAGCTCCTTCCCATACCTAATTATTCAACTCAATTGTGGCTTCAATGATGGCGGGTGGCTCCTAGCGAGTTCCTTCTTCCCTCGGCATCAGTTCCATGGGGTCTAAATTCGTGCCTTCACCATTAATCTCCATATTTGTGGGCTTGTCAGTCACATAAGCATCCAGGCACTCTATACTGTCCATCCACTCACCAAACAAATCTTGCTTTCCTTTGTTGCTTGGAAAGACATATTGTGGGAGATATTCTGACTGATTTCGTTCCAACTTCTCATCTTCAACTTTAAGACTCTCCAGTGTTAAGTTTCTGAAACTATGGATCATCAGCTTTCTGTCTAGGGTGGCTAATCTAGCATCTATGTCATCTTTTTCCTCAGTGTATGGGGTCAATGAGCCAAGTTTTGAATTGTGGAATAACCCTAACTCAGAATTTCTCTACCATGCTTGTCATATTGAGGGCCCGACCTTGAGCTACCATCAATAATGCAGCTCAAATCTAAGGGCCGCCCATAGGGGTAATCATCATAGTCTATATTGTCGGCCTCTTCAACCTCTTCTCCCACAGCTTCTAGCACATTTTCTTGTCCAAATTCTTCACTTTCAACACCATTCTCCTCATCTATTGGTTCAGTTTTAGCATCATCCTCTATATCTCCATCATAGTAATTCATGTCGTCATCAGAGTAGTCTTCATAGAAAGGTCCTACATCTTCATCCTTTCTATCACTAGGGGGTACACCCCAATCATTGCCATTATATTGGCTATCATAGTTTCACTGTTGTTGCTTTCACTATCACTGTTGCTATCATCCTTGCTATCTCTATTGTCACTGTTGCTACTATCACTACTACTATCACTCTTGCTGTTGCTACCTTCATCATCATCACTAGGGGCTTCTCCCCCTTCCTTTTCTTCATCACTTGTTCTTACTTCATATGTGCTTTTCAATGCATGTTGACAATCCTCCCAGTTCTCTTCTTCTTCTATATTGCAGATGGCATTTCCCAAAAGCGTAGTCATTGCATCAGGGTCCATGTAATCAGCCCAATTGGTAGGGACCCAATTTGTGTATTCTTCTTCAGCTTTGGAAGCTTTTTGTTACAATCAAATAATCGCTCAAATTTGGGCACCATTGTTCCTGACTCAGGATCGAATCTCAATTTAAGGAATCCCCAATAGCATTGACTATCTCTAGCTCTGACAAACTTTCCATTCAATGTAGGCGTATAGGGCTTTAGGGGTTCTGGGGGACAAGGAAGTCCCTTGGCTTTAGCCTTGGCATGGGCCATTCTTCTTACCTCCATCTCTAGCAAATCATCATCAGTGGGCTTAATAACCTAGCCCAAAAGGTGGTGTGGCAGTAGGAATTATTAGGACTTGAGCATGTGGATTCTTCACAGTCTTCCCCAAGTTCATCCCCGGAAGGTAATTCATTCTCCTCATCATTGCCACCACATTATAAACCTGTATGGAGCAAAGTCCATAAGGATCTTCTCTACTTCTTCTTCTATTATTTCAAAACCAGGCTTCTCAATTTCAAAGCCATCCAAGGTCAGTGGCTCCTTCTCAGTATCAATACAAAAAATGGGCTTTAGTATGGTCAAAGTATCACCATATATGGTAACTATGACTCCTTCATTTAGAAATCGAACCTTTTGGTATAGGGATGAAGGTACAACCTCTATGTCATGGATCCATGGTCGCCTAAGGAGCATTTTGAAGCATGATGCTATTCAAAACTTGAAACTCCACCTTCTTGATCATTGGCCCTATAGTGAGCTCTAGTGTTACGGTTCCCAAGACCTCTCTTCTACTATTGTCATATGCCCTCACATGCTGATCAGTCGACACAAAATCTTCAATACTTAGGCCCAAGCAACTTGCAGTCATTAAAGGACACACATTTAATGCACTTCCATCATCAATTAGAACAATTGGAATCCTCTTGCCTTTAGCATCTATAGTAATGTGTAAAGGGTCATTATGGTGCTTCCCCTTCTTCTTCAAGCTTTTGTCAGAGTAGGAAATAGTGAGTTCCCTACTTATGGACCCAATTATAGCATTCAAATCTTGAGAAGTAGTGGTTGTAGGAACTTGGATTTGATTGAGAAGGTCTACCGAATTCTGGTGGTGCTTGTATGAGGCCATGAGTAAACCCCATTGGCTTGAGTCTTCTGTAGTTGCTTAAGGACCTCATCCTCTTCAGTGGGTGTTTATTGAGTGGTTTTGTTCAAGGCTTCTATTGGGTTGTATGTCTCCAAATGTGGGGGTGTAAAGTGTCTCCCCCCCCCCCCCCCCCCCTCGTAATGTGGGCAATTTTTGTTGGGTCATTTAGATTGGTGTCCTGGGGTTTGAAGAGTCCCACCCCCCCCCCCCCACAATTTGTGGATGTTGGTTCATTTGATTGGGGTTCAAAGTGTCTCCCCCCATTTGTGAATGTTGGGTTGATTGATTGGGGTTTAAAGTGTCTCCCCCCATTTGTGAATGTTGGGTAATTTGTGGTTTCTGTTACATCTTCACTCCATATATCATACACAGCAGCGGATGTCCTATCCATCAATTCTTCCCATGTCATCATAAAGCACTCAAGTAGGTCATAAATCAATTCAGACGGGTCCTCTTCACTTTCTTCTTCAGTCATCAAGCAATTAATCGTCGATCCTCCCCTAAAATTGTGGTTGGACAAGGGATTATTAGTGACGCTAGGCCTTGTGGGCAGCGCAATCACCTTATTGTCTATTAAGTCTTGAATTGCATGACAAAAGCCTAAACACTTGTCAGTATCATGGCCAGGGCTTTGGTGGTAGGCACTTCTCTTAGCCATATCAAATCTTGCAAGTAATAGGTTTGGGATTGGTCTTGGGTCTAAGGGCTTTAGTAACCCCTTTGCTTTTAGTTTTTCAAACACTTGACTCACAGGCATATATAACTCATGAAATTCCCTTCTAGGCCTCAGATGTGGCCCTTATGATATTGGCATAGGGGCAATAGGAACAATAAGTTGGTAAAGATCATTTTTGTATATATTAGAGACTTCTGCAGTTTTAGAACTAGATCCTAAATTCTTTTTAAACCTTGGTGGGTCCTCATTCTTTATAGTGCCATTATTTATTGCATCCTCAATTTGGGTTCCAGCAGCAATCAAAACTTTAAAATGAGGAAAATACTGGGTAAACAAATATTTATGGTATACAGGAAATAAGTTTTTTACAACCATGGTGAATTGTTCTTCTTTGCTTGGCCTATTCATCATCCGCGCCGCCTTGGACCTTCACTTGGTAATGAAGGTAGAGAAAGATTTTTTCGACTCTTGCTTCGTGGTCTCCAAATCTCTCCTTGTTATATCCACTTCTATGTTGTATTTGTTTTGGTTGTGAAACTTGCGGCAGATGTCCTCCCAACTCCTTGCTCTAGCATCATCTAGGTTGAGGAACAACCTAAGATTAGCCCTAATTAGGGTGTTTTGGAACATTTGAGCAAGTTGCTCCTAGGGGCTACATGGCCCTCATATACATCTTCAAATGGGACTTTGGGCAGCCAGTCCCGTCGAACTTGTCCAAGGTTGGCATCTTGAACTTGAGAGGCAATGTCACATTAGGGAAAAGTAAGAGTGATTGGTAGTCCATGAGGTCTTCCATCTTGCAAGCTCTTTTGATCATCTCTTCCACCTTGTTTATCCTCTCGTTAATCTTCTTCCTCCATGGTTGGGGAATTATGGTCGGTCTTGTTCTCCTCTTGGCCACTCTTCAGGTTTTGAAATTGTTGCACCATAAGGTTTATGTCCTCCCTCAGCTGGATTTGACTAGCTACCATGGTGTTGAGTAGCTCTTGAATGTTCATGGGTTCTTCAGTGTTCGGATGTTCTCGCCCTTCCGCCTTAGTGTTGGGATCTTTAGACTTCCTGTGGCTTGAACTGTCTTGTAGGTCGAATATGGGATTGTGATGTTGCAGCAGTGGAGAGTCTTCTTTGTTCACGGGCTTTAGTACCGTGATGGGAGTAATGGGCTTGGAACTAGAACTACTAGCTTGAGTGTCAGTCTTGGGTTCTCTTTGGAGTCTTCCCTCATATCTTAACCAAATTCTTCCCTAAGAAAAGGCTCAGTTAGGTTAATCAAAGCTAGGTCCCCATCTACATTAATCAACCAACCAAACAAACACACATGACATGCAATGCAATTCTAACATGGACCAGCCTAAGGGTAGGTTCTAAGTCATTACATTGTAGGGTGGGTTTGTTGTTTCATTGTTTCCCATAGCTAGGATGTTACACCTCCCAACTTGTAATCTAATGAACATTACGTTGGTCTGAATAGCATGGTCTATCCATTATAGTCAACAAGAAGTGATCTAGTGACTTTGGGCTATAAGTTGGTGAGTTCGCCACTAGGTACCCGAATCTAATGAAGATTGGTGTGTTGGATAATCTTGTTTGTATCGCATACAAAACATACGCAGTGAAAAATTAATGGATCTACTTCACTCGCAATTAATAACATGTACTATGTAAGTTTCAGAATTTAAGAACAAGAAATAGAAAGCGTACCTTGGTGCGGTGAAATTCAAAATGAAATATTAGAAGTACTTGGGAACACTTTTAATCTTCACTCCAATTCCACTTAATGCCCAAGAAGTGTGGTCTCTTAATCAGTTTCCAAGGAGAGAATAAGAGAGTGTCCAACACTCACATACAAACCATTTCATTCCTTATATGATCTTAATAAAAACCTGCTTGAAAGACATATGAAATTCTGTATATTTCTTTCCTTATATATATAACTGATTATCTAATTGGGTTAGCCTTTTGGGCCATTCCAATTGGGCTCTAGTGTGTGGCTTGGAGTGGGACCAAAAGGGAATAAATAAGACTCTAGCTCCAATGGGCCTTGGACTTTTCCGTCAACTCTTGACAAGTCCAAAGTTACCATTAATTATATTCAATACCACTATAAGAATATAATTGCACTCTAGGTCTTATTAATAAATTATATCCCGAGACTTTATTATATACGCAACCTCTTCATTAAAATATTCGTAGTAATACAAAGTCATGAATGTTGACTGCCATTTTGAAGATTACTACATCTTAATCCTTGAGTACCTGGTTTAATCCTTTATGTTATTCATCATATATTTATAAAATCTAATTTCATAACTAAACCCATTAAACTTATCTCAAGGGAATATTTTATATCTCCATTAAGAGATTATGAATTCCATCTTAAGAATATATGTTCCATCAACACTAAATGCGGCTGCCCAACATACTGAGGTTTTGACCGTTACTTAAAAATCTTAGTCCTAATATATCAAAGCAACCTACACCTCATGATCAGGTCCATTATTCTCTCAGGATTTAGAGTTGATGTAAATAGAAGTCATGAGATTTATTATTCATTTGACAGTCGTTAGGAGGATAATAAATCTCAGAGCGGTCCAGTTCAATATGTCTTAACTCTTAAAACATATCAACATATCAACTAGAAGTCTTCACTTCCATGATCAAGACAAATCATCTTAGTTGATATGTTATAGTCTTCGCAGATGAAATGCCCAATTTCATCACCGACTACAAACTAAAATTCTGAGTTTACAAAGAACTTGTGATTTATATTTTCTGTGACTTTTCACATAAATCACATACTATGCATCTCATGGACTAAGATAATGTCTCATTAGTTCATTTATAGATAGTCTCATATAATTAAACAATTTAATTATTTATGACATGCCAATAAATTGGATTTTAGGGCATAAACCCCAACACAGTGATCCATGGTTACTACCACCATATTGTTGAGATGGGTGCATACATATTTGTTGTTTTGATGCAATACATTATGATAGTTAGGGAAAGCTTTTAATAATCAACATGGTAACACAAACAAAAATATCATACAAACTCAAGACATAAATAAACAAACAAACAACAATACCATGCAAAATCATGCAAAAGACAAAGGTATATAGTTGGTCACTTAAAGTCTAACACAAAGCTTAGCCCTCGACATCCCCAGCAGAGTCGCTACTGTGAGAGACTAAGAAAATCGGGTGCTCTCATAAAAGAGATTTGGGTGCTTTTAAGGGCACCTCTCTTTTTGGGTAAGTGGTGTGGAGTCACCGCTTATTTTTTATACAAAAAAATAAGAAAAAATAAATACAAAGAAATACAAAAGAATACAAAGTTTTGGTCCTAGTTACAATCTACCAAAATTAAATAGACAAAACACTAATCTACCTATCCAAAAACCCTAAGCTCGAGGGCTAGGTTACAGAGTGGGAAGGTGTTAGGCACCCATTCCACCTAAACAGAGTTTAGTCTTCTAGACTCTAATGACCAATATTCCCTTTTTTGCATTATGTTGAATGATATGTTGAACACACATGACAGAAAATAATTAAAATAAATTTTCCTTCTGAATGGTGTGTCCTCTTTCTAAAGAAAATTTATATGTGTTTTGTGAATTAAAAAAAAAAAAAAATCGATTTGGTTTGTAAAAAGGTCAGATCTATTTTTATGTAAAAGAAAGAATGATATTTTTGTTAAAAAGTATCAGATCTGTTTTTGTGTAAAGTTAAAAAAAAAAAAAAAGTGGTTTTATCAAGAAAAATCAAATCTATTTTTTTATGTAAAAAATAATATAAAAAAAACTTTTGGAAAAAGGATTCACATTCATGGGATGGATTTATTATACAGTGCATCACATATTTAAAAAAAAAAAAAAAAAAAAAAAAAAAAAAAAAAAAACAAGTCTTCCTCATAACTTTCAATTCCTTTTTTAAATTTCAAAACCTGCAATTTTGTAACCAAGAAAAATTAAAAAAAAAAAAATAAGATATGTATTTAATGAAAGGACATATCAGTTTTAAGTTTTAAAAAATTAGATCTGAAAAATATAGATCAATTTTGAACTAAAAAAATCAGATCTGAAAAATACAAATCTGTTTTTTGTTTAAAAAAATTAGATACGAAAAATACAGATATGTTTTTTGTTTAAAAAAATCAGATCCAAAAAATACATATCTGTTTTGTGTTAAAAAAAAATCAAATTTGAAAAATATAGATCTGTTTTGAACTAAAAAAAAATCATATTTGAAAAATACAAATTTGTTTTTGAGCTTAGAGAAAATCAGATCTGGAAAATACAGATCTGTTTTGTGTTGAAAAAAATCAGATCTGAAGAATACAAAAGAGTTTTGTGGTTTTCATAAATAAATAAAAAATTGTTAGTCATTGCAGATTTTGAAACTTAAGAAAAAGAATTATAATAAACAATCACCTAAGCACATGTTAAAGAAAATTCTAGCAACGTATTTAAGCATGGTAATTATATATCAAGAACAAAACATAGTAAAGACATACTAAACATATTCATGCTTCAAACAATAAAAATTAATGAAAAAAGAAAAACAGAATACCTCTTGCATGAGCGTGCTCTTCTAATGAAAGAATATTTTAGGATTCAAAGAAATTTGTTCACCTTTTTGAAGCCTAAAATACTTTACTTACAAAAAAGAAGTTCTTAAAGCAAAAGCCTCCAGAACATCTTTAACGTAAGGGGAATTGAAAAATCAGAAGAGAAGAGCCAAAAAAAGGGGGGGATGGGGGGGAGGGTTAGAAAGTGTGCTGAATTTTGAGAAGCATCTCCTATTTATAATGGTTGGAACGCCTTGAAAAATTAGCTGAATGATCATATACGAATTGGGACGTGTCCTTATCTCTAAAAAATCGAAAAAGGTAAGGTTTATCTCAATCCAGGAGTCCTTGGGCCGAGCCACGCATTTGTGCCAATCAGCACTTTTCATGTGCTGATCGACACTCCAAGAGTGCCGAGTGGCTCTCTTGGGTGCCGAGCTTGCGTTTGAATTTTGGTCCAATTTGGACTCATTTTTTTAGGTTTTTTGAGCTAAGCATTGTATTTAGACGCATTTTTAATCCATATTTTGAAGAATAATACCTATTTATGGATATTTAGGTTATTAAACTAATAATTAGCTTATAGATAAATATTCCAAAAAGTCTTGATTATCCACAACTTCTTTTTTATCTGATTATCCACTTTATTCCCATGCAAGCTAGTCTATTTTTGACATTAACCAACAACCAATCACAAAATAATTTAATTAATTTTAATTTTTTAGCCAATCAAAATTAATTTTAATTAATCATGTGTGGTTAGTTTCACCCAAACAAAATGCATACAGATCATGCAAACTTGATTATGTGATATCTTTCAATCTGACGGTTCGATTTGGAAAGCAAACACACTATCGCGACCATTAGAACCTCAAGATCATTTTTATGATATGACATGAATGAATTAATGTATGTAATGCAACTCTAAATGTCGGGTATATGAATAGTTACTCTAGCCATCTTCCTTGATTAAATTATGGGTGCAAAATCAAGTGTCTACAGGTGGTATTCTCGGACTCAAAATTAATAGTAAGCCAAATAGAAGGAAGTTTTGAGGCAAAGGACTCCCATATGTCACAGTATTTGAAGTTGTTCAGGACACTACGAGCAGGCTTCCAAAAAGTGAACATGGTCAAAATACTGAGAAGTCAGAACAGCTACCCTAATTCATTGGCCATTTTGGCTTTGTCGTCCGATGAATGTGTTCTACGAATGATCTTTGTAGAGTTATTGGAGCGACCGCGCATAGAGGATCACCCGATTGTAGCATTGGCTTTGATGCCCGAGTTAAGCGGGTTGGACCCATATATCTCCTTTCTTTTTGATGGATCTTTGCCGGCTAATGCGAAAGAGGTAGAGAAAGTGCAGAGAATGTCGGCGCATTTTTGGTTATCCGTAGATAAAAAGTTCTACCACCAGTCGTTTGGAGGTCCTTATCTGTTATGTCTCCATCTAAATAATGTCATTGAACTCTTAGCCAAGCTGCATGAAGGGATTTGTGGTGGACCCTCGGGGGGCAGGTCTCTGTCCCATAAGCTATGACTCATGGATTCTAGTGGCCGAATATGCAGTGGGATGTAGCCAACTACGTTAGGAAGTGTGATCAATGACAAAGACACGCCCTGGTCATTCATCAACCAGGTGAAAATTTGAATCCGGTCGCTAGCCCATGGCCTTTTGCACAATAGGGTCTAGACATAATTGAGCCATTCCCTTAAGCAACGGGAAACAGGAGATTTGTATTGGTTGCCACCGATTATTTTACGAAGTGGGTGAAAGCTGAAGACTTGGCGAATATTAGGGATGATGATGTAAAGAAGTTTGTCTGGAAGAATATTGTCACGAGGTTCGAGGTAACCCGAATATTGGTTTCTGACAAAGAATTGCATTTTGACAGTAAGGCATTTCGAGAGTGCTGTAGTGATCTAGGAATAATTAATAGGTACTCGTCACCAGCATATCCCCAAAGCAACGAACAAGACAATAATCAATGGTTTGAAGAAGAGACTAGAATGGGCGAAAGGGAATTAGGTCGAGGAATTACCGAATGTTCTATGGGCCTACCGAACTACACCAAGAAGGTCAACTAAGGGGGACTTTTTTTTCCATGATGTATGGGGCAGAAGCAGTCATCCTAGTGGAGATAAGCCTGTTAAGCATGAGGGTCGCTGGTTTCTCGCCAAATAGCAATGACGTTCGAATGGCTGAGAGTTTAGATACCTTGGAGGAGAGACAAGGCATGACGTCTGTTGACACCCCATTTTGCAACCTGCATTTAACCTCACATAGAGGGTAAAAGGGTAATTTTGACTTGAAAATATGCATCTTGATTCTGGTCATTAGATTCCTAATCTCATTTCATCAAAATGATCTTGATGTTGTAACGATCAAATCGACTGGTCATAATCCCTAATCAGACCATCGGATTGAAAGTTATCATCAAATCAAGTTTTAATGGCCGAGATGCACTATCACAAATTAAGTCTGATTATGTGTGATTATGAACAATTGATTCCAATTGGTTATAATTCTAATCAATTTGAAATCAATGATGTGTCATAATTTAATTGGTTGAGACTACATTTTATGGTGAGGTTGCATACACTTAATTAATTAGATAGTTAAACATTAATTATTCAATGAGTAATTTGTGCAATTATCTTTTAATTAGTGTAAATTTGGAACCAATTAAGTCCGAAATGGGAGTGATTGGAGCCATTTAATGTTAATTGAGAGCTAATTTGGGACCTATTAATGTTAATTGTGCTGAAACCATTTTCTAACAAATGACCTCTGCTCACCATTTCATCAATATCTCTTATAACATTTTGAATCTGTGAATGAGGTTAATTTTCCCAGAAACTAGACATCCGGGGCTTCAATTTGAGTACAAGAACGAGGCAATTCCGATCAGAATTGAGTCAAATATGATTTTTTGAAGTTAGCTCTACAAGCTATTACAGCAGCTACGGGAAAACCGAATTTTGGCTTGTCCCTCACTCCTACCAATCTTTCCATTTAATGCACCAGATTTTCCCCAAGGCTAAAATGAGGTCTAGGTTCATGATTCTTTGTCAACCCTCATTAAATGGCCTTCCATTCATATTTCCTCCACCACTACTATATAAACCCCTCTCTACTTCATTCCAAAACACACCAAAACCCCATCTCTTCTCCTCTCTTAAGTTCTAGTGAAGTAGAGTAGTCTTGTCATATCTTGGTCTTCCTGAGACTCAAGGTATTGAGCGAGACTCACTCTCCCTCTCCTAGTTCTTCTTTTTTCCCCTTCCCTTAGGACCTCTACCAAGAGTCTCCTCCTCCACCATATGGATCTTGCATGAAGGTAGAATCTCTTTCCCTAACTAATTTTTTATGTTGCCTTAATGAGAATTTAGGATTAAAGCATGATAATAATTATTTAAATTCTCTTGAATAAGTTGGAATGTTCTTAAATGTTCTTATGTGTTCTTCACATGTTCTTGGTTGTTCATCACATGTTCATGCATAAACACTAGTTTTGATCTTAAATCCACATCAAAAATATGAAAAACATGTTTGTTTCATAATTCTTTTAAATCGTTGAATCTAGGATATCACCATACACACACATTCACTAGAATTTATTTTTCAATCCAAATGCAATGCTTAATAAATTGAATTAGGGTTTATCACATGCACACACATTGAATTTAACATGTAAATTGATTGACATATTGGATGATGTGATATGAATGCTGGCCACCATAGTCTAGAAGACCGGTTTCACCGGGCAAGGTGGGTGCCTAACACCTTCCCACCTTGTAACATGGCCTCCGAACTTAGATCAAGGGTTAGTAGATTAAATGCTTATCCTTGTAATTTTCAATTTCTAGATTGTAACTAGGAAACAAAGCCATGTACTTTATCTTAGATTGTATCTAGGACCAAAGCCATGTAATTTCCTATGTTCAATGTAAATTCAATTTCAAATTAATAAAATGATGAATTTTTCAATCATGGTTTTCTTATTTATTCCAACAATTAAATAAGTGGCGACTCCATTGTAAAACCCTTAATCTAAAGGGGAAAATATAACTAGTCGAACCTCCATTTTGAGAGGCAATAACACGCCTCCACCCATTTACGTGGGTTTGGCCCAAAACACACTATAAAAAAGGGGGCCGGGGGCGCGGTCTCTCACAACGTCTATTCGACTCGCCGATTACAAACAGAAATTGGCCCGAGGTATAACAGGAATGTAAAACCCAGAGAGTTCATGGCGAGAGACCTAGTGTTGTGAAAAGCAGTGGGAAGTATAAAGGATCAGAATGTGGGAAAGTTTGCCCCAAATTGGGAGGGGCCCTACCAAGTAACAGCCATAGCCGGAACAGGGGCTTATTACCTGGAGGATATGGAAGAAAGACCTCTACCCCGACCATGGAATATGTGTAATCTAAGTGTAATAATTGTGGTGTAATAATTGTAAGTTTTTTCTGGGGTTGTAAATGAGTTTAAACAAGGAATGCAGGAAGAATTCAGTTATTTTGCGCCAAATTATTCCAACACCTTAATAAACTCTTTTAAAGACAGAAACCTAGCATTGGCCTGACCCCGATCACCAACTAGGTGGAAACCTTAACAAACTCTTTTAAGGATAGAAACCTAGCCTTGGCCTGACCCTAGTCACTAACTCGATGGAAACCATAACAAACTTTTCTAAGGACAAAAACCTAGCCTCGGCCTGACCCCCGGTCACCGACTAGGTGGAAACCTTAATAAACTTTTCTAAGGACAGAAATCTAGCCTCGGCCTGACCCTGGTCACCGACTAGGTAGAAACCTTAATAAACTTTTCTGAGAACGGAAACTTAGCCTTGGACTTTAATCACTACTTAAGGGAATCGTCACTGGAGTTTTTTAATTCAAAACAGAGGACCCAATCCTGACCAAAATCAGGTTGACAGAAGGACCTCGGCAATCATAGTTAAATTTTAAGTCTTTTTGTTCGGGGAGTCTCTCCTGTGCTAACAACGGTCATTCGCAAAACTTTATAATACTAATCAACGGTCACATCTCGGTCAGGGTTATGTCATATACAGGTCACCAATCGTTTACAATTAGAATTATTTTTTGGTATCCAATGGCATAATTTCATTTAAAGATGGTAGATTGTTTGTGTAAAAGGGGTCCAACCATCTGACCATGTACCAACTGGAGCATCGCAACAATTCGAAGAATAGAGGAAACATTATAATGAAACAAAATGAAACAATGAGTAAGGACTTTAACCAAAAGAATTCAATCTTCAATATTAAACAAACCAAATAAATTTCAGTACATACATGAATAAGGTACCACTTAACTGGATACAAAAAGTTTGGCTGATAAAAATAAAATATACTGGAAGAAAAGAAAGAAGAAAAAAAGAACGAAAGGGGGGGGGGGGCAGTAAGTAGATTGGCGAATCAAGCAGTCAGGCCTTGGGTCACGGGCGGGGTCACGAGGGAAACTTCACTGGAAATGGGAGGGGCCGACCTTTGACTTGCTTGAGGAGTGCCTTACCTCTCGGTAAGAGTGGTGTTTGTCAGGTTGTCTTAATCAATTACCACCAAAGGCCAATGGTGTTCACTACTGCCATCTAACCCTTCGCAAACCCAAACCTCCAAGCTTGAAGGACAATCGCGCCCGCCAAGTTCTCGACATCTTTAAACCCTATGTTGTAGTAGACTTGCGAGTAAGTCTTCACGGTCTCCTTTAGGTCGGCCAACTCTTTGTCACGGGTGGAGACAATGCTTGCACCCTCGACAAGTTTGATCTCGGCCTTTCCAAGTTTGCCCTATAAGCCTTCTACCCATTGCTCAGCTAACTCTCGAGCCCTCTCGGCAGTAGTTTCCATTCACTCCATTGCATTAAGTTCAAGGGTTTTTTCGTTTAGGTTGGCCTCGGCTACTTGCTTTAAGGCCTTCTCCTTGTCGGCCTCCTCTATGATGCCCTTTAGTTGACCTTCCACAACACGGGTCATTTGGGCGGCCTGAGACAATGGCAGAAATGATCCAAGGATCAGCACAAATTAAGTGTTAACATTTATATATAAAATAAAAATAAATAAAATAAAAAAGGAAAAAAAGAGAAAAGAAGAAGAAGAAAGGAAGAAGAAACACAATATTGGATACTCATAGCTATGGTGTACCACTTCAACTTGAGGACGAGGTCCTTATCTTGATAGCCCAAGTAATGATCCATATCTGTGGGTAGCAATAGGGCTTGCCCAAGGCTATCCGAGACTTATCCTCTGAGGCTGCTCCTCCAAGTCTAAATAGAGGTATCAAAGGGCAAAACTTTCTCACACAACCGAAAGGAGCATTCCCATCCCGAGGATGAGGGTGCAGAGGTGGAGGCCACGTGGGACCTAATATTATAGGCTGACTAGTGGGCTTTGTCTCTTGGGGGGTTCTACTGGGCAACTGAGTCGCTGCCATGCCCGAGGCTACAGTGGGGGAGTAGTCGGCAGGAGCAATACCAGATTTTGTCGTGGGGACATTGGCATCCCTTTTCCTCTTTCCTACATTAATGGTGTTAGGACATACGTGGTTCACATGTTAAGAATATATGTCATTCTTATTTATGTAAATTGGCTAATCCTTTGACAAAACGCACTCTACTTGTAATTGGGTAGTTCTAGGTATTTTTAATACTTCAAGAAACAAGGTTTCAAGATCAAGTGTTGAAGTCATCAAGTCTGTCCAAGAAAAATCAAGCTGAAGTGCAATTTCATTAAAGCTCGACACCTGCTCGATAGCTCCTCGACACCTGCTATCTGTCGAGATTTTAAAATCAGATTTTTCTGTTCTGATTTCTTGGGAGCCGTGAATATGTTTTTGGGAATTCTTTTCTTCTAACCCTAAACATATAAAATGAGTGTTTTAAGAGCTGTCATTAGAGACACAAGTTGCAAAAGCATTGAGCAATCCTTGTTCAAGCAAATTGTGATCAAAGACGAAATTCTTGACCTAAGTTCATCTTCTCTGAAGAAGTTGCTGTGTATTTACACCAAAGGGTTTTGTGACCAAGCATCTTCCTGATCTTCATCGTGTATGGTGAGCTGAAGAACTTTGCAACCAACCTCTCCTTCTAAGTTGGTGTTTGAAATCGCGTACTGGGATCCGCGCATCTGGTTAGTCACGTACTTAGGAGCCGTGCATCAAAAGGGGGAATTGTCACTATAGATCAAGTCCAATTGGGTATTATGGTAACGGTTCAACTGTAGGTTGGTAAGGTACTTGGGATTCCTTTACTTGTAACCACTTGATTTGATAATAGTGGAGTTTCGGGAGTGGTGACCTGAAAATCACCCGGTGGGGTTTTTGCCGTTAGGATTTTCCCCATTCGTGAACAAATCACCGTGTTATTTATTTTCCGCTGCATATTTAGTTTTGGTGATTTGTTTGTGCTGCCATGCAATTGCATGATAAATTGATTAATTAATAACTTGGTTAATTAATTAATTGGTTTAATCACAAAGGGTCATTCAGTTTATGGCCTATCAGATGGGATGGAGGGGGAGTGGTTTGCTGGGGAGTACGTTGAGGAGCAATTTGACCCTTGGCAGTTTGTGTGCCTTAAAGCCAACAGTCAAGGGCCATGGTGCGCCGCTAAACCATCCCTTCAGTCGGATCAGGGGGAACAAGGGCTTTGGCCAGAATGTGTTTTGCTCGACCGTGAAAGACCGTATCAGCCGAGCTTTCTTGAACTGGTTCGAGTGAGCCTTGCCTAACTCTTCGAGGTCCCTAGTGCTGAGCCTCACCACTTGTAAGTCTATGTGGTCGAAATCCCAGTAACCGAACATCCAAGTAGGATAGAAAAGGACTTCCAATGGTAAGGGTGCTTGACGAGTCTTGATAATCAATGTATGAGGGCACATAACCGAGAATCAAATGAGATGCTTAGAGCTGACCGTCATAGTGCACAAAGATCTCCAAGCGCAGAACGAAGTTAAGCTCCTGAACCCGTACGATGTTAAGGTCATGTTGAAATTTTTTGGAAACTGCAATGAGGAACAAGAAACGCAATTAATAAAAAATGTGTAATAATAGTAATAGAGGAAATGTACAAAATGTGAACAAGATGAGGGCAAAAATGAGCACTGTGGGGTCATACTAAAGAGTTGAGAAGAGGGATACCAACCTATCTGCTGAGGAGAGCTCATGCAAGTGAGTTTGCCATTAAGCCAATTCCCGCTTACTCTTACAAACTCCCCTGCAGAGTTCCTATTAGAGTCAGTGAAGCATGATATCAACCTAACCATGGTGTTTTGGGTTTGAAGGTAATACCCATTTCTTAGGCTTCCTCGAATACCGTGTAGAAAGTTAATATCGTGGTGCATAGGGCTTAGGCTGTATAGTCGGTTAAGACACCCCCACACAGTTCACTACCCTGTAAAAGTTGGGTAGACATTGGTCGAGGCTAAGCCCATAAAAACTAAGAGTCCTAAGTAAAAGGGGATCTATTGGAAATCTAATCCCACCATCTAGTATAGACATGAAGGGAAAAAAATACTACATGGAGCAATCTTTGGTCTTCTATTTCCCCCTCGTAACAGTATGATATATTCACATCACGAGGGATATTAAACCTAACTTTGAAAGATTCTATGTCTGCATTAGTGTTCAAAAGGTGCGATAACCCCATTTTGCCTACTAAGATAACTAAGGAAGCACAAGAGTGAAAGAAGCAGGAGGAAGAAGACTTACTGAGTAACTTCTTGATGGTAGGAATGATCTCGGGAGAAACTTAGGGGCTCAGGAAGAAAAGGGTACTAAGATTCCGAACTGGAAAGAAACTGAAGAAAGTTATAACAAGTACCATGACTGTATTTATAGGAAAAAAAAATCATTTAATGCAACAGCAATAAATTAATTAATATCTGTCGTTACTTCTTTTCATGCGTGCCTCGGTAATCGAAGCATTAGATCATCTCGATCGTCTGATGTCCCAGGAGTTGCCACGCGCGCATAAAGAGCGAGTTGTCATGTTTGTTGCATTAATTGAGTGACGGGTGGTCTTCCCGAGATATAATCGTCGTTTTGAAAAATATAGCTGACCACCGAGGCAAGAAACCCCGATCCCAATTCCACTTCGTAAAAATAGGATCATGGGGGGCTATTGTTGGAGGGGGAAGGGCTTGGGCCCAGGTGACTAGGAGCGGCCCATTTAACTTAGGTCCAAGGCCGATCTAGGTAGCAAGAAACCAAAAGTTTCCCAAACACTGTAGGAATAGGCCCAGCTCGACAACGGGTTTGCAAGGATCTAGAAATTGTTGTTCGAGGAATCCTGCCATATTTAGGCCGGGCTAGGCCAAATACCAACTAATAAGCCTGTGGAAGATTGATGAGGAAACAGTCAAATTCAAGTCGGTCCTCGAGCACTATTAGTGCCCTTAGGTAGTTCGCTACCAAACGCTATTTGACATCTAGAACAAGTTTCAAGAGGATTTTTAGAAGAAATGATACTTCCTTGGAATTCTAATTGAAAGTCAAATTGCATGGGAACTAATGAAAAAGTAATGATTTGAACCCCACTAAGGGGAGGCTATATAAGGGAAGTGAGAGCAGGTAGGAGAGGGTGGTTGAAAAACAGAGGGAAGGAAAGAGAGAGAATCACAAGAAAAAAAAGAGGGCAAGTTGAGAAAATGAGGGACTAAAAACCAGTGGGAAGAGGAAAATTGGGCTGAGAATCACAAGGATAATAGAGATTAGGCTATCAAGGCAATGTTTGAGGCAGTAACAACTAGGACTATGATGATACCCATGAACAAATAAATTGGGACCTAAATCCTTTGTCTCAGAAGGCATCATTCTTAAATTTGGGTACCACAGCCCCCAAATAAAAGAAGGCCCCACTTGTAAAAAAAAAAAATATATATATATATATATAATATTTATCTATATATTTTAATTAAAAAAAATAAAATACTTTTATTGGTCAATAAAATACATTAAAAAGGTCCCATTGAATCCTAAAATGCAGAAGATTAAAAAGGGAAAAAACAAAAATAGTCAAACTTCAACTACCAAAATTAAATTTTAGGAGACAAATTCATTAACTCATTCTTGAAATATGCTAAAATAAAAATTAATACTAGACAAATTCATTAAGAATACAACGTAATTGTCTTGAAATATGCTAAAATAAAGATTATAAATTTCTAAAACAAAAGAAAAAATCTCTCATCTCTCTATTTCTCTACCTCTCCATCTATATTTTTACCTTTCTTTTCTTCATCTTGATTAAGCTCAATCATTCTTTATAATAGCTTGAAATCACTCTTTGTTCACTGCCTTTCACAGTAGATTCAAGATTGAAGAAGGACAGTGTGGGCATAGCAGAGGTAACCCCTCTCTCCTGCTCTATCTTTCCGATAAACATTGAAAAGTTCGTTTTTTATCCAATTTAAATATTTTAAATTATATTTTTTAATCTACTTGATTGATAGCCTGATAGGACAACACACTAGTCTTACTCTCTTGCACAGCCCACTGCCCACAGCACTCTGCACAATGCACACCTGCACATGAGCATATGCTGATTCTAACAAGCGATTAGCTATAAGCCCATAGTGCATTGTTCACACTTCACAATTGACCCCCACACGCCGCACGGCCACACACTAATCCACCCAAACCCACACTCATGCTTAATATATATGCACACACCCACTGTATCTTTCACCCTTTTTTATGCAAACTTTTACTTAATCAATTATTATAAGTTATCACACCAAGTAATAATTTGATGTATATCATATCAACTCATTTGTATTACTTTCTCAAAAAAAAAAAAAAAAAAAAATCTCATTTGTATTATAGTGATCCTAATTTATTGAACCATGTAATAAATTAATTTTATTTGTGTTAGTTTAGACTTTAAAGTATAAAGTGGTCACAGTTTTAGAAAAATTGCAATAACCAAGTTTTATTATTCTATACTTTAAATTTTATTTTTAGTTAAATTATCATTTTTAATTATAAATTTTGTTTTATTTATCTATAAATTTTTTCTCATTATGAATGTCTAATAGATTTTAAATAAAAATAAAAATAAATTCAATAAATATTATTTAATTAATATTTATAGATAAAAAAATGTCTCACTTAAAATTTTTGCCGAAGGCCCTCAAAGTTGTTGAGCCAGCCCTGCTGATGTAGGCTTAAAATCATAGGAACCAAAATGAGATTAGGCCCAAAATGTAAGAATTAAAAGTGTATTTTCATCTTAAACATGCCTAGATTGCAATCTTTGCAATTTGCCTACCTAGGACTGGGAGTACCATCAGCTAGTATGTTGGAGTAATAACTTTGGGGTTGGGTTCGCTTTCCAAAATTTAGAGCAGAAGGGATTTACCTCATCTGTTGGGTTAAGATTCTGTCGAGCCTTGTCAAAGTATAATACAATGAATAGGTGATTTTGTGAATTTGGTGCCCTTATGTATGTTGAAAAATTATAAAATAGTCCAACTACACAATAATGTTGTATTTCTTCTCTTCACATCGATAGTGAGTCTCACTAGGAATTTAATTAGTAGAATCCTTGTATTTCTTCTTCTCACATAGATAGTGAGTTTCACTAGAAATTTAATAAGTAGAATCTGATGTTTACTGGAAAATCAGTGGATTGAAAGTCTCCGGACTTTGGTAATCTTCACGGTGGAATCCTGAAAAACCAAATTCAATCAGAGAGAAGACCGGTGGAGGCCGGCCTATGATCCTCCGATGATAAAGTTAGTGACTTGGGATGGAGAAAAATCACTTTTAAGGCTGTTATGTTTTCTAGAGAAAAAGTCTGAATACCTTACCTCTTTGTAGAAAAATACTTATATAGTGCATATGGAACGGTTATTTGTTCAATAAACCATTCCTATTGTTCAGGAATTTATCAATGTAAAATAACTTCCATAACTTCCATGGAAGTTATTTTATCTAGACTGAAGCTTCGTTTCGGACAAAGGAGGTATTGGTTCATAAGTAAAGCCAATTTTGTCATAGTTTCCAATTTGGCCAAGTCCATATCTGCCTCGTCCGTCCTTGAGGGACGGACGAGGCCTCGTCCGTGTTTGCTAACGACGGACGAGGCTATGATGGTGACAAGGCCTCAAGTGGTCCACCTTCTTTAAGGACGAACCACATGGACGAACATTTGGAGGTACTCGTCATCATCATCAGTTGCCCCCTTGTCCATGGGTCGTCCAGAGAAGAAGATGTAAGAGGTGTATTAATGGTGAGTCGGAGAGTGCCACGTGTCGCGATTTCATAGGTTAAAAAATCACGTCGATTGATTAACCGAGGGACGTGCCACGTGGCATCCGTTGGCTGGTCACGTCATCCCAGGTGCCAGAATTTATTCCCTATAAATAGTGGAATGCCTCCATTACCCCTTCTACTTCTGAAATTTCCCTCCTAATCCTTCCTCGTCCTAGATCCTCGTCTAGAAGCTTCCTGCGTCCATAGCTTCCCTTCGTCTTAGTTCCAGGTAATTTTTTCTTTTCCTCGTCCTTAGTTTTCTTGTAAGATGGCTGAGGTTGTGCTTTCCTCGTCTAGCGATAGCGTAGATAGGGCCATAGACGAGTACAATGACGAGAGTAGTTATTATAGCTCTAGTAGTTCTAGCGATAGTAGTGGAGGGAACACCACGGACGAGTATGTTTCTGGAGTCCCTGGAGTTCCTTTAGAAGTTGTACAGGATCAGCTTAGGAAGGCCTCAGGGTCTCATGCTGGTACCTCGTCCACTGCTCCTCCATCTGGTCCCTTGGACGAGGAGGAGGTGACTGTATACAGTTGTGCAGTGGACATTTCTTCTAGGACGGACGAGCAAAGGCTCCAAAATCTTAAGGAATGGTATCAAATTCCAAATGAGTTTAACCCTAGGATACCCGTCCGTGGAGAGTGGTGTTGCAACCCTCGTTTTGGGATAGGCGTCTACGAGGCATACCTTTTGGGAGGTTTAAGATTCCCTTTAAACACCTTTACTAGGGAGTTGCTTTTTAGATTAGGTTTAGGAGTATGCCAATTTAACCCAAATGCATGGAGATTAATCATCTCAATGCAAATTTTGTGGGGTGAAGTGTTCGGAAGGGACCGTCCTATTACAGTGGACGAGTTCCTTTTTTGTTATAAACCTTCAGAGATACATCAGTCTCCTGGCTTTCACCAATTTACTGCCAGGGGTAAAGATTGTAGATTGATCAAGTCCTTGGCCTCGTCTGACAGAAAATGGAAGACGAAATTTTTCTTCGTCTCCGGTTTCTGGGCTGGGAGTCCTATAGACGTTGGCCAGGACACTTTCGGTCGTTATACCGGGGACTTAGGAAACCTTCGTCCTGAGGGTAAGTTGCTCCCCTTTTTCTTTTAATAATAACTTTTTGTTTTCTTTCAACATAGGTAATTAACTTGTAATTATGTTTACTTGGTTTGTTTCAGCCGTTAAACGTCCGTCCTTGAGCAAATTTTTTCGTGACCGCGTCCATAGGGCTCGTCTACACGCGGATAGAGATTTCCATTCCTTAGTTTCACTTAGGCGACTTGCTAAGTGGGGATTGGGTCCTAATCCTTCTGACAAAGCAATTGCCCACGAGGTCACTGTGAGGAAAAGTAAGTTTTAAGTTCCAAAACACCCTTGCATATTGTTTACTTTTTCTTCTCTTCTTTTTTTTTTTTTTAATTTAGAATTTTTTTTTTTTTTTTTTTTTTTTAGGAATGGCAACGATGAAAGGAAACAAAGGGAAGGACGTGGCTGTTGAGGGGGAGCGTCCTGAAGTTGAACCTCAGGCTCGTCCTGTGGTTGGGGAGAAAAGAAAAACTTTGCCCAAAAACTTGGATCTAGCAAATCTCCCCAGTCGCAGAGGTAAAAAAGCTAAGGGCACCTCGTCCCAGGTGATCAAGCCTACTCTTCCCTCGTCCCAGCAGCCTGTGCAAATAGTGGACGTTGACTCGTCCATCCCAACTGAAAGTACTCCGTCCAAGTCCCCTCCGTCCAAGACCGTGTCAACTCCTCAGCCTTCTCGAGTGGTCCCTTCCAACATTATTGAAAATGAGGACTTAGCGTGGGAACGCTTCAAGACGGCTGTAACTGACGAAGATATCAACGTCTGTTATGACATGTCCCTTAAAGACTTTGAACACTCTGGTGTTCACGACCTTTTTAAGGTAAAAACTCATTTCTCGTCTTGACTAAGGATTTTATTTTCCTTCTCTTTTCCTTTTTCTAAATTTTATTTGTTCTCCTTTTTGTAGGGCATGTCAAAGTTTATAGCAGCGTCCAGGCAGGCCACAGGATTGGACAGGACGAGGATTTTGCTGGAGACGAGGGTACAGGAGTTGAGGAATGAGGCTAAGCAATGGGCAGAGGTGGCTTCAAGGACTACAGAAGAGGTGAAAGAATTGAAGTCTTTAGTTGAGGAGCTTAAAACTAGTGCTGCGGAGAAGGACGCTCGTCTTGAGGTCCTGGCGAAGAAGGACGAAGAGAACAACATTCTTCTCTCCAAAGCGAAGGAAGATGCAGTGGCTGAATTCAAGGTGTCCAAACAATATACTGATGTTTTGGACACCAATTATGCAGCTGGGTTTGAAGACTTCAGAATGGAGGCTATGGAGAGGTTTCCAAGTGTGGACTTCAGCTCCATAGTACTGAATCTTAATGCTGCTGCCACTAGCTCTCTCCTTCATACTGGCTCCGAGGATGCTAATGTAGAAGACGATGCTACTACCCTTCCCCCTCAGGACGCCTCCCAAGCCAATGCTCCTTCGTCTTAGGAAAAGCTTGTTTCCCTGAAAAAAGTTATCTGATGTAATTTTACTTAGTTTCTCTTTTTTTTTTTTTTTTTTTTTTTTTTTTTTTTTTTTTTTTTTTTTTTAATGTAATTCCAATACATTTATCTCGTCCAAAGTTTTAGGACGAGGTATCAAACAATCATTCTAATTTATCAAGGGGTTTTTGGATGTAGAATATCCACCCTTGAGTTAACGTCATTTTCATTTTACATATGTATGGACGAGTATGTTTTAATTTTATGTATGGTATCTCATTTTGCTCGTCCACATTCTATATACATAAAACCATTTTTCATGGAAGTTTTACTTGTGTTTCATTCTTGAGAAATGGTCAGTAAAAACCTCTCTTGAAATGGCTAAGCATTACTCGTCCATAGACTTGTCTATGCTTTTTCTCGTCCTTAGACTTGTCCCTTCATTTCACTCGTCCATAGACAGCTTTTTAGCGGAAGGCTTAAGTTGAAAACATTTATGTTTTTCCTCGTCCATAGAATGGTTGAGTATTATGTTTTACTTGGCCCATATTACGGACGAGGATGACTTGGACTAATTTTTCTTGAGCATGGAATTTACCTTGTCCTTTCCTTCAGACGGACGAGGATGCTTAGAATTTTGGTTTAGGCATGAGATTTTCCTCGTCCTTTTCTTGGACGGACGAGCATGCCTAATTTCTAGGAAAGCTTGAGATCACATCTCCGAATCTAGAGAATTTTCTCGTCTTGAGCTTTTCAACCTTTTCAGGTGTAAGTTTGAAAAACGTATCATGGGAAAACGTGAATTACACAACATTATGTACATTCCACAAATATTATTCATAAGTATTGTTCATAGACGAGGCATACATCTAATGCCTTTATTTAAACAACACAAATTATAATGTCGTCCATAATTTAAACATAATAATAGTAATAAAGCCACACAACAATAAAGCCACACATAATAATAGTCACACAAACATCAACCCCTGATCTCATCCAGAGTAATGCTCTTCTAGACTGGTACTTTACTGATAGTACTTCCTCAAATGCTCCACATTCCAAGGATGCTCCAGCTTCCTTCCATCAAGGGCTTCTAGGTAGTAGGATCCTTGCCTTTTGCAATTGACAACTCTGTAGGGGCCTTCCCAATTTGGTCCCAGCTTCCCATGGGCTGGGTTCTTTGTTGCTAAGGAAACCCTTTTAAGGACGAGGTCCCCTATATTGAATCATCTAGGCTTGACCATTGCATCATACCGCCTTGCCATAAGGTTTTTATACCTTGCCATCCTTTGTTCAGCATCCGTCCTTACCTCATCTATTAAATCGAGGTTCAAACGGAGTTGTTCCTCATTAGCTTCATCCTGGTACGTTGTCACCTTGTGATTAGCCATGTGCACTTCTGCGGGTATGACTGCCTCAGCTCCGTATGCTAGCTTGAAAGGAGTCTCCACTGTAGGAGTCCTCACTGTTGTTCTGTATGCCCACAAGACACCTGGTAATTCATCTGGCCACACACCCTTTGCCCCCTCAAGCCGAGTCTTGATAATTTTCAGCAAGGACCGGTTTGCTACTTCCGCTTGTCCATTAGCTTGTGGGTGGGCTGGTGATGAGTAGTGATTTCGAATTCCAAAATGTGCGCAAAAATCCTGGAAGAGTGTGTTGTCAAATTGTCGTCCGTTATCTGATACTAGCACCCTGGGTATTCCGAATCTGCAAACAATGTTTTTCCACACGAAGTTCTTGACATTTTGTTGTGTGATGTTGGCCAATGGTTCCGCTTCTACCCATTTGGTGAAATAGTCGATACCAACTACAAGGAACTTCATTTGCCTTACCCCCAGCGGAAATGGACCCAGAATGTCTAGCCCCCATTGTGCAAAAGGCCACGGGGCCATCATTGGAGTCGAATACTCTGATGGTTGTCTAGGGATATTGCTAAACCTTTGGCATTGATCGCAGACTTTGACATAAGCCTTTGCATCAGCTTGCATGTTTGGCCAATAGTATCCAGCACGGACGGCTTTGTGGACGAGTGACCTTGCTCCTGAGTGATTGCCACATGCTCCTTCATGAATCTCTCTTAAAATGTAGTTCGCTTCGTCTGGAGCTAAACACCTCAGGTATGGCTGTGAAAAACCTCTTTTGTATAACACCTCGTCCATGAGGATGTACCTTGCTGATTTAACTTTAATCTTCCTGGCTTCGTCCTTCCCTTCTGGAAGCCTTCCGTCCCTCAGGTATGAGACTATCGAAGTCATCCAATTCGCCTCTCCTTCTATTTGCAACATTTCTGGAAGGTCTATGCTTGGTATGTACCGTACTTCATCCAACTCGTCCATGGCTTCGTTAGCTGAGGCTTCCTTCGCTAGAGTGTCTGCTTCCGTATTCTCTTCCCTTGGGACTTGGACGAAATTAGCTTTTTTGAATTTCTTCACAAGATGTAACACCTTCTTCAAGTATCTCTTCATTCTTTCTTCCTTAGCTTCACATGTTCCATTTACTTGGCCCATGACCAACTGTGAATCTCCCAGGACGAGTATCGAGCTTGCCTCTACAGATCTAGCTAACTCTAACCCTTTAAGAAGGGCTTCGTACTCTACTTCATTGTTAGTTGTCTGATATTGCAAGCGAGCTTTATATTTCAGCTTATCTCCTTCTGGTGACTGCAAAACAACTCCTATACCTCCTGTATACAGTGTAGATGATCCATCTACATGGACGACCCATTTTCTACCGTCTTCCTTTTCATCCAGTTCCTCACAACTTGGGGTGAATTCTGCTATGAAATCTGCCAGGGCTTGTGCTTTTATTGCATTTCTTGATTGGTACCGAATATCAAACTCACTAAGCTCAACTACCCATTGGATCAATCGTCCTGCAGCTTCAAGTTTGTTCATTGCCTTCTTTAGCGGACGATCAGTCATGACTATGATGACATGACCTTGGAAGTAGTGTCTTAACTTTCTAGAGGCCGTTATTAGTGCGAAGGCTAACTTCTCCATCAATGGGTACCTTCCTTCCGCCCCTCTCAACGCCCGGCTAGTATAATACACCGGCTTTTGCACCTTTTCTTCCTCCCTGATTAACGCTGAGCTGACAGCATGTGGGGACACTGCTAAATACAGATATAATTCTTCTCCTGGCACAGACGGGCTTAGCAACGAAGCTGTAGTAAGATAGTGCTTTAGGTCTTGGAAGGCTTTTTGACACTCGTCCGTCCACTCAAATGCCTTTCTGAGAGTCTTAAAAAAGGGTAGGCACTTATCAGTGGCTTTTGAGACAAACCTGTTTAAAGCTGCAACTCGTCCAGTTAAGGATTGGACTTCCTTGATGTTCTTCGGTGGTTCCATGTCCAGTATGGCTTGAATCTTGTCCGGATTTGCCTCAATTCCTTTTTCTGAAACCATGAATCTTAGGAACTTTCCTGACGACACTCCGAATGCACATTTACTCGGGTTCAGCTTCATCTTGTATCGTCGGAGTGTTTCAAAAGTTTCTTGAAGATCATCTAAATGGCTTCCCTCATCTAAGCTCTTCACAAGCATATCATCCACATATACCTCTACATTCCGTCCTATCTGCGGACGAAACATATGATTTACCAGCCTTTGGTAAGTTGCCCCTGCGTTCTTCAAGCCGAAGGGCATCACCTTGTAACAAAACAAACCTTGACTGGTAATGAAAGATGTCTTTTCCTGATCTGCCTCGTCCATTTTTATCTGATTATATCCTGAGAAGGCGTCCATGAAGCTTAATAGTTGATGGCCAGCTGTAGAATCAACCAGTTGATCAATACGTGGCAAAGGATAACTATCCTTAGGGCAAGCTTTATTCAGATCAGTGAAGTCGACGCACATCCTCCACTTGCCATTTGCCTTCTTCACCATCACTACATTCGCTAACCAATCCGGGTAATAGACTTCCCGGATAAATTGTGCTGTGGTTAGCTTCTGAACCTCTTCCTTGATAGCCTTCTCTCGTTCAGGGGCGAACACCCTTTTCTTTTGGCGAATAGGCTTAGAAATGGGGGATACATTCAGTCGATGAGTGATTACACTTGGATCAATGCCAGGCATATCATCATGACTCCATGCAAAAACATCGGCATTCTTTCTTAGAAACTGGACGAGATCTTCTTTCACCTTCTCCTTCATACTTGTCCCAATTCTAGTGAATTTCTCTGGATCATTTTCTTGTAATAGAACATCTTCCAATACTTCAGTCGGTTCTGCAACATTTTTTCTTTCTTCTATACTCAGGGTCTGCATTTGCTCGTCTATAGCCAACATGGCTAAATAACACTCCTTAGCTGCCAACTGATCTCCTTGTGCTTGTCCAATTCCACACTCCTAGGGAATTTGACTGATAGATGATAGGTAGATGTTATCGCCTTCCAACTGTTCAAGGTTGGTCTTCCGATGATGGCATTATATGAGGACGAACAATCCACCACAAGGAAATTTACTTTGTTAGTTATCTGCTGCGGGTATGATCCTACCACTACAGGCAAGGTAATGGTACCTACGGGTTGCACCTTCATTCCACCAAACCCTATCAGTGGTGAGCATGCTGGACGTAGCTGATCTCGTCCAAGCCTCATCTGCTGGAAGGCAGGATAATACAATATATCTGCTGAACTCCCATTATCCACTAACACCCTCCTGGTTGTGTAATCTGCTATAAGTAGGGTAATGACTATGGCATCGTCATGTGGATGATGAATTCTTTCAGCTTCCTCATCTGTGAAAGAAATGGTTGACTCGTCCGTCGCCTTCGTCCCTGAGGACCGTCCTGAAAGTTGGACATTTTGCACTGCCTTGAGATACGTCTTCTTTGCCTTGGAGGATTGTCCTGTTGATGTCCCTCCAATAATAACCCTTATTTCTCCAAGTGGGGGTCTTGATGGCTCTTCCATTTTTGCTTTCAACTTTTCATCCTTGTAATCCCTTCCAACGAAGTGTCTCAACTTTCCTTGTCTAATGAGATTCTCAATCTGCTGCTTCAAATCATAACACTCGTCCGTGTCATGGCCATGATCTCTATGGAAGCGACAATATTTGTTCTTATTGCGCTTGTTAGGATCTCTCTTCATCTTCTCTGGCCACTTCAAGGAAGGATCATCCTTAATCTGCATGAGTACTTGATCGAGTGGGGCATTCAATGGGGTATAATTCTGATTCCTTGCTGATGGGCCTGCCTTCCTGTTATCCCTGTCTCGGTCCTTCTTATCTTCTGTTCGTCCCTTCTTTGGACGAGACCCTTGATCAGAGTGACGCGGGGGGTTGACTTCCATTCTTTCAGCTCTCTTCCTCTTCTTAGCTATGATGGCGTCTTCGGCGTTCATAAAATTTTGGGCTGAATGGACGAGTTCAGCCATGGACTGGGGCTCTTTCTCATACAACTTGTGAATGAATAAGTCCGAGTTAACTCCATTGTGGAAGGCTGCCAACAATAGTTTGTCGTCCACTTCGTCTACTGTCAGGGCTTCCCTGTTGAAGCGTGTGATGAAGGAACGCAGGCTTTCACTCTCCCCTTGCTCTATGGTCAGCAAACTGGACGAAGAACGTTTGTGTCTCTGTCCTCCAATGAAATTATTGACAAATAATTTACTTAATTCCTCGAAAGAACTTACGGAATTTGGAGGTATTTTGCTGAACCATACTCGTGCTGGTCCTTTGAGGGTGGTAGGGAAGGCTCTGCACATAATCTCTTCTGGAACCCCTTGGAGATGCATGGTTGTCTTGAAAGTAGCAATATGATCAAAAGGATCACGTGCTCCATCATATGAATTCAGGGAAGGCATTTTGAACTTTAGAGGTAGGGGATGCCCATTGATAGAAGCCGTGAATGGGGAATCTGTTCGGTGAACCAAATCCTCGATGGGATTTGCCCTTCTCATGTTCTCCTTCATCTCGTCCATAACCCTCCTCATCTGATCAATTTCTTTCTCCAAATGTGGCACCCTTCGTGAAGTGGTACCTCTTGACTGAGTCTCGGGCTCAGCATTTCCTCTGTTTTCCTGACTTTGGGATTGTCCCTCAGCATGTCCTTCACGGCGTTGTCTCTCCATCTCCCTAGTCAATTCTTGGTTTTGGCGAGTTAGCTCCGCCATCGTGGCCGCCATGGATTGTATGTGTTGGATGGAAGGCGACTGCATAACTGGCGCTGATTGGCGATCGCGATGGGGGTTGCTTGAAGCGTCTTTACTTCCCTGATGGCCTGGGCTTGTGGCCCTTGATCTAGTCCGAACCATTCAACCTTTTGTTGCAGAAAGTCAAATCGTAAAACAACTTGCGTTTCCCACAGACGGCGCCAACTGATGTTTACTGGAAAATCAGTGGATTGAAAGTCTCCGGACTTTGGTAATCTTCACGGTGGAATCCTGAAAAACCAAATTCAATCAGAGAGAAGACCGGTGGAGGCCGGCCTATGATCCTCCGATGATAAAGTTAGTGACTTGGGATGGAGAAAAATCACTTTTAAGGCTGTTATGTTTTCTAGAGAAAAAGTCTGAATACCTTACCTCTTTGTAGAAAAATACTTATATAGTGCATATGGAACGGTTATTTGTTCAATAAACCGTTCCTATTGTTCAGGAATTTATCAATGTAAAATAACTTCCATAACTTCCATGGAAGTTATTTTATCTAGACTGAAGCTTCGTTTCAGACAAAGGAGGTATTGGTTCATAAGTAAAACCAATTTTGTCATAGTTTCCAATTTGGCCAAGTCCATATCTGCCTCGTCCGTCCTTGAGGGACGGACGAGGCCTCGTCCGTGTTTGCTAACGACGGACGAGGCTATGATGGTGACAAGGCCTCAAGTGGTCCACCTTCTTTAAGGACGAACCACATGGATGAACATTTGGAGGTACTCGTCATCATCATCAGAATCCACCATTATTTGAGAGGAGATACTACTCTGTATTGTATATGATTCATGTTGGTTATATTATAGGTAGAAAATCAATGCTTAACTAATATTGTCTTGTGGGAGGATATAGGCAAGGAGACTTGTGATTTGGCCGAAATTTAAGTTGTCTACTTATGATTTGAAATTTGATACTTTACTTACTTGAGGTTTGACCAAAATTTAAGTTTTTTACCCATGGTTTGAAATCCCATAATACAAATGTTGTGCTGGATTCTTTTTTATCTGATTTGATCTTGTATTTTTATTTTTTTATTTTTTATTTTTTTGTACTTTTGGAGGAGTGAGACATAAAAGTGAAGTAAAATTATATATTTAACCATGTTTTTAACGGAGGTGGATTACAGAATTCTAACTGAACTAACTTCAAGTGAGTAAAGTGTCAAACTTTAAACCACAAGTAGGCAATTTAAATTTCGACCAAATAATAGGTGGGTAAGTTGTAATTTGTCCTTTTTTTTTAATTTTTTATTCTACAATCACACTTTACTAGAAGTTGCATGTGTTAACCCGTAATTGAATTACCTCTTTTACACATGGATCCACCATTAGTACTTGGTGAAAAATAATCTAATCTATCATTTGACATATTTACAAGTTGTGGCCAGTGAGTGTTCTTAGACTTCTCCATTTTTAATGAGTTGTAAATTCTAGGCTTAGTCTAAAATTCTTTTTCATCCATTCCATTAAAGCTTAGTAGCCAATAATGCCAGAATTTTTTTTAAGATGGACTAAGTTATATTATTAACACATTAACATGATTGAATTTGAACATATGTTATTTTCTTATATATATAATAAAAATATTTACATCAAATTAGTTTTTATGGTCAAAACATTTTTACTTTCATCCAATCAATTTGTAAACGATGAATAGTATTAAAATTATATAGATCAGAATTAATATTCTTTAAACATTTTAGATCAGTTATTTTTTTGTTAAATAAATTAAATATTACATAGTTAAATTATATATATATATATATATATATATTTAATCAATTATAAATAATTTAAAAAATAAATATCATTTTACGTGCCTGAACATATGAAAGTCAATTAAAGAAAAATATAACAATAATATAAACTAAAGAAAAAGCTTATTTTTCATAGATCTAGGCTATCTAGCTATGTATGAATGATATGAGAGTAAAAAGAGGGGGCACATTAAAGCTTCCCTCAAGTAAACTCCTAACGTAACGTAAGTACTTAATGAATTTTCTCCTATTTGTTCTCATAGTCAATGATGTTTCCTAAATACTCACCTAGTCAACAAATGATATCAACTGAAATAATTAATTTATGCAAATAAACTTAAATAAGCAAAATAAATAAACACCGTATAATTTGCCCATTTCCAAGGTTAGATTTGGTTTCTTCAACCACGTATAAGTTAAAGGAAAACTAACTCAATTTGTTTTGGTAAAAGACTTCTTTAAAAAATAACTATGGTTTTAAATTTTGGATCTGACCAGGTTGACTGGTAACCAATCATTAATCCAATTTTAAACACCCATAAAACTGGGGAGAATTAAATCCAATTTTCATTCGCTATGAAAATCATCATTGTTTGTCAAAATCCTAGAATGCTCATTTTGTTCCATAGACTCAACAACCTCCACTTGTTTCACCATCAAGATGAACAACCCAAAAACACCAAAAACCCACCATTGTCTAGATCTTACTGTGGAATGTCATTTGATTTTGGTTGGAGAGAGAGAGAGAGGTTTCAGTGATTTTTAAAAAAAAATTGTTCTATCATTCTTCGAAGTACTCTTAAAATTTTCTTTGGTTGAATTTGATTTATTTTTTTTCCCCTAGAAAGCTTTGCTAAAAATGTAACACTATCAATTTTCATTCGCCGTGAAAATCATCAGTGTTTGTCAAAATCCTAGAATACCCATATTGTTCCATAGACTCAACAACCTCCACTCATTTCGCCATCAAGTTGAACAACCCTAAAACACCAAAAACCCACCATTGTCTAGATCCTACTGTGGAATGTCATTTGATTTTGGTTGGAGAGAGAGAGAGAGAGAGAGAGAGAGAGAGAGAGAGAGAGAGAGAGAGAGAGAGAGAGGTTTCAGTGACTTTAAAATTTTTTTTAAAAAAGATTGTTTTATCATGCTTCAAAGTACTCTTAAAATTTTCTTTTAATGGCATCAAGATATTGGAGTTTTTGAGATATTTCAAAAGATTACTCAGAACATTTGAATGCAATTAAATTATGAAAGTACTTGGCTAATCTCTATAACAAATAGTAAAAAATATTACTTTATCTTTAACAAGATATATTGAACATCTTTAGATAGTGGTTTAGTCAAGATTGCTAATTTTATAAATTTATTTTATTAGCTTTTTATTAAATTCATTATTATATCTCACTCTTCAACTTTAAGTCAAAACCTACCTGAACCTCAAAAAATTAGATTCAGATCCTTTAGATTTCTTAGAGTACTTTACCAAATAAATTTCTTTAAATTTTAACAATTCTTTAATGATTTAATGGTCTAGATTTTGCCATATCAGCATTCCACTAACAATAATCTTAATTTTTTTGTTTGCAACATTATTATATTATTTTAAGAGTATTATTAGTGGAATGTTGACATGACGAAATTTAGACTCTTAAATTATAAAAGAATGGTTAGAATTTAAAGAAATTTATTAGTAGAGTACCTTAGAAAATTTAGAGGATCAGAATCCCAAAAAACTTCATTTTTTTATCTTTTCGATTATTTCAACCTTTAGTCAAAATCTAGTGTTACCTCAAAAACCTTGAACCTTTATCTTTTTTATTATTATAACATTTCAGCTTTTAGCCGGAAAAATAGCTCATTTTCATGTATTTGAATGTAACTACGAAAATGAGCTGCAAAATATTTCAGGTTTCAGCTATTTGGTACATGGAATAAACATTAATATTTTTATAATTCCAAATAATTATATGAATCATAACTTCCATTCACAACATGTAGAATAACTAGAAAACTCACCTAAAAATACAATTTTATTTTTCAAATACACACTAGTTCACAAGCATTAAATAAAATCAACAATCCAAAATAGTTAAAACATATTAAACCATTCACAAAAGCATAAAGCTGCAAATTTCCAAAATGTAAGATGGAAGATAAATTAACCCTCATAGCTTCGATTTTAACAGCGGAAATCATTGACCAAGTTACATGTTTTTCATTTTGATACCAGCCAAACATCATAAAATGCTGTTCGTCAAAACGATCCACCATCAATAAAATAAATAACAAATAATCAAGTGAGATATGTCATTTGTGGCACACACCCATTATGCACATTCCATCTTATACTGCATTTCTCCCAATCTAGACATTTAATCTTTTTCTAGCATTAACCATATAATGAATATCTTCTTTACAAGGTACATGATGAGAGTAGCATCCACCTGTGCTGCCGCTACAAGGATTAAAAGTTGGAATCGTCATAAATGGAGACACCTTAACTCTTCCGGAATCTATTAGTAAAAAATTTCTTAAAATCAGTCTTCAACACCTGCAACAATGGTTGACTTTATAATGGAAAAAATAGGTTAAAAGACATAGTACAAAAGATTGGCATGCTTACAAAAATGTTGCATAATTAATTGAGTACACCAAAAATTAATTTAAAGAAAAACACACAAAACACACATTCTCTTATCCTCCTGGGCCACAAAATTCTTCCAGAAGAGGAGCCAATGGCCTAGAATCAACATTCTAATGTGAATATGTAAAACAAATCAAGCAAAAAAAAATGTTATCCTAACTAAATATTACAGTTCGTGCTGTAATATGGTTCCGATTGATAAATTGAAAAGAACCTCAGTCGGTTTTCTTCTCTTCTTCCTTTGTGGTAACAGTCACCACTGCACCATCAGCAACCTGATCATCCTCACCACCAAAATTGAAAACCATCTCAGTTGGTTTTCTTCTCTTCTTCCTTTGTGGCAGTCACCTCTGCACCTTCAGCAACCTGATCATCCTCACCAACAAAACCAAATTCGTTTACACGTCTCTTGTCCACTGGATATATCCATCTTTGGTATACATATATCAAAAATATAACATCTGCAAGACCAGCAAAAAGAGGATGAAAATCACACCCAAAAAAAACCCAAGTCTAGAACAATATCAGAAAAATACGAGGACAGGATGTAAGTAACCCATGAATCCAACACAAAATTAGCAGGGTTTCATACTAGCATTAGGTTATGATACTCATTGAAAAGATGTACTGACAATGAGGGGCACTTAAATGAGATACAGGAACACATAACTAAGCAACAAAAAAAATAAAAGGGTTATCTGTGATGAATGAAAAGCAATATTGTATGTGCACAGGGCCTTGCAGCCCATTGGTATCAACAACGGCCTCCCACATGACCCTGATTGTGAGGTTTGTAGCTCCAGCCTTCCAAGGCATTTTTAAGAAGCTTTCTACCAATAATGACACAATATTTCGAATAATATGGGAAAATAAACAAACCAAAACAATAAATTAATAAATAAATAAGAGGAAAGGACACAACTCTATGCCAGGTTAAGCATGACAACTGCTAGCACCTCCATTCCTTTACAAGTTTTCCAAGACAAAAAATACTGACTATCCAAAACTTCTGAAACATCCAAAGTGTGAGGATGATAATAAGCACTTAGAAAAATATCTCTTCCAATTTCTGAATAAAAGCAAGAAACTAGGCACATGACCATAATACGGAATAAAAATCCAAAACAAAGTTATAGTCCACAATAATGAGGTATGCACTATGCACTCTAACTAAATTAAGGTTGGCACCACATAGTAGTCTTGAGTGCTATACTGTTTGAGGCATTTCACCCTCAATGTAACGACACAATTACCGCACCTTCCAGGTGGTGGCAGTTTTCCTTTGAATATTTCTAGTTAAAATGACCATTGTAATAATATCACCAATCAGTACAACATGGACTACCTGTTTTCCCATTCCCTTTTCTCATAATAGAAATAGCACCATTGCACTTCCCTTGCCTAACCCTCATTTAGGAATTTGACAGTGAAAAAGGGACCTCACTTAGGTATATGGACTTTAAAGTCTACTACAATTATTAGGAAAATTGAACTAATATGCAATGTGGATTTAAATTATATCTCACCATCACGAAAGACAGACAGCCGATGTAGTGTTGGCATTTTTATGACGAATGCAAAGAGATCATCAATGATGGTGTTGAGGAATTTGTATGTCATCTGCCTCCAGGGTAGATGGGCCACAGACTTCAGCTTATAATTTATGAACAATTGAGGGCACATCATTATAAAACCTGCAATAATGAAAATCATTTTGCATATCAGCGTCAACGAGTAAAGAAAAACAATTTGCATGCTCTGAGAGCTGTTTTGACTCTTTAACAGAATAAATGATTATGAAGTTCATAAGCCATCAAAGACAATTTAGGTAAAAAGAGGCAAAGATTACAAATCAGGCTCCCAACAAGAGTATAATTTTGAATTAATGACCCAGTAATGCCCGAGTTGGATTTTTTTTTCTTTTTTTCTTTTTTCTCTCCATATATTATAACATAAACAGTTCAATGACTTGACAAGTCTAGTAACAAGAACCAATAGCAATATCAACACAAGAAGTTTTGGAGGAACAATCTTACCAAACATGTACACACAGCTAGTCAATGAAGAAAGGATCCAGGAATACCAGCTCCTGTGGCGCTCGTACATGAGTGAGTAAATAGAGGAACATGCAACAAGTAAGAAGAGCACATAGGACAAATACTTCATTGCCATATCATCATACTCCTTTGTCTTATTTTGTGTATAAGAGTCACGATTCCGGAACCTCAACATAGGTATTCTCCCACTTCTATCAATCTGGGGATTAAAGAGAAAAATTACAAAATTCCCTCATCTCGTAATAAGGTAACTGAAATATTCGAAGCAGTATAAATAGCTTCAGTGCAGATATGATATTAGCAAGCATCAAATCCGTAGCTTTCTAGATATTAGAAGATTACTACATTAAAGGACATGCACACATCAAAATGCTAATATATGACATGCAGTGCTAGACATGAATTATCACACAGACAGAACCTCGTTGAGAGCTATTGAAACTACTAAAATTATTTTTAGAGTCAGCTTTCAATAGAGTTAAATGGAAAGCACAGTTCTTTTTTTTTTTGGTTGTTGTTTTGCTGCATTTACTCAGAAGTAAGATTTTTCTGTCATCGTTATCATTATCAATTCATCAAAAAAAATTATTTCTTTTGTTCTTAAAGCTGATTTATTTATTTATTGGTTTGGAATCAGGTTCTAGATATGGTATGGCAACATAATTTTGTTTATAGATGAGAATTTGAGTATATATACATAAAGAAACTGGGAAATTTAGTACAAAATCAATCATACATGATTTCAGGAATGTACACAAATATGGAGTTCTATTAAGATAGATGATTAAATTGAAATGTATTAAGTAATGATTATTTTATCTTTTGTTAACAATGAATAAATGCTAGTTTTATTTTTTCATGTATTAATTTAGTAGTGAATCTATATTTCTCATTCTTGAATGTTGAAATTTTTTGATTCATGCTTCGGCCCTCCCAAAAGGAGAAGTTTGAAAGTTGGCTAGCAGGTTGGAAGAAGCTATACCTTTCAAAGGGGAGGGGGGGGGGGGGGGGGGGGTGGTTGACCTTATTGAAGTGTACTCTTTCAAGCCTTCCTATGTATTATCTTTCATTGTAAACCATTCCCACTTCATTGTTTACCATCCCCACGAGCGTGGCAAATAGGATGGGAAGCTGCAAAGGAATTTCTTCTGAGGAGGAACGGGGGATGACTTTAAACACTATTTGGTAGGATGGGATAAGGTCTGCACGACTAGGTTAGGGATTAAGAAGCTTACCACCTTTATCAAGCTCTCTTGGGGAAGTGACTGGTGGTTTGGGGTTGAGGAAATAAGTTTATGGAGATGTGTAGTTACCTCGAAATTTTGGGGAGTAGTGGAAGAGGGGAAGTTTGAAGTTAGTCAGGGGCACCCATGGTTGTGGTCTTTGGAAGAGTATTAGGATGGGTTGGGAGATGTTTGGTCAGCATATTCAGTTTGACGTTAGAGTGGGGAACTCAATTTGATTTTGGCATGATTGTTGGTGTGGGGACCAACTCCTGAGAATTTCTTTTCTTGTGTTGTGCAGCAGTTCCACAGATCAGGATGCTTCAGAGTCTTTGTTGGTGAGGCAGTTTGAGGGGGAAAGGCAGAGTTGGGATGTTAGATTCTTCCAGTGCTTTAATGATTGGGAATTGAGCTTGGTGGCTGCTTTTCTTCATCTTCTGGATTCACATATTCCTCTTCATGAGGATGGAGACTGGAGGTTGAAGAAAAATGAAGAATTTGATATTTGTTCTTTCTATAATGCTTTGAGGGGGTCCAATTCTGTCGCTTTTCCTTGGAAATGTATTTGGTGTGTGAAGGCCCCACAGAGGGTTTCCCTTTTAATTTGGACGACGGCATTGGGGAAGATACTCACTTGTTACAACCTTAGGAAAAGAAGCTACACTATAGAGGATTGGTGCTGCATGTGCCAGTGTAGCAGGGAGGCAGTGGATCACCTTTTGCCTCATTGCAAGTAGGATTATCAGTTGTGGAGATATTTTATTCAATCTTTTGGGATCTGCAGGGTCTTATCGAAGAGAGTGATTGATCTTTTGTTTGGTTTGAGGAACTACATAGGTAAACATTCTTTGAATATTTGGAATATGGATCTGTTATGTTTGATATGGATCATATGGCAGGAATGAAATAGACATACACTTGAGAATGCAGAGAGTATGGGAGATCAGCTTCTAGCAACCTTTGTACGCACTTTGTTGGATTGATATTGTGCTTGGGGTTTTATGACTAGAGATTCCACTACTTTGTTTTTGGAGTCTCTGTCCTTTTGTACATAACTTTTTTGGCTACTTTTCCTTTATGCATGAGGTAGTCTTCTTTTTAATAAAATTATTCTTACTTATAAAAAAAAAAGGATGAAATTCTGGTTCTGTCCCTGCACACACATACTATCCTTGTCTATGTGAATCCAGCAAAAAATTGGTAGAAGCAAACAATAGGACAAGGGGAAAAAGAAGTATCCCAAGCTTAAGTAAATGGCAGATAAGCACATACAAACATGCTAACGTTGTGTTAAATCTAGAATACTGTGATATCAGGGGGCAAATTCTCATGCATGCTTAAAGCCAAAATAATTGTTTAAATCTTAGAAGAGACATACAAACATTAATAAACATAATCTTAATAACTAGATGATACCTCTATGTGCATAGCCTTCCCAATTTTCCAAAACTCAATACAGCAACCAATTCCAGAACTTGCAAGAATCATCCATGAGGTGTCATTATCGAGTAGATAGAGGAAAACAATGAGCTGACATATAAAGCTCACAACAACAGACTTTGCAGACAGTCCTTCCATAGACTTATTTTTGTTCCAAAATTGGATATCTGCATAGGGACACAATCAGATTAGTTAGCATTATTTATCCTCGAACATCCAGCAGTGAAACTTAAAAATTGCCCTTAAAAAAAAATTACAATTTTACCATTCTTGAATGCCAAGAAGTCAAACACTGAATGAAGTAAAGAAACAACCATTGTGATTGCCAGGAGGTATGGATTTCCTTCCAAGAACACCCTCTGAGAAAATTATCAGATAAAGAAAAAACAAAATATTAAGTTTCATGGAAGGTACTAGAAGCAAGAAGGACAGAGAAAAAAAAAATAGCTTCCAAACCATTATAGACAGTAACTACAATCTTTGGTTCCATTCCATTGAATGACAACCCAAATTTCACTTCATAGAGTTATATGTCATCTTATTTCAACTAGCAAGCAGGCGACTATTGGATGGGAAAAATTCTCAAGCCAGATCATTAAGAAGATTTAGATTAACAAAAACTCTAGGATTAGAAGTCTTAAGGCCATTTGAAACACCTGTTTCTCTTACAATCATTTAATTCTTTCACATCTTCAAAGTTCCCCTCAAATGTAATCCAAAATACAATCTACCATTATGAAAATTTGGATAGTGTTCATCAGCTGAAATTCAGATTTTCATATTGATTTTATGGGATCATCTTTTTTTTTTTTCTTGTGTGTGTGTGTGTGTTTGTGGAACCTATACAAGCAACCAGTGGGTCCTGAACCATGACTACACCATCTGCCTTGCCCTTACAAGGGGAGGAAACACCATTTGAGATAGAGTTCATTGGCTAAATTGATTATGTGCTTGTGCCAGAGAAATTTACTACAGTGACTGAATAAGCAATACCTTTAACTCATCAGCCTCGCCTTCAAGCATGCTTCCATAACTCCGGTGAATCTGGAAAGATTGATCAATCTGCAGGAATAGTTGCCACTTTGTCATGCTTATGGGACCCACCTCCAGATTAAGTGGCAACTCTGTCACTGTCTCATTAATCTGTATCAACTTGTCTCTAAGTAACCAAAACTCATTGAAGAAAACGCTTGGGTAGTAGTTCCCTGTACTAGGCTCAACATTCAAGTCTGCAGATCTAAGTCAAGAAACTCAAAGCTATGATTATGACATTTATCTTCACACTGTCTACTTAACATGCAGCTCCAGGCCTAGTAAATCAATAGTGCAACAGATAACTAAAGACAATGGGTTGCATCAACTATCTTGTTGCACATCAACATAAGTATGGAATTCACATTTACTATAATAGAGAAAGGGTAAACCTAGCTGGAAGAGTCATAGGGAATTTATCATAGAAAACGGAAAGTATAGAGATGGAAGACATCAAAAGTAAATGTAGATTCACAAAAATAGAAACTTCAAGGATACAAGGAGCAATGTTTGGTGGTACAGCATTATGAGGATATCTGCAGGGACAACAAGGAAGGGGTGGGGGACAAGCAAGGTTAGCAACAAAGTTCATAAAATTGAAAAGAGAAAATATAGCAAATGGAATCACGTAAACCTGATGTTCAAACCAGTTGCACATTCAGTTAATACACTCCAAACAAGATTTTCTTTGACATGTATCATTTTCTTTTGTAGTGTTAATACACAAAGAAAATGAGATAAAGTAACTTATTGAAAAGAAAATGAGATAACATAAATTCAGACAAAATATTACAGTTAAGAAACTTTTAGGAGTAAAAACAAGATATCGAAAGGCAAAGACAAAAGCTACGCGCACACACTAACTTCATAAGACACTCCCCATCATGACATTATGCCACTTGTATGACTGACAAGATAACTATTTTCTGCCACTTGTATTCATCAATATTTTTTGGTATTAATGATTTTCAGTAACGCAAACTGTGAGACATAAAAATAAAAAACAGTGTAAAGAACCATTTATTTAACTGATTGTGTTTCTATTACAACTAGGAACAACATTCTGATTCAAAGTACAATAAATCTTGGAAGCTAAAAACAAGATGACCTTTAAGGGGACTTAAAAGCCAACATCAAGCAACTGCTGAGAAAAAAGAATAATAAACACCAACAAAAAATATCCAAAACCAAAACAATGCAGGTAACAGTGCCCTTGAAATCTTTAAAGTTATTGATCACATTTTTACCATATTTTTTGGGTCCATCTCTTAAAAAGTATTGTAAATAAGTATTAAAACACAACACTCAGCTTCAGCATTGGATCTAGACCCTTATTACTTAAGGGAGGGGAATATGGAAATGGGGAGGCTTAGATATTTTAGTTTTCTGACAATACTCACAAGAAACCATAACATTAAAATACATGGCTTCAAGCCTCAGATAAAACAAAAGATATGTGATTTCATCTCAACAACTGTAACTCCAAAAAACACTTTTAACTCACAAGATCATCCTTTTACCCTTTTTATGGACATTAGTAATTACAGTTCCAAAACTATCGTCTTACAATAAATAAAGGTAATCAGAAACAAGGACTTTGAGGAATTGGGTGTAAACAAAGACAAATCACCATATACACAAGGAAAAGAAAAAAACAAATCCTGGAAATGTACACAACTAAGATATTCAAAGTTAATTGCAGTGGTAGGAATTTTACAATCAGTATAAAATCAATAATCTTTCTACCACATGCGAAATCTATTACAGAACTGACACTCATAGAAACCATACCGTGTAAAATCATCTACTAAATTGATTGTAATATTTGGTTTCCAATAAGAAACCCACTCCACAGGTTTATCATCTTCAGGATCACCTTGAGTTTCATCAACCACCTGAAGTTAACATAAATTTCCATTAGAATATGAACCCCATATCGATAAGTGCCATCATAAGGAGTCTATAAAAGACATCCTGTTCAAGATACACTAGAGTCCAGGAGCAACCAACACCAAAAATATCATCTACAAAAGCTCCACAATTATACAGAACAGAATCATTTTTAACCAATAATTAAATCACAAACAAATTCCAAACCAGGAAAGGGGATCTCCTATAATGGGATTTATCCTCTATGTGCATATAGGTATCTGGAGGGGCCTAGCACAGTTTTCTATAAGTAAATTTAACTTTATGAAGAAAAATATTACATTGGATACAAAAGGAACAATTCAAAGTATACCAGCTGTATAGCTTTGAGTTCTCCTGTCAAATCAAGAATACAATGAGTCTAAAAAATCACATACGTTTGAAGGCCTAGTCCGATCCAACAAAAATAAACTTGGATTTCACCCTCTCAACACTCGTCTCTTGTCCTTCAAAGATTATCCTATTCCTCTCCCTCCATCTCCCCCCCATCAAACATGAAGCCATACTCTATTTTAAGAGAAATATGTCTTTGGCACCAACACTGAAGTTCCCCTCTCACTGCTTCAAGCATCACCCATCTAATGCTAAACACAACAAAAATAGAAGTGCATAATTCCTGTGCTATATACCAATGCAGTAGTAGGTGCTCAAAATGTCCCCCACCATGTTTGCACATGATACAATGACTCACAATAGACACACCTCATCTAATCAGGTAATCAATTGTATATTCCCCAAAAAATTCATCCATACAAAGACAGCCGCCCTTGGAGGAGCCTTTGCCCTCTTAAAGCCTTATAGTATGAAGTATGAACAAACACTAAAGCATCCATTTTTAGTCTATTTCCAACACACCTGGTATTTCCTGCCCACCCTAATCCACGTGGAATACTGCTACTTAAAAAGATTAATAAAACACTCCAATTCCCAGTCCTAAGCAGGTCTCAGGAATTCTAGATTCCACTGCACCCCATCCCTCACGCAGCTTCCCTAGCATTTTTATTAGCAGCGATCTGAAATAAACAAAGGAAGTAGGGATGCCAGTTTATTCAGTGCACCAGGCATCAAAACAGAATCTGACCTCCCACCAACTTTAAACCCCAAAAATCTACCCAAGGATCCTACTCTGCTCTGACGGCCTTCCAGACTCTCAATCCTACAAGTTATGTGAACTAGATTTGCAGCAAAAACCCCCCCTCTTCCTCCCTGCACTTTACTCTACTGTTTCCTTTAATATTCTTGCTCCTGAATGAATCTTCACAGCCATTTCCCCAACAACCATTGATTAAATAGATTCAATTTACTCTAATACCCAACCCTCTTTTACTTAAAGGTTTACATGCAGTCCTCTAATTCACCAAATATGTTTATACAGTGTATTATTATTAATGTATAGTAAGTGTTTGCACACGAGCCTCTGACAAAATCAGCTATTGATAATAAAGGGAGCCTCTTACATACGCAAAACTTGATAAATTTATGGCACTCAAATGAGCATCCATACCAAAATCAGTTCAAGAAGAGAATGTTGTAGAGTTCATAGAGGATAGATCGAAGACAATAATTGTAGCTAAACAATTGCAAAGGTAGAAATATGAGGTTTAGATATCTGAAACCAAAGTTCACTAGTAATGAGTCATCCTGAAGTTATTTATGAGACTATTTAATAGTAAAGGACAAACCTTGGTCACAGTTCCACCCTCATCCGAATCTTTGTTCCCCAATAAACTCTTCTTTTTATCCGCTCTTGACTTGGGAAAGTATGCTACGATAGCTGAAATCAATGAAATGGAAGATATCTTTAATGCTGATTTGTTTTTTTTTTTTTTTTTTTTTTAAAGTTAAATAAATATATAAAAACAGCCAGAGAGACATTCTTACAGTGTGTCCTTCCGAATGCAGCTAGAGGTTGGTACTCTGGATCATTTGGGTCGGCGGGGTAACCAGAGCGTGCAAAGTAAACGTGAGCATATAGACTCCCATTGTTCTTTACAGCCTGAAAAAAACAAATATTATCTTCAAATCTCCTACCATACGAAAGTAGTTAACATTTCTAAAGAAGTTAGAATCCTAACATAGGAACTTATTGAATACAAACGACAAGTATTATGAATTTAATTTAAATTACAGGTAGTGGTTCCTAAAACAAAAGTAGTGGTACCTCAGACGGAGAATACTTCAAAGAAAGAGACCTGGTACTCTCCGATCCCCAAACAGCGTACGGAATATTACTTTCATGCCACATAAGTGCAGCTTCATTCGCGAAATCATTGAACTTTTCGTGTTCCGAAACATAAAACCACATATCCTACATAACCCAACCAGTACCACAAACAAATAATTAGCTTATTATTATCATGTAAAAATTAAACAGAAATTTGAACCCTAATTAATTAAGTCCTAACATCACCGAACAACAACAATTCATTCACTTCTATCAAACCTAGACTCAAATTTTCAAAAACAAAATTGCGAATAAAAAAAAAAAAAATTGTAGATCAGAGAGAGAGTACGAGAGGCTCGGATTTGTGGAAGAGATTGGAGATGAGCTGAGAGGGTTCAGAGCCAGAGGGGCGTTTGGGAGAGAAGAATTTGGAGGCGAAGTACCAAAACACAGCCATCCTTATGACTCCGGTGATCATCGAAGAGAAACCACCTTGTTGTTGTGGTTGTCTTCGTTGCTGAACTTGCCCTTCGGGCTCTGGCGGCGCCATTTCTTTCTGGTGCTCTCCGATGCGAATGCTAGAGAGAGAATATGAGTGAGTGCGTGTCGATGCGATGGGAGGAGGAGGAGGTGGAGGAAGATATTTGTTGATTTTTGTTTTTGGTTTAAAAAAGATGGGAGTATCGGGAATCTGTCTTGGAATACTAGTTTTATAGTTTAGTTTAACAAAACAACTCTTGTGCTGTGCTGTGCTGTGTGGGTGGGCCACGCAAGCCAAAAAAACACATCACAAACCCAATCAAAATGTAATACCATGTTTTTTTTTTTTTTTTTTTGAGAAACAAATGTAATACCATGTTGTTTCTAAAAAAATAAAAATAAAAAGCAATACCATGCTATGTCAAAAAAAAAAATGTAATACCATGCTTTCCCCGTCTCAAACTGTTTTTATATTCAGCCAAAAACAAAAAAATCTTTATGCCACATCATTCAATATGTTTTTCATAGACAAAATTTAGATACATCACTTGAGGTGTTCTTTTTAAAATTTAACTATGTGCCTACTTAATTGAAACACTAATTGGTTTTCTTAAGAGAAAACACTAATCGGCATTAAAACACTTTCTATTTCCCACATCATTAGAAAAACCTAGCCCTTTCTCTTTTCCTTCAGTTGAACTCAAGAAGCAACTTATTTCTCAAAAAAAAAAAAAAAAAACTCAAGAAGCAACTTTCTCAGCCTTATCTTCTCTCTTTGCTAGAAATAAAGCACCCATACCTTCTTGGAAAAGAAAAATCAAACAATTGTGGTAGGGTTGCTTGATAGGAGTGGTGTTGGGTTTGAAATTTGAATTGGAGGTGTAACTCCAAAGCTTTTGTTGACGGATTGAAATTATGAGTGATGAAAAACATTAGATCTCAACACAAACTCACTATTAAACAAATTGGGCCTCCCATGATGTAGGCAATAGATAATATTTTTGACCTAAGGGAAGAGGGTCTCCAATTTACAAACCTAGTTTACAACATGGCCAAACTTTATGGCCTCTTTGATGAATGGTGTGTAAAAAGAGAAAGAACTCTTGGCCTCATCAATGAAGGGTCTAAAAAGGCAGATTTAAAACAGTACGGAGCTCTTAATTGAGAGACACAGTGCCAATCGATGCTTCCAATAAGGTGATTAGCGCATCGAAGAACCTGAAAGCTAATTGATGCCCAAGAAAAACTAATCTAACCAATAATATGTTGAGAGTTGCATATTCAAACCACCAATGACAGATTCAAACCAAGAAGATCATCAACCCAACAGACCTTTGAACTAACAAACCCACCATGCCAGCAAACCATGGGTTTCTCACACCGTTGGAAATTGAATATGTTTTAAAGTTGTAGGGTCAAAAGTTGTTGGGCCAGGTATCAGCTCTTTGTATTGTGAGCCCAACAATTTCCCAACAATAAATTTGTAGAGAATGGGTTAAACAACTGGGCTGTTTATGGATTTAGCAACGGTTCAGATAAGCAAACCAATGTAAGAAGGGATTCAGACTAGCATTTAACAAGAATCTCTTTGGTCCAAAGAGGCATAACATTTAAAAGCTTAGTGAATACAATTTTTTCTCTCATCTCTCCGTGAGGCCTGTTTCCCTTATATATACACCTTTTCTCTCATCTCCACCGCACACTTGTCCTTCATCCAGGCGTCCACTCGAGTATTAGTCACATCAGAGGCGTGCTTTAACCTGCAGTGAGTGGTGGTGGTTGAGGATGCACTGTTCAAGTGTCTTCTCCACATAAATGCGGCCAGGAAAGTTACTGCAGTGCATTAAATGCGGTGGTGGCAGCTTTATTTGGAAGATACTTCATGATATCTACGCAGTTAGGCGTGCCCAAAGCTCGGCCCTTGCAGGGGAATCTTCAGCGTACCTACTTGATCAAGTTCTGGGGAGATCTGTTGGATAGGATCCCTTCGGACCGGCCAGGTTCTCTTCGGACGCAGCATTTGTCCCTTATTGGTTGCACCCTCACTAGGGTGGCAAAGCGTTGATACTTTTAACCTCTTCGGACAGAGAGTTGTATTCAAACTGGGCCTCAGGCCCAACATATGGCGTTGGGCTTTCTCACCCACAATAGCCCCTCAAAATTCCAATTTTTCCCTCTCATTCTAAGAGAAAAAGTGGGGTTTTGAAATCTTCCCAGATAACAGCTGAATTTCTGTCTCCGCATGTGTACGCGCGTAAATCTAGGCGCCTTCTTTATTACCGCTGCGGTTGCGTCGTTTCCGAGGCTTCATTAATGGCGCCAGGCGGCGTCTTGTCTGCGAGATCTAATGACACGTCGCTAAACCGACGGACAAGATTTTTTCCAAAATTTTGGGCAGGGTAAGTTCCACCCCTTTGCCTCCCTCTATATAAGGTCCCAGAGGGGGTTATTTTCTCACTTTGCGAATTTCACTCTCCAGCGAACTCAAGCCTTCAGAATTCCAAGCCTTTTCTGTCATCTACCTCGATTAGTCTCAGGATCCGCTACGATTCTCCCACAAGGCTAAAGGACGTCCCCAAACTCGATTCTGCGTAAGTTCTTCATTTGATGTTTTCGTATTCTTTTCAGTTTGCTTCTTCGGCGTTTGGACATTCATTTTCCCATCATCGCTCCATATCACTTCCCCCTATCTTAACTGAAAATGGGTAGGTTCGAACATCTAGTGGATAGTCCTTCCCAGATAGAGAGGTTTAGGGCGATATATCGCATTCCCCAAGATGTAGGCTTAAGATATTGCTCTTCGGAAGGGATTCTGTTAGACCGAAAAGAGGGCGAAGTTGCGATCCCCATCATCGCCTTCTTGGAAGGAGGGATGACTATCCCCATGGGTCGAGTCACCAGAGATTACCTCCTGAACCATAGACTCTGCCCTGAACAATGTGCGGCCAATGTATTTAGGATTTTAGGGGCGACCGATGATCTGAACCACCATATGGGGTTGGGGCTCTCCTAGCTCGACGTGGTACATATGTACGAATGTCGTTCCAAGCAAGGGTCGGGATATTATCTTAGATCCCGATCTGATGAGGTCAAGCTCTTCTCTTGCCTCCCCAAGTCCAACAAAGGGATGAAAGATGACTTTCTGATCGTCTCGGGCGCATGGCATGACGGGCTCCATTGCCCTACTCAGCCAGGAGACCCAGGTGGGATATCCCCCATATAGGTTTCCTCATAATAAACTTAGGGTTTTTGTCTTCAATAATTCGTTCTTTTTTTTTTTTTTTTTTTTTTTTTTTTTTTTTTTTTTGTATTTCATGTTCTGACAATTCTATTTTGACGTTCCAGATAGAGATCATGTCGCTCCTCAGCTGAGCCTCACCAACGCCGTAGCACTTAACTTCCTTCTTCGGTCTGAGATATTTGCTAGCGAAGACGGGCAGCTGAGGGCAGTGCATCTCATCCTTAGCTATACTTTGAAGACCAAAGACTTCCAACCAGTTGGCAACGCGATAACACTTGGAGATCCTCGCCTTAACCGTAACGACGTTGCTCGGAAAGGTTTTCTGGCCCCGTTTGACCTTGCATCCGTGCCATATTCGAACCCACAGGGCGTTCCACTGCTCGTCCATCCTATTCAGCGGGTCCCCTTTCGGCCAGGAGCAGAGGGAGAAAAAGTAGCCTCATCGACCCCCTCGCTCGACGAGCAAATTGACCAATTTAAGTTTGGCAAGAAAACCTCGGAGGAGGTTCAGATTTTGGCTGCCGACGAGGTCGTTGACAGGCACTCAGTTGCTCCGCTTCTAAACAAAGCCGTGCCTGACGACTCAGAAGAAGAGGATATGCAGAGCCTATCGAACTTGTTGAAAAACAGGAAGCCGAAGGACGTGGCCAAGGGTACTGGCACATCCCAGCCCAAAGTCAATCTCCCACCACCCCCTCCTCCTCCCCCAGCCCCAAAAGATCCCGGCCTAAAGGCGTTGCCGGATCTGAAGAAGAAAAGGGTGGTGACGGATATCGAAGAAGGAGAAGTGGTCCCTCCGAAGGCGCCCAAGCAGCAGAAGACGGGCCACGATTCAAGGAGTAAAAGGGGCTCCTCTGCTGAGAGCAGAGAAGAAAACTTGGCCGCGGATGTGCGGCGAGGAACTCGGGCGTGGTCTCCGAAGTTGACGTTGGATGGCGCAGCCATTCCACACGATGCCTCCCTCCGAAACTACGCGGGAGGGAAGGCTGGGCGCATAGCAAAGGCGCTGGAGCAGGCTCTCCTTCTTCCGAAGGACATGGAGTCCTATCGGTGCTTCAGCCAACCGGAGCTCTTTCTGTCCCTGAAAAAGGATTTAGCCATGGTAAGAAGTGATATTCTTTTGTATTTCTTATGGTGTTCATGACTTAATCATAAAACTCTGGTTGCCATGCAGATTGCCCAACAAATTTTCGTGGCTGAAGAATGGAATAACGAAAAAGATGTAGAGGTGCGAGCCCACGTCCGGTCCATAGAAGAGGTCGAGAAAGCACTGGGCAAGGCAAAAGATGAGTGCCCCCGCATCTCTGAGGAACTGAAGGAGGAGACGAAGGCGAAGAAGAACGTGGAGGCAGGCCTGAGGAATGCTGAAAAGCAAGCCGAAGCCCAACGCAAGAAGCTCTATACCACTGAAATCAATCTGGAAACAGAGAAGACGTTGGTGAAAGAACTTCGTGCTGAGCTAGATAAGGCCAAGGACGCTGCTAGATTGGCCAAGGAGGACGCTCAGTTGGCCAAGGAAGCAATTGAGGCCGAGAAGCAGGCTGCCTACCTCCTGGGGGTGCAAGACACCCAAACAAGGCTGACCGAGGAGTTTGCCAAGGTCTGCAGAGATTACTGAAAAATTACATGGGGCAAAGGCCTTGATGCGGCTGGAGTCCCCGCAGAATCTGCCCTGAGGCAGCCCGAGAGCGTCTACTATCACCCTGATATATGTGACCTGCCAGATGCCTCGAAAGCTCCCTCGACCGATCAGAATCCTCCAGTCCAAAATGAGACAAGCTAGGCACCCCCTCAGACCGGAGATACGGGCGATCAGCCAAAAACCAACCCAGTCCCCCAGAATAAGGCTTAGGATGTTTAGATTACGTAGTGGTTAGGACCCTTTGCCCTCTTTTTGTAACGAAATTACCTTTATAATGAATGAAATAGTTTATTTTTTGTTCCTTGTGGCTTTCATGGTGTATGTTAGATTGTCATTATGGCTAACAATGATAGTTTGATAACTACTAATCAATTATTAACCACAGTAATCTTTCGAACATCACTAAACAAGGCCTCGAGGCAATAACAGTTGACATAATTCAGCTTAAGTTTGTGTTTCGCTAAACACTAGGTTGGACTAATAACGCGGATGAGAATTAACCGAGATTATCTGGTCCGAGGACCGCGGGCATGATTGGATTTAAATTTAAACACTTGTAAATCGTGAAGGAGTGTTAACTAACCCAAATCATTTGGTCCGAGGACTACAGGCATGATTGGATTTAAGTTTAAACACTTGTAAATCGTGAAGGAGTGTTAACTAACCCAAATCATCTGGTCCGAGGACTACAGGCATGATTGGATTTAAGTTTAAACACTTGTAAATCGTGAAGGAGTGTTAACTAACCCAAATCATCTGGTCCGAGGACTACAGGCATGATTGGATTTAAGTTTAAACACTTATGAGAATCGTAAAGGAGTGTTAACTAACCCAAATCATCTGGTCCGAGGACTACAGGCATGATTGGATTTAAGTTTAAACACTTATGAGAATCGTAAAGGAGTGTTAACTAACCCAAATCATCTAGTCCGAGGACTACAGGCATGATTGGATTTAAGTTTAAACACTTATGAATATAGCGTAACTAAATGGTATCATGACTGAAAGAAGAATTCTTTTAATAGTAGTACCTTTTGAGGTTATTTACATTCCATGGCCGGGGCACTACATGATTATCCAGGTCTTCTAGGAAGTATGCTCCAACGCCAGCCCTCGAAGTGATGCGATACGGCCTTTCCCAGTTCGGCCCCAGCTTTCCCCAAGCTGGATTCTTTGCATTGCCTACTACCTTCCTTAAGACCAAATCACCAGGCTCCAGGGGTCTCAGCCTTACATTGGCGTCATAGCCCTGCTTTAGTTTCTGCTGATAATGCGCCAGTCGGACCATTGCATTTTCCCTTCGTTCTTCAATTAGATCCAAACTCTTTTCCAACTGCCCGTCGTTGCTGATCGGATCAAAGGAGCTTGTCCTGTATGTTGGGAATCCAGTCTCTAGAGGTATCACGGCTTCAGCCCCATAGGTCATCGAAAAGGGGGTTTCTCCGGTAGACCTGCGAGGCGTAGTTCTATATGCCCACAACAAGTGAGGCAACTCTTCCACCCATCTACCTTTGGCTTCGTCTAGCCTTTTCTTCAATCCATTAACTATGACTTTATTGACAGCTTCCGCTTGCCCATTTCCCTGGGGATATGCAGGGGTGGAGTATCTGTTTGTGATTCCCAGCTCACTGCAATAATTCCTGAATGCTTTGCTGTCAAATTGGAGTCCATTGTCCGATATGAGGGTACGGGGGACCCCAAACCGCGTGACAATATTTTTCCAGATAAATTTTTTCACATCCACATCCCTGATGTTTGCTAGGGGTTCGGCTTCAACCCACTTGGTGAAGTAGTCCGTTCCGACCAGAAGGTACTTCTTGTTTCCTGCTGCTTTAGGGAATGGGCCTACGATATCCAACCCCCATTGAGCAAAAGGCCATGGGCTGGATAATGGATTAAGGGTACCACCAGGCTGATGTATGCTCGGCGCAAAACGTTGGCACTGGTCACACTTTTTAGCGTACTCATGTGCCTCTCTTTGCATATTTGGCCACCAATAGCCTTGAGTAATGGCTCGGTGAGCTAAGGATCTCCCTCCAGTATGGCTCCCACAGATCCCTTCATGCAGTTCTTCCAACAGTGACTCAGCCGCCTCAGGGTGCATGCACAACAAATACGGGCATGAATAGGATCGTTTGTACAATTTGCGATCCGTGGACAACCAGAACCTCGTAGCTTTTCTGTGTATTTTGTCCGCTTCCCCTTTTTCTTCAGGCAACGCATCGTCCTTCAAGAACTTGATGATGGGATCCATCCAACATGGGTTGGTTCCGACGCAATGAACTTAGGACGCCTTTTTTCTTAACTCCGTAGGTCTCTGTATGTCCTCGATGAGGATAACCCTTGGCAATTCCTGTGCCGAAGAGGTGGCAAGGGTGGCTAAAGAGTCGGCATGTGTATTGCCACTTTTGGGGATGTGCCGCAGGTTAAAGGATTCGAACTCGGATTGTAGGGACTTAGCCAGGCTCAGGTATCCCTGCATCCTTACGTCCTTCGCCTCGAACTCTCCCAACACTTGGCCGACGACTAGCCTTGAGTCCGAGAACATCTCAATTGACTTTCCTCCCATCCTTCGCACCATCTCCATTCCCATCAACAGAGCCTCATATTCTGCCTCGTTATTTGTTGCTGAGAAATCTAGCTTCAAGGCTTTCTCAATGATAATTCTCTCAAGGGATATCAGCACTAGCCCCACTCTTGAGCCTCGCTGATTCGACGCGCCATCCACGTACACTTCCTAGGGCAAGGGGCCCTGTGAAGAAACCATGCCAACGGACTTTCCTTCAGTGCCCAGCATTGGTGTCACATCCTCTAAATGGGGCTCTGTGAACTCGGCGACCAAGTCAGCAAGGACTTGGCCTTTCACTGACGTGCGAGGCATGTACTTGATATCAAAAGCCCCTAGTATCGTTCCCCATTTGGCAATCCTTCCTGTGTAGTCTGCACTTCGGAGTATTGCTTTGAGCGGAAGTTAGGTGAGGACTATGACGGTGTGAGCTTGAAAATAGTGAGGCAACTTCTTCGTTCCGAGTACTACAGCTAGGATGGCCTTTTCTAGTGGCAAATAACGAATTTCAGCTTCCTGAAGTGACTTGCTTACGTAATAAACTGGCTTTTGCACACCGCAGTCTGTTCGGATCAGTACCAAGCTTACAGCATTAGGAGCCACAACGATGTAAGCAAACAAGACTTCGTCTGGCTCGGGGCTGGACATGATGGGAGGTCTAGCCAGGTACTCCTTAAGTTGCCGAAAAGCATCCTCACATTCCTCCGTCCAGTCGAAATCCTTCCACTTATTAATCAATGAGAAGAACGGCCTACACCTGTCTGCCGACCTGGAAATGAATCGGTTAAGGGCAGCGGTCATCCCAGTTAGCTTCTGAATTTCCTTGGGGTTACGAGGAGCTTGCAAGTTCTTGATGGCCTTTATCTGATCGGGGTTGACTTCGATTCCCCTATGAGTGACCATATACCCTAGGAACTTGCCTGATCCAACACCGAACGAACACTTGGAGGCATTCAGGCGCAATCTGTGTCCCCTCAGAATTTCAAAGACATCTCTAAGGTCCCCAATGTGTTCGGCTATGATCTTGCTTTTGACCACCATATCGTCGATATAAACTTCCATGCTTTTGCTTAGCTATGGCTCAAACATTCTGGTCATCATCCTCTGATAGGTAGCCCCTGCATTTTTCAAGCCGAACGACATTACCTTATAGTGGTAATTCCCCACAGGGGTTACGAAAGCTGTTTTCTCTTGATCTGCCAGAGCTAGAGGTATCTGATGATAACCTTGAAATGCGTCTAAGACTCATCCGAGGGTGTCCAACAGCAGCATCAACTAGTTGGTCTATCTTCGGCATGGGAAATGGATCCTTCGGACAAGCTCTATTGAGATCGGTAAAGTCCACACACCGCCATTTTCCGTTTTTCTTTTTTACTACCACTGTGTTAGCCAGCCATTCAGGGTAAAAGATCTCCTTAATAGCTCATGCCTGCTTGAGTTTCATTACTTCATCCCTGACCGCGTCAGCGTGTTCCCGTGACGGACGCCGGAGCGGTTGTTTCTTGGGGATAATGGTGGGATTAACGTTTAGATGATGGCAAATGAACTCTGGACTTACTCCTGGGGCCTCCACGGAGTCCCATGCGAATACATCAACGTTGGCTCTGAGGAACTCTATCAGCTCTTCCTTCTCCTGAGGGGGCAGCATGGATCCGACTTGAAAGAACTTCTTTGGGTCGTTATCGACAACCACCCTTACCAAGCTCTCGCACTCTGCCTCTTCGGCCAGGGCTTCGGTGTCCAGCACCGATGGCTTTAATTGCTACAACTTTTCGTTACAGTCCGAGGGCTCGGCCTAAGGTTGGTGCTGGATAGCTGCCACTAGACATTGCCTGGATGTAGACTGATCTCCTCGGATCTCCTCGACTATTCCTTCGGACGGATACTTAATCTTCTGATGGAGTGTGGATGATACGGCCCCGAGGGTATGAAGCCAGGGTCTGCCCACAATAGCTGTGTAGGGTGAGTAGGCATCCACCACTATAAAATCTACCTCCACCGTCTCAGGTCCGGTTTGCACAGGTAGTCTGATTTGGCCCTTTGGAATGATCACTTTACCATCGAAACTGACTAAAGGGGAACTGTAAGGAGTCAGGTCTTCGAGGGATAAGTTCAACCCCTTATATAGGTCTGGGTACATTATTTCTGCGGCGCTGCCCTGATCCACCATCACCCTCCTCACGTCGTATCCACCTATTCTCAGAGTGACTACCAGGGCGTCATCATGCGGCTGTATAGTCCCGATTTTGTCCTCATCCGAAAAGCCCAATATTGGAACCTCCGTCATGTGTCTCTTCGGCTCTCTATTCACTCTCTCCGAGGGCATCCGGGCGACCGACAATACCCTGGATGGGCAAGATCCCGTCCTTCCTGGTGCGGCAAAAATAACATTAATTGTCCCCAAGGGAGGTTTTACAGAATCACCTCTCCTAAGCCCCGCGTTTGCCTGATTTCCTTGACCGTATGAGTGGTGTAGAAGGTGCTTTAACCTGCCTCACTGACCAGCTGATCCAGATGGTCCCACAGGCTCCTGCAATCCTCCGTAATATGCCCATGGTCAAGGTGATATTGACAGTAAAGGTTGTGGTTGCGCTTTTCAGGGTTTTCGACCATCTTGTTCGGCCTTTTGAAGAACGGTTCATTTTTATTTTATCCAGGACTTGGTGCACTGGCTCACGGAAAACTGCGCTGACTGTCTGAAAGCTCGCTGTGTCTTGTCCGACCCAATCCTTTCTCGGCCTGTTGTGACTCTGCCGGTCCGACCTGAAATCCCTCCTCTCATGAGGGATAACCTTATCCTTTCCCTTGCTCTGCTGTTGGTCTTCTTCAACCCTTTTGTATTTGTCAATCCTATCCATCAGCTGACGTATACTGGTGGGGGGTTTGCGTGTTAGGGACGTTCTCAAGGGGTGTTCAGTGGGGAGGCCCAGTTTAAAAGAGCTGATGGCCACCAATTCGCAATCTTCCTCCACCTCATTGTACGTCTCCCAGAACCTATCTGGATATGACTTCAAAGTCTCACCCACTTTCATGCTGACGGACAACAGTGTTAGCTCTTGGAAAGAGCTAACAGTGTTTGTTTTCAGACTATCAAACCATCTCATGGCTATTGGTCCCAAACTGGATGGAAAAACCTTGCACATTAGGGCCTCGTCCCTGGAGTGAACTACCATCCGCTGGTTAAAATGACTCACATGTTCCACTAGGTCGGTCCGACCATTGTAGAAGGTGAATGTGGGCTGGTGGAAACGCCGAGGAAGTCTGGCACCCTCGATGTTACGTGTAAAGGGGGATTTGGAGATTTGATCCAGAGCTTTGCTCATAGCATCATTCCCTGCGCCCCGTGGGAAGGGGCTCTGAGGGTTCCTCTCACGATGGTACACTTCCTCATAGGTGAAGGGTTCACTGGCTGGTGTTCGAGATTTCCGCCCGTAGTCGTTGTCTCGCTCGTCCTCAGAATCCTCATCAGAGTATGAGGAGACGCGCTTCCTCTTTGCATAGCGCAACTCTTTTTCTTAGCCTTTGAATCTCCAACTGCATGCTTTGGTTTTTCTCTGCATGGGACATGTGGCTCTCTCCTTGTGATCGATTTTGATCGTCGCGATTGGTGTGTACGCTGCCTTCACGATCCTGTCTCCGTTCCAGATGAACAAAAGGATCGGTGTGCTGAGATGATTCGGACTCCATCGGATGTTTCTTCAGTTCAGCTGTTTTTGAGGTGTTGCTCCCACCTTTGCTCAAGCTGTTTCCCACAGACGGCGCCAATTGTAGGGTCAAAAGTTGTTGGGCCAGGTATCAGCTCTTTGTATTGTGAGCCCAACAATTTCCCAACAATAAATTTGTAGAGAATGGGTTAAACAACTAGGCTGTTTATGGATTTAGCAACGGTTCAGATAAGCAAACCAATGTAAGAAGGGATTCAGACTAGCATTTAACAAGAATCTCTTTGGTCCGAAGAGGCATAATATTGAAAAGCTTAGTGAATACAATTTTTTCTCTCCTCTCTCCGTGAGGCCTGTTTCCCTTATATATACACCTTTTCTCTCATCTCCACCGCATACTTGTCCTTCATCCAGGCGTCCACTTGAGTATTAGTCACATCAGAGGTGTGCTTTAACCTGCAGTGAGTGGTGGTGATTGAGGATGCACTGTTCAGGTGTCTTCTCCACATAAATGCGGCCAGGAAAGTTGCTACAGTGCATTAAATGCGGTAGTGGCAGCTTTATTTGGAAGATACTTCATGATATCTACGCAGTTAGGCGTGCCCAAAGCTCGGCCCTTGCAGGGGAATCTTCAGCGTACCTACTTGATCAAGTTCTGGGGAGATCCGTTGGATAGGATCCCTTCGGACCGGCCAGGTTCTCTTCGGACGCCGCATTTGTCCCTTATTGGTTGCACCCTCACTAGGGTGGCAAAGCGTTGATACTTTTAACCTCTTCGGACAGAGAGTTGTATTCAAACTGGGCCTCAGGCCCAACATATGGCGTTGGGCTTTCTCACCCACAAAAGTCAATCAGTACTTTTGTTAATTAGTCACATGTGTGAATTTTAAAATGGGAACCTAATTTGCCATTTTTTTTCATTATTGCAGTGGTTAATTTATTTTAAAAAATCAAATCATGCATTAGACCATTAATTTTTTACTCTTGTTTCAAAATTTTCACGGCACTTCGAAATGTTTTTAAGAGGTTTTTATCATTATCTAATAGATGGAAAATGTTGACATAATGAATAAAATATATGAAATTGATGTCACCTGTTATGATGTTAAGCCTATGAAGTGGCATGAATTTTATTAATAAAGTTAATATTTTCCATCCATAAGTCGACAATAAGGACATTTTTTAAAACAACTTTGAAAGTATAGGAACTAAAGTGATTTTTTTTTTAAATAAGGATAAATTTGAAGCAAATGTAAAAAGTTACAGACCAAAGGTACAATTTAACAACAACAAAAATTCAAGTGAAGAATCCCCTTAATGCATAAATTATTCATCCAAACCCCAAAAGCTTAGGTTTTTTCCCCTCATATCCATATACAACCAAAAGCCCATGAGTTTGTATGTAAAGTTTCAATTAAAACAAGTGAACATCTTGTTACAACATTTAAAATCATGACTATTATTTACTTAGTGTGCTAATATTTTAAAATTTTTGTTAAGAAACTTTTGATAGATGCCGCATGTCACTTAATGGCCTCAACCATAATTTATGCCTAAACAAGTTGTACCTTGTGGACAAGCATCCGATGGAGAAATTATACACTACTTATGGTGGACCACGTCATTTGTCCACCCTTCCAATAAAAGATTCTCACCTATTTAAAATTGTTGAGTCAGTATTGTTAGGAAATTTAGACCCCGATTGATAGAATTAACAAGTTTTAAATCCAAGTTGTTAATTAGATTTATTATGAATACAACTTGTTAAAACAAACAAACATCAATATCATGTCAATAATGAATGCAGCGGAAAAGTAAATAAGACAAGATATGATGACCCAGGAAAACCAATGAAACCAACCAGTTTCACAGTAAAAAACCTGGGGGGAAACCTTCCCGAAAAGCAATCCACTATAGAAAAGAGAAGTTTCAGATCTAGTACAAAACCTTTGTCCCTAGACTCTACAATCCCTGTAGATGAACTCACAGCAGAAACCTTCTACCGCTTCAGAACCTCTGAACTCTTCAATATATGAACGCCACCCTTTGATGATGCACGAATCCCAAGTACGTGACTAACCAATTGCGCGGATCCCAGTACGCGACTTCAATCACCAACTAGAAGAAGATTGTTGGCTGCAAAGTTCTTCACTTCATCAAGAATGAAGATCAAGAAGCACTTGGTTACAAAACCCTAAGGCGCAAAAACGCAGTAACTTCTTCTTCAGAGAGAATAATCTTTTTCATATGTTCTCCTTGTATTCTCTTATTCTTTTGTGTAACGGCCTCTAAAATAAGCCTTATATAGGTCTAGGGTTGTGAGAAAAGAAACCCTACTCAAATACATAAGCCTGGCCCAAAAATCAAAAAGCTGAAAATTCTGATTTCCCGTAACCTCGATCGATCGAGAGGTGCGGAGGAGGTGTCGAGGTTTAATGAATCTCAACAGATACAGCTATCGAGAAGGTGTCGAGAAGGTGTCGAGGGGACAGAAACTTTCTCGATCGATCGACCAGGTGTCGAGGAGCTATCGAGATTGCGATAAGAATTAGCTGAAGATCTCGACAGATAGCCAGGTGTCGAGGTAGGTGTCGAGAAGGTGTCGAGCTTTAAAAATTCTGCACTTCAACTTGCTTTTTCTTGGACAGACTTGATGACTTCAACACTTGATCTTGAAACATAGTTTCTTGAAGTATTAAAAACACCTAGAACTACCCAATTACAAGTAAAGTGCGTTTTGTCAAAGGATTAGCCAACTACATAAAAATATGTCCTTAACAAGTATTTAGTTTTTATTTAAAACTCCACAATTTTAAACAAGTGAGAGTTTTTTACTGGAATTGTGGACCACATCACTTGTCCACCGTGAGGACCTTATAATTTCTCCATCTGATGACCTAGTTTCGTTGATGAGTTAAGACTTGTCCCCTAACAAACCATTACTAATGGCTGAATGTGTCGACGCCTCAAGCTCAATAATAAAGAGACCCCACATGTGTGAGAGATCGGAACTTTTGGTGCTCTCAATCAAAAGAGAAAGGTATCGGCACCTCTCTTTTTTGGATTGATGTGGAGTTGCCCTTATTTTTTATTACAAAAAAATAAGAAAAAACTACGATGTACAATTTACATATCTGAAATTCCTTAAGTTTCATTAATTGAATATACAAGTACAATTTGGTAGAATATCTTTACAAGGCTTTGGTCCTAAATACAATCTATGTAATAATTACAAAGCTTTGATCTTAGATACAATCTACCAAAACAAAATAAAGCACTAGTTCTACCAACAAGATTCTAATGTTCGGGGGCTAGGTTACAGAATGGAAAGGTGTTAGGCACCCATTCTGCTCAGACAGAGTCTAATCTTCTAGACTTTTTATAGTCACTTAAGTACCCTTAAACAATAATATGCAATATGTTGTATGTATATTCTCAAATCTATAGTTAAATATTATACATAAATCTTAGATCTGTAGTTCTTCTTGTGTGAAGAAATTAAATCTGATTTTTTAATCAAAAAATATGATATTTAAAGAAAAATTTCAAATTATGAAAAAGAATAATTTAAAAGAAAAGTTTCAGATCTAATTTTTTAACTAACAAAAAGAGAATAAATTTTTAAAGAAAATTTTCAGATTTAATTTTTTGGTTAGGGAACAAAATGGATTTTAGAAAGAATTTTCAAATCTGATTTTTTTAATTAAAAAATCAGAATGAACTTCAAAGGAAATTACAAATCTGATTTTTTAATTAAAAAACATAATGAATTTTAAAAAGAATTTTTAGATCTGAAATTTTTTTTAGAAAACATAATAGGTTTTGAAAAGGGTTTTCCGATCTGATTTTTTTTTTTTTTTTAATGAAAAGAGAATAAGTATTTTAAAAAAATTTCCGATCTAAATTTTTTATTAGAAAACAGAATAGGTTTTTGAAAAGGATTTTCAGCTCTGATTTTTAACTAAAATAGAATGAGTTTTAAAAAGAATTTTCAGAACTGATTTTTTTTTTTTTAGAAAACAGAATAGGTTTTGAAAAGGGTTTTCAGATCTAATTTTTTTAATTAAAAGAGAATAAGTTTTAAAAAGAATTTTCAGATCTGAATTTTTTATTAGAAAACAGAATAGGTTTTAAAGAGGATTTTCAGATCTGATTTTTTAATTAAAAAATAGAATGAACTTCAAAGAGAAATTACAAATCTGATTTTTTTAAGTAAAAACAGAGTGAATTTTGAAATAAAATTTCAGATTTGAATTTTTGTTAGAAAAATGATTTTGAAAAGGATTTTCAGATCTAAATTTTTTGTTAAAAAAAAAATGGATTTTGAAAAGGAATTTTAGATCTGAATTTTTTTTTAATTAACTAAGAACAACAGATCTAGGATTATATTATATTTATCCTACATCTACATGATCAAACATATGAACAAACATGAACAAAAAATCATTGCATGTGTTTCTATTAGATAAAAATTCAAGAACAAGAAAATCATACTAGAGGTTAATATTCACAGAGAAAATATTAACAGATGCATATGTTAATGAAAGAATAAACATGTTAATAAGAGAGTAGAATAGATGCCTGCATCATTGGATGAATAATTCTGCAGAAGGGAATTACTTTAGAGTTAGAGAGAGCATAAGTCTCTAAGTCCTAAAGAATTTTTTCTTAACAGAAAAGAAAATCTTAAAGTCAAACTTCTAGAGTTTCTTTAATGTTAAGGGGTAGAGGGGTGCTGAATTTTAGATTTTTTCCTTTATTTATAGAGGTGTGTCTGCCTAAAAGATAAGTTAAGGTTGCTTAGAAAATCAGCAGGTACGAATTAGGTCAAGTTTTATCCCTAAAAAATCGAATCTGATAAGTCTAGACCTGAGCTAAAAGTTTCTGGGCCAGGCTTAAAATTTGTGCCGATCGGCACTTGCTAAGTGCCGATTGGCACTCCTTAGTGTTCGGCCTTGTTTCCTTTTTTGGTTCATTTTGGACTCTTTTTTGGGCATTTTTTGGCCAAGATTTGCACTTGAACATTTTTCAAACTTTTATTCTAAATAAAATCCATTTTAACTTGATAATTCATTCCTTAAAAGAATAATTATTTGAAAGATAATTACTTCTAAAAGCCTAATTATCAACAATTCCCACATTATCAGATTATCCCTTTATTCCTATGCAATCAAAATCATTTTAATCAAATTCAACAACCAATCACATAAATTATTTAATTAATTTTAATTACTAACCAATCAAAATTAATTTCAATTAATCACCCGTGATCGATTTCACCCCAATGAAATGTATGCAAACAGTGAAAACTTGATCTCATGATATCTTTCAATCCGATGGTTGGATTTGAGAATTGAACATACCGTTGCAATCGTTAGATCTCAAGATCATTTTTATGAAATGTGATGAATGATTTAATGCATGAAATGCAATTATGATTTTTGGGGTACTTAGAATTATCATTTTAGTCATCTTCCAAAATTAAATGATGGGTGCAAAATTGAGTGTCTCAACATGATTCACCTTCTAACAACTAAGCCAAGAGCAACCTAAGGCTAACATCATCAGCCAAAGCACCTATGACCATGACCAAGCTAACCTATCCACTTAATGCAAATATTCGGAGTAGCCTACTCTACATTTAAACCATGGTCTTTTCAAGCTAAAAAGTGTGGTTGACATACTCTTAACAAGTGTGAGCCATGTAGCAAACACCCTAATAGTAAGTAGGTTGTTAATGGTCAATCTTATAAAAAAAAAAACTTGCATTCTCTTAGCAAGTGTAAGCCCAAAGGCAAACATCATCACTAAGTGGGCTTGATATCTCATAAATAACTTGTTTCTCTTAAGATACCTTTTGGGCCCAATGCATCACTCATCTCATTGTGTAGCCCAAGCCCATAGTGACACAAAGAAATCTTGGGAGTTGTGGTTTGGAAGTTTTTAGGTGTAACTCCGAGGCTCACCTAATTGACTAGTGGGTATTGTTGGTACCAAGGCTTAAGGTATCTTTTAGACCTATCAGGGCCTAATGCATCACTCATCTCGTTGTGCAGCCCAAGCCCATAGTGACACAAAGAAATCTTGGGATTTGTGGTTTGGAAGTTTTTAGGTGTAACTCAGAGGCTCACCTAATTGCCTGGTGGGTATTGTTGGTACCAAGGCTTAAGGTATCTTTTAGACCTATCAGGCGATTAAGGTGAGGAGTCTATTGTTAGCTCAGTTGCTAACAGATTGAGATCCTGTGCAATACCTAGGGTATTGCATGGTGTGCAATTGCTCAAATCTCAACCATTTATTGAATCCAATGCTTCAGAAATTGACACATCATTTATGCCACGTCAGTGATCCGTGTGCTCCTTCAACTAGTCTTTCTGGTTTCAAATTTTTACACTATCCTCTCAAATTTTCAAAATTTCAGAATATCTTTCTCTTCCATTACAGTATTACACCAAATCTATCTAGGTATCCATGGCCAAACTTCCATGATTGCAGCTAGAATCCACCAAGTCCCCCGCCACCACCGCCGGCAATTCATGCCTGTTAGCCTTCTCTTCTCTTAAAATTTCTCTCTTTGTTTCTTGTTCTATCAACCCCAGCCATGGCTGAGCTTCTCCTTGCAGCCACCACCTTCATCGCGCGCTGAATCTGTCAACACAATATCAGAATCACTTTTGCCCAACTCGCCCTTCTCTATTATTATCTTTTTTTTTTATTTTTTTATTTTTTGTATTTTGATGTTAACTATTTTGTATGTTTGGTTTTTTGTTTTTATTTTGTATTTGTTTTTCTAATTGCTGAATTTACTTGCTGAGGGTGAAGCTAATGTGATTTAGCTATATTTTGGGTGGCCAAAGCTAATGTGATTTTACTGTATTTTGGGTGGCACCAAAGGTGTTTGATGAAATGCTTCTTAGAGTTTTAGTTTATCTCTATGTATAGGTTTTTTTTTTTTTTTTGGATTTTCCATATGAGTTTGGTGCTAAGAAATTGATTATCTTTAGTGCTATAAATGAAATTGTAGGGGCCCGTTTTCGGGCGGCCCCCGTACAATAAATTTGTAGAGAGTGGGTAGAAGGGCTAGGCACTAACAAGGAAGACAACAGTCGACGTGAGATTTGTATGAATAACAATCAAGAATTTGGCTAAGGGTTTGTGAGGATAATAACAGTGATTTTAGCTAAGTGTTCTTGAGGAAAGTTCGTCCTTGGCCCAGTCCGAGGAGCTCCTTCCTTAGAACCGATAAATACAAGGGTTGTCCTTAGACACCCTGAAAAACCCCTTTTACTTTTCCCTTCAAGGGTTCTAACCTCCCCCACCAACCAACCAACCAACCCCATTTTACGTTGGGGGTTCTATCTATTATATAGTCTTGTTCAGTTGATCTCTGCCGTCCATTTGTCGATCATTTGAACTTGTGTCTGAGGGCTCGTCCCATCAACCGCCTTTGTAGGCTTTCTGTTAGTTGAGATAACCAAGACATCACTGTTTGCTGGTCAATTCATCATTAATGTGGCCAGAGTATTGGTGGCGTATATTTAATGGGTGAGTGACAGCTTCCTTCCTTTAATATCGGTTTGCCGAGGATAGGGGCATCCTCGGCGAGGTCCCTTGATGACTTGGTCCTCTCCCTCTTGTTCTCGGACTCTGTGCTATCCTTGGCATGGACCTTGGGCCCGATATGGAGTGGGCCGGGGTTGCCAAATATATAGGCCCCACAATAGTCCCTCAAAATTCTGCTGCTAGGCCTCTCGGACGGGGAGGAGGATTTTGATGTTCTCGAGCCTATTGTCCTGGCCTGTTGAGCCTTGCCTTTCTATCAGCGTCACAATCCTTTCAACTGCCCAAGGGACGTTCCTGGCGTTTCGGTATCTAAAGCGTACCTTCATTAAATTTCGGCGGCTCTGTGTCCTCCACATTCAACGGTGTGATGATGAATGAATGGTGAGGATGCTCCTGGCTCATTTGGGCGGGAAAGCCCATGCAGTTATTTTTAATTTGGGGTATATATACCCAGTTGAACTGATTCGTCCTTTTGCTTTTGCATTCAAGAGATCTTGCGCACATACTCCGAATTCGGTCATATCTCCAACTGTACTGACGATTTCTCTTAGCACAAAAAGACTGTCCGAGGAGCATTCCCTCATTTCTGTAAGTCTTCTTCTCTCTCTAGTTCGTACTGTTCGCTTTAGTTCCTTGTAAGTCTTTTAGAATGGGTAGACTTAAGAAATTAATGGAGTCTGAGGAGTCAATGGATAAATTCGTCGCTGATTATAGGATCCCAAATATAGTGGGTTTGAGGTATTGCGGAGAGGGGGAATGGAGTTCGAAGAGGAAAGAGGATGAGGTTGCGATTCCTATAATCGCCTTCTTAGAGGGTGGAATGAGGATCCCCATGGGGTCGGTCATGAGGAACTATCTCAGGCACTTCAATCTATCTCCCACTCAGTGTGCCACTAACGTATTTAGGATCTTAGACTGTGTGGATGCCTTGAATAAGAAGATGGGGCTAAGGCTAACCCACCATGATGTGAACTGGTGCTACAAACTCTAGCGCCTGAAGGAGAAGTCCTATTACATGAGGACGAGGGATGATAGGGTTCAGCTCATCCAGTACCTCCTTGAGTCCAGCAAGGGTCTGAACAAAGATTTCCTCATTGTGTCTGGGGAATGGCACAAGGACCTTCCCTGCCCAACAGTGGAGGGTACACCAGGTGAGGCATCCAAACTAGGAGAGTGTTTAGTCCTTTGTGCTTTAGTGTCCTGCTTCGCTTGATTTTTTGATAGGAACTTGCTTTCTTTATGCAGATCCGCGAGCTTTTGATCGTCACTTCGGCCAAGTTAACAAGGAAGACTTGGAGAAGGTGCTGAGGTCGGAGATTTTTGTGTACAAAGAAGACAACCAAGTTAGAGCCGCCCACGTGGTCCTAGGGTACATCCCGCTCTAGAAATCATTCTCGGCTCCAAAGCACGTGATCCGAGCCGGGGACCCTCAGCTGCGCAGCATCACAGTAGTCGAGCAAGGATTTCTGATCCCCAAAGGGTCTCCCATTCCCGAGGGCGTACCGTTGGTAGGTACTTATTCGTCGGCTCAGGTTGCCGAGGTCAAAGGAGAAAAGGAGGTTGCTGACTCAGGTCCGTCCGGGGACGAGTTTGGCGCATTCGGCCAGCCCCATTCGGCCGAGGACCCTTCCGGCGATCTCGGTGACCCCAGTCTAACTGAAGCGGACTTTCTGCCTGAAGGAGCCACTCCTCGGTCGAAGATGAGTTTCAAAAAGCGGCCTCAGAAGAGCTTGTTGGTACAGATTGAGGGGCAGCCGGGGAAGGACGCACCGGGGAAGTCTCCTCCCGAGCTTCCTCAGTCCTTGCCTCCTTCGTCTGAGCTTCCTCCTCCCCTACCCTAACAGAGTTCGACATCTGGGTCCAAACCCACCAGTCCTCCTCAGAAGAAGGATAAAGGCAAGAGACCTAGGGGGGGCGAAGAGTCTGACCCTCCTCGAGGTGGTGGTGATTCTCAGTCGCCATCAAAACAGCTGAGGATAGGGTGTCGAGGCCAGGAGAAGCAGGCCTCTATCCAGGCCGGGGCCCAGGCTTGGCTTCCTACCCCCATGCTCCATGGGAAGCCTCTGACGGATGATGCCTCCCTCAAGAACCCTCAAGGGAGCGAGGGTGCGCTCGTGGCTGACGTGTTGGGGAAGTCTTTGTTGCTCCCTGCGGACATGGCCCAACTAGAGGCTTTGAGGAGTAAGGAGGTCTTCCTCGGCTTTAAGCAATACTTGGGCATGGTAAGTTTCCTGATTGCTTATGATTTTCTTGACCTTCTGTTCTCTGGCTCCTTATCTGTTGCATATTGGTTCCAACTGGCAGGCTATCCAGGCTACCTTCAGGCTGGAGGACATGGCCAGTAGCCAGAGCAAGGTCGCTGGCTCAGAGCATTCCAAGCTGTTGGAAACCTTGCGGACCCTCAACACTTCTCAGGATGATCGTAAAAAGGCGAGGGATCAGTTGGAAGAGATGAAGGTGGCTCGAGACAAGACTGAGTCGGCTCTTTCTGCTGCTGAAAAACTGGCTCTAGATCAGACTGACAACTTGCGCCAGGCAGAGGATCAGCTGAGGATGGCTAGAGAGGAGGTCGCGACCCTGAGGGAGAGGGTGGTTGAGGCAGATAAGGCTAGGAGTGCTGCGGAGTCTGCCATGGACGAGGCTTTGAAGGCTAAGGAAGGGGCTGAATCTGCCAGGGTTGAGGCCGAGGCCTCCAAAGACAAGGCCGTGCAGGATGCCTATGAGGAAAGGGTGACTGACACAGAGGACGGCCTAAGAGCCCAAGTGCCAGAGGTGTGCAGACTTTACTGTTACGAGGTTTGGAACGAAGCCCTTAAACAAGCTGGGGTTGAAGCCTCGTTCGACCTGTGGAGGGCGGAAAGCGCATTCTATCCTGTTGCCATTCGTGAGACTGCCCCTCCAAGTTCTAGGGTTGTTTCCGAGGAAGGTGTTCCCATCGCCATCACTCCGGGTGAGCCAACTGAGGAAGTTGATCCTCTTGAGGCCGTTGAGGCAGGCGAGGGTTCCATCGTTGATGTGCCTAGGGAGGCTGCGGGCCCCTCAGCAGATGTCCAAGCATCTCTTGTAGAGGAGGTATCCCACCCAGCTGACCCTTCCCAGGCTGCGGCCCCAGGCGAGGGCCACAAGGATTCTTAGACCTCCTCTACCTTGCCCCCTAAGGGGGGAGTTGAGATGGAGCCGCAAGAGTGACCCTCCACGTGCGACTTTGCTTTGTTTTCCTCTTCTTCTTTATTATTTTTTTTTTAACAGTGTAATGGCACATTTGCCTCGTACAATTTTTCTCTAAAGATTCAGCGGAGTATATGCTTTCTCTTTTCTTACTTGTTTTGTTCGTGTCATATTATGCATATATGTATGTCTTTTCTAATTGCATGATTCTGGCTTCAATTGCGCCTTCGCCGACTACATTGGTTATCGTCCCCTGTAGTGTCCATTACTAGTACCAAAGTGGTCAGCCTCACCGTAAGTTCGAGCCCGCGGTCAGTACAAGACCTTGGTTCTGTCCAGTACTTAGATCCTCCTTAAGTAGCTAGTTTCCCCATAGGTTTGAGTCTTTGGACCATACAAGATCTTGGTTCTGTCTAGTACTTGGATTCCCTTAAAGCGACTAGTTTCCCCACAGGTTTGATGCCGAGGAGCGCACAAGACCTTGGCTTTGCCTAACACTTGGTGTTTCATGGGGGGATGGTTTCTCCATTGGCTTGAGTCCGAGGACTATGCAAGCTCCTGGTTTTGTCCAGCACTTAGTTCTGAAGTAGCTAGTTTCCCCACAGGTTCGAGTCATTGGACCATGCAAGACCTTGGTTTTGTCTAGTGCCTAGTTCTTCTTAAGTAGTCAGTTTTCCCATAGGCTTGAGTTCAAGGAACATGCAAGGCCTAGGTTCTATCTAACACTTAGTTCTTCTTTTAGTAACTGGTTTCCCCATAGGCTTGAGTTCGAGGACCATGCAAGGCCTTGGTTCTGTCCAGTGCCTAGTTCTTCTTAAGTAGTTAGTTTCCCTAGAGGCTTGAGTCCGAGAACCATGCAAGGCCTAGGTTCTGTCTAACACTTAGTTCGTCTTTTAGTAACTGGTTTCCCCATAGGCTTGAGTCTGAGGACCATGCAAGGCCTTAATTCTGTCCAGTACTTAGTTCTTCTTAAGTAGTTAGTTTCCCTAGAGGCTTGAGTCCGAGGACCATGCAAGGCCTAAGTTATGTCTAACACTTAGTTCTGAAGTAGCTAGTTTCCCCATAAGTTTGAGTCCTTGGACCATGCAAGACCTTAGTTCTATCTAGTACCTAGTTCTTCTTAAGTAGTTAGTTTCCCCAGAGGCTTGAGTCCGAGGACCATACAAGGCCTAGGTTCTGTCTAACACTTAGTTCTGAAGTAGCTAGTTTCCCCATAGGTTTGAGTCCTTGGACCATGCAAGACCTTGGTTCTGTTTAATACCTAGTTCTTCTTTTAGTAACTAGTTTCCCCATAGGCTTGAGTCCGAGGACCATGCAAGGCCTTAGTTCTGTCCAACACTTAGTTCGTTTTTTAGTAACTGGTTTCCCTATAGGCTTGAGTCCGAGGACCATGCAAGGCCTTGGTTCTGTCCAGTACTTAGTTCTTCTTAAGTAGTTAGTTTCCCTAGAGGCTTGAGTCCGAGGACCATGCTAGGCCTAGGTTATGTCTAACACTTAGTTCTGAAGTAACTAGTTTCCCCATAGGTTTGAGTCATTGGACCATGCAAGACCTTAGTTCTGTCTAGTACCTAGTTCTTTTTAAGTAATTAGTTTCCCCAAAGGCTTGAGTCCGAGAACTATGCAAGACCTAGGTTCTGTCTAACACTTAGTTCTGAAATAGCTAGTTTCCCCATAGGTTTGAGTCCTTGGACCATGCAAGACCTTAGTTCTGTCTAGTACCTAGTTCTTCTTTTAGTAACTGGTTTCCCCATAGGCTTGAGTCCGAGGACCATGCAAGGTCTTGGTTCTGTTCAACACTTAGTTCGTCTTTTAGTAACTGGTTTCCCCATAGGCTTGAGTCCGAGGACCATGCAAGGCCTTGGTTCTGTCCAGTACTTAGTTTTTCTTAAGTAGTTAGTTTTCCTAGAGGCTTAAGTCCGAGGACCATGCAAGGCCTAGGTTCTGTCTAACACTTAGTTCTGAAGTAGCTAGTTTCCCTATAGGTTTGAGTCCTTAGACCATGCAAGACCTTGGTTCTGTCTAGTACTTAGTTCTTCTTAAGTAATTAGTTTCCCTAGAGACTTGAGTCCGAGGACCATGCAAGGCCTAGGTTCTGTCTAACACTTAATTCTGAAGTAGCTAGTTTCCCCATAAGTTTGAGTCCTTGGACCATGCAAGACCTTGGTTCTGTCTAGTACCTAATTCTTCTTTTAGTAACTGGTTTCCCCATAGGCTTGAGTCCGAGGACCATGCAAGGCCTTGGTTCTGTCCAACACTTAGTTCGTCTTTTAGTAACTGGTTTCCCCATAGGTTTGAGTCCGAGGACCATGCAAGGCCTTGGTTCTGTCCAGTACTTAGTTCTTCTTAAGTAGTCAATTTCCCCAAAGGCTTGAATCCGAGGACCATGCAAGGCCTAGGTTCTGTCTAACACTTAGTTCTTCTTTTGGACTACTCAGAGTTAAGGGGCTCATCCTCAGCTTTGGGGAGTCCGCCTTTGTAGTGACAGTGGCCTAGAGTCTGTTTCGCCGAGGGAGGGTCCTCCTTCAGTCTAGCCCCTTCGTTTAGCGCACCACTTCTGATAACGAAGCATCTTTTGGACTATTCGAGTAACGCGCTTGGCTCTTCGGTGCGCGAGGCGCCTCCTTATTAATGCCCTTGCTGATTTACGAGGGCCCAACGGCTGATAAGCCTCTTGGAAATTGGGTGGAGTTAATTCTTCCGGTAATTCCTTCTTAGGATTCTGTGCAGGCTGGCTTTCTCCAATTTTTGCCTATAAGGCATTTTAGGGTGATCCTTCTTTCAAACTTGACAAACACTTGAATTCGAATCTCACAAACATAGCACCCTCTGGGCATCTCAAAGGTTTTACTAGAAGAGTAGTTTGTGCCCCACACGATAAAGTGGCCTTGGGAAAGGGCAGCGGCAAGGGAGCCTAGCCCCTTTCAGGGGCCAAGGATGCCACTCCGATCCTGGACAACACGGTAGAGGCGGAATAGGCAGAGGCCAAAGATCTTCCTTCTTTTCAACCTAGCCAGAGATAGGACTCCCTTTGTAGCTCGGAGGGGGATCCGAAAGGAACGTAACATCTCTCCCCCGGATTTGGATCTGTCAACCCTCCAGGCTGGTAGTGATCCGCCGGCTCCCAGTTGTTGTGGGATTGGGAGGGAAACCAGGTGGAACCGTCAGGCGCCGCGACCTTTTCTTCCTTTTCCTTCCTTCCGCCGCAAGTGGTGGTTGGGGAGCTGTGGACGGTCTAAACATAGGCCTGTCTCCACTTCTTCCTCCACCACTGGGCATGGCTTTAAAACATGCCTGCCTAGGCCTCTCACCCTTTCCTTTTCTTTTAGCTTCAGCACAAGCTTGTTTAGGCCTTTTTTCTTTGTAGTTAGCTTTAGAACAAGCCTGCATGGGCGTCTGTCTTCGTAGTTAGCTTTAGACCAAGCTTGCATGAGCATCTAATGTAAAGTATAACTTCTCTTCAAAATTAATAAAGAAGTAGCCCATTTTATCTCTTTTATTTCTTGCATCTTTTCAATTTTTTGTGATGGTTGCTTTCTGAATGAACATGTTGCCTTTGGTTGTGTGTATATATATATATATATTTTGAAAAGAAGTGTTGCTCTTCTTCTTTTTCACACGAACCGTTGTACTTGCTAGTGCACAAGTCCTCCCCACAAACGGCGCCAATTGTAGGGGCCCGTTTTCGGGCGGCCCCCGTACAATAAATTTGTAGAGAGTGGGTAGAAAGGCTAGGTGCTAACAAGGAAGATAACAGTCGACGTGAGATTCGTATGAATAACAATCAAGAATTTGGCTAAGGGTTTGTGAGGATAATAACAGTGATTTTAGTTAAGTGTTCTTGAGGAAAGTTCGTCCTCGGCCCAATTTGAGGAGCTCATTCCTTAGAACCAATAAATACAAGGGTTGTCCTTGGACACCCTGAAAAACCCCTTTTACTTTTCCCTTCAAGGGTTCTAACCTCCCCCACCAACCAACCAACCAACCCCCTTTTACGTTGGGGGTTCTATCTATTATATAGTCTTGTTCAGTTGATCTTTGCCGTCCATTTGTCGGTCATCTGAACTTGTGTCTGAGGGCTCGTCCCATCAGCCGCCTTTGCAGGCTTTCTGTTAGTTGAGATAACCAAGACATCACTGTTTGCTGGTTAATTCGTCATTAATGCGGCCAGAGTGTTGGTGGCGTATATTTAATGGGTGAGTGACAGCTTCCTTCCTTCAATGTCGGTTTGCCGAGGATAGGGGCATCCTCGGCGAGGTCCCTTGATGACTTGGTCATCTCTCTCTTGTCCTCGGACTCTGTGCTATCCTTGGCATGGACCTTGGGCCCAATATGGAGTGGGCCGGGGTTGCCAAATATATGGGCCCCACAGAAATAAAGGGATGATCTTTGACAAAAAAATCAAGGGAAAAAAATCCATAGAGAATAATCATGGAAAGAACAAGTTTTCAAAGATAAGACACTAACACAAATTCAATTACCATACATTTATAATCACAGTCTTAGCACCAAACTAATATGGAAAATCCAACAAAAAAAAAAAAAAAAAACTATACAAAGAGATAAACTAAAACTCTAAGAATCATTTCATCAAACACCTTCGGTGCGACCCAAAATACAGTAAAATCACATTAGCTTCAGCCACCAAAAATTCAGCTAAATCACATTAGCTCCAGCCACCAAAAATTCAGCTAAATCACATTAGCTTCACCCTCAGCAAGTAAATTCAGCAATTAGAAAAATAAATACAAAATAAAAACAAAAAACCAAACATACAAAACAGTTAACATCAAAATACAAAAAATAAAAAAGACATTTTTTTTTTCTAAAGATAATAATAGAGAGGGGTGAGTTTGGAAAAAGTGATTTTGATACCGTGTTGACAGATTCAGCGCTCGATGGAGATGGTGGCTGCAAGGAGAAGCTCGGCCATGACTGGGATTGATAGAACAAGAAAACAGAGAGACATAAATTTTAAGAGAAGAGAAGACTACACAGACATGAACCGCCGGTGGTGGTGGCAAGGGACTCGATGGATGCTAGCTGCAGCCATGGAAGTTTGGCCAAGGTTACCTAGATAAATTTGGTGTAATATTGTAATGGAAGAGAGGGATATTCTGAAATTTTGAAAATTTAAGAGGAGAGTGTAAAACGTTAAAACTAGAAAGATTAGTTGAAGGAGCACACAGATCGCTGACATGGTGTAAATGATATGTCAATTTCTGAAGCATTGGATTTAATAAATGGTTGAGATTTGAGCAATTGCACACCATGCAATACCCTAAGTATTGCATGGAATCTCAATCCTATTGCTAACCTATCACTTTTATACACGTCACACTCCACGTAACCCTCTTATCAACTCACGCATTAAATACACATCCTTTCATTCATTTAATATCTTATGTGTCGTGGTAGACCTTGAGTAATGATATTTAGCAAACCAATGAGTTTTTTCCTTTTTTGGTTCCCAACCAAAGTTACCAAACTAAACAAGCCTCATTGGAATCGCTTTTGTGTTGTTTAGCAATTAAAAAAAAAATTCTCCACTCTCGAGGAGCAACTCAACCACAAAGAGCTCCACTATAAAATTCTATCCCCTCATGTTCCTCCCTTGCAAAATAACAAAGGGAAAGGAAGAGAAATTTGAATGTTGTAAAAACCATTGGAGCATTTTAATATTAAATTGTTATTTTAATATTTTAATGAATAATTAGTTGACAAATTTATTGGAAAAATATGAGTGTTTAATGGGGTAAATAAGAAGAAAGAGTCCTTATTAATTTATAAGTGTAGAAATTTAATGGGCTTAAGTGTAATGTAGGAGGGAATGGGTAATCGGGCCGAAACCTATATGCTTAAATTTTTGAGTTAATTATTGTTTCTATATATTATATTAAGGTTTGAATTGAAGGGCAATGTGCCAAGTTATCAAGGTCCTTTTCCTAGTTGGAGCTAGCTACATGTACTTGGAAGTTGGAACCCACACAAGCGTGCATTGTACAAGACAAGCCCATAAAAGCATATATAAATGATCTTGGAAAATGAAAGACCCAAAAATATAGTATTGCAAATGGTGTTAAATAAAAGAAGAATGATACAACATGAGGTTTCCATGGGCGTAAACATATGTAGTTCACATGGTTCCCATGGGCAACACACAAGTGAAAGAAAAAAAACGCATAGATAAGGGGACCTAGTAAGGGACTTATTTGTGGTAGAAAGATCGGGTCTCGAAGTCCATTAAAAGACAATAACTCCCACCAATGGTAAAGCGGGAATTTCAAATCAAGAGAGAAAGATTAAAAGACAAGATTGAAAATAACATAAAAATATTAAAAAAAATATTAATGGATATTAATTATAAACACACATTAAAAATTATATGCTAATATAATTGTCATACACAAAATGTAAATGTAATAAATAATTAACAACAATCTTATTATAAGATTAATCAAATTACATAAACATGTAATTTGCTCCCTTAAAATAAATTAAAAAAGTAAATCAATGTGAAGTGTTAAGGATATAGTAATATAGTTAAAATATTGTATATGTTCCTCACTTCCTTAAATGTTTTTAAAAAGTACATAGAATTCAACATTTCTTTTCTTACTCTTCTATGTAATTAAAATTTGAGCTTTTAAATTCAGAGTTTGAAGTTGTAAAAAATTTAAAGATAGAAGAGAAAGAGGTTAGTGGAAACTTGAAGGTTTTAGACTCTTTTTTTCTTAGTTATAGACTTTTAGAGCACTCACATTAGTGGGTGCATAATAGAAAAAGTTGTAAATATTGCCTAAAACTGACCCGCATCAAACCGTGTATTATTGTGTAAATATACAATCTAGCTATAGTAACTGTGAATATTTACACTGCTACTATATCTTTGTATTTTAACTTTTAATAAATTTTTTCTCTCATCTCTCCCATCATATTCTCTCTCTTATCCTCCCATCAGATTCTTTCTTCCCTGACTTCTTCCCTTACTTTATTCCTTCACTATCTCCTCTTGAATCCTAACAACCTTTGCAAATTCATCAAATCCATCCTAAATCTAGATCCCAAACTCATCAAAACCATATACAAAATCCATATGAATCATCAAACCTATATTGCAAAGAAGAAGAAGAAGAACTAGCAAAGGTGAAGAAGAAGCAGAGTAATGGCGACAATTGAGAGAGAAGTGAGAGACTATGGGTTTGGGATGAGAGAGGAGTGAGAGGCAAGAAAGTTGGGTCTGAGAGGATATGTGAGTGTTTTTAGATATGAGAGGAGAGAGAGATTGAATAAAAATAAAAATAATAAAAGAATAAAAATGATTATTTAAATAAAATAGTGTATAATAGATAATTTGATGTAAGTGTTTTTGAGAAGTAATTGTGTAAAAAAAAGAGTAGGTTCTTATGCTAAACTAGATAGAAAATTTTAGACAGATTGATGCAAATACTGTTAGAGTCTTGGTGGCTCATACGATGATATATAAATAGTTTTTTTTTTTTTTAATAAAAAAAATTGTGTGGGACCAGCTATTTCAACCCTTGACTTGCTATGAGAAAGGTGAAAATCTATGATAAGCAATAATTTAAGTTTTAAGTGGGACCCACTAATACCATGTTTTTATTAGGAAAAGAAAATATGATTATATTTTTTTTTCTTTAAGCAAGGAGGTTTTCATTTTTGATGGGGGCAAAAGAGACTTTTTTGTGCCCCTTTTATCCACAATGGAGCCACATTAGAGAGGAAGATTGTTGGATATATATGTGTGAGTGGAAGTCCCACAAGGAATAAACTAAAGAACTTCAAGAATGATAAAATTTAGTTACAAAATTAGTTGTAGCCTAAGTCTACAACTTCCTTTAAAAAATTAACATTATTACATATTTTAAAAATATAACCATTAAATTGCATGTTCTTTAAGCTCATAATACACGTCAAATTTTGTGCCAATAAAATATTATTTACTATATAATATATAAGCTTACATTTTATGCATAATTTTAAACTACAAAACTTGTAATTTAAACAATCTATTGATAATATAACTATTAATTTTTAATTTTCTAGAAATTTTGTAAGTATAGAGGATACAAGAAGAAAATGTAATCCAATGATTGGTTTGTCAAAATTCACTTCAAATAAAAAGATATTAGAGGCAAAACTCTTACAAATCAATAAAAAAAAATATTGATTTGTAGCTAAAGTTTCTCCCTTCAACGATTATTAACATATTTGGATACAAATCCATAAGCTTAAGTATTTTGGTTAAATGGGGTCCTTATAGTCTAGGCAAGGCTCTCACTTAGGTAAAGTCTAGGAGAGACAACTAATATGCAACCATAACCCCAATTTTTGGAGCTCCACCCGCATGAGACAAATTGCTTGAGCGGAGGCCAGTTGATGTCACACCAAGTCGAACCTCTATATCCTTGTTGAGATGTTAAGAGGCACAATATGTTGCAATTTGTATGTATTTTCACTGTTTCACCATGTTCATGACTTCTTTATTTTCATGATCTCTACCTCATATTCTTTATAATTACCATGCCAATGGACAATTCTCAGAATTTTTTTTTTTTTGGAAAACCTTTTCAATCCTGCAACATTAATTCATGCAACCGTGTCTTTACATAGGTACAATTTTGAACTAGGTGATAGGCCACAAACTGAATGACCCATTGTGATTTAAACTAATTAATTAATTTAGCCAAGTTATTAATTAATCAATTTAACATGCAAATACGTGGCAGCACAAACAAATCACCGAATAACTAAATATGCAGCGGAAAATAAAAGACACGGTGATTTGTTCACGAATGGGGAAAAAGCTTAATGGCAAAAACCCCACCGGGTGATTTTCAGGTCACCACTCCCGAAACTCCACAATTATCAAATCAAGCGGTTACAAATAAGGAATCCCAAGTACCTTACCAACTTACAGTTGAACCCTTACCCCAATACCCAATTGGACTTGATCTGTAGCGACAGTTCCCCCTTTTGATGCACGACTCCCAAGTACGTGACTAACCAGATGCGCGGATCCCAGTATGCGACTTCAAACACCAACTTTAGGAAGAGAGGTTGGCTGCAAAGTTCTTCAGATCATCCTATGCAATGAAGATCAGGAAGATGCTTGGTTACAAAACCCTATGGTGCACAATACACAGCAACTTCTTGAAGAAGATGAACTAGGTTAAGAACTTCGTCTTAGATCACAATTTGCTTGAACAAAGATTGCTCAATGCTTATGCAACTTGTGTCTATGTTGACGGCTCTTAAAACACTCCTTAAATATGTTTAGGGTTAGAAGAAAAGAAGGCCCAAAAACACATTCACGGATCCCAAGAAAATCATATTGGAATTCTGACTTTTTAATTCTCGACAGATAGCAGGTGTCGAGGTAGGTGTCGAGAAGGTGTCGAGCTTTAAAAATTCTGCACTTCAACTTGCTTTTTCTTGGACAGACTTGATGACTTCAACACTTGATCTTGAAACATTGTTTCTTGAAGTATTAAAAACACCTAGAACTACCCAATTACAAGTAGAGTGCGTTTTGTCAAAGGATTAGCCAATTTACATAAAATATGACATATGTTCTTAATATGTGAACACATATGTCCTAACACTAGGGATCCACACCACCGCTAATCTGAGCTTGTTCTCAAAAGATATATAGGGGTAATCCTCCAATGGGTTACTGTAACATTTACATGCTTGTCTTGCCCGGTAACCAAGTACAAACCTAGAAACTAATAGCTATTTGTAGTGGATTGCAACAAACAAAAGTTCTAAATAAGATCGTGGAAGCTACTTTTTCCTTTTTTTGACAATGATATTCTAAACAAGGAGGTGAAACTCCTAGGAAAGCAAAGATGCTTGTGCAGGAAACAGTTCAATCTGTTGATAATTTTTAGTCTTATATTGTTCCGCATGTAAATAGAAATTCAGATAATGTGGCTTGTTACTATGCTGCACAATTTTATTGATGTTAGGTCTACCTTACGATATGAGCCTTTAATTTCCAAGATTGTTTAGGAGATCTGCTTGGAAGAGAGTTCCGGGCCTGTTCATTCAGATAAGCCCCTAATTTGATCAAATTAACCATTTTCTGAAGGATATGAGCTCAAGTGTATAATGTGGACACTGGTAAAACTTCCCAATATGTCTTCAGAAGTTAATTTCTTTATTCAAAACATGTCATTCTTGTTTAAAATTGACATAAGCTGAAATTAATCTTGTGTGCAAGCCTAATTAGTAATTATACCCATTGATTACTCGTACTAGATAAATTCCAAGGATAAGAGAAGGATAAAATTGCAGCATTAGATTCAAGTTCCAAAATGTGGACCTTTAAGTTTTTCAAATTCAATGAGAAGAACTTCTAAAGCCTGGCCTTTGAAAATCATTTTCTCCATCTAAGCTCACAAAATAATAAGTCTGACTTAGGCATATTTATTACGGGTCTCCTAGAAACCTGCCTAAGGAATCAAATTAATCAATACTGTAGCTTGAACCTAGAAAATCTACTATGGCAAGAGAGTTAAATTTATAACAGTTTTACTAATATGAAGAGACAATAAGCAACTATCTAATTAAAATATCAATCAGTAACTGGAATGGGAAGTCTGAGTTGGAACACCAAAGTCTTTAATAGCTGACTATTGAAATCTAGAGCAATCTTTTGTTGCTCGAATTTGATTTTCCTTTTAAAATTTTCATTAAATTGTCAACTCTTCATAACTTTTTTTTTTCCCCAAACTTTAACAAACCTTGACAAAACTTTTAGTTCTAACAAAGAGTACTAAAGCCCAAGAAAGACAGTAAACACCATAGAAATTAATGATATTAACAAAGTACTAACATATTGCTTCATTAAATTGCATAAACTCCTTCTGATAAGGGTATTTTTGTAATAAAATTGGGATCCCTAAACAATAGAGCCTGTCAAGAAAAAGTTATCGTATCAACAATAGAGCCGACAGCCTCAAAGAATTGTCGGCCCCAAAGAAGCCGTCAATTTCATTAGGAACCGTCTGGGACCTCGCACCATACACCAACAGGAATGCCAACGGTTATATAGACGAGTCCAGATGAAGCTGACGGGTGCGTTCCCCTACTAGGCCAACAGATGACCCCTACTGACGGAGAAGCATATTGACGGGTCCTACATGACATTACGTGGTCTACACACATATTCATATATGGAAACATCTTGCATACCACGCACAAAGACCCTACCACACGATTTTCACCTTTCCAGAATAGGGAGTATCCCTAAGATCATGGCATTAACTCCGCCTTTTCCCTATACGGAAAATCCCTGTATTCTCGGGATCTAGGTCTCCTCCCCATTGCTATATAAGCACCAATCCTCCTCCTTTCCTAGGTACGCAAAAAATCCCTAGCTCTCTTACTGTAGAGTTCTTAGAGATTTCTCATTCACTGACTTAACCTTAGGAGGGTCTTTGGCCGGTACCCCACTAGTGCCTTCAGTTTGGTTCTTGTTTTCTTATTCTTCAGGTACACATCAGTGTGATCAGGAGCCATCAATTCACTGACGATTTTCGTGCATCATCACCTTCTCAGCTAATAAGTCTACCCTGTCATTTGTGAAAGAAACCAAAATTTTATTTCATCAAAGTTAAGTAGGTCATTAAATTTTGTAGCTGTTATTTTGGCTGCCAACACTTTCATTTGATTTTTTTTTTTTTTTGGAGATATGTACATAGTTTGGGGTGGGGGTGGGGGGGGGGGGGGGGGGGGGAGGTGTTTTGAACCATAGACCTTGGGCATTACAAAAGATGTCATTACCACTAGGCTATCAGTTGAACTCCACTTTTATTTAAACTAGTCGCGGACCCGCGCGTTGCGCATGATAATTATTTTATGGTGGTTTTATTATTATTTTTTTTACAATTTAAACTAATTTAATAAAGAGGTATGTCGTAATCATATTTTATTTATTATAGGAACAATCATAAATCATAAATATAAATTTTGTCGTACCAAAATGAAAACAATACAATTTTTCTTAGAAATTTTTAATAAAAGTTATTTATAACATTTTATGAATCATTAAAAGGAATATAAAATTTGGAAATTATTCTTTTTATTTTAAACAAACTTTCTCAAACCTTATTGTAGGGTCCAAATTCGTTGGGCCAGGTAACAACTTTCTGTATTGTCAGCCCAACAAATCCCCAACAATAAATTTGTAGAGAATGGGTTAAACAACTGGGCTGGGTTTGGATTTAGCAACGGTTCATACAGGCAGACCAGAGTAAAAAAGAATTTAGACTAGCACTTATTAGGATTCTCTTCTGTCCGAAGAGCTTTTGTATTTAATGACTTAACGAATACAATTTCTTTCCCCTCTTTTTTTTTTATGTTCTGACAATTTTATCTTGATGTTCCAGATAGAAACCATGTCGCTCCTCGGCTGAGCCTCATCAACGCCGCAGCACTTAACTACCTTCTTCGGTCTGAGATATTTGCTAGCGAAGACGGGCAACTGAGGGCAGTGCATCTCATCCTTGGCTACAATCCGAAGACCAAAGACTTCCAACCAGTTGGCAACGCAATAACACTTGGAGATCCTCGCCTTAACCGCATCGACGTTGCTCGGAAGGGTTTTCTGGCCCCGTTTGACCTTGCACCCGTGCCACATCCGAACCCACAGGGCGCTCCTCTGCTCGTCCAACCTATTCGGCAGGTCCCCCTTCGGCCAGGAGCAGAGGGAGAAAAAGTAGCCTTATCGACCCCCTCGCTTGACGAGCAAATCGACCAATTCAAGTTTGACGAGGAAACCTCGGAGGAGGTTCAGATTTTGTCCGCCGACGAGGCATTCGATAGGCACTCAGTTGCCCCACTCTTAAACATAGCCGTGCCTGACGACTCAGAAGAAGAAGACATGCAGAGCCTGTCGAACTTGTTGAAAAATAGGAAACCTAAGGACGTGACCAAGGGTACTGGCACGTCTCAGACCAAGGTCAATCTCCCACCACCCCTTCCTCTTCCTCCGGCCCCCAAAGATCCCGGTCTAAAAGCGCTGCCTGACCTAAAGAAGAAGAGGGTTGTGACCGAGGTGACGAATGTTGAGGAAGGGGAAGTGGTCCCTCCGAAGGGTCCCAAACAACAGAAGACGACCCATGATGCGAGGGGCAAACGGGCCTCTTCTACTGAGAGCAGGGAAGAGAACCTGGCCGCCGACGTGCGGCGGAAGACCCAGACGTGGTCTCCAAAGTTAACACTGGATGGCGCTGCCATCCCATACGATGCCTCCCTGCGAAACTACGCTGGAGGGAAAGCTGGGCGCATAGCAGAAGCGCTGGAGAAGCCTCTCCTCCTTCCGAAGGACATGGAGTCCTATCGGCCCTTCAGTGAACATGAGCTTTTTCTGTCCCTAAAGAGGGATTTAGGCATGGTGAGATAAGTGATTATTTTGTAGCCTCTATGTGCTTTCGCGACTTAACGCAAAATTCTTTGGTTGCCATGCAGATCGCCCAGCAAATTTACGTGGCCGAGGAATGGAATAAAGATAAGGACATTAAGGTGCAAGCTGAGGTTCGATCCAGGGAGGAGGTTGAGAAAGCATTAGGCAGAGCACGAGACGATTGCGCCCGCATCTCCGAGGAACTAAAGGAGGAGGTGAAGGCGAGGAAGAATGTGGAGGCAAGCCTCAAAATCGCTGAAAAACAAGCCGAGGACCAGCGCCAGCAGCTATACACCACCGAAATCAATCTGGAGACAGAGAGGGCGATGGTGAAAAAGCTTCGGGCTGAGTTGGAGAAGGCCAGGGACGCTGCCAAATTGGCCAAAGAAGACGCTCAGCTGGCCAAGGAAGCAGTTGAGGCCGAAAAGCAGGCTGCCTACATGCTGGGGGTGCAAGAGACCCAAACGAGGCTGACCGAAGAGTTTGCCAAAGTATGCAGGGACTACTGTGACATCACGTGGGGCAAAGGCCTCGACGCGGCTGGAGTCCCTGCAGAGTCTGTCTTAAGGCAGCCTGGCAGTGTCTACTATCATCTTGACATATGCAACCTGCCAGATACTGTGGAAGCTTCTTCGGCCGACCAGAACCCTCCTGCTGCAACTGAGACAAGCCAGAAACCCCTTCGGACCGGAGATGCGGGCGATCTTCCCAAGACTGATCTAGTGCCTCAAGACAAGGCTTAGGGTGCTCAGTTTGTATAGTACCTAGGATCCTTCATCATTGGCCTTTGTAATGAAATTATATTTTTGATGAATGAAGTTTACTTTTTGTCCTTCGTTGCTTTTGTGGTATCTGTGTATCTGCCAGATTGTCATTATGGCTAACAATAATAAGTTGATAACTAATATTTAACCAAAACCACAGTAACCATTCAAGCATTGCTAAACAAGGCTGTGAGGTAATAACAACTGAAGTAATCCAACTTAGGTTTGCATGCTTCGCCCAGCACAACGTTAGACCAATAACGTGAACGACTATTAACCGAGATTTATATGGTCCGAGGATCATAGGCATCATTGAGTTTTAAGTTTGAACACTTAGGAAAAAACATGAAGGAATATTAACTAACCCAAGTCATCTGGTCCGAGGACTACAGGCATGACTGGACTTAAATTTAAACGCTCGTAAATTGTAAAGGAGTGTTAACTAACCCAAATCATCTGGTCCAAGGACTACAGGCATGACTGGATTTAAGTTTAAACGCTCGTAAAGTCGTGGGGGAGTGTTAACTAACCCAAATCATCTGGTCCGAGGACTACAGGCATAACTGGATTTAATGTTTAAACACTTGTAAAGACGTGGGAGAGTGTTAACTAACCCAAATCATCTGGTCCGAGGACTACAGGCATGATTGGATTTAAGTTTAAACACTTGTAAAGACGTGGGGGAGTGTTAACTAGCCCAAATCATCTGGTCCGAGGACTACAGGCATGGTTGGATTTAAGTTTAAGCACTTGTAAAAACGTGGGGGAGTGTTAACTAACCCAAATCATCTGGTCCGAGGACTACAGGCATGATTGGATTTAAGTTTAAACACTTGTAAAAACGTGGGGGAGTGTTAACTAACCCAAATCATCTGGTCCGAGGACTACAGGCATGATTAGATTTAAGTTTATACACTTGTAATGACGTGGGGGAGTGTTAACTAACCCAAATCATCTGGTCCGAGGACTACAGGCATGATTGGATTTAAGTTTAAACACTTGTAATGACGTGGGGGAGTGTTAACTAACCCAAATCATCTGGTCCGAGGACTACAGGCATGATTAGATTTAAGTTTAAACACTTGTAAGAGCCCAGCATAACAAGGTGCAACCATGACTGGAAGAAGAATTCTTTTAGTAGTAGTACCTTTTGAGGTTATTTACATTCCATGGCCTGGGCACTACATGATTATCCAGGTCTTCTAGGAAGTATGCTCCGACGCCGGCCCTCGAAGTGATACGATACGGACCTTCCCAATTCGGCCTCAGTTTTCCCCATGCTGGGTTCTTTGCGTTACCTACCACCTTCCTCAGGACCAAATCACCAGGCTCAAGGGGTCTCAGCCTCACATTGGCGTCATAGCCCTGTTTGAGTTTCTACTGGTAATGCGCCAATCGGACCATTGCGTTTTCCCTTCGTTCTTCAATCAGATCCAAACTCTTTTCTAGCTGCCCATCGTTGTTGGCTGGGTCAAAAGAGCTAGTCCTGTAGGTAGGGAATCTAGTCTCGAGAGGTATAACAGCTTCAGCCCCATAGGTCATTGAGAAGGGGGTCTCTCCAGTGGACCTTCGAGGCGTGGTTCTATATGCCCGCAATACGTGGGGTAGTTCTTCTACCCATCTACCCTTCGCATCATCCAGCCTCTTCTTTAGCCCACTAACTATGACTTTATTAACGGCTTCGGCCTGCCCATTTCCCTGGGATAGGCAGGAGTGGAGTATCTATTTGTGATTCCCAGCTCACTACAATAACTTCTGAAAGCGTTGCTATCAAACTGAAGCCCGTTGTCCGAGATGAGGGTATGCGGGACTCCAAATCTGGTGACGATGTTTTTTCAAACGAACTTCTTTACGTCCACGTCCCTAATATTTGCTAGAGGTTCAGCTTCCACCCATTTGGTGAAATAGTCTGTTCCGACCAGCAAATACTTCCTGTTTCCTGTTGCCTTGGGGAATGGGCCTACGATGTCCAGTCCCCACTGGGCGAAAGGCCATGGGCTGGACAATGGATTGAGATTACCGCCTGGTTGATGTATGTTCGGCGCAAACCGCTGACATTGGTCGCACTTTTTTACGTATTCGAGGGCCTCCTTTTGCATGTTCGGTCACCAATAACCCTGAGTAATGGCTCGATGAGCTAAAGATCTCCCTCCAGTGTGGCTCCCACAGATCCCTTCATGCAATTCTTCTAACAGAGACTCAGCCATTTCGGGGGGCATGCACAACAAATATGGGCCTGAATAGGATCGTTTGTACAGTTTCTGTTCCTCGGATAGCCAGAACCTTGTAGCTTTCCTTCGTATTTTGTCCGCTTCCCCTTTTTCTTCGGGCAACACTTCATCCTTCAAGAACTTGATGATGGGATCCATCCAGCAAGGGTTGATTCTGACACAATGAACTTGGGCTGACCTCTTTCTTACTTCCGTAGGTTCCTGCATGTCCTCGATGAGGATAACCCTTGGCAATGCTTGTGTCGAAGAGGTGGCGAGGGTGGCTAAAGAGTCTGCATGTGTGTTGCCACTTCTGGGGATGTGCTGCAGGCAAAAATATTCAAACTCTGATTGCAGGGACTTAACCAGGCTCAAGTACCCCTGCATCCTCTCATCCTTCGCCTCAAATTCTCCCTGCACTTGACCGACGACTAACCTCGAGTCCGAGAATACTTCGACCGACTTTCCCCCCATCCTTCGTACCATCTTCATCCCCATCAGTAGAGCCTCATATTCTATCTCATTATTCGTTGCTGAGAAATTCAGCCTTAAGGCCTTTTCGATGGTAATTCCTTCTGGGGTTATTAGCACAAGCCCCACTCCGGAGCCCCTTTGATTTGATGCGCCATCAACGTACACCTCCTAGGGCGAGGGGCTCCGTGAGGAGACCATGCCAACGGCCCTACTCTCAGGGCCCGACATTGGTGTGACTTCCTCTAAAGGGGGCTCTGTGAATTCTGCGACCAAGTCCGCAAGGACCTGGCCCTTCACCAACGTGCGGGGCATGTACTTGATATCAAAAGCCCCGAGCATCGTCCCCCATTTGGCAACCCTTCCTGTGTAGTCTGCACTTCGGAGTATTGCTTTGAGCGGGAGCTGTGTAAGGACTATGACAGTGTGGGCTTGAAAATAGTAAGGCAACTTCTTCGTACCGAGTACTACAGCTAGGATGGCCTTTTCTAGGGGCAAATAACGAGTCTCAGCTTCCTGCAGCGATTTGCTCACATAATAGACTGGTTTTTGCACTCTACAGTCTGTTCGAATCAGCACTAAGCTTACGGCGTTAGGAGCCACAGCGATGTAGGCAAACAAGACTTCATCCGGCTGGGGACTAGACATGATTGGGGGTCTAGCCAGGTAGTCCTTAAGTTGCTGGAAAGCAACAGCACATTCTTCCATCCATTCGAAATCCTTCCATTTGTTGATCAGTGAGAAAAAAAGCCTGCACCTGTCTGCCGATCTGGAGATGAATCTATTAAGGGCAGCGGCCATCCCAGTTAGCTTTTGAATTTCCTTGGGGTTCCGAGGAGCTTGCAAGTTCTTGATGGCCTTTATCTGGTCGGGGTTGACTTCGATTCCTCTGTGCGTGACCACATACCCCAGGAACTTGCCTGATCCAACTCCGAACGAACACTTGGAGGCATTCTGGCGCAATCTGTGTCCCCTCAGAATTTCAAAGACATCTCTAAGGTCCTCAATGTGTTCGGCTATGATCTTGCTTTTGACCACCATGTCGTCGATATAAACTTCCATGCTTTTGCCCAGCTGCGGCTCGAACATTCTGGTCATCATCCTCTGATAAGTAGCTCCTGCGTTTTTCAAGCCGAACGGCATTACCTTGTAGTGGTAATTCCCCACAGGGGTTACGAAAGCTGTCTTCTCTTGATCGGTGAAGGCCAGTGGTATTTGATGATAGCCCTGGAATGCGTCCAAGAAACTCATCCGAGGATGTCCCACAGTAGCATCGACCAACTGGTCTATCTTCGGCATGGGAAATGGATCCTTCGAACAAGCTCTATTAAGATCTGTGAAGTCCACACACACCCGCCACTTTCCGTTTTTCTTCTTTACTACCACCGTGTTAGCCAGCCATTCGGGGTAGAAGATCTCCTTAATAGCTCCTGCCTGCTTGAGTTTCGCCACTTCATCCCTGACCGTGTCAGCGTGTTCCCTTGACGGACGCCGGAGCGGTTGTTTCTTAGGGGTAATGGCGGGATTAACGTTTAGGTGGTGGCAGATGAATTCTGGATTTACTCCTGGGGCCTCCGCGGAGTCCCACGCAAATACGTCAACGTTGGCTCTGAGGAACTCTATCAGCTCCTCCTTCTCCTGAGGGGGCAGCATGGATCTGACTTGAAAGAACTTTTCTGGGTCGTTATCGACAATTACCCTTACCAGGCTCTCGCACTATGCCTCTTCGGCCGAGGTTTCGGTGTCTAGCACCAACGGCTTTAATTGCTATAAACTTTCCTTGTTACAGTTTGAGGGCTCAGCATGCTGCTCGTGCTGAATGGCTGCCACTAGGCATTGCCTGGACATAGCCTGATCCCCTCGGATCTCCTCGACTATCCTTTCGGAGGGGTACTTAGTCTTCTGGTGCAGCGTGGAGGATACAGCCCCTAGGATATGGAGCCAAGGTCTGCCTACTATAGCGGTGTAGGGTGAGTAGGCATCCACCACTATGAAATCTACCTCCACAGTCTCAGGACCGGTTTGCACAGGCAGCTTGATCTGGCCCTTCGGAATGATCACTTTGCCATCAAAACTGACTAAGGGGGAACTGTACGGAGTTAAGTCTTCGGGGGACAAGTTCAGCCCCTTATACAGGTCTGGGTACATTATTTCTGCAGCGCTGCCCTGATCTACCATCACCCTCCTCACGTCGTATCCGCCTATTCTCAGAGTGACTACCAGGGCATCCTCATGCGGCTGTATAGTTCCTATTTTGTCCTCGTCCGAAAAGCCCAGAACCGGGACGTCTGTTCTATGCCTCTTCGGCTCTCTTTCAACACTTTCAGAGGGTGTCCGAGCAACCGACAATACCCTGGATGGGTAAGACCCCGTCCTTCCTGGTGCGGCAAAAATGACATTGATCGTCCCCAAGGGAGGTTTTACAGAGTTACTTCTCCTGGGCCCCGTGCTTGCTGGACTTCCCTGACCGTATGAGTGGTGTAGGAGGTGCTTTAGTCTTCCTTCGCTGACCAGCTGATCCAGATGGTCCCACAGGCTCCTGCACTCCTCAGTAGTATGCCCGTGGTCAAGGTGATACTGACAGTAAAGATTGTGGTTGCGCCTCTCAGGGTTTCCCACCATCTTGTTCGGCCTCTTGAAGAACGGCTCGTTTTTTATTTTATCCAGGACTTGGTGCACTGGTTCGCGAAAAACCGCGTTGACCGTCTGGAAGTTCGCCGTGCTTTGTCCAGCCCAGTCTTTCCTCGGCCTGATGTGGTTCGGCCTGTCCGACCTGAAATCCCTCCCCTCCTGAGGGATAACCTTCTCCTTTCCTTTACTTTGCTGCTGATCCTCTTCAACTCTTTTGTACTTATCGATCCTATCCATCAACTGGCGTATACTAGTAGCAAGATTGCGCGTTAAGGACGTTCTCAAGGGATGTTCAGTGGGGAGGCCCAGTTTAAAAGAGCTGATAGCCATCGATTCACAATCTTCCTCCACTTCATTGTACGTTTCCCAAAATCTATCTGAATACGACTTCAGAGTCTCATCGCCTTTCATACTGACGGACAACAGTGAGGCCATGGACTGAGGAACCCTTCGGCAGGTGACGAAACGGGACCCAAAAGCCTGGGTTAGTTCTTGGAAGGAACTAATAGTGTTTACTTTCAGACTATCGAACCATCTCATGGCTATTGGTCCCAAACTGGAGGGGAAAACTTTGCACATCAGAGCTTCGTCCCTGGAGTGAACCGCCATCCGCTGGTTGAAATGACTTACATGTTCCACTGGGAGTGCGACCATTGTAGATAGTGAATGTAGGTTTGTGGAAACGCCTGGGAAGTCTGGCACCCTCGATATTACGTGTAAAAGGAGACCTGGAGATTTGATCCAGCGCTTTGCTCATAGCATCGTTCCCAGCGCCCCTTGGAAAGGAGTTTTGAGGATTCCTTTCACGGTTGTGCGCTTCCTCATAGAGAAAAAGCTCACTGACTGGTGTTCGAGACCTCCGCTTGTAATCGTCGTCCCGTTCGTCTTCAGAATCCTCATCAGAGTAAGAGGAAGCGCGCTTCCTCTTTGCATGGCGCAGCTCTTTTTTCAGCCTTTGAATCTCCAGCTGCATGGCTTGGTTTTTCTCTGCATGGGACATTTGGCTCTCTCCTTGTGATTGGTTTTGGCCGCCGCGGGTGGTGTGTAGGCTACCTTCGCGATCCTGCCTCCGCTCCAGATGAACAAAAGGGTCGGTGTGTTGAGATGTCCTGGACTCCGCCGGTCGTTGCCTTGGTTCAGCCATCTTTTGAGGTGTTGCTTCCACCTTTGCTCAAGCTGTTTCCCACAGACGGCGCCAATTGTAGGGTCCAAATTCGTTGGGCCAGGTAACAACTTTCTGTATTGTCAGCCCAACAAATCCCCAACAATAAATTTGTAGAGAATGGGTTAAACAACTGGGCTGGGTTTGGATTTAGCAACGGTTCATATAGGCAGACCAGAGTAAAAAAGAATTTAGACTAGCACTTATTAGGATTCTCTTCTGTCCGAAGAGCTTTTGTATTTAATGACTTAACGAATACAATTTCTTTCCCCTCCATTTCCTTGAGGCCTGTTTCCCTTATATATACACCCTCTCCCCATCTTCACCACACACTTGTCCTCCATCTAGGCGTTCACTTGAGTACTAGTCACATTAGAAGTCTGCTTTAGCCTGCAGTGAGTGGTGGTGGGCGAGGACGCACTGTTCAGGTGTCTTCTCCACATAAATGCGGCCAAGAAAGTTGCTGCAGTGCATTAAATGCGGTGGTGGCAGCTTTATTTGGGATATACTTCTTAATATCTACGCGGTTAGGTGTGCCCATAGCTTAGCAATTCGCATGGGAATCTTCAGCGTACCTTCCAGATCAAGCTGCGGGTAGATCCGTTGGATATGATCCCTTCGGACAGGCCAGATTCTCTTCGGACACAGCATTTGTCCCGTATCGGCTGCACCCCCACCAGGATGATAGCGTTGATGCTTTTGACTTCTTCGGACAGGGAGTTGTATTCGGACTGGGCTTCAGGCCCACTATATGGCGTTGGGCTTTTTCACCCACACTTATTTTTTCTACCTACAATCCAAAACACTAAAAAATGTAACTAAGAAAATTAATAAAACTTAACAATGATTAATTGGACCAATTAGGGAAAAAATTTGTTGTAATTTCATCCACCCAAAACATATTATTAAATAAACAATTATTAGCAAAATCTAAGAATTAAATTTCTATATATGCATTGTTATAAATTATAAAATAATAATAATTTGGCATGTTAACAATATTTTAAAGAATATAAATGTAGCATGTCAGTATGACATTCTATGTTTGATACGTTATTACTAAAGTGACTATTACCAGGGGGAATTCAGTCTTCAAATACATTTGTGGTGACAGCACCATTTTCATTTAAAGTAGTGCGTATATAGATATTAGAATTTTTGTTCGCAGTCTCACTATTATAATCATCCTCCATATCTCTTGAATGGCCTAAAGAGAAATCAAATATAAGTAAATCCATAATATAAACACACACACACACACACACTTATATATATATATATATATATATTAAATTGAAGACTTTAATAATTTATAATAAAAAAAAATGTAACTTTATGAAAAACCTACCAACAATACGATGTGAAGGTGACACAATCGTAAATGAAGCAGATCCTCTTTCTACAGAAACCTCTCCTCTCAAAGCATCAACATTGATGAAGTTAGCATCTACCTGCCCAATAACTCATATTCATTTGCCTATCCAATACAATACCCCTATTCAACTGTAAGTCAATAGAAATACGTTGAGTTGCAGGAGCATGAATATTAGTTGGATAATTGCGATTTCTCCTAGATGCAAGAATCATCCTTCTTCTCAATCGTGCATAATAAGAAGACTCCATAGTGCCTACAAACCATTAGTTACTAACTGTCTTTATAGTGAAAAATAATTTCAAAAAACTGGTGGATAATATGAACAACCTACACTACCAAAAATAATATGAGGACAACTTTAGAAAAACATTTCATTTTATTTACAACTGACATTTAGACATACCTAAAGAAAACTTCTAGCTTTTGAACTTGCAATTTGATAAATAATCCGCAATAATTTGGTAGACAATATGAACAGCCTACACAACAAAAAAATAATATAAAAATGATTTTAGCATACCGAAAGATAATATAAAAATATTTTACCATAGCCTTTTCATTATATTTATAATTGAGAGTTGGACATACTTGACGAAACAATCCAGCTTTTGAACTTGCAATTGAATAGAAAATCCGTAATCAACTTGTAGAAAATATGAACAACCTACACAACCAAAAGATAATATAAAAAATATTTTAGCCTTCTTTTTTTGGGGTGCATTCATTTTGCTGTCATCTATTTATAGTGTCTTCCTAGTAGGTATGTAAGTTCACACATGTGACATGGAGAGCATTTTTCTAAGACTATTTGGAGATTCTTGCCTTTATGCAGTTGCATTAAAAATGAAAATATAAATAAAATATTAAGCATTGTGGCTGAAAACATAAATAAAAATTATGTGATATTTTTGCACCAGCCATGTTTTTCAATAGAAAATATCTAATCTCTGAACATATTACAATCTCATCTAAAGGTTATCTCAAAATCTGAATATCATGTGATTCTAAAGAATTTGGAATTTTTATTGAATTATTTTACAATCTCATCTGACGGTTATCTCAAAATTTGAATATCATGAGGTTCTAAAGAATTTGGAAAATTTTTTATTTATAAAATTCCCCCATTTTTTCAACTTGTTTGGGTTCTATATTCTTTTGTATCGTGGGAATGTAATTTAGTAAAATTTCATATTAAAAGATAGACACCCTATCTATTGATGTGAGTCCATAGTACCAACAAACCATCATTTACTAACCATCATTATAGTAAAAGATCATTTCAAATAACTGGTGGATAATATGAATACCCTACCAATAATATGAGGACTATTTTAGCAAAGCATTTCATTTTAGAGAGACCTGAAGAAATATTCTAGCTTTTGTGAACTTGCAATTTAATAGATAATCTGTTAATTTAGTAGAAACCAAAAAATAAAATAAAAATTATTTTAGTACACCAAAAGATAATATAATCTCAATTTTATAATAGCCTTTTCATTAATTGAGAGTTGGACATACTTTACGAAACAATCCAGCTATTAAACTTGCAATTTAATAGATAACTCATAATCAGCTGGTAGAAAATATGAACAACCTACACAACCAAAACAAAATATAAAAAATATTCTAGCATAGCCTTTTCATTTTATAGCTGTTGAACTTGCAATTTAATAGATATTTCGTAATCAACTGATAGAAAATATGAACAACCTACACAGCCAAATAAAAATATAAAAAATATTTTGGCATAGCCCTTTCATTTTATTTATAATTAAAAGTTAGAAATACTTGAAGAAACAATCCAGCTTAAAAACATGTAAATTAACAGGTAACTTATGAGTAACTGGTGGGTAAAATAGTAATCAAAATGGTGACAAGTGTTCACATCATTGAACACCAAGACCTTTTTTTTTTTTTTTTTTTTTTTTTTTTTTTTTTTTTTTATTTTATAAATGAACACAAGCATTCACATACAAATACACACTCAAACACTAAAAAAAATATAATATTTTACGTCATCTATCTATAGTGTCTTCCTGCTTGGTAAGTAAGTTCACACAAGTATCTTGAAGACCATTTTTCTAAGACTATTTGTAGATTCCTGTTTTTATGCAGTTCCGTTAAAAATTAAAATATCACAAGGTAAGACCCAACCCAAAAACTTAAACTAAAATAGTTTTTTAGACCAACCTCATTTTTTTTAACCTCCCTCCGTTTTTGCTTTTAATCTACCTTTGTTTTTACTCTTTCACTTTGTGTTAAAACCTTCCACTGCCTATTTTGATCCCCCTTTGTATATGGTGTAATTAAACAATTTGAAATTTTAATCAAGCATGTGAATTTGGGTCAAAAATTCATTAAATAACTTACTGCTCCACAATTGATTTTCCAACTGCTAAAATTGCAGTTAACACCTTCCTTTTGAATGAGATCAATAGACAAAAAACCCAAAGCAATACCAGTTTTGTTTTTTGTAATTCGAAATGTAATATGTTTATAACCATGTTTTGAAGCTTGGCCTTTGGTAGCAATTATTTCACAGAGTGGACCTCACAAGAAGACAAAATTACTGAACTTTTTTTAAGAATCAACTAAATTATTGAACTTAATGAGGTATATAAGGCTACATTCAGGAAATAATTAATTAACCATGTTCTAAGGCATCGGCATAGTTGCTGAAAAATGTCCTAGAGACTGATCTCAATGTTGATTTCTTTTTCCTTAGCTCATCATGCTTAAATAGTAGTGACATTTCATAAGAGGCATAGATTTAAAAAAAGGTTGTAGATAATTAAAACTTCTCAATTTGAGGAAAATATCGTGTAAAGTTGTAATTTACAACTAGGTTTTTGTTGGCTTTTATTCCGTGCCAAATTTGATTGTAATTTTATTCAATCCTTTGTACCCTGTATTTATTATGGGATTGGTTGTAAGGGTTGTGTGATAGAGAGAGGGTGTGAAGACTCAAGCATTTGAAGGCTGAAGAATTCTCGCGGGTATGTCGCGACCTAGCTTCCCGCGAAGTGAGCCATGTGAGAAGCACGTGCTGGAAGCTGAAGAGTCATGCCAGGCTGTTGTTTTCGCGAGTGTCTCGCTGGTAAGGCCTTCCCGCGAGACAGTCGCGAAACTTTCTGCCTGGAGGATTTTTAAGAATGACTCTCTTACCCTTCACCCATACTATATAAACCCTCATTACCCACAAATGTTATGTGTGTCTATTCAGAGAGAAAAACCCTAGATAGGTTTTCTACAACTCACCCACCCATCTTTTGAGAGAGAGCTACTCCTCCTTAGTGAGAAATCATTGTAGCCTCTTCTCCATCCCTCTCCCATTATCATACCTTGAGAGGAGATTTGTACCCAAACACAACCCACACACATTCAGAGTGTAGAGAGTGTTTTGGAGCTATTGGGAAGCATTGGAAGAAGCCAAGGATGGCAAATGCAACATGGAGCTTGTTGCGGGATCCGGAGAACTAAGACAAGACACGGTTCCGAGAAGCCTTGTTGGAGTAGGAGCTTGGAGGGCTTAGGTACATCGGGTAGACTAGGCTTGGAGGGTCTTTTGCTAATCCATGTATCCCAACTGATTGTCTAGTGGATCGATTTCCGCTTGGAGGGCGGCGGAGAGGTTTTTCGCCGAGTTCTTCGGTTTCCTCTTCGATAACACGTCTCGGTGTTATTTGTGTTTGCATCCTTCTTCCCTACTCTTGTTCATTTCATTTTTACTGCTGAGTTGCTTTAAAATATGGATTAGAGTAGTTGTTTTGTTTATATGCTTGTGTTTACACTATTCCGCACTTGTCATTAAGTTAGTGTAAAATCAACCATGCCATAATTTGAATTTGGGGGTCTAAACCGCTTGTGTGTTTTCAACACGATTTTCGAGCTTTCATATCGCACTTACAATAGTTTAGGACAAGCCCATTAGGAAAAAATACCACAAAAGATCCAAAGAATTTTCCAAACTCAATAAATAATTTGGGATACATCTCAAGACTAAAAATGACTAAGACAGACAATTTACTGCTCAAGGCACCATTTGAGGGACTTTGATGGAGACATATGGCTACAAAGGACTGATAGACAATAAAGTAAAAACTTTAATCCAATTACCGTGGGTACCAATCTACACTAACACAGAACACTTGATAGAAGTGGAGACAAACAACAAAACGAAAACTCTAATCCCACAATCACAAAGGTGATGGAAACGTTTTGACTCCAAATATTTATGGCAGCTTAGTTACAGTTTTTGGCTACCGAGTGGACAAATTGTTTGAGATGGCGTACCATAGATTGTCAACAGTTGCCATTGGGGCCTCTTTATGCATTTTTATAACCATGGTCTTCTGTCCCATTTGGGCTGGCAGTGGGCTTCACAATTTGATTGTTTGTAACCTAGAAAAACTTGATGACTCCCTGGACGGTATGCATGAACAAAGATCATTGATTGAACTCTCAATATATAATTAATTCTCCTTATTCAACCATAACCAAATTATACATAAAACACTTTGTCAACTTGAAATTCAAGATGTGTCTGCAAATACTTCAAAGATGATAAAACTAAGCTTGGCAATGAGGAAGATCCTAGTAAGAGAATGCAAGGCTACAAATGTGTGCTTAATTCTAAGGCAACTGAAGAAGTCATGGTAGGCTGCTAACTATCCTAGTGGATCAATTTGCTAGCAATAAGATAACTATTGAGTACTCAATTTGTTAAATTTTCTAATTCAATTGTACAGGCGAATCTTGCAAGATGGGAACCTGTGCATGGCAGATTCAACTTTCAACATCCATGGAAACAATACCTCAAGATTGGCATATCAATGTGTAAGTGTGCTTATTGCATTAAGGCTCTCAACAGTTGCATAAACTCATAAATTCAGGTAAAACACTTTACTTTGGTTTTATGTATCATACTTTGTTTACTTAAATTTCTTGTAACATTAATTCCAATATTTTTACTTGGCCACAGGCACCAAACTATCTAAAGAAACATCTCAGTGATGTATGCATGGTATTGAGCACCAATTCTTCAGAGGTCCTAAAAGATTTGGTCATTACAATGGAAACTCTCACCAAATCATCCAAGATAGATTTATAACCTTAAAAAGCCCAAAAGCCCAATCTTCTCCTTTTCTTTTTTCACAATTTCCCATTAACCTAACAGAGAAAATAGTAGAGTAACAAACTATCTAAAAAAGCACCTGAAATTTGGGGAATATATGAGACTCCGATCTACCAAACGATGTAATCCTCAACTAAACAAAACAAAAGAATATATCAGATCACTTTATTAAATAGCCATAAAATCATCAAATGATTGTAGAAATATTACTTGGTAAGCCCAAAAAAAAAAAAAAAAAAAAAAAAAAAAAAAAAAAACAGCTAGTCAGATCCAAATGAACATACAGCAGTGCTCCAATTAAATAACCCGCAGTAACAAATTCAACACCCTAACAAAAATGATTTAAAAAGTAAATGTAACGTAACAACCATCCACACCACAGCAAGAAATAGGCAGAAACAAACGTTGAAAGGGGAAAAAAAACCATCAAGCAAAATAATAGAGCACAAAGATGTAGGGATACCTCAATTGAACCACCTAGCTTACATTAGTATTTATATAGATGTGAGGAGAGGAAGGAAGACAAAGAGGCTGCCATTAGAAGCCAAAACAGAAGCTGAAACCGTAGAGCAGGAAGTTGAACCGTGAGTGAAACGATAGAACAGAAGTGAGAATCAAATGGTGGGGAAGGGGAAGGAACTAAACCTAACACGATGAAACAAAAAGTGGTAGGCTGGAATTTGAGCCGTGTATCAGAAGGGAATATCATAAGTTGTAACCGTGAAAAGCAATTAAGTTTGACAAAGGGAGTTAATTGAAAAGGCTTTGGGTGTGGGCTTGGGCTTTATAGTGGATTTAAATGTATAAGAAGTGGACTTTAATTTAAAGTAGAGATAGGGCTGAAAATAATTTTAGTTTTATCAGCATTTTAAAATTGGTAAAATTATTTTAAAATTGAATTAAAAATTCAGAAAATGGGATGGAAATGACATGGCTATTGACGTGGCTCAATGCGAGCATGGCAACATTAAATGCTACACTTCAGCTTTTAGTAATATATAGATATAGATAAGAAGTGGACTTTAATTTAAAGTAGAGATAGGGCTGAAAATAATTTTAGTTTTATCAGCATTTTAAAATTGGTAAAATTATTTTAAAATTGAATTAAAAATTCAGAAAATGGGATGGAAATGACATGGCTATTGACGTGGCTCAATGCGAGCATGGCAACATTAAATGCTACACTTCAGCTTTTAGTAATATATAGATATATATAAGAAGTGGACTTTAATTTAAAGTAGAGATAGGGCTGAAAATAATTTTAGTTTTATCAGCATTTTTAAATTGGTAAAATTATTTTAAAATTGAATTAAAAATTCAGAAAATGGGATGGAAATGACATGGCTATTGACGTGGCTCAATGTGAGCGTAGCAACATTAAATGCTACGCTTCAACTTTTAGTAATATATAGATATAGATTTGTATGAGTCCAGGAACAATACTTCCTCCAATTTTATTTAGCTCATTTTTGTAACCATCCTGAACGGTCCCTTACCATATATAACTCAAGGTGTGAAATTTTCTTATTGACAAATGGATTGAGCTAATAGATTGATAAAGAAGGCAATTTGGTGTTGTCGGGCTATAAATTATGTTTAAGCCCTTACATCAGGCATAAGCCTCAGGTTTGCTAATAGGCCTTGACAATGGCTATGAACTTGTCCCTAGACCCTTCCCAAAATATTATCCTTACTGAACATGGTGCGTTTTTCTACCACAGAACATGGGTTACACCATCTGATGATTCCTGAAGACTCAACTTTGCTGGATTTACTCCAAATTTAGACATTAATGACGGATTTTGTTGTGTTCTCCGTGATCAAAATGCCATATTTAAGGCAGGTTATGCAGCACCTATCAGGAACTCTGGCGATGCTACAGAGAGAATTGATAGCCTTATAAATAGACCTTGACATTGCTCGAAGGCAAGGTGTTGATTACATTGAAATTGAGGGAAACTATTCCTTCGTAATGCAGATTCTTACTGGTATGGTTGATCCAACGTCATTTTCATTGCCATCATCAGTAAGGAAACTTCTTGGTGACTGCAGAAAATTGACAGGGAAGTTCCGAAGTGTCAAGGCTCGTGAAGTTCACTTTCATGCCAATGAATCTGCAAAGCAGCTTGCTGTCATAGGCAGTCAGCTTGCTGAAGCTGTCCAGTGGCTTGACGATATACCATCTCCAATTGCTGATAGTATAATCCTTGATGTAATTGGTCGTTGGATGCCTTTAGATGGTCCATGATTAATCTTTTCATGCTATTTGAATTAAAGGAATTTGTTTAGAAAGGCATATGTATTTGAATTGGATCTAAATGGAAAAAAAAAAATCGTTTATGTATGTTGGACAATTTTAGACTAATGGAAGATCAAATTATTGAAACTATAGTTTATATATCTTCTTGTTGCATTGAAAGAAAAAACTTCATTTAAGATGTCAATTTCAGATGAAGTATCATGATGCTATTGCGTACAGCTATATATCAATTTATGCGTTTGGACATATGATTTTTACTTTCAATTTCATTAGAGAGACAATCTCGTCAAACTTTAGATTCTTATGTTACTAATTGATGAGGATAATTTTCAACCAACTCTTGAAAGGGACGACCAACTCTCGAAAGGGGTGATTAAAAAGGAAAGACCAGCCTTAAGAGGGACGATCGATCCCATAAGGGATGATCAACCCATGGGCCGACAGATCAGGCAATCCCCGATCCTGACGATCCATCCCCTAGGGTTTCCATGGGGCTTGCGTGGGGTTCACTCACATATCCTTACATGGAAATTGCTTGCACATCACGACCAAAGACCCAATCATGCAATCAGATCTCTTATATATGGAAAGGTAATCCCAAGTATCTCGGAGCCCTTCTCTTTACAAGGAAATTCCCTCATGCCAAGGGATTCGTATCAGCTCTATACCACTATATAAACCACAAACCTTACCTTTCTTAAGGTACGTGAATTCTCCCTAGCTCTTGCACTCTTGAGTTCTTGGAGATTCTTCTATCACTGACTTAACCTTCAGAAGGTCTTTGGCCGGTACCCCACCGGTGCCCTTTGATTGGTCCTTCTCTTTTGTTCTTCAAGTACACCTATTGGCACGTGTGTGGACGATCAACTCACTGGCAATTTCTGTGCATCATCACTAATGTTAAACGATATTCTTGGCAAAATACTTAAAAGTCGATAATTAATTCTAATGTTTATTTATTATTTCATTGGCCTACCACCTTAGAGAGGAAACTTATTTATGATTTCTCTGCATCTAATGGTATGTTTGGAATGGAGGGAGATAAAGGGACCAAAGATGAGAGTAGAGGGGAGGGTGGACAGAATATACTAAAATTTAGCACATCCTAATCATCTTCCATTCTTCTATCCTCTACTCTCCCCCACAATCTCCTTCCATTTAAACATCAAGTAAAAGAAAAAGTCCTCAACAATTCATGATTAAAACAAATCAACCAGAATTGAAATGTGTTTGGTTTAGGTACAACTCTATATACAATGAAGGTTAGAAACCAAAGATACTAATACATGACAAACATATGTGTTGGACCGTGAGCTATGCCATTCCACCTTAAAACCAATTGGTGATGAGGAAGACACACTCAAATCTTTTATGACATTCGACAACACACCACGTGAGCCTATTTTTAGATTGGTTGTAGGGACTTAAATTGTGGTTCCCCCAACAATATGATACAATATGTTTACGATGAGACCGTCTTATGACACTAATAAGTTTTTGGTGTAGGCAAGAATAGAACTCCAGATCTCTTATTCAATCATTAGAGACTTTACAAGTTGAGTTAACTGGAATCCACTATCAAATATGAAAGTGATGCTCCATAAGATGGTCTAATTAGATACTTTCTTGACAAAGGAAGGGAGAGAAAAAAAAAACCATATATGAGAGTATCATGATGGATATGAATTTGACTACTAGTATGAAGTATCTATACTTCCTCATTTGGCTTAGCCGTATCGACAAGCAAATGATTTGTTTGAATATCTTATAATTAGGTTAATCTTTTAACTTCATCTATTAATCACCATATTTGCTTGTTTAATTTATATTTTGGTTTAAGCTTCATTTCTAGCCAAACCGGGCCGGGACAAGCCAAAAAAGAAAAAAAAAAATTTCGTTCCAGGTATCGTTTCTGCCTGACTCGAGCTGGAGCATTCCCAAAACAATTCAAAACTATTGTACAAAAATTCAAAAATTTTAAATTAAAAAAAAAAAAAAAAAAAAAACGTCATTCTGGTTTCATTTTTAGGCAAACCGGGCAAGGACTGGCCGAAAAAGAGAAAAAAAAATTTCGTTCCGAGTACCATTTCTGCCCGCACCGAGCAAGAGCATTCCCAAAAAAATAAAAAAAATAAAAATGTCATTCTAGCTTCATTTCCAGCCAAATTGGGCTAAGACAAGTCGAAAAAGAGAAAAAAAAAAAAAAAATTACATTCCGGGAATCGTTTCTACCCAACCCGGGCAAGAGCATATGCAAAAAAAATTCAAAAAAAAATAAAAAAAATTAAAATTAAAAACGTCATTCTGGCTTCATTTCTAGGCAAACCGAGCCGGGAAGGTTGAAAAAGAGAAGAAAACTTTTTTTTTTTTCATTTCGGGTACCGTTTTTGCTCGACCCAGGCTAAAGAATTCCCAAATAAATTCAAAAAATTAAAAAACGTCATTCTGGCTTCATTTTTAACCAAACCGGGACAGGACAGATGAAAAAAGTGAAAAAAATGTTTTTTTTTTCATTCCGGGTACCGTTTATGCTCGACTTGGGCGGTAACATTCCCAAAAAAATTATAAAAAAAAAAAGCAAAAAAAAATCATTCTAATTTCATTTCTTGGCAAACCGAGCCGAGACAGGCTAAAAAAGAGAAGAAAAAAAATCGTTCTTGGTACCGTTTTTGCCTGACCCGAGCTGGAACATTCCCAAAAAAATTCAAAAAGAAATAGTAAAAAAAATCGAAAAAATTAAAAACTGTCATTCTAGCTTCATTTCTAGCCAAACCGAGTTGAGACAAGTCGAAAAAAAAATATTTAAAAAAATATTTGAAAATGTCATTCTAGCTACATTTCTAGCCAAATCGAGTCAAGACGGGACGAAAAAGAGAAAAAAAAAATTTCATTCCGAGTATCGTTTTTGCCCAACACGAGCTGGAGCATTCCCAAAAATATTCAAAAAATTACAAAACATCATTCTAGTTTCATTTCTAACCAAACTGGGATGTGACAAGCCGAAAAAGAGAAAAAAAAAATCTTTCATTCCGAGTACCATTTCTGCCTAACCCATATTGCAGCATTCATAAAAAAATTCAAAAAACTATAAAACGAAAATTCAAGCTTCATTTCTTTTTTCTTTTTTTTGACAAAAGTGATAGAAGGCTTCATTTCTAGCCAAACCATGACAGGACAGGCCAAAAAAGAGAGATAAAAAAAAAAATTTCGTTACGGGCACCGTTTCTACCTGACCCGGGCTGGAGAGTTCCTAAAAAAATTCAAAAAAAAAAAAAGAAAAAAAAATTAAAAAATGTCATTTTGGCTTTATTCATAGACAAACCGGGCTGGGCAAGCCAAAAAAATAGAAAAAAAAAATCGTTCTTGGTATCATTTTTGACCAACCCGGATTGGAGCATTCCCAAAAAAATTTTAAAAAATAGTAAAGGAATTCAAAAAATTAGAAAAGTCACTCTAGCTTCATTTTTAGCCAAACTAGGCTGAGAAAGGTCGAAAAAGAGAAGAAAAAATTTTCTTTCCTGGTACCATTTCTGCCCGACCCGGATTGGAGCATTCCCAAAAAAATTCAAAAAAAAAAAGAGTAGAAAAATTCAAAAAATTACAAAACGTCATTTTGGCTTCATTTTCAGCCAAAACGAAACTGGACAGGCTAAAAAAGAGGAAAAAAAATTCGTTCCAAGTATCTTTTTTCCCGAACCGGGCAGGAGCATTCGCAAAAAAATTCAAAAAAAAAAAAAAACTAAAAAACATCATTTTCGCTTCAATTCTAGCCAAACAGGGCCAGGAAAAGCCATAAAAAAGACAAAAAAAATTTCGATCCGGGTACCATTTCTGCTCGACCTGGGCTGGAGCATTCCCCAAAAAAATTCAAAAAAATAAGTAATTTTTTTTTTTTTTTGAAATGTCATTATGTCTTCATTTATAAGCAAACTGGGCCGAGGCAGTTAGAAAAAGAGAAGAATTTTTTTTCGTTCCAGGTACTTTTTCTACCCAACCCGGGCTAGAGCATTCCAAAAAAGATTAAAAAATAGTAAAAAGATTGAAAAAAATTAAAAAAGAAATGTCATTCTGGCTTCATTTCTAGCCAAGTCGAGCTGGGACAGACCGAAAAAAGAAAAAAAATTCATTTCGGGATCGAGCATTCCCAAAAAATTTCAAAAAAAAAAAAAAAAGAAAAAAAGCCATTTTGGCTTCATTTCTAATTAAACCGGGTCGGGACAGGACGAAAATGAGATTAAAAAAAAATATTCATTTTGGGAACCGTTTTTGCCCAACCAGGACTAGAGCATTCCCAATAAATTTTTTTAACAAAAAAGTAAAAAAATTCAAAAAAAAAAAAAGTCATTTTGGCTTCATTTCTAGCCAAACTAGGCCAGAGCAGGTTGAAAAATAGAAGAAAAACTTTTTCGTTTAGGGTACTGTTTTCGCTCGACCCGGGCTGAAGCATTCCCAAAAAAATTCAAAAAAAAAAAAAGTGAAAAAAGGTCATTCTGGCTTCATTTTTATCCAAACCATGATAGGACAGGATGAAAAATAGAAAAAAAAAATTATTTGAGGTACTGTTTCTACCCGACCCGGGCTAGAGCATTCCCAAAAAAATTCAAGAATAAATTGTAAAAAAATTCAAAAACTAAAAAAACGTCATTTTGGCTTCCTTTCTAGTCAAACTGGGCCGGGACATGCTGAAAATGAAAAAAAAAATTCGATATGGATACCATTTTCACTTGACCTAGGCTACAACATTCTGAAATTAAAAAAAAAAAAAAAAAGTAAAAAAATGTCATTCTAGGTTTATTTCTGGCCAAATAGGGCCGGGTCAGGCCAAAAAAAAAAAAAAACTTTCAATCCGAGTATCATTTCTTCCTAAACCAGGCTAGAGGAGCCCAAATTTTTTTTTTAAATATCATAAAAAAAATTGAAACAACTAAAAAACGTCATTCTCGCTTCTTTACTTGCTAAATCGGGCCATGATAGGCCAAAAAAAGAAAAAAAAAATTCCGTTCCGAGTACCGTTTCTGCCCAACCCATGGTAGAGAATTCCAAAAAAAATTTAATTTTAAAAACATCATTCTGGCTTCATTTCTAGACAAACCGAGATGGAACAGGCCGAAAAAAAATACTAAAAAAATTCCCATTCAAAATTTTAAAAAAATACTAAAAAAAATTCAAAAAACTAAAAAGTGTCATTCTAGCTTCATTCCTAGCGAAACCGGACCGGGTCAGGCTAAAAAAGGGAAAAAAAAATTTTCCAGGTACCAAGTTTTACCCTACTCGGGCTGGAGCATTCCCAAAAAAATTCAAAAAAATAGTAATAAAATTCAAAAATATAAAAAATGTCCTTCTGGCTACATTTCTAGTCAAACCGGGCCGAGACAGGGCGAAAAAGTGAAAAACAATTCATTCTAGGTAACATTTTTTCCGAGCCCAGACAGGAGCAATCCCAAAGAAATTCAAAAAAAAAAAAGTAAAAAATTCTGAAAAAGAAAATAGTCATTCTGGCCAAACCGGGCCGGGACAGACCATAAAAAAGAAAAAAAAAATCGTTCCAGGTACAATTTCTACCCGACCCAGGCTAAAGCATTCCCGATAAAATTCAAAAAACAAAAATATTAAAAAAATTCAAAAAATTGAAAAAGTATGTTTGGCTTCATTTCTAGACAAATCGGGTCGAGACAGTCCGAAAGGGAGATAAAAAAATTTTCTTTCCGGGTACGGTTTCTGCCCAAGTAGGACTAGAGCATTCCCAAAAAAATTCAAAAAAAAAAACTAAAAAACGTCATTCTGGCTTCATTTCTAGCCAAACTAGGACATGGCAGGCCGAAAAGGCGATAAAATTTTTTTCTTTTTGGGTACCATTTTTGCCTTCCTGGGCTAGAGCATTCCCAAAAAAATTTAAAAAATAGTAAAAAAAAATTTAAAAAAAGGTCATTTAGGCTTCATTCCTAACAAAACCAGGTCGAGTCAAGCCGAAAAAGGGAAAAAAATTTCGTTCCAAGTACCGTTTCTTCCCGACCTAAGCTGGAGCATTCCCAAAAAAAAAAAATAGTAATAAAATTTAAAAAATTAAAAAATGTCACTCTGGCTTTATTTCTAGTCCAACTGGGTCGGGGCAGGCCGAAAAAGAGAAAAAAAGTTGTCATTTCGAGTAACTTTTTTCCCGACTCAAACTAGTGCATTCCCAATAAAATTTTTTAAAAAAAAGTAAAAAAAAGAAAAAGTCATTCTGGCTTCATTTCTGGCAAAACTGGGCCGGGAAAGGCCAAAAAAAGAAAAAAAATCATTCCAAGTACCATTTCTACCCGACTCGGACATGAGCATTCCCAAAGAAATTTTAAAAAAATTAAAAAATTCTAAAAAAGAAAATAGTCATTCTGGCCAAACCAGGCCGAGACAGACCATAAGAAAGAAAAAAAAAATTCGTTCCAAGTACCATTTCTACCCGACCCGGGCTGAAGCATTCCCGATAAAATTCAAAAAACAAAAATAGTAAAAAAATTCAAAAAATTGAAAAAGTCAATTTGGCTTCATTTCTAGACAAATTGGGCCGGGACAGGCCGAAGAGGAGATAAAAAAAAATTTCTTTTCGGGTACAATTTTTGCTCAACCAGGACTAAAGCATTCCCAAAAAAATTCAAAAAAAAAAAGTAAAAAGATTAAAAAATAATAATAATAATAAATGTCATTCTGGCTTCATTTCTAGCCAAACTAGGCAATGGCAGGCCAAAAAGGCGATAAAATTTTTTTCTTTCTGGGGTACCCTTTTTGCCTACCCAGGCTAGAGCATTCCCAAAAAAATTAAAAAAATAGTAAAAAAAATTAAAAAAAAAGGTCATTCTGGCTTAATTCCTAGAAAAACTGGGCCAAGTTAGGCCAAAAAAGGGAAAAAAATTTCGTTCCGGGTACTATTTCTACCCAACCTAGGCTAGACCATTCCCAAAAAAATTCAAAAAAATAGTGATAAAATTTAAAAAATTAAAAAACGTCATTCTGGCTTTATTTCTAGTCCAACTGGGTAGGGACAGGCCGAAAAAAAGAAAAAAATTGTCATTCCAGGTACCGTTTCTTCCCGACCCGAACTAGAGCATTCCCAAAAAAAAAAAAAATTTTAAAAGAAAAAAGTTATTCTAGCTTCATTTCTGGCCAAACCAGGTCGGGACAGGCCAAAAAAGGAAAAAAAAATTCATTCCAAGTACCATTTCTACCCGACTCGAGCTGGAGCATTCCCAAAAAAGTTCAAAAAAATAGTAATAAAATTCAAAAAAGTAAAAAATGTCATTCTGGCTACATTTCTAGTCAAACCGAGCCGAGACAGGCCGAAAAAGAGAAAAACAATTCATTCTAGGTAACATTTTTTCTCGGCCCAGACAGGAGCATTCCCAAAGAAATTAAAAAAAAAAAAAGTAAAAAATTCTAAAAAAGAAAATAGTCATTCTGGGTTCATTTCTGGCCAAACTGGGTCGAGACAGACCATAAGAAAGAAAAAAAAAATCGTTCCAGGTAACACTTCTACCCGACCTGTGCTGAAGCATTCCTGATAAAATTCAAAAAACAAAAATAATAGAAAAATTCAAAAAATTCAAAAAGTCAATTTGGCTTCATTTTTAGACAAATTGGGCCGGGACGGGTCGAAAAGGAAATTAAAAAAAAAAATTTCTTTTCGGGTATAGTTTTTGCCCAACCAAGACTAGGGCACTCCCAAAAAAATTCAAAAAAAAAAAAAAAAGAAGTAAAAAGATTTTAAAAAAAAAAAACTGAAAAATGTCATTCTGGCTTCATTTCTAGCCAAACTAGGTAATGGCAGGCCGAAAGGCAATAAAATTTTTTTCCTTCTGGGTACTGCTTTTGCCTACCCGAGCTAGAGCATTCCCAAAAAAATTAAAAAAATAGTAAAAACAATTAAAAAAAAAACGTCATTCTAGCTTTATTCCTAGCGAAACTGGGCCGAGTCAGGCCGAAAAAGGGAAAAAATTTTCGTTCCGGGTACCGTTTCTGCTTGACCTAGGCTGGAGCATTCCCAAAAAAATTCAAAAAAATAGTAATAAAATTTAAAAAATTAAAAAACGTCATTCCGGCTTTATTTCTAGTCCAACTGGATAGGGACAGGCCGAAAAAAAGAAAAAAATTGTCACTTCAGGTACCCTTTTTTCCCGATCTGAACTAGAGCATTCCCAAAAAAAATTTTAAAAAAAAGTAAAAAAAGAAAAAAGTCATTCTAGCTTTGTTTCTGGCCAAAATGAGCCGGGACAAGCCAAAAAAAGAAAAAAAAATTCGTTCCAAGTACCATTTCTACCCAACTCATGCTAGAGCATTCCCAAAAAAATTCAAAAAAATAGTAAAAAAAATTCAAAAAACTAAAAAATGTCATTATGGCTTCATTTCTAGCCAAACCAGGCCGAGACATGGTGAAAAATAGAAAAAAAAAAAAATTTCATTCCAGTTATTATTTCAGCCCGACCCATGCTAGAGCATTCTTCAAAAAATTCAAAAAAAAAAATCATTTTGGCTTCATTTGTAATCAAATCGGGCTGGGACAAGTTGAAAAGGGGGAAAAAAAATTTCATTCTAGGTATCGTTTTTGGCCAACCCAAGCTGGAGCATTTCAAAAAAATTCAATAAAAAAATTCAAAAAATTAATTAAAAAAAAAGTTATTCTGGCTTCATTTCTTACTAAATCAGGTCAGGAAAGGCCAAAAAAGAGGAAAAAAAAAATTCCATCCGGGTACTGTTTCTGCCCGAGCCGAGTTGGAGCATTCCGAAAAAAATTCAAAATAAAATAGTAAAAAAATTTAAAAATGTCATTTTGGCTTCATTTCTAGCCAAACCAGGCCGGGACAGACTGAAAAATAGAATAAAAAGTTTTTCGTTCTGGATATCGTTTCTGCCCAACCTAGGCAGGAGCATTACCCAAAAATTTAAAAAAAAAAAAAAAAGGAAAAAAATTGCGAAAATTAAAAAACATCATTCTGGCTTCATTTCCTGCCAAATCAGGTCGGGACAAGTGGAAAAAAAGAAAAAAAAATCGATCTTAGTACCGTTTTTGCTGGACTCAAGTTGGTGCATTCCCAAAAAAAATTCAAAAAAAAAATATCAAAAACATTCAAAAAATTAAAAACGTCATTCTGGCTTCATTTCTAGCCGAGACAGGCCAAAAAAGAAAAAAAAAATCATTCCGGGTGCCGTTTCTGCCAGATCCGGACTGGAGCATTCCCAAAAAAAAAAATTCAACAAAATAGTAAAAAAAATTCAAAAAAAAAAAAAAAGTCACTCTGGCTTCTTTTCTAGACAAACCATGTCAGTACATGCTGAAAAATGGGAAAAAAAAATATTTCTCGTTCCAAGTACCATTTCGCCTGACCTGGGCTGCGGCATTCCTTAAAATATTCAGTAACAACAATAAAAAAATTAAAAAAAAATAAAAAACGTCATTTTGGCTTCATTTCTAACCAAACCGAGGTCGGAACAGGCCAAAAAATAGTAAAAAAATATTTTCGTCCTGAGTAATGTATCTACCCAACTTGGGCTAGAGCATTCCCAAAAGAATTCAAAAACAAATAGTAAAATTTAAATAAATAAAAAAAAATCATTCTAGCTTCATTTCTAGCGAAACTAGGCTGGGACAAGCCGAAAAAGGGAAGAAAAAAAATTCATTCCAGGTACCGTTTCTGCCCGACCTAGGCTGGAGCATTCCTAAAAAACTTCAAAAAAATAGTAAAAATTTTCAAAAAATTAAAAGAAATCATTTTGGCTTCAATTCTAACCAAACCAGGTCAAGACAGGCCGAAAAAGAGAGAGAGAGAAAAAAAAAACTTTTCGTTTCTGATTTCATTTTTGCCCAACCCAATTTGGAGCATTCCCAAAACTTTTTTTTTTTAAAAGTAAGAAAATCAAAAAACTTAAAAGACATCATTCTTGATACATTTCTAGCCAAAGACACAATAAAAAATTGAATAAAAATTGTATTCATTTCGGATACTATTTTTGCCCGCTCGGGCTGGAGCATTCCCCAAAAAATTCAAAAAAAGTTAAGAAAACGTTATTCAGGCCGAAAATAGAGAAAAACAAATTTCGTTCCAAGTACCGTTTCTGCCCGACCTGAGCTAAAGCATTCCCAAAACAATTCAAAAAAATAGTAAAAAAGCATTCTGGCTTCATTTCTAGTTGAATCAGGTTAGGACACGCCGAAAAATAGATTAAAATTTTTTCGTTCCGGATACCATTTTTGCCTGACCCGGGCTGGTGCATTCCCCAAAAGATTTTTAAAAAAAAGTAAAAAAAATTCAAAAAATTAAAAAACATCATTCTGGCTTTATTTTTACCAAACCGGGTCGGAACAAGCGGAAAAAAAGAAAAAAAATTTCATTCTGAATACCGTTTCTGCCCGTCCTGAGTTAGAGCATTCCCAAAAAAATTCAAAAATAAATTGTAAAAAAATTTAAAAAATGTCATTCTGGCTTCATTTCTAGCCAAACCGCGCTAGAGCATTTTGGGTACTATTCTACTCGATCCGGACAGGAGCATTCCCAAAAAAATTCCAAAAAAGAGTAAAAAAATTCAAAAAATGTCACTCTGGCTTCATTTCTAGACAAACCGGATCAGGACATGCCAAAAAATAGAAACAAAAAATTTTGTTTCGGGTACTGTTTCTACCTGACCCGGGCTAGAGCATTCCCTAAAAAATTCAAAAAAAATAGTAAAACAAATTCCAAAAATTAAAAAACATCATTCTGGCTTCATTTCTAGCCAAATCGAGCCAGGGCAAGTGGAAAAAAAAAAAAAAAAGAAAAAAAAAATTCTTGTGCTTGTAAGAGACCACACTTCTTGAGGGGTGCTCTCAAAAAAGAGATTCAGGTGCTTATAAGGGCACCTCTCTTTTGGGTAGTGGTGTAGAGTCGCCACTTATTTTTTTAACAAAAAAATAAGAAAAAATAAATACAAATTACATTATCAAAATACTTTATTGTCATTGATTGTAAAGAAAAGAACAACTTTGGTAAATTAACCTTACGAGGCTTTGGGTCCTACTTACAGTCTATGCAAAAGAGTACAAAACTTTGGTCCTAGTTACAATTTACCAAAATTAAAAGACAAAACACTAATCTACCTATCCAAAAATCCTAAGCTTGGGGGCTAGGTTACGGAATGGGAAGGTGTTAGGCACCCATTTCGCCCAGACAGAGTCTAGTTTTCTAGACTCTAATGACCAATATACCATTTTTACATGATATTGAATGATATGTTAAACATATAGGACAGACGCTTGACAAAAATTAATTTAAATAAATCTGCCTTGTTGATGTGCCCTCTTTTTAAAGAATATTCATATCTGTTTTGTGAATTAAAAAAAAAAATTGATTTGTTTTGTAAAAAAAATTAGATCTGTTTTTATGAAAAAGAAAGAATAAGATTTTGTTAAAAATGATCAGATCTATTTTGGTGTAAAAATAAAAATTATGATTTTATCAAGAAAAATAAGATTTGTTTTTATGTAAAAGAAAGAATAAGATTTTGTTAAAAAGAATCAGATCTTTTTTTTATGTAAAGTTAAAAAATAGTGGTTTTATCAAGAAAAAATCAGATCTATTTTTATGCGAAAGAAATAATAAGATTTTGTTAAAAAGAATCATATATGTTTTTATGTAAAGTTAAAAAAGAGCGGCTTTATCAAGAAAAAATCATATTAGTTTTTAGAAAAAAAAAAAAAGATTTTTTGAAAGAGGATTCACATTCATGTGGTGAATTTATAATGTGTGCATCACATATTAAAAAACTACAACCTAACTTTCAATCCCTTCTTTTAAATTTCAAAATCTGCAATTTTGTAACAAAGAAAATTAAAAAAAAAAAAAATCAAATCTGTATTTACTGAAGATATAGATCAGTTTTGAGTTTTTTTTTTTTTTTTTTTAAATCAAATCTCAAGAATACAGATTAGTTTTGGATTAAAAATATCAGATCTAAAAAATACAGAACAGTTTTTCTATTTAGAGGAAATCATATCTGAAAATATAGATCAATTTTTTTGAATTTTGAAAAAAAAAATAATTAGATCTGTTTATACAAATCAGTTTTTGAATCTTTAAAGAAATTAGATTTGAAAAATACAAACCAGTTTTTAGTTTTCATAAAAGAATTTTGTTAGTCATTGCAGATTTTGAAACTTAAGAAAAAGAATACAATAAATAATCACCTAAGCACTTGTTAAAAAAAAATCTAGCAACATATTTAAGCATGGTAATTATATATCAAGAACAAAACATAATAAAGATATGCTAAACATATTCATGCATCAAACAATAAAAATTAATGATAAAAGAAAAGAAAGAAAAGTAGAATACCTCTTTGTTGAGGTAAAAAAAATCACAATGTTGTACCAAAACCCAAAAACAACGCAAATGATTGAAACCAAGGAAAAATAAAGCATTTTGGCTTCCAATTAAGAAAAAAAGAGAGGAGAGGTCCAAACCCATTAAGGGTCCATAAGGAGGGACCCAAATCCATGAACGGGCAAGTTTCAGGCCCTATGAAATAAAGGAAAGAAAAAGCCCAACCCAACCCAGCCCTTAAAGGCCAGAAAAATCCTTGGGAGCCCAGGAAAATAACTAGGCCAGGATACCTGGGGATTCCCAGGAGCCTGGGATCCTCAGGACATACAGCAAAGCTAGGTTGGGATTAAGACAGTTCAGGGGGGCGCCAAGAAACACAAGGAACAAGAATAGATGAGTCCCTATCAGCCACCCAATAATGTAGAAAAGGGTCAGAGGGCCTAGGAACCAACAACTCATAAGCAAGAGCCTGGTACCTCAAGGAACCCAGGAAGAAGAACCAGGAAGGACGGTGGCATAGGATCTTTTGGTCTGGCAGAAAGGAATTAGCTCACTTGGGAAAAATGACAAAAGGGAAAGTAGCCAAAAGGTGGGTTTGAAAAAAAAAAAAAAAAAAAAGTGGAATCTAGAAGCCTTGGAGTAGGAAAGAACAAAAGCCAGCCCTCTAGGACCTCCCAGAACGAGAAAGTCAGCAAGAGGCTTTTTGAAGAAGAAACCTCAAAAGAAGAAAATAATAAGGAATGGGGAAGGGACCAGCCACCAATGTTGCTGGCACAACATTAGTTCTAGTACCTAGGGGAGTAAATTGAAGGAATCAGTGGTACCCCGAAAACCCTAGGATGGCACTATAAAAGGGGAAGCAGCCAACAGTGAAAGTCATTCAGCAACAGTGAATTAGAGTAAAAAACCTTGAGAAAACTCTGTCAGAATTCAAAAAGAGAGAAAAAGGAGGGAAATACCATCCGGTATCCTCAAACAGCCACTAGAGAAGTCACTTAGATTCAAAGGGATTCAAACTTTGCAAGACTTAGAGGCCTGAAGAGCCATCTAAGTCTGTGGTTTTTGAACTTAGTTGGACCTTGTAACACATCCTAGTGAGCATAATGTATTACATAATCAAGAAAGTAATGAAGTATTTTACATTATTTTAAGGATCCCTAACGCTTTATTTTATGTTCCTTCATTATTATTTCGTTCCTTTGCTATTCCTTGCTATTCAATGCATATATTTCCTGTATGTTAGCATGTATGTGTTGTAGGATTCGTGCTCTGTGCACCACCTGGTTCGAAATCAGCTCAATTTAGCTGCGGTGAACCAAGCCAGTCCCTTAAAACAATAAGTATTGGGCCTAAGATCCTTATTTCTACTTGGGCATGTGTGCTAAAAAAAAAAAAAAAAAAAAAAAAAAAGAACCCACACATTAAGGCGACTTCACTAGGGACTAGGTAAAGGAAAGGAAAGATGCAATCCCTTCGTAGAGCATGGCTCCAAGACCAAGGAACAGTAAAGGTACTAACGTACCACCTGTGGCATCTGAGCCCATAGGAGAAAATGAGGTAGCTTCCAAGCAGAGGAATGAAGTACCTCTGGTGGTGCATGAGGTCTTCTCAGGATAGAGGTGTGAGGTGTAGAAGCTAGACCCCATGCCTCGGATGGCAAAAATGATGAAAGACTTACAATAGGAGATCCACCTTCTCAAAGAGGGAATGACTCAAGAAATCAAGGATAACGCCCCCCCTGTGGTCAACCAAGAGAGAGCCCAACCAGAAGGAGGGTCGGTAGTTGGAGGGGGAGCTAACCCCCAGTATCTCACACTGGTAGATGTCAACGCCCTTTTGGAACAAGAAAGGGAAAAGCTCTCGGGGATCTCCAAGCAATTCTCTTGGGATCCCCCATTCTCACCAGAACTCCTTAGCAAGCCTTATCCCAAGGGATATGAACCCCCAAAATTCCATCCTTTTGATGGAAGGAACAAATGTGTTGTGAAGCATGTGAGTAGGTTCATTCACGCCATGGGTCCTTACGCAAGAGACAAGGAGTTGTGTCTAAGAGAGTTTGCTAAGTCCTTAGTGGACATAGCATACATATGGTACAATACCTTGAGGCCGGGGTCCATCAAGACCTGGGATGAGATGATGGAGAGGTTTTGCGCAAAGTATTATCCAGGTAAGGACAAGGTCACCTTCCAAAGCCTTAAGATGGTAAGGCAAAGGCCTGGAGAGGACCCTGTCTAGTTTAGTAAACGATTTAAGGATGTTTCTCTGGACTGCTATGGAGACCACGAAGAAAAGGAGCTCGTGGAGACCTGCATATCTAACATGCTCTTTGATTACAGGCTTAGTCTCGAAAATCTATACATAACCCAGTTTACTAACCTGCTACAAAGAACTAGGAGGACCGTGCTAACCATGAGAACAAAGAGAGTGCCAGTATCCCAAGCCATGGCAGCGTCGATAGGAGAAAAGAGGAAGAGACCTAAAGGAAAAGTGGCCGAGGAACCACCTTTGATCCCATGTACTGCGGAAGAATTGAATCATGTTTTGGATAAATGGATTAGAGACGGAATTGTTAGGCCATTCACTGTATCCAGGCCACCTACTGAGGAAGAAAGGAAGAATCCTTTGTTTTGCAGGATTCATAACTATGTCAAGCACTTTATCAAGGATTGTTGGACTCTTCGAAGGCTTTTTCACAAAAAGTTTATGGAGGGTACCCTGGAGCTCACCTAAAAAGAGCCTGAGGTGCAGAGGAGCCCTTTACCCAACCACAAAGGGAAAAGAATGGTGGCTGTAGTAGTCCATGGAAACTCTGCGGAAGTAGAAGAACTTGAAGGATCATTTCATCCAAGCATAGTCAAGACCCTTCAGAAGAGCCCTAAGTTCAGATCATTATTCAATCAATTGGGATTTGGGCCAAAAGCAAGAAGGATGGCCGCAGAATCCCTCATGAGCATAGTAGCAGATTCAGGGATGGAATGTTTCACAGTAGAATCTCATGCCAGTCGAGATTACTTGGAGACAACCAATGCAATAACCTTCACAGATGAAGATATGGAAGTTGAACATCCAAACCATTGCATACCCTTTTATTTAATAGCCACCATAAATGGTGTCCAAATCAAGAGAGCACTAGTAGACATAGGGGCATTACTCAACTTCATAGCCCAAAGTACCCTGGAAGTTGTGGGCCTGACTGACAGGAGAATCCTGAAGGCTCCTATAGAGATAACAAGATTTGGAGGAGCAGTAGAATTGATTGAGGGATATGTGCAGTTGGTCTTAAGGGTGGGCCCAATAGTAGCCCTAACTAAATTCCATGTGATTAACTCAGAAGTGTCTTACCATGTTCTGTTGGGACGCCCTTGGCTCCATAAGCATCGCCTCATTCCCTCAATGTACCATCAATGTGGTAAAGGGAGATTGAACGGAAAGCCCTAAAGAATCCCTGCCAACCCGAACCCTTTCAGCCAAGGAGAAGTGAACTTTGTAGAAACAATGTTCTATAACGAGTTAAAGCCAAGAGTCCTACGCCAAGGACATCAGGAGCACCTGTCTTGGAAGAGGAAGAAAGAGGAGGTACCCATGACTTAAAGAACCTCCTGGACAGAAAAAGGCAAAAGAAGGAGACCAGCTCCTCAAGATCCCGAGAATGAGTGGTAGTACAGGAGCTCAGAGGGAGGCTAATATATTGTTTATGAAGGTACACGGGGCTTGAATGCCTTATGCAGGAGGGTCCCGGACCGCCAGATTGTACGATGGCTTAAGAAGAAGTCCTAGAGGACTCAGACAAGGAAGCACAAATCCAGCCTGATGAGGAATTTGAAGATGTAAACTTGGGGGCTGGTCTAGAATCCCTGAAGCTTGTTTTTATTAGCAGTCAGATGACAACACAAGAAAAAAAGAACAGTTAGTAGCACTAATCAGGAAGTATGTGGATGTATTCGCATGGACATACGATGAGATGTCTGGCTTGGATCCAGGGTTGGTAATCTATTCTCTTAATGTAGACCCAGGAGTCAAGCTAGTAGTTCAACCACCCAAGGTCTTTCACACTAACATAGAGGCTCAAATAACTCAGGAAGTCAAGAAGCTACTGGCAGCTAGGTTCATTAAGCCAATCCAGCATCCTAAATAGCTCTCCAACATAGTACCCGTGAAGAAAAAGAATGGCCAAATCCGGTGTTGTGTGGATTTTCGCAATCTGAACAAGGCATGTTCAAAAGATGAATTCTCCCTACCTAATATTGATCTCCTTGTAGATTCAGCTGCGGCAAACTCCATGTTTTCATTTATGGATGGATATAGTGGATATAAACAAATTTGCATGGCTGCCAGAGATGCAAAGAAAATAGCATTCAGGACCCCGATTGGAAATTTTTATTACACTGTGATGCCCTTTGGCCTTAAAAATGCAGGGGCCATGTGCCAACAAATCATGACAGCCATTTTCCATGATATGATGCATAGGAAAATTGAAGATTATATGGATGACATCATGGTAAAGTCAAAGACCAAGGTAGGACACTTCCAGGTACTTGAACAAGTTTTTGAAAGGTGCAGGAAGTACAAACTGCGCATGAACCCCATGAAGTGTGCCTTTTGGGGTGTCTGCTGGAAAATTTCTTGGGTTCTTAGTATATCACAGAGGCCTTCAACGCAACAATGAAAAGGCTTGCAACGGTTAAAGAGCTCAAAAGTTTCCCGCGAAGAGTCTCCTACAACAGGAGGCTTGTGCTAGGATTAGCTTCGGTCATAAGTGAATTATCCAAACTATTGAAAAAGGAGTTCGATTTCACTTGGGGATCTGGACAGCAAGAAGTCTTTTAGAGGATTCTGCAAATTATGAATCATTTGCCTACCCTACAAGCACAGTACATGGGCGACCCCTTTTGCTATATTTAGCATCAAATTCCTAAGTTATAGGAGCCCTGCTAGCACAAGAAGACGATAATGGGAATGAGCAACCCATTTATTATGTAAGCAAGACACTAAAAGATACGGAAATCAGGTACCCCAAGATAGAAAGAGCGTGTTAAGTGGTTATCTACGCATCCCAAAGGCTGAAATGGTACTTCTCAGCCCACCAAATCCTCCTAGTGACCAAGTCTCATCCCATAAAAGCACTCCTTCATCAGCCTCTCCTAACAGGAAGAATAGTACAGTGGCTGGTCTTGCTCTCTCAATATGACATCAGTCTCAGGACCCTCGAGTCTGTCAAAAGCCAAGCCAAAGCAGATCTGCTAGCCTAGTTCCCAGGGGAAGAAAAGTGTTCACTAAGCGAGGAGATCCCCGGAGAGGTGGTAGTGGCAAAACTCTAAGAAAAAAATGGACCATGAGGTTTGATGGGTCAACAACGACAACCTCAAATGGCTTAGGAATTGTGCTAAGTTACGAAGATGGGGATACTATGCCATTATCCTTCAAGCTTGAGTTTCCCTGTTCAAATAATGTTGCTGAGTACGAGACATACCTGACTCAGTTGGCCATAGCGCTTAGCATAGGAGTAAAACATATGAGGGTTTTAGGAGACTCTAACCTCGTGGTCTCCCAAGTAAAGGGTTGTTAGGATTAGTGCCCTTAAATCCTATTGAATGATGCTATGTATGATATTAAGTGACATTGTGTTAGACATTATGTATGACTTAATATTATGTTTAATAAATTTGTTTTATTATTATCTGAAATAATGGTAACATGAATATTCGGACATTATCATATAGTCCATGAGATGCATAGTATGTGATTTATGTGAAGAGTCACAGAAGATATAAATCACAAGTTCTTTGTAAACTCAGAATTATAGTTCGTAGTCGGTGATGAAATTGGGCATTTCATCTGCGAAGACTATAACATATCAACTACGATGATTTGTCTTGATCATGGAAGTGAAGACTTCTAGTTGATGTGTTAATATGTTTTAAGAGTTAAGACATATTGAACTGGACCGCTGTGAGATTTATTATTTGCCTAAAGACTGTCAAAAGAATAATAAATCTCACGACTTACATTTGCATGAACTCTTAATCCTGAGAGAATAATGGACCTGATCATAAGGTGTAGGTTGCTTTGATATATCAGGAGTGAGATCTATAGTAATGGTCAAAACCTCAGTATGTTGGGCAGCCACATTAAGTGTTGATGGAACATGTATTCTCAAGATGGAATTCATAGTCTCTTAACAGAGATATAAAATATTCCCTTGAGATAAGTTTAATGGGTTTGTTATTCAGGGAGTTAGGCCTAACCACTTTAGTAAGTAATTACTAAAGTCTATATTTATGGAATTGGATTTCATAAATATATAATGAATAACATTAAAGGATTAAACCGGGTACTCAAGGATCAAGATGTAGTAATTTACAAAGTGGCAGTCTACATTATTAACTTTGTATTACTACGAATATTTTATAAAGGGGTTGCATGTATAATAAAGTCTTGGGATATAATATATATAGATAAGACCTAGAGTGCAACTATATTTATATAGTGGTATTAAATATAGTTAATGGTAACTTTGGACTTGTCAAGAGTTGACAGAAAAGCCCAAGGCCCATTGGAGCTAGCGTCTTATTGGTCCCTTTTGGTCCCACTCCAAGCCACACACTTAAGCCCAATTGGTAAGGCCCAAAAGGCCAGTCCAATTAGATATATTGGTTAGATACAAAGGGAAAAACATACAGAAAAATATTGGTAAGAAAAACATCATTGTAGTGGTGTGGAAGTGAGTTTTTGGTACTCACTAGTCATCCCTTTGTTACCAATTTGAGAGACCACACATCTTGGGCGACTAGTGGAATTGGAGTGAAGATTAAAAGTATTCCCGAGTGCTTCAATCTTTGTTTTGAAATTCACCGCTTCAAGGTACGATCTCTTGTTCTCAAAATTCTGAAATTTACTTAGTACGTGTTATCAATATCGAATGAAGTAGATCCGTTCAAAACTTATTTTCCGCTGCACTTATCTTTAATTCCATCAAGGGTGACTTCGCACTAAGAGAGCAAATTTTGGCAACTTATAGAACTTGGGCGCAAAAGGTGGAGTAGAAATTCCAGACCTTTAGTGTGGAGTACGCCCAAAAGAGTGAAAACAGGTTCGCTGACGCACTAGCCACCCTAGGATCAAAGATACCATTTAAAGGAAAAAGTACTTTGATAAAGGTAAGTAAGCAGGAACATTCCATCATAGGGATTCTCAAAAAGATGTTCCCTGAAGAACCAGAATAGAAAAACTGGAGAGACGAGATAAAAGGGAAGATAGAAAAGTTGGGGCATGAAGGAAGTATCAAAGAACTAAAAGATTATTCTTTGATAGAATGAAAGCTATACAGAAGGCTTACCGGAGGGATCCTGTACAAGTGTATCAATGAGAAAGAAGGGAAGCTGAGGTTAGAAGAACTACACAGCCAGGTCTATGGGATCGCGAAAAAAATCAGCATGTACAGAAGAATGCAGCGCATGGGGTACTACTAGCCAAATATGAATAAAGAGACTGCAACCATACAAGAGGAATGTCAAAAGTGTCAGCTTTTGGTGGACAAAGAAGAAAGTTATGCTATGTTTGTGATAGAAGATTGGAGGACCCCATTCATAGAATACTTGGCTCGAGGGATCTTGCCAACTGACAGGACACTAGCCCACCAGCTTAGGAAACTCGCTGTTTGGTACTTCTTGCAGAATGGAATCTTGTTCAAAAAGAGGTACATCAAGGATCCTCTAATATGCTAGGGGCCTAGGGAAGCCAGAGAAACAGTCAGGGAAGTCCACTCCAATAACTGTGGGAGTCACCCAGGGAAAAGAATGCTCTACAGGCAGTTGTTACAGTTGGGATACTATTGGCCTACAATGAAAAGGACTCTGAGGAGCTGGTTAAAACGTGTCATGCATTCCAAGTTCTTGGAGATGCAACCCATACTCATCCAAATGTGCTATAAGATATGACCACACCATGGCCTTTCCATACTTGGGGCCTTGATTTGATAGAACCCATAAACCCTCTTTCCAATGGCCATATATGGATCCTGACAGCCACTGAGTATTTTACAAAATAGGTAGAGGCTATTCCTTTGAAAAACGCCACTGGAGCAGCTGTGGCAAATTTCATTCGAGAACACATCATCAAAAGATTCGGGATCCCCTAGAGACTAATCAGCGACAATAGAACCACATTCATAAATAAAGATATGAAGAACCTGACTGAGGCGTATCACATCAAGCATGGAAGGTCCACACCATATTATCCATAAGGAAATGGCAAGGCCGAGGCTCCCAACAAGGTGATACTCAAAATCCTCAAGAAAATGAAACATGAGTATGGGGGGAAGTGGAGTGCCCACCTGACAGATGTACTCTAGGCATGCAGGAGTTCCTTAAAGACAGCTAAGGGATTTTCGCCATTTTTCGTAGGTTTTTGGGACAGAAGCCATTAGCCCCGTGGAGCTAGTCATCCCTACACCAAGAGTACTACCCGAAGAAATACAAGAAGGCACAGATGGCACAAATAGTGAAAGGAGGTTAGAAGATCTTGAGGGGTTAAAGAAGAATGAGAAGTGGCCAGAAGGAGAAGCTAGAGGTACCAGTAGAGGATGGTTAAAGCATATGCACAGACAGTACACCTAAGAGCCTTCACGGAAAGGTAGCTGGTATTAAGAGTAGCAGAGCATGTGAGGAAGAATGTCCCAGGACCCTCTAAATTTGCTCCAAAGTGGGAGAGGCCTTACATCATCAGAGAAGCCCATGACAATGGATATTACCACCTCACAAAGAAAGATGGGACTGCCCTGACAGATCCTATAAACGGGAAATGGCTGAAACAGTACTATGTATAAATAAATAATAATAATAAAAAAAAGGAGGCCCCAACACACCGAGACCCTTTTTTTGCCATTCTCCAATCTGATAAGTGTCTCATTACTCTTTGTATTTTCTTTTTCTTTTGTCATGAACTTTATTTAGTTTTTCTAGGAGCCCATGGTAGAAGGGCTTTCTATGATCCTTACTATCTTTGTCAATCCTCCTATGTTCTTTAGCATGGCAACTACGTTGTATTTCAATAGAATCTTCATTTTAAAAAAATTTTGAGCTACAACTAAGATGTACAATTGCATAGTATTACAAAACCCAAATGTGGGCAAGTTTTTTTTGGGGGGGGGGGGGGGGGTACCTAGGCCAGCACAAAAAAAAAACCTTAGCGCATGACCCAGGGCCCACATCGCAATTAGTTCAAGTACATGATTTGGGACCGCGAGGAGGAATAAGTACCCGGGGTACCCAGCCTAGTACTTGTCCCAAAACAGGTCTGCCTGGTTCATGACCTAGGGCTTGAAATGCCCAATATACCTAGTTCAGTACCTATGCAAGAACGCAATCACTAGGGTACCTAGTCCAGGACCTACTGCAAGGATTTGAAGGGACCATGGTCCAGGACTCAGTAAAAAAAAAAAAAAAACAACAACAACAACAACAACAACAAAAAAGAGAGAGCAGAATACACACCAAAAAAAAAAAAAAAATCCACATATTATCATAAAGAAAGCAGTCAGAAGTACTTTCAAAAAAAAAAAACAAGAAATAAAGATAAACTTATGCACCCTCAATCGTCTGAAAAAAATAATAATAAACTTATACATTTGGAATTACTAAAAAAAAGGGGGATGGGAAAGGAATTAAGGTATAAGGCCAGTCAGCAAAGAGCCTCCTGAGGGAATTGCGGGAACAGTTGATTAAGAAAAAACTAGCTGCTTCTTAACTTTCAGATCTTGCAATGCCTTGTGAGCACGAGCCAAGGCCTCCTTAGTAGCAGCAATCTCAACATCAAGGTCCTTAGAAACCTTCCTTTGGAATAGCATATGGGCAAAGGACCGCAAGTACTCCAACAAAAAAGACAGATTGAACTTGGCTTCCATGAGATCCTGCACCATTCCTCTCTACTCCAAAAGCCTCTCCTTGGATAGGGAATCAGGAGAGGAATCCCTCTAAGAAATCAGCATAGTGCACAAGAGCTCCATCAGGATGTTGCCCAAGAATACGCCTCCCCTGAACCCACTGGTGAAGTCCTTATGGGCTTTGAATAGCCCCTCCAAGAGTGGCAAACCGGCACAAAGAAGCACTGGAAGCTACCAAAGGGAGGCCCAAAATGATGAAAGTGGCTTGCAGGAAGACTGTTGAACTCTAGAGAATCAAAGCTGGACAAAAAAGCAGAAGGCCCTGAGCCAAGATCTGAGACAGCCATCTCAGAGGCCTCCTCTATTGTTGTGTCTCCACCTTCAGGAGTTAGAGGACTTCTAACCCTTTGAATAGTTTGGGGGATCCCTATCTGAGCTTCAACAACTGGACATTGGGAACAGGTTCCTTAACTTCTTTAGTAACTGCAAGCTCAGGATCCTTGGCACATGTGTCAACACCTGTGAAAGCAGATAAAGTCAAAAAAAAAAAAAAAAAAGAAAGAAAGGAAGGAATAAAGATAGAAAGGAAAGGGGAAGCCAAAGAACTAGTACCATCCCCCTATGGTAAAGTTTCCTTCTGAGCTTGGGCAGCCACTTCAGCCATTAAAGGAAGCTCCTCCTCCCACCCCTCTAACCTCTCAGAAGACTCTGTGAAATGGCATAAAGCACGTTGAAAAAAAGGTGAAGAAACCTTGGTGAAATTGCTAAAGGAAGGGAGGAACGCCGGGGGCTTCGCCATAAAAAAAGAGACAAAAAGAAGTATAGGGAGGGAGAAAGGAAAGATATGAATTACAAGGGGAGAAGAATGATGATGGCGGGCAGTACACACCTTCAGAAGCCTCTGACTCCAAGGAAGGGGTTGCTTCAAGGGCAGACTGGGCACTGGTTTGACCAAAAAGAAACCAAAGGGAAAAGGAACAAGAACCTTTAGGAAGAAAGGATGAAGGAAATAAGAATAGGTGCTAATAAAGGATGGATAAGGCTTACTTGCTAGAGTAGATGAGGACGCACCTCCCAAAGACTCCTTGCCCAGCGCAAAATCAGTAGTGGGCTTGAGTGTCATAGTTTTAGTTGGACTAGGGGTCTGCACGGGCTTGGGGTCCTGGGCAATAAGAGGTTGAAAAGTTTCAGGGCCTTGAAGGACCAAAGAAGCAGAAGGCAGAATGGGCTGGGCATCCTTCACTGCCTGCCCAACTTCCTCAGCTATGCCACCACTAGGGGGCTCCTTCTCCATACTTAAGGCAACAGTGGGCTGAGCCACCACCACTTCTTTCTCTAAGGCACCACCAGTAGCAGGAGGAGGCACGAAGACCTGCAAAAGAAAAGAGGAGCAATAAGAAGTATATGGCAGAACATCAAAAATATATACATGTACACAGCACCAAAAGAAAAAAAAAAAAAAAAAAAAAAAAAAGGCAAACAATTAAAAGGCACAAGTGAAAGAAGACCATACCACATCATCACCAGAGGATTAGCTTTTAGCTCCCTTAGGGTCTGACTTGCGCTTAGACTGCAAAAAAGGAGAGACCATTCATCAGTTAAAAAAAAATTAAAAAAAAAAAAAGAAAGAAAGAAAGAAAAAGGAAAGCGGCCTTGCCCTTCTCTCTCTCTCTCTCTACAGATTCTTTAACAGTTTTTTGTCTACTACGAGTATGCCCAGAAGGTCCTAGGGGAGACTGGGGTGTGATGTCAAGGGACCCCGAAGAACCATGGGCTGAAAAACTCACAGGAACCTGAAAGACAGAAGACTCTACCTTAGTCTTTATTTTGATCTTTGGGATTAAGGGATGACCAACTTCCTTTCCAACTGTAGAGGGGTCCACTCTCTCGGGCTCCTCAGAAACAACTAGTTGCTTGTGAGACTTAGCAGTTTTCCTCTTTTTAGTCTCAAGGCCAGCCTCAGTACCCTCAACGCTTTCTTCAATCTTAGCTCTCTTGACAACTTCTTGCTTGATCTTCTTTTCCTTACCTTTGCCCACAGGAGTTGCAGCACCAATTGCCTCTACCACCCCTTTCTTGATTGGCACACCAGAAGAAGCATCCACAATAAGGTCACATCCTGACCAAGCATCAAGAAAATCATTCGCATAGCATACCCAACCACCCCTAGAGACATGCCACTCCGCAAATCCTATTTTGCTGCTTATTGCAACAGACACAACGCCAGCAGTGGGGAGGGCCAGACGCTTGTTGAAGGTAGGAGTGGAGAAAAGACTAGAATCAAGAACTCTCTCAATTTTACCAGAACCAACAAAATCCGAGAAGGACTTCTGAACTCTTTTCCAGTAGCCAGCAAAGCCACTGGAAGTAAAGACCCCCTGCTGGGAGTTTGGCACCACAAACTGAGGACTCCTCCATGACCAGTAAGAAAAGGCTTAGAGCCTTAGAAATGGATCCAGGGAAGGGAGAGAAGGCACTACTTCTTTAAATACTGGCAGGATGTCCTGATCAAAACCCAATTGTCTAAGTACCCGGTGTGCTAAATAGTGAGTGTACCTTGGACCAATTGATGAAGGTACTGGAAGCCACGAGGGGCTGATGAAGGCCAAGTATGCCAAACTGCCTTTATCTCACTAACGCAGATCAAAGGTATTCCCTGGGGAGTTAAGGAAAAAGGCCAACACAGAATCACAGGCGAACCCAGGACTGAACTCTTGGGGAGAACGCCAACTTAAGTGCCTTGCTTGATCAAACAATTCCACCAAATTAAGACTGCCCCCTTCAAGTTAGACCAACGAAAGATGATAAGGTGGTTGTCAGTAGAACTGCCACACAGACCCTTAATCACTTCTGGGGATCCCTGGAACTTATCCTTTCCATAATTCAAATTCCTACACTTAGCCAAAGTGATGAAAGACTGATCCCACATGAACAACTGAAGGATAACGCAGTAAAGGGAAGAAGTAATAGTATAGTAGGGGTTGCCCTCAACCTCATCCCCATAAAGCAAATTCAATTGAGAATAAACATAGCCTAAGAATATGGGGGCTAAAGGATACTGAGCACCCTGGGCTAATCTGATTGCTAGAGGAAAGAAAACAGACTTAATCCCGTATCCAAGGAACTCACTGAATAAAAACTTACTGAGCCAGAGTGTTAGGAACCCAGCTTGCCTAACTGCCTTGTCTTTCTCTTGAGAAAGTTTCATGACCCACTTACCCATTCTGGCCAGTTCCCCCGGAAGAGGCGGTACACCCGCCGAAATGACTAAAAAGCTTGTCTTTAACCTCGAGATCCTCGCTAGAAAGGCTAATATCAAAGGGATTCTCATCATCGAACATTGGGAAGAGAAAATTATTAACCACATCCTCCAAAGTGATGGTCAGCTCACCAACAGAAAAGAAGAATGTGTGGAGATAAGACACTAGCGGCGCACCAAGTGTTTAAGGCCCTTGGCATCCCTAAAACCTTCAAGATTCCTAGAGATCGCTATTGATTTCAGGATCCCGGTGCGCTCCAAGCAACTAACAAATTCACCATCCGAAAGCTCTTTGTCCACCTTACTGGACCAACCAGTAATCTTCCTCAGGACGAAGTCAAAGAAGATGGGACCACCTCGCAGGATCCTCGCCTAATCTAAAGGTCCAAAATTTCCCTTGGATCTGGAGCCTAAGCGGAACTGGCAAACCCAGACTGGCCAAAAAAAAACCCAAGTATGAGGGTGTAGACACTCAATTTTGCACCCATGATTTAATCAAGGAGAATGACTTGAATGACCATCCATGTACCACAAAAATCATAATTGCATCACATGCATCAATTGGTTCTTGCATTACATGCATCAACTTGTCTTTGCATTACATGCATTAATTCATTCATTACATATCATAAAAATGATCTGGAAATTCTAATGGTCGCAACAATGTTTCTAGTTTTCAAATCGGGCCATCAGATCAAAAGATATCACATGATCAAGTTTGCATGGTCAACATGCATAATGTCTAGGTAAGGTCGACCACACATGATCAATTTAAATTAATTCTGATTGGTTAAACCATTAAAATTAATTAAACAATTCTGTGATCGGTTGATAATTAGTCTTTAAAATAGGATTGCATGCACAGGAATAAAAGGGATGATTGGATAACAATAAAATTGTGGATAATATGAACTTTATCAAAATTTATTTTAGGGTATTTATATACAAGATAATTGTTCTTAAATAGCCTAAATTATCCAAAAAAAAAATAAATGAAAAATAATAGACGGATGATGAAAATGCGTCTAGGTACAAGGACTAGTCAAAAAACCCTTGAAGAGAAGTCCAAACGGCACCCGAACGCGAAAGAACGATCGGAGTCCAAAGGCCAATTCGGCACTTTTGGAGTGTCGAACGGCACTCTAAAAGGGCCAAATTTTCCTTGGTTGGGCTTTGGCCCAACGGACTTTAGGTGACAATAATGCATACCTTTTTCGATCTTTTCACAAAATGATGCGTCCGGTTTCAAACCCTAATCGTTCATACCTATTTTTTAGAGCCCTTTAACCTCTATAAATAGAGATTGAACCTCATAATTCAGCACTTTTTTTCACACTTTGGGAGGCATACGTTTTAGGCTCTCAAATATCCCATATTTTCTGATCCCTTCTCTGAGAGTTACTGCTTAAATTATGGTTTTTAGGTTTTAAAGAGAATTACATAAATTTCTTTGAACCCTAAAACATCCTCTCAAGAACAAAGAGTGCTCATGCAAGAGGTTGTTTCTTAACATTTTTTCTTATGATGTGATGATGCATGTTATATCTCTTTCTTTTTCAAACATCCATAACATGAATTGTTAATTATTGTTTTGTTTACAGTGTGATTTTTTTTATGTAATTGTTATAATCTCTTTCTTGAATGTCAATAATCTGCATGTGAATACTTTTTTATTAAAATAAAATAGATCTACATCTTTCTTAGATGTAAATCTGAATTTTTCTTGAAATAAAACAGATCTGCATCTTTTCTAGATGTAGATCTGAATTTTTATCAATATAAAAATAGATCAACATCTTTTCTAGATGTAGATCTGAAATTTTTTCTCAATCTAAAAACATATCTGCATCTTTTCTAGATGTAGATCTGAATTTTTCTCAATACAAAAACAGATCTGCATCTTTCCTAGATGTAGACCTGGATTTTTCTTAATACAAAATCAAATATGCATCTTTCGTAGATGTAGATCTAAATTTTTCCTAATACGAAAACAGATCTGCATCTTTCCTAGATGTAGATCTGAATTTTTCTAAAACAAAAAGAGATCTGCATCATTATGAGATGCAGATCTAAATTTTTCTTCAAATCAAAACTGATTTGTATCTTTCTTAAGATACAAATCTGGTGTTTTAATACATGCAAATTGTTGAAATAAAGAAAGAGATCATGTACTACTATGTTTGTGTTTGTTTTAATTCATGATTGCATAAATTCATATTATGAGCTAAACTCTCTTCTTAAAAGAAAAATTTTTCTCATCTTTTTTTTATATATAAATTTTTTTTTTTATTTTTCTATCATTAAAAACCATTTTTTATCATCATAAAACAGATCTGAATTTTTATCACCAAAAACCACTTTTTTTCTATATACTACAAAACAGATCTAGTATTTTGACAAATCAAAATCATTTTTTTTAACAATAAAAAACAGATCTGAATTTTTTTAAAAACAAAAGAAGAGACTTCATTCATAAATAAATTTGTGTGATATAATTTTTATTTCACATATTCAACATATCATTCATGACATACATAAAAAGGTTCATTGGTCACAAGAGTATAGAAGACCAGACTCTGTCTGGGTGGAATTGGTGCCTAACACCTTCTCATTTTGTAACACACTCTTACATGAGCGTGCTCTTCCAATGAAAGAATATTTCAAGATTCAAAAAAAATTGTTCACCTCTTTGAACCCTAAAACACTTTACTTACAAAAAAGAAGTTCCTAAAGCAAAAACCTCCGGAACGTTTTTAACGTAAGGAGAATTGAAAAGTCAAAAGAGAAGAGCTCCTAATTCTGATTTGTTTCCTCTATTTATAGAGTTTGGGATGCTTCAATGAGATCAGATACAAATTAGGATGCATCCTTATCTCTAAAAAATCGAAAAAGGTAGGCCTTATCTCAATTAGGGAGTCCCCGGGCCGAGCCACAAATTTGGGCCAATCGGCACTCCAAGAGTGTCGAACGGCACTTTTCATGTGCCGAATGGCTCTCTTGGGTGCCAAGCCCGCGTTTGAGTTTTAGTCCAATTTGGATTCCTTTTTTGAGGATTTTTTAGCCGAGAATTGTACTTAGATTCATTTTTGATTCATATTCTAAAAAACTAATCCCTTTTTCTTGATATTCAGGTCTCTAAAGTGATAATTATTTTGTAGATAAACATTCCAAAAAGTCTTGATTATCCACAATTTCTTTGTTATCTGATTATCCACTTTATTCACATGCAAACAAGTCTATTTTTGACACTGACCAACAACCAATCACAAAATTATTTAATTAATTTTAATTGTTTAGCCAATCAGAATTAATTTAAATTAATCATGCGTGGTCGATTCCACCCAAACAAAATGCATGCAGACCGTGCAAACTTGATTATGTGATATCTTTCAATCTGACGTTCCGATTTGGAAATCGGACACACCGTCATGACCGTTAGAACCTCAAGACCATTCTTATGATATGCAATGAATGAATTAATGCATGTAATGCAACTCTAAATTTTGGGTATATGAATGGTTACTCTAGTGATCTTCCTTGATTAAATTATAGGTGCAAAATCAAGTGTCTACACAAATACTTCAATTATGTTTATTAAAAAAAATACAAAATTACTTCTTCAAAAAAAAAAAAAAAAAAAACCATTACCTCTCACGTACAAAAGGGGGAAAAAAAACCTTATTCTCACCAGCCATTTGTATTCAAATGATTGATTCCTATCTATATTTGTTATCTATTGGAATTAAAATACTTCAATTATGTTTATATAAAAAAAAAATACAAAATTTCTTCTTCCAAAAAAAAAAACCCACTACCTCATGTAAAAACTACTCATTCTTATTCCGAAATTTTTATGTTTTTTTTTTTAATTCTTTAAAACATTCCAAAAAAAATTTTAATCCAAATTCTATGTAGTTATCACAAATCCCCATCCATCCACACTAACATATATCATCTTTCTTTTGTTCAAATCTCAAATTTTTTTACTTATCCCAATTAATAAATTCAAATGTTTCATTGGGTTTCAACTTCTTAAAGTACAAAATTGCCCTCATTTGAACACGTTAAAATTGCATCTGCCCACTTCTATCTCAACTCCCTTTAGCCACTATCAAGCATATTATGTCTCCCACCTTCCTACTTCACAGATTCATTCTAATTTAACAAACCCACCAGTTTCATGACATAATCAAATGCAACAACCTTTGAAATCCGCCGAATTTCAATATTTAAAGGTAGATTTTATCTAATTTATGGAGAAAAGAATTTTTATTGAGGTGTGTATTTAAAGGTGTTTGTTGTTGACAAAGAGCTTGGCGAAAGAGACAGAGATCATCGACTACAAGCCCAATCTTAATTTCTATTGAGGTATGTATTTGATTCCTTTGAAATGTTTTGTAATGTTGAGCCTATTTTGATCAATTTTTGGTTTTACCTTTAGCCTAATTGTACTTGCAAAGCGCGTGTAATGAATCTAGTATTAAGATAAAATAGTTACTTTTTTGAGAACTTATGTGAACTAGATACTAATTAGAATATTTGATATCAGTTTTATTATAAATTAATTGATTAATATATTTTTAATATTTAATGAAAAAAAGGTCCTTAGATTGACTTAGTACAGACTCGAATTAATATTTAAATTTTGATATTTCATAATTAATTGTGTAATCTAATCCGACTAATGGACTGTTTTCGAGGGAAATGAAAATTAACTGTTGGAAATGGGCTAGTCGAGTTGGATCAATCCGGTTGCAGGTCAAAACGGATTCGGGTAAAAAAAAAAAAACCTTCATATTTTAGCAAGTTAGAAATGGGTCAAGTCAATCGAGTTGCAGGTCAAGTCGAGTTGACCCGTATTTTTCACATGAATTTTTTTTTAAGAAAACAACATGTATTTTCCATTTGGAAAGTCACGCAGTAAATTACTTGATGTAAAATGCTTTATTTTCAATTCACCACTCATATCAAGAAGAGTTCAACTAAATAAATTAATACTTGTTCAATAATTTTAAAATTATACAAAGCCCAACATTAATAACCCAAAAAAAAAAAAAAATAGCACAAAGGATAAGTAAAACAAATACACAATTTTAATTTCAACACAATAACATCATCTCAAGACATAAAACAAAAGTATTGGATAACTAATTAAACAAAGAATAAAAACATATAAGAAATTCACAATATTGAAAACTAATTTTATAATCTATTATCTATTTCAATTTGAGAATATACATTAAGTTTTGATTGTTTACATATTGATATATGTTTTTTTTTTATATATATATAAATATCATGTTATTGTTAAGCAACACATACTCTAGGAAATATTATAATTTATTTTGAAAAGCCGTTTATTTTGGACATGAATTGTTAAAAATTAGGCCTAAGCATTCATAATTTATGCTAATTTCATTGATACTTTGTCTTTACTCTTTTCACATTTATGAATGTTTTTCATACATGTTTATAATTTTAAATATATGTTTTTAACTCTACTATAACCATATTATCTTGGTATGTATTTTGTTATTTGATACCTAAAAATCACTCATTATAGAATATCTCAACCATTCATCTTTCAATTCATTTGCATATAGTTAAGGTCTCAATCGTTTCTTTAAAACTCACAACAAACAATTAAACTGATATTGTTTTAATTTTATTATTTTTTTTACCCCAAAAAATGGTTCAGGTTGCAAGTTGGACTGGGTTAATCTGCAAAAAAATGGATCGGGTCACGGGTCAATCTGTTTTTGGCTTGAGTTAAAAAAAAAAAAATTTCGGATTCGACTCAAGTCAAATTAGCAAATTTTGACCCTTTGGGTTAATTAACATTTTCAAACAGAGAGATGCTACATCCACAATATTTTTACAACATTTTCACAACTAATCATAGGTGATTAGTTATTATTGGTTCAAATTTGAACGTAACACTAAGATTATTTTTTTACCCTAACAATAATACTTTTTTGTCTCAATAATAACAACCAGTAACAACCTGCCACTTAACCCACTAATATGACTCAATAATTTTAAATAAGTAAAAAAAATTTAGTGGAATGGCAGATAAATGATGTAGATTTAGTGAGTACAGTATAATTTCTGTTTGTGGCTTTGCCCATTCCAAAAGCTCCATATGGTGCCCTCTCTCCATGTTCCCTGTTTTCGAACCATACTTAAATAATTTTTTTTTTTTTTAAAAACGGAAAAGAAACCCTAAAAAATCCCTTTTGATCGGTAAAAAGCATAGCAGTGACTGTGAGTGAAGAATTTTAGAAGAAGAAGAAAAAAAGGGGTTTTGGGGTTTGGCATAGGCATTTCATTCTGGTGAGTTTGCGTTTCCTCTCTGTATATTTATTTATTTATTCGCTTCTATAGTTTCTATCCTCTGTTTGGTTGCCAAGAAAACCCACTATCATAAAATGTGAATTCTTTTTTGTTTCATTTCTTGAAACTATGAATAACCCACCTCTCAGATGAGCCAAAGTCGCTGTATTTGTTTGGCGCAGCCCATAATGTTGATGATTCTGAGGTTTTGTTCTTTGGATTTACGTTGTTAATCCAACACCACTTAACATGTTCTTGCCCACTTTGATATTCACAATATTTTGTTTGATTTCTCAATGAATTTTTTATTATTATTAAGCTGGTAAGTAATTCATATATGAACATTGTCCTTAGACTACTTTCTTGTTCCATATTTCTGTCCCGATCTTTGTTTCATGTGATTTTAAGTTTTGTTGGAGAGCATTTACCAAAAGGAAATGCGTGTTTTGAGAAACAGTGCACATACATATAGTAATTAGAATTGGGAACCACTAGTGAATTCTATTTCAGATTCAGGGTGTTAGTGGTGTGTAGTGTTTTTTTTTTCCAACACTGCCTCTCTGGAACCTACTGCATAAGTCTTTTTTTTTTTTTTTTTCTTTTTTGGTTGTGCCCTTAGAGAATGAAATAACAGAACATTTTCTTCAAGAAATACAGGGAAAATAAGTTTCACCCATGGGACTGCCTGAATGAAATCACCGTGACTGCATGAAAATTATAAACGGAACAATGTTTAACTCTTTACCTTAAAATTAAGATACCAAAAATTTCTCTCTTAGATCTTTTTTGAGTGTTCAAGGGCATTTGGGGGTTTCGCTACTTCATCTTTGACAGAATTTTTGGATCCCTGTAATTTTAGATCTTAGCTTTTCTTTTTTCTTTTTTGATGAATAATTTTTCTTTCACTTCTACTGTGTACTTACCTTATTCTAGGGTTTTCTTATTCTTTCTTTTGATAAAACTTCTATAACTCATCGAAAAAATCAGTTACCAAAAAATGATTGCTTGGTAATGATCGCATTCTTTGTTTACTGATCTGGTTTTTTTTGATAATTTGTTTATCCTTCTTTTATGTGAAGTTTTGTAACTCAGCATATTGATATGGGGAACCGTTGATTTATATAGAAACTGAAAATGATGATGGATGCATTACTAATTCCTTCGTCTTGCTTCTTCTTCCTTCATTTTTTCTTCCCTCTCTCTCAGTTCTGTTTATCTATTTGCGTGTGTGTGTGTGTGTCTTTGGGTGACTGACCTCTTGTGGATATGATTTATAGTCATATCAGAGAATTGGAATGATTATGGGCTTTATTGTTATTTTGGAATGACGACAGTTGGGAAAAAGTTCTGTGTTGATTTGTTGAGACCTAAACCATGTCTATTGATCCTAGTGCACCAATGAATTTTGTGGATGAGGATGCTTCTTCGGGCTCCGGAGATGATGCAAACATGTTAGATGGACACAAGCGTCAATCTGGGATGCCATCTAGTTCAGGTCGTAGGAAGAGAAGTCGCAAGGCTACTGGTGATGCTATAGTGGATGCCATGCTAGAAATAGCCGCCGCTTCAAAAATGAGGGCAACTGCAATTATGAAGAATGAGGACCGGTTTTCTATAAGCAAATGCATAAAAGTATTAGACGAGATGCAAGGTGTTGATCAAAGGATTTACTTTTTTGCTTTGGATTTATTTGAGAACCCCAATGCCAGAGAAACTTTCATATCTCTTAAGAGTGAGAGACGGTTGCCATGGTTGCAGGGAAAATTTTCTGCTTCCTCTGGTTGAATGTATTGGACTACCTTGTTGGTTTTGTTCTTTTTGGTTTCAAAGTTATGCTTTGTACAATCATGAAGAATCTTAAGTAACTCTTATGTTTGTAATTAGTTCAACTTTGTGGTTCTTGGCTTTGTCACTTTAGTTTGATGATTTAAATGATCTTTACAGATTTATTTTCTACTTTGTATTTGTTGATTAACTATGGCCATAAGACATGATTGAACTACTATTAAGAACAATTGATTGTTTATATTCATTAGTGATTGTCTTGTATTGCAAATACTGTATTTTTATTTTATTATACAGATAATACACTTGCTGGCATGGACGACTATGACTTGGATTTGGATGAGATGGAATTAGTTGCAGCAGCTGCTGGCTACTATTATCATAATAGCACAACTAAGCAGCCTCGTAATTTATCACCTCATGGAAGTAGTTTCATGACTGAAGTGCTTAATGGTCATGATGATGGATGTCGGGAAATGTTTCGGATGGATAAACATGTATTTCACAAGTTATGTGACATTCTTCGACAAAGAGGCATGTTACGTGACACGGCTGGGGTTATGATAGAGGAGCAGCTGGCAATTTTCTTGAACATCATTGGTCATAATGAACGTAACAGAGTAATCCAAGAGCGGTTTCAACACTCAGGCGAAACCATTAGTCGGCATTTTAATAATGTGTTAAGGGCAATCAAGTCACTGTCACGTGAATTTTTACAACCTCCTCCTCTCAACACTCCTTCAGAAATCCTTGGAAACAACAGATTTTTCCCATATTTTAAGGTTTATATTTAAGCACCTGCTTTTCCAACCTTATTTCACATGCATCATATTATGCCATTGACTCTATTTTCTTTCATCTCAGGATTGTATTGGAGTCATTGATGGTATGCAAATTCCTGCACATGTCCCAGCAAAAGATCAATCTCGATTTCGTAATAGAAAAGGTGTTCTATCTCAAAATGTATTGGCAGCTTGCACATTTGACCTACAGTTCATATTCGTTTATCCTGGTTGGGAAGGCTCGGCCGCAGATTCACGCGTATTAAGGGCAGTCCTAGATGACCCAGATCAGAATTTCCCTCAAATTCCTGAAGGTTTGATCACGAGTTATTTTTAAATCATTTAAAATGCTACTTGTCTGTCACATCTTATTATTTCTGGATATTACAAATGCTACCCAAAAAATCATCCTTAATTCATCTATTGATGATTTTTTTTTTCAGGAAAGTATTATCTTGTGGATACTGGTTATTCAAATATGGAAGGATTTCTTGCTCCATATCAAGGGGTTCGGTACCAACTTCATGAATTTAAAGGTGCTAATCAGTTACCTAGAAATGGGAAGGAATTATTCAATCACAGGCATTCTTCTCTAAGGAATGTCATTCAGAACTCTTTTAACGTGTTGAAAACTCGATTTCCCATTCTCAAACTTGCCCCTCAATATGGTTTTCATATACAAAGGGACATAGTTATAGCTGCGTGTGTTCTACATAACTACATCCGGCGAGAGGAAAGAAATGATTGGTTGTTTACTAGTGTAGAAGGGGTGATGGTGGATGAATTTCCTGAATTTGATGAACTTCCTGATATGCAGTTGTCTTCTCCAATACAGGAACAAGTGGCTTTCTCATTACGAGAGTCAATTGCTGCTGCCATGTGGGATGACTTCATAAACAACTGGGATGAGTGGTGATTGTTAGCATTAGCGAACAATGAGTTATTGCTGATGTAATAGAATTCTCTTGATGGAATGGAACATCTAACTTCCTAGGTAAACATCTGCTGTTTGGTTTCTCGCTCATTTTGAAGGTTAGGTTCTATACGGCATATACTATTTTTAAACCCATGTGCATGTCAACTTGTCAAGAAACGTGAATAGAGTTCATATCTAGGGTCTGTTTGAATACCGCTTATTGCTAAAAACTAAAAATATTGTAGTAAAATATTTTTTTAATGTGTGAATAGTATTATGAGACCCAAATTTATATTGAAATCTGTGTTTTGATAACTTTTGTGGGTCCGTGAACAGTGCCATGGGACTCACATTTTTTCAGCAAAATGCACAAATGCAGATGTGCTCTCTATTTCAGCGCAATCCAAACACTCACCTAGTTACCATATAGCCCAAAGATGTAGGAAGTGGCGGAGAGGGTTGTGATTGGAATAAGACAATTAAATTTTTTTCTTAATATATATTACATTCGTATTATGTAAAATTATCTAAAATATCATAAACACAATTCAATATACAATACATGCTTTTTTAATATACATATATACAATATAGTTAAGTGGATCAATTTATAACTCAATAATATGGTTTTCAATTTGCCTATCAACCTAGGCTTTCAAGTTAAATTACAACACATCTATATATATAATAATAGGTGAAGCAGAGAGTGTGTGAAATTGAATTCCAAATTAGAACTCTAATTGTGTGCCACGTGTCATTCTAATTGTTCAATTAGAATCTAAAATTGGAGTCCAATTTTACTACAAAGAAAATAATTAGAAGAATATAATATAATTTGGAGTTGTTTTCGAGAGAACCATTACTCTGATTCATTGTTTTTATTTATTTTTATGTAGGTTCATTGTTCTCTTGGTTCAAACTTCAAAGTGCCTAGGGAACTATAACAGGAAGCCGAATATGGAAAGTGGCCATGGGAATTGAAAATAAATTTCAAAAAATTAATTAAAAATAAAAAAATGAAAGAATATTGCAAGAGATGCACCACTTGGAAAAATTGAATTCCAATTAAAATTCATTGGACTTGGTAATGAGATGAGATGAAATTAATAACACATTAAACACTCATGCTTTGGGAATCGGTAGTACCCATCTAAATCCATTGGACTTGCTTCGTGATAATACAACTATGAAGGATGTATAAAAACACGCACAAATCCATCTCTCTATAAAAAGAGATTGGAGAGAATTTCTTTTATCAGCCATGCAACTTCAAAGGTTTTTTCTTCACACAAATGCCCATCATGTTACAAAATGACCCATCGTCAAACTACAAAATGAGTACAACTTTGAGGGGTTTTTTTTTTTTTTTTTTTTTAATTTTAAATTTTTTAAGCTACGAAAATTTCAATCACCAATAGAGATTGAAGATTCAAAAGCGTGAATGGATCTTTTGGATAAACATCGTCACCAAGGTTCATCTTTCTGTGTAATATTTCCATTTAGTTTTAATTCTCTTAATTGATATAGTGATGAATTTGTGTGTATGTGCATACATTGAGTCAATATTAACATTTTTTGAAATCCTTTGGTCCTTGCTTGATGATTGACTTCTCTTGCAGATATCAATCTTGCACGAAGATGGCTTTCAACCTATTTGGTGTGACCTTATTGAAAACAATATTTAGCACATGGGAAGAATATTCAATGTCTATATATATATATATATATATACTGCTAAGTTTTGTTAATAAAATTTTATGGTTAATAATATGAATTTAGACTTAATTGAGCCTTTTATACATAAATAAACGCATGATTAATAATATATCCATTCTCATGCAGTAGCATGAGTTACATACTAGTTTATTATAATGTTTAAGATAACAGAATATTATTAATAGATTAACAGATGTCTAAAAATTAGTCAATAATTATCAAAATGCATAAATATAAATTGAATCGAAATAATTAATAATATATTTTGTCAAATTAATAATAATTTATTTTATTTATATGTTATATAATATATTTGCCAATTAAGAAAAATAAAGAATAAAAGAAGACAAGCCATACACCACGATGGTTCTAAAACCATAAATTATTTCACAATTTTTTGCCACAACTCTAACATGAAAGATTGTGAGTGGTTGTCTATTACTTATATATAGACCTATTATTTTATCTCCGCTACTCACACTCTACTACATCTAATGGCGAAAATTTTGTGAAATAAGTTAGGGTAATATATTTTTTCCACACCACACTTGGGAGTAAACTAAAGTGATATCAAGTTTTGCTTTTAATGTGTATGTTTTTTAACCATACATGTGGTCATTACTTAATAGCTTTATTGTCTTGGAATTGGAGCAAGAAGTAGTGTACAAGTCTTGGAGTCTATAAATTGTAATGCACGACTAGTCTAAGTATTAATTACTTGAAGTAAAGAATGGAAGGAAAAGGAAAATGGGATAGAGAGAGACAAAGGAGAAAATTGAGAGAATATGGACTACAAATCTATTGGTGGCAATGGCACCAGTGGCATAATTTTTTGAAGATGAAGAAAAAAAAGTGTGTGAAACACATCCTCCTTTAACTATCAATACCAAAGTAAGCCAAAGAGATTTATTTATTTATTTATTTTTTATAAACGAGAAAGGGGTATTGTGGGCGCAACGCACCTTTGGAAAGGGGAGTGTGCCTTGACTGAGTGAACTGGGGTGGAGAAAAGAAACAGAGTTACTATCTAATTTAGGTCTAGGAACCATATATATAGCGCCCTTACGTGGAATGACTGATCTTACTACCAGAGTATGGGTTTGGAGTTTAGGTCATGGATGAGAAGTGTTAAGATCCCAACCCCACCCGACCCATGGGATGGCTTCCACTCATTGTGTCTTATGTCTTAATCTCATTAAAGGCATGTTCAATATTGCATCCTAAACTCACACATACATTTAAGCATACAACATGGCATTTTCATCCCCAACCCTATCATACATCTATCATGGCATCTCATAACATATTTCATCCAAGGTAGCAAACAAACAAACATACATCACAAAGGCAGCAACATGGCATGTTGAGATCAAGCAATCAAGTTATCATATCCAAGGCCAACCTAGATTACACATCCAATGTATACCATATCCATCATATCCACAACCAAATGCATGTTCATATGAATACATGACTTACCTCACTCCAACACAGCACCTATGCATCAATGTGTGGACATATGAATGCGTGTTCATGGCAAAGCAAAGCAAACATAAAAAGGGAACCCTAATCTAACATATCAAAGGCAAACAAACAGAGAAACAGAGAATATACATGTGAAAATAAGCTGGAACAAAGACATATTAGACAAATAAAAATAAAGAAACAAAAGCAAAAAGTTGCAAATTAGGGTTTTTGGACTTGAGTACGTGTACGCGTACATAAGGCCTGCATACGTAGCCTAGCTGTATTCATACGCATGCTTCAAGTATGCGTACGCATACACGCCCAAACCCTAACCCAGAAACAAAAACACAGAAAAACATAGCAGAACTTAAAAACTATAAATCTAACAACCTAACATGCTTCAAAACAGAAAACTACTAAACCCTAGGCTACCTAAACATATTAAAACATAAACAAGACAAGAAAAACGAATAGAAAGCAAAAATTAAAACAAAGAAAAGAAAAGAAACGATTAGAACTCAATACCTCAAACACAAAACTTTTCAAGCTTGATTTTGACCATTCCCCTTAGTCAATCTATTCACAACCAAATAAAATTGATTAGTAAACTTCAAAACTCAAAGATCAAGACCAGAAAAGGTCTCAATCAGAAGAAAATTGACTTGATGATGTTTTGTGAAAAAACTCCCTCTTTTATTCACTACTTCTAGTGAATCTTAAGTTTTTCCTTATGATTTTCTGTGTGTTTTGAAAATGTACCATGTATGGTTTTTTATATTGAGAAATGAGGGTTTGGAACGACTCCCAGATGATATGGGATTCATTCCAAACCTCAGCTTTAACGTAGAAAACTTGTCTTTCATAGTTTTCGGAAGCCTAGCATGCGTACACATGCCCGTGTATGCGTACGCATGCATAAAGCTTGCGTACGCTTGCCCTAGAGTTTCCATGGCCTTTATTTTCCAAAAATTGTTTTATTCATCTCATTAAAGAGTTATATTTTCCATAAAAACCTTCCTCAAGTCAATTTAAGTCTGATCAGACCCTCAACCAACCTTAGGCTTTAGAATTTTACCATCATTGGAGAACGGGGGCTCAGATTGTAAGGAATACAAAATGCGGTGTTTACAAGTATTTTTTTTTAATCTATTTTTCTTTCTTGAGAAAATTGTTAAACCAAAGGAGTTTCTCTAAAAAAACAAACAGAGGATGTGGCACCGCCGGGGGGGGGGGGGGGGGGTAAGAAGGGTACCTTCTTTGAGAGTATATATTTCAATGTTTTTTTTTTTTTTTTAAACTTTAGGGTTGGGGGGGGGGATGTGCATGGCCCCCCTTGGCCCCAATGTGGCTCCGCCACTGGATGTAGGTGAATTAAAAATGCAAATAAAGTAAAATCATAAGTTTTTTGGGGGGAAAATCATATAAAAATTTTTCAAGTAAATCTTGTTTCGTATTAGATCTCAAGTTATGATAGGGATGGCAAAATTTTCATGCCTAACTTTACTTGTCTTGTTTCTAGTGGAGTTTCCTATACCTAATAAGTGAGGAGATGAGGACAGTTTTTGTTTGCCCTATCTCGCCTATCCTATCTCTCTTAGCACTGTAATGACTACCTTTGTTTCTTTTTTATCTCTGTCTTATTAATGTTGAAGTCACTTTATTAGAGATTGCAGAATACCCCCAACCTACTTCAAACCTAACTTGTCATACTCTTGTCTTGCACAAGTTTTCCCTTCCAAAAGAAAGGATGGGAAAGGACTAGCACCTTTGATCCAACCTTGTCCCACCTTGCCCCACTGCCATTCTTGAGTCAGGTTTTCAATTTTGTCAATTAAAGTTCCAAACTTAGCCTTATCCATTTCTGTTATTTATCAACATTATTTTGGATGGTAATAGACTAAAACAAGAAGTAATCATTAATAAAATTGTGTGTTTCACCAGGTAATCAATTTCAATTTTCTAGCAATCACTTTTTCACGCTAAGCAAACACTTCTAAATAGAATTCTCTCTCTATCTTCTATGTCAAATGGAAGTCAAATTGATATAAGAACAAGCCTCAAGTGAAATGCAGAATTTAATCAATAGTTTCTTGGTTATATCTACTTTGTTATTGTTCAAAATAATGGACATGATCAAACTCCTTATATTAAAATGATTTCATAAATTTGAGACTTTTATTGATAAAATTAAAATTTTTCTCAAATTTTGGGACGTAATCTAAATCATGGTACAAATTCTAACCCCTTCTTATTTTTTTTAAATCTGATTTTTAAGGTATTACACGATTTGTCTGTGCCAAACATACTGGTTCCTCCAATCTTGATGCAATTTTTTTTTTTTTTTTTTAAAGATGGTTAAAAATTGCTATTCACTAATATGTTGTTCTGATAGCTTGAACCCAATATCACCCCTAAACCCCAAGCACTTAGTACCATGATTTCATAAATTTGAGACTTTTTATTGATAAAATTAAATTTTGGGACGTAATTTTAAGCATGGTATAAATTCTAACCCCTTAGTCTTTTATTATTAAGGTATTACACTATTTATTTGTGCCGAATATATTGGTTCCTCTAATCTTATGCTTTTTTTTTTTTTTTAAATGGTTAAAATTACTATTCAATAATATGTTGTTTTGATAGCTCGAACCCAAGATCACCCCTAAACCCCAAGCACCTAGTACCTTGGGATGTACCAACTCGGCTAAAAAAGTGCGATGGTGGTAATCTTGATGCAACCTAGGGACAAAATCAAACTATATTGTTTAAAAAAAGAGAGTCCTACAATGCTAGAGCATCCAAAACCTACATATCCAAAAATAAACCCAAAATTTTTAGTGAGTATTTTGTTTATTCTGTTCTTGTAAGACCACTGTTTTGTGGTTTCATCTTTTTTGGGTTGGACGTTGTTGCTAAGTCTAGGGCCCCATTGTATACTTCTTTTCTATTTATAATACAAATTTCTCTCTTTTTTCTTAAAAAAAAAATCATAAACCCCACAAACCCAGTTCACAAATTCCAAATCCAAATCAACCCAGCCTTCAGCGAAACCAAGTCTAAAAGCACAAAATTCGACTTAGATCTACTGGGTATGAACCGATCTGAATAGATCGTTCTTGACAGCTCCGTGTGTTAGTTTAAGTTTAAGAGACGCTCTAAGTGTTGTCGCTCCGTACTGCCGCTTCAGCTTCGCGTGTTAGTTCTTGACAGCTCCGTGTTGCCGCTTCAACTGTGAAGATGAAGACGAAGAGGAAGAGGAAGATAGGGTTCTCAAAGCTGATTGAATGGGTGACATTGGAACAGGTGGAATCGTCCATAAAGGATTTCTTTTAGCAAAACTTTCTTTTTCTCTGGAGAGAAATATTTGAGGTTTTTCTTGTCTCTCATGGCAAGTTGGGTTTTAGCAGAAAAAGAATAGTAAAAAAAGAAGATACGGATGGCCAACTTAACGCCGTTTGCAAACTTAAGTGGATGGACAGATGGCAAAATTTTAAGAGGTACTATACGTAAGTTTTATCCTTTAGCAATTCTCTTTTATATTTTCTTGTGTTTGTAAATGCTCTTAAAAAATGTCAATTGAGCTAGAACTCTTGGGTGTTTATTTGACATCAATTTCATTTTATTTTTGGTAAATTACATACGTATTTGATGGTTCTCGAATCTAAGATCTCACCCACCACCAAATACTTGGAAGGGCAGGAGGTAATTGTCGAGTTATATCTCAATGGTCACTTTCATAATTAGAACATATATATACATATATATATATATATATATATATATATGTATATATGTATGTATATATACACACCAGTCTAGTATCCCTTTGTTAGAATAACCGAATAAGAATTTGACCTGAGTTTGATAAACCCGAAAGAGGCAGAAAACAAATCAAAATAGAGAAGAGGGAAGGGCGAGTTGGGAGAATGAAAGAAAGGGCAAGCCATGATTAGGGCAGGATTTAGATTATCGAACTTAATCAATATGACAATAAGAAAAAGTAAAGAACTTAATCAGGTCAGCTGAATTAGAGTGTGTGCCATTTTTGTAATTTAATTACGTTGAAAAGTGGAAGATCATGATCCGTATGCAGAAGTTGAAATAAACGATAACAGTATATTTGCTTCTAAAAAATAAAAACAATAACAGTATATTTATAACTTAAAACCTGTATCATTACAAATCAAGTCTTGTTTCATACATCAGATCAGGATTAAATTGTTCCTAAATACATTTTAAGAAAACATTATAAAGACTTGCTAATTCATAGATAGAAAATGAACCCGAGCAAGTGTGTATTCTTTTCCTGCAATCCAAACACCTGTCTGTGACCACTGCACATCTTCCCAGTCAAGATTCTCCTCCAATACCTATTTAGGCAAAACAAGGTCCAATTAAAAACAGGAAAAAAAAAACAATAATAAATAACATACATGATAGAGCAGAAGATATATGTGGAAGAAGTAACATACACATGCAAAAAGTAGAGACAGATGCAAAGATCCAGCACATACAAGGAGACAATGGAATGACAACAACTATTCATCCGTCGAAAATCAATCATTCTTTTAACCACGTTTAGTTGACATTGATTTTGCAGACGATAAAAAGGGGGGAGAGAGAATAAAGAAGTGACAGTAGTTTTCTACTGTTTGGTTGAGCAGAAAATAGAGAAGAAAAAAAAACAAATGGTGTGGCTGGATGTTTTCCACACTGGCCACCATCTTCCATCTGTCCAAATTGGCGAGAGGAGGAAAATGAGAGAGAACATAATGAGAGTTGGCCCTTATCTCTCGTCCCACTATGGCGCCCACGAGTTCCAACACACCACACCAAGACCAACTTCACTCAATTCTTCAACAACAACCACAACTAAACCCAACTACTATACTCACACAGCAAAACAATGAAATTCAAAACACTAAACCTACAATAAAAAAACAATTCCCACATCACAAAACATAAAAACTCTTGAGCAAACATCTCAAATCCTTAAAATGCATGTTGATCTATCTAGCTGCATGCATTTGATTAGTTTTTGGATGATAATCATACGTTTCCAACTGGAGTATTTCTTAAAGATTTAGTGTGTTTTATCGGTAGAAATACTAAATTTCGCATAAATGGGATTGAGAATCTGGCCAAGTTCCATATCATCAGCGCCGCCACCAATCCCATAAACCTCTGCAAATCCCTCACTCAACAACACCACCAATCCAGCAAAACTCTGCAAATCCCTTGCTCTAGGCACCACCACCATCCCTTCCCTCTGTCTTCTAATTGTAAGTCTTTGTTTTGAAAGAAAATTTCTCATTCATTCAAAATAAGATTTTTTTTTTCTCTCTTTTCATTGGTAAGTTACGCACCCCTTGGGACTTGAGCCCACAACCTTACTCTCCATTTCATTATCAAGTGAAGAGGAACTGTCATCTAAGCTAGAGCCCATTAACCATCTAAAAATAAGCTAAAACAAGAATTCAAGTATTATGATATACATATAGTAAAAATACGTTTTGTCCTCAGTTTGGGGTTGCTGTCAATTTGGCCCCTTGTGTTCTAAAATTGTCAATTTACAGTACACCCTCAATTTTGAGAGCAAACTCAATATGCCCCTTCCACCCATCTGTTAAAGTTTTCCGTTGACTTCACTAATTTTATTTTTACCCATCATTAAGACATGCTTAACCAGTATCAAAAAGGCTGAGGATCTGGATTCTGAACCCCATGAAGAGAGAGAGAAAGAGAGAGGTTTGTAATTAAGTACAAGTTCAATTCTATACCTGACTTTTAATATTACTCTTCAAATGATAACTTATTTTTGTTTCAGAGTTCAGAACGTGGTTTCTGTAGCTGATTGCGAAGAAGATTGGGTTAATTTTCACTTGAAAGCAAGAATTAGAGAGAGGTGGTGTTGAATTTTCAATCTTAGAGATTTCAAATTTATAAGAGTTTGATTTCTTCTCTTTTTTGTGTGATTTTATAATCCAAGATAATAAAACATTTGTTTGTGTTCAATTTGTGTATAGCATCGTACAGATTACATTTCCGAGAGATTTGAGCAGCTTTTTAGAAGGAATCTGAAACCATTTCTATGAAAAACAAAATTAAGAGCAATTTTTGGAAAGAGAGATTAGATTCTTACATTGGTTGCTCAAAAATGGAAGAAAATACAACATAATAAACACATATCTCATTTGTTTCATTTTTGTTCATTTGATTGCTAAGGGAACTGATAAGGATAGGACTCTGTAAGTTTTGAATATAGAAGTTTTTTTTTTTTTAATAATAATAATTGTTATTTTTAGCTGGGTTTGATGGTTTGGGTATGAGTTTCAAGTCAAGAAGAGGATTTGAATGAAGCTTGGCTATGTTTTTGCACTTTTCTCCTTGGTGGTTTCTATGGTGGTTTGTAAGGGTCAAAAAACTCTTAACCTGGAATAAGTTAAGAGTTCGGGTTCCAATTTCATGCTGGGTAAACATGTTTTAAGAATGGGTAATGATAAAGTGAAGTTAATGGAAAACTTTTAACAAATATGGATGGAATGGGCACATTAGGTGTGCTCTCGAAGTTGATAGGGTAAATTGACATTTGAAGGGCATAAGGGACCAAAATGACAGCAAACCCAAACTAAGAGGGACCAAAACATATTTTGGACTGTATATTTCATTTATTATATAGTAAGGGTAAAATAATAAGTTGTCATTTCTTTCCTCAAAATTTTTCTTTGGAACCAAAAAATGAACATCATATCTATTTTCTAACCTCTCACTTTTTCCCTCTTCTACCAAACATACAAGATGGAAATTTGGTATCTTCTCCATCCTTCCACCTTTTTATCCTTCTATTTTTCTTTTTTTTTTTTGATAGATAATAAGAGTTTTATTGATGAAAAGAACAATAAGTTTACGATTGTAAACTTACAGCCCTTGAAACAAATACAGACAAATTATAAGGAAAGACTAATAGAGATAATGAAATCAGACAAGGAACTACAATGCGTAAGCCCCCAAATACGAGACCACTCAAATAAGGTCCTAGCAAACAAGGTCTTCAACCTATCTATAGAACTCTCAACGTCCTCAAAAGTTCGGGCATTGCGTTCCTTCCAAACTAACCACATAAGGCATGCTGGAACCAAATTCCAAACCTGAGAAGAATAAGTTCCCAACCAATTTCTCCAAGCAAAAAGAAGAGAAACAATAGTATCCGGCATCACCCACTGAACCCCAAACAAATTAAGGACTTCAGTCCACATAGCAGATGCAAACCGACAATGGATCAGAAGATGATCCACAGTCTCCTCATCACACCTACATAAACAACACCAGTTAACAAGGGGCAGTTTCTTCTTCTTAACAAGGTTGTCTATTGTGAGAATCCCACCCCTAGCAGCAGTCCATAAAAAGAAAGATACCCTTTTAGGTACCTTTACACACCAAATGCTCTGCCAAGGGAAAGAAACAAAAGGGGCTTTCAATAGAGCAATATAAAAGGATCGCACATCAAAGACACCATTGCGATTCAGCTGCCAAATCAAGATATCCTCACCCTCTCCACTAGGAATCCTGGCAGAGACATGCTCATAAAAAGAATAAAATCTCCTCAACTCCCATTCATTAAAATAGCGTCGGAAATGGAAGTTCCAACTCCTACCTCCCCCATCTGGTGCAGAAATAATCATGTCAGACATCAGAGCTTCCTGAACCACAGCACATGCATACAATTCCGGGTATAATTCCTTCAAAGGAGTAGGACCACTCCAAGGGTCGTGCCAAAACCGAATACGATTGCCCTGTCCCGCTGCATACACCACATGCCTGAAAAAATTGTCTGCACCTTTCCTAATATTCTTCCATAACCCACAACCATGAGTCCCTCTCACAACTCTAGTACACCAACCTCCACTATCCTCTCCATATTTGGAGGCTATTACCTGACGCCATAAATGGGTAGCTTCCTTCCCAAATCGCCAAAGCCACTTCCCAAGTAGAGCTTGGTTAAAAATCCCAATCTTCCGAATCCCCAAACCCCCTATCTCCACCGGCCATACAACCTTTTCCCAAGCAACAAGCGGATATCTGAAAACATCATTAGAACTCCCCCACAGGAAATTCCTCTGAATCCTCTCTAGTCTGTCAGCTATGTGTTGCGGAATCGTAAACAATGATAGATAATAAGTTGGGAGACTCGACAAAGTACTCTTCAATAAGGTAAGCCTACCTCCTTTTGACAAATACAACCGCTTCCAACCAGCGAGCTTTTTCTCCATCCTCTCTAAAATAGGATTCCATATCGAAGCATCCTTAAAATGAGCCCCAAGAGGCATTCCCAGATAAGACATAGGCAAACTCCCAACCTTACAGCATAGGATGCGAGCCAAAGCACCCAAATTCCCAACCTCACCAACCGGCACAATTTCACTCTTGCCTACATTTACTCTTAAGCCTGTAATAGCTTCAAAAAAGATCAACACCATCCTTATATATAATAATTGCTCCCTAGATGCATCACAGAAAAGAATAGTATCATCAGCAAACAAAAGATGAGAAATATGCAAACCTCCTCTATCATTGGGGCTTGCCTGGAAACCCCTAAGAAAATCACCCTCTTCTGTCCTCCTCAATAACCTGCTCAACACCTCCATCACCAACAAAAACAAAAGAGGAGATAAAGGATCTCCTTGACGAAGACCACGTGAGCTACCAAAGAAACCAGCTGGAGACCCATTAATAAGTACTGAGAAGCGAACTGTAGTAATGCAGGCTTTCATCCACCTCCCCCACTTCTCCCCAAAACCCATCCTCTCCATTAGGTAAAACAAAGCATTCCAATTTACATGATCATAAGCCTTCTCTATATCCAACTTAATAATCACACCCGGAATACCACTCTTTAATCTACTATCCAAACATTCATTTATCCTTCTATTTTTCTTCCTATCAAACAGACACTAAATTGTATGTGTATAAATACATGAATTCAAGATACAACTGGTGAAACTTTTAGCTATGTGTCATCACTCAATATTTTTTTATTGGAGGTGAATCTTAACAAATCCACTGTTGGACACAAAATTTGTCATGCATGTTAAGAATATAGAGAACGTGTAATCCAACGATGGGATTTTTGAAATATTTAATCCAATAAAAAGTTATTAAGTGATGCAATATTACTTATTAGAGTTATATCAGGCGTATATAAGAGAGAGAGAGAGAGAGAGAGAGAGAGAAATCAAAATAGAAAATTGGAGATGAGGGTTACCTCCACATGTTCAAGCGGAAGTGGGATCCCAACGGACCGCATGACTTTCTGAGGAAGGGGCTTCTTACAGCGAGACCATCGAAATACATCAATGACCATGTTATCACAATCATTTTTTTCACCATTTGCGGGATGTGGGTGATGATTCTGGGACTTCTCTGTCTCCACGTCATGCACCTGAGATGCCGGTATAGCTTTGACCATTTTCTCTCCAGTGAAACAGAGCTCGTACCTTCAGATAATATTCAAATATAAGAAAAAACATAAGAGAGAAACCTAGAAGTCACCACATGGACTTCAACCTCTAGCACCTTAAAATTCCAGAAATTATGTGTCTGCAATACCATAAAGAGTATCTAGGCAATCAACAGAATTAATAACCCTTTTCTACCATTTGAATTTTGACATCAGGCAAATATAGAATTTTGAAAGCATCTTCCAGCCAATTTTATAAAGCAACAAGAACAAATGCAGAACAAAGAAAATAAGATGCTAATGTTTCCTAGACTTTGCAGAACAAATGACACTACCCGATTTTGGAGGGGTGAAATATTCCCCTTCCGTTAACATGTTAATGTTTCCTAGAATTTACATTTTAAACTTGAGAAAGAGGATCAGATGGGAGAAACCAAGCTAGAAATTGGCCCCAAAAAAAAAAGAAAATACCTTCATGAACTCAGGTTCCTTATCCATTAAGGTCATCTCCCCACACCACCCCCCCCCCCCCCCCCCCTCCCCCCCTCCCCACAGGGGGGCAAGGTATATACCAAAATAAAATAGCCATAAACCATGAGGTCTCTGAAAGCATGAAATCCAATATATTGATAATCAAGCTGCATAAGAACTTAATAAAAAGAATACCTGCACGAATGTGTTTCTAAATACAAAACTTCTCCCTTCTTCAATCTTGCAGATGTATAAAGGGGTTTTTTCAGACCCTTGTCAGCAACAATGCTTATACTGTACTTAATCCTGAAGAAATTCACAATATATAGACTGTGAGTTGAGCGCATTAAAGGCTTACATAACAAACAACAAAAGAAGCTGCAGCAAGAACAATAGAAGCTACTAAATGATGTCCTGCATCTACAAGCAGTTGTTATGAGTGTAAAAATAGAAATTAAGTTCAGGTCTTGAGCTTTGATCCTCCGTTATAAGACATTGCTATTTGTGACCAATTAAAAGATGATTGCATTAACAAAAAATCATAGCAAATAAGCTACAGTTAGTTACCTCAAAGCAGATAAACCATAATCACCAACAATGTTATAAAGCAATGTACACTATATGAATATCAACAAGCACCCATTGAGAAAAGTTAAAATTTTTATTTATAGCTTAAAAATTATATGTTCTAATTCCGCTCAGATCAAAACAATGACAGCTTGATTGAAGATCCACAATTATCATTTTGAAATGTGCCAGCCTACTATGAAGCCTCTTTCCAGACTGAATAAAGGAAACCGAGTTCACAAAAGACCCAAAGAATTCATTAATAAATAAGTATCAATATGGAGGGTGGGATATGGTTTATAAACATATGAAGATGGTCACATAAATATACTTTGACCAGACAGTCACCCACATTTTCTTTTATGGAAATAGATTCCCTACAAAAAAAAAGGCTACTACTCCAAATATGTCACACACACAAAAGCACAAGCACACAAACTAAATTTTAGAATAGATACTTTCAACTGGATATAAATCCAAAGTATTAACTTAGTGTCATGCTCAAAGAGAGAGACAGAGAGAGAGAGTATACCAGGGCTCATTGCAGAGGTTGTACTGTATCGTAACTTCTCGTACAAATCTCTGTTGCCGCAATGCATTCTGAAGAATGAAAGCATGACAATAATCAGTAAAATTCATATCAAATAACTTTCCTAATAATCAGGAAAATTCATATCCAATAATTTTGTATTTTGAATTGAACAAATTGCATCCCAAGGAGTAGCACAATCAACTTGGGACCACACTTCATATCGCAGAGGTCACTAGTTCGAATTTCCCCTTCCCTCTCTCCTTGAACCAAAACTTATCCCAACAAACGAACAAATTGCAATTATGCAAAGGTAAGATTTCTACTGTTTGGTGATGCTTCCATGCCTTATTGCTTCTCTTTTTACCTAACAGACAGCACAATACAACTCTAGAGAGTTCTAGAAATCATTTGAATAATAGAGCAGACAATTACTAATCAATGTGAAAAGTTTCTAAACAGTAGACCATCTTCTGACCCTTCTTGCCTCATTAAATTGTATTGAGGATCTAAGAGCTGCCTGACTTCTTTCTTTGCTGGCCATTTTAGGCTTCATGGATCTCTCTGAGTAGTATGTGTGAGAAGTGACTAGTCACTTTCTGAGTAAGTTTCAATCCTGGTTAATGCTTTTGAGACAAATGATTTCCAATATGGAAAGACCCATTTTTGACTGGGAGGTCTCAAACAACTGTAACAAGAGTGCACATATAAACCCCCAGATGAAGAACCTTAAGAAAAGTAAGAGAATTTTGACTTCCATTTTCGGATTATGCTCTTCATCATATTACATCTCTTCATCTAGTTTACATTTAAATCTTCCAAAGAAGTGATCAGCCACAGATATACAGCAAATATTATATACCACTTAACTTTTTTATAAGTGAGTTTTTAGCCCTAAGGAGAGGTGGAATGGGAGATTCAAACTAATGACTGCTGCTTCATGAAAATTCCATTGAAAACTTATAAATAGAAAGACTATAAGATTTGTCAGTGTCCACCATTGGATATGGATTACACTTCTTTCACACCACGCCCTTTCCACAATCCACAGCTCATACCACCATAATTAAAAACTGCATTCGGCATGCAAAAATAATATACTTATAAAAAATGCAATTATAATATTTACCACTACCCAAGAATACATTTATAATTAAGAAAATTCATCCAAGCTTAGTGTATTCAAACAAACAAATATGTTTTAAGCCTTCTAAGATAGTCCATGCAAATCATTTTTCACAAGTGTCACTTATACAAGAAGAAAAAAATTATCCTAGTGCACTGCAAGCTCAGAGATACGAGAAACCCCAGACCCAAATATAAACTTATTTACAACTTAAACTTCTGGTCTGCACTTGACGCAGGACAACCAAAACAAAACTAAGCAACAGAAAAATAAAGGGATATGACCTAGGAGTCAGCACCTAAACCTTGCTTGGAGTTAGCACCAAGCGAGGTAACCAGTAGAAGACAGCACCTAGGACGGACCTAGAGTCAGCACCGGACCAAAAGAGACCAAACGTCCATTTTTTTTCATTTATCAAAATATCAACTATCTCCTCAAGGAGTACAATAGGTTGCTTATAAAAATTGCTAAACCCTAGTTCTAATTGGCTAGGAAATTCTAATTGTCTTATTACATAAATAACCTTGCTTCCAAATTAAAAAACTAATAGCCTAATAAATTACTAGGACCTAAAACATAAAAATACAATTGACTTGCAAACATAAATAATACTAAATAATAATCTTCTTGCATCCCCTGCATCATTCTCCTCTGGTTGGAGAAAACTCGACCTCGAGTTTTAAAGCGTTGAAGGAGTAGAATGTTGACAAGTAACACTTACTTCAAGTCTGGAGTCACTTTAGGGAGCACAAGAAAAGAAAAACTTTGAATTCCACCACATCAAACTCATTTGGAATAACAAAATCAACGTGTGGAATCAATATAATCTCATCTTGAACCTTATGAACCATAGGAAACAATGTAGTTTTAACTTCTTCAACTTCACCAAGATGTAGATCTTTAAGCACAATGGAGGGTTGATTAGAAGTACATTCAACTACTTCAACTTTCACATCATGTGCACCCTCCAGCTTGCTGGGTAGTTTTTGAGTGGGTTCCATTATCTTTTCTAGCTGGGCATTAATCCTAGTGATTATTTGCTCTCCCAATTTCCACAAAATAGGTGAAACATTCTGATTTTCCTTTTTTACACTAGCAGAAAGTGAACTAAGAAGATCCAAAAAAATGTCTTCACTTTCATCTATGACCAAATTCATAATTGTTTCTATGGCTGAAAGTACAGGTGGATGGTTGGACCTAATTATCTTCAAGAAACTTTGAAACATCTCAACAACCAATGCCTCACTCAAGATCCAACATCACCAAGCATAACTTGACCTTTGCAATGGTATCAAGAATTGAAACCACCTTCTTATAAAAGTGAGCAAACACATGAGACATTTTCAAATGCTGCCAAAATCAATTGAAATATTTCTTTCATTTGCTCATCCTTATATGGGGCATCTGGTGCTGTAATCCTTGTAATCTCAATAATGCAAGATAAAACTGAAACCTTCACATCCATTTCAACATGTCGCAAAAGTTTATTAGTGATTAGTGCCTTCACTGAGGGTAAAAGTGCATCTCACATTGATTTGGATGGTTCTTGCTCCACATATGCTAACAAATTTTCAACTTTATCAAGAAGAGTGAGGAGATCATCAATGGAGGAAGGAGGGTTAAGGAGTGCATTCCCAGCCTCCTTAATCTCCTTCTCAAATTCTCTATCAATGGCAATCATTTTCAGCTCAGACTTGGAGCCACAAAACACCGATATGGAAAATTTCTGCAAAGTTGAAGAACACTTGATGTGCATGGGTTGGCTTCTGGGTTTAATGGGTTAATATGATTGCTTATATGTTTTTTAAATTGAGCTAGGGTGGGTTTTGCAGTGGATGGGTATAGGACTCGGCTATTTGGTTAATTGGTTTTGATATTTTTTTTTTTTGGGGTGGGGGGCTAGTGGTGGGCACTCATTTAAAAGGCTTGGGTTTAAAAATAACTTGGGTTGGTTGGTTTTAATTGGACTGGGTCAGGGAATACTAAAATCAAAAAAGGCTTCCTAATTGGATGTGTCGAAAGCAAGAGAGGGGAACTTGATTAACAAATGGGTCGAATTAGGAAATGGTCTGGGTTATAAAAGTGGGTCAAGCCAGCTTGATGGTTTTTTTTTTTTTTAAATGAGAATGGGTTTAGACAAGGCTAGTGGGTTATCTCATGAGATCGGATCGATGGAGGCTGATGAGATTGCAGCGGCGTGACACTGGGCAAAACTGAAATCATGGCGGCAGGGAACAGAGGTGATGATGAGGACCAGTCGAAGCGGTGGCTCACAGAGGTGGTGGTGGTGGCATGTGTAGCAACTGTCGTGAAAGGATTCGACCAAATCTGAACGTGGTTGCTTGTTGGTGGTAGTGTGGCACGATTGCAACACTCTTATTTCTCTTCTCTGTCTTTGTGGTTGCAAGGGATTTGGAGACTTGATTGTGGGTTTTTGGATTGGAGTCTTTGGTTGGTTTGAATATCTGGTCTTCTGATGGATAGCACAACTATAGGACAGCTTTTTGGTACTAAGTAGGGAAATGACAAAGATAACTTTCTAGTAGTGGAAGACACGGCAGTGATGGTTTTTTTTTTTTTTTTTTGGTGGTGATTTTTCTAGTTCTGGATTGACTGCGGGATGCTTCAGACAGATCGATGTTTGCTCTAATACCAAATTTGACACAGGACAACCAAAAAAAAACTTAACAACAAAAAAATAAAAGGATATGACCTAGGAGTCAACACCTAAGCCTTCCTTGGAATCAGCACCAAGTGGGGAAACCACTAAGAGTCAGCACCTAGGGTGGACCCACTAGACCAAGAGAGACCAAACGTCCTTTTTTTTCATTTATCAAAATATCAACCATCTCCTCAAGGAGTACAATAGGTTGCTTATAAAGGATTGCTAAACCCTAGTTCTAATTGGCTAGAAAACCTTAATTGCCTTGTTACAAAAATAACCTTGCTTCCAAATTAAAATACTAATAGCCTAATAAACTACTAGGACCTAAAACATAAAAATACAATTGACTTGCAAACATAAATAATATTAAATAATAATCTTCTTGCGTCTCCCGCATCAACACTAGCTTGATCTGCAGTCAAATGCTCAACCACTAAACTATGGACCCACTGTTAAACCTTTTGCTCTACACTAGCATAAAAGTAGATATGTAGAAAATAAAATAAAGACCTCATAATGTAGGCAGCCATGTAAAAGAAGTTCTAACATGCAGAAAAATCAACTAAGAACATAAGTCCAAAAAGTTAGTTGAAGAGAAGCTGTCAGGTAATACCGAAGCTGCAGCCCTAGTAGTCATTGTCCGCTCAACAGCCACTGGAGCAAGGGTAGGCTCCACTGTTGATGTATGTGTAAGACAAGGCTCAAGATCAATCGTTCCTCCTCCTTTCTGAAATCAAAAGAAAAAAAAAAGTAAGATAAAACATCAAGATTTCCAGGCCAACAATATTGCAATAATTTCCTAAATTTCCGATCTGTGTGTTTAGATTACTGATTAAAAATAGAGATACCATTTACAGAGTCAAATAAAACTAACATTAAACCAAAAATTTATACAATCATCATTGAAATTAAATCAAGAAGCATTACAGGAATTCCATAACTACTCCGGAGGGCAACAACGGAAAAAACATAGAATCTAACTAGACTTTTTACAACCTTCACAATGCAGCAACGCTCAACACGGTAACTACAACCAATTGCCGCACCCCAGGCACGTGAACGAACATTGTTTCTCAAAGTGGAAATGTAACCTAATAAAAAAATTAGTAGTGCAGTGTTAGAATTACACAAACAAAACATAAGCAGAATTGATCAAAAGATAAACATAAAAATTACAATGGCAGGAATAAGGTAAAACCTAAATTTAATTAATGCTCCATTCATTTCGCTGTAAAATGTTTTTAGTAAAATATTTTACACATTTTACCGTGTTTGTTTTGTTGTAAAATGGTTGGTCAACTATAAAATATTTTCAGTCAATGGTAAAACCCAATGCAAAAAAAACATGTAAAACGCTTGCGCTCAAAATGAACGTAAAACATTTTACATATTTCAGCTCTCTCCACCCTCTTGGCTCTCTCACCCATATTTCAACTCCTGCATAACCCTCTCAGCTCTCTCACGCATCTCACACAAGCCACCCATCTCCACTGATGCCACCCACCATCATTAGCGCTACCAACCTTCATCACCGCATCTTCCTTGCACAAACCCTTCTCCTATCCCTTCTCTTCTCTCTTGCACAGCCCCTTGGGATCCGACTGGTGAGCAGCTGTCTTGGGTTTTTGGTGGCTGCTTCAATCTCGCCAATCTAGCTGCTGCTGGGTTTGCTGGGTTGTTAGATTTTCAGATCATCTGGGTTTTTGGTTTTCCGATCAGGGTTTGTGGGTTTTTTTTTTTTTTTTTGGCTTTCTGATATGGATTTTTGGGAGGTTGGTGGCGGTTTTACATCTGAATATATTTTACAGTGAAATAAATGGAGCGTAAATATAATAATAACAACTGAATTTTAGGACCTTGCTTACAATTACAGATTAGGAATCTAATTTTCATATATAATTAAAACTGAAGCCTCAAGCCAGGAGGGCCAGAGGTTACCAAGTGTCACAACCATAACGTAGGAACAGGACCTGCTTGATCAAAGGGTTAGAAGATTTCCAATCTATATTGCAATTCTCCCACATTTGAGGAGAGGAGTGTAATTGAAATGGGCAAGACTTAGGTACAGTACTTAGGTGTTATTCCTTAAACTCTTAAGATTCTACCACGTAAATTTTTTCTCATGAGATGAAAGTGTATTTTTTAATTAAGTAACCACGTGACTGAATCTTAAAAGGGGCTAAGAAACACCTAAGGTACTGTACCTAAATTTTGTTCAATTGAAATTTATAACTGGAAACTCCATTAATGTGTGATATTGGAAACCTCTCTTTCATCCTCCTGTTTTTTCCTTCTTTCATTCTTCCTCTCTACTCAAATCTGCGCTATCTGCAACCACTTCAACCTATAACCAGACCTGGAGAAATAAGCTTCTAAAATAGTTCTTTTCTTGCCAGATTTGATCAGAATCCCATAAAACTTCTCTTACAGCCTTGAAATCCCTAAAACCCTAACATTTTCCTGACCTGAATAACCAATTAAACCTTCAGGTATAGACTTAAAGCACTAGAGTTTCAAATACTATCTGCATCTCACTCATATTGTCAAACTCCCATGTATTACAGGACTACAGAGTGTTTCAAACATTCATTTATGCAGAAAATCAAGGTAGAATTGAATATAGACTTACAATCTTGTGGAGGTAGCACTCGGATTGTAGCACGCAACTCTTGGATAGCAGGTGGAGGAGGGGAAGCAGTAGGGCGGCAATAACCTGTATGCATCAGAACTGGAATAAAAGAACTTCAAAATTAGTTTTCGCATTCACCATATTCAATGATGAACAGTACCAACTCTGACTATTCATAGTACCACATACCAGCAACAAGATCTGAGTCATCAGTGTATATATCTGTCCCCCATAGCTGGCCACCTCTGACCTGCACATAATGGCTTAATAACTAAAAATGAATATACAGCATGGCTAACAGAATCGTATATTGAAGTTGCAACCCCAAACTCTGATACTGGCAATAATGGGAAGAGAGCAAAGAAAGATATTGATCCACAAGGAGCAAAAAAAGTCATTCTTTCCCCGCAATTAATTAATTGCATAAAAGAAGAGCAAAAATTCCCTTGTTTTGATGGGTTGCACAACTCATGCACCCATACCAAAATGAACCTTTGAACTCACCCTCCAACCATTTCCAATATGGGGGAGATGTCATTTCACCCAAAGACTATTGACAAGAAGCAACAATACTCTTAACGGCTCTTAGTTGCCACAGTAAAAACTTTGGCCAGCCCGATCTTCCATAGAGCTGTGATGCAGGAATCGGAAAGACATTTTTACTTTCATCTAGATTTATTTAAATTTGGAGTTAATTGTATTTTTACTGGTCAATTGGATTTTATTTTTAGGTCTTAATAATATTTGTTTGTGAGGCAGACTGTGAGGGAAAGGCAGAATTGGGATGTGAAAATAGGGAGGTTAAGTTAGAGAGGACTTTTGTTCACCAGCTAGAGTCTCATACTCCTCTAAATGAGGATGGGGATTGAGTGAGGTGAAGCTTGAAGAAGAATGGAGATTTTGACATTCGCTCTTTTTATAGTACTTTGAGGGGATCCTTTTTTGCCTGTTTCCCATGGAATAGTATTTGGGGTGTGAAGGCTCCACGTCAAGTTTCCTTCTTTTTTTTGGATGGCCGCATGGAGGAAGATTCTCACAAGTTATCATTTGAGGAAAAGAGGTTTCACAATAGTGGATTGGTGTTGCACGTGCCTGTGTAGTGGGGAGGATGTTGACCATCTATTGATCCATTGTGAGGCTGCTTCCCAGTTATGGAGTTTTGCTTTTAAATCTTTTTAGGTCTCTTGGGTCTTACCTAAGAGGATGTTTGATCTGTTGGTTGGGTGGAGAAATTGCTTGGGGAAGCATTCATCAAATATTTGGAACTTGGCACCGCAGTGCGTGGTGTGAATCATTTGGAGGGAGTGTAATAATCATATATTTGAGGATTTGGAGAGTTCAAAGGACCAGCTCATAGCATTGTTTGCAGGCACTTTGTTTCATTGGTCTCGGCATCTCACACTTGGGGACTCATTTCTAGTGATTTCATTCCAATGTTTAGACTCTCTTTTCTCTTGTACATAATTTCTTTTTCTGTTGCTTGTACATATATATATATATATATATTTTTTTTTTTGGCTATTTCATCCTTTTCGCATGAAGTAGTCCTTTTTTCAATCAAATTATTATTACTTATCACAAAACATTTTTTCTACGATAAAATATTATTTTGGTCCTTAAACTTTACCAAGAGTTTGGTTTTCATCCCTAAACTTTAAGAAGTTCATTTTTCGTCCCTAAACTATTAAAAAGTTCATCTTTCATCCCTAAACTATTGAAAATGTTTTATTTATATCCTTAAATTTTACCAAAAGTTTGTTTTTCATCCCTAAACTATTAAAAAAAGTTATTTTTTAATCTCTATTTTTGTCTCTAAACTATTGAAAAAAATTCTTTACAAAGTTTAGAGATGAGAAAAGAACTTTTTAAAGTTTAGGGACTAAAAACAAACTTTTGGCAAAGTTTAGGGACCAAAATAGTATTTTACTCTTTTTTTTAATAATTACTAGAGCCAAGGGTAGTTTTGTAATTCAATAATTAACTTTCCTAGGTAAACTGGAATTAGGGTATAGTCCTAGTAGTCTATATAAAGTGTGTTATTGTACTACTGTGGAGACAAGTTTGATTAATTAAAAAACTTCTCTTGCAATTTTTAAAATGGTCAAGTGCTTAGTTTGACCAACCCAAAATGTTGACTCCTAGGTTTATTTCTTGTTTGGTGCTGACTCCTAGGTTTTCTATATTTATTTTTTGTAATTCAATTTTTCTTGTATCTATTTTGCTTTTGTCATTCATCATTGGTTTCAGAGTTTATTGTTCTACATCATAAGGTACCAATATATGCAATGGTGAAGACAAAATCTTAATCTTCAAAACCATCAAACCCACAACAGACCACTAAGAACACATCAAACCCACTACATAAAGTGTACTGCACCAACATATTTAGGTTATAATTTTGTTTAGATTTAATGCCCAAGGGCCCCTGCTCCATGCAGCAGATTAATGGTTCTGCCTTGGCCCTTGGTAGGTGCAAGATGGGTTTGTCAATGTCACTGTTTTCCAGACAGGATTGTCCCCATTGCGTCACAGTGAAGGATTCTTCTGTTTCTAGCCAACTTAACAAGTGTACACAAACTCTTTGTCCAACACAAATTTTCGAGAGAGATTCTCCTCGAGAAAATCAGAGCCACATATGATACATTATAACTACTTGTGCAGTTGATACATTTTTCTTTTCTTTTCTTTTCTTTCTTTTTTTTTTTTTTTTTTTTTTTCCTTTTTTTTTTTTTTTTTTTTTTTTTTTTTTTTTTAGGAAAAAGCAATAAACAAAAGGAAGAATAGCCAAGGAGTCCTTCAAACAATACAATATGCCAAAGAAAAGAGGAATAGGTCATAAGGAGGATCATATTATGCCTCAAGTAATATTTTTTTATTAGCAAGTCACACATGCACCCGGCGTATCTTGAACCCATAGTCTCACCCTCCAGCTTACCTTCTTTTTTAATAATTTTATACTTGGGGGTGGAGGGATTTGAACAATGGACATCTCACTTGGAAACACTAGGACCCGTTTGAGCAACAAGACTCTTGGCCACCCTCCACCTTACTTGAACAATGGAAGGTACCATTTGAACTAGAGCTCATATGCATAATGTTTTAAGTAGAATCATCTCCTAATTGAACCCTTCCATTCAGCAAAGGATGTGTGCAACTCCAGTTGAAGATCAGTGCACCCACAGAAGAACCCAATACCAAGTTCTATACGTCCTTTAATTTGTGGATATAAAATTCCATTAGCCTCCACAAGCTACTAAAACTTAGAATAATTCCAGAACACCCATACCAATGATGAGCCTTTATTTTCACTTTCAAATGGGAACTGGCCAGATTACTGTTCAAGCTGTTTGATCAGATTACCATAATCTCTCGGCATTTTAAAGGCTCCTGTCATACAAAATTCTTGTTCTTTGCAGAACCAAAACAAAAGGAGATGATCCTTGAAAATAGGTAGACACAGAGTTATGGCACAACCATAGTGTGGTTAGAGGAAAATATCCTCTTTGGAAGCCTAAGATTAAGGGAAAGTACAAGAATAGGAGCTTAGTGTAGTTAATTAGGTTCTTAGTATTTTATTTTATGTTTTATTTGTTTGTATAGAGGTCTTCAGTTTTATTTTACACTCTTTCCTGGCTTTGGTTTACAGCCACCCCCAAACATACAAATATTTTGAAGGCATGGAATAGACTAACTGGTTAGCTAGGTAGCTCAGGATACTACAAGTATTCTATAACAGTTTTAGCATTCTTTGAGTGAGTTGCTTTCTGCCGACTCTTTTACAAGTTTATGATTATCAAGATCTCCTCATGATAGACGGAATGATGCTCTAGACTTTTTTTGGATTATGTAGGGAACCTTTCTAATAATGAGCCCTTTGGACACGCCTCTAACCAATAAAACCTACAGGCAATTGACCCCACCTGCCAGAATCCGTTGCCAGGATCCAAAGGCATTCATCCATCACATTCTAAAATAAAGCCCATAAGATTCCCAAAAGTATAAAATTGTAACCAGTAAAGAGTTTGTGAAACAAATTGAAAATGACCTTATGCAAGTTACAAAAAGCCATTAATCAATGTCATGTACACATGAAGCATTTGACCTTACTTGGCGATTCGTAGCGGTAACATGCTCAGCTGGAATCCGGATTTCAAGCGTAGGACCGTTTAAAGAGCTTTCTCCATTTTTTTCAGCTTGTGATGCTTTGTACTCCTTCCACAACTTTATCAGTTCTTGCATGCATTCGCCAACTTTATAAACAACAGAAGATACTTCAGCTTTACCTGAAACACTCCCAGATTTTAGAATATAATAGACATGCAAAGGAACCCTATCTAATACCTACATTGATCAAAAACAATCAACTTCCAATATATACAATAATGGCTCATAATGTGTTATGACAAATGAAATATGAAAGTGAGGAAAAAAAAATTTACAGACGATTGCACTTGCTGAAAGTCAATAATCAAAGAATAATATCTTAGAATTTTTTTATGAATATTAAAATTTTATAAAAGGCAAGAAAAGAGTAACTGATATGAAAAATTACAAACACCTAAAATTCCAGAAATGAGAACAATTGACACCCCCAATTGCCTTCAACCAATTGATAAAAAAAATTATAAAATAAAATAAAAACCCTTCAAATATGTATCAGCAGAAGAATCCTGTATTCTAAGTCTCGATCCTGCTGGTGCTTCACTAATGATACAACTTCAGACCAACCAGTCATAAGTCGTGTGAAAAAAAAGGCAAGATCATTGATGAGCAGTAGGTCTGTTATGAGAGCAATCAAAAATGAAATTCTACTTTATTTGAAAGAAATATGGAGACTACCAGTGAGACAAGGATCACCACTGACAGAAAGAAGTTAAGGAATTCATTAACTACATCAAAATATACCATTGAACCTGAAGCTACAAAAGAGAGGAGCACGGGAGTGTCATGTGTGTGTTTAATTTAAGAGAATTTTCTAAATGGCACCAATATTCAAAGGTCTCAATTGTTCAGAATTTTTTTTTTTTTTTAATATAAGTAATGAAAAATATATTTTAAAAGAAAACATACCAAGTACACTGGGGGTGTACTCAGGGAAAGTACAATTAATTCAGATTACAATGCTCAAATATATCTAAAAGAGTAATACATTGAGGAGAATGAAGAAAAAGGCTTTTATTCAAGGATAGTCTGCTCACGCCCCTCAAAACTTCTAGAATTCCATTCTAGCCAAAGACACCACATAATGCAATGTGGCACAGCCTTCCAAAAAGCTATGTTTATATGTCTGCAAAAAGAACCCTTCCAAGCTGCGAACATATCAATAACTCTCTTCAGCATCATCCATTGAGGTCCAAATAAACAAAATGCCATCGTCCACAGCTCAAAAGCTATAGGGCATTGAAGAAGAAAATTATTAAGATTTGCATAGACTTAGTGGGTTTTGAACCCATGACCTCACTCTTCAATATTCTTTTGAGAGAAGTGCGTGCCATTTGAGCTAAAGCTTATTGGTCTCCCTTGCGGAAGACTGAAGACTATAAATAGGTATTTGTTCTTCTTTAGTTTGAGTGGCTTTAAAGATCTTCTCCAAAGTACATTCTCTCATTGCTTAATATTTCCAAATTCTAGGATAGATATTTACATATCCTAGTTCTAAAAATAATTTAATTCAGCTAGTAAGGAAAGAAAAGGTATAATTTAAATATTGAAAGAATTATGGATGCTTAGAAAAAAAGAAATTTACTTTTTGGCTGAATTTTCAGGTTTCAATAACAATGAATTTGATAAAGATTTTTTCTCTCACTCCACAAACCACCTCCAAGACCCCCCTCCCCAAACAAAAACAGAAGGGAACAACATAGTTGATAACTCAGGATAAGCTTTACTGGAGCCGAATTTTTAGGTTTACTGGATAGCATCTCCCAAAGCGTCAACAGCTGCAATCAGAACTCAGATAATGCTGCGCATGCACACCCATTCACAAGGATGCGCATTCCCTCGTTTTGCAATATCATCACTAAGACAATTGTAATGATAGTAAATTATATTCCAAAAAGATAACAGATATGTATCAAACAATAGATATCAAGACTAGCACACAGAGGAAAAGCTTGCTTAGTATCATATGTATTCTAATTCTCAGATAAAATTAAATGCTAAAGCCCAAAGTAAAAACTAGAAGTACAGATATTAATGCAAATAAAATTATCACAACATGCAAGGCAATATTGGAGCTGCACAAATAAGAGTAACTTCTGTAGAAATTTGAATTCATTCACCAGCACACAAATTCTGTTACTAGAGTGAGTGAAAAGAAGTTCCATTCGACAAGACAGAACAAAGCAGATTACCTTGAGACCTGAAAAACATAACAAGGCAAACAAAATCAAAATGTGTTTAACCACCATGGGGAAAAAAAACAATATTAAGATTTCCATTAAACAATAATAAGTATCCATCAAAGAGAGTATACATGTAACATCATCTGCAAATAAATTAGGAAAATGAAGAAAAGCATTGTATTCACATCATTGATTTATATGGTTGAAGGGTTGACTTGACAAACAAGGTTTATTAACAAATTTAGATGCAATATTAATGTAATATTCGCATAATTGATTTATAAAAAACATAATGCCCACTTTTCTGAGGTTAAAATGTTGATTGACAAATGTGGTTTATTAGCAAATTTAGGTCCAATATTACAGTTCGTGCATGCATGAATGGATACGTAGAGCTCATTTTCACATACAATATTTAGGAATACAAAAGAAATTATTTAAAGATAAATAAGCTTGCAAGTAAGACAGCAACCAAGGAAAATAGTATGACACACCCTTCATTGTCTGGACCACGAGACCTAAAACGGTGCTCACGGTTTGCCACTTGAGGGCTGCCCCTTGACCGCTGCATCCTCTTACGTTGTTGAACTCCATAATTATAGACTTCCCTTTCCCTTTCAGTTGCCCCTTCCCCTTCTGCACATCCATCATCTGATTCTTTATCATCACACCTACGCTTTTCAGTTCTATCTCCTTCAATATCATTGCCTTCTTTCATCCTCTCTCTTGCTTCCCTATCAACATTTTTCCAGCTATCAAAATCTTTCTGCTTCTTCTGCTCTGATGCCGGATTTTCCTGCTCAGGCATTCTTAAAGATCCATCCCCTAATTCCTTCTCATTCTGAGAACTCTCCTTGTCTACTCCATTCCATGAGTCTCTCCTGGTATGATCCTTCTCTCTCTCCCTTAGCCTTTCCCTGTCTTTTGAAAAATCCTTCCTCTCCCACCTCTCTGCATCTCTTTCCTCCTTTGTTGATTCTTTGTACTCACTGCTGCTATTAGCGACTTGCATACCACTCCTGCGATCACTTCTATCCTTATCTCTTTCTCCCCAATCCCTATGCTTCACATCTTTCCTCTTTCTATCCTTATCTTTCAATTTCTCTTCACCCTTTGAATCAACTTTGTTTTCCCCAACAGCCTCATGAGCTTCCACATAATCCCTCTCTTCAGTTGCTGATCCTTCCTTTCCAGCCTCAATGGTGCCTTCTGAATTACCACGTGGACCAGTCCAAAAATTTAAATTAACTCCACTTGGGGCATCAGGATATCTTTTTCCCCTGTGGTGTTCTTTTGATTCTTTCCTATTCAAGTGACTATTTGCTGCACCATAACCATCCTTCTCCATCTTTGCATCACCTTTAGGATCATTATAACTTTCCCTATCATATCTTGTTTCCTTATTATCATCCCCTCTACTTTCAAATCTTACATCCTTTTCACTCTTTGCAATCACAGCGTCCCTCGTCACCCAATACGCCTCTCTCGTATCCGTCTTTAAATCTCGGTTCTCAAACTGTACATCTCTACTATCCTTGGAATCCCCCAACTCCAACCTGTTTTCAGGATGGTCTACATGTGAATCATTCAAAGGAGTTTGCATCCAATACGTTGAACGAAGAGGAGATCTTCTATCCGCATCACGAGGTTCATTCCGGGGAATCTTAGGCATCCGAGCATCTTGACCCATCTCATATGGGGAATGGTACTCACCTGAAACTGTAGATGACAACTTAGGGTAACCGCCCGAATCCTCATGTGGGTATTTCGAGGACGAGGAATGACCACTCTCTTCATGAGTTCTTTTAGGAACTCCACTCATAATGAATATCCAGTATAATTACACAAATCAATCTTTTATCCAACACAACAGCCAAAACTAAATCAGCTTCTCTTACTTCTCAAATATTCGGAGCATTTGATAATTACCACCTACAAGGAAAAAAATAATAAAAAAGGGTCTAATAAGGTCAAAACAACTTCACATTACAGTAAAAATCATTCACAATTAAACAAAAATTGCATGAATTGTAAACTCTTCAAGTTTTAATTTTTAGCTTCCGTTGTGACCAATCGACCTAAAACATTATACTACCGTACTTTTTTTTCTCAGAAAACAAACAGAGGAATAACGAATTCTCTTCAAGGATACCACTTACTCTCTCACAAAGAAAATTAAAAAAAGTTAAAAAAAACCTTTTTACACATTGTGGAAAACAAAACAATTGCCTAATAGAATCCCTTTACTAAGGTAGGGAAGCAGATACTTTTCATTCCAACTTCCGAGCTATTTTCTCGGTTGCCAAAAAGAGCATTAAACCAATTGAAATAGGAAGAAGAAAAATAAAAGGGACATTGTTAAAAGAAAATTTTAACCTTTTACTCTCAGATCTTCAAGAAGCTTATATACATATATATATATATATATATACACACACACACAAATAGAGAATGAATGAAACGGTATCGTTTAAGGCGCTTAGGGCAGAAGGAAACCCTAGAAAAAATGAATTGAAGAAGAAAGAGTGCGTGTAAGAGAGAGAGAGAGAGAGAGATTAGTGACCTTGTTTCTCGATCATCGGTCTCTGTGACTCTTTCTTTTCTTTCTGTCTTTGCGTGTTGTGTGTTTGTGAGTGCGAGCGCAGGACACAACATTTTTATCTGACCTTTTAATCCGACGCCGTTTCGGTTACAATGAGATGGCTGGATTCGGGTATAATTGAACCGTGCTTTGTGGGCAGACCATGACCAGAAAAAGGGTCCGGTTCCCAGTTTTTACCGGACCGGTTAGGGTCTGGTTTGAACCAGCTGATCCAATCCAATTTTTAGAACCAAGGGGCAAACTTCCACTTTCCTCTTTTCTTTTTCTTTTTGGCGTAAATGCACTTTTGGTCCCTACATTTTGAGGTCATTTCTATTTTGATCCCTACATTTTCATTTTACCACTTTTAGTCCCTAAACTAATTAACGTGTGACATTTAAGTCCTTATCGTTAGTCAACTAATAGGAAAAGCTGATGTGGCAGATGGAACACCCTATTAGCTGACGTGACGCTAATGTGGCACTGATGTGGCGATTAAAATATTAGTAAAATTAAAATAAATAAAAACCTTAAATCTAATTTAATTTTTAAAAAAAATATTACTTATCATTATTAATTTTCATAAGAACTCAAACCCAAATTACAAGAACACAAACCCAGATTACAAGAACACAAACCCAGCAACCAATAACTCAAACCCAAATTACAACAACACAAACGAAAAAAGAAAAAAAGAAAAAAAAAACAAAGATCAAACACAAACACAACCCAAATCACAACAACACAAATGAAAAAAAAAAAAAAAGAAACAGAGATCAAAAAATTTCTTTTTGTTCTTTAAATTGTTCTTCATTTTACATCTTGTTCTTCTTAAATCAAACCCAGCATCCAAGAACTCAAACTCATCACAAGAACACCAAAGAAAAGAAAAAACAAATTATCATCCGAAAAAGAACAACTCTCTTGGTCTCAAGACCCAAACAACATGACCACTCAAAATCAAGATCAACTCTCACGGTCTAAAGACCCAAATAGCATGAACCACAAGACAAAACCCAGTAAGACCCAAACAGAATGACCGATCTGACCGATCTGAAGAAGAGCGTCGCCGCTTCGATGGTGGAGGTGGACTCGCTGGGATCGGCAGAGGAGAGAGAGGCCGATCTCTAGAATGTTCTCTCTCTCTTAACCGAAGCTCATGGCTTCCATGGCAGAGCTTCGAACTTGCATCACCACCACCTCCTATGGTGATTCTATCTCTGAACCTAGCTCATTCTCTCTTTTTCTCTAATCTCGATCTTACTTGCCCTCTCAGCCTCCATGGCTGGAGCTTCAAACTTTGTAGATCGAAACCCCATAGTGAATCTTCAATCTCACCTTCTCTCGATACGGGTCTAAAGGGACTCATGGGATTGTTTTGGTGAATAGATTGAATGCTTTGCTACTGTGGTTTTTATTTGCAAATGGAATGGTAAGTCTAGGCAAATGCTTGTGCAAAATTTGTATGAGTGGCTTTGAAATTTGATGTGTTTGGTGTTTGTAGTGAAAATCTAGTGTTCACTTTAAAACTAAAAAAAGTAAAAATTTTGTTTGTTTTTTATTTGGATTTTAAATAAAGGAAAATTTTGTTGCTGGGTTTGCTCTTTGATTCTGAATTTGATGTCATTGCTGGGTTGCTCTTATGTTCTCAGATATCTGTAATTTTTTGTTTTTAATTTTTTATTTAATTAAAATTAATTTAAATGCTGATGTGGCATTTTTTAATTATTATTTTAATGTACCGTTAGCCACATCATCTTTTTCCGTCAGTTGGCTGACTGTAAGGACTTAAATGTCATGCATTAATTGGTTTAGGGACTAAAAGTGATAAAATGAAAATGTAGGGATCAAAATAGAAATGACCCCAAAATATAGAGACCAAAAGTGTATTTACGCCTTTCTTTTTTCTTCTTTTATAACTTACAAGCAGCTAATTTCAAAAAGAGTTTTAGACCAATCTAATCCAAAAACTCCACTTTGCTTCTATTTTAACTAATCTTTTATATATATATATATATATATATATATATAAGTCTATAAAATCCTAATTCAAAATGAAGACACAAGTAATACTCATTGAGCAAATACCACATGTAAAGATAATGTATGACAATCCAGTTGATTATCCAAAGGCAAAAGGGGTTCTCCATGGTTGGTTTAAGTCAGGAAAAATAGCAAGAAAGTGATTGTGGTGTTCCTTAAGGTAATTATGGAGGACTCTAATGATTTTTTGGATCTGACTTCAAGGGTCAAGGTCTTTATTTGGTCCTTTATGTCTGGAGGAAAGATATATATGTATATATACCTCTTTACTTTATTTCTATTTTATTTAAATATTTTTTTTCCTCTGTCTAAATATTAATATTTTTTCCCTTCATGTCGTTCTCCAATTTCAACAATTGTTCTTCTGAACTTCCAATCATATTCCATCAAGGTAACATTACTTTAACAAATTTTTTTTTCTCTCCATTTTTGCCACTATCTTTATTGCAAATATTGCTTGTATTTGTCTTTGATGTTGTTGTTGTTGTGATTTTTTAAGATAAGGAAAGTAGCGGAGGAGTCCACGGGATGCAGGAGCAGTGGGTGATGGGAGGTCAATTGAGATAGATGAAATGATCAATAGGTAAAGAGGGAGGCATTTTTTTTAAACACCCTAGCCAAGATGGCAAAAGAAGGACTGTTGGTTTTTAGGACATAATTGGTGCAAATGCGTGTGTAGCTACCTCTATAGCAAACTATGTGAAGAGGACCAATGATCTGAGGAGCCATAGCCATTGCATGGAATTACTGATGGTTGATTTGGTTGGTGATGGTGAATCAGAGAGAGATTAGGGAAAATATATAATAACAAAAAATGGGATACTGGGCTACAATAACTCAATATATTGAGTTATTGTTCATAAATTACTTTTTGACTAAAGCTTATTAAGCCTAATGTAAGAGCTTCTTAGGTGAGTTTAGCTACATTTTACCTCAAAATTTTTAGTTTTTTGAGCTTGGTGTGACATGTGAGTGCTCTAATAAGCACAATAATAATAAATAAATAACCTATTACACCCTAATGATGATATTATTTTAATGGGTTTAGCTTCCTTTTAGTATAGTGACATAGGTACGACACATCAAATCAAAGAGTTTGTTCTTCTAAATCTCGTAAATAATCTATGATTACTTCTATATTAAATGTTACTGCAATTTCTCTTTCAATGTATAAAATCAAAGAGTTTGTTGAAATATCATCTTCCATTTTTTTTATGAAACCTAATTTTGATAATATTTATAGTTTCAATGCTCACTTTGTAGTTGTAGTAGAAACTAAATGCAAGCAAAAGTATAACTACTCCATAAGCAAGTTGGTAGACTTTTAGTCTTCAAGGCCTCCTACCCATTGGCGTAATTCAAAAATACTTGACAAATTTTTGAAGTTTGAATGCCAAATTACATTATGCTCATATTGATGAAGTTCCATTTCTAACACTTTTTATTTATTTATTATTATTTGTGAAGTCTTGAGATTAAAACTTGTTTACAAACAAGCATATATTATTAAATCTAAAATATTCATGTGCCTCTTAAGGATCTACAGTCAATATAAGTACAAGTAACTATAGGCACAAATGCTCGCGACAAGTTTGGGTATCCTAGTAGGAAGTACGCCTCAGCCTAGGGTGGACTAGGTGGAGGGAGTAAATGGAGTTGGTACCTAGATTAGGTCTAGGAATCATGTATATAGTGCCCTTGTGGAAGGACTGATCTTTACCAAAACATGTGCCCGAAGCTTAGGTATGGAGATGGGAAGGTGTTAGGCACCTAACCCCACTCGACTTATAGATCAGCTCCATTCATTGTATTCCAAATCCTAGTCCCATCAAAGAGCTTTCTAACATGTCATTCTAGACTCACACACACTTGAACATACATCTAAGCATTTAACATGGCATTTCATCCCATTGCATCACATGGTATAGTCCTAACATTCACCTAATCTATTCATGTATTATCCAAAGGCAGCAGACATCAATCAAGGCAGCAACATTAATAAGGCAATAACATGTGATCATGGCATTCAATCAAACATATTCAACATCCAAGCAAGGCATCAAAGCCTTCAAACATCGATATCATTCATGTCACACCCGTTACTTAAAGAAAGATGCATACTCATATTTGTGTGCATGACTCACCTCACTTACCTTACTACATCATAGCACTTATGCATCAATGCATGTTCATGTTATTATTCAAGCATGTGAAACCCTAATCCTTAATCTAACAAATAAACCAAAAGAACATGTTATCTCACTGACCTAAAGACCTAAACATACAAAACTAAACCAAACAAGAACAAAACATATGAAAGAAACTGATCAAAGAAAATAAAACTAGAAGAACCCTAATTTTGATTTTCTAGACACGAGCATACGTGCGTATGCATAGGGTATGCGTGCGCATCCCATGTGCATGTGTACGCATGCATGAAGCATATGCGCGCATATACGCCTAAAAACACAAACCAAAAAAACACAGAACAAATAATTAAAACTGGTAATCTAACAGCCTATCATGCTGCTAATATGAAAACTAAACAACCTAAACTAACAACAAAGATATTAAAGCAATATAATACAAAAGAAAATTTAAAAAAAAAAAAAGAAAAAAAGAAAAAGAAAATGAAGAGACAAAGTTTGAACCTTTACCTCAACACTAAAACTCTTTTAGAGCTTTGATTTGACCATTTCCCTCAGTCAATCTAATCAAGAACAAAACCAAGAAAACTAGTAAGCTTAAAAACTCAAAGGTCAAGACCAAAATAGGTCCCAACCAAATAAACTTTAACTTGAGGATGTTTTAGTATAAAAACTCTCTCTTTGATTCACTATTTTCTAGTGAATTCGGCGTATATCAGAAAAAGAGCCTTTGGGGCCTTTTATAGTGATCATATAGGGGTATATGGCGGCTCTCAGAAGATGTGGGATTCACTCTACACAATTTTATGTCCAAAAACTTTCGTTATAGGAATTCTAAAATCCTACATGCGTGCACATACTCGAGGCATGCATGTGCATGCTCCATGTATGCGTATGGATACTTAGAGGCATGCATGTGCTTACGCGTGTATGCGTACACATGCTTAGGGTTTGCCTTGCACATTTTCTTTACCAAAATCATCCTTCAAGTCAAAGTTTCGCAAGATTAGGCCCTAAATCAATTCTGGGCCTTTGAGTGATGTCGTTATTAGAGAATGGAGACTTGGATTTTAAGGGGTACAAAATGAGATGTCTATAGTAACTTCACAGCATAATCATTAAACCAATGATTTAATTCCTATTATCGAAAATTTATTATAGCATAAAAAATGTTTACTCGATAATAATACTCAATTGTATAGTCATCTTGTTGACGACAAGCTTGACATTGTCTCTTAGCATAATGAACGTTCAAATTTGGGATGTATATTGCATGCCACACAAAATGATACCACATTGGTAAGTAAATCATCACATCCATCATCTTTGAAATTTTGGATGGTTTCTTTAGCATATGAAACAAGATACATATCATTTAAAAGGCCTTGATTAGCACTACAAAGCTTGAAAAAGTATATAATCTCCTAAATTTCTTTCATGAGATGCAACATGAACACAACTTCAAATAAAGTCAATGCCTCTTAATCTGAGTCCACTTCTCATTTTGAAGGAATAGCTCCTTTATTAATGATTTTGAGTAAAACTACACATGTACTTAACATTTTTATTAAGATAGAAACCGACCCAAAGTAAGAACTCCAACGAGAATCAATAACTTGTTGTAAAGTGCAAATTTGATTAAGTCCATCAAGTTCATCACTTTGATTAAGTTCATTAAATCCATCAAGTTCATCAATACCAACTATATATTCAACTTCATCATCTTTTGGCAACTTCTAATTGCTCATTATGTTTATATAAAGCACTAATAACATTGAAAATTGAAGTCAATTTAGTAAAAAAAAATTGTGACAAATGTTGATAACTTCTCATGCCAATTGCAAGCTACATGTGAAAGAGTAAATGTAGTGAGCATATGGACAATCCTTTTGAAATCGAAGCTTGTAATCTTTTTTGTTGGGTATACACATGTGAGTGAAGTCTCACATTGAATAATAATGAGAAGAATGAGTAGTTAATATAACATAATTGAGTACATACTCATTGGGCTTAGGCCTTTTATGTTAAATTGTGTTTCTATATGTTGTATTAATTATTCTAGGAAGCTCCCCAAGGTGTTTATTCAAGGTGTTTATATTAGTGTGTTGTATTATTGCCTTTAAATATTTTGAATGTATAAACTATGATGAGATAATAACAAATATATCACACTTTTTAGGGCTTATGCCACAATGTTAGCAACATAAACAAGCCCCCCCCCCCCCCCCCCCCCCAACTCGGCTGTGTTTGTGAACAAACCTTCATCAACAATTATGCATCATTTTGCATCCCAAATTTAGATAAAGGAAGGGTAAATAAATTAGTTTTGCATACATAGTTGTAGTAGACAAAGATGTATTTCTTTATAAATTTGAACATGCTTATCATATAAAGCCATTTAATATATAGCTTGACATTGAAATAATAATGTAAACTCATAAAACTTATCCCTGAGGATTTACTTTTGAATAATGTTATAGATACAAACTATTTTACAAACTGTTGATGTAGTGAGTAATTATAAATAAATGAAAAATTAATATTAATGATGGACTTAGATGAAAACCAACAAGAGGTTGGCCATATTAACATTTTGTAAAAATGTTGTAAAATAGTTTATAGTTGTTGCATAACTCTTCACTTTTTTTTTTTTTTGGAGAATGATATCTCTTCACTTTTTGTTGCATAACTCTTCACTTTTTAATGATAGTTTCCCTTCAAGGAAACAGATTGATTCTCTCTAAGGAAACAGATTGTTTCTCTCTTATGTTGTGCTTTGTCTATTTGTGAGGTATCACACATAACATCTATTGAAATGTCAAATACCTTCCGGCATAAGTTCTCACAGTGGATGTCTAGTCTGTCTAGATGAGCAGCTGAATAAAAAAATAAAACCACATTAGATTTAACCACATTAGATTTTTTTGGTTTCCAGAAAAGAGTATCTAATGTTTCAGATATATGCAACAACACACTCACAATATGTGAGCCCTCAACCTAGGGATGGAGGCAGCAAAGCTAACACGGTAAACTTTCAAATCTTCGAGACTTTGACCACACTTGCTTATGCCCCCATTTGAGCTCTAAATTAAATTTTCTCTTATTGCGATGATCTTAGCCACATAATAACTAGATTTGACTGTATAGAACTCATTATTGGAATGTGACCAAAACATAGCATCATTTGATTGTTTTAATGATCCTATTTTTGATAATTTACAATACTATATTATAACCTCAGCATAAATACCAGAAAAAGCATCTGAGTTGCCGTTTACATAGCCAAAAATATACAAAAAAAAAAAAAAAAGAATAAAAAAAAAAATCTAAAGGTGCCGTTTGCTTTCAGCTGGGATCCTGAATTCTCTCATTGTGTAAGAGTCAAAGACGCATGAGTTTGGTCAGCAGAAATCTACTGGGTTGTCACACTCTTTGCAAGGTTCCGAGGCTGATCAACATTGAACCCCCTCAAGACAGTGAGATGATATGCTAGCAACTGCACCCAGAAAGGATGAGAATCAGAACTAATTACATATCAAGCTTGCTTGATGCAAAGCAGAAAAAAAAAATGCTGGTAAAATTGGCAAGAACGAAGAAATATACAAGAAAATATAGAACTGTCAACAATTGTGGATGGAAAAGTAGTAATACAATTCCATATTTTCTTCTCTATTGCTGTATCTTTTGGTAAATAAAATGGTATATGAACTATGAAGGCATTGCATTCAAAGACAAACCTCTGAAGATTGAAGAAAAAGAATGTCATAGATGCATTGTACATGTATTCCGAAAAAGCAAATTCTTTAGAGCTAGAAATTCTAAGTCACATGTGTCTTGTCATTCTTAAACTTTTAAGAGTTATTGCAACCTAAATACATTCAAAAACATGTGCACAGCACTGACTCGCAAGGGAAAAGATTGACATCCAAAGAAGATAGCATAAATGACGAATGAAAAGTGTAGATGCATACAATGAGTAAAACCAATTATGCTATGGCCCCAGTTGCTAGGACACTCTACACATGGTTATTGAACTAACTACTTATATCTAATGGTCCGTTTGGATTAAGGGAGAGAGAAGGAGAGTAGAGTAGAGTAGATTTGGCCTAGAATTAGCCTATTTTTAGCCAACTCTACTCTACTCCCCTCCACTCCTCCTCCTTCCCCCCTCAATCCAAATAGGCCCTAAATGTTTATCATTACTACCCTCACATAAATGATTAGGATTCAAGTCTATGACATCAGTAGAAATTAACCGACAAACTCTAATTTCAGATTGCAGGAAAAGATAAAAAGTAAATATGCTGAAAACTTGCAGGAAGCATACCTGTAAGGGGATTATATTAACAACAGGTTGAAGACAATCCTCAACCTGTGGAACCTCAATTGCGCGACAAGATTCCCCAGGGCACACTGCAGCAGCATCTCCTTTTGAACACATCACTATTAGCCGACCTTTGCGGGCATGAAGTTGCTGAATTACAGACTGCTGCTTGCTGTCAACAAAAGAAAGATGTCAGTATGAAACTAAGAATTTTGGGTGAAATAGATGCTCCTATGATAGAACTCTAACCTGAAGCAAGCATCACGAGTAGCAATCACAACAATAGGGAGATTTTCATCAACTAGAGCCAAAGGACCATGTTTCATTTCACCCGCAAGTATTCCTTCACTATGCATAAGAGCCACTTCCTTTACTTTCAAAGCACCCTCCAGGGCAGTTGCATAATTGTATCCTCTCCCAAACACAAGGAGTGACTGCTCAGCAATCAATAGTTTTGCAAGATCCTTCATTTCCTGATCAAGCTGCAACACCTCTCTGACTTTGTCTGCAAAACAAACGAGAGAATTTATTTTTTGATCATTGGCCTACTTCTTTGAAAAAGACACTACATCCCAAAGTAATGTTAAAGAGAGAAGCTGAGTACTTACTTGGCAAGTCAATCAGACCGTCTATTGTAGCTTCTCTTTTGGCTTCATTGGAAATGGTATCACCTCCAATTGCTAGCGCTAACATGGCCATCACTACTATTTGACTTGTGTATGCCTATTAAAGGTAGTGATAACATTAAAAACTGACAACATAAACAACCAAAATAAAATTTGTATGATTACAATATTACCTTGGTACTTGCCACACCAATCTCAGCACCAGCATTTATATGAACGCCACAATGCGTATGCCTGGCTATTGCACTACCGACAGTGTTTGTTATGCCAACGCATAATGCACCATTTTCTAAAGCATATTCCAATGCAAGTAAAGTATCTGCAGTTTCACCAGATTGACTAACAAAAACAGCTGTGTCTTCTCGATAAATTGGTCCTTGCCGATCCAAGAGATCACTAGCAACTTCCATTGTAACAGGGACACCTGTAAATTTTCATATAAAACAAACAAGAAAAAAAAGTTAAAAAAAAAATAACGGAGTTTATAATCTGCAAAACCTTACTGACAGTCACAAAGTAATACCAGAAAGTTCTTCCAAGATGGGTCTTGCAGCTAGAGCAGCATTATAGCTTGTTCCACAACCAATGAAAACTATCCGCCTGCTACGCCTAATTGTTTTAAGGTGATCTTTCAACCCACCCAAAAGAACTGTCTTGGCTTTGTGGGAGCCTCCATGAATTAGCCTCCCCCTCATTGTGGTTGTCAGAGATTCCGGCTGTTCGTGAATTTCTTTCTGCATATAATGCTCATACTTTCCTTTATTTATTTGCTCAACCTCCATCTCAAGAACAGATAATGCACGTTGCACAGAAGCAGGCCTAGAAAAGGAACCGCCATGTTTTCCCTTGTCACTATCGAACTTCAGGATTGTTACCCCTCCATCCTGAAGCAAACAGCATCACAAGAGCAATTGACAATTACAAATTTATATGACACCTTAAGTTTTGACATCAATATTAACGAAATTAGAAACAGAATTAGTCTCCATAATGTCTTTAATATGGCAACAATACATATAGCAATATTACGGCAAAGAAATGCTTGTGGGTCCTATTTTTTCCTTTTTCTCTCATGACCTAAATAGGTTTCCAGTCCACTGAGTAAAAGATTCATAGAAAAGCGGCCATAAGACTACATGTAAGCCATCTATTTGTTGAAGGAAAGGTGGAATCAACAGTTTGATCTGCCTTCGCTCTGCCAGATTGGAGTTGGGCAGCTCCCAGTGACATCTTTTTTTGATAAATGAAATTAGAAGGTGCTACAGAAGTTATATTTGGCCAATATATTGAGCCTATGCGTATGCGTAGAGAGCGAGAGGATGAAATAATGCAAAATTTGGCCAATATATTGAGCCTATGCATATGCGTAGAGAGAGAGAGAGGATGAAATAATGCAAAGGATACGTTGGGTGTATTAATTATCTTCCAAAGGGCCAAAATTTCAGTCACTATAGATAAATATGAATTTTTTTATCTGCCAAAATCACAAAACATATATATACAATACAGGAATAAGGCACTAGCCAAGCCCAAAAGACAAGTGGGAAAACTCGTAAAGTACATAACATACACAATAAAATGATTAAAATGAAGTACCGTACCTTAAGATGAACTACTTCACCATCCTCAATAACCAAAACTTTCTTTGTGTGTTCAACAACAGCATTGGCATCACTGGATAAGAAAAGTTCTTTGGGATGATCATTCTTTGAGAGGAATTTTTCATCATGAAATGCTGATGCATTGTTCATGTTTTCTGTTAAATCCTGTGATAACAGCCGTGATGGACAGCCAGAGAAAAATAAATCAAATCAGACAGAAGGAAGGTTACATTTAATTTATGCACAAAATGCAGGAGATTCATAACCAAAAAAGTGTTTGCTAAGTTACACAAGCGCTCCATAAGTTTTAAACCCTAGACTTCATCCTCTACCTCATTCTTAAGACGGGAGAAACAAACATTTGAGCTAAAGCTACAAAAGAGTTCATAACAAGGATTTGGTGGCATAAAATCATACTAAAAGCTTAAATCTTTTCACATTTATTCTTGTATAACATCAACTTACTTTGACACCAAGGAGCAATGGACTGCCACGTTTGCAAGCAATCAATTCATTTGGATAGTGCCGGCTTTTAAAAATAAGAGCATAGGCTCCTTCAAGATGCCTCATAACTTCAAGCACCACTTGACTAAATGTGACAGTCTGATCACCTGCAACATAAATGATCAAATGCTCTAAGCTAATGTCACTTTAATTATGCTTTAAAATTCAAAAAAAATTGGAGAAAAAAAAAAAAAAAAAAACCTTCAGAAAAACACCAGCAATAAAATTATAAAAAAACACCACATCCTGAGAAACATCAGTACAAGTAAAACATCATTATTGGGTTAACTAATGTCAGTGAAGAGAAAAAAGTATGGTGCTTTCATTCAAAAAGATAATATATGGCCTTAGATAAGTTATTTGACTCGAGCATTTTATAGTTATTTGACTAAATGAATTCCTATCAGACAAAAGCATTTGCTACATAACTAGTTTACTACTAGTGGGTTATAGTCATTTCCCTATGAAAAGTGAAATTAGTTTTCAGTCAGCTTCATATAAAGAGTGAGGCTGCCATTTTGCTCCTCCAATTTCGCTAAAATTTCATGTTAGACAAGAGCCTCCATCAGCCATAAGGGTGAGAGAAACACCAAACATGCTTAGAAGAGGGGCCCACTTTATAGCACAAGATCTATGCAATGTACATGTATGTACATAGCTACCACATACAAAAGTGCATGTCTTTTGCTAATTATAGTCATGCATATATGCAGATGTATAATATGTTTTCATCAACATGAATGAAAGAGTTGTAAATAGAAAGATAATGTTATAATCTACCCAGAAATCTCCATTGATATTCTAGAGCTATTTTACTACTTCATCGGCAAAGTAGCCGTACTAAATGAGTTTCTTAAAATTCACAAAAGCACTTTTCTATTATTTAAGCTAGCAAACAGACTTTATTCACAAGTTAAGGTCACCTTCTTCATTTGCTTTGTCAAAAACAAATTTGGCAAGCTTTGGAATTACTTCTGTGTCTGTTTCAGATTCAAATGTGAACCCATGTCGGACTAGAGTTTCCTTTAAGACCTGAAGATATAAAATATAAGAAAATAACTCAGCGAAAGCCCATAGATAAGTTTACATATGCAAATTGAAAATGCTGTTTCTTTAAATTGAATACAATTCTAAAGAAAAAAAAATCTGCATGAACATTGTTGTTGTTATTACAAAAGCACATGCATTATCTACTCCACAACCACAATGACTACTGTCTCAACTCTCAATCACATGGCTAACATGTACTGCACAGCTACCATCACAACAACCAAGTACTCTACAGTAATAACCACTATGTGTTGCTCTAGCAATCATTCGACTGCCTCAATGCCACTGTAACCTCCTCCACCACCATCCAACAACCAGGGTTCAATATCCTGCATTGATGGCACACCTGTTGGACTCACACACAATCCCCATCACCTTTTTGACACCATGCTCACACAAGCTATCCCAAATTAAGTAAATACTTATTATTACCAAACCATTGATGAAAAGCATTTCCAAATGTGTCAAAAAACTAAAACCCAAGAAAAGCAACAGTTTTTTATAGAACCTAAAAACCATGAACAAATCTAGAAATGGCTTACATGGACTTGAGAAACGCTTCTCATATGGAATCTAGTATAACTGGAGTAAGATTTTATAAATCAAAATATGAATCAGGAAAAAAAAAATTGACCTAATTAAGGACGTGTAAAATGAACACTATATCCATTTGCAACAGTTTGATCCTCACCAAACAGGCTACAAGCATAACCTCACAAAGTAATAGCAAAAGCAAAAGTAATATAATATGCTACTTATATTACTTAGCCATTCTTTGGTAGAGACTCAAGCCAAGTCCAAGACCAGCAGCAAAAAATGCTGCCTACTCCCATGAGAATTATAGAATTGAGAGAACACATCAGTCAAGTAGAATGCATCTTAGAGGAGTATTATTACCAAAAAAGATCTGTAAGGGAATTAAAAATAATAAAGAAAGGAAACATCTTGCTGCAAAAATATTAAGCAAACCTCATAGTTAGTAATAACCCCGTTATGAACAACCAAGAAGTCATTTCCATCACCAGAGCTTTGAGGATGGCTGTTCCTCTGAGCTGGCTCTCCATGGGTTGCCCACCGGGTGTGCGCTATGCCAGCATGGACAGAAAATGATTCATCCAAATTCAAATCTGTTTCAGCAACCTCTGAAAATACCAAAATCACCATTAGTTATATATATATATATACATATATATTGATAAGTACGTTTTTGCCCCAAGGGCCTCAGGAAGGGGAGATTCTAGTGACATATGCTTCATGGGGCGTTGCCCCCAACCTATTATGTTATCCTTTAGAGTTACCCTTAGTTCTACATTCAATCATGTTAAAGAAAATATAACAAACTAGATTGGTCCATTTTATTGTCGAATACACATGAGCTTCTTGACTAACTTATTCTTTTCCCATATAAAGTAAACAACACAACTAAAAAATTTTCCCCCTTCACAAATCTATGCTATATATTGAACAAATAAATTATAGTTGAAATTATATTATTTGAGTTAATTAGATGGTATGGTTTTCTTTGTTGATAAATTATTTAGATAGAATGAAATTCATTTATGAACCTAAAAAACTAGATTTACCAAAGTTGTATTTTAAAAAATTATACATAATTTTTACCACAAAATGGACTATTTATATATCAATAAATTATAAAGGCTAATTTGCTATCTTAGGAACCTATTTAGAAAATTACACAATCTAGTATCAAGTTTATATATGAATAATTTTATGTATTTATACATATAAATATACGGGATTTTTTTTTTTGTTGAAGAAAATAAACATATAGAATATTAAGTTAAGTTAAAATTGCAATTGCTTATCCTCGGTCGAGCATAGCAGCCACTTATGATATTAAGTATATTCAAATAAAGCCTCATATTTTCATTATAAAAAAAAAGTCACATAATCACGAACTTGTTCACAAACACATTATTATGTTTAAACTCAACTGATTTAATAGTCAAACCTAAAATTGGATTTGACACTTGTTTGCTAAACACACAAACGTAAACAAATTTTTTCCAGAAATTTTTAAAAAGTAAATTGAACCCCCCACCCCAAAAAAGGAAAAAGAAAAAGAAAAAAAAGTCAAGGAACAACTACAAAAAAAGAAATGAGAGTGCATTACAAACAGAAGATTGAGACCCTGACCCTCCATGGCCCACATCCCAAAAAGTTGAATTAGATCAGATGTTAAACGTTTTTAACATTTTGAAAGAGAAAATCCATGTTTATTATAACAAATGAATAAATCCAACAATTTCTCTCCACCAATTTTATTGTAGAAATTTGGGTGTGTCAGTAAGTATTGTCAATTGGATGTGTTGTTGATGACAAATACATCACTATTCCCCACCAATCATATCTAGAGACAAAACAATATAATACACAGTTTCATCGGTGAAAAAACATTTGAAACTGTAAAAATCATTAATTAAAAATCAGACAGAATTCTCGGAAATTAAACAGAGTATCAAAATCAATCAAAACCCAAAAAGGAAAGGAAAAAAAAATCAGAGACAGAGAGAGAAGGGACCTTGATAGACGGATTTGACAAGGGACTCGATGTTGCCCTCTCTGCGAAAAACGAGAGGGGGCTGAGAGACGGTGGAACTGTGGGAGGAAGACGATGATGGAATTGGATCGGAGGAATTTGAATCGATGGCGATCCCAGCAGAATCGTACCCTCTGTATTCCAAACGGCGGAGGCCATTGAAGAGAACCTGAAGAATATACCTCCTCTCTTTATTCACATTGTAATTCAAATATGCAAATATTCCACACATTCTTTTTCTCCTTCTGTCTCTTCTTCTTCTCTCTCTTCTTCTTCTTCTGCGAAATTTAAAAAGAGAGAGGGAGGAGTGGACCGGTTGGTCAAATTTGACTTTCTGACTTTCTTTCTTTCTTTTTTTGGGTTCTTCAAGAAATAATTATGGGATTTTTTTTTTTTATAAGAGAAAAATGGGATTAGTTGGTTGGGTTTCAGTTTTTCAGTCAGTTACAAATCGGGTTGAGCTAAGAGATTCCGCTTAATATTGTTTTAGTAATATTGTTTTTATTTTTTAAAAATATCAATAGATAAAAAAATATATAAAAATATGAATAATATTATTTAAAAATTACAAATATATGTTTATCAAACCATTCAAAGATTTGATTTGAGAATTCCTTTTAAAATAAAATTTAAATAAAGTCCTATAGAAAAAAAAAAATTTAAATAAAGGATAATTGTGTAATTTGAATGTGCATCATAACTTGCTGTTGTGGCACTACATGATTAGCCTCAATACCAAAGTCATACGTGTTTTTCTGGATTTATTGGCTCAACTGGGCCTGCCTGCGTACACAACCTGTAGGCAAGCACTTTTTTGTTTTTTTTTTTAAATATTTATGTAATAATAATAATAATAATAATAATTAATAATAGAGAGTGCAAAGGGAGGGGGACATGGTCATTTGGGGGAAATTTTCAAATTTGGGTAGTTTCCTGACCTTTTCCCGGGCCTTCACGTGTAGTTAAGGAAGGATACATATCTTGTCTTGTATAGAAAATACAGAAGGAAGGATATCTATCTTCTATTTATTTATCTATCTTTTTGTTTAGAAGATATTTATCTATCTATCTATCTATGACAATTGTAGGAATATTGGGCCTAGGAGTTCGTTATATGTTTGGGTATTGGGCCCATGGCCCAAGCCAATGATATGGTCTTGTCCGAGGAGGGAGAATTTTTGTCAGAAGACTATGTTAGCAAATAAAAGAATCAGTTTTTGGCCTTATAGACTTAGTGGGATTCGCCAAGGATAAATGACTCCTCGGCCGACCAAAGCCAAGGTCAGGAGAAATGGCTTGCTAATGCAGAAGAACCTCCCAAGAAGCTCTATTGATACGAATAAACATTGCAGAGACAATATACCGGGAGAATTCCTAAAATATCTTAGGGAGAAAGGTGCTACCACCGCATTTAATGTTTTGCAACTAATTTCCTGGTAGCATTAACATGAAGAAGACTCCTGAACAGTGCACAGACAGCTGCCTTAAAGCATACAAGATCAGAGAGGGTTTCTGATGTGACAGGCACTCAAGTGATGACTCAAGTGATCAACAAGTGTAGGATCAGGATGCTTTAGAAGAGACTATATAAGGGGAGAGACCCTTCTAGGAATAGGGGATCGAAAAATCAGAAAGAAGAACAAGCGAGAAAGATACTACTAAAAAGTCAAACTTATAATAGGAATTTAAGAACAATATATAAGATCAGACATCCTCAGACTTTGCCGAGGACGAGTTTTCTTCAATATAACCTTGCTCCTTTTTATTCTCTTATCCTCTGAACTCTTCTTGTGTTTTGCTTGATCAACTAAAACCCAGTTTTTCCAACCCACTCTCTATAAATTTATTGTTTTGGGCTTGTTGGGCTTGAGTCCATCCACGTAGTAGGCTACGAGTTCAAATCTGGTCCTCACAATTGGCGCTATCTGTGGGAACTACTAGTGCTGTAGTAAAGTCAGTGCAGAACGATAGCAGATTTGGGTCCACATCAAACAGAGTCTATAGGGCCTCAGCGTCAAGATCATTTCCATGATCTTAAACGACAAAGAGACCAAGAGGGAAATGTACATACTACCCATACTAGTGGAAGCCAAGCTAGGGGTAAAAAGCCATGTCTCTTAGGAGGAGAATACCAGAAACATGCAGAGAGAGATTGACCACCTAAGAAGAAGCCTACGTCATGAACGACGAAAGAGAGCCCCATCCAATCCTGATTTCCCTTCTAATGACGAGGAAGATAAGAGTTATAGGCGTAGATCGAGGATTCTCCCCAGCAAGTCTTTCTCATACGAAAAGGACTACCATCGCAAGCGCAAGTGGAGGAATTTTCCCTCAGTTGGCTTGGGAAACGATGCTATGAGTAGAGCACTCAACCAAATTTTCAGGTCACCTTTCACACGTTGGATTGAAGAAGGGAAACTTCCTCAGTGGTTTTCACAGCTGATGTTCACCATGTACAACGGTAAAACGGACCCTGTAGAACATATTAGTCATTTCAATCAAAGGATGGCTGTACACTCCAACAACGAGCCTCTGATGTTTAAGGTATTCCCGTCCAGCTTGGGGCCTGTAGCGATAAGGTGGTTTAATAATCTGAGGGCAGGCTCCATTGATTCCTTTAAGGAACTCACCCAACATTTAGGTCTTGCTTTATCACGTGTAGTAGGGTTCCTCGGCCTTTAGCTTCCTTATTGTCTTTATCCATGAAGGAAGGGGAAACTCTAAAATCATATTCAGATAGATACTAGGAGATGTTTAATGAGATAGATAGTGATTTTAATGACGTTGCCATCAGTACTTTTAAGCTCAGCCTACCTTTTGATCACAGCTTGAGGAAGTCTTTGATGGGGAAGCCTGTCACCAGCATACGCCAACTCATGGATCGGATTGACAAGTATAAGAGGGTTGAAGAAGACCAGCAGCAAGACAAGGGAAATGGCAAGGTTATCCCTCAGGAGAGGAAGGATTTCAGGTCGGATCGTTACAACAATAACAGGCCTCGAAAAGATTTTGCTGGACAATCTGAGCCTGCAGCTTCGCAGGTAGTAAAAACTGTGTTCAGAGATCCTATGCACCAAGTCTTGGAGAAGATCAAGAACGAGCCATATTTCAAATGGCCGAGCAAGATGAGTGGAGATCCTTTGAGGCGTAACCAAAGTCTCCATTGCCAATACCACAAAGAGCGGAGGCATACCATCGAGGACTGCCGAACACTGTGGAATTATTTGGAGCAACTGCTCAAGGAGGAAAAATTACAGCATCCCTTGTGCCACCCCAACGGACGAGGTGACTAGTCAAGGCTCAAGGCTCAAAGGAATGTCCCCTCAAGGCTCCCAATAGGCACGATCAATGTCATCTTTACTACGCCTGGGAGGACTGGATCACAGCCCTTTAGGGTGATGTTTGTAGCTTGGCTGCTTGCCAAGGACACTAATCCTGGGCCGAAGAGGGCTAAAGTAGAAATTTAACCAACGCTGAGCTTCTCGGATGAAGATAAGGTAGGAACTATTCAGCCACATGATGATGTCTTGGTGGTAATCCTCAGAATAGGTGGGTATGATGTGAAAAAGGTGCTGGTAGATCAAGGCAGTGGGACGAAGATTATGTATCCTGATTTGTACAATGGGGCTGAACTTAAAGCCTGAGGATCTGACAGACTACGATTCTCCCTTAGTAAGTTTTAATGGAAAGATTGTCATTCCAAAAGGGCAGATTAGGTTACCTGTGCAGGTAGGCTCAGAAGTGGTTGAGGTGGATTTCATTGTAGTTGATGCCTTCTCCCCCTACATGGCCATAGTCGCCAGACCCTGGCTTCATGCTCTAGGAGCTATTCCTTCAACCTTGCATCAGAAGGTGAAGTATCCATTAGGAGATAGGATTGAGGAGTTGATAGGGAACCAATCCATGGCCAGATAGTGCCTTGTGTCTGCAATTTTACATAAGATAGCAATTGAGTCATCGGACACAGTTAAAGAAGATTTATAGCAATCAAAGCCTATTGAATTACCTGTTGAAGGATCAGCCGGGGAGGCTAAATGTGAGGATCTTAAGAGGTTTACAATAGGGGATGATCTGGAGAAGTTTTTTCAAGTCGGAGCTCAGCTACCACCTCAGGAAAAAGGGAAGTTGATAGAATTTCTTAAGAAGAACATTAATGTGTTCGCCTGGAACGCCTACGAGGCTTCGGGGGTGGATCCGACTTTCATCTGCCATCATCTGAATGTCAATCCATTTGTTACTCCCAAGAAGCAACCTCCTCGGTGTTCATCTAAGGAATATTCTAACACCGTCAAGGACGAGGTGACGAAACTTAAGCAGGCTAGGGCTATTAAGGAGGTCTTCTACCCCGAATGGCTAGCTAATATAGTGGTAGTAAAGAAGAAGAATGGGAAATGGCGCATGTGTGTAGACTTTACGGACTTGAACAAAGCCTGCCCAAATGACCCTTTCCCTATGCCCCGGATTGACTAGCTGGTGGATGCGACGGTAGGCCATCATCAGATGAGCTTTTTAAACGCTTTTCAGGGGTACCATCAAATACCTTTGGCAACGGATGATCAAGAGAAGACGGCTTTTGTCACTCCTACTGGGAATTATCATTATAAGGTAATGCCCTTTGGTTTGAAGAATGCAGGGGCTACCTATCAGAGGATGATGATAAGGATGTTTAAGCCTCAGTTAGGAAAAAACATCGAAATTTACATCAATGATATGGTGGTGAAAAGTAAGGTAGCATTTGATCATATTAATGACCTTAGAGACATTTTTGATATCTTGAGGAAGCATAAACTTCAACTCAATGCCTTCAAATGCTCTTTTAAGGTCGGGTCAGGGAAATTCTTGTGCTATATGGTCACGCACTGTGGAATTGAAGTCAATCATGACCAAATAAGGGCAATTAACAATCTGCAACTACCTCGGAATCCCAAAGAAGTTCAGAGGCTTACAGGGATGACCGCCGCTCTAAACCGATTCATCTCTCGATTAGCAAACAGATGCAGGCCTTTCTTTAAGTTATTGAATAAGTGGAAGGGATTTGAATGGACCGAGGAGTGCGCCTTAGCTTTCCAGCAATTGAAAGAATATTTGTCCCAGCCACCTATCATGTTTAGGCCTGAGGTGGATGAGGTATTGTTTGCCTATATTGCAGTGGCCTCACATGCGGTCAGTATGGTATTAATACAGGATGATAATGGAGTACAAAGACCGGTTTATTATGTGAGCAAATCCCTACATGAAGCCGAGGTGCGTTACTTACCTTTGGTAAAGGCTATTTTGGCCGTGGTGCATTCAACACGCAAGCTTCCCCATTTTTTTTAGTCACACACAATAGTTGTCCTAACCCAACTCCTACTTAGATCTTTACTTCGGAGTGCTGATTACACAGGTAGAATTGCAAAATGGGGCACGATTCTAGGGGCTTTTGACATCAAGTATATGCCTCGCACCTCGGTCAAGGGTCAGGTCCTCGCGGATCTGGTAGCCCAGTTTACTAAAATCCCAATAGAAGAGAAGATAGATGAGCAAAACATGGATGAAAAATCAGTTGGAGTAATCTCCATTCAAGAGCCTTTACACTGGAAGGTCTACGTTGATGGAGCAGCAAACCACAGGGGATCTGGTTTAGGACTAGTCTTGATATCTCCGGAGAAAATCACGATTGAAAAATCTTTAAGGTTAGGCTTTTTAGCTACAAACAATGAAGCTGAATACGAAACTCTATTAGTAGGGATGATCATGGTCCAGAAGCTGGGGGGAAAGGCAGTGGAAATTTTCTTTGATTCAAGGGTGGTGGCAGGCCAAGTGCAAGGAGAGCTGGAAGCCAGAGATCTTAGGATGCAGGAATACTTGAGTCAGGTTAGACATTTACAATCTGGGTTTGAGTCTTTTGACTTATCGCAAATTCCTAGAAGTAGAAATACTCATGCAGACTCTCTTGCCACATTAGCAACGTCCTCAGAACAAAGCCTACCTCGAGTAATTCTTGTTGAAGATCTACTTAATCCCACTGAAGGGAAAAGAAGTATGGTTCATGTCCATCAAGTGAGGGTGGGTCCTAGCTGGATGGACCCTATTGTATTGTTCCTCAAAGATAACGTTTTGCCTGAAGACAAGTCCGAGGCTAACAAAATACGAAGAAAAGCTCCTCGGTTTTGGCTATTCGAGGATTAGAAGTTGTATAAGAGGTCATTCTCTGGCCCATATCTGCTATGTGTACACCCTGAAGCAGTTGAAATGATCCTGGAGGAATTACATGAGGAATTTGTGGGAGCCACATAGGAGGCAGATCCTTATCACACAGAACCCTTACACAAGGCTACTGGTGGCCGAATATGCTGAAAGAAGCTCACGAGTATGCGAAGAAGTGTGACCAGTGTCAAAGGTTTGCCCCAAACATTCATCAACCCGGGGAGGTTTTTAATCCTTTGTCCAGTCCTTGGCCCTTCGCTTAATGAGGCTTAGATATTATCAGTTCTTTCCCTAAGGCAGCCGGGAACAAGAGGTATTTGTTAGTCGGCACTGACTATTTTTCCAAATGGGTTGAAGTTGAACCACTAGCAAACATCAGGGACGTTGATGCCAAACGGTTTATCAAGAAAAACATTGTCACCAGGTTTGGAGTCCCTCATACCCTTATTTCGGATAATGATTTACAGTTTGATAGCAAAGTCTTCAGGAGATATTGCTGCGACCTGGGCATAAAGAATAGATATTCCACCCCGGCATACCCACAAGGAAATGGACAGGCTGAAGCTGTGAACAAAGTTATATTGAGTAAACTCAAGAAAAGGCTGGATGATACGAAAAGGAAATGGGTAGAAGACTTGCTTCATGTTCTATGGACTTACCGGACTACACCTTAAAGGTCCATGGGAGAGACACCCTTTTCCATGATTTATGGGGCCGAGGCTATTATCCTATTAGAAACCGAATTCCCTACACTGAGGACTAGTTCTTTCACACCGAGGAGCAATAATAAACTATTGGAGAAGAGCTTAGATCTAATTGAAGAACGAAGAGAAAGCACTATGGTACAATTAGCCTATTATTAACACAAACTAAAGCAGGGATATGATGTCAAAGTAAAATTGAGACCACTGGCAATTGGGGACTTGGTCCTGAGAAAGGTTCTGGGAACTGCAAAGAACTCAGTATGAGGGAAACTGGGACCCAACTGGGAAGGGCCATATCGCATCACATCAATGGCCGGAATATGAGCGTATTACCTTGAAGATCTAGAGGAAAAGGCTGTACCTCATCCCTAGAATGTAAATAATCTTAAAAAATATTATTATTAATACAAGTTTTCTTCACCTGCTTCGGGTGTATGATATTACTTCTCTTGCACCTTTATTGTTTTTATAAGTGTCAAACAGAACATTGGTCATGCCTGGCTCCTCAAACCACATACCATGGGAAAATTGATATCTTTCAGTTAATTTTCTAAGTGTTAAACAGAACCTAAGCTATACTTGGTTACTTGGACCATTTGCTTTGGGAAAATTAACACAGTATGACATTCTTTTAAGTGTCAAACAGAACTTTGGTCATGCTTGGCTCCTCGGACCACATACCTTCGGAAAATTGATATCTTTCAATTAATTTTCTAAGTGTTAAACAGAACCTAAGCTATGCCTAGTTCCTCGGACCATCTACTTTGGGAAAATTAACGCAGTATGACATTCTTATAAGTGTCAAACAGAACCTTTGTCATGCCTGGCTCCTCGGACCACATACCTTGGAAAAATTGATATTTTTCAGTTAATTTTCTAAGTGTGAAATAGAACCTTAGCTATGTCTGGTTCCTTGGACCACCTACTTAAGGAAAATTAACACCATATGACGTTTATCTAAGTGTTAAACAGAACCCTAGCTATACTTGGTTCCTCGGACCACTTGCTTTGGAAAAATTAACACAGTGTTACAATCATCTAAATTAAACTGATCTTAGGCCATGCATGGCACCTCGAACCATATATTTAGTGCTATTTAGCACGTCTCCTCAAATTGCAATGTATCGAGACAAAACTTTGGTCGTCGCAAACTTTGAAGGGTATATGGTTAGGGTAAGTTGGTTTACTTCATTAACTATTTTAGTACCCACTATGGTTAATTCAGATGGCGATGACCTTTATTATAACAAGAATCCCAGATGGATGCTCATGAGCATCACTTGAAGCATTTCCGAGCATACTTGTATTTGTGTAAAGATTGGTCATCCTTTTTAACTTTATGAGCGTAGTGATAAGTAAGGCCCAAAGTAGGGTTAACTTATAGGCATATTGCAACACAGTTTTCATTCTTGAAACTAAGGTCATGCTACGCCGAGGTGGTTAACTTACTAAATTCACCTGCTTTTAATGCTGATCATATAAAGCAACACAACTTCTCTTTATTCAAGTAGGTTAGAAAGAGAAGTGCTACCTCATCATTACTTTTATTAGGTGTTAGTCAAAATGGAAATAATATCAATTTCAGTGCAAAAATCATAGGAAAAAAGGAAGTATCCATAACTTTCATTAAATAAAAGCCTTTAAATGAGACAAATAAAGTACAAAATGATAGGACGATTACCAATTGAGAAAATAAAAGAAAAAGGAAAAGACAATCTATTTCTTCATTTTTATAACAAGTTTATCTTTGGGATTTTTGGGATGTTGAGCACCTGCCGCCGTAGTGGACCCTTCAACCTTCTCGTTATGATCCTCTTTTGGGGGTATGGTAAAGGTTGCCAACACCACTTCCATACTTTGAGAAGCACCTTGGTCCTTAGAGGTATCCTTTGGAGCAGGAGGGGGAAGGTTAGAACCTGGGATCGTTTCTTTATTGGCCTCCCCTGCCTTTAAGGTGTCCTTGGCTTGCATTGTCTCCTTTGAAGAATTTTTGGCCGTAGGAAGAGCTTGAGGTTAGCTTCCTTGAACTTCGCCCGTCTCTAAGGATACAGGGTCGGCTTAGGAGTCTGCGAAGCTTCGAGGATGTATGGCAAGGGGGTAGTAGATACTTTCTACTCTCCTGAGCATGGAAGAAGCCTCAACCCTAGCTTGGTTGAGGGCTTCATCCCATGTCAGGGCACAGTAAATTCTACATACTTGAGGGACCTCGGCCCTCAAGGTGTCTTCAGTCTCGGCCACCCCCACCTCGTATCCGTGTTGCTTCGCTTTGTCCCCGGCCTTCTCTGCCTCATCTTTGGCCTTCTCAGCTTGAGCCTTAGCCCTTTCAACCTCTTCCAGTTTCTTTTTCAATGTTGCAATTTGATTCCTGGAGGTGGTCAGTTGGTCTTCAACGCCCCGCAGTTGCAACCTTTGACTCTTGGCTTGCTTTTCTGTGTTTTCAAGGGCAATTACTGCATATTTCCTTTCTTTTTCCTCCTCTTGCAGCTTCTTTTTCACCTCCTGGAGGCTCTTCTCGGCCACTTGAAAGGCCTCCACGGTAGCGTTACGCCTTCCCTCCTTCTTTTTCATCTAATGGTGGTAGGAATTGGCCATCTTTTCTGCTTGGAAGAAGGGTTGAACAGCCTGTCAAAAAAAGGGGGGGTTTAAAAGAAAGAAGAGATACGATACAAGTAATAAGCCAAGTGTAAAAAGAAGAGAAAATGGTTAAGTATAAGCATACCATAGCCAAATATCTTTTGAGGCTGAGGAAGACCTCATGCCTCCTCATAGACCGCAACTTAGCCATGTCTCCAGGGAGCAGTAGAGCTTGCTCCACCGCGTCGGCCATATAGCCAGCCTTCCCACCTTGAAAATCCCTTATGGAGGCATCATCAAGCAAGGGGGCCCCATCCAACATTAGGGCCGAAAGCCAAACTGCGGGCCCAGGAAGGGGATCACTCCTCCTTTCACCACCTCTCTGCCCTGTCTTAGCTTGTTTAGAAGCTTTTTGAACCTCGTCCTCGCGAGGGGGAAGGGTTTGTCCAGCTTCCATCACTTCCTTCCCTTTTTGCTCTCTTTTCCTCTTCAGGTCAGCTGGTTGAGGAGGGGGCAGAGTCGGTGGAGGAGTGGGAGGTTTGGTACAGGCTGTTTTCCCAAGTGCATCCTTCCCAGGTTGGGACTCTATTAAATCCAACAGACTAGACTTCGGTTTGCATTGAATGCCCATCTTGTCTATTAGTGGTGAGAATGACGGGCTAAGGTCAGGAACTGAAGTCTTTGGGGACAAGGCTTGGTTAAAAACTTCAAATTCGTCCTCGGAATCAGTCACTTCTACCACCTCTTCTTCCTCTGAACTGGCGGTATGACACGAAGTGGCAACTTTGGTGAATTGTTGTGATGATGAGGCCCCTACTCTTGGTATGCCTTCCGGTATTGGAGTCGAACCTTAAGTACCCTCTGTTGTTAGGCCAGGAAAAAGAACGGGCTGTGTGGAGAAAGTACCTTTAGGGATCAGAGCGCCCTCAGGAAGGAGAAACCCTTCCACAGTAACGCTGATGTGATGAAGGCATAGGTCGTGAGCTTTTATCACACACTTGGGCACTTGAAAAGCATGGGAAATGGGCGTGATTCCAAGTATCAAGTGAGCCGCCCGAAGTTGACCGTCGTCCTCGTTCATAAACACCTCGGTCTTGAGAATTTTGTCTAAGCCCTCCCTGTTAACCAAATTGAAATTTGGCTCGATGGCACGTTTATCTGCAAAAATCATAAGGTACAGGTCGTTAACAGCGGAACAACATAAATCGAAATAAAGTAAAGAGTAAACAACATTTTTCCTACTTTTAGAACCACATCTGGCTGCCCCTCTTACGTCGGGCAGGGAAGGCCATCGTGCCATTCCCTAGACACTATCAAGAAATCCTTATTTAGCCCTTTACTAGATTCGGGGAGGCACTGTATGAGCCTAATTTTGGGCTTCCTCGTCTTCAAGTAATACCTTTTCCCTTTTAAGTAGTGGAGATTGTATACCCAATTGACATCATGGTGGGTTAACCTTAACCCCATTTTCTCGTTTAAGACATCCACGCACCCTAATATCCTAAATACGTTAGGAGCACATTGGGTGGGGGCTAAATGGCAGAACCTAAGGTAGTCCCTCATAACCGTCCCCATTGGGATTCTCATGCTACCTTCTATAAATGCGATCATGGGAATCACTACCTCACCTTCTTGCTTTCGCTTGAACCATTTCCCCTCCTCACAATATCTGAGGTTAACATTGGGAGGGATCTTGTATTAAGCCCTAAAACTCGCCATATCCTCCTTAGAATCTACTAAGCTCTTAAATCTACCAATTTCTATAAAGGGGGAGAAGAACTAAAGAGATTAAGGAAGGAGAGTGGGGCCGAGGATATAGAGAAAGAAAAAATGCGTAGAGAAGAAGAATGTACAGAATAATAAAAAGGAAAAGTTCGAGAGGACTTACAGGAAGAATAAGAGGGTCCTCGGACAAGCTGTTGGTATTTATAAGGGCATAAGTGCGCTGAAAGAGTGTGCAGGTTCAAGGTATGTGTGCTAGAATAGATGGAATGCTAAAGTGAGGAGAGAATTTGATTTGAAAGGTATTTATATCAAGGAAGAAACCAAAAGCGGGAAAACTCCCGCTCGGTACCCAATGAAGACATCAACCGTTGGATTTGCATCGCATTGTAGAACGTGGGGAACATGAGGCCACCAAAATTAAATAAAGAGCGTGTCTCGTAAGCCGAAGCGACAGAAGCATGACTTGGGCAGTTATAGCAGTGCATCTGTGAGTAGAGATGGGGCGAGATGGATATCAGACAAACTTGATGACGTTGAAATCCTCCTTTCCTCTCGAGGAGTCAGAAAGAAGAATCTTGAGGGGCTATTGTATGGATATTGGTTCTAGGAGTTCGTTATATGATTGGGTATTGGGCCCATGGCCCAAGCCAAGGATATGGTCTTGTCTGAGGAGGGAGAATCTTTGTCAGAAGACTGTGTCGGCAAATAAAAGAATCAATTTTTGGCCTTATAGACTCAGCAGGATTGGCCGAGGATAAATGACTCCTCAGCCGACCAAAGCCAAGGTTAGGAGAAATAGCTTGCTAATGCAGAAGAACCTCCCAAGAAGCTCTATTGATACGAATAAACATTGCAGAGACAATATACCGAGAGAATTCCTAAAATATCTTAGGGAGAAAGGTGCTACCACCGCATTTAATGTTCTGCAGCTAACTTCTTTGCAGCATTAATGTGAAGAAGACCATTGAATAGTGCACAGATGGCTGCCCCAAAGCATACAAGATCAGATAAGGTGTCTAATGTGACAGACACTCAAGTGATGACTCAAGTGATTAACAAGTGTAGGATCAGGATGCTTTAGCAGGGACTATATAAGGGGAGAGACCCTTCTGAGAACAGGGGTCGAAAAATCAGAAAGAAGAACAAGAGAGAGAGAGAGCTCTAAAAAATCAAACTTGTAATAGGAATTTAAGAACAATATATAAGATCAGACATCCTCAGACTTTGCTGAAGATGAGTTTTCTTCAATATAATCTTGCCCCTTTTTATTCTCTTATCCTCTGAACTCTTCTTGTGTTTTGCCTGATCAACTAAAATCCAGTTTTTCCAACACACTCTCTAGAAATTTATTGTTTTGGGCTTGAGTCCATCCACGTAATGGGCTATGAGTTCAAATCTGGTCCTCACAACAATAATTCAAATTTCATAAATTATTGTTGATCTATATCATATCTAATTATATTATAGATTTGCAAGTGTGATGAGTTTTTTTTTTTTTTTTTTTTTTTTTTTTTTTTGTCTATTATCGTAATTTTCATTTAAAATTTTTTTTTGGATAAGTTTGTTTTGAAGCATAAATTTGTAGGAGAGTTTCCTATTTTTGTAGGCATTTTAAGTTGTTGTCTTCAAGTTTTTTTTCCATTAAACCTAAGGTTAAGGGTTTTTTTTTTTTTTTTTTTTTTTTTTTTTTTTTTTTTTTTTTTTTTTTTTTTATAAGAAAGGTTTAGAGGGTATTTTAGAACTATATAAAAGTCCAGTTCAAAGAGAGGAATCCTCTTATAAATAATATAAATAACAGTTGAATCTCAAAAAGGTCATGTTGACAAAAATTGTTAACCCATGTTTAACAATAATTGTTAGATTATGTTTAACAAATATTGTCAAATTATGCTTAATAAACATTGTCAAATTATGTTTAACAAACATTGTCAAATTATATTTAACAAGAATTGTTATTTATTCAAATTCATCAAACATAATTTCACCTATAGGCCTTTTGGCGCATGAGTTTTATTAATGTGAATAGTACCCATTTAAGATAATGTGTCTCTTAATTACAATCCCTTATTTCAAAGTAAGACCCTTTGATTCTAACCACGCCGTCTTTGTACATAAGTTTATTTATTTTCATGTTTAAGGGGATATGTGTTTTTATTTATTTGTGGCTGCACCTAATAATTTATTTAGGCTGCTTACGTACCCTTGACAGGGATCAAGTCAATTCGTAATTCTTAATGTGAGGTTTTAGATTAAAATTCTCAAATATGATTTTTCCCAATTTAAATAAAGGACATATAAGTCAAATACTTGGTGTTTAATTAAGTATCAACTTAATTTTTCTTTTGGGTGAGATAATTGGTTTTAATCTCAAGTATAAGTCATGTTTGTATGGAAATTGAACCAAGGATTCCCTCTTTGAGAAGTCGAATGTCCAAGCAATTTTCCCTTTCTTTCATTTGCTTCTTCGTAGGAATTTTAATGATATTTTGATTGATGTTCCCAAATTTAATTAAGGGAAATAAAACTCATTTGTTTTAGGAATTTTATTTTTTATGAACATGTCTTAGGAATTGGGAATTGAAAAGTTTCCTCAAATCAATTTTTATGGTCATTTTATTTCCTAAATTATTAACTCCAATATTGATTAAGAAATTAGGAATGCCAAATAATTAGTCATGCTGGAATTTGAGGGAATTAGGGCCAGTTTGGTTTCCCCATCACTCAATTTTCTTAACTCAGTTTCTAAAACTCATAACTAAAACTCAAAACTCATCACTCAGTTCTCAAATCTCACTTTCACTGAAAAATCTCAAAACTCTTGTTTGGTTTAAAAACCCAATCACATAACTCATCTTTTTAAGTCAACTTTTTACTAAAGTTGTGGACTCCACCCACTGACTATACACAGTGGTGAAGCCGTTTCCTACCCGCGCGTCTAGGTTCTTTTCTTCTTTTCTTTTTTTCCTCTCCTTCATTTCATCCCATCAGAAAACCCCCTTTTTTCTTTCTTCCCTTGCCTCCCACATCAACACAGAAGCACAACATAGCAAACCCAAACTGGTCTTGCTCTCTCTCTGATGGTGACGATCTGGTCTTGTTCTCTCTTTGATGCCACACAAAAAAAATCCATAAGAAAGCATAGCAAACCTAAACCACAAACATAGCAAACCTAAACTCAAAATCTTTAGATCGGAGACCCAAATCACGAAAATAGACACAGAGGTGAACCGATCTGGGATGAGCTTGAACTGATCTCACAGTGGCTCGTGGTGGTTGCTCATGATAGTGACAGTGGTTGCTTGTGGTGGTTTCTCTGTATCTCCCCTTTTCAATCTATTTTTGATTTTTTTTCTCTTCTCTGTTTCTTTCTCAGCTGTTTTTGGTTGGTTTGAATCGGTGGTTATTGAGTTTAAAGTGGCGGGTTGTTTAAGTGGTGGAGATCGGGTTATGGGTCACGGTGGAGATCGGGTTTGATTGGGTTTTTGGGTTTCAATTGGTGTTTCGGTGGTGATTTGTTGCGGTGGGTTGCTGTGGCAGTGCTGGGTGGGGCTGTGTTTGTGTTTCGGTGGTGTTGTGGTGGTGGGTTGCTGTGGTGGCGTTGGGTGGGGCTGGGTTTGTGTTTCGGTGGTGTTATGGTGGCACTGGGTGGGGCTGTGGTGGTGTTTGCAATGGTAATACCCAACAGCTCTGAACGGACAAGACAACATAGAAGCCTATAGGCCCTATAGAGTCCGAAAATTTACCATTGTGCCACTAAGTTATGTATCTCAGAAACTGAAAACACCAATTTGGTGTTTTTGGTTTTCATCACTCTCACTCAAAATTTTTGAGTTTGAGTGATGAAAACAAGATTTGAAAATCAAGCCAAACAACAAAAATTATGTGGGTCCCACGTTTTTTCATCACTAAGTTATGAGTTTCCAGTGATATCACTCAAAACAGACCTAAACCAAATAGGCCCTTAGAATCCCCACTTTATTTAAAATAATTTTGGGAGTCAAGAACTCCATTGAAATGTGGTAGAGTCAAGGACTCCATTAATTTGGTAGAGTCAAGGACTTCATTGAAATGTGGAAGAGTCAAGGACTCCATTAATTTGGTAGAGTTAAGGACTCTATTAGTTTGGTGGAGTCAAGAACTCTATTAAAATGTGGTAGAGTTAAGGACTCCATTAATTGGATAGAGTCAAAGACTCTATTGTTGAGGTAGAGTCAAGCACTCCATTAAAGTATGGTAGAATCAAGGACTCCATTAATATGGTAGAGTCAAAAACTCCATTAATTGGGTCAGAGACTCTATTAATTTGGTGTAGAGTCAAAGACTTACTTAATTTTGTGTAGAGTCAATGGCTCTATTAATTTGGTAGATTCAAAGACTCTAGTTTAGAAAACATTGAACTAAAATTGAGAGAATTTTTATTTGATAATTTTCAAATAGGATTTATAAGTTAGGGACTCGTATCAAAGCTTCATGTATGGAGTTAGGAACTCCTCATGAAACCCAACCCTATTGTTTTATCAAACAAAAATTCACATTTGAAGAACATGGAGAGGGAGAGATTTTGGTAGAAAGGGATTGATAATATCCCAACCTAATGTGTGTTGCTCCTTTGCTTGTTGCTCTCTATCTCTGTGACTCTGTCTGTGTCTCTCTTCTTCTTTTCTTCTCTTTGTATTTTTGTTGTGTGTTTTCTCTCTATCTGCGTGCTTGCTTTCTTTTTTTGACACCTGCTCAAGTCTCTTTAATTTATAGAGGAATTAAGAAAACGTTTCCCCCCTTTTTTTTTTCTCTCTTAATTGATTAATTCATGGAGTAGTTTGCGTCAGTTTCTCTTCAGCAGATCGTTATTTTGTGTTCAGTCGTGCCCACTATTCAGCTTTTTGCTCCTTTTTTGTTTGTTGTGTCTTATTTTTCGTTTGTGTCATCCCCACTTTTCAACTTTTCAGCTTTACTTTATTTTTGAATTAATTTTATTTATTTATTTTAGCCGGCCCCACCATTAAGCTGTATTCCTTGTTTCCTGATTGTGTCATCCCACTTTCCACGTTGCTTCTTTCTCAAAAAAAAAAAAAAAAAAAAAACCTTTCCACTTTGCTTACGCTTCTTTTGTGAGCGCGTACTTAGAAATTCTTCTATTTTTTATTTTTTAAAAAAGTTAATAATTTATATTTATTATAATTTTAGATTACTATATTTTTTAATTATAAAAAAATTTAAGGGTGATGAAAATTATTTCACTTGCAAACTCATAATACTCGTCATACTCCTAGATTTTTTTGTGATTAAAAAATATAGTAATTCTAAATTATAATTGATGCAAATTATTAACTTTACAAAAAAATAGAAGAGTCTCAAAGAGGCTAGTGTTTATTTTATTGAATATAGTTGTAGTCTTAGATTATAACCAATTTTATACTTAAACTTTGTGCATAGCATTTCAAACACAAACTCTCACTAACGTATTTTCAAAAGTTTTCCCTTTTTATTTTTATATAGGAATTCAAATACAAACAAAACTTGATGATAATTTAGTAAAAATATATTGTGGGGCCCTGTCGCGCTCACTACGCTGGCCCACTACATGCGGCCCAAGGCCCGCGCCGAGGATGGTGCTGAGGCCGAGGACAATGGGAAAGAACCCAGAACATCCAAAGGCCCACGCCGAGGATGACCTGTCCTCGGCGCACCGACTTCACTTAAGGGAAAATATCCCACCAGCATTCTGACCGTTTTAATGGTGATGTGACCAGCAAGCTCAGTTGCCTCGATTACTACAACTAATAGAAAGTCTGCAAAGGCGGCTAAGAACTAACATAAAGCCTGCTAATTACAGACGATGGGACAGACCCCTGTAGATAGAAACCAGATAATTGACAAATGGATGGTGAGGATGAAAGGAAAAGGGACTATATATCTAAGAGGGTTCCCAGCAAGGGGGGGGGACATCCTCGGCTAGAACCGAGGATCTATCAGCCTTACAAACACTGGGCAAAAATGGCAACGGAGGTGCTCTGAAAGATTTAGCCAAAGTGAGGGTCTTTCTTACCAAAACTTCTAAGTCCAGTTCGTTTAGAGTGATCCGCCCTAAAATTCGTTGTTTGCCTGCTACTTGCCTAGTCCTTCCTACCCATTCTCTACAAATTTCATTGTTATGGGTCCATTACATTTTGAGTCCCTACAATTGGCGCCGTCTGTGGGAAGGACTTGTGCGTTAGCGGCACAACGTAAAGAAAACAAAACGACAAATCAATCGGGAAAAGATGCAAATCCATACAGTTCTTAGCAACAATATCCATTCGGCAATTTACAACAACAAGAAACAAGTGCAAAAAAAAAAAAAAAAAGAGAGTATATACAATACAGGAAATAAGTATACTTCTTTTATTGATATATGAAAAAAGATTACATCTCTTACAAGTAATGCCCAGGGGGCTTGTTCTAAAGCTAACTACAAAGGCAGACACATGACGAAGCCGACAGAGGAACAAAGGGTGGAGAGCAACAATGGCAGAAGAACAGAAGATAGAAAAGGAGAGTAGAGGAAGAGATGAAGAAAAGAAGAGATGAAGAACAAATATCAGAAAAAGAAGTGGAGGACGAGAGGAGGAAGGAAGAAAGCGGAAGTGAGAAGAGAGAAGACGTGAGAAGGGAGAAGGGTGGAGAAGATAGGAAAGCTACATTAAGGGGTGGAAGAGGCCGCGGAACCCAACGGTTGCGCTCTTGGGTTCCGCCTGGTTTCTCTCCGACCCCCACTGTAGCCTGCTTGGGGGGTCAAAGACCCATACCCAAGAGAGGGAGGTTACGTTCTGTCCGGATCCTCCTCCAGGTGGTAAGGAGGGCTGTGTCCCCGGTTAGGTTGAAAAGAAGGAGAATCTTCGATCTCCCCTACCTCCACACCAGCGTGGCGGCCAGAGTTGGAATGCCATCCTCGGCTCCTGATGGGGGCTGTGCATTCTCTGGAGCGCCCTTTTCCAGGGCCAGTTCATGCGAAGGGGCTCGAATGACTGCGCCTTGAAGAATTTTTGGCGATGTGTTTTTGGGGAGTTTCAGAATGAGTGTTTGTCAAATGTGAAGGGGAGGTTCGCCCTAGGAACGCCTTTTATAGTGGGAGGAACATTGATGAGGGCCGAATCCACAATGAATCCCAGGGAGAGATTTCCGGAGGCAATAATGCCGCCCCAATTTCCAAGGGGCTTGCCAACCGTTAGATCCTCATCAATCCATGGTCAGTATTAATGAGGGGACGCCTCATTAAACAGGAAGACACCGAAGCGTCAGAACGCCTCACCCGGACAGCCCAAAAGACGCCTCGTTATCTGAAGAATCCCACCAAACGAAGAGGCAAAACACGGCAAGGTCTTATCCTCTACCAACTTCAGCATTTATTGTTATTATTATTCTGCTTGAAAATTGTAATTATTTAATGCTTAGTGTAAAACGCGGCAAGAATTAAAACGGCTACGGATACCTAGATAAAATCGATGATTAAAATGGAAAACTAGGTACTGGACAGAACCAAGGCACTGCATGGTCCTCGGACCCAGGCCTCATGGGGAAACCAGATACTTCAGATGATTAAAAATGGAAAACTAGGTACTGGACAGAACCAAGGCACTGCATGGTCCTCGGAACCAGGCCTCATGGGGAAACCAGATACCTCAGATGATTAAAATGGAAAACTAGGTACTGGACAGAACCAAGGCACTGCATGGTCCTCGGACCCAGGCCTCATGGGGAAACCAGATACTTCAGATGATTAAAAATGGAAAACTAGGTACTGGACAGAACCAAGGCACTGCATGGTCCTCGGACCCAGGCCTCATGGGGAAACCAGATACTTCAGATGATTAAAAATGGAAAACTAGGTACTGGACAGAACCAAGGCACTGCATGGTCCTCGGACCCAGGCCTCATGGGGAAACCAGATACCTCAGATGATTAAAATGGAAAACTAGGTACTGGACAGAACCAAGGCACTGCATGGTCCTCGGACCCAGGCCTCATGGGGAAACCAGATACCTCAGATGATTAAAATGGAAAACTAGGTACTGGACAGAACCAAGGCACTGCATGGTCCTCGGACCCAGGCCTCATGGGGAAACCAGATACTTCAGATGATTAAAAATGGAAAACTAGGTACTGGACAGAACCAAGGCACTGCATGGTCCTCGGACCCAGGCCTCATGAGGAAACCAGATACCTCAGATGATTAAAATGGAAAACTAGGTACTGGACAGAACCAAGGCACTGCGTGGTCCTCGGACCCAGGCCTCATGGGGAAACCAGATACTTCAGACGATTAAAAATGGAAAACTAGGTACTGGACAGAACCAAGGCACTGCATGGTCCTCGGACCCAGGCCTCATGGGGAAACCAGATACCTCAGATGATTAAAATGGAAAACTAGGTACTGGACAGAGCCAAGGCACTGCATGGTCCTCGGACTCAGGCCTCAGGGGGAAAACAGATACTTCAGATAGCTAAATGAGATCGAGAAACTCGATACTCCCAGCAAGAAAAGCACGTCATCATGAAAGCTAAACGATAAGCAAAACCAAGGCATCGCATGGTCCTCGGACCCAAGCCCCAGGGAGAACCAAGCATAAAATGAGAAAACCGAGCACAAAGTAAAGCTTAAACGCATTGCGTGGCCGAAGACCTCAGGTCAGCGGGAAGAAAATCTCCCCGTAAAAAAATAAACGCTAAGGAAAAGCGAGGTCTTGTACAAATTTCAGACCTAAACTTCTATGGAAATCAGTCATTATGAAGCCGTGCAAACGTTGATTGAAACCAGGGCTCATAAGCTAAAAACTAAGGCAAAGCCAACTCCCTTTCGGGCGCCAAATAAATAAGCCCCACCAGGGGCGAAAACCATGAGAAATTAAGTGCTATGGCATAAACGACCCAAGCCTAACCATCCTCGAGCGACACTTCGCGCAAAAAGAAAGCTGCAAAAAAAAAAAAAAAAAAAAAAAAAAAAAAACAGCCGAAGTAGCAATAATACTATTAGTATAACAAAACCCAAACAGGCCGAGAAAAGGCGCCGAGGAAATCAAAATCCTCCTCCCCGCCCAGGGGGACGTGCAGCAGAATTTTGAGGGGCTATTGTGGGGCCCTGTCGCGCTCACTACGCTGGCCCACTACATGCGGCCCAAGGCCCGCACCGAGGATGGTGCTGAGGCCGAGGATAATGGGAAAGAACCCAGAACATCCAAAGGCCCGCGCCGAGGATGACCTGTCCTCGGCGCACCGACTTCACTTAAGGGAAAATATCCCACCAGCATTCTGACCGTTTTAATGGTGATGTGACCAGCAAGCTCAGTTGCCTCGATTACTACAACTAATAGAAAGTCTGCAAAGGCGGCTAAGAACTAACATAAAGCCTGCTAATTACAGACGATGGGACAGACCCCTGTAGATAGAAACCAGATAATTGACAAATGGATGGTGAGGATGAAAGGAAAAGGGACTATATATCTAAGAGGGTTCCCAGCAAGGGGGGGGGGACATCCTCGGCTAGAACCGAGGATCTATCAGCCTTACAAACACTGGGCAAAAATGGCAACGGAGGTGCTCTGAAAGATTTAGCCAAAGTGAGGGTCTTTCTTACCAAAACTTCTAAGTCCAGTTCGTTTAGAGTGATCCGCCCTAAAATTCGTTGTTTGCCTGCTACTTGCCTAGTCCTTCCTACCCATTCTCTACAAATTTCATTGTTATGGGTCCATTACATTTTGAGTCCCTACATATATCTTTAACTGACATAAAACTACACTATTCTTTTTTTTTCATCAAATCCTAAATTCTAACCTCCTTTATCTCTCTCTTTATTTTAAAAAAATTGATGTTTCTTTAAAATTTCAATTCTCACTTTTTATTTTATTTTTTCTAAATCTCTTCTTCCCTATTCGAAAAGTATATTTTCTATTTGAATTCGGTTATTTCTTGGTCCTTCCTTTCTTTTCTTTTTTTTATTTTATTTTGTTTTTTTTTGGTTTATTTTAAACTCAAATACTCTTAATTGTTCGGTTACTCTTTTTTTAAAATTTTTTTTTTTTGGGGGAAGTACATTTTTTTTGGAACCATTTAGGGAAGTATGTTAGGTTACTTTAAAGAAAAGAAAGAAAAAAATGTCAAAATTTTTTTTTCTCCTCTCAAAATAATGATTTTTTAAAATTTCAAACAAAATTAATTGAATTTAAACAAAGTGATAAACATCAATTCGTTATTTATAAACTTCTCAGATTCAAATCCTTTAAAAATAGTTTGTATTTGAGTGAAAAGTTTGAAAATATCCACACACAAAAGGAAAAGATAAGCCAAAAAAAAAAAAAAAAGAAAAAAAAGAAAGAAAGAAAGAAATCTGATTCATGTAGATAAGTAGATTTTCTATTTGTATTTGGTTACTTCTTGGTCCTTCCTTTTTTTCTATTTTTTTTTTTAAACTCAAATACTCATAATTGTTTGGTTCCTTTTTTTTTTTTTAGGGAAGTATGTTGGGTTACTTTAAAGAAAAGAAAGAGAAAAAAAAAAAAAAAATTCTCCTTTCAAAATCACAATTTTTTTTTAAATCTCAAACAAAAATAATAAAATTTTTTTTTTGCAAGCAAACAAAAATAATTGAATTTAAAACAAAGTGATAAACAACAATTCGTTATTGATAAACTTCTCAGATTCAAATCTTTAAAAAGAGTTTGTGTTTGAGTGAAAAGTTTGAAAATGTCCACGCACAAAAGGAAAAGATAAGCAAAAAGAAAAAGGAAAAAAAAAAAAAAAAACCTGATTCACATAGATGCAAATGACAAAGGTATACAACAAACACTCAAATAGAGTTTTATGCCAGAGTGATTCCTTTTGGGCTTTATTATAGGTGTAGACAACTTCAAAAAAAAAAAAAAAAGAGTTTGTGTGAGTTAAAACTTAAAACTGAAAAGTTTGAAAATATCCATACAAAAAAAGGAAAAGAAAAGAAAAGAAAATGAAAAACAGATACATGTTGGTGCAAAGGAACAAAAAAGAAGAAGGAAAATATAAGAAAAAAAAAAAGATTTTGAGGTATGTGATATTGAAGTCAATCATAGGTAATAAGCAATAGTCAAATACCATTGAATCCCTATAAAAATCTCATTCACCCACAGGTAAGTACACCTCAAATTCTAAATCATTGGTAGCCATGGAAGGTAAGAACTCAAAAAATAGTCAATGATGAAGAAAATAAAATAAAAGAAAAGAAAGAATAACTTGCAATTTAGATTAGAGATGCATCAGATAGAACTTGAAAAGCCATTTGAATTGTGTAAATTATGCTGAATTGTTTAGAACCCAAATTTGGAAATAGAAGAAGAAGAAAGAAGAGGATGAGACTGAATTTGTATAATTTGAAGAAGAATGAGAGTAGATGTTATTGGGTTGTAAACTGACAAAGCGTACGTGGGTTTGTGGGTTATTAAAGTAAAAAATTTTTATTTTACATATTTATCCATGTTAGTTGAAAACTTGTAAATGAATGGTATAGGTATTTTAAAACTATGAAAATAAAGAATCCAAACGGAAGAAGCCCCTTAAATAATAATATAGATATTTGACTAAATAGTGCCACTTCCCACCTGCATGACTGCATCATTTCCCATTTCTTTTATTTATTTATTTATTTAATGGGCACATTGTGGCAGTATTAGTTAGCTTTGGCTTTGTTAATTTTGAAGAGGGCGTTTATTTTTTTGTCCCCCAATATTGTCCAAATTTATATATAAATTTTTATAAATCTTGCTTAGACATTTTTTTAAGTAACCATTTTATTTATTTATTTTTTTTGCGTTGAAAATTTGACATTTCAACAGGCCAAAACTAGTAGATGCATGAACCATATCTAATTATTTGTATGTGTCGTAATGTTTACCATGACATTTATCATTTGCTTATTAATTTTCCTAATCGTTTACCATTCTCCTTATAATGACTCTAATTATTTTATTAAAAATGCATCAAACGATTAATATATTTTATCAAAATACTTTGTTAGGGGTAGGTCATGTCAGGAAGGGATCAAACTTTAGACATGAGAGAATAATAATATAAGATCACGCACCTCACCAATATAATACTTAAAGACTAAAGTAATTATGGATGTGATCATACCAGTACTATTGCACCAGATCCCATTAGAACTCTGCAATTAAGTGTGTTTGGGTGAGAGTAGTACTAGGATGGGTGACCTCTTAGGAAGTCCTCATGTTGCACCAATTTCTTTTTCTTCGCATTTTTAGTTTTTCTATTATCAAAAAAATAAAAATAAAAATACTTAAAGTAATTATGCTAAAATGAAGCCAAAGATTAGAGAATGACTTATATTAACTAATCACAGAACCCAACTAGTTTCATACTCACCTTCCTTGGTGGTCGTTCATTCCTCTTATTTTAATAAAAATTTGATTTTGTACCCATTGTCATAAAATATCTACAAGAGTAGTGATTCATTATCTTGAACCTAATGTCATACAACAACTACGAGAGTTTCTCCCAAAGTAATTTAATTAAAGTGTTGATATTCTTTTTCTATATTATTTTTTTTTGGGTAAAAACTGAGTCAACAGCTATTATAAGATTAAAGTTAGAGACTACAAAGTTTAGTCAAACTACAAGGATTAGTCATTAAGAGACATATATTGCTGGAAGCATCAGACAGGGAATTTTGTGGCTTTCCTAACTAGATACAAAACTTGGCCTATCACTACATTAGGAACTAACAAAAAATGAGTGACTAGACCCTGTCGGTGAAGATTTTGAAGATCCATTGCCAAGGCTTGGCTTGATCAGAGCCTCCACTAGAGCTTCTTAAGCTACAAGATATTGAGTTGGTCTTCCACAGCTAGCACCACCTCTAAATAGTAGAGCACCATCCATCCTCCAAGCTTCAAATGCAAAGCCACATCTTTTTGCTCTTCTATTCCTGGAAGCTACCACCTTAATGAGGACTTGCCAATTTTGAGTGAGATTGGAAATACTTGGCTTTGGCTTGTATCTTTGCCTCTGATCCTGGTGAGTTTGAAACACCTCTCTGTACCTGCAAATAAGAGATTGGGACATTAGCACAACTTCCAATGGGATTGGGACCCTTCTTTTGTGAAGAACCATATTTCTATGGTTCCAAATTGACCAACGTACACAGCCTACAAAAGCTCCATCTTTGCACTGCCTGTGATCCAATTTGTGTTGATATAATTCCATATCCACTGCTTAACTGATAAGTTATTTAGCTCTGTTGTTCTGATTCCAAGAGTTGAGCCATGTCAAACAGCTCTTGCAAAATTGTACTGTAAGAAAAGATGAGAGGTAGACTCCACCTCTGAATCACACATCAGGCAGCTAGAAGTGTTCATGACACCTCTCCTACGAAGGATCTCAAACACAGGTAAGCTGTCCTGCATAATTTTCCAAACACGTGTGAGAATTCTAGTAGGCAGTTTAACCTTCCAGAAGAGCTTCCAATTGGATTGAGATATTTGTGGGGGACTAGGATTACGAACTGTGGATGTGGTTTGGAGTTGCTGTAAAAGAGAGTAAGCCTAAGCCACACTATAATCCCCTGATCTTGAGAATTTCCAGACTAGCTTATCAGGGTTGTCACCTGTTTTAGGTCTAGGAATTTTCATAATTTCTGTGTAGATGGGGTGTGGGTATAGTTTTCTTATGAGGTTATAGTTCCAGGACTTAGGATTAGGAGCTATAAGGTCAGACACTGTTCCATTGGTCAAATTAAGCTCCCTTAAGGTATTACTTGGAGCTTGAAACCAGTCAGGATGGGTGAGAGGTATTTGGTGCCCTGCCCCCACTATCCATCTTCCTTGATGCAGCTCTGTACTTTGAGGATTTTCAATGGCCCTCTAGGTCCAGGAATGATATGACTTGGGAGCATATTCTTTTATAGGGGTCCTAGGGAAGTATTTGGCTTTATAGATTCTAGTTAGTAGGGAGTTGGGGTTGTTGTGAATTTTCCAATACTGTTTAGCTAGCATTGCCTGGTTGAAATCACTGAATCTTTTGAAACCAAGTCCTCCCTTACTTTTAGGATTGCATATTTTGTTCCACCCAATTAGATGCATTTTCCTAGTACCATTGTTATGCCCCCACCAAAAGTCTCTAACCGTGGCATCTAGTTTGTTACAAATTGCTTCTGGAACTTAGAAGTAGGAAAATGTGTATAAATGCCTGGACTAAAGCACTGATGATATTAGAGTTGCCTTGCTTGCTTGAGAAAGCAATTTGCTCTCCAACCCTGAAGTTTTACTTGTAGTCTCTCTACTAAATCCTCAAAATTTGCTACTATCCTACCTCTTTACTTAAGTTCAAACCCAAGTATCTGCTAGGATTTTGAACTAAGTTTACTTGCAAGGCATCAGCTAAGGATTCCTGAATAGAAGAGGGGATATTAGGGGAGCAAAACAAATCAGATTTTGTGAAATTGATGTTTTGAACCGATAGGGGTAATACCAAAGAATTATGACCTTTAAATTTTTCAAAGATTGTCTATCATTTTGGAAGAAAAATAAGGAATCATCAGCATAGAAGAGATGTGTGAAAGAGAGTCCATTTCTACCTAATTTGATTCCTTTAATTTTCTTTTGGCCTTCAGCCTGCATGAGTGCAATTGACAGAATATTGGCACATAACAAGAATAAATAGAAGGAGATTGGGTCCCCTTGTTTGACTCCTCTGGTAGGAAGGAAGGTTTGTGTGGGACTTCCATTTAGGAGAAGAGCATATTGCATTGAGGAAACACATTCCATAATCCTGTGGACCCAATAATTGCCAAATTCATTAAGATCAAAATTGCCTTAAGAAAATTCCAACTTATCCTATCATAAGATTTGTACATGTCAACTTTTAGAACCCCCATATCCTATCTTTCTACCCTTCTTCTTCTTTAGAGTATCTATAATTTCATGGGCAAGAAGAATATTATCAGAGATATTCCTACCTTGTATAAAAGCATTTTGATATAGTGATATGAGTTTATCCATTAAAGGTTTCAACCTATTAACCATAATCTTGAATATGACCTTACATTTGACATTATATAGGCTTATTGGCCTAAAATAAGAGACCTCCTCTTGTACTACCACTTTAGGAATGAGGGTAATGAAGGTTTGATTTAAAGCTTTCAGCAGTGAACCTGAATGGAAGAAGGCATGGACAGAATTTAGTATATCCTATTTAACAATATTCTAGTACTTTTGATAGAAAAATGTTGGGATACCATCAGGACCAGGAGACTTGTGTGGACCTAATTGAAAGACTGTCAGTTCAATCTCAAAATCCGTAAGTGGTTTTTCAAGTTGGAGTAACTACTGATGGTTTAACTTGGGAATAGGTAAAGATTCTAACTCACCAAGAATCCATTGAACTGATTTAGGATTTGTCTCAGTAAACCTATCCTTAGAGTGTGACACCAGAATTCTTTCTATCTCCTTAAGATTCTCAGTTAGGGTCCCATTGTCTTGCGTAAGATTTGCAATCCTATTTTTGGCTCTTCTTTGTTTAACTACAATTTGAAAGTACTTTGTGTTTCTACCCACTCCTTGCCTTTTGGGCTCACTTAATCTCTTCCTTAGTCACTAGGTCTTCTATATTCTCCCTAAGTTCTTTTTCTTTTCTAACATCCTTTAGAGTGTGAATAGAGTCCTGCATGTTCTGGAGTAGTTGCTGTTTGGCCGTAATTTCCTTTTCCACTCTTCCAAATACCTCCCTCCTATTCCATTCAATGAACTGCTTTCTAACATTAGTCAATTTATTTTGTAATTGGAAAGCTCTTGACCCATTAGTGACCACTCTCAAGGCATTTTGGACCACATTATGACATTCATCATGATTGATCCACATCTTTTCAAATCTAAAAGGCTTTATCCTAAAAGGGTGTTTATTCTCTAAATCTAGGAGAATGGCTCCATGGTCAGATCTTAGGATGGTTGGTTGTGGAGAGTATATTGAGGATAAGTATTAATCCAATCCACAATGGCAAAGGCCCTGTCCAGTTTTTCCATGACAAAGGTTTCACCCTTTCTTCTGTTCATCTAGGTATATTTTTGACCTTTAGCCTCAAGTTCACAGAACTCGAACTTATTCAGAGTTTGTTGAAACAACTCTGCCCCAATTATTTTCCTAGTATGAAAAGCAAATTTATCTTCATGCAAAAAAATTTGATTAATCCCCTATGCAAAGCCAGTTTGTCCTAGCAATTTGCTTAAGGTTTTTTAGTTCCAGCCAAACTTCTTCTCTTTTTGTGTTATGGTTTTATTTTGATGATATGATGAAACATGCTTAGATGTATGATTAGGGTTTCTAATATGCTAATGCCCTGTTTATGATATGTGTTGTGTTTGATGATATGCTTGTTGCCTTGTTTTAGATGTATGATAGGGTTTTCACATGCTAGATGAATGCTAGGGTTTCTTTTGTATGTTTGGCTCTCTTTCACTTTAGGATAGGTATGTATGTGTTTTGGGATGAAAGATGCCATTTTGTATGTTAGATGCATGTTAGTGTGTGTGTGAGTCTAGAATAAGTGTTGAATTAGCTTTTAATAGGGTTAAGACATAACAAACAATGATAGGAGGCCAACCTTAGGGTTGAGCGATCTTTGGTGCCTAACACGTTCCCAAGAGCGTATCTAAACTTCAAATCCATACTCTGGTAATAAGATCAAAGGTTCTTCCTCGAAGGGACGCTATATATATGGTTCCTAGACCATTGCAAAAACTAGGTGGCGACTCCAAAACAACCCCTTGTGTCCATAGTGGCGACTCCACTTAGGACGATGAGTTTAATTCCTATACGTAAGGTTGAATTTAATCAACCATCTTGTTGGCTTTATTCCAAGCCAATTTGCTTGTATTTCAGCAATTAGTAACCCTGTATTTAGGTGGGATTATTGTAAGGGTAGTGTGTGAGAAGATGTGAAGAAATGTTCCTTAATGTGCAAAGATGTAGGGAATCTCAACTGGAACTCGCGGGTGGCTCGCGGGTGCAAGCCACCAGATAAGAGTCACGTGCCAAGCATGCGGGAAGCTGAAGTGTTTTGCCAGCTGGTGCACTACAGGACAAAATACCCAGGCTGGCCAGGCCGTTACCTCGCGACTGGAACTCGCGACTTAGACCAGTCACGAGGCCAAGCCGCCAACTAGCCCTGTTTGGGAAAAACTAACTCTTCGCATTCCTTTCTCACCCCACTATATATAGACCCTTATACCCACCAAATGTAGAGAGCTTCCAGAGAGAATTTTGAGAAATCTTAGAGAAAAACAAGATTGATTTATCCACAATCTTTACCTTAGAGATTCTTCACATTCCTCTACTCTCTTCCTCTCCATTGTTACATTCTTGAGAGGTCTTTAGCCAAATACTTTTCTCACCATACCCACATCCGTGAGAAGGTTTATTTGGTACAGTTGGGAAGCAGTTAAGAAGGAACCAATTCACATTGGTTGATACTATGGTCTAGTAGCGAAATCTGGGAAGCTAAAGAAGAAATAGGTTTGGCGTAACCTAGTTGGAGTAAGAAAATTGGAGGGCTTAGGTACATTGGGTAGATTAGGCTTGGAGGGTCTTCTGCTGTTCATGTATCCCAACTACATTCTTTAGTGGATTATTTACTGCTTGAAGGGTGACAGAGAGGTTTTACGCCGAGGGCTTTGGTTTCCTCTTCGATAACACATCGTGTGTTGTCCGTGTGTTTGCATCTTCCTTCCTTTATCCTTGCCTTATATTTACTGCTGTGGATGTGTTTATATTTGGCTTAGATTGTTTATCAATTATGTATTTGGCTTATATTCATGTTCGGCACATTAATTGTTTGATAATAAGCTTGAATTGATTATTTGTTAATTGGGGTCTAAACATTCAAGGGTATTTCATACCCTTATTGAACATTCAATTGGCATCAGAGCGGGTACACTTGTTGTGGTTTAATTATCTAAGTGTGATCCCTGACCCCCTTTGAGATGGATAGGTCATAATCTCTTAATGTACCACTGTTCTTTGATGGTAATAATTATGCATTTTGGAAAGTCCGTATGAGGGCATTTTTGTGTTCTATTGATGATGCTGTGTAGGATGCAATTGAAGTAGGTTGGACAAGACCGGAGGTTGCCAAATCCACTTGGGATAAGGTTGTTCTTGCGGCGGCCAATGCAAATAGCAAAGCCTTGAATGCTATTTTCTGTGGTGTCTCTCCAGAAGAATTTCATAGGATTTCACATATCACCATTGCTAAGGAAGTATGAGAAATTCTGGAGACAACTTATGAAGGGACTAAGAAAGTGAAGGACACCAAACTTCAGATGTTGACCACTCGCTTTGAGGAGCTAAAGATGAGTGAGGATGAGCCTTTTGATTCGTTCTACAGTAAATTGAATGAAGTGGTTGTTGGGAAATTCAATTTGGGGGAACAGATGGAGGACTAAAAAATAGTAAGGAAGATTCTTCGGTCACTACCAGAGAGTTTTCGCGCCAAAGTTACAGCCATTGAAGAGAGCAAAGATCTTGACGACATTAAAGTTCAAGAGCTGGTTGGTTCCCTGCAGACATATAAATTGTCCCTGCCCACACAGAAGAAGAGTAAATCACTTGCTCTTAAGACAATTGATGAGAGAATGGTGTCTCATGACTCTTCGGAAGAGGATGCAGTAGACAAAGATGTGGCGTATCTTGTAAAGAACTTCCGAAAATTCTTAAAGCTCAAAAACAGTGGGAAATCCGGTGACAAAGGAAAATTTCAGAGTGCCGGAAAAGAGAAGAAAGAGTTCAGAAGAAAAGAGGTAGAGATTCCCAATCCTCACAAGGAATTACATGCTTCGAATGTAATGGGTATGGGCACTTTAAAAAGAAATGTCCCAATTATTTGAAGTCGAAGGGAAAGGCCTATGCCACTACTTTAAGTGATTCAGACTTATCAAATTCTGACTCTGAGGATAGCTGTGATGGAGAAGGAAACTGCTCCGCATTTATGGCTATTGAGCATGTTGAGTCCTCGGAGGACCTGAATCAACTTGTACAAGAACTTGGAGAACACAACGATGATGAATCCTTAGGGATTGTTGAGGAATCATATGCTGAAGAGGATAGAAGTACAACTAGTCTTCAAGAGAATTACATCTTACTTCTTGAGAGATCGGGAGAGTATACAAGGGTGGCAAAGGTAGCTGTGAAGAAGATGAAGAAAGCTGAGGAGGACTACAAAAGTCTTCTGGCCAGATATAAGGAGGCCAAGTGTGAAATTGAGACACTAAATGGTGAGCTATCGGAAGCTTATACCAAAGTAAGATTTCTTGAACAAGTGGTGGTGCAAGCACAAGCCAAGATAGAAAGGGTATCCTCTAAGAAGCTGGAAGATGTTATTTCATCTCAAAAACACTTCTCAGATAAGTACGGGTTGGGTTGTACCGGAGGGAGTAGCTCATCTGCCAATGTCACTAAAGAAGTGAAATTTGTAAAGGCCAAAGAGACGGTTGTAGAAGAGCATGTTCCTGAGAAAGTTAAGGCTGAACAGAAAAAGAAGGTGGCTGATCAACGGGTGTTTAATAAGTCCCGTAATCAATCAAAAGGTAGAGTTGAAGCTAGAGGAAGATCTCTTCCAAGACCACAACGGGGCCCTAGAACGAGTTATGTTTGTCACTATTACGGATTGCAAGGACATACTAGACCCAATTGCCAGAAGTTGAGAGCATTTAACAATACAAGTGCTCCTCGGTCACGAGGAAGAAGATGATTGGTGCCTTCACTAATTACCTGGAAAGCTTCACACGAAGGTTTAAAAGTCCTAACTCATGTATGCAATCCGTCAAGGATCTCACCCCAAATGCACGTGACATGTAGGTGACGAAGGGTACTCATGCATAAGCATTACAGCATGTCCATGCATTAATACTTCCTATACTTTGTGTACATGCTTGGTTGTTTGCTTTTGGCGAGTTTGAGTTGAAAACTTTGTTTATGAGTTTTGTTTAAAATGTCTTTTACATTGTTGTTTTGTTTTGATTAACTTTTATTTTCTCTTGTGTCAAAAACCCAAAAACTCATAAAAAGTAGAAAATCCAAAAAGTTTTATCGACTTTGTTGAGTCTTGTCTCAAAACATGTTTTACCTTGTACCTTTGTGCTAATGGCTTTGTGCATCTACGAGCTTAGCTTGTTCCCTATGCACTCATATCTTTGTGGGAGAAATTCTGAAATCTATGTGATTGTTGTAAATAGATCTTCAACCTTGTCTTGAATGATTAGTGAATGGTTTTGTTGATCTTGAGACATGCATAGACTCATGCCTATATATCTTCCAACTCTTCATTTTTTGTTTAAAAAGAGCTCTCCAAATGTAAATCTCCAAATGAAAAGAGATATAGAGCTGCAAAAGCCTGTCGCACATACTAGTATTCGACTAGGAAAAAGAGAAAGCGATCAAAATAAAATATATGATGCCCAAAAAGCCAAAGGCTAACTCATAAAGTGAAATATCAAAAATTTAAGGCATCTATCTCACAATGAGATTTTTTTTTTCAAAAAGTGCAAATGATATGATATATATGGAGCCAAATGAAAATTTTCAAAGAATTGTAATCAAGTTTATGTGGGAGGTCATATATGCATGTTTCTATAATTGAGATAGGTCTCATTATCTAGTGCTAGTTGTGTATACCTTGATTGAATTGATCATTGGAGTTTCACATTGGACTAAGGACTATCTTATTTTTGATATCCACACACAACACACAAGTCTATGTTCAATGAATGCCATATTCATTTATGTGATTGTACTTGATTAAATGTGTTTTCACATGCTCAATCTTTGTTTGATCAAACACAAAAAGATTTTTGAGTGTTTTAGCTGTTTTTGGAAAGTATTTTATTTTTACAAATGTCAAAAATTTCAAAAACTATTTTGCCCTGTTTGGGCGACTCAGTCGTGAGTCGGTCCAGTCGCATGCCTTAGTCGCATGCTCACGGGACTGCCTTGGCGACTTGTTCGCAAGTGGAAGGTCCAATTGCGAGGGGTACATAGAGATTTTCGCGACTCAGCTCATAACTCTCTCGCGAGTAGACCTTCCAGTCGTGAAAAACACTTAGAAAATTTTTCAAAACTTTCAGTTTCAAAGTGTTTCGCAGGTTACCCTGGCGGCTTATTCCAGTCACGAAAAACGCGTATTTTTGCGTTTTAAAGTTAGTTTTCAAAAACTTTTCAGTTTTTCCCTCGAAAATAAGTGACTGTTCATTGTCTTCCCATTTCTCTCTCTGAAACTCACCGAGACACTCTTTGAAAAACCACCATTTCTGCATCTTTTCTTCGTAAATCTTCAAGAAAAAGGTATGAGTTTTCTTGTCTTCACTTCATACTTCATGATTTTGATGTTATTTCTTTTGAATGTTCAATAAGGGTATGAAACACCCTTGAGCATTTAAACCCCAATTAACAAATTATCAATTCAAGCTTATAATCAAACAATTAATGTGCGTAACATGAACATAAGCCAAATACAGAATTGATAAACAATCTAAGCCGAATATAAACACATCCACAGCAGTAAATATAAGGCAGAGATAAAGGAAGGAAGATGCAAACACATGGACAACACACGATGTGTTATCGAAGAGGAAACCGAAGCCCTCGGCGTAAAACCTCTCTGCTGCCCTCCAAGTGGTAAATAATCCACTAAAGAATGTAGTTGGGATACATGAATAGCAGAAGACCCTCCAAGCCTAATCTACCTAATGTACCTAAGCCCTCCAAGCTTCTTGCTCCAACGAGGTTACGCCGAATCTATTTCTTCTTTAACTTCCCGAATTCTGCTACTAGACCATAGTATCAACCAATGTGAATTAGTTCCTTCCTAACTGCTTCCCAACAGCACCAAATAAACCTTCTCACGGATATGGGTATGGTGAGAAAAGGATTTGGCTAAAGACCTCTCAAGGATGTAACAATGGAGAGGAAGAGAGTAGAGGAATTTGTAGAGTCTCTAAGGTAAAGATTGGGGATGAGGCAATCTTGTTTTTCTCTAGGATTTCTCTCACAAAATTCTCTCTGGAAGTTCTCTACATTTAGTGGGTATAAAGGTCTATATATAGTGGGGTGAGAAAGGAATGCGAAGAGTTAGTTTTTCCCAAATAGGGCTGATTGGCGGATTGGCCTCGCGACTGGTCTGAGTCGCGAGTTCAAGCTGCGAGATAACAGCCTGGCCAGCTTGGGACTTTTGTCCTGTAGTGCGACAGTTGGCGCGACCCTTCAACTCCCCTGTGTGCATCTTACGTGCCTGCAGTTGGCGGCTTGCCAGTCGCGAGTCAGCCGCGAGTCCTAGCCGCGAATTTTTGCCTTCTTGCACATACTTAAGCTTTTCTTCACATCTCCTTACACACTACCCTTACAATAATCCCACCTAAATACATGGTTACTAAGTGCTTAAATTACAAGCAAATTGGCACGGAATAAAGCCAACAAGATGGTTGATTAAATTCAACCTTACAATCTCTCGCTTTGGCTATTCCATGACAAAACCCTACAACAGACTCTAGACTTAACGCGTGAGTTGGGAACAGTTGAACAAAACTCACTCACACCTAACTCTAGATTCTGAAAAACTCTTGAACATATGAACAAGTAACTCCTGAAACATAACAACACAATAATATCATTGTATGCAGAAAACTTGAAATGCATATGGAGCAATAAAAGCATGATCAAGCAAAAATGGACTTAAGCAATAAAGCAATAAATCATGGCTTGATCAAACAAGCAATTACTATACAAAAGTGATCACTATGCTCATTCACACAAGAAATGAACATCCGGACATGCAAGGCGATAAGCTCAATTGAAGAGTATCATTTACAAGTCCAACACTCAACCAATGCATACAAACATAAATGCATCTAGGAACAATCCTATAAGGGTACAAGAGTGTTCATCACTCAACCAATGCATAGAACGTATATGCATCTAGGAACAATCCTACAAGGGCACAAGAGTGATGTATTGAATTGAAATGCATAGCATTTAACATCAAGTACATAAGCCACAAAGCAAAAAGATTGCATTGCATGGTACAAACCACAAAAGCCTACAAACCTGCATGGAAACAAACCCTTAAAGCTTACAAAAGCAATATGGGTACAAACTTAAAACATACAAGCACAATAAACTGAATAACATCATCAATATATAAATAAACCAAAGTATTAAAACTGTATCCACACATATCCACACAGATAGATATAAACATGAAACATAAGTTTGTTAGTCTATCCAAAAACTATGAAAAGTATATCCTGAACACATAACTCCCCCTTCCAATATGCACATCTTCTCCTTCTTCTTCCTCCTTCCTGTGTCATTCTCTCCTTTACTATATGCTATCGTTCTCCCCCTTTTTGTTAGGAATTGCTAAAGGCTCTCCTCTAACTTCTGCTGAATAGCATCTAATTGTGTTTCAATAGCCGTGAGATGCACTTGAACTTGATTGTTAGTTGTGTAGATAAGCCGGTGTAATTCAGAAATCCGCTTAACCATAGTTTCAATCAAGTGGCTTTGCCTTGGCATTTGAAATCCAGGAGGAATAGATGGAGCACTGGTTGATTGTAAAGGTGTAGCTGAGCTTTGGCTAGATGGAGTGACTAATTCACTCTTAGGAGTTTTAGAGGAATGACTCTTACTTGCTTGAAGAGTGTATAGGGATATTGATCGAGGACGAGATGAAATTTTACCATTTGATGGAGGATTGACACCTTCACGAAGGATGATCTTCATGATGAGACTACAAAATGGAAGATTCATTCGAGTTGCTGATCGAGCCGCTGTTTTCCCAATAATCTGAAATATGTGGGCACAGATGTCAATCGGAACACCAGTAATGAGGTCACACAAGAATTTGGCCCTCCCAAGACTGATGAAGGCAGTGTTTGACAGCAGGTAGAAGTTGGAAAACATGATCAGCTTTAAAGTTGTCAGTTTAGACGAAAAAGATGCAGTGCCTATAGATGAACCTGCGCTTCCCACTTCATGTTCACTCCCAAGAACTTGAAGAATGTCTTGAGCCTGAAGAATCCTATCATCATATGGAGTTCGATCTGCATTTTCAGGTCTGGTGATGTGAAGGATCTTAGCAATATAGTCTGCATTTATGGAAAATTCTATTCCCCGAACCCAGCATTTTAACTCGAGCCCTGTGTATCTAGCATTGGAGTAGAATTCTTTGATCAATTCTTCAATTGGATCCTCAAAGTTACCAAAAAGATCAGCCCAATCTCTTTCCTAAAAAATCTTTGGAATAAATGTTGTCCCTAGGGTGTCAAACTTGACAACTCGTTCCACAATAGGAGGAGCCTTTCTAAAAACATCTGTGTATGTCTTTGAGTCAAGAGGTGTCCTGTATTTCTCAATGGTAGAGTCTCTAGATGACTAAGATGAAAGCCGTGTCCTTTTAGCAATCGGGGTTGATGGATCATCGGTTGCAATGGCTTTGCCTTTAGATGAACGACTGGTCATCTGCACAAGAACAGACATACTGCAAAGAACTAAAAACAATACCACAAGGCACCAACACCAACTTGATTAGATTTAGATAGAAATATGAATCCGAGAGATTTCAAGATTAATAAATCATAGACAATGCTGAAGGATTGTGTGGAACATGTGAACAGAAATGGTGATTGAACAGATACAACACAGTGTCAAGTGATCACTGAATATCTCAAGGTCACATACTGACATAATGACAAACTACCATGAGCATGATATGCAAACATCAATATAGTTATGAACCATTTCAAAGAGCACAAAACCCCATAAAACATCATTACTATAATCAATAACCACTCAAAAAGAACAACTCCTAACCAAATAGCACTCAACAGACTGAAACTAAGACATGAACGAACATGCTTAAACTCAAAACATAATGCCATCAACAACACCCACCGAAATAAGAAAATAACTCTAAAATCATGAAATCTGAAGTGAGAGAGAGAAAACCCATACCTTTTTTCTTGAAGATTTGAGAAGAAAATATGCAGAAATGGTGGATTTTCGAAGAACTACACAGAGTGTTTCAGAGAGTGAAATGTTGAAGACAATGACCAATCACTAATTTTTGAGGGAAAAACTGAAAAGTTTTTGAAAATTGTCTTAAAAACGCAAAATACGCATTTTTCGTGACTGAAGTGAGTCGCCAATAAGTCGCCAGGGTAAGCCATGAAACACTTTAAAACCAAAAGTTTTGAAAATTTTCTAAGTGTTTTTCGCGACTGGAAGGTCTACCCGCAAGATAGTCACAAGCAGAGCCGTGAAATTCTCTGTGTACCCTTCGCGACTGGACCTTTCACCCGCGAACAAGTCGCCACACTGAGAAGCAAAAAATATAAAAACTCAAATTTTGAAAAATTTTCCAAGTCTTTTTCGCGACTAGGGCATTAACTCGCCAGTAAGCCGCGAAAAATCTCTGAGTGGGCTCGCGACTGGGACATGCGACTGGGCTAACCCGTGACTTAGTCGCCAAAACAGGGGAAAACAGTTTTTGAAATTTTTGATATTTTTTTGTAAAAACAAAATACTTTCCAAAAACAACTAAAAATACTTAAAATTCTTTTTGTGTTTGATCAACAAAGATTGAGCATGTGAAAACACATTTAATCAAGTACAATCACACAAATGAATATGGCATTCATTGAACATAGACTTGTGTGTTGTGTGTGGATATCAAAAATAAGATAGTCCATAGTCCAATGTGAAGTTTCAATGATCAATTCAATCAAGGCATACACAACTAGCACTAGATAATGTGACCTATCTCAATTATAGAAACATGAATATATGACCTCCCACATGAACTTGATTACATTCTTTGAAGCTTTTCATTTGGCTCTATATACATAATGACTTTTGAACTTTTTGAATCAAAATCTCATTGTGAGATTGATGCTTGAAATTTTCGATATTTCAATTGATGAGTTAGCCTTTGGCTTTTTGGGCATCATACATTTCATTTTGGTCGCTTTCCCTTTTTCCTAGTCAAATACTAGTATGTGCGACAGGCTTTTGCAGCTCTATATCTCTGTTCATTTGGAGATTTACATTTAGAGAGCTCTTTTAAGCAAAAACAAAAAATAAAGAGTGGGAAGATATTAAGTCTATGCATGTCTCAAGATCAACAAAACCATTCACTGATCATTCATGACAAGGTTGAAGATCTATTTACAACAGTCACATAGATTTCAGATATGAGTGCAAAGGGAACAAGCTAAGCTCGTAGATGCACAAAGCCATTAGTACAAAGGTACAAGGCAAAATATGTTTTGAGACAAAATTCAACAAAGTCGATCAAACTTTTTGGATTTTCTACTTTTTATGTGTTTTTGAATTTTTGACACAAAAAAAATAAATGTTGATCAAAACGAAGTAAAAGACAATTTACACAAATCTCATAAACAAAAGTTTTCAACTCAAACATGCAAGTAGCAAAACAACCAAGCATATACACAAAATATGGGAAGTATTAATGCATGGACATGTTGTAATGCTTATGCATGAGTACCCTTCGTCATCCACATGTTACGTGCGTTTGGGGTGATATCCTTGACGGATTGGGTACATGAGTTAGGACTTTCAAACCTTCGTGTGAAGCTTTCCAGGCAATTGGTGAAGGCACCGATCATCTTCATTACGTCCATCATTCTGGGATCACTGTTCTGACTTCTTGGTTGTTCACCACCCCAAGACCTCTTGTCATTTCTTATTCCTTGTGACCGAGGAGCACTTGTATTGTTCAATGCTTTCAACTTCTGGTAGTTGGGTCTGGTATGTCCTTACAATCCGCAATAGTGACATACATAATTCATTCTAGGGCCCCGTGGTGGTCTTGGAAGAGATCTTCCTCTAGCTTCAACTCTACATTCTGATTGATTACGGGACTTATTAAACACCCGTTGATCAGCCACCTTCTTTTTCTGTTCAGCCTTAACTTTCACAGGAACAAGCTCTTCTACAACCGTCTCTTTGGCCTTTACAAATTTCACCTCTTTGGTGACATTGGCAGATGAGCTACTTCCTCCGGTATAACCCAACTCGGACTTATTTGAAAAGTGTTTTTGAGATGAAATAAAATCTTCCAACTTCTTGGAGGAGACCCTTTCTATCTTGGCTTGTGCTTGCACCACCACTTGCTCAAGAAATCTTACTTTAGTATAAGCTTCCGATAGCTCACCATTTAGTGTCTCAATTTCACACTAGGCCTCCTTATATCTGGCCAGGAGACTTTTGTAGTCCTCAGCTTTCTTCATCTTTTTCACAGTCGCCTTTGCCACCCTTGTATACTCTCCTGATCTCTCAAGAAGTAAGGTGTAATTCTCTTGAAGACTAGCTGTATTTCTATCCTCTTCAGCATCTGATTCCTCAACAATCCCTAAGGATTCATCATCGCTGTGTTCTCCAAGTTCTTGTACAAGTTGATTTAGGACCTCCGAGGACTCAACATGCTCAATAGCCATAAATGCGGAGTTGTTTCCTTCTCCATCACAGCTGCCCTCAGAGTTAGAATTTGATGAGTTTGAATCACTTAAAGTAGTGGCATAAGCCTTTCCCTTCGACTTCAAATAATTGGGACATTCTTTTTTAAAATGCCTATGACCATTACATTCGAAGCATGTAATTCCTTGGAAGGATTGGGAATCTCTACCCTCTTTTCTTCTAAACTATTTCTTCTCTTTTTCGGCACTCTGAAATTTTCCTTTGTTACCGGATTTCCCACTGTTTTTGAGCTTTAAGAATTTCCGGAAGCTCTTTACAAGGTATGCCACATCTTTGTCTACTGCATCCTCTTCTGAAGAGTCATGAGACACCATTCTCTCATCAATTGTCTTAAGAGCAAGTGATTTACTCTTCTTTTGTGTGGGCAGGGATAATTCATATGTCTGCAGGGAACCAACCAGCTCTTGAACTTTAATGTCGTCCAGATCTTTGCTCTGTTCAATGGCTGTAATTTTGGCATGAAAACTCTCTGGTAGAGACCGAAGGATCTTTCTTACAATTTTCGAGTCCTCCGTCTTTTCTCCCAAATTAAATTTGCCAACAACAACCTCGTTCAATTTACTATAAAATGAATCAAAAGACTCATCCTCACTCATCTTTAGCTCCTCAAAGCGAGTGGTCAATATCTGAAGTTTGGTGTCCTTCACTTTCTTAGTCCCTTCATAGGTTGTCTCCAGAATTTCCCATGCTTCCTTAGCAATGGTGATATGTGAAATATGGTGAAATTCTTCTGGAGAGACACCGCAGAAAATAGCATTCAAGGCTTTGCTATTTGCATTAGCCGCTGCAAGAGCAGCCTTATCCCAAGTGGATTTGGTAGCCTCTGGTCTTGTCCAACCTACTTCAACTGCATCCCACATAGCATCATCAATAGAACACAAAAACGCCCTCATACGGACTTTCCAAAATGCATAATTATTACCATCAAAGAACGGTGGTACATTAAGGGATTGTGACTTATCCATATTAAAGGGGGTCAGGGATCACACTTAGGTAATTAAACCACATTAAGTGTACCCGCTCTGATACCAATTGAATGTTTAATAAGGGTATGAAACACCCTTGAACGTTTAGACCCCAATTAACAAATTATCAATTCAAGCTTATAATCAAACAATTAATGTGCGAAACATAAACATAAGCCAAATACAGAATTGATAAACAATCTAAGCCGAATATAAACACATCCACAGCAGTAAATATAAGGCAGAGATAAAGGAAGGAAGGTGCAACACACAGACAACACACGATGTGTTATCGAAGAGGAAATCAAAGCCCTCGGCGTAAAACCTCTCCGCCGCCCTCCAAGCGGTAAATAATCCACTAAAGAATGTAGTTGGGATACATGAACAGCAGAAGACCCTCAAAGCCTAATCTACCCAATGTACCTAAACCCTCCAAGCTTCTTACTCCAACTAGGTTACGCCGAACCTATTTCTTCTTTAGCTTCCCGGATTCCGCTACTAAACCATAGCATCAACCAATGTGAATTGGTTCCTTTCTAACTGCTTCCCAACAGTACCAAATAAACTTTCTCACGGATATGAGTATGGTGAGAAAAGGATTTGGCTAAAGACCTCTCAAGGATGTAACAATGAAGAGGAAGAGAGTAGAGGAATTTGTAGAGTCTCTAAGGTAAAGATTGGGGATGAGGCAATCTTGTTTTTCTCTAGGGTTTCTCTCACAAAATTCTCTATGGAAGCTCTCTATATTTGGTGGGTATAAGGGTCTATATATAGTGGGGTGAGAAAGGAATGCAAAAAGTCAGTTTTTCCCAAACAGAGCTGATTGGCGGCTTGGCCTCGCGACTGGTCTGAGTCGCGAGTTCAAGCCGCGAGATAACAGCCTGGCCAGCCTGGGACTTTTGTCCTGTAGTGTGATAGCTGGCGCGACCCTTCAGCTCCCCTGTGTGCATCTCACGTGCCTGCAGTTGGCGGCTTGCTAGTCGCAAGTCAACCGCGAGTCCTAGCCGTGAATCTCTGCCTTCTTGCACATACTTGAGCTTTTCTTCATATCTCCTCACACACTACCCTTACAATAATCTCACCTAAATACAGGGTTACTAAGTACTTAAATTACAAGCAAATTAGCACGAAATAAAGCCAACAAGATGGTTGATTAAATTCAACCTTACATCCTTGAATCTGCGTGTTGTGATGTTGGTGTGTGTTTTGAAGGGTTCGAACATGGGTTGCTTAAAATGTTGGGTTTGCTTGATTGGGGTTGGCTATTTTTGATGATAAATATATTTTTTATCATGTTTTAGTGTTAGTACAATAGTTTCTGCTCTGTGCTTTGTTGTTTGATAGTTCCTATACTCATTAGGTATATGGGTTTGGGGTTTTTTACTTGTTTTTTTCCTGAATATGTGTTTGGGCATTTTAGTTTGTTTGTGTGTTGGCAACATTGTTTTGCTTTTTAATCACTAGTTCATGTGTGTGCTCTCATTGGCCTATGCTCTGTTTGTCTAAATGTGTTTTTAAATGATCTTATATATTTATCAAATTCTGAATGAACTTGGTTGATTTGTTGGAGTTCCAATTTGATCTACCCACTTTTGGTTATCAATTATGCTTGGTCTATATGCTATATTGACATTCTGCTACTCTAATTGTTAGTAACTTGTTACTAATTTGTGTACATTTTCACATATTCTGCTTTGCTCTTGTTGTGGCCTTGTCTGCTTGTTTACAGATGGCATCCTCATCTACAAAAAAGAAGTCTACTGCTAAGAAAGCTGACAAGAGACTGAAAATGGATCACAACCTTTTTAGATCTGTTCAACACTTTGAGAGATATAAAGATTTTTTCATGAAAGGAACCATCATTCAGGAAATGTTTGTGGATTTGAGGGATCTGAAGGACACATTTATTCCAGGCTGCTTTGAGGGAAGAGGCTGGGATAAACTATTAGGTGATTTACCTGGAGTGTGTGAGCCACTGATAAGGGAATTTTATTCTAATGTCAAGATTAGAGAAGATGAGCTAGATTGTTGGGTAAGAGGAAAGGAGTTTGCCCTGGATGCCCATGATATTGATGAGGTACTTGGACTTGAAGGTTTAGAGGAGTATGAATTTGTCAATTACAGAGATAGGATGTTATCCTTAGACACTGTCTAGGCTCGGATTGGTGGAGTTAAAGAAGCGAGATGTCTCAACACCAATGCCTTTCCTGTTGACATGAGGTGTATGACTACCATAATGATATACAACTTGTATCCTATAAGAAAAATGACTACTCTTACTAATTCCAGAGCTATCTTCGTTATGGAGCTTAAGGAGAAAACATTCATTGACATAAGCTCTCATATATTTGACACAATAATGGATGAGTCCAGAACAACTTCACGGGAAAAAGTTGGTTTTTCCTAGCCTTATCATGAGAATTCTTAAAGCAAAAGGGGTTCCAATTCCTCAAGATTTCAGCCTAATGCCTACACCTTTAGCTATCAACAACCAAACCATCACAAGGATTCAAGCTCGCCTTCCGGGTGATGAAGATGAGAAGAGGCTGATCAAGAAGAAGGTGATCCAATGGAGATAAAGACTGAGGCTGCAGGACAGACTTCCACACCAAGAAGCAGAACCAAAAGGAGCAGGGCATCTACTTCATCAGCTGTACCTCCTGATGCATTCCAGATCATTCTGGACAGGCTTGATGGTCTTAGGGAAGTTCAACATCAGCATACTGAAAGGATGACAGCTATGCAGGATCAGCTTGATGTCTTCTCAACTAAGTTTGACAGCATCTACACCAACCAGGAGCATTGACCCTTTCGCCATTCCGGTCAAAAAGGGGGAGAATTTTTGGGAATTTTTGGGCAGCACTTGAGGGGGAGCGCTTATTTGAGAGGGAGCATTCATAATCTGTCATAATCATATGTGCTATTTTGGTTATAGTTTTGTTACTATGTTTTGGCTAACTGTTGTTATTTAGGTTTTAGTCTTGGTTTGGATTAAACTCATAACTCTTGGATACAGTTTTTAATACTTTGGTTTCTATATATTATAATGGTTATTCAGTTAATTGTGTTTGTTTGGTTATTTTGTACCCATATTGCTTATGTAAGCTTTAAGGGTTTGTTTCCATGCACTTATGCAATTTGTAGGCTTCTATGGTTTGTACCATGCAATGCAATATCTTTGCTTTGTAGCCTTGTTTTGTGGCTTATGTACTTGTTAATGTTTTGCATTTTCTTAAGTACATCACTCTTGTGCCCTTGTAGGATTGTTCCTAGATGCATATATGTTTGTATGCATTGGTTGAGTGTTGGATATGCAAATGATGCTTTGCATATAAGCTTATTAGCTTGCATGTCCGGATGTTCATTCTTTGTGTGAATGAGCATTGTGATCACTATTGTATAGTGATTATCTATTTTAGTCAAGCCATGGTCTATTGCTTTATTCCATTTTTGCTTGATCGCATTATACTTGCTCCATATGCATTTCAAGTTTTCTGCATACAATGATATTATTGTGTTGTTGTGTTTCAGGAGATACTTGTTCATATGTTTCAAGAGCTTTTCAGAATCTAGAATTAGGTGTGAGTGAGTTTTGTTCAACTGTTCCTAACTCACGCGTTAAGTCTAGAGTCTGTTGTAGGGTTTTGTCACGGAATAGCCAAAGGGGGAGATTGTAAGGTTGAATTTAATCAACCATTTTGTTGGCTTTATTTCGTGCCAATTTGCTTGTATTTTAGCAATTAGTAACCTTATATTTAGGTGAGATTATTGTAAGGGTAGTGTGTGAGAAGATGTGAAGAAATGTTCTTTAATGTGCAAAGATGCAGGGACTCGCGACTGGAACTTGCGGGTGGCTCGCGGGTGCAAGCCACCAGATGAGTGTCACGTGCCAAGCATGCGGGAAGCTGAAGCGTTTTGCCAGCTGGTGCACTACAGGACAAAATACCCAGACTGGCCAGGTCGTTACCTCGCGGCTGGAACTCGTGACTCAGACCAGTCGCAAGGCCAAGCCGCCAACCAGCCCTGTTTGGGAAAAACTGACTTTTCGCATTCCTTTCTCACCCTACTATATATAGACCCTTATACCCACCAAATGTAGAGAGCTTCCAGAGAGAATTTTGTGAGAGAAATCCTAGAGAAAAACAAGATTGTCTCATTCCCAATCTTTACCTTAGAGACTTTACAAATTCCTCTACTCTTTTCCTCTTTATTGTTACATCCTTGAGAGGTCTTTAGCCAAATCCTTTTCTCACCATACCCATATCCGTGAAAAGGTTTATTTGGTACTGTTGGGAAGCAGTTAGGAAGGAACCAATTCACATTGGTTGATGCTATGGTCTAGTAGCGAAATCCAGGAAGCTAAAGAAGAAATAGGTTCGGCGTAACCTCTTTGGAGCAAGAAGCTAGGAGGGCTTAGGTACATTGGGTAGATTAGGCTTGGAGGGTCTTCTGCTGTTCATGTATCCCAACTACATTCTTTAGTGGATTATTTACCGCTTGGAGGGCGGCAGAGAGGTTTTACGCCAAGGGCTTCGGTTTCCTCTTCGATAACACATCGTGTGTTGTCCGTGTGTTTGCATCTTCCTTCCTTTATCTCTGCCTTATATTTACTGCTGTGTACATATTTATATTTGGCTTAGATTGTTTATCAATTCTATATTTGGCTTATATTCATGTTCTGCACATTAATTGTTTGATAATAAGCTTGAATTGATTATTTGTTAATTAGGGTCTAAACGTTCAAGGGTGTTTCATACCTTTATTGAACATTCACTATATGTCTTGTTTCTTAACCTTAATAAAAAGTATTTCAATACTTGTTTTACACACACATCACTTGTTCTCTTTTGTCCCTTAACCTTGGTTGGTGATGAGTGGGAAGATGGAAGGTTTCATTCGGGCCAAATTTTCCGAAGTTCATCCCACCAACTCACACAATTGGTGCCATCACCTATAATGGGCTTTGAGTATGTTAAAGGTTTGCTATCAATCCACTATGGGTCCACCTAGGCCCTTGGTTGGAATCATAGCCCACCAAGTTATGAGTGACCTGCTTATCAATCCCTTTAGCCTTAGAGAACCTACGCATACTAGAGAGATTTTAGACCCTATCACAAAGGATACCCTTTACATATCTCTTGTTTATTCAACCATATACCATGTGTTCACCAAATTATAAAGGACAAAATAATAAAAATAAAAGGGATAGCCCTAGAGTTATGGTATACCCTAAGATATGGGATAAAAGAAAAAGAAGTTCTCACATATAAGAGGTTTGTCCCTAAATCCAAAGGCATATCTTTACTTGAAAGGTTCATAAGATCATAGCTTAATTGCTATCGTAGGCCCAAATGGAAAAATCCCTTTTGAAAAAGAGGACTTTGGGCTTAAGGTAACAAATACGCTATGGACTTAGCATCCAACATCCTTCAAAGCCAAAAATGAAACTCCCTAATCTTGGGTCTCTTTGTTGTATGCCTAGGCCCAAAATGATAAGAATTTCATAGACTTTGAGAGGAAGGTTGCAATGTATTCAAGCTAGAGGGCTATTTCAAGAAAAAATGATGAAATAATGAATAAAAATGAAAAGCCCAAAGATGACAAATATATTGTAAGCCTATGTTTGAGACAAAGGGTTGAAAATTCCTAAGTGCATTCTAATGAAAGCTCATGAGAGTAAGATGAGAGCTTTATTGTAAATGGATCAAAAGCCCAATGAAACAAGGGGTAAAAATCCATGAGAGGGAAGGGAGCAACATTGTAATTGGACCTTCATTAAAATGAACTTAAGAATTTTCTAAGGACATCTAAGTTTAAAAGGAACCTTTAATTGGGACATGAACTTAATGAAAATGGAGCTTCTTTTCAGGCATCATTGCACCATCAAAGTCAAGAAAACACGTCCCCACTCCCATTTGGATTTGAGAGAAAGGAAGGCGCTTGATCAAGATTGAGGACACACACCAAGAAGAAGAGACCCCTCAAGAAACAAGACTACCTCCATGGAAGACCCAATGGCACAAAAGATCCTTAAGGCTTTGGATGAACATGGAGAAGTTCTCAAGAGAATGGAAGGACGTCTCACTAGGTTGGAAGAATCTAAGCTCAAGAAGCCTTCACATATGGAAATCCATGATGATAAGGAGGAAGATGAAGAATGGGATGAAAAGGACAAAGTGGAATATGAAAGAAACAAGCAATTTGAGAAGCTCACCGCAAAAACCATGGCTATGAGGGAAAAGATGGAGAAAATGCAACTCGCCTTCTGTAACGCACAAGGGATGGATGATTACTTCTATAACATGGGAGGCATGAGTTCCAAGGCTCCTATTGCATTGCCTCATAAGTTTAAGATTTTCGATGTGGAAAAGTTTGATAGGACTGGAGATTCGAAGCAACATGTAAGGAGATACCTAAGCATCGCTGAAATGAAAGGGCTAGATAAGAAACAAACTTTGCATGCATTTCCCCTCTCATTCTCGGGAGGTGCATCAAGGTGGTACTATAGCCTTGATCCAAGCAAAACTAAGGTGTGGAATGAACTAGTGGAGTTGTTTGTAGACCAATTCATCTTCAACACCAAGATTGATGTAACTCTAAGGGATTTAGAGACTACCAAGCAAGGTGTAGGGGAGACATTTTCTGAATACATGACTAGGTGGAAGACCAAGGCATCTAGAATTGTCAACAGGCCAAATGAGAAAGACCAAATCGACATGATCATCAAGAACTTGCTTCTGGCTTATAATAGTAGGCTTTTGTCATCGTTTATTAGCTCATTTGGAGAACTATGTGATTGTGGGACAAGAATTGAAGATGCCATCAATAATGGGCAATTGGAGAAGAGTGAGACTAAGCCTTCAACTAAGAAAACATATGGAGGAGGAGCAACCACCACTAAAGCACCCAATCCCGTAACTGTGAGCGCCATTGTACCCCAACCCAAAGAAAGCTTGCTAAGAATTCTCTAACCTAGAAATGACCCTCACCCAAGCATATGAAAACCTATCCTCTAAAGGATTCATCAAGCCTTTAGACCCCACACCCATGCCTAATCCCATACCTTCCACTTGGAACCTCATGAATATTGCCACTACCACCAAAAATCCTGCCACAAAACCGACAATTGCTTCTGCCTCAAACACGAGATACAAAACCTCATAGACAATGGCACCCTCCCAAATCCCAAAATCATCACTAAGCCCAATATTAGAAAGAACCCTTTGCCTGATTACCATAGGGCTCCTTCTCCATATCAAAATTGCGTGCAAGTGGATGAGATTGAGTGAGATTGCTCAAAGTTGATAGAAACTACGAATGTCAATGCCGTAGAAGTCCATGGAATATAGGATGAGGAAGATGAAGTCCTAAAGGAAGCAATAGAAATACAGGGGATACTTTCCAAAGGAGTGACAGAATTGAAGAAGAGGGTTTTAGAGGACAATGTAGCAAATATCACTAGGAGTGGGAAGCACTATAAGCCATCCTTTTTGGGAAAGGATCATCCTAGTAGAGATCTAGGGGAAGGGTCCAAGCCCACAGAACCTAAGGGAAAAGGAGATAAAGAAGAAGAAGATAGGGTCCTAATGCAATTGAAGAAGACCCAAGCTCATATGTCCGTATGGGGCTTGCTCATGGCCTCTCAAAAGCATCGTAAAGCTCTTTTAGACACCTTGAATGGAAAAGAAGTACCTATAGAAACTACACCACAAGAAGTTTTGTCTCTCATGAGAGTCGAAGGTGTTGGATCAACATATGGAAAATACAGTTTTGTATCTCATACAAAAACATGTAGCAAAATATGAACGGATCTACTTCATTCATGTGAGATAACATGTAACATCTGAGTTTTGGAAACAAAGAATGAGAGAGGGTACCTTGATGTAGTGAAATTCAAAACAAATGAAGATTGGACTTAAGATGCCTTTCAATCTTCACTTCAATTCCAAAATGTGTCCAAGATGTGTGGTCTCTCAATCAGTTCTATATGTAATCTTTTCAAGAGAATAATCAAGTGTCTCCCTTAAAAAGAACTCTTTTATTCTTTCTCTTTTTAATCACACATATATTTCTGCACTTAGGCAGTTACATTTATTTAATAACTCTTATTAAATAAATAACTGATTATCTAATTGGGTTAGCCTTTTGGGTCAGCCCAATTGGGCTTTAGTGTGTGGCTTGGAGTGGGACCAAAATGTACAAATAAAGCTCTAGCTCCAATGGACTTTGGACTTATCTGTCAACTCTTGAAAAGTCCAAAGTTACCATTAATTATATTTAATACCACTATATAAATATAATTGCATTCTAAATCTTATTAAAAAAATTATATCCCAAGACTTTATTAAACACTTAACCCCTTCATAAAAATATTCATAGTAATACAAAGTCATAATGTGTAACTGTCACTTTGAAGATTACTATAGAGTTCCTTAGTACCTAGTTTAATCCTTTAAGTTATTCATATATATTTTATGAAATCTAATTTCATAAAATATAAACTTTAGTAACTCTTTACTAAAGTGGTTAGGCCTAACACTTTGAATAACCATACCCATTAAACTTATCTCAAGGGAATATTTATATCTCTATAAACAGACTATGAATTCCATCTTAAGAATATGTGTTCCTTCAATTTTATGTGTGGTTGTCCAACATACTGAGGTTTTGTTTGTCTAGATTTCACTCCTAATACATTAAAGCTACATACATTTCATGATCGGGTTCACAATTCCTTCAAGATTGAGAGTTTATGTAAAAGAGAGTCGTGAGATTTATTATTCGTTTGACAGTTGTTGATAGAATAATAAATCTCACAGCGGTCCAGTTCAATTTGTTTTATACTCTTATAATATATTAACATATCAATTAGAAGTCTTCACTTCCATGATCAAGATAAATAATCTTAATTGATATGTTATAGTCTTCGCAGATGAAATGCCCAATCTCATCACCGACTACGAACAAAGATTTTGAGTTTACAAAGAATTTGTGATTTATATCTTCTGTGACTAAATCACATAAATCACATACTATGCATCTCAAGGACTACATGATAATGTCTAAACATTCATATTACCATTATTTTAGATAATAATAAAACAAGTTTATTACATAGAACATAATGTCATACATGGCTTACAATAGGATTTTAGGGCACTAATCCTAATAGAAGGTTCCTCACACCTTCTCCTTGCATTTTTCGATGAACATCTCCCTCCTGAAGGAGCTACTCACACTAGACCCTTGCAAATCACCATTGAATGCATGGGTGCCAAGGTTTCGATGGTGCTCATTAACAATTGGTTAGTTACGTACTGGGATTCGTGCATCAAAGGGTGGTGTTCATATATTGAAGAGTTCAGAGGTTCTGAAGCGGTAGAAAGTTTCTGCTGTGAGTTCATCTACGGGGATTGTAGAGTCTAGGGACAAAGGTTTTGTACTAGATCTGAAACTTCTCTTTACTATAGTGGATTGCTTTTCGGAAAGGTTTCCCCCCAGGTTTTTTACTGTGAAACTGGTTGGTTTCATTAGTTTTTCTAGGTCATCATATCTTGTCTTATTTATTTTTTTCCACTACATGATTTTGACATGATATTGATGTTTGTTTGTTTTAACAAGTTTTATTTATAATAAATCTAATTAACAACTTGGGTTTAAAAACTTGTTAATTCTATCAACCGGGGTCTAAATTTCCCAACATGTCGGAATCAAGAAAAACCTTGGCACTCTCAATGGAAACTTTGTGAAGGAAGGGGGAAACTTCCCTTATTATGGCTTCCCTGAACCTTGGATAAGTAAGGATAGAAAGGTGTATCCGGGTTTGGAAATGTTCTTTAATGAAAAACTCACTTTTAAGGAGAAGCCTATCGTGGTGATCGAAGAGATGCAAGAAGAGGTTGACTAGGTGAACTACATGGATGCTGAAGCAATGAAGACCATGATGAAGACAAGTGGGGACGTGTTCGCCATCACCAATGAGGAGCCACGTGATCCTTCTAAATTCATCATGCCTAGTGTGGGGCCCATTAATAATTGGACTTAGGTTGGATTTTTTGAAAACATGGGAAAAAAGTTTTGTAATGCAAGTTCCAATGCACTTTTCAATATTTTCAATAAGATGAATTTTGATTTGGCTTACTTTGATGTGTCCCATAACATTGAAATTCTGCACTTAAATGATTCAAATGAATTTAAAAATGAAATTAATAAACAATTGGAAAAGAAAATTGAACCTATGGAACCAACTCTTGAAACTACGAATTTGAGCAATGATGAGAATCCACGCTTAATTAAAATTGGCTCAACTTTAAATGAAAAAGAAAAAAAAGAAAAAGATCTTCAAGAACTCCTCATAGAATTTCAAGAAGTGTTTGCATGGTCTTATGAAGATATGCCTAGAATTGACCCTGAGATAGCTCAACATCACATTGATACTCATGATCACATGGTGCCCATCAAGAAAAAGTTGAGAAGAAGGAGAACTGAATGGCTTTTAAAAATCAAGGAGGAAGTCACTAAGCAATTAAAAGTAGGGTTCATCAAACCCATACACCAAGACAAATTGATAGCCAATGTCGTGCCTGTACCTAAGAAAGATGGGAAGTGAGGATGTGTGTGGATTTTAGGGACTTGAACAAGGCATGCCCTAAGGATGACTTTCCTCTCCCTCACATTGATGTCTTAGTGGATAATATGGCAGGAAGTGCCTTGATGTCTTTTATGGATGGTTTTTCGGGATATAACCAAATCAAGATGGCTCCCAAAGATATGACCAAAACCACTTTCACTACTGAATGGGGAATCTATTGTTACACGGGGATGCCGTTTAGCCTCAGGAATGCTGGGACAACTACCAAGCTATGGCCTTGTTACATGATATGATGTATAATGAGGTAGAGGTGTATGATGATGAAATGATAGTGAAATCCAAGGATAGAGGTAGCCACACCATAAACTTGAGGAAGTTCTTCGAGAGGATTAAAGAATATAGGCTCAGATTGAACCCACAAAAGTGTACCTTTGGAGTAACCACCGGAAAATTGCTAGGCTTCCTAGTGAGTGATAGAGGGGTAGAAGTTGACCCATCCAAGATTAAAGCCATACTAGAGATGCCTCCACCTAAAAGTGAGAAATAAATAAGGGGTTTCTTTGGTCGATTACAATACATTAGTCGATTTATTGCCAAGCTCACCATTACTTGTAAGCCCATCTTCAAACTCTTAAGGAAGAATGAACCACATATATTGAACGATGAGTGCCAAAAAGCCTTTGAACTTATCAAAGAATATCTCCTCCACCCACCTATCTTAGTGCCTCCACTTACTCCTATACCTTTCCATCATAAGGGATGCGGTTGGAAGTATGCTTGCACAAGAAGACGATGACAAGAATGAGAGGGTCTAGGCAAAAATTATGGTAAAAGAACCCCGCTAGATTGAAAACCTGAAAGGGCGGTCTAGACAAAAGTTAGGGGAAAAGACTATGGGCATGATGAAAATTCCCGAAGGGACATCGTGGGCAAAAATTACATGGCAAAGGAAAAAGAAAAGAAAAAGAAAAAAGGAAAAAATTACAATAAGCAAAGATAATATAAAGGTCGTTTTCTTATTGCTCAAATTAAAATATGATAAGATTGTTTTCATGGGGGATTTGGAACATTCCAATCCTTTATTAAATTCAAAAACAAAAACATGAGAATCATAAAAGTACAGAAAAGTAAAACATGGGGCCCCTCGAGGTGGTCACTCATTCCTCGCTTTCCTGCTAGTCTTCATGTAAGCTTTCTCATCCTTCAGAATCCACTTCATATCATCCTTCAACCGTTGCTTGTACCTCATAGTGGGATAGATGTATTGAGGAGGAATCATGCATTTTGTCACCCTACGGCATGACTAAGCCTTACTAATCCTATCCAAGATCCTATTGGTAAACACTGCAGTATGGAAGGCTCCTTCATCATAAGGAGCTCCTTGATGCTCTCCAAATTGCCTTGAGATACTACAAGTGGAGTAGTATGAGTAGCAACGAAGTCCAACTAGAGTCATATAGCAGTCCTTGCAGCAACTATAGACCATGCTTGAGATGCGCCACGACTCCACGACCTACTGAACGTCGGTCTCCTTAAGGTGCCCCATAAGCTCCATGTACACCTCAAAGCTCATGTCATTTTGATAAAGCCGGCGGTCCCTAAGGTCCCTAGGGAGGTAGGTGTTGAGAGGAATAGTGGGAGGTTGAAGCAACCAAAGCCTTTCTTGTAGCCATATTTGGGGGGGAAAAAAGAGAGAGAGAGAAAAGAAAAAAAAAAGAAAAAGAAAAAAAGAGAGCATGAGTGAAAAAAAAAAAGGAAAAGTAAATGAAAGACGATATTGTTAGGATTAATGCCCTTAAATCCTATTGAATGATGCTATGTATAATATTAAGTGTGACATTGTGTTTGACATTATGTATGACTTAATATTGTGTTTAATAAATTTGTTTTATTATTATCTGAAATAGTGGTAACATGAATATTCGGACATTATCATATAGTTCATGAGATGCATAGTATGTGATTTATGTGAAGAGTCACAGAAGATATAAATCACAAGTTCTTTGTAAACTCAGAATTATAGTTCGTAGTCGGTGATGAAATTGGGCATTTCATCTGCGAAGACTATAACATATCAACTACGATGATTTGTCTTGATCATGGAAGTGGAGACTTCTAGTTGATGTGTTAATATGTTTTAAGAGTTAAGACATATTGAACTGGACCGCTGTGAGATTTATTATTTGCCTAAGGACTGTCAAATGAATAATAAATCTCATGATTTGTATTTGCACGAACTCTTAATCCTGAGAGAATAATGAACCTGATCATGAGATGTAGGTTGCTTTGATATATTAGGAGTGAGATCTAAAGTAATGGTCAAAATCTCAGTATGTTGGGTAGTCACATTAAGTGTTGATGGAACATATATTCTCAAGATGGAATTCATAGTCTCTTAACGGAGATATAAAGTATTCCCTTGAGATAAGTTTAATGAGTTTGTTATTCAGAGAGTTAGGCTTAACCACTTTAGTAAGACTAAAGTATATATTTATGGAATGAGATTTCATAAATATATAATGAATAACATTAAAGAATTAAACCGGGTACTCAAGGATCAAGATGTAATAATTTACAAAGTGGCAGTCTATATTAATGACTTTGTATTACTACGAATATTACATGAAGGGGTTGCATGTATAATAAAGTCTTGGGATATAATATATATAGATAAGACCTAGAGTGCAACTATATTTATATAGTGGTATTAAATATAGTTAATGGTAACTTTGGACTTGTCAAGAGTTGACAGAAAAGCCCAAGGCCCATTGGAGCTAGTGTCTTATTGGTCCCTTTTGGTCCCACTCCAAGTTACACACTTAAGCCTAATTGGTAAGGCCCAAAAGGCCAGCTCAATTAGATATATTGGTTAGATACAAAGGGAAAAACGTACAGAAATATATTGGTAAGAAAAACATCATTGTAATGGTGTGGAAGTGAGTGATAGTCACTCTCTAATAATCCCTTTGTTACCAATTGAGAGACCACACATCTTGGGCGTTGGTGGAATTGGAGTGAAGATTAAAAGTATTCCCAAGTGCTTGAATCTTCGGTTTTGGAATTCACCGCTTCAAGGTACGATCTTTTGTTCTCAAATTCTGAAATTTACTTTATGCATGTTATCAATATTGAATGAAGTAGATCCGTTCAAAACTTACTTTTCCGCTGCGTACATCTTTAAATCCATCAAATGGTATCAGAGCGGTCTTCAATTTCGTATTGTTTAACATGTTTTGTGAGTTTTAGAATTGGAGAAGATAGTTTCATATTGTTAGAAGATTATGTTTTAATTTTCTGCATGTTGTTGAAACTATGATTTGATGAAAACTGAAATTGATGTTGTGATGTTGTTTAAATTTAAATTTAAGTATGTTAAATTGAGTTTTAAGGCTATAGCATCAATAGAATTCAGTTTTGACATTGATCTCTACCTATCATGTTCGTTTTCAAGATGTTTGTTCATGAAAACCCGTAGAAAACTGCCTTAGAAAATTTCTGGAAATTTGAGTTTCGCGATTTTCAATCGATCGAAAATCACTTTCGATCGATCGAATGAGACAGTGATCAGACTCTTTAGAACGATAGATTTTCGATTGTTAATCGATCGATCGAATTTGTTTTTTCGATCGATCGAGTGGCGATCGAGTATCAATCGAAGGAGTCAGATGATCAAGTTCGAATTTCTTAATTTTTTCGATCGATCGAGGGGCATTTTCGATCGATCGAAAGAAAGAAAATCAGAAATTTTTCTAAGTGTTTTCACATGTTAAAAGAGTAAGACAATGTGTAATTAAATTATGCATGTTTTAAAACTAAAAACCTTTCTTTTAAAACATCTAGTGGGAGAGAGATACAAGGGTTGTATCTCATGGCCTCCATTGTTAGTTTAAAGTAGTGTGATTAAGCACCTCGCCTTGGCGTATATGCCTTGCTCCCTTCGGAGGGTGTTTGATTCATGGTACTACAGGTTAAACTTCTTAGGGATAGATAAAATGTGTTTTTACACTGAGAACGACCACGCTTCCGTGGAGTTACTTGGTTATTCACATTGATTCTAGGCAATGGTGTACACTAGACTAAGTGTAATGTTAACCTCCCTTCGGAGCTATGTCATTATTACTTAGAGGCTAAAGGAAAACGACAAATTATTTTTGTTTGGTAAGAGTTACCATGATAGCATTAATAATGAGAATGTTTCTCACCTAATCATAGTGATTGGTATGACCTCGCTTCCGAGGAATATTGATTACGGGATTGGGTTGTCGTTGCATATATTATATTATGGTTTTATTAAGGTTCCATACTATATGTTTATATGCTAAATTGATAATGTCCAATTTATTGATTATATTCATGTTTATTGTTTTCAGATTTAGAACATGGCATCATTTAGTCCACTTGTAACTATTCTTAATCAACACAAACTGACTGGATCCAACTATGTTGACTGGAAAAGAAATCTGGACATTGTTCTTACTGCTGAAGAGCATAAGTATGTTCTTACTAAACCATGTCCTAGCTTTCCTTCATTAGATGCTCCTCTTGAGGAAAAACAATGATATGATCGTTAGCAGAAATCTAATGAGATGGCCAAGTGCTACATCCTAGCATCTATCTCAAATGTTCTACAGCATCAAATGCAAGATGTAGAACTAGCTTCAGACATCATGCAAAGTCTGAAGGAGATGTTTGGTGAGCAAGGCCGTTCTGCAAGGCAAGAGACCATGAGGCAAATTTATAACACCAGAATGGCTGCAGGAAGTTTAGTTAGAGAGCATTGTCTTACAATGATCTCTAATCTGAATACATTGGAAGTTTTAGGTGCCGATATAGATGGAGAATCCCAAGTGGATATGATACTCCAATCGCTACCAGAATCATTCAAGGAATTCAAACTGAACTATAATATGAATAAAAAGATTTATACCTTGTCTGAATTAATGAATGAATTGGTAGCGGCAGAAGGCATTCTTGGTACTTCCAATGTTGAAGCCAATGTTGGTGAAGCTTCTACATCTCAACCTAAGTCGAAAGGCAAGGGTAAGAAGAAGAAGAAGAAGAAGGACTTCACAAAATAAGAGGGTAAACAAATTGCCTTAGGGGTTGCTGATAAAGGAAAGAAGATCAAAGGAAAGTGTTTCCATTGTGGTGAGAAAGGACATTGGAAGAGGAATTGTCCGGTATTCAAGGCTGCCAAGAATAAAGGTATGAATAATACATTCCTTCTTGAAATATGTTTGGTACAGAATCCCACGGATTCCTGGTGTGTGGATTCAGGTTGTACTAATCATATCTGCAATTCTTTGCAAGGGTTTCAGGAGACCAGAAAGCTTAAAGAAGGGGAGTCGTTTCTTACTTTGGCTGATGGGAGCAAGATTCCAGTTGTAGCTATTGGTGTTTATAGTTTACGTTTTGTATCTAGAGTTCTGATATTAGAAGACTGTTTGTATGTACCTAATGTTCGTAGGAATTTAATTTCTACTACTTACTTAGGTAAACATGGATATTGTGTTATCCTGAAAGACAATGTTGTAATAAAGAATGATAAAGTGTTTATCTGTTCTGGCAATATTGTGGATGGTCTTTATATTTTAACTCCTGATAAGCATGAATTATATAATTCTGAATTAGATAATGACTCTCATGTAAAATCATTAAAGAGAAAATTTTCTTCTACTAGAGATGCATATCTTTGGCACTTGCGTTTAGGTCATATTAATTCAAACAAAATTCAAAGACTAATCAAAGATGGACTCTTAGGGCCCATGGACTTTGATGAATTTCCAGTTTGTGAATCTTGTTTGGAAGGTAAAATGACCAAACGACCTTTTACTGCAAAAGGTAGAAGAGCCCAAGATTTGCTAGAGTTAGTGCATTCTGATGTTTGTGGTCCTATGTCAATCCAGGCAAGAGGTGGTTATGAGTATTTCATTACTTTCACTGATGATTACTCAAGATATGGTTATGTGTACCTAATGAGACGGAAGTCCGAAGCCTTTGAAAAGTTCAAAGAGTTTAAGACTGAAGTTGAGAATCAATTAGGTAAACATATAAAAGCCATTCGATCTGATCGAGGTGGTGAATACCTTTTTGGGGATTTCCAGGATTACTTAACTAAGAATGGGATTGTATCCCAATTGACTGCACCTGGAACTCCACAACAGAATGGTGTAGCAGAAAGAAGGAATAGGACTCTTTTAGAAATGGTTAGGTCTATGATGAGTTACTCAACTTTACCGATTTCTTTTCGGGGTTATGCCTTAAATACAGCAATACATCTTTTGAATTTAGTCCCATCAAAATCTGTTCCCAAAACACCCATGGAATTGTGGAGTGGGCGTAAGCCTAGCATGAAATATCTCCACATTTGGGGTTGTCCTGCACATGTGTTAAAAGGGAAGCCTGATAAGTTGGAACCAAAATCAGAAGTGTGTTTACTTGTAGGTTATCCAAAAGAAACTAGGGGTTATTTATTCTATAGTCATAAAGATAACAAAGTTTTTGTTAGTACAAATGCTAAATTCTTAGAAAATGACTATATGAATAATTTTACTCCTAGAAGTAGAGTTATGTTAGCTAAAATGAATGAACCTGTAAATGAACAACCTATAGATGAAACTAGGGATGATGTGGCTGTATTAGATACACCACAAGATACTATTAATGAGATATCTAGTACACAGGTGCCTCGTAGTAGTGGGAGAATTGTTCGGCCTTCTATAAGATTCATAGGTTTGGGAGAAACTTATGAAGCTATCTCAGAAGAGGTTGAATCAGATCCCTACACATATGATGAAGCAATAAATGATATAGATGCACATCATTGGGTCCAAGCTATGAAATTTGAATTAGATTCCATGTATTCCAATCAAGTTTGGGATCTTGTAAAGGCACCTAACGGCATTAAACCTGTTGGTTGCAAATGGGTTTACAAGAGAAAGAGAGGGATAGATGGAAAGGTTGAAACTTTTAAAGCAAGGCTAGTGGCAAAAGGGTATACTCAAAAAGAAGGTATTGATTATGATGAAACCTTTTTTCTAGTAGCAATGCTTAAATCTATCAGAATTCTCTTATCCATTGCTGCTCATTTTGATTATGAGATTTGACAAATGGATGTCAAAACTGCATTTCTTAATGGCAATCTTGAAGAGGAAATCTATATGATGCAACCGGAAGGTTTCATAGCAAAGAACCAAGAGCATATGGTATGCAAGTTGCGGAGGTCCATTTATGGACTTAAGCAAGCATCTAGGTCATGGAACATCAGATTTGATCAAGCAATCAAGACATTTGGTTTTGAACAAAATCTTGATAAGCCATGTGTGTACAAAAGACATCAAGATAAAGTAGTAATGTTCCTAGTGCTTTATGTTGATGATATTCTACTCATTGGAAATGATGTAGGGGTAATGTCATCTGTAAAGGTTTGGTTGTCAAGCTAATTTGATATGAAGGACTTGGGTGTGGCTAACTTTATTCTAGGGATCAAGCTTTGGCAAGATCGCAAGAATAAGATGTTAGGCTTATCACAAGCTGGATATATAGATAAGGTTCTCGAACGGTTTAGCATGCAAAACTCCAAGAAAGGATTGCTTCCTTTCAGACATGGAGTTCCTCTGTTTGATGACCAAAGGCCTAAGACTCAAGAGGAAGTAGACATGATAAGACAAGTTCCTTATGCTTCTGCAGTAGGAAGTCTCATGTATGCCATGCTTTGTACTAGACCAGATATCTGCTATTCAGTTGGCATGGTCAGCCGATATCAATCAAATCAAGGACCAAAACATTGGCAAGCTGTAAAGCATATTCTCAAGTATCTACGGAGAACGAGAGATTATATACTTGTTTACCATTGTGAGGATTTGATTCCCATTGGCTATACAGATTCAGATTTTCAATCGGATCTAGATTTCAGAAAATCCACTTCAGGATGTGTTTTCACCTTGGGAGGTGGAGCCATTAGTTGGCGGATTATTAAGCAATCTTGTATTGCAGACTCCACCATGGAGGCAGAATATGTTGCTGCTTGTGAAGCAGCAAAGGAAGCTGTATGGCTCAAGAAATTCCTTTCTGACCTTGGTGTAATAAGAATGGAGCAAGTTCCAATCACATTGTTTTGTGACAACAGTGGAGCAGTTGCACAATCTAAAGATCCAAGGAATCACAAGAAAGGAAAGCACATTGAGAGGAAGTACCATATCATTCGAGATATTGTTGCTCGTGGAGATGTGGTGGTAGCAAAGATTGAAAGTGCAAACAATCTAGCAGATCCATTTACTAAAGCCTTGCCTCAAAGGACTTTCGAGTCACATTTGGAGGGAATGTGAGTTAGATTAGTGCACAATAGTCTTTAGGGCAAGTGGGAGATTGTTAGGATTAGTGCCCTTAAATCCTATTGAATGATGCTATGTATAATATTAAGTGTGACATTGTGTTTGACATTATGTATGACTTAATATTGTGTTTAATAAATTTGTTTTATTATTATCTGAAATAGTGGTAACATGAATATTCGGACATTATCATATAATCCATGAGATGCATAGTATGTGATTTATGTGAAGAGTCACAGAAGATATAAATCACAAGTTCTTTGTAAACTCACAAGTTCTTTGTAAATCACAAATCCTCATCTTCACCTCCATCACCATCATCATCATCATCATCATCATCACAACCACCTGGGTGGACCACCCCTCCAGGACCATATAGCTCTCTTGAATAGTTGGGCACCTCCAACTTAAGATTCCCGACTAACCATACCAACTCCTCATGTTCTTGGATAGTGGGCTACAATTCAAAGAAAGAAGGGTTAGTGATTGAAATAGAAAGAAAAGAATGGCAAAAAGAGAAGGGCAAATGGAGAAAGAACTTATCGCTTGAGTGTTGGGAGGGAAAGGATAGCCTATGACATTAGGATTATGGGGCACGACACGCTCCCGAGCAAAGCCATTAGAGCTATAAGCATAGACCATCCAAGGGAGATGTGGAGGGTCAATGGACTCACCGGCAGTAAGTCCCCCTATTACAATTTCCCACATTCTAAGTTATGAAAAAAAAAAAAAAAAAAAAAAAAGAAGAGAAAAAGAAGAGATTGAGCATATACCTGAACAGTAAGGGAAGGCATGAGGCGAGTGATGTTGAACTCCTCATAGTCCAACCTTTTAAGAAGCCGCTCGGCATAGGAAACGCTGCTCTCCCACGAATTGTATTTAGCATCAGTCATGGAGTGTGGGGCAAGCATGAACTTAGGAGGGTCCATCAAAATCTGTGGGTCATCCCTACACACCAGCTGGGATCGCACCTTTTCCGCTAGATATGGTGCCCTCAAGCCTGCTCCTTTAAGGGGTCGGGTGATCTCTGAAGCGATGAGAGCGGCAAGCTCCAAGTCTCGAGCAGTAGGAAAGGGCTGGCCGGCCCATGGGGCCCAGTTAACCTATAATTGCATATGGTTAGAAGAAGGGCATCCTAAGGGAAATGCATGAAGAAGCTTGAATAACTAAATCTCTTGAACTTACCTTATTTGAAGTTAACCTAGCAAGGTGGGCCCTTACTCGAGGGACCTCATTTAAAACTAGATCAGTGCCCGGAGTTATGAGGCCATACCTAACAACCCACCGTTGCAAAGTGCAAGCCACAGGTTAGATGCAAGATGACAGTTTGCAAGATGACAGTTTTCAAGGTGACAGTTTGTAAGATAATACAGTTTGCAAGACTATAAGCTACAAATGAAAATGGAAGAAATGGAAAGAGAACTAACCTTAAGGAGCTTCCAAGGCCTCACAAGCTGCCGCAAGTGCCCCGCTGAGAGTGTCGAATATGGAGTAAAGATAGGCAAGACATGCTTGCCCTTAGTTGGCCTTTTGTGCCTCTCCAAAGTCCTGAAAGAGGATAAACCACTTTAAAGACACCGTTTGCCCACCATTGGCAAAGAGGTGCCCTAAAAAGTGAAAAACGAAAGCCTTAACCATACGAACACACTCCTCCGTAGTCTTCTGTGGGAGAAACATGTAATTAGACACCAAGTCGAAGTAGCAGATGGTCTTAGTGGAGTATTTCCTCCCCAACATGTCGAGACCCAGCTAGATGGCCAACATACTATCCAAACTGATGATGGCCCCTTCGAAGCTAAGGCTGGTCATGTAGTAGAAGTCATAAGGAGTCATCTCCCGTTCAGCGATATGAAAGGTGTAGGTAGTATCCCACCACCTCTTAATGTGGCATTGCACCAAGGCAGCACTCGCAAATTTCTTCGGAAGAAGACCAATGATAGGCTCGAAGCTCACCTCTAGGTTGTAGGCCCTAGTTTCAGGGACAAAAAGGTTGTACCACTCCACCACATTGTTAGTGCTCCCCTTACTAGTATAAAGGGATGATGACTGCAAGAAAAGAAAATGACATTAGATTTTTGATTCAGGCAGAATTTAGTAAAAATGATGTTTTAATGCAAGAATGAAGATAAAAAGAAGCATATAGTGATATTCGGGTGTAAAAATGACAAAAAGGTGTGTTAGGATTGCACATGGAAGTGAAATAGATGAAAAAAAAGTGAAAATGGGCAGAGTAGGGCTTTTGCTAGGCATCTATCGTACGTAGGTTAAAGCCCACGTACGCAGACAGGACCTCGTGTACGCAAGCCCACTCCCACGTATGCAAAACCTCAAGAACAGAGCTGTGTATGCAAGAACAAAGCTGCATACGCATGATTCCAAGCTGTGTACGCAGTCCCGAGCCCATGCACACAGGATCACAAATAGAAGCAATTCTTTGACATTTTCAAGCATGCACCATCCAATATCAATCCTAAACATGTCCCTACCCCTCCTGAAATTTTAGGTCTTCATCTAACCCCATCCCACAACAAAACCCAAGCATTTACATGGCTAGAAATACATTAAAATGAAAGATCATGGAGAAACTTTGAAAATGAGAAAAAGTACAGAAACTTACAAATTCAGCCATAGGAATGCGATTCTCTGGCCGATATGTCAATGGTGGAGGCCCCACCAACCTCGTTGCTCCACTCTAGCAGGTAAAGTGGAATACATTAGAAGATAGGACGTAGGAGGAATTCTTGGCCTTATGTGCCATTGGAGAAGATGATGAGAGAATGAAAGAAAATGAGAAAATGAGAGGGTTTGAGAGGATGAGAGAGTCAGGAATTGAGGAAAAGAAAAAGGAGGTAGAGGTTTTTGTAGAGAGAAAAAAAGGAAAAGTTATGGAGAATATGAAGAGGTGAGGGAGATGAAGAGAATGAAGAAGAAAAAGAAAAGGTCAGTAATCGTTGGGAAAAAAGAAAAGGCGAGAACACACCTAATGGCTAAACTATGTGTAACTTAGTCATGAACAGTTAAAAAAAAAAATTCTTTCTTTCAAAATGTTAGGACATATGTGTTCACACTTAAGAACATATGTCATATTTTATGTAAATTGGCTAATCCTTTGACAAAATGCACTCTACTTGTAATTGGGTAGTTCTAGGTGTTTTTAATACTTCAAGAAACAATGTTTCAAGATCAAGTGTTGAAGTCATCAAGTCTGTCCAAGAAAGAGCAAGTTGAAGTGCAGAATTTTTAAAGCTCGACACCTGCTCGACACCTACTATCTGTCGAGAATTAAAAAGTCAGAATTCCAATCTGATTTTCTTGGGATCCGTGAATGTGTTTTTGGGCCTTCTTTTCTTCTAACCCTAAACATATTTAAGGAGTGTTTTAAGAGCCGTCAACATAGACACAAGTTGCATAAGCATTGAGCAATCCTTGTTCAAGCAAATTGTGATCTAAGACGAAGTTCGTAACCTAGTTCATCTTCTTCAAGAAGTTGCTGTGTATTTTGCACCGTAGGGTTTTGTGACCAAGCATCTTCCTGATCTTCATTGCATAGGATGATCTGAAGAACTTTGCAGCCAACCTCTCTTCCTAAAGTTGGTGTTTGAAGTCGCGTACTGGGATCCGCGCATCTGGTTAGTCACGTACTTGGGAGCCGTGCATCAAAAGGGGGAACTGTCGCTACAGATCAAGTCCAATTGAGTATTGGGGTAAGGGTTCAACTGTAGGTTGGTAAGGTACTTGGGATTCCTTATTTGTAACCGCTTGATTTGATAATAGTGGAGTTTCGGGAGTGGTGACTTGAAAATCACCCGGTGGGGTTTTTGCCGTTAGGGTTTTTCCCCATTCGTGAACAAATCACCGTGTCTTTTATTTTTCGCTGCATATTTAGTTATTCGGTGATTTGTTTGTGCTGCCACGTATTTGCATGTTAAATTGATTAATTAATAACTTGGCTAAATTAATTAATTAGTTTAAATCACAAGGGGTCATTCAATTTGTGGCCTATCACAAAAAAGGAGGGACATCTTAAGATTATCCCAATTAGGCACAAAATTATCAAAAGACTCCTCAATGAGCAGTAAAGGAAGTAGAAGACTCTTCCACAAATCAAGCACATCAAGAACCATCCCTAGTGGATCAAGCACATCAAGAACCATCCTTAGTGGTTCAAGCACATCAAGAACACCATCCCCATGAAGGAAGCAGAAGACTCTTCCCTAGCGGATTAAGCACATCAAGAACACTATCCTCAGTAGGAAGCAGAAGACTTTTCCTTAGTGTGTCAAGCACATTAAAAGCACCATCCCTAGTAAGGACACAGAAGATTCTTCCCCAATGAATATCATCCCTATGGAGGAGGCAGAAGATTCTTCCCTGATGAACCCAAGCACATTTAAACAACCCTCAGTAAGGAAGCAGAAGATTCTTCCCCAAAGTATCCCCAGTAAGGAAGCAAAAGATTCTTTCCCAGTGAGTCCCATACCCCAAAAATTCCTAGTGAGGAAGCAGAAGATTCTTCCTCAAAGTCCTCAGCGAACCATGAAGGAAGCAGAAAATTCTTCCCTAGTGGATCACACATCTACACTACTCCTCAGCGAGTCCATACATACAACTCCTCAGCGAGTTTCTCATCCCCATGCAAGTCATGCGAGGCAGAAGATTCCTCCCCATGCACATCTACTCCTCAGTGAGTTTTCACCATCCCTAATGGATCCAATAATCAAGACTACTCGTGTACATATCCTTTGGGAATTTAACATGTAGGCATGGTAGAAAAAGATAGAGATAGTGATAGAGAAAGAGATCAAGGTCAACCCAAGGCAAGAGCCTCACCAGAAAAGGTAGAGAAAGAAGTGAAGAAGACAAGAGGAACAAGTCACCCAGAGAAGTTTGAGGCAAGAGCCCTAGATGGACACCATAGAGACTATATCCTTTTGTTGTTTGTTGGGTTAGCTCGTAAGAGCACCTTTGTTTCTTTTCTTTTTTTCTTTTGTAGTGACTTTAGGATAGTGAGTTACTCGCCATTTGCTTGCAAGTGGCAAAACAGGTTATGGGATGGTGAACCTGTTGTTGCTCGTTTCTTGAGCAACAAAGGTGGGACTTTAGACATATGAATCCCACGTAACTCTTCGGAGTTGCACCTCGCCCCATGTATGCATGATGTGTGTCGTGTGTGTGGGTTGGGCCCAATCCATACATCGACACAAAATGTTTTGTCTCTTATTCTTTTGATTTTGTTAGTGAAGCTCACGAATCAAAAGAGAGGCATCTGTAGACACCGAATTTTGTACCCCTTACGACTCGAGCCCTCGTTCCCCAATGATGCTCGAACTCTAAGGCCCAGGCTAGTTTAGAGCCCAATTAGATATTAAATTGACCTAAGGAGTGTTAAATTGGAAAAATATCACTTTTAAATGCACAAAAATCTATTTTTGGAAATAAAATGACCAAAGTGGCCCTTGGCCCACATACGTGGGTAGCAGCATGTGTACGCGGGTCAAAGCATACACATTCCTATGTACGTAGCGAGGGTTTTAGAAGCATGGAAAATGCAAGTTTTCTGCAATAATGGTTGAAGTTTGGAATGAATCCCACATCGTCTGGGACTAGTTCCAAACCCCTTTTTATCAACTATAAAATGCCTTACATGGTATATTTTCGAAACGCACAGAAATCCCACGGGAAAAACCTAAGATTCACTAAAAAATAGTGAATCAAAAGGGATTTTTTCACAAAACACCCTCAAGTTATTTGATTGGGACCTTTTCTGGCCCCCCAATCTTGTGAGTTTAAGATTACTAATCACTATTTTATTGAATTGTGATAGATTTGACTGAGGGAAACGGTAAAAAATTAAGCCTAGGAGCTTTTTACTTTAAGGTATTCTTTCTAGCTTTTCTTTTTATTTTTTGTCTTTCTTTTCTTGTTTTAATCTTGTTTTTGGTTTGGTTTATGTTTATGCATGTTTGCCTAGGTTAGCATATAGTTCTGTTTCTGTTCTGAGCATGCTTGGTTGTTAGAATTAGGGTTTTCTTGCTTGTGCTCAGTTTTCTGTTTCAGGTTTCTGGGTTAGGGTTCTTGAACAAGTCCCACGCACGCATGTGATAAGCATGCGTACGCAGACACTTGCCCAGAAACTCTAATCCAAATTCCTTGTGTTGTTTGTTTGGTTTGTTTCACATGTTTTGTTCCTTTTTAAGTCTGTTCACATACTTGTACGTGCTAGTACCTCTACCTCACATGCTTGTTTGCTATCACATGTTTATACGAGGGTTCTTTAAGTTTTAATGCCATGCCATTTATCCACATGTCCATGCATTAATGCCATAGGTGCTGTGTTGCTGAAAGGTAAGTAAAAGGTAAGTCATGCATTAGAGATGTCCACGCATTTGTGTTATGGTTTTATTTTGATGATATGATGAAACATGTTTAGATGTATGATTAGGGTTTCTAATATGCTAATACCTTGTTTATGATATGTGTTGTGTTTAATGATATGCTTGCTGCTTTGTTTTAGATGTATGAGAGGGTTTTCACATGCTAGATGAATGCTGGGGTTTCTTTTGTATGTTTGGCTCTCTTTTGCTTTAGGATAGTATGTATGTGTTTTGGGATGAAAGATGCCATGTTGTATGTTAGATGCATGTTAGTGCGTGTGAGTCTAGAATAAGTGTCGAATTAGCTTTTAATAAGGTTAAGACATAAGACATAATGATGGGAGGCTAACCTTAGGGTTGGACGATCTTTGGTGCCTAACACCTTCCCAAGAGCGTACCTAAACTTTGAACCCATACTCTGGTAGTAAGATCAAATGTTCTTAGACCATTGCAAAAACTAGGTGGCGCCTCCAAAATGACCACTTGTGTCCACAGTCTTTCATTACGGATATGTTGAAGATCTTCAATGTACTCAAAATGTAGTACATAGAAATATGACTCACGACCACCATTGTGACTGGGCCTTTGAGTCTTCAAGTAGCATTAATAATATTTTGAAAATAACTCACCGAGAACTTCCGCTGGTCTAAGAGGAAGCCAATAACAATTCTATTCCAGAAATCTTGTTGAGTAGCTACATCATCCTGATCAGATCTTATGATAGGCCCATGCCTAGCAAAAGGAGTTTCCAAAGGAGTTTCGTCATCACTGGATGGCAAATCAAGCTCCATCTCTTCTGCTGACATGTCCTATTATTGTTTGTATCACTGCTCTGTCCAGCCATACTCTCTTGCTTCTATATTGTTATCCATAGGTCTAGGACTAGCAGCGACACCTTGCATGCACTAGGGGGAGTGGTGCTAAAGGACCACAGAAAAATACAAATAAAAAGGAACCAGTTGAACAAAAGAAAAAAGGTGTAGAGAGGGTACAAACAGAAAAGGAAACAAGGGATTGGAGAATAGAAAGGCGAAGTAGACAAAGTTAGAAAACAAACAGGGGAAGGTTAAGGCAAAAAGGGGAAAAAGAAACGGAAAGCCAAAGAGAAAAATAGGAAAAGTTGTAGTTCAGATCACTAGTAGTCTGGAAGGTTAGTAGAGTTGACTTGAAAGGACAAAGTGCCACGCTATTTGCATGTAGAAGGAAAGAAGCCGAAAGGAAATGATGAGAAGCTATAGAAAGGAGTGAAAATTAAAAGGGGCAAGACGGCTACACCTACCAGGTTAAAGGCAGTACATAGAAAACAAAAAGGAATAAAGGTTGAAGCTAAGGAACACATGGCCCAAAAAGTGACCGCCGGTGATGACTCCGTTGGGAGAAGAGCTCTTGATAGAGTTTCTTGAATTGACAATGGTTTGACACAATGGCTAGTGTACCAATGCACTTGATACTAGATACAGAATTGTAAAACATAGTTCTCCTTTAAGATTAATGAGTATGAGTTAAACTTATTTTTCATAGCCACATATCATCTTTTCTCATCACTCAAATTGCATGCTTCTTCCTAAACTTCATCCATAGCCACATACTTTCTTACGTCCTCCCATTCATTAAACCAACAAAAATTAAATCTTTAAAAAGAAAAAAAAGATTTTTAGGTGTAAGAGGTGTTAAAAAAAATGTGGACCTTCTAACTTATATATTTGTGCAAATGTGTAACGTGAATGTAAAGTTGTAATTTACAACTGTGTTTTTGTTGGCTTTTATTCCGTGCCAAATTTGATTGTAATTATGTTCAATTGTTTAAAACCCTGTATTTGTTGTGGGACTTGATGTAAGGGGTGTGTGAGAGAAAGAGTGTTGAAGACTCAAGCATTTGGAGAAGTGAAGAAGTCTCGCGGATATCTCGCGGGTATATCGCGACCAAGCTTCCCGCGAAGTGAAACATGTGCCAGGCACATGCTGGAATGCGAAGAGTCATGCCAGGTGGAGACAACTGTGTCTCGCGAGTATCTCGCGGGTAAAGCCTTCCCGCGAGACACCCGCGAGACTAGCTGTTCTGCCAGCTTGTACTTTTTGAGTCACACCTTTTGCACCCCTCCTACATATACCATCATTACCCACATTTGTTGAGGAATGCTTTAGAGAGAAAACCCTAGCCAGACACATTTTAGAGATTGTCTTCCCCACCTTCTCTAAACAATTTGCTTGTGGTATCTCCTCAACCCTTCCCTCTCCATTGTCCATATCTTTGAGAGGTTGATAGCCCAAACACTTGACACACCTTTGAGAGTGCTGAGTGACGTTTTGGTGCTGCTGGGAAGCATAGGAAGGAGCCTTGAATGGCAGATGCAACATGGAGCTTGTTGCGGGATCCGGATAACTAGGACAAGACACGGTTCCGAGAAGCCTTGTTGGAGTAGGAGCTTGGAGGGCTTAGGTACATCGGGTAGACTAGGCTTGGAGGGTCTTTTGCTAATCCATGTATCCCAACTGATTGTCTAGTGGATCGATTTCCGCTTGGAGGGCGGCGGAGAGGTTTTTCGCCGAGTTCTTCGGTTTCCTCTTCGATAACACGTCTCGGTGTTATTTGTGTTTGCATCCTTCTTCCCTACTCTTGTTCATTTCATTTTTACTGCTGAGTTGCTTTAAATTATGGATTAGAGTAGTTGTTTGTTTATACGCTTGTGTTTACACTATTCCGCACTTGTTAGTAAGTTAGTGTAAAATCAACCAAGCCGTTATTTGAATTTGGGGGTCTAAACCGCTTGTGTGTTTTCAACACATTTTCGAGCTTTCAATTGGTATCAGAGCGGGTACACTTGCTGAGGTTTAATTACCTAAGTGTGATCCTTGACCCTTCTTGAGATGGACCGGTCTCAATCGCTCAATGTTCCACCATTTTTTGATGGGAACAATTATGTATTCTGGAAAGTTAGAATGAGAGCATTCTTATGCTCTATCGATGATACCGTTTGGGATGCGGTTGAGATAGGTTGGACCAAGCCGGAGGCTCCTGAGTCCACTTGGGATAAGGCAGCCCTTGCGGCAGCAAATGCTAACAGTAAAGCCTTAAATGCTATCTTTTGTGGTGTGTCCCCTGATGAATTCCACAGGATATCTCATATGACAGTAGCCAAGGAAGCTTGGGAGATTTTGGAGACTACCTATGAGGGTACAAAGAAAGTCAAGGACACAAAGCTCCAAATGCTCACCACCAAATTTGAAGAACTCAAGATGAGTGATGATGAACCATTTGACTCATTCTATGGGAAGCTTAATGAAATTGTCATTGCTAAACTTAATCTTGGGGAGAAGATTGAAGACACTAAGGTGGTGAGAAAAATATTGAGATCCTTGCCTGAAAGTTTTAGAGCAAAGGTTACAGCCATAGAAGAAAGCAAAGACTTGGATGAGATTAAGATTCAAGAGCTGATCGGGTCTCTCCAAACGTATGAGCTGGGACTGCCTTCCCATAAGACGAGCAAATCGCTTGCTCTTAAAACCATCAACGAAAGAATGAATGATTCCTCCGAAGAAGATGGAGTGGAGAAAGAAGTAGCATATCTTGCAAAGAACTTCCGCAAGTTTCTGAAAATGAAGAACAGTGGGAAACCGTTCAATAGAGAAAAGTTCTCTCCTTCAAGAGGTGATAAGAAAGAGTTTAAGAGAAAAGAAGGAAATGACTATCAACCCTCTCCAGACATTGTGTGCTATGAGTGCAATGGCCATGGACATCTAAAGAAGGAATGTCCGAATTTTCTGAGGGGAAAAGGAAAAGCATATGCTACAACGCTCAGTGACTCTGAATCTTCTGATTCTGACTCGGAAGAGAGCTGTGACGGTGAGGGAAACTACTCCGCTTTCATGACTATTGCTCATGAAGATTCCTCGGACGACTTGGGTGCACTTGAGAAGGAACTTGGTGAGCATTCTGATTCAGAATCTGCTGGAGTTGTGGAAGAATCAGACGCTGAAGAGGAAGAAAATACAGCTAATCTTCAAGAGAATTACTCCTCACTTCTTGAGAAGTCAGGGGAATATGCAAGAATAGCCAAGGCAGCTGTGAGAAAAATGAAGAAAGCATAGGAAGACTACCGAAGTCTCATGATCAGACATAAGGAGGCCAAATGCGAAATAGAAGGACTGAATGGTGAGCTATCAGAAGCATACTTGAAGATCAGATTTCTTGAACAAGAGGTAGTGCAAGCGCAAGCCAAGATAGAGAGGGTCTCCTCCAGAAAGTTGGATGATGTTATCTCATCCCAAAAACATTCCTCAGATAAGTCCGGACTGGGATATACAGGAGGGAGTAGCTCATCAGTCAAAGCTACCAAATAAGTGAAATTTGTGAAGGCCGTAGAACTAATTGTAGAGGAAGCCGTTCCTGAGAATGTTAAGGTTGAAAAGAAGAATGTAATTGAGCAACGGACGATGAATAAGCCCCGAAATCAAGCTGGAGGTAGACACGAAACCAGAGCAAGATCTCTCTCAAGACCTCAACGGGGTCCTAGAACGGATTATGTGTGTCACTATTGCGGATTGCAAGGACACACCAGACCCAACTGTCAAAAATTGAGAGCAGACAATAATGCAAGCATTCCTCGATCACGTGGAAGAAGGAATGACAATAGAGCTTGGGGTGGTGAGAACTCAAGAAGCCAAACTCGTGATGCCGGAGTGACAGACGTGATGAAGATGATCGGTGCCTTCACCACTTGCTTGGAGAGTTTCACCAGGAGGTTTGAAAGTCCCAACTCTCGTACCCAATCCGTCAAGGATATCACCCCAAACGCACGTGACGTGTGGGTGAAGAGGGGTACTCATGCATAAGCACTATAATATGTCCATGCATTAATTCTTTCCATGTTTAGGGACATTCGTTGTTGCATTGTATCATGCATTACTTTCATGGTTTGCACTTGTTATTGTTGATCTTTCTTTTCTTGTTCTGTTTTGGGTGTGTTTCAAAAAATTCAAAAAAAAAAAAAAAAACCCATAAAAATTACAAAATCTAAAAAGTTTGATCACTTCGTTGAGTTTTGTCTCAAAACAAGTTTTGCCTTGTACCTTTGTACTCATGGCTTTGTGCATTTAATGAACTTAGCTTGTCCCTCATGCACTCATATCATTGTGGAAGAAATTCTGAAATCTATGTGACTGTTGTAAATAGATCTTCAAACTTGTCATGAATGATTAGTGAATGGTTGTGTTGATCTTGAGACATGCATAGACTCATGCCTATATATCTTCCCACTTTTATTTTTTTTCTGCTTCAAAGAGCTCTCTAAATGTAAATCTCCAAATGAAAAGAGATATAGAGCTGCAAAAGCCTGTCGCACAAACTAGTATTCGACTAGGAAAAAGGGAAAGCGACCAAAATAAAAATGTATGATGCCCAAAAAGCCAAAGGCTAAATCATCAATTGAAATATCAAAAATTTCAGGCATCTTTCTCTAAATGAGATTCTCTTTGCTCAAAAGTTGCGAATGATATGTTAAATACGGAGCCAAATGAAAAGCTTCAATGAAATGTTGTCAAGTTCGTGTGGGAGGTCATATATGCATGTTTTTATAATTGAGATAGGTCACATAATCTAGTGCTAGTTGTGTATGCCTTGATTGAATTGATCATTGAAGCTTCACATTGGACTAAGGACTATCTCATTTTTGATATCCACACACAACACACAAGTCTATGTTCTATGAATGTCATAATCATTTGTGTGAGTGTACTTGATTAAATGTGTTTCACATGCTCAATCTCTGTTGATCAAATCCAAAAAGATTCTTGTGAGTTTTATTTGTTTTTGAAAGTGATTTTAGACTTTCTTGTGTTTCTTTTTGGTCAAAATGAATTTTGTGTGTTTTTCATCAAAAACTGGTTCAGTGGCTTTCTCGCGAGAAGCTCGCGACTAAGAAGCTTCCCGCGAAAAGGTTTGAGGGAAAATAGTTGTTCTTTCTTGTCACTCAGAGATTTTCGCGACTGTCTCGCGACCAACAGCTTCTCGCGAAATGCTATTTGGCAAAAACTGAATTTTTTTGTAAAATCAGACAGAGAATTTCGCGACTGTCTCGCGACTGTATCGCGACTTAGAGCTTCTCGCGAAAATTTTGTGCTTCAGTGGCACCTTTTGCGGTTGTCTCGCGACTGTCTCGCGGCTCCCTATCCCGCGAAAAACGCGTGTTTTCAGTTTTATAGGGCTGATGTGACAGTTTTTCAAAACATAACAAACTTCCCTCCCTTAACTTCTTCGAACCTCTCTCAACCCAAAAATACTATTCCATCAAATCCCTCTCCAAATCAAGACTTTTTCTGCATTTTCTTCTTCAAGGTATGTTAATCAATCAATTCTTTTTAAGATTTTACTTAGTTTTTGCAGAATTTTTGGTTAGGGTTGTGATAATTGGGGATTTTCGAAATTTTGGGTTGTTTTTCAAAATTGAGTGTTGTTTTTGCCAAATCTTTGATTGGGTCTTGTTTCTTGTGATATTGCTGCATCTGTGTTGGCCCCTTGTGGCATTTTTAAGTGTATTTAGGCATATTTTCTCCATGTTCATGCTTTATACATATCATATTTGCTTGTGTGCACGCAAAGTGTTCGTCAAAATGTACAAGTGAGATTTATTGTACTAAAATGGAATCAAGTGATTTCATATACATGGACTTTCACTTGTTTGACTTAATTGCACTTGGTTTGATCATTAACTGTATGGTTCATTCACTTTGCTTATGTTGCACTCACTTGGCAAACACCTAGGCACTCTCTAGGCACACCCTCATGCATCTCATGTCACACACACTTGCATTCACACAGACTCACACACTTGCACAGTGATTTAAGTTTCATGCAAAATGTCTTGTTTTTCCAGTGCATTTGTGTTATAGTTTAATGTAGTTTGTGATAAAGCTTGCTCTGTTGTTTTGGAAATGCTCTGTTTTTTTTTTCACCTTACTCTGTTTTGGAAGAATATCATTTGATGTAAACTAACTTGAATCTAATCAAGTTTTGTTCTTATGTTGTGTGTACTTGTGCTCTATGTGTTATGTCCACTTGTGCAGATGTCTCCCACCAAGCATGCGGGTTCCAAAAAGAAGGCTCCCAAGCGTGCTCGTACTGACTCCGATAACTTCAAATCTGCGGAGGCAGATATGAAGTACAATGATTGCTATAAGAGAGCAACCATTGTCATGGAAAGGGTGGTTCAGTTGGAAGAGCTTGAGAACACATGCATTCCAGATGCATTCAAAGAACGGACTTGGACCAAACTGTTGAATCCAATTGGAACTGTGTACTCAGAGATAATCAGAGAGTTCTTCTCCAATGCTGCTGTAGAAGATGACAAGATAGTCTGCTGGGTGAGGCACAAAGAATTTGAGATCACAAGGGATAGCATTCAAGACTTCCTGGAGATACGACCTCCCTCACAGCCAATGACAGTTCAGTATGATGAGAGATTGGGGCATATCACTGAGATGATAACAGCCCTTCGTGGAGTTCCAAAGAAATCATCAATGGACACTTTGAAGTTTTCTCCAGAAATGAGGACTCTAAGCTACGTCATGATACATAATTTGTATCCGGTCACCAACCTCACCACACTATCGGCTCCGAGGACGAGGTTTCTCTACGACCTCTTAACTCACAAGGAAATAGATATCTGCAGCCACATCTTCCACATTCTGAAGAAGAGCATCACGAAGCAAAATTCCCGAACCATAATGCCCTTTCCCTCACTGATCATGGGTCTCATTGCCAAGACAAAGCTGAAGTTTCCTAGTGGCCTTACTGTTGTTCAGAGGGATTACCCCATTGGTGCAAACACTCTGACTCGGAGCACAGCACACATCAAAGGCCCCAAGACTGGTCCTCATCTCATTCCACCACCTAGGAGTGTGCCTCAGGATGTCCTAGAGGAGGGTGGGGATACTGAGGAGGAGATTGAGAGGTTCACTTCTGCTCCAGAGACTGCACAGCCATCATCTTCTGCTCCAGCACAACCCCAGAGCCTCAGCAAGCTTGATCAGATCCTAGCCAAAATGGATCACATGTCTACAGTGCTTGACACTCACGTACAGCACACAGCGGATCAGTTTGCATATCTCCAGGAGCAGATCACCACATTATCAGCTCAGATTCAGAGCTTATCCCCTACACATGGTTCAGACTCCGAATCCGACCAGTTCTAGTCCTTTGGCCATTCCGGTCAAAAAGGGGGAGAAAATTTTGAGGGGGAGCTGATGAACAAGAGCCTGCACAGCCTTAGGGGGAGCATAGCTTAGAAACATATTTACAGCAACTATTGGTTATTGGTGTTACAGACGGGTTTACTAAGTTTTTTTTGGTTTATAATTGGTTTATAGTTAATGTCTTACTGTTTTAAGTTTCTACTTCTGACACTTATGTTTTTAACTTCAGTATTAATTTCAGTATATTTTCAGAAGTGTGTTTGTTTTCTATGCTTTGTGGCATATGTGCTATGTGGCATTTTTTATTAGTACTCATGTTGCTTATGTAAGCTTTAAGGGTTTGTTGCATGCATAGTTTGTAGGTCTTTGTGGTCTGTGCCATGCATTTGCTTTACCATGCTTATGCAACCTTTTTGCATGTTTGCTTGTTGTTCAATGTCATGCATTTTACTTCAAGTACATCAGTCTTGTGCCCTTGTAGGATTGTTCCTAGATGCATATACGTTCTATGCATTGGTTGAGTGATGAACACTCTTGTGCCCAAGTAGGATTGTTCCTAGATGCAAATACTTCGTGTATTTCGCATTGGTTGAGTGTTGGAGTTGCAAATGATTCTCTACAAATGAGCTTATCATCTTGCATATCCGGATGTTCATTTCATGTGTAAATGAGCATAGTAATTGCTTGTGTATAGTGATTACTTGTTTGATCTTGCCATGATCTAGTGTTTCTATTTCATATAGCTTGATCCTGTTTTCTTTATTGCTCCATATGCATTTCAAGTTTTCTACATGCAATGATATTATTGTGTTGTTGTATTTCAGGAGATACTTGTTCATATGTTCAAGAGCTTATCAGAATCTAGAATTAGGTGTGAGTGAGTTTTGCCTTTGTTCCCAAACTCACGTTTAAGTCTAGAGTCTGTTTTAGGGTTTTGTCACGGAATAGCCAAAGGGGGAGATTGTAAAGTTGTAATTTACAACTGTGTTTTTGTTGGCTTTTATTCCATGCCAAATTTGATTGTAATTATGTTCAATCGTTTAAAACCCTGTATTTGTTGTGGGACTTGATGTAAGGGGTGTGTGAGAGAAAGAGTGTTGAAGACTCAAGCATTTGGAGAAGTGAAGAAGTCTCGCGGATATCTCGCGGGTATATCGCGACCAAGCTTCCCGCGAAGTGAAACATGTGCCAGGCACATGCTGGAATGCGAAGAGTCATGCCAGGTGGAGACAACTGTATCTCGCGAGTATCTCGCGGGTAAGGCCTTCCCGCGAGACACCCGCGAGACTAGCTGTTCTGCCAGCCTGTACTTTTTGAGTCACACCTTTTGCACCCCTCCTACATATACCATCATTACCCACATTTGTTGAGGAATGCTTTAGAGAGAAAACCCTAGCCAAACACATTGGAAATTAGAGATTGTCTTCCCCACCTTCTCTAAACAATTTGCTTGTGGTATCTCCTCAACCCTTCCCTCTCCATTGTCCATATCTTTGAGAGGTTGATAGCCCAAACACTTGACACACCTTTGAGAGTGCTGAGTGACGTTTTGGTGCTGCTGGGAAGCATAGGAAGGAGCCTTGAATGGCAGATGCAACATGGAGCTTGTTGCGGGATCCAGATAACTAGGACAAGACACGGTTCCGAGAAGCCTTGTTGGAGTAGGAGCTTGGAGGGCTTAGGTACATCGGGTAGACTAGGCTTGGAGGGTCTTTTGCTAATCCATGTATCCCAACTGATTGTCTAGTGGATCGATTTCCGCTTGAAGGGCGGCGGAGAGGTTTTTCGCCGAGTTCTTCGGTTTCCTCTTCGATAACACGTCTCGGTGTTATTTGTGTTTGCATCCTTCTTCCTTACTCTTGTTCATTTCATTTTTACTGCTGAGTTGCTTTAAATTATGGATTAGAGTAGTTGTTTGTTTATACGCTTGTGTTTACACTATTCCGCACTTGTTAGTAAGTTAGTGTAAAATCAACCAAGCCGTTATTTGAATTTGGGGGTCTAAACCGCTTGTGTGTTTTCAACACATTTTCGAGCTTTCAGTGAACAATGGTGGCTAGACTTGTGTCTTAGGGACAGTGTGCAAAATAACCTTTTTAGAGCTGTAATAATATCGAGAGGACGTGAATCACCTAAAGAGAAGGACTTGATCTGCACCTCAATTTCTGTCACCCACCTCATTGCAACTTATTTTATACCATTATTGGGGACAAAAGGGGCTTCTGCCCTTTTTGGGCAAATTAAATAGGAAAATGCCCCATTTCCCAAACTAAATAGGGAAATACCCCTCTTTTGAAAATCGAGTTTTTCAAAATCGATTTAGGCCCTATAGCGACGTTTTTAAGGAGCCTATAGTGACGTTTTAAGGACCTATAGTGACGTTTTTTAACTCGACTTTAAAGAAATCGAGTTATAGGTAAAAAAAAAGCCACTATAGGTTGATTTCATTGCCTATAACTCGATTTTATTGAAGTCGAGTTAAAAAACGTCACTATAGGTCTTCAAAACGTCACTATAGGCTCCTTAAAAACGCTGCTATAGGGCCTAAATCGATTTTGAGAAACTCGATTTTCAAAAGATGGGCATTTTCCTAATTAGTTTGAGAAGGGAGGCATTTTCGTATTTAATTTTTCTGAAAAGGGCAAAAGCCCCTTTTGTCCCCATTATTGGTGGTATAAATGTATAATTTCTCATATTCTCTAACAATAAAATTCATGCACTCTTAAGAAGATTCATGCTCTTTACTAGTGCAGAGTGGTTATTTGGCAAGTCATCCCTAGGATACAGCAAGCCTAGTCACCTGTTGTACAACTTACAAATTTGCACAAATTTATAAGGTAGAAGCTCCACATTTTTTTTTAACACTGTCAATGCTTAGAAATAAAAAGGATTTATTTTTTGTTGGTTTAATGAATAGAAGGATGTAGAAGAGTATGTGGCTATGGGAGTTTAGGAAGAAGCTTGCTATTTGAGTGATGAGAGGAGATGATACAAATGTGCTAGTTATAAGCTTAGGGAAGAGAGAAACCTATAACTTTAAATAAATGAAACATAAGTTTAACTCACACCCATTATTAATATAGCAAAAGAAGATCAACGGTTAATTAAATAACTTGGGAGAAACTATCGTAGCCAGTCACTTAAGAGACTCGTATAATACAACACATACTAGTATAATTATTTCTTTTTGATACAAATGTTGCTCTTTTTAATCAAGAGACTCGTTTCTTAAAAAAAAAAGAAGTTAAGAGACTATTCTTTTATTTTTTTACAATAGTTAAGACTTAAGAGACTAATAATCAAATGTATTTATTGGAGGACAATAAATATTATTAGTTGAGTTGAATTGAATTGAGGTAATTAGAACTCACTTATATATTTTTCGTTTTTCATTTTTTGTTACATGGATAAGCAAGGATAGTCATTCTTGTACAGTTTTTATTGGTTAGGAAAGTTCGTGAAATAGCACCAAAAATAAATTTACAAAGAAATGGCATTAAGACGATTAATTTAAGTTTAGATGAATTTTGTGTTAGGATGACGTGAGGATGTATATGCAAAAAAGAAAGACATAGCATACAGGGAAAGCAACAGCAAAGTTAGTGTATTCAAAAATGGAAGTTTACTTTACTAGTTGGTTTTGTGTATATATTTTTTTCAATTTGATAGTTACATTGGGAGATGGAGATTTGAAGTTTGAATTATGTACAAAAACATTATAATATATTAATTGAGTTATAAATCTTTTGGTCAAGGTTAATTCTGTTGGAAATATGCATATACGCAGCGGAAAATAAACGAATCTACTTCATTCAAAATTGATAACATGCATAATGTAAGTTTCAGAATATAGAACAAGAGAGTGTACCTTGGTACAACGAATTTCAAAACCAAAGATGAAAAGTTCTCAGGAACACTTTCAATCTTCACTCCAATTCCACTAACGCCCAAGATGTGTGGTCTCTCAATCAGTTATTTCTTAAAGAGATTGATCGAGTGTCCAACACTCACATACATGTATTTTCATAAACTTGTTGTGTGTCTTAAATTCTATATGTTTCTCTTCTAATAACTGGTTATCTAATTGTGCTAGCCTTTTGGGCCTTTCCAATTGGGCTCTAATATGTGGCTTGGAGTGGGACCAAAAGGGAACAAATAAGACACTAGCTCCAATAGGCCTTGGGCTTTTCTGTCAACTCTTGACAAGTCCAAAGTTACCATTAATTATATTTAATATCACTATATAAATATAATTGCACTCTAGGCCTTGTTAATAAATTATATCTTAAGACTTTATTGTACATGCAACTCCTTCATAAAATATTCGTAGTAATACAAAGTTGTGAAAGTAGACTGTCACTTGCTAAATTACTACATCTTTATCCTTGAGTACCTGGTTTAATCCTTTAAGTTATTCATCATATATTTATGAAATCCAATTTCATAAATATATACTTTAGTAACTATTTACTAAAGTAGTTAAGCCTAACATTCTGAATAACAAACCCATTAAATTTATCTCAAGGGAATATTTTGTATCTCTGTTAAGAGACTATGAATTCCATCTTGAGAATATATATTCCATCAACACTAAATGTAGTTGCCCAACATACTGAGGTTTTGACCGTTACTTTAGATCTCACTCTTGATATATTAAAGCAACCTACACTTCATGATCAGGTCCATTATTCTCTCAGGATTAAGAGTTCATGCAAATATAAGTTGTGAGATTTATTATTCAATTGACAGTCATTAGGAGAATAATAAATCTCACAGCGGTCCAGTTCAATATGTCTTAACTCTTAAAACATATCAACATATCAACTAGAAGTCACCACTTCCATAATCAAGACAAATCATCTTAGTTGACATGTTATAGTCTTCGCAGATAAAATGCCCAATTTCATCACCGACTACGAACTAAATTCTGAGTTTACAAAGAACTTGTGACTTATATCTTCTGTGACTAAATCACATAAATCACATACTATGCATTTCATGGACTATATGATAATGTTCAAATATTCATGTTACCATTATTTTAGATAATAATAAAACAACTTTACTAATAACAATATTAAGTCATACATTATGTCATACATAATATAGTACATAGCATCATACAATAGGATTCTAGGGCACAAATCCTAACAATCTCCCACTTGCCTTAAAGACTATTATGCACTAATCTAACTCCCATTCTCTCGAAATGTGACTCGAAGGTCCTTTGAGGCAAGGCTTTGGTAAAGGGATTTGCTAGATTACTTGCACTTTCAATCTTTGCTACCACCACATCTCCACGAGTAATAATATCTCTAATAATGTGGTACTTTCTCTCAATGTGCTTTCCTTTCTTGTGATTCCTTGGATCTTTTGATTGTGCAACTGCATCACTATTGTCGCAAAACAATGTGATGGGAACTAGTTCCATTCTCATTACACCAAGGTCAGAAAAGAATTTCTTGAGCCATACAGCTTACTTTGCTGCTTCACAAGCAGCAACATATTCTGCTTCCATGGTGGAGTCCGCAATACAAGATTACTTAACACTCCTCCAAGTTATGGCTCCACCTCCCAAGGTGAAACCACATCCTGATGTGGATTTTTTGAAATCTAGATCCGACTGAAAGTCTGAATCTGTATAGCCAATGGGTATCAAATCCTCATTTCGGTAAATAAGCATATAATCTCTCGTTCTTTATAGATACTTGAGAATATACTTTACAACTTGCCAATTTTTGGTCCTGGATTTGATTGATATCGGTTGACCATGCCAATTGAATAACAAATATCTGGTCTAGTACAAAGCATGGCATACATAAGACTTCCTACTGCAGAAGGATACAGAACTTGTCTCATCATATCTACTTCCTCTTGAGTTTTAGGCATTTGGTCATCAGACAGAGGAACTCCATGTCTGAAAGGAAGTAATCATTTCTTGGAGTTTTGCATGCTAAACCATTCTAGAACCTTATCTATATATCCAGCTTGTGATAAGCCTAACATCTTATTCTTGCGATCTCGCCAAAGCTTGATCCCTAGAATAAAGTTAGCCTCACCCAAGTCCTTCATATCAAATTGGCTTGACAACTAAACTTTTACTGATGACATTACCCTTACATCATTCCCAATGAGTAGAATATCATCAACATAAAGCACTAGGAATATTACTACTTTATCTTGATGTCTTTTGTACACACATGGTTCATCAAGATTTTGTTCAAAACCAAAAGATTTGATTGCTTGATCAAATCTGATGTTCCATGATCTAGATGCTTGCTTAAGTCCATAAATGGACCTTTTCAACTTGCATACCATATGCTCTTGGTTCTTAGCAATGAAACCTTCTGGTTGCATCATATAGATTTCCTCTTCAAGATTGCCATTGAGAAATGCAGTCTTGACTTCCATTTGCCAAATCTTATAATCATAATAAGCAACAATGGATAAGAGAATTCTGATAGATTTAAGCATTACTACTGGTGAAAAGGTTTCTTCATAATTAATACCTTCTTTTTGTGTATACCCTTTCGCCACTAGCCTTACTTTAAAGGTTTCAACATTTCCATGTATCCATCTCTTCCTCTTATAAACCCATTTGCAACCAACAGGTTTAATGCCGTTAGGCACCTTTACAAGATCCCAAAATTGATTGCAATACATGGAATCTAATTCAGATTTCATAGCTTTGACCCAATGATGTGCATCTATTTCATTCATTGCCTCTTCATAAGTGTAGGGATCCGATTCAGCCTCTTCTGAGATAGCTTTATAAGTTTCTCCCAAACCTATGAATCTTATAGGAGGTCGAACAATTCTCCCACTACGACGAGGCATCTGTGCACTAGACATCTCATCAGTAGTATTTTGTGGTGTATCCAATACAACCATATCATCCCTAGTTTCATCTATTGGTTGTTCAACTACAGGTTCATTCATTTCAGCCAAAACAACTTTATTTCTAGGATCAAAATTATTCATATAATCATCCTCCAAAAATTTGGCATGTGTGCTAACAAACACTTTGTTATCTTTATGATTATAGAATAAATAACCCTTTGTTTCTTTTGAATACCCTAAAAACATGCATACTTCGGTTTTAGATTCCAACTTATCAGACTTCCTTTTCAACATATGAGCTGGACATCCCCAAATGTGGAGATATTTCATACTAGGCTTACGCCTACTCCACAATTCCTTAGGTGTGTCAGGAACAGATTTTGATGGAACAGATTTTGATGGAACTAAATTCAAAATATGCATTGCAGTTTTTAGTACATATCCCCAAAAAGAAACTGGTAAAGTTAAGTAACTCATCATGGACCTAACCATTTCCAAAAGAGTCCTATTCCTTCTTTCTGCTACACCATTCTGTTGGGGAGTTCTAGGTGCAGTCAATTGGGATATGATCCCATATTGAGTTAAGTAATCCTTGAAATCCCCAAGAAGGTATTCATCGCCACGATCAGATCGGATGGCTTTTATGCGTTTACCTAATTGATTCTCAACTTCAGCCCTAAACTCTTTGAACTTTTCAAAAGTTTCGAACTTCTGTCTCATTAGGTACACATAACCATATCTTGAGTAATCATCGGTAAAAGTGATGAAGTACTCATAACCTTCTTTAGCTTGGGTTGACATAGGATCACAAACATCCGTATGAACTAATTCAAGCAACTCTTGGGCTCTTTTACCTTTTATATTAAAAGATCGTTTGGTCATTTTTTCTTCCAAACAAGATTCACAAACTGGGAATTCATCAAAATCCAATGGCTTTAGGAGTCCATCTTTGATTAGTCTTTGAATTCTGTTTGGATTAATATGACCCAAACGCAAGTGCCAAAGATATGCTTCATTAGTAGAAGGAAACATTCTCTTTAATGATTTTACATGAGAGTTATTATCTAATTCAGAATTATATAATTCATGCTTATCAGGAGTTAAAATATAAAGACTATCCACAATATTGCCAGAACAGATAAACATTTTACCCTTCTTTGTTACAACATTGTCTTTAAGGATAACACAATATCCATGTTTACCCAAATAAGTTGCAGAAATTAAATTCCTACGAACATTAGGTACATATAGACAGTCTTCCAATACTAAAACTCTTGATTTAAAACATAAATTATAAACACCAACAGCTACAACCGGAATCCTGCTCCCATCAGCCAAAGTAAGAAACAATTCTCCTTCTTTAAGTTTTCTGGGCTTTTAGAACCCCTACAAAGAATTGCAGATATGATTAGTACAACCTGAATCTACACACTAGGAATTTGTGGGATTTTATACCAAACATATTTCAAGGAGGAAAGAACTATTCATACCCTTATTATTGGCAGCCTTGAATTTTGGACAATTCCTCTTCCAATGTCCTTTCTTACCACAATGGAAACACTTTCCTTTGATTTTCTTTCTTTTATCAGCAACCCCTAAGGCAATTTGTTTACCCTTTTGTTTGGTGAAGTCCTTCTTCTTCTTCTTCTTACCCTTGCCTTTCGACTTAGGTTGAGAAGTAGAAGCTTCGCCAACATTGGCTTCAACATTGGAAGTACCAAGAATGCCTTCTGCCGCTACCAATTTATTCATTAATTCAGACAATGTATAAATCTTTTTGTTCATGTTATAGTTAAGTTTGAATTCCTTGAATGATTCTGGTAGCGACTGGAGTATCATATCCACTTGGGATTCTCCATCAATATCGGCACCTAAAACTTCCAATGTATTCAGATTAGAGATCATTGTAAGACAATGCTCCTTCACTGAACTACCTTCAGCCATTTTGGTATTATAAATTTGTCTTATGATTTCTTGCTTTGCAGAACGACCTTGCTCACCAAACATCTCCTTCAGACTTAGCATAATGTCCGAAGCTAGTTCTACATCTTGCATCTGATGTTGTATAACATTTGAGATAGATGCTAGGATGTAGCACTTGGCCATTTCATTAGATTTTTGCCAACGATCATATCGTTGTTTTTCCTCAAGAGGAGCAACTAATGAAGGAAAGCTAGGACATGGTTTAGTAAGCACATATTTGTGCTCTTCAGCTATGAGAACTATGTCCAAATTTCTTTTCCAGTCAACATAATTGGATCCAGTTAGTTTGTTTTTATTACGAAGAGTAACAAGTGGGCTAAATGATGCCATATTCAAATCTGAAAATAATAAACATGAATATAGTAAGTAAACTAGACATTATCAATTTAGCATATAAACGTACAATATGGAACCTTAATAAAACCATAAAATAATATATGCAATGACAACCCAATCCATGTCTATAATTCCTTGGTAGTAAGTTTATTATAAACACATTAATTGATTGAGAACTATTCTTATTATTAGTGCTATCATGATAACTCTTATCAAACACTAATAATATGCCGTATTACCTTTAGCCTTTAAGTAATAATGACATAGCTCATTTGGGAAGTTAACATTACACTTAGTCTAGTGTACACCATTATCTAAAATCATGTGTAGCCACATTTCATCTCCCTTTATAGTGTTTAAACTTGTAGTACTAAGGAACAAAACACCGTCCTTTGGAATCACAAGGCATATACGCCAAGACGAGGTGCTTCTCCACACTACTTTAAACAGGTAAGTTCAATCTTGTAGTACTATGAAGTAAACACCCTCCTTTGGGATCGCGAGGCATATACGCCAAGACGAGGTGCTTACCCCACACTACTATGAACCGATAATAGAGGCCATGAGATGCAACCCTTGTATCTCTCTCCCACTATATGTTTTAAATTAAAGGTTTTTAATTGTTTAATACATATATAAACTAATTACACAAAGCCTTGCTATGCATACATGTAAAAAATAGGTGTCAGAATTTTTGGCGACTCGCCTAGTCGCAAGACTCCAGTCGCGAGTTGGCGACTTGTTTTGGCGACTCACCTAGTCGCGAGACTCCAATCGCGAAGTTCATACAGAAGCTCTCGCGACTCACTTGCCAGTCGCGAAAAATGCCTAGAAACAGCCGTTTTTTTTGTTAACCGTTTTTTATGTTTCCAATGGACAAAATACATTCTTAATGATAAAAAACGATTAGATTAAGATTAAAACTTGAATTTCATTGATGTTAAAGTGTTAAAATTCAATTTTACATTGTTAAAATCAAACTTAAACAACATCATAACATCAAAATCAGTTTTAATCAAACAATAGTTTCAAAAACTATAATATGCAGAAAAATGACTACAGAATTTTCACAACTATGAAAATAGTTTTCTTTAATTCTAAAACTCACTAAACATATTATACAGATTAAAAAATGAAGACCGCTCTGATATTAATTGTTGGAAATATGCATATACGCAGCGGAAAATAAACGAATCTACTTCATTCAGAATTGATAACATGCATAATGTAAGTTTCAGAATATAGAACAAGAGAGTGTACCTTGGTGTAGCGAATTTCAAAATCAAAGATGAAAAGTTCTCAGGAACACTTTCAATCTTCACTCCAATTCCACTAACGCCCAAAATGTGTGGTCTCTCAATCAGTTATTTCTTAAAGAGAATGATCGAGTGTCCAACACTCACATACATGTATTTTCATAAACTTGTTGTGTGTCTCAAATTCTGTATGTTTCTCTTCTAATAACTGGTTATCGAATTGGGCTAGCCTTTTGGGCCTTTCCAATTGGGCTCCAATATGTGGCTTGGAATGGGACCAAAAGGGAACAAATAAGACACTAGCTCCAACGGGCCTTGGACTTTTCTGTCAACTCTTAACAAGTTCAAAGTTACCATTAATTATATTTAATACCACTATATAAATATAATTGCACTCTAGGCCTTGTTAATAAATTATATCCCAAGACTTTAATGTACATGCAACCCCTTCATAAAATATTCGCAGTAATACAAAGTTGTGAAAGTAGACTGCCACTTTATAAATTACTACATCTTAATCCTTGAGTACCCGATTTAATTCTTTAAGTTATTCATCATATATTTATGAAATCCAATCTCATAAATATATACTTTAGTAACTATTTACTAAAGTAGTTAGGCCTAATATTCTGAATAACAAATCCATTAAACTTATCTCAAGGGAATATTTTGTATCTCCGTTAAGAGACTATGAATTCCATCTTGAGAATATATGTTCCATCAACACTAAATGTAGTTGCCCAACATACTGAGGTTTTGACTGTTACTTTAGATCTTACTCTTGATATATCAAAACATCCTACACTTCATGATCAGATCCATTATTCTCTCAGGATTAAGAGTTCATGCAAATATAAGTCGTGAGATTTATAATTCAATTGACAGTCATTAGGAGAATAATAAATCTCACAGCGGTCCAGTTCAATATGTCTTAACTCTTAAAACATATCAACATATCAACTAGAAGTCACCACTTCCATGATTAAGACAAATCATCTTAGTTGACATGTTATAGTCTTCGCAGATGAAATGCTCAATTTCATCACCGACTACGAACCAAATTCTGAGTTTACAAAGAACTTGTGACTTATATCTTCTGTGACTAAATCACATAAATCACATACTATGCATCTTATGGACTATATGATAATGTCCAAATATTCATGTTACCATTATTTCAGATAATAATAAATCTGTTAGGGTTTTTACCCTAAAATCCAATTTATTGGCATGTTATAAATAATTAAATTGTTTAATTATATGAGACTATCTATTTATGAACTAATGGGACATTATCTTAGTCCATGAGATGCATAGTATGTGATTTATGTGATTTAGTCACAGAAGATATAAATCACAAGTTCTTTGTAAACTCAGAATTTTAGTTCATAGTTGGTGATGAAATTGGGCGTTTCATTTGTGAAGACTATAACATATCAACTACGATGATTTGTCTTGATCATGAAAGTGGAGACTTCTAGTTGGTATGTTGATATGTTTTAAGAGTTAAGACATATTGAACTAGACCGCTGTGAGATTTATTATTCTTCTAACGATTGTCAAATGAATAATAAATCTCATGACTTCTATTTACATCAACTCTAAATCCTGAGAGAATAATGGACCTGATCATGAGATGTAGGTTGCTTTGATATATCAAGAGTGAGATCTATTAGTCACGGTCAAAACCTCAGTATGTTGGGCAGCCGGATTTAGTGTTGATGGAACATATATTCTCAAGATGGAATTCATAATCTCTTAACGGAGATATAATATATTTCATTGAGATAAGTTTAATGGGTTTGGTTATTCAGAGTGTTGGGCCCAACCACTTTAGTAAAGAGTTACTAAAGTATATATTTATGGAATTGGATTTCATAAATATATGAATAACATAAAGGATTAAACCGGGTACTCAAGGATTAAGATGTAGTAATCTACAAAGTGGCAGTCAACATTTCATGACTTTGTATTACTACGAATATTTTAATGAAGGGGTTGTATGTATAATAGAGTCTAGGGATATAATTTCTAGATAAGGCCTAGAGTGCAATTATATTCTTATAGTGGTATTGAATATAATTAATGGTAACTTTAGACTTGTCAAGAGTTGACGGAAAAGTCCAAGGCCCATTGGAGCTAGTGTCTTATTGGTCCCTTTGGTCCCATCTCAAGCCACAAACTAAAGCCCAATTGGGTAGGCCCAAAAGGCTAACCCAATTAGATAATCAGTCATTATTTAATAAGAGTTATTAAATAAAGAAATCATGAGAATAGTTTTTAACGTACGTATGATAAAAAAGAAAAGAAATCAATTTTTCTCCACAAGGAGAAGAAGAAGGATTTTTCTTTGAGAGTCTATGTACAAAAGACTGATTGAGAGAGCACACATCTTGGACACCATGTGGAATTGAGATGAAGATTAAAGGTTTTCTCAAGTTTTTTGTTTCGAAATTCACTGCATCAAGGTACGCTTCCTTTTCTTTGTTCTAAAATTCATGGTTACATGTTTATCTTTTATGATTGAAGTAGATCCGTATTTTGTTGCTTCCGCTGTGCGTTTTGTATGAGATACAAAACCAGATTTTTACCAGCAAATGGTATCAGAGCGGTCTTCAATATCATGCTTGTATAACATGTGATTGAATTTTAGAATCAAAGAAAAAACGTTTTCTTAGTGTTTTAAGTTTCTGCAGAATTGTGTTTATGACATCATTGGATAAAATGAATATATGTATAGATTCATGTCCGGATATATAAACCATTGGTGTTGTGACATCAGTTCATGATTACATATATTAATATAGGCGTGATGTTATATTAGAGATAATAGTTTCATGTTGTTAGAAGAATATGCATTTAATTTTCTGCAATGTTGTTGAAATTATGATTTGATAAAAATTGATATTGATGTTATGATGTTGTTTAAATTTTAATTTAATTTTTTTAAATTAATCTTTAAGGCTACAGCATCAATGGAATTTAGTTTAGATACCAAATTCTGCATTTCATGTTCATATGGTGTTTTTATGTTCATGAAAACCGTAGAAAACTGTCTACATCTGCTCTTTGAAAACTGAAAAAACGGGTTTTTCGCGGGTAAGCTTCTCGCGAGGCTACTCGCGAAAAATGCCACTGAAGCACAAAAATTTTCGCGGTTAAGCGCTTAGTCGCGAGATACTCGCGAGACAGCAGCGAAAGTTTCTGTCTGAATTTTGTGTTTTCAATTTTTTTTTGCTTAACTCGTTTTCGTGGGAAGTGCTTAGTTGCGAGATACACGCGAGATAGCACGAAAGTTTCTGTCTGAATTTTGTGTTTTCACTATTTTTTCCTTACGCTTTTTTCGCGAGAAGAGCTTAGTCGCTGGATTCTCGCGAAAATGCATTTGAAGGGAATTTGGAATTTTTTCTAAATGTTTTCAAATGTATAAGGTGTAAGGCAATGTGTGATGTGATTACACATGGTTCTAACTAAAAGACCTAATGAGATCAAAGATGTTAGTTAAATAGAACTCTTAATCTTAAATTGTTTTATGATTAAAAATCCTTTATTTATTTTAATTAGAGGTTTTTAATGAGATTAAAATTCTAATTAAAAGTTATATTGTTTTTAATGAGATTAGAATACTTTAACTTTGTTGGTGAATTGTTTGTACTACCACGCTTCTTGCATGCAAATTGAATTAATTAATTAACTTGGCTAATTAATTAGTTAATTCATTACAAGGGGTCAATACATTCTTGGCCTATCAAGTGGTATCAGAGCAGACACACTCTGATTAGGTTTTAATCTTTGTTGTGTGATCCATTGACCCTTATTTGTCATGGATAGAGGACATTCTCTCATTATACCTACTTTATTTTATGGCATTAACTATGCATATTGGAAAATACGTATGAAAGCTTTCTTGCAATCATTAGATGAAAAGGTGTGGCAAGCTGTGGAGATAGGCTGGATCAAGCCGAAGGAAGCACCGGCCAATTGGGATGATGCTAAGATCAAGGTGGCAAAATTCAACAGTAGGGCATTGAATGCGTTATTCAATGTAGTCACAAATGAGGAGTTTAAGAAGATATCCTCTACTGAAACTGCTAAGGAAGCTTGGACCATCCTCCAGACAACCTATGAAGGAACTAAGGCTGTTAAGAATTCGAAACTTCAGAGGCTTACTACGAGCTTCGAAGAGATTATGATAAAAGAGGATGAGTCATTCGATGAGTTCTATGCCAAGCTTAAGGACATAGTGAACTCAACCTTCAATCTTGGAAAAACCATTCCTGAACCCAAAATTGTTAGAAAGGTGCTTAGATCTCTACCTGAGAGATTTCATGCCAAGATCACCATGATTGAGGAATTAAAGGATATTGATAAAATTCCTTAGATAGAGCTGGTTGGCAATCTGCAGACCTATGAATTGGGTTTGATAAGGATAAGGAAATCTAGTAAGGGAAAAAGCATGGTATTGAAGGCCAAGAGCAGTGACACTAATGAGTTTTCAGATGATGAAGATTCTAAGATGAAATCCTATATCACTAGGCAATTCAAAAAGTTTATGAAGAATGCCAATGCTAAAGGATTTGATAAAGATTGCAAGCAGTCTAATTTGTCTCAGTTCAAGAACCAGGACAAAGGAAAGAAGGATGTTAGGGATGGCGGTTAGTACATTGTTCCCTCAGGACCAAAATGCTTTCGGTGTCAAGGCTTCGGCCACATGAAACAAGAGTGCCTTATGTATCTTAAGACCATTAGGAAGAGTAAGGCACTTACTGCTACCTTGAGCGACACCAAGCCTGAAAATGATTCTGACAATAAGGATGATGGAATCCTAAATGCCCTTACTTTCACTTCAAATCCTACTGAGGGGATTGTTGAAGATGTGGATGAAGAAGAGGACTTGGTGGAGTCTAAATTTGAGAAGATAGATGAACGAGATGAGATCTGGACAGCTTATGCAAAATTATATAGGGTCTCAGAAAAACATGAGAAGTTGTATAGGTTGGCCACCAAGAAACTCAGTGAAGTGGAGCTTGAATGAGAAGAAATCTCCACGAAGTTTGATGAAGCAAATCAGACCATTGAAGCACTGAGATTTGAGAATAATTTCTTGGCTGAGAAGACCAAGAAGCTTGAGGTAGAATTATTCCAAGTCAGAGCTCAGCTGGAAAGGACTTCAAATGCAAAGCTTGACAAGATTCTTAGTCTTCATAAATCTGCCTCTAATTAAACCGTTTAGGGTATGATTTCTCCTCTTCTAGTATTGCTTCTACTAGTACTACTATTTTTATTTCTCCTACTAATAATGTTGAATCTGAAAACAATGATGTGAAAAATGTGTTAGCTAGTGAGAACATAGACAAGGGTAAATTTATCTTAAGAGCACCCTCTAAGCAGGATAAGAAAGAGACTAGAAATCCTAGGGCTAAGAAGGAAAATACTCAAAAGCCTAAACAGAAGAAGCAGCATTTCTGTCATCACTGTGGAACAGCTGGACATACTCGAATTAATTGCTATAAGTGGTTAGCCACTTAACAGAGCAACATTATGATCTCATCGAGAAACCAGAATTAGTTTCAATCCTCCTTTACTCCTTTAGGAGATCTACTTAAAGCCCTCATGTTCGTTTCAAACTTGAACGGTTTCAATTCTTCCCCCTCACCACCAGATCAAGGGTTTGCAAAATGGAAAGGTTCTTTTAAGGTGTGGAAGGAAAAAGGCTCTAAGTAATTTAGTCACTTTTTCTCTCTCCTTCTTGTTTTTTATTTTGCATTACTTGTGTGTTTTGTTTTCATATTTTAAGTCAGCCTAGTTTTATGCATTGCTTTGTTCAACATGTTTTTGTTTGTTTATTCTTCAGTTTTGCTTTATTTTGTTTTTCATAAAAATAAATATTAAAAAAATTGAAAAATTATAAAAATACAAAAACATTGTGTGTTTGTGTACATTGGTACTTGTGTACTTTAGATGGCCATTGAAACAAAGTTTTCTAAACTTTGTATCTTTTGTATCTTAGATAAGCATCTCTATGCACAACTATGCAAGTGAACTTTGTGACTTGTGTTTGTGATGAGTAAGATTAAGTAATCTCTTGTACTTAACACTTGAATCACTCCTTTTGACAGGAAGGACTAGAAAATCCTAAGAGAAATGCATAAATAACCATCTCACCACTGTTGCCCGCCAATCATGAAATGACATTTTGTTAGGACATATGTGGTTCACATGTTAAGAACATATGTCATACTTTTATGTAATTGGCTAATCCTTTAACAAAACGCACTTTACTTGTATTTGGGTAGATTTAGGATGTGTGGAAATACTTCAAGAAACCATGTTTCAAGATCAAGTATTGAAGCCTTCAAGTCTGTTCAAGAAAACAAGCTGAAAGTACAGATTCATTAAAGCTCGACAGCTGGCTCGACAGTTGTATCTATCGAGCTTCAGTAAGCTGTTCAAGTCCGTAAGCTCGACACCTGCTCGACACCTTCTCGATAGCTTCTATTTGTCGAGGTTTATAAAATCAAAATTTCTGATCTGATTTTTTGGGATCCGTGAATGTGTCTTTGGGTTTTCTTTTCTCCTAACCCTAGATATATAAAAGGATTATTTTAAGAGCTGTCTAGGAGTTCACAAGTTGCACAAGCATTGAGAAAAATTTGTACAAGCAAATTGTGATCAGAGACGAAGTTCTTAACCTCGTTCATCTCTTCTGAAGAAGTTGCTGTGTATGTGCATCTTTGGGTTTTATGACCAAGCATCTTCTTGATCTTCATCATGTGTATGAATTGAAGAACTTTGCAGCCAAACTTTCTTTCTAGTTGGTGATTGAAGTTACGTACTGGGATCCGCGTAAACTGGTTAGTCACGTACTTGGGAGCCGTGCATTAAAAGGGAGAACTGTCACTATAGAACAAGTCTAATTGGGTATTGGGGTAAGGGTTCAATTGTAGGTTGGTAAGGTACTTGGGATTCCTTTACTTGTAACCGCTTGTTGTGATAATAGTGGAGTTTCAGGAGTGGTGACCTGAAAATCACCCGGTGGAGTTTTTGCTGTTAGGGTTTTCCCCATTCGTAAACAAATCACTGTGTTATTTATTTTCCGCTGCATATTTAGTTTATTGGTGATTTGTTTGTGCTGCCACACAATTGCATGTTAATTAACTTAATTAATAAACTTAGTTAAATTAATTGGTTAATTAATCACAAGGGGTCAATTCGTTTATGGCCTATCAAGTGGTATCAGAGCGGGCACACTCTGATTAGGATTCCTTTGACTGAGCTGGTTGGAAATTTATAGACCTATGAGCTAGGGTTGACTAGAATTGGCAAGTCGGGTAAAGGAAAGAGCATGACACTGAAGGCCAAGAGCAATGTGACATATGAGTCTTTAGATGATGAAGATTCCAAGATGAAGTCCTACATCACTAGGCAGTTCAAGAAATTCATGAAGAATGCCAATGGAAAGGGCTTTGACAAAGACCGCAGGCAATCCAGTTCTTCTCAGTTTAAGAGCCAAGACAAAGGGAAGAAGGATGCAAAGGAAGGTGGTTAGGACACTGTTCCCGTAGGACCTAAGTGTTTTGGGTGTTGTGGGTTCGAACATATGAAAAATGAGTATCCTACATATCTCAAGAGCATTGGGAAGAGCAAGGCACTTGCTACAACCTTGAGTGACACTGAGCTTGAAGACGATTCCAATAGTGAGGATGACGGAATCTCAAATGCCTTCACTGCTACAGTCAATCCTACTGAAGGGATTGTTGATGAAGTGGAAGAAGAAGAAGAATTGATGGACTCTAAGTGTGAGAAGATGGATGATCAAGATGATATCCATTCAGCCTATGAGAAACTATACAAGCTGTCTGAGAAACATGAGAAACTCTATAAGCTGACCACCAAGAAGCTCAGTGATGTGGAACTTGACCGTGAAGAGTTGTCCATAAAGTTTGATGAGGCAAATCAGACTATTGGAGCACTAAGGTTCGAAAACAATTTCTTGGCTGAGAAGACCAAAAAGCTTGAGGCGGAGCTATTTCAAGTTAGAGCTCAGTTGGAGAGGACCTCGAGTGCAAAGCTTGATGAGATGCTTAGCATTCAGAAATCTGCTTCAGATTGAACAGGTTTGGGGTATAATCTTTCTTCCTCTAATATTGCTTCCACTGGTGCTACTATTTTTGTTCCTCCTACTAATATTGTTAAAATTGAGAACAATGATGTTAAAACTGAATTAGTTAGTGAGAACTTAGACAAGGGTAAATCTATCCTAGGAGCACGCCCTAAACTAGATAAGAAAGATGCTAAAAACCCTAGAGCTAAGAAAGTTAACTCTCAAAAGCCCAAATAGAAGAAGCAGCATCTCTGTCATCATTGTGGTGTTACCGGTCATACTCGACCAAATTGTTATAAGTGGTTAGCCACTCAACAGAGCAATAGCATGATAGCATCTGGAAGCCAAAATTAGCTTCAATCCTCTCTTGCTCCTCTTGAAGATCTTCTGAAAGCTCTCATGTTCCTTTCGAACTTGAACAGGTTCAATTCTTCCCCTTCACCGCCGGTTCAAGATTTCAACCAAAGGAAAGGTTCTTCCAAGGTGTGGAAGAAAAAGGACTCTAAGTGATTAAATCACTTTCTTCTATCTTCTTGTTTTTGTTTGTTGCATTACTTGTGTGTTTTGCTTTTATTTTGAGTCAGTTTAGTTTATGCTTTGCTTTGATAACATGTTTTTGTTTGTTTATTTTGTTTTTGATAAAAAAAAAAAATTGAAGAATCAGAAAAATACAAAAACAGTGTGTGTTTTGTGTACATTGGTACTTGTGTACCTTGGATGGCCATTGAAACAAAATTTTCTAAACTTTGTATCATTTGTAGCTTAGATGAGCATCTCTATGCACAACTAAGCAAGTGAGTTTTGTGGCTCTTATTTGTGATGAGTAAGATTAAGTTATCTCTTAGACTTAACACTCATATTACTCTTTTTGACGGGTAGAACTAAAAAATCTTAAGAGAAAGGCATAAATAACCATCTCACCACTGTTACCGCCAATCATGAATGACACCCGTATGCTTCGGCATAGCAAAAGTGTAGTGTCAATGACATTTGTGTGCTTCGGCATAGCAAAATTGGAATGTCAAATATCAATGGGTATTTCTTTTCTCTCTCTTTTATGCCCATGCATGATATGCTTAAAAAGAAAATATGTAAAGAAAATAAAAAGCAAAAAGATTAAAAATGCTTTAAATATGATTGCAAGCGTGTATTCTAGGAGATGTGGGAGTTATAGAATGTACCTCAAAGGTGATAGTCCTCATCAAATAGTTATGATTGTGTGTGAGTTAAAGTGATTTTCTCATATCTCAAATCGTCATAACATGTGTACATTTATGCAATCTTGCGATGTTTTTCACACACGACACGCAATATTCTTTGCTACTCTTGATACATTTGCAAGTACAATATGATTTGGCCATCACTAGATTTACATATGCTTTTGTATGCTCACTAAACTATCATGACTTGTTTTTGAAATATAAAATCGGTTAGACTTGTCTAGTGTGTGTATGTGTGTTTTTGGAAATCCATGTGCTTAAAATTTTTCATTAAGAGATGATTTTGAGAGCCTATTATGTTGATTGGATCTTTGTTGAGTTGCATGTTGGATTGCATTCATGTCTGTGTTTTTCTCTTCTTGAAAAACTGTTTTTAAAAGCTGGCTCGACACCTCCTCGATACCTAGCTATCTGTCGAGCTTCTCAAGCTTTTTCTTATCTCAATCTCGACACATCCTCGACACCTTGTGGATCGATCGAGAAATCTCCTATCTCCTCGATAGCTTCTCGATACCTTGTCGATTGATCGAGCTTCTGTTCTGGGTTCTGGTGTTTATTCCTCGATACCTTCTCGACACCTGTTTCTGTCGACGATCGTTCTTCTCGACACCTCCTCGACAGATGTCTTGATACCTCTCGGTACCTGTATCTATCGAGATTTACTGAGGATCTATTTAAACCCCTCGTGCGATCCGGTTCTTATTTTCTCGATCTCTCTCGATCTGTCTGCACCTGTTCACCTCCCAAACTCACTTTTCTCACTCCAAACCTTCAACCCACGTGATTTTCGGCCCTTCCTTGCTTCAAATCACTTGGTATGATCTCTTTTCTTCTCATATTTCATGCATTTCATGTTTTTGAATCTTAGGTTTTGGGGTTTTTGAAAAATTTTGGGGTTTTTCAAAATTAATGAGTTTTTCTTGTAATTTTGGGATGGGTTCTCATTTAAATGTGTTCAAAATCTCATGCATTGTATCGCATTTGTATTATAATGGTATTTTCATGCATTTAGATGTGTGTAATATGTTTGTGTGCTGGTAGGATTGGATTGGGCTAAGCCCATGATGAAATTTCTTTTGCATGTCATATGTTCATGCATTTCTCATGCATACGTACTCTCTATTCAATATATCTTAATATATTTGAAATGCTTTAGGACTTTTCTGATTGTCTCTTTCTCCCTCTCCCTCATTTTATTTACGTTAGTAGTGTCTATGGCACCTAAACATAAGTCTGCTCTGTCTCGGAACCCTCTTCGTTCTAGGGCATCATCTTCTTCTGATCCTACTCCTTCTAACATTCGGTTCTGTGATGAGGATGCCCGTAAAGCATTCTTGGAGAACTTCTCTTGACGAAGTGTTCATTTGGAACGCCAAGTCATTTTGGCGGACTTCATCGACACTGACCTTCCTGATGTCATTCACAGTCGGGGATGGGAGTCACTGTGTGGCGTCTCGGTCACTTGTCCTCTCGTGCTTATTCAGGAGTTTTACTCCAACATGCACGAGATTGATTCTTCAGTACCTCTCTTTCACACTCGCGTTCGAGGTACGCGCTTTGTTGTCACACCGCAGCTTATTGCGGATGTGCTTAGAGTTTCGAGGGTTGAGCATCTTGATTACCCCGTTTGTGAGCGTCTGAGGACTATGTCCAATGATGAGATGATGTTTGCTTTCTGTGAGCACCCATTTGGTTGGGGTGAGCGTCAGTTTACACCATGTCGGCCTTTTGCTAAAGGTCCTAGATTCATGAACATGGTGATGACTTTTGTGTTGCACTCACTCTCTCATTATAACTCTATCACAGAGCCTCATGCTCGATTTTTGCTTTCTTTGTTGGAGCACCTCATTATAAATTTTCCTTCACATTTCATTCTTTCCATCATAGATGTGGTTAGGGATACGACTACCTGTGATAAGCTTATCTTTCCTTCTGCTACCACGAAGATCCCATGCTATTTTTCTGTTCCTTTTCCCTCCTCTAATCACTTCTCTGTCATGTGTGCCATAGATGCCGCTACCGTAAAACGTAGTAAGGCTTAGTTTAGGTCAGACAGTAGTCAGCAGCTCCTCTCTCCGGTTTGACTCCATCTCGTTCTACACCCTTTCGATCTACTCCGTCTACATCTGCTCCCTCCTCTTCTTTGGGCGATGTATCTCTTGGAGACATCATGGCGCAGCTGCAGTGCATGGATGCTCACCGTGATACGCTCTCTACTGAGTTGAATCAAGTGAACATTTGTGTTGGTCGTATTGCACGATGTCAGGCGACCATGGGTGGTTTTACTCCTGAGGCTATTCCTTCACCACCCCCTCTAGTGGCTTTTGATTCTGATGCTGAGGATAATGATGATGATGGTGATGATGATGACGCTTCGGCTGATGATGATGGAGATGCTAGCTCTTCTGATGAGATGTTTGTTTGACACTCTACCCTTTGTCACTCGTGACAAAAAGGGGGAGTAATTTTGGGATATGAGAGTAGTTATCTTAGGGGGAGAGTTAGTATAGGACATTTTTGATAGGGGGAGTGTTGATACTTGAGGGATGTAGTGAGGATTTGATGTATCTTGTCTTTTCTTTCTTATATAGATACATTGTTCTTGTACTTTTGGTCTTATTATCATTCTGACATACATTGTACTTATTTCTTTCTATATGTGGACGTATGTTGTTTCTTTCACTTACCTCTTATATGTGTTATTTCTTTTCTCTCATTATACACATGTTTCTTTACTTGTATGCAATCTATTATTTCTGTTTCACACAAAGATGCCTTGATGAGTTTTGTTTAAAGTGTTTCAGAAATACAGGTTGTCAAAGTCTACTTGCCATAAACTCTCTTCTTGCAAAGTTATTCAAGAGTTTGTCTTAGGATAGTTTTTATTGTATTAAACAAGTGAATATGAGTTGAGTGATTTATGACTTCTCTCATATAATCATTTGTTAGTTGTGGTTTTGTCACGGATTGTCAAAGGGGGAGATTGTTAGGACATATGTGGTTCACATGTTAAGAACATATGTCATACTTTTATGTAATTGGATAATGCTTTGACAAAACGCACTTTCCTTGTATTTGGGTAGATTTAGGATGTGTTGAAATACTTCAAGAAACCATGTTTCAAGATCAAGTATTGAAGCCTTCAAGTCTGTTCAAGAAAACAAGCTGAAAGTGCAGATTCATTAAAGCTCAACAGCTGGCTCGACAGCTATATCTATCGAGCTTTAGTAAGCTGTTCAAGTCCATAAGCTCGACACCTGCTCGATAGCTTCTCAATAGCTTCTATCTGTCGAGGTTTATAAAATCAAAATTTCTGATATGATTTTTTGGGATCCGTGAATGTTTCTTTGGGCCTTTTTTTCTCCTAATCCTAGACATATAAAAGGATTGTTTTAAGAGCCGCCTAGGAGTTCACAAGTTGCAAAAGCGTTGAGAAAAATCTGTTCAAGCAAATTGTGATCAGAGACGAAGTTCTTAACCTAGTTCATCTCTTCTGAAGAAGTTGCTGTGTATGTGCACCTTTGGGTTTTGTGACCAAGCATCTTTTTGATTTTCATCATGTGTATGAATTGAAGAACTTTGTAGCCAACCTTTCTTTCTAGTTGATGATTGAAGTTGCGTACTGGGATCCGTGCAAACTAGTTAGTCATGTACTTGGGAGCCGTGCATCAAAAGGGGGAACTGTCACTACAGAACAAGTCTAATTGGATATTGGGGTAAGAGTTCAACTGTAGGTTAGTAAGGTACTTGTGATTCCTTTACTTGTAACCACTTGTTGTGATAATAGTGGAGTTTTGGGAGTGGTGACCTGAAAATCACCCGGTGAGGTTTTTACCGTTAGGGTTTTCCCCATTCGTAAACAAATCACTGTGTTATTTATTTTCCGCTGCATATTTAGTTTATTGGTGATTTGTTTGTGCTGTCACGCAATTGCATGTTAATTAACTTAATTAATAAACTTGGTTAAATTAATTGGTTAATTAATCACAAGGGGTCAATTCGTTTGTGGCCTATCAACTGGTATTAGAGCCAAGGTTATAGGTTCGAGTCGTTAAAGCCACATTGTGAGGGATTTCACAATTTGCTCCAATACTAATGGGCTTGGTCTATGATCGATTGCTATAAAAGATTTGTGCCCCCTCATCCTTCACCAATTGGTCATTGGATGGATCGGTAGGCACACGGTCCGACACATTTGTATGCTACGACATAGCAAAAGTGCAATGTCAAAACCTTAACATCATTGGGTATTTCTTTTCTCTCTTATATACCTATGCATGGTTTGCTTAAAAGAAAATATGCAAAGAAAAATAAAAAGCAAAAAGAATCAAAATGCTTTATATATGATTGCAAGCGTGTCTTCTAGGAGATGTGAGAGTTATAAGATGTACCTTGAAGGTGATAGTCCCTATCAAATAGTTATGATTGTGTGTGAGTTAAAGTGATTTTCTCATATCTCAAATTGTCATAACATGTAGACACTCATGCAATCTTGCGATGTTTTTCACACATAACACACAATATTCTTTGCTACTCTTGATACACGTGTAGGTACAATGTGACTTGGCCATCACAATGAATACATGTGTTAATGTATGCTCATTAAACTGTCTTAACTTGTATTTGAAATATAAAATTGGTTAGACTTGTTTAGTGTGTGTGTGTGTGTGTGTGTGTTTTGGATCTAAATGCTTGACATTTTTTTCTTGTTGAGAGATGATTTCGGGAGCTTAAAATGTTGCTTGGATCTTTGGTTGAGTAGCATATTTGATTGCATTCATGTTTGTTTTTTTCTCTTCTTTGAAAAACTGTTTTGAAGCAATCTCGACAGCTTCTCGATATCTCTCTACAGCTAGGCTATTTATCGAGCTTTTTGAGCTTCTTTTCTCAATAGCTATTATCGCAAACTTGATCCATTGAGATTCTTGAGATTCAATCTTGATATCTGCTCGACAGCTTCTCGATCCATCGAGGAAGTTTTTCTATGCTCGATAGCTTCTCGATCCATCGAAGTTTATTTGCTGTGGCACCTTTCGATAGCTGCTCGATAGCTCCTCGATAGCTATTTCTTGCTTTTTAATTCTCGACAACTCTTAATCCATCGAGAAACTAGGATTTCTATATATAGGGTTCGCACGACATTTCTCTAATTTCCCCTCGATCTCTTTCGATCCTTTTTGACTTCTTACCTTCTCAAACACTTCTCTCTCACTCCAAATCACTTCCCCACTCAATCTTCGGTCTCAAGGTTGATTTCTTCCTCTGGTATGATTCTATTTCTCTCATTTTATCATGCATTTCATCCTTTATGACCTAACTTTTAGGGTTTTTGAAAGAATTTAGGGTGTTTCAAGTTTAATGAGGCGATTGCAAAATTTTTGGGATGGCTTTTTGTTTAAATGATTTCAAATCGTCATGCATTACATTATATTTGCATTTTAACTATATTTTCATGCATTATAGATGTGTGCTATATATGTTGAGTTGCTGTGTGCTGTTAGGTTTGGATTGGGCTGAGCCCATGATGATTTTTATGTTGTATATCACATACTCATGCATTTTCATGCGTACGCATTTTCATTTCTTTATATTCTTATATTGATTTGTTTTGGTGCTTTTCTCGAGTCTTTCTCTCTCCTTCTCTCTTTCTTGCGTTTCTGCTCTATGGCACCTAAACGCAAGTCTATTTCGTCCTGGAACCCTTTTCGTTTCGGGGCATCTTCTTCTTCTTCCCTTTCTAACCCCACTCCATCTTACATCCGGTTCCGTGATGATAAAGCCCGTAAGGTCTTTTCGGAGAACTTCTCACGATGAGGCATTCATTCGGAATGCTAAGTCGTTTTATCAGATTTTTTCGATACTAACCTTCCCACCATCAACTACAGTCGGAGTTAGGAGTCACTGTGTGGCATCCCGGTCACTTGTCACTCCGTAATCATCCAGGAGTTTTACTCCAATATGCACGGATTTGACTATTATGTACCTTATTTTATCACTCGCGTTTGAGGTACGTGCATTGTAGTCACTCCAGATATTGTATCCGAGGTACTACACGTTCTTAGAGTAGCGCATCTTGACTACCTTTGCTGCGATCGTCTAAGGACTGTGTCCAAAGACGAACTCTCATATCTATTCTGTGAGATACCTTCATCTTGGGGTGACCGTCAAAACACCCCTTGCTTAGTCTTTGCAAAAGATCCGAGGTTCCTTAACATGGTGTGACATTCGTTCTCCATCCATTGTCTCACTATAACTCTATCACAGAGCCTTGTGCCCAATTTTTGTTATCCCTTCTTGGGGGAGTCTCTATTGATTTTCCCTTTCACTTCATCCTATCCTTCATAGATGTCTATAGGGATACGGTAACCCATGATAAACTCATTTTTCCTTCGACTATCACGCGGATTCTTCACCATTTTTTTGTCTCTTATCCCGAGTCTCTTCTTTTTTGGGTCATGTGTGCTATAGATGTAGCTACTGTCAGATGGAGCGAGGCCCAGCTTCAACTAAAGCGGCCATGGATAGAGACAGCGACTCCTCCCGCTTCTTTCGCTCCTTCCACATTCGCACCTTCTTCATTGGTGGGTGGTGTGACCCTCGAGAAGGTCATGGCATAGCTGCAACGCATGGATGCTTGTCTTGACACACTCAGTGATGAGTTGTGTCAGGTGAACACTTGTGTCGGCCATATTGCTTGACGGCAGGCTCACCTTGGTGGCTTCATGGAGTCTCCTTTTCCTTCTCCTTCTCTAGAGGCATCTAAGGACGAGGACGATGATTGTGACTTTGATGACGATGATGATGATGAGGATGAGGATGAGGATGCTAGCTTGCTCGGTGACGACGAGATAACTGCTTGATTTACTTACCCTTTGTCATTCGTAACAAAAAGAGGAAGTAGTTTTGGATATGAGAGTAGTCATGTACATAAGGGGAGAGAGTTAGCACAGGAGATTTTTATTAAGGGAAGTGTTTATATTTTGAGGGATGTAGTGAGGTTATTATCTATTTTTCTTTTCTTTCTTTTACATTTACCTCATGTATACCGGTCTTGTGACCATTTGACATACATTGTACTTATCTTTGGATATATATATGTGTTGATGTATGTTATTCACCTATCTTTACATGTGTTGTTTGTTTTCTCTCTTTATGCACATGCTTCTTATTAATTGTATGCAATCTTTTATTTCTGTTTCACACTAAGATGTCGTGATGAGTTTTATTTAAAGTGTTTCAGAAATACAGTTTGTCAAAGTCTTCTTGCCATGAACTCTCTTCTTGCAAAGTTTTTCAAGAGTTTGTGTTAGGATAAATTTTACTGTGTTCAATAAGTGAGTACGAGTTGAGTGATTTATGACTTCTCTCATATGTTTATTTGTTTGTTGTGGTTTTGTCATGGATTGCCAAAGGGGGAGAGTGTTAGGACATATGTGAATAATGTTAGGAACATATGTCAATATAGAATTGGCTAATCCTTTGACAAAACACACTTTACTTATAATTGGGTAGATTTAGGATGTGTTTAATGCTTCAAGGAATAAGGTTTCAAATTCAAGTGTTAAACCCATGCAAGTCTGTCCAAGAATTAAGTGAAGAAGTGTTAGATTTTAAAGCTCGACAGCTAGTTTCTATTGAGGTTTAAAAAGGTTGTTTAAGCCCGATGCTTGACAACTGCTCGATAGATAGGGTATCTGTCGAGGTTTATGAAAATCAGTTTTTAAGATCTGATTTCACTCCAATCCGTGAATAGATATTTGAGATTTCTTTTTTCATAGCCCTAAACATATATAATGACTGTTCTAAGGGCTGTCATAGCTAATGCACCTCAACGCAAAAGTTTTTCACAAGTATATTATGAACTAAAGACATATGCCTTAGTTCATCTTTCTATTCAAGAATTTGCTGTGTTTGTATACTATAAGGTTTTGTAACCAAGGAGCTTCGTGATCTTCATCGTGTTGATGAATTGAAGAACTTTGTAGCCAACATCTTTCTCAAGTTGGTGTGTAAGTCGTGTATTGGGATCCGTGCATCGAATTGGTTAGTCGCGTACTAGGAGCCGTGCATTGAAAGGAGAGATTATCACTACAGAACAAGTCTAATTAGGTGTTGGGGTAAAGGTTCAACTGTAAGTTGGTATAAGGTACTGAGATTCATTTACTTGTAACCGCTTGTTGTGATAATAGTGAATTGTCAGGAGTGGTAGCCTTAAAATTAGTCGATGGGGTTTTTGCAGTGTAGGTTTTCCCCATTTGTAAACAAATCACCGTGTCAATTAATTTTCTGCTGCATATTAACTTAGTTGGTGATTTGTTTGTGCTACCGCGCTTATTGCATGCAAATTGAATTAATTAATTAATTAACTTGGCTAATTAATTAGTTAATTCATCATAAGGGGAAAAATACATTCTTGGCCTATTAACCATGATCCAACCTATTCCCTTCCTAACGAACATGTTGAAATTGACACTGTTGTAAGGAACAACCAAGCCTCTTAGACTCCTCAATAATGTGCCCAAACAAAGTATTGCAAATACTAGAACACCTTAGAGCTTGAACCACTCGGAGACAGTCACCTTTAAAAATGACATCAAATAAACTAAGCTCTCTAGCCAGCATCACAGCTCGCCTTGCAGCCAAAGCTTCAGCCAATGCAACCGAATGAATGGACTCGACCCTTTGACTTAAGGCTGCAATAATGCCACCTGAATGATCCTAAAACACCACACCTATCCTAATAGAGCTCATTCCATCAAAAATGGTAGCGCCAAAGTTAGCTTTATAACTAGCTTCAGGTGGAGGGGACCTGCAGACAGGAGGACGACGAGCAGGCATCTGCTGCTTCCTATGATTAACATCCTAGAACTCCTGAACAAGTGCCTTAGCTCTGTCCCCAATCTTGTGCAGCTGCCAGGTTTGATGATGCTCCCTCAATTGGTCTGACTTTGCCACAAGCACCATGCTACTATAGCAAACAGAGCACACCTAAAACCAGACCCTTCGCTAAACAAAACCTCTAAGAGCTCAAAGAATGACCTGAAATTCTTCTTAACCAAGAATAGAAACCCTAGGTCGGACAGCCAAACTGAATGGGCTTGATCACATAGCTATAGACAATGCATAAGGGATTCCTGGTAATCACCGCAACCATCACAAATATCATTGATAGGAATATGCCGAGTTTTCAAATTCAACTTGGTAGGGAGCGAATCTTTCGCAACAAGCCATAAAAAAATGTCGAATTCTATTTGGGACTCTAAGCTTCTAGATTTTCTTCCACACCACCTGCGCATTACTTGGCGAGGAAGAACTTGGCAGAGAGAGGTTTTAACTTCAACTAGCATATGATAGGCACTCTTCACACTATACTCACTGTCCAAAGTTAAAGGCCATATCAAAATGTCTTCAACCCAGCCCTCACTCACATAAATCCTTCCAATCATCTCGGCTTCCCAAGGGAGAAAATAGCTAGCCAATTTTCCAGGATCCCACATCCTAGAGTTTGGGAAGTACAGATCACAAACTCGAGAAATAGATGGACCAATTTTCGGAGATACAATCCTACTATTTGTGGGATTAGGTAGCCAATGATGATGCCAAACATCAATTTTTTCACCATTCCCAACCCTCCAAATTACGCCTTTATAGATAACTTCACGAGCGTGCAAGATACTCCACCACGCATAAGAGCACTACGGATGAATATGAGCCTCCAAAATGAAACCATTAGGAAAATACTTGGTACTAAACACTTTATAAAATAAAGTGTCTTTGTGATGAATAAGACGCCACACCTGTTTAGCCAACATAACATTATTGAACTTTTGGAATTCCCTAAAAAGCCCATACCCCTAATAGATTTAGAAGAACAGAGTGAACTCCATTTAACCCAATGAATTTTTTTTGAATCTCCATTAACCCACCAAAACTTTCGGATCATTGCCTCAATATCTTTACAGAGACCAACTGGGAACTTAAAAACACTCATAGAATAAACAGGGATAGATTAAACCACTGCCTTAATCATAACTTCTTTGCCCGCTTGAGATGAGAGCTTTTCCTTCCACCCTTGCATCCTGGCCCAAATCCTTTCTTTAATCTGAGTAAAACATGCCGTCTTATTTCTGCCAACAAAGGAAGGAAGCCCTAAGTATTTCTCATAATGCCGAATGGCCAGAGCATTAATTGCCACTTTGACAACTTCTTGCGAATCCTCATCCGTATTCCTGCTAAAAAATAGAGTTGTTTTTTCCCTATTTATCATCTGACCTGAAGTAGCTTCATAATAAGCATGCAACTCCTTGATTTTATTACACTCATCCAAAGTAGATCTGCACAGGATAAAACAATCATCTGCAAAAATAAATGGGTTAGTTTGGGTCCATTTTGACATAAAGAAAACCCCTAGATTTCGCCTCCTGCGGCAAAATTGCGTAGCAAAGCATTTAACCCTTCTGCACAAAACAGAAACAAATAAGGGGAGAGAGGATCCCTTTGTCTTAGGCCTCTTGAAGGTGTGATCATGCCCTACGATTCTCCATTAACAAGGATAGAATAGGACACTGTGGTAATACACTCCACAATCAAATCCACCCACGAATCCTAAAAGCCTAATTTGAGGAGAATTCTTTTAAGAAAACTCCATTCCACCCAATTATAGGCTTTGCTCATATCCAACTTCATAACCATGAACCCTTTCCTTTCTGTGCAACTAGTCTTTATATGATTTAAAGACTCTAAAGCAATTAAGATATTATTAGTTATCAATCTGTCTGCAATAAAAGCATTTTGGGTCTGTAAGATAATAGAATTAAGCATAGGCTTGAGGTGGTTAAGAATCACCTTACTAATAATTTTATAAATCACATTATAGAGGCTTATAGGTCTAAAATCAGATACCTTTTTTGGATTATTAACTTTAGGAATTAAAGTAATGAAGGTATGATTAATAGATTTCAGAATGGAACCTGAATTTAAACTAGAGAGAATAGCTTGAGTAATATCCATACCTACATCAGTCCAGAAAGTCTGAAAAAATGAAGGAGGCATAACATCCACACCTGGAGCCTTGAGAGGGGCCATCTCCTTGATTGCTGCACCTACCTCCTCACTAGTATAGGGTTTTTACCAAGTTTAGCTCTCATCTCTGCAATGACCACTGTCTAAACCCCATCCAAGATATGGTAATGATCATAAGGGTTTGAAGAAGTAAAAAACCAGGAATAGAAGTCAGTCAACATGGCCGAAAATACCTCTTCATCCTCCTGCCACACCCCATCCCCATCACATAGTCCCTTAATGAAATTCTTCCTTTTCCTTTGAGTTGCTGTTCTATGAAAAAATCTTGTATTCTGATCCTCACTCTTCAACCAATGAATACGAGACCGTTGCTACCATATCTTTTCTTCTTTATCCAAAAGGTCATTCAATTCCTTCTTTAGTCGAACCACTTCCTCATGATCACCAGTACTGATCGAAGCCACCACTGCCTTCCATAAACAAACCTTCATATACTTAATATTCTTTTTCACATTACCAAAGTTATCTTGGCTCTAAACTTTCAGAGTTTTCTTACACTTTTTCAACTTCTTTGTAGCAACAAACATTGGCGTACCATCCAAAGAACAATCCCATGCTCTAGTGATAGTCTCCCTACACCAGAGTCTGATACCTACATAGCCTCAAAGCAAAAAGGTTTTTGACGCCATTTTTGGTGCTACCCATTCCCATTCAGAGACAATAGAATTGGTCGATGATCTGAGGTGAAGCAATTCAAATGTTTTACCCTACCAGTAGGGAACTTAGTCAACCACTCATAGTTTGCAACCCCCTTATCTAGTCTCTCTCAAATCAACTCCCCCCGTTGCCAACCATACCAAGTATAATCCGGCCTTGAGTACCATAAATCCATAAAACCACAATGATTTAGAACCTCAAGAAAATCTTGCATTAAATTAGGTGCCTTAGGAACCCCCCCTTGCTTATCCTGCACCTCAAGCAACTCATTAAAATCACCAAAACAACAACATTGGAGCTTCAGTTTTGAGCTCAGCATTCTTAACATACTCCATCCCTCACTTTAGCTACTTGTATCAGGCTCACCATACAATCTCCATGCATTTTCTGAACCATTATGAACAATAGCATCAATTTGGTAATTCGAAAAACTATCCACCCACACATTAAGACTTGCTTTCCAAAGAAGGGCCAAATCCCCTCATTTTCCCTCAGATGGCACTGTGAAACAACCATCAAACATAATCCTATCATGAACCCACTTCATATGCTCCTTGTTTAACCATGTTTCTTACAAAAACACAATCATGGGATCTTGTGCTTGTACTATATCAACAAGCTCCTAAATTGCATGGTGGTTCCTATGCTCCTTGCAGTTCCAAGTTAAGAGTTTCATGGCTATCGGTGGGGTTGATCATCAGCCTCCACCGTTAAATCATTAAAAGTAACTACCCGCTTTTTCCTACTACCACTTTCTTCCCCCATCTCCTCGGCAAAATCCTGCCTCGTATGTTTAGATAGGATTGGTTCCCTCAAGTTTTTGGATACACTTGATGTTCTAGGCAATCTGGTGAACTTTGTTACTGATGGAGATTGTTTGCATGGCTCTGTCTGAGTAAATAGATTTTTTAGAAAAATGGCTGAACCAACTACCTTAGACCCTATCCCACCTTGCTAAACTATGGACTCACCCTCTCGGCCCTCCCCCAAATTATCAAAACGAGTCAGCTCGTTATCAATTGTTAGAAATACTAAATGTATTAGTATTGTATTTCTTGATGAAAGAATGTACATAAGTGCCTTTATATAGGAGGCATATATGTGCTATACAAGTAAATATGTGTGCTATACAAGTAACCTAACTGGGCCTAAAGCCCACAATATTATACACGTTAACAGCCCCCCTCAAACTCAAGGTGGATGTGAGACCAGCTTGAGGTTGTCAACCAAATCACGAAGGCGTCCCTTAGGATGTGACTTGGTGAAGATGTCAGCAAGTTGATCTTTGAAGGAGACTGAGAAAAGCTTGAAAGCACCATGGACAAGATGATAACGAATAAAATGACAATCAATCTCGATGTGTTTAGTCCGTTCATGGAAGACATCATTGTGAGCAATATGAATGGCACTCTGGTTGTCACAAAAAAGAGGAGTAGCAGAGGATGTGCACACACCTAAATCCTTAAGAAGCCATCGTAGCCAAAGGAGCTCAGATGTGGTATCAGCAAGGGCACGATATTCTGCTTCAGTATTGGAGCAGGCCACAAAAGTTTATTTCTTACTTCTCCAAGAAATCAAAGAAGAACCAAGAAGAAAGCAATAACTTGTAGTGGACTTGCGATCAGTGGGATCTCCTGCCCAATCAGCATCAGAGAATGCACGGAGTACATAAGGAGACTGAGTTGAGTAGAAAAGGCCATGGAAGAGAGTGTCCTTCAAGTATCGTAGAATGTGCAGAACAGTAGCATAGTGAGTCAATCGTGGAGCAGATAGATACTGGCTTCCCTGATGAACAGTATAGGAAATGTCTGGACGAGTAACTGTGAGATAAAACTAGGCTGCCAACCAATCGTCTGTAAAGAGAGGGATTAGACAATGGTTTTCCCCCCGAGGGTGTCAGATGCGCATTAAGTTCAACTGGAGTGTCAATAGTCTTGTTGTCAGTGAGGCCAGCTCGAGACAAAAGGTCAGATGCATACTTGGCTTGAGTAATATAAAGACCATCTATGGAACGAGTGATGTCAAGACCCAAGAAATAGCTGAGATGTCTAAGATCTTTCATCTCAAATTGCTGACTAAGAAAATCCTTAAGTTCTTGAATGCCACTGAGGTCATCACCAGTTATAATCATGTCATCCACATAGAGAAGAAGCAAAATGGTGCCTTTATCCTTGCGACGAAGAAATAAGGCAGAATCATAAGGACTGGCAGTGTAACCCAAGCGAAAGATGTGGAGCTGAACTTGGCAAACCAAGCTCGTGGCACTTGTTTAAGGCCATAAAGTGCACGTTGAAGGCGAGAAACCTTGTTTGTTTCAACAGAAAGACCAGGAGGAGGTTGCATATAGACTTCTTCATTCAAATCCCCATTAAGGAAGGCATTTTTAACATCCATCTGAAAAAGGTCTCATTTACTAGCAGCGGCAGCAGCTAAGAGGGCACGAACAGATGAGATACAGGTAACTGGAGATTGGATAGAGAAGTCCAAAGGAGGATCAAGAGTATCTATAGAAGGAACAAGAGACTCATCTGGAAAGATTTCTAAAACAGAGGAGTTAATCAGGGAAGAACGAAAGTGAGAGAGTTTAACAAACAAGCGGTGTTACTAAAAGACGACATTACGGGAAACATGAAGACGATGAGAGATAGGATCATAGCACCGATACCTTTTTTGAGTTTCGCCATAACCAAGGAAACAACAAAGTCTAGATCGAGGCTTAAGTTTGTTGTGCTCATGAGGCTGAAGAAGAATGAAACAAGCAGATCCAAAGGAGCGAAGGTAATGATAGTTAGGGGGTGACCCAAAAAGGCACTCATACGGAGTCTGATTATGGATGACAGTGCTTGAAATGCGATTTATAGCATGAACAGCATGAAGAGAGGCTTCACCCCAAAATGGGGCAGGAATTTTGGTAGAAAGAAGAAGAGCACGGACAGTGTCAAGAATATGATGAAGTTTTCTTTCAGCTCGACCATTTTGTTGAGAGGTACCTAGACAGGTTAGATGATGTACAATGCCATAGGAATGTAACAGAGCTTGAAAAGCATATTGAGTATATTCAAGAGCATTATCAGATCGAAAGGTTTTGATATGTTTGGAGAATTATGTTTCAACCATTTTTGCAAAGTTACTGTATATTGGTAAGATTTCAGAACGAGATTTCATAGGAAAGATCCAACTATAACGAGAATAATCATCAATAAAAATAACAAAATAACGAGATCCACCAATACTAGTAATAGGAGAAGGTCCCCAAACATCAGAATGAATTAACTCAAAAATACTATTAGAGATAGATTCACTGTTATTGAAAGGTAATGCTGACTGTTTTCTTAACTGGCATGAAGTACAATCAAAATTGTCTTTGGACATAGAACCCAACAGACCCTTACAAGCTAACTGTTGTACTCGAGAAGATGGTGCATGACCAAGACGAGAATGCCAAAGTGCGAGAGAAGGCAAGGAAGAAACTGCAGCAGCAGCAGTAGCAACAGAAACAGGAACAACAGGTGGAAGATGAAGATTATCCATGGGAAACATACGCCCAACCCTAGGACCGGTCCCAACCTCTTGCCTGGCCTCGGATCCTGCACAATACACCTAGAATAGTAAAAAATAAGGTGATATCCTAGTTCAACTAATTGTCCCACAGAGCACAAATTATAGGATAGGTCAGGTACGTGGAAGACCCCAGGAACAGAGAGGTTTGAGGTCAAAACAAAACCTAGACTATTCCCATGCATGGTGGAACCATCAGTTATATGAATATTAAGAGGATGTGGGGCAAGGTCAAGTTTAGAGAATAAGGACGAGTGGGGTGTCATGTGATTGCAACAGGCAGAATTAAAAAGCCAAGCTTGAGACTTACTAGGTAGAACTGAGAGAGCACTGGAAAGAGATGCATTACCTGCCATACGAACAACTTGAGTTATGATCTCCTGTAGTTCAGTAGGGGAGAGGTTGATAGTGGATCCATAAGACTGGGACTCAGCTGAAATGGAAGGCATCGGCGGAGTAGGCTCAGTATTAGCAACAACAGCAGTAGATTTGTTGCAATGGTAACAAGTCTCAATGGTGTGGCCAGGACACTTGTAATAATTGCAGAACTTTTTGTTGGTCTGCTTACGACGATTGCAAGAGCTAGAGGAATCACCTGATTGCTGAGGTTGCTCAATGGGAGGAGTAGAAGGAGTAATAGTTAAAACATTGAACTTATTTTGGGCTTGAAGGGTTGCAAGACGAGCTTCTTCTCTAATTAACTCATTTACAACAGTATGAAGAGAGGAAGGAGGACTGCGATTAAGAAGCTAACCTCGAATGGGCTCAAAGTCCTTGTGAAGTGACATCAGGAATTCATAGAGACGAAATTCATCTCTAACTGTAGCATATTGTTGAGCATCCTTTGAGCATGCCCAAATTGGATCAGAAAGGTCAATTTGGTCCCAAATGAAGCGAAGCTGATTATAGTAGTCATTGATGGATTGCCCTGGTTCTTGTTGAAGTTGATGCAATTCAACCACTAACTAATATTTCATGGATCTGTGAGTAGTGGAGTATCTTTTGGCCAACATATCCCATGCTGATTTTGCATTATCAAAGTTGCCCAACAGATTGGAGATAGAAGGAATGGAAGTGTTCCGAATCCATGTGAGGATCATGTGGTTGTGACTATCCCATTCAATCATGCGATTAAGGAAGGCAGCATCTTCTTCACTTGCCCCTTGACAGGAATAGTGATTGCACCAGTACAATAATGCCAGAGCATGCGATCCTTAAGAAAACTGCGTATAGCTTGAGACCAAGATAAGTAATTCTTATTCCCTTCCAATATAGTATTGATGGGGCGAGGAAGAAACATATCCTTTTTATCCATTTAGAGACACAATATGCAAAAATAGATAGCAAAAATGAAATCTAAGCGAAAAACTGGGTAAGGGGAACCTGGACTGAAAAAGCCAACCCGAAGAAAAAGTCAATGGCTTGGTCAAAGTCAACGGTTAAAGTCAACACCGTCAACGGTCTATGGTGATGACGTAATCGCTGCTGAGTGCTGACGTAAGCAAGCTGACGTGTTGCTGACACAAGCTGTGATGACGTCACTAGGGCTGACGTGGCGAAGTTGATGACGTTAGTGGACTGAGTTCTGGCACGTGAGGTGCATGGAAGCGCGTGTTGGTGCGTGGCAGAGAGTGGTGGTGCATAGCAGTGACGCCGGGAATTATAGTGGCGCGTGGGGGCACGTGTATGGTCCGATGAAGATGAAATTTCACAAAAAGGCAGATCGGAGAGATTACTTTCCGATGGTGCAATCTGTGGTCTGATCGGAGAAGCGGAATCGGTGGTGGCGGCAAGGCAGTGGTCTTTGATGTACTGAAGTCGCGGTGGAGGCAGTGGTGCTGCTCACAACAACGGCTGCAGATGACACCCAAGAAGACAAGACTGCTTAAGAGCGGCACACCAAAGGATTAGAGCAATGGCTTTGATGCCATGTTAGAAATACTGAATGTATTAGTATTGTATTTCTTGATGAAAGAATGTACATAGGTGCCTTTATATAGGAGGCATATGTGTGCAGTACAAGTAAATATGTGTGCAGTACAAATAAATATGTGTGTTATACAAGTAACCTAATCGGGCCTAAAGCTTACAATATTATACACGTTAACATCAATATCATCCAATTGTGCTTGAAAGTCCCGAGAGGAGGAAATAGTTGGCTGCATAAGCTCCACATCATTTAGAGAACTAGAGACCTCAAAACTCGTACTAGCCCCTACCTGCTTCTGTTGAAAAGTTACCTGAACTACTTGTGGTTCTTCAACAGTTGGGGCTTGCAACTCTTCTCTCCCTTCATTCACTGGTTCAGTGCTCAACCCAGTCCGTCCCACACCATCGTCCCCTCCTACACTAGAGTTCATCTCGGTTTCCTTGCTGACCTCAAAACACTTTTTTTTTTTTTTTTAAATAATAGATAAAGAGTTTATACTATAAATTCTCACTCTAGACAATATCATGTGGGATGATGCGATATCAAATCAACTCATTTGAGACTTTATTTAAAATTTTTTATATTTTAGTTAGTTGATATTTTCCATTTCCATTGTTTCCGTTTAAAAAATAATATTTCAAGTAATTTATTTAATTTGTATTATTTGAGTATATTTTCATTATTTATCCTTTAAGGATAATCTATTTTTTGTATTAGTGGTAATTTTTTCAGTTGCCTTCAAAAAAAAATTATTCAGTTATACGTGCAGGTTTAGATTATAAAGTAACCACATCATTAGTAAAGATGCAATCTTATTTTTAATAAATTAGGTTGATTGTTCTACATTTTAAATTTTATTTTAATTAAATTATAATTTTCTATTATAAATAGTGTTTAATTTCTTGTTGGCTGAATTTATGGGTCTTGGCCCATGTTAATTTTCTGTCCCAAAAATGCTACTAGCACTTAACAAAGGCCATGGGCCCAATTTTTGTTTGCCACTATTCAGTTATTTTGGTTATATTATGGGACAACTAGCTAGATTTAGATAATGGAACACCATATTTCAAAAAGTATTTTACCTACAACAAAAGAATGTGTACAAATTCACGTACGTTGAGAAAGTAGGTCTCACGACTTTTTTTTCTTTTTTTGTATAAGATAGAAATTCTACTATAATTTAATTAAAGTGTATAAATGTGTGAAACTCCTTCTAGGAAACTTCAACCTTGACTTTTATCCCTTATACCCATAAGTAATTATACTTGTGGAGTGATTATCGCACCAGGGATGTGCGGTGGTAGGTCTCATGACTTTCAAACTAACACGAACTACTATTATGATTTATGAGAGATCAAACCGGAAATCTTACATTTTTATCTGTGCAATACAAATTTATTATATTTTAAGCTAAACAATCATTGTTGTAATAGTTGTTTAATAAGCATGTATTTATTGCCAAAATAGGAAATTGTTTAGCTCTAACTACCAATAGAAAGATGACATCTGTTTTTTTATGTGTAATGCACTTGATTCATTTGCTTAGTTGCGTTAAGTGAGTCATAAGCAGGATGAAGCCATTCTTTGGCTTTGGGGGGCAAATGTTACAAAATAGATAAATAGTACATTCTATATAGTTAGTATTTATGTCTGTAGGGACCGAGTTTGAGCACTTTTCCTTAGATGAAGTGGACTCAAGCCCAGCTAGCCCGATACAATGAATTTGTAGAGTATGGGTTCAAGAACTAGGCCCTAATAAGGATTGCAACAACTAAGCGCAGTAGTGAATGGGTTAAACGACAAGAACATAGACTAAAGCCTGAAATGTTACTCCTCAGCCTTCCTTTTAGGGGCTGGAAGTTCTTATTATTTCTTCAGTGCTTAGTTACAGAAATGATACAAGTGCTATCGTATTTCTACCTCCAGTCTCCCGTCCCCCTTTCCGGAGGACTTCTTACATTATATATTCCCCCTTGGTTCATCTTGGCTCTCCATTTGTTGGTCATGTAGGTCATCACTTGAGTGCTTGTCCCATCAGTCACTTTCCCATTCTTTCTGTGGGTTGTAACAGTTATGGCAGCACTGTTCAGGGGTTACTATCCCATTAATGTGGCCAGAATGTTAGTTGTGGGCATTTAATGTGGAGGTGACAGTTCCTCCTAGAATCACTCCTCCACCATGCTTCCATGACTAACTTGTTGTACTTGTCTTTTCTTTGGGGATGCTCTGAAGGGCTACCTTTGATGGTGCTATGCTCTTCCTTTCCATGATCTCGGTTGGCCGAGGAAAGGATTGTCCTCGGCAGTGCTTCTTGGTAACTGACGCTTCCTTGATTCGTCCTCGAACACTTCACCCTCCTCGGCGCGAGCCTTGGACTTAGCATAAAGTGGGCCGGGGTTGCTAAATTCTCCAACCCAACAATAGCCCCTCAAAATCCTGCTGTCAGGCTCCTCGGGCAGAGAGGAGGATTTCGATGTCCTCGGGCCTTTGCCATGGCTTATCAAGTCTTGTCCTTCATCAGTGCCAGAGTCTTTTCACCTGTCCAAGGCACGTTCCTGACGTTTCGGTATGCGAGCTCGCCTACATTAAATTCGGGCGTCTAGGTGCCCCTCACGTTAAACGGTGTGATGATAATCTGACGATGGCAATCTTCCTGACTTTATGGGCAGGAAAATTCACACTGTTATTTTTAATTAGGGGTATAAATACCTATTTGAACCGGTTCGCCTCTTTACTTTCGCATTCAAGAGTTCTTGAGCATATACCCTGAATTCGGTCAAATCTTAAACCAAATTCATGACTCCCTCCAGCACAAAAAGCCTATCCAAGGAGCTTTTTCTCATTTCTGTAAGTTTTTCTTCTCTCTCTCTAAATTGCGCTTCCTCTCTTCTAAATTTCTTTCTCCGAGTCTCTTAGTTGTCTCTAGGGATGGGTAGGTTCAAGAAATTGGTGGAGTCTAAAGAGGCGATGGAGAAGTTCATTGCCGATTATAGGATACCCAGTAACGTAGGCCTAAGGTATTGTGAGGAGGGTGAGTGGAGTTTTAGGAGGCAAGAAGGCGAGGTGGTGATTCCCGTAATCGCCTTCTTAGAGGGCGGTATGAGAATCCCCATGGGTTAGGTGACGAGGGATTACCTTAGGCATTTCCGGCTAGCCCCCACCCAATGTGGCGTTAACATGTTTAGGATTCTGGGTTGTATAGATGCCTTAAACAAGAATATGGGGCTGAGGTTGACCTATCATGACGTGAATTAGTGCTACAACCTCTAGCACCTAAAGGGCAAGTCTTACTACATAAAGACGAGGGATGATAGGGTGCGACTTATCCAGTGCCTCCCTACGTCTAGCAAGGGCCTGGAAAGGACTTCCTTATCGTGTCTGGAGAGTGGTACGACGGCCTCCATTGTTTGATAGAGGAAGGGACACCAGGTGGGGTGCCTTAGAATGGGATAAGGTCCAATCTTTTGTGCTACCTGTGTTTGCAGTGCTTGATTGCTGACATAAATGTGCTCTTTTTTTTGCAAATCCGCGCGCTTTTCATCGGCACCTCCATTTAGTCAACAAGGCGGATTTGGAGGCCGTATTGACGGCAGAGATCTTCGTAAACGAGGCCGACAACCAAGTTAGGGCTGCTCACAAAATCCTGGGATACGATCCCATTTAGAAATTGTTCCTGGCACCAAAGTACGTGATAAGGGCAAAGGATCCTCGGCTTCGGAAGATTACCGTAACCGAGGACGGTTTCTTAATTCCGGAGGGATCCTCGACTCCAGAGGGCACTCCATTGGTGAGCTCTTCTACACCCCACCAAGCTGCGGAGGTTAGGGGAGAAGATAGAGAAGCAGAAGGAGGAGTAGCTGGTTTGGGTCCGTCCGGGGACGATTTTGGCGTGTTCGAACAAGTCCACCAGTCCGAGGATCCCTCTGGTGACCTCCTTGACCGAAGTCGACTTTCTGTCAGCGAGAAACTCCCCTCGGGCCGAGATGGGTTACAAGAGGAAATCCCAAACCAGTTTACTTGACTTGATTGAGGGCCAGCCGGCGAAGTCTCAGCCTGCCCAGACCAGGTCAACCTCCGCCCAGTCTAGGCTTCTACTTTCTCTTCCTCAGCTGAGCTTACCCCCTATGCCTGAGCCCACTGATCCTAAGCTGAAGAAGGACAAAGGCAAAAGGCCTATGGGAGGCGAAAAGTCTTGTTCGTCCTAGGATGAGGACGACGCTCGGTGGCCCTCCAAACAACTGAAGATAGGGCCCCAAGGCCAGGATAAGCAGGTCTCCGTTCAGTCTGAGGTTCAGGCCTGGCTTCCCGCCTCGATGCTCTCTGGGGAGCCTTTGAAGGATGAGGCCTCTCTTAGGGACTTTCGAGGGGGCGAAGGCATATACGTGGCTGACGCATTGGAGAGGTCCCTGCTACTCCATGCGGATATGGCCGAATTGGGGGGCCTGAGGAGTAAGGAGGTCTTTCCCGGCCTTAAGAGGTACCTGGGCATGGTAAGACCTTTGACATTTGACTTCGTAGTTCTCGTTCCTGGGTTTCAAACTCACTGTGTGTTGGTTTCAATTAGCAGGCTGTATAGGCCACCTTTAGGCTGGAGGAGGAGGCCAACAACCAGAGTAGGGCCTTGGATAATGAGCGTGACAAGCGCCTGGACGCCACTCGAACCCTTAAGGTTTTCGAGGCTGACCTTATGAAGGCCAAAGAGGCTCTTAAGGAGATGACTAGGGAAAGGGACAGCGCTTTGGCAAGCCTGGAAAATGCCCAAAGGCAGGCCGAGGACCAGACGAGGCGCCTGCTTGAGGCGGAGGATCAACTGAGGATTGTGAAGGAGCAAATCGTCGATCTGAAGGAAAAGGTGACTAAGGCAGAGAGGGCTAAGGGCATTGCGAAATTTGCCAGAGACGAAGCTTTAAGAGCTAAGGATAAGGCAAATTTTGGCAGGGTGGAGGCCCAGGCCTTTAAGGAGGAGGCTGAGGAGGAGGCCTATGCCTCAGGCGTGGCCAAGACAGAGGCCGCCTTCAAGGTTCAAGTTCCTGGTGTATGCCAACTCTACTGCCCTTAGGTTTGGAATGAAGCCCTCCGGCAAGCTGGCGTTGAGGCCTCATTTGACCTGTGGAAGGTGGAGAACGTGTACTACCCACCGGCTATCTGTGAGGCTGTCCCATCTAGCTCTGAGGCTGAGGTGGTCTCCGAGGAAGTTGGTGCTGCCCCAAATGAAGAGGCTGAGGAGGTTGCGGTGGCCACTAAAGCGACTACTACCATTCTCGAGGAGCCCATCAAGGGAGCTGATCCTCTTGGGGTAGTTGAAACAGCCGAAGGTCCCAACTAGAAAGCACTCCAGGAGGCTACAAACCCCTCAGCCGACACCCAGGTCTCTCTTGCCGAGGCGACTGTTCCCTCCGCGGTGCCTCTGTTGGCCACTCCTTTAAGTCAGAGCCCTGAGGACCCTGAGGTGGCCAAAGACCAGTTGAAGAAGACTAAGCCTAAGAAGTAAGCTCCTTGGCACTTTTGCTTTATGTTATGTTTTCCCATTTTTTCTTGAACAATGTAATGGCACTTTTGCTTTGTATTTTGGTATTTCTTTTAAACGTTGTAGTGTGACTCCTGTTGTGTAAAATTTATGGACTTAACGTAGTGCGCGTTTTATTTTCCCTTATTTGCGTTATTTATCTTCTTCGCTTGCCCAAGTCTAACTCCAATTGTGCCTCGGCCTATCACGACAATAATTATAACAACATAAAGATGTTCACGCCATTGGAAATCTACTTCTCTTTTGTATTTGATTTTAGAGCCGAGGTAGGCCTCTTTAGCAAACATTAAAGGTCATGGAAAAAGGGAATCCTTTAGGGGTGGGTTAAACCAGGACCAAATCCATGGCACCATAAAAGGCTTTAAGTGATGCTCATGGGCTCTATTTCTTAGACTTTGCTACAGGAAAGATCATCATCGTATGCAATGACGACGACAGGCATTAAAGTAGTTAGTTAAGTTGAACTAGCCTGTTCATAAGCTCTTTTTGATACTCAGGCAGATTGTGTATGGCGTGAATATTACTAAAGCAGATGACCTAAGGACTAGGCGTGGCTCTGATTGTACCCCACACTTCAGTTCTTCTTGAAGTAGTTAGTTTTCCTATAGGTTTCAGTCCGAGGACCATGCAAGACCTTGGTTCTGTCTAACACTTGGGTTTTTCTTGAAGTAGTTAGTTTTCCCACAGGTTTGAGTCTGAGGACCATGTAAGACCTTAATTCTGTCTAACACTTGGATTTTTCTTGAGGTAGTTAGTTTCCCCACAGGTTTGAGTCCGATGACCATGCAAGACCTTGGTTCTGTCTAACACTTAGATTTTTTTTGAAGTAGTTAGTTTCCCCACAGGTTTGAGTCCGAGGACCATGCAAGACCTTGGTTCTGTCTAACACTTAGGTTTTTCTTGAAGTAGTTAGTTTCCCCATAGGCTTGAGTCCGGGACCATGCAAGACCTCGGTTCTGTCTAACACTTAGATTTTTCTTGAAGTAGTTAGTTTCCCCACAGGTTTGAGTCCGAGGACCATGCGAGACCTTGGTTCTATCTAACATTTAGGTTTTTCTTGAAGTAGTTAGTTTCCCCACAAGTTTGAGTCCGAGGATTATGCAAGACCTTGGTTCTGTCTAACACTTAGATTTTTCTTGAAGTAGTTAGTTTCCCCACAGGTTTGAGTTCGAGGACCATGCAAGACCTTGGTTCTATCTAACACTTAGATTTTTGTCAGGGCACAAAGCATACAATTATAATAAACTTAGAGTCTGGATTAACAGAAACGCTTTTATTAATAATAATACCTTTGCAGGTTATTTCCATTCCATGGATGAGGTACAGGTTTTTCATCTAAGTCTTCTAAATAGTATGCACCCACCCCTGCCACTAAGGTAATTCGATATGGTCCCTCCCAATTGGGCCCTAACTTTCCATAGGATGGATTCTTGGCGGCACCCACGACCTTCCTCAACACTAGGTCCCCTTGCGCTAGTGATCTTAGCTTCACGTTGGCATTATATCCCTGTTTGAGCTTCTGGTGGTAGTAGGCTAGCTGGATCATTGCCTTTTCCCTTCGTTCATCAATTAGATCTAGGCTCTTTTCTAGTAGCTCATCATTACTGCTCGGGGTGAAGGAGCTCGTCTTCAGCGTTGGGAAGTTTGCTTCTAGAGGGATAACAGCCTCAGCCCCATAGGTCATGGCAAAAGGTGTTTTCCCTGTTGACCGCCGTGGCGTGGTCCGATAAGTCCATAGGACATATGGCAGCTCTTCTACCCATCTTCTCTTGGCGTCATTCAACCTTTTCTTAAGCCCATTGATTGTGACATTGTTGACAGCCTCGGCCTGCCCATTTCCCTAAGGACAAGCTGGAGTTGAGTACCTGTTTGTGATTCCTAGTTCACAACAGTATCTTCTCAAGGCTTTGCTGTCAAATTGAAGCCCATTATCTGAAATGAGGATGTGTGGGACCTCGAATCAGGTGACAATGTTCCTCCAGGCGAACTTCTTAGCATCCACGTCTCTAATGTTGGCCAGTGGTTCAGCTTCGACCCATTTGGTGAAATAATCTGTGTTGACCAACATATATCTTTTATTTCCTGGTGCCTGGGGGAAAGGGCCTACAATATCCAGGCCCCACTGGGCAAATGGCTATGGGCTGGACAAAGGGTTAAGGACTCCTTTTGGCTGATAGATATTTGGGGCAAACCTTTGACATTGGTCACACTTCTTAACATACTCCAGGGCCTCCTTCAGCATCCCCGGCCACCAATATCCCTAGGTGAGGGCTAGGTGCGACAAGGACCTTCCTCCTGTGTGGCTCCCACAGATCCCCTCGTGTAGCTCCTCAAGTAGTAGTTCTAATGCCTCAGGGTGGATACACAGTAGGTATGGTCCAGAGTAGGAGCGCCTATACAGTTTGTGGCCCTCGGACAGCCAGAACCGAGGAGTGATCCTCCATATTTTATCAGCCTCTAACTTCTCCTTAGGCAAAGTACCATCTTTGAGGAATCTCACTATAGGGTCCATTCAGCTGGGACTCACTCTAGCTTGGTGGACGTGAGCCATGCCTTTCGCCACCTCATTTGCTCTCTCCAGATGTTCAATAAGGATAATCCGAGGCAGATCTCCTACCGAGGAAGTAGCAAGTGTGGCTAATGAATTTGCATGGGTGTTCCCACTTCGGGGGACATGTGACAAGCTGAAACGATCAAAATCAGATTATAGGCGTTTGACTTGGCTCAAGTACTCATGCATTCTCACGTCTCTAGCTTTCAGCTCTCCGTTTACCTAGCCCACCACTAGCCTCGAATCCAAGAACATATCCGCTGCTTTTCCTCCCGTTTTTTGTACCATGATCATCCCTTGTAACAAGGCTCCATATTCGGCTTCGTTATTTGTGGCCAAGAACCCAAGTCTCAGGGACTTCTTTATAACAAACTTTTCAGGGGATACTAGGACTAGCCCCACTCTAGACCCCCTTTGGTTTGCGGTGCCATCAACGTACACCTTCTAACATGGGGGCCCTGGAATGGAGATTTCCCCAACGGACCTTCCATCCATGTCTCCCTCCTCTGCTACTGTTTCCACTAGCGGCTTGGTAAATTCGGCCACCAAGTCGGCCAGGACCTGGCCCTTTATAGAGGTCCGAGGCATGTATTTGACGTCAAAAGCCCCCAGAATTGTGTTCCACTTGGCGATCCTTCTAGTGTAATCGGCGGTCTGAAGCACAAACCTTAAGGGTAGTTGAGTTAGAACAACTACCGTGTGAGCCTGGAAATAATGGGGAAGCTTTCGTGTAGCATGGACCATAGTCAGTATGGCTTTCTCCAAAGGCAAGTATTTGATCTCAGCTTCATGCAGCGACTTGCTCACATAATAGACTGGCTTTTGAAAGCCACTATCATCCTGTATTAGTACCAAGCTCATCGCATGAGGGGCTACGGCAATGTATGTGTATAGGACCTCATCAGCTTCAGGGTTAGACATGATAGGTGGCCGGGATAGGTATTTTTTGAGCTGTCGGAAGGCCACAGCGCAATCCTCGGACCACTCAAAACCCTTCCACTTGTTGATCAGGAGGTAGAAAGGCCTGCATCTATTAGCTGACCTGGAAATGAACCGATTTAGGGCTGCAATCATTCCAGTGAGCTTTTGGACCTCCTTAGGGTTTTGTAGAGGCCTTAAGTTGTTAATAGCTTTAATCTGGTCAGGATCAATCTCAATTCCCCTGTGAGTGATGATGTAGCCCAAAAACTTGCCTGATTCGACGCCGAATGAGCATTTGGAAGCATTCAGGCGCAGCTTGTGCCTCCTCAAGACATCAAAGATACAGCTGAGGTCTCCTAATTACTCAAATACCTCCTTACTCTTCACCACCATGTCATCAACGTAAATTTTGATGCTCTTGCCCAGCAGCGGCTCAAACATTCTCGTCATCATCCTTTGATAGGTGGACTCTGTGTTTTTCAGGTCAAAGGGAATCACTTTATAGTGGTAGTTCCCAATAGGCGTCACGAAGGCTATCTTTTCCTGATCCTCTAGGGCTAGTGGTATTTGATGATAGCCCTGAAAGGAATCTAAGAAACTCATCTGAGGATGCCCTGCAGTTGCATCCACTAGCTGGTCTATCCGAGGCATAGGGAACGGGTCCTTTGGGTAAGCCTTGTTTAGGTCCGTGAAGTCTACCCAAACCCTTCATTTTTCGCTTTTCTTCTTGACCACCATGGCGTTGGCCAACCATTCAGGGTAAAAAACCTCCTTGATAGCCCCCGTGCGCTTAAGCTTTTTCACCTCTTCCCTAATCGCATCGGCTTGCTCTCTTGATGGGCGCCGAGGTGGTTGCTTCTTGGGAATGATGGATGGGTTGACATTGAGATGGTGATAGATAAAGGTTGGATCAATCCCCGAAGCATCACAGGCGTCCCATGCAAATACGTCAAGGTTTGTTTTGAGGAACTCAATTAACTCCTTCTTCTCCTAGGGAGGCAGCTGAGCTCCGACCTGGAAGAACTTCTCTGGATCATCTCCAACGACCACTTTCTCAAGATCCTCACATTTTGCTTCCTCGGTAACTACGTTAGGAGGCACCACCGGGTTCTTTGATTGCTATAAGCCCCCTTTAGTAGTGGTCAATGACTCTGCATCGAGCCGATGTGATATGGCCGCCACCATGCACTGCCTTGCTGTGGATTGGCAACCACGAACTTCGAAAACCTGTTCCCCCGACGAGAACTTCACCTTTTGGTGCAAGGAGGAGGCCACAACCCCCAAGGTGTGGAGCCAGGGTCTATTGACGATGGCAGTGTACGGGGAGTAGGTGTCCACCGCTATAAAATTCACCTCCACCACCTCTGGGCCAGTCTGGATGGGCAGCCTAATCATTCCCTTCGGGGTAACTAGTTTCCCATCGAAGCTCATCAGTGGGGAGCTATAGGGTGCTAAATCTTCTAGTTTTAGCCCCAGTCCCTTGTAGAGGTCGGGGTACATAATCTCGTCCCCACTGCCATTATCCACTATCACCCTTTTCACATCGTAGTCCTCGATTCTAAGAGTGATCACCAGTGCATCGTCATGGGGCTGGGTAGTCCCCATCTTGTCTTCCTCTGAAAAGCTCAGGGTCGGGTGAAAATTCCTTCTGACCTTCTTCGACTATGGCTAGGACTCCTCGGCAGGCATCTGGGCCACAGACAATACCTGTGAGGGGCATGTGCCTGTTCTCCCTGGCGCAGCTAAGATCACACTGATCGTTCCTGCGGGTGGCCTCAGTGCAGCATCTCTTCAGGGCTCATGATGAGTCTGGCCTTGGTAACCGCTGGAATGATGCAGGAGGTGTTTCAGCTTTCCTTCTTGGACCAGCTGTTCCAAGTGGTTCCAGAGGTGCCTGCAGTTCTCCGTGGCATGCCCGTGGTCCTCGTGGTATTGGCAATAAAGGTTTTGATTGCACTTCGTGTGATCCCCCGCCATCTTATTTGGCCACTTAAAGTACGGCTCGTTCCTGATCTTCTCCAACACTCTGTGTACTGGTTCTCAGAATACAACATTGACGGTCTGAGCGTTGGTCGCCCCGGATTGCCCTGCAAAATCTCTTCTCGGGCGGTTGTTGTTGAACCGGTCCAACCCGAAGTCCCTCATCTCTTGAGGGACAACCTTCTCCTTTCCCTTACCTTACAGCTGGTCCTCATCTACCCGTTTGTACTTGTCGATTCGATCCATTAGCTGGCGCACACTGGTGGCAAGCTTACCCGTAAGAGATTTCCTCAAGCCGTGCCCAATTGGGAGGCCGTTTTTGAAAGTGCTGATGACGACGTCATCATAATTGCCGTCCAGTTCATTGTACATCTCCCAATACCTGTCCGAATAGGCCTTCAAAGTTTCTTCATCGTGCATAGATAGGGATAGCAACGCACTCAAGGGCCGAGGAGGCTTGCTATTTGTAACGAAGCGGGAGCCAAAGGCTTAGGTCAGCTGTCTGTACGAGTCTATGGAGCTCGCCTTCAGGCCATTGAACCACCTTATTGCCACTGGTCCCAGGCTAGAGGGGAAGACCTTGCACATCAGCGCCTTGTTTTTAGAGTGAACGGCCATCCTTTGGTTGTATTGGCTCACATGCTCTATCCTGCTGTTGTAAATGGTGAAGGCTGGTTGCTGGAATCGCCGAGGAAGCATAGCCTCTTCTATATGGCGTGTGAAAGGCGATTTGGAGAGTTGATCCAGTGCCTTGCTCATGGCATCGCCCCCCAATCCCCTAGGAGAGGGGGTTTTGCATTTGCGCCTCCGGTAGTGCTCTTCTTCGTGAGAAAAGGTCTCGCTTGGGGGAGTCCTTGATCTTCGCCTATAGTCATCATCGCCTTCCTCATCGGAAGGCGTGTCAGGACTGGGACGAGACTACCTTCGTTGTGTGTGGGGCAGCTTTCTCTTCAAATCGTCTATCTCTCACTGCATGGCCACCTTATCGTCCTGTCTCAGGGACACGTGACTCCTAACCTCTTTTGATTATTTGGCCTGGTCGTTGTTTTGCCTCCGGGGCACGTGGTTGCCCCCACGTGCGCGGCTTCCACTAGTTTGTGAGGTGTGCACGCTCTCCTCTTGAAACTTTCTATTCTCTTCGTTTCGGTCTCGCCCAGGGTTGAGAAAGTTACCCTGTTCTTGTGATCTAACCGGTTCAGGCTGAGGGGAGCCTGCTTGATGAGGGCTTAATCCTGCTATGCTTGATCGTTGCCCTTACTAACGCACAAGTTATTCCCACAGACGGCGCCAATTGTAGGGACCGAGTTTGAGCAATTTTCCTTAGATGAAGTGGACTCAAGCCCAGCTAGTCTGATACAATGAATTTGTAGAGTATGGGTTCAAGAACTAGGCCCTAATAAGGATTGCAACAACTAAGCGCAGTAGTGAATGGGTTAAATGACAAGAACGTAGACTAAAGTCTGAAATGTTACTCCTTGGCCTTCCTCTTAGGGGCTAGAAGTTCTTATTGCTTCTTCAGCGCTTAGTTACAAAAATGATACAAGTGCTACCGTGTTTCTACCTCCAGTCTCCCGTCCCCCTTTCTGGAGGACTTCTTACATTATATATTCCCCCTTAGTTCATCTTGGCCCTCCATTTGTTGGTCATGTAGGTCATCACTTGAGTACTTGTCCTATCAGTCACTTTCCCATTCTTTTTGTGGGTTGTAGCAGCTGGCAGCACTGTTCAGGGGTTACTTCCCCATTAATGAGGCCAGAACGTTAGTTGTAGGCATTAATGTAGAGGTGACAGTTCCTCCTGGAATCGTTCCTCCTGGAATCGCTCCTCCACCATGCTTCCATGACTAACCCGTTGTACTTGTCTTTTCTTTGGGGATGCTCTAAAGGGCTACCTCTGATGGTGCTATGCTCTTCCTTTCCATGATCTCGGCTGGCCGATGAAAGGATTGTCATTGGCAGTGCTTCTTGGTAATTGATGCTTCCTTGATTCGTCCTCGGACACTTCACCCTCCTCAGCGTGGGCCTTGGGCTTAGCATATAGTGGGCCAGGGTTGCTAAATTCTCCGACCCCACAATGTCTTTGTTAATACCAAATGAATGCTCATTTCAAATAAAAGAATAGGTAATTGTATCATATTGCTTAAAAAAAATGTGTTGTTTGTAGTATAACTTGCATCAACCTTATCATGACTTTTAAGTGGAATTTGTGGTATGTCTTTGTGTTAGAACCATTTTCCTTCTCTCTTATGATAATTTTCTTTTTATACTACCGTCCGCCTAACTTACAGTTTTGACTCAATCCCTAATTATGTGCATTGCACACGACAAGTACAAATACTATTTTTTTATTGTTAGTTTGAAGCCCAAGGCTCCAAACATGTTTTAACCTTGAAACCAAATTATGTCTCCTAAAATATTAAATTATGAAAAGACATAAAAACAAGAGTAGAGAGATAAAAATAGGTGTTATAGGCCTAGGGTTGTCCACGGGTCAGTTCGGGTCGGGTTTGTGCCCAACCCGCAATCGACCCGATTAGATCGGGTGGAGAAATTCCAGACCCGTCGCCGACCATGAAAAGCCACGGGTCGAGTTGGATTGGGCTTGGGTGGACGGCGGTCCGCTTTGATTTCGACCGAAAATACAAACATCAAACACAAACCCAAAGAATAAAACCAACGATTTAAAAGATCTACATCAACAAACCCAAAGATCAGATCAACAAACCCAAATAACAGATCGACAAACCCTATAACAGAGAATATCTACAAACCCAAATAACAGAGAATAGGAGATCAAACTTGAGAGCTTGAACCTAAGAGAGAGAAAATCATAGATCTGAAGTTCTAAACTGGTGACGACCTGGCGACTGAGAGTAGAGAGATCGAGTGACTAAGAGATGGAGATGATGGACACGAACAGCAGCTAGCGACATTGCGAACGAAGAGTAAAGATCGACGACGTTGAGCAAAGATCGGCAACGAGTAGAGACTGGTGAAGAGTAGAGATCGGCGAAGAGTAGAGAGATCGTTAGAGGAGAGAGTGAGAGTGGAAGAACTGAGTCTGAGGTCTGGGTGAGTTCTGAAAATCCTTTAAACCCATTTGTAGTCCAGTCGGGTCGGGTGGCTCTGGTTTTGGAAGAAAAGACTTGCCACCGACCTGCTGGAATCAGTTTTGGAAAGCAAAGACCCGCCACCGACTGCTGGAATATTTGGATCGGGCGGTGGACGGTTCGAATCAGGTCGGTTTGGCCGGGTGGGTCGATTCAGCGGGTTGTTTGCAGTGGCGACTTTAGGAAATTTTTTCAGGGTGTTCCTCAACAAGCATAAATTACACAATCTAATAAAAAGAAAATTTTATATATTGACAACAACAATCAAGAAATACGCAAATACATAAAATTTACAATTACTTTCTACGAGTTTTCATATTTTGAAATCGTTGCATAATAGTCTCATTATCAATGCTACAAGCTACATCTTTTTCAATATACATAACCAAACAATCATTCATCAATTGATCTCCCATTCGATTGCGCAGTCATTCTTTATATATTTCATTGCTGAAAAACTTCTTTCTACTGTTGCAGTAGCAACTAGAAGGGTCAAAGCTAGCCTTTACAAGCAAATAGACTAATGGATAAGTCTCATGCTTCCTTGTGCTTACTAACTTTTCAGCAAGTTCACTAACTCCTTAAAGCTCTAAAAAGAAGTCATTGTTACGCATATAAAAAATGTAATTCTGCAGTTGAGAGTCAAGTGCCAAAATATCTGTCCCAAGAAAATCAGAGGGATAGAACTTAGCTAGACGTATCAATTTTTTTCTTATCGAAAGCCACAAATGAATTTCTTGGATCCAAGCAAGCCATACAAAGTAGCAAATCGGTATTCGCCTCAGAAAAGCGGTTGTTAAGCTCTTGAAGTTGCATATCTATGACTGTGCAGAATAACTTAACACGATAATGGTGTAAATTTGTATTTTTTTGGGTGTTGCGTCGTGGCCTCCCACTAACTACAAACTCGCTTCCATGTCCAAGATAGGAATATCATGTGAGGTACAAAATAAAGATACTTCAGCCAATAAAGATGCCCATTCATCATCTCTCATCACTTGTAACCATTGCTTAGACACTTTAACAAGATCCATAGCATTTACTATATCTTGATTTTTTTTTTTTTTGCAATGCTATTGACAACTCATTTGTGATTCCTAAAATATTTTTCATCAAGTGTAGAGCAAAGACAAATTCAAAAGTTAGAATTGACCGTATAATAGATCGAGCTTCAACTTTTTGGTCGGAGATGCCATCTTCTTCAATAATCTCTAATACATCAACAACAGCAGAGAACATCAAAATCAAGTTGAGAATAGTCCCATAATGGGTCCGTTTGGATTGAGCTTATTGTTGCTGAAACTGAAAACTGAAAACACTGTAGCAAAATAATTTTTAAATATGTGAATAGTACTGTGGGACCCATTTTAAATATTTTTTATTACATGAACAGTGCGTGAACAGTGCACGCACTGTTCATGCACAGTGTTTTTTTCTCTCATAGTCAACATTAACGACGGGGAAAAAAAAAAAAAAAAAAAGAGCCAAAACGCGAGACTGAAAACGTGCCGCAAGGATAATCTCTATCCAAACGGCCACAATATGATCCCCAGCATGTATCACCAGGACGTTTAAGATTTGTCTCTTGATTCAAACCTTGCCCACTTCTACGTACACCATTCTCTAAATCTTCTCTAATTTTGGCAAATTGTGTATCTCGAAGAGCATCTCGTCTCTTACAAGAGCCTCCAACAACAGTTACTAAATTACTAACCACATAAAAAAATTCAGTAATGTTAATGTGATTTTTAACAACAGCAACAAGTGTCAATTGAAGTTAATGAACAAAACAATGGACATAAAATGCTGACTTGTTCTCTTTCAAAATTAAATTTTTGAGTCCATTGATATCACCTTGCATATTACTAGCCCCGTCATAACCTTGCCCACGTAGGTTTAATAAACTCAAATTATGTTCACAAAGTAAACCTTCAATAGCATGTTTGAGTGACAAAGTAGTGGTACTTGCTACATGTATAATACCAAGGAACCGCTCTATAATAATTCCTTCTTTGTTCACATAACGAAGAACGAGGGCCATTTGTTCTTTCATTGAGATATCACGTGACTCATCAACTAATATTGAAAAGAACCCATTGTCAATATCTTTGATGATGACTTTGGATGTTTCATGTGCAATTGCATTCACAATGTCTTTTTAAATATCAGAGTGGGTAAGCGTGCAATTTTTCCAAGATTTTTGCAACACTTCGTTGATAGATTCATTGTGATCCCCCAAAAATTGTAAAAGCTCAAGGAAGTTTCCTCTATCACTTAAACCTTGAGATTCATCGTGATCACGAAAAGCTAATCCTTGGCATAAAAGGAATTTTACGCAATCAACTATTGCATTTAATTGAATCTGATATTTAGTTTTATCTTGTTTTGATTGCTTAACAAAAACACTTTGAATGTGTTGCTTTTCCTTCAGTAGATCTTCACTCTTCTTGACAGCTTGGTTATGAGCACTATTAACTCCTTCAACATGGGAATCTAACTTCGCAACTTGATTCCAAAGTTTGAATCCTTTCGTTACAAAAGTCTCACCTCCTCCTTGCTTACCAACATCTTGCCCAAATAGGTAGCAATAAAAACAAAATGCCGCATCCTTGTCTATACTATATTCCAACCACTTTCTATTTATATACCATTCCGATCTAAATCGACGAGGCTTTCCAGAAAAATATGATACAAGGTAATCATTAACAGGTGGTTGACAAGGGCCTTTTGTTAAATAATATCTTCTTATTTCATCATGATTATTAGGTTGATAAGATGATATCTTTTGTCGTAGCCCAGGATCTGAAGGAAGATTTTCTAAGTTCAAGTCAATACGAATTTGCTTAGAAGATGAAGATGAATCTTGCACATGAGATGAATCTTGCACAAGAGATGAATCTTGAGTACGTGGTTTTCTTATCAAATATTTGTCCATAATTCTAGCAAAAGAATAAACAATAAACTATAAGTTTATTTGAAATATTAATAAAATTATTAATTATTATTGTTTAGTTGTTTCATAAATTTGTTTTTCTTTTATAAATTATAATTTGTTATATTGTTGTTTCATTAATTATAAAATTATTATTTGTTATTTAGCCTAACATAATTTAATTTATTTGTCTTTTATAATGTATTAGTTAATTTAATTATACAGCTTTAATTATTGTTGTTTAAACTATATTCCTTTAATTTGTTTGTCATTAATGATATTGCTTTAATTTGTTATATTGTTTAATCCCTTATGCATGTTACACTAAAAGAGCCAGACATTACACATTCTATGTGCATCACAATAATTAAAGCAGTGTAATGTGTAGCACATTGCACTGCTTAGTCTGCTTTAATTATTGTTTATCCGCCCCAGTGTATCAGCCCGTCTACCCCCTCCCACTCAACAGACAAGCACATGCACATGCCTGATGCTGATGCCCCAATCACAATAGCTTGCCAATCAGAAAATTTCACAATTACAATAGACAATACACATCACACTAAAAGACAGCCAATATATCACCAACACACTGACCAATAGCAACACACTGACCAACAGCAACAGATAAGATAAGGCCAAATTCAAAAAGACAAAAAAAAAAAAAAAAAAAAAAAAAAAAAAAACTGGCAAAAGGCCAAAAGCAAAATATAAATAAAGCAATTCGGCCAGCCAATCTGACCAACACCAACACCAACACACTGACCAATAGGATAAGGCCAAATTCAAAAAGACAAAAAAAAAAAAAAAAAAAAAAAAAAAAAAGGCAAAAGGAAAATATTAATAAAGCAATTCCGGAATTCAAAAGAGAGAGAGAGTTATTGGGTTAGAATATTAAAGAATAAAGAGAGAGAATGAACCATTCATTACTTTCATTTCATTTTTGCATTTCAGTGAGATAAAGAGAGAGACTGAGAGAGAGTCAGGGAGAAAAAGAGAGAGAAATACCTTGAGGGAGGGCGGAGGGAGCACTGAGATCTGAGCGGTGAGCACCGAGCACCGAGCGACGAGCACCGATCTACGATCTGCGAAAAAGGCGAGTGGCGACGACGACGAGCGAGCGACGGCGACGACGAGCGAGCTACGGCGACGACGAGCGAGCTACGGCGACGACGAGAGATCTGCGAGCTACGGAGATGACGAGCGGTCTGCGAGCGACGGCGACGTGACTGTGGGTTTGGTATGCTGGGGTTTGGTTTTGGTTTGCTTTGTATTGGGGGCTTTTTTTTTTTTTTTTTTTTTTTTGAGATAAACACTAAAACACCTCTGTCTGTATTGAAGTTTGTTTTGCTTTTGCTCATGGACTGACTGTATTGTGGTTTAGTTTCTGATTTCTCTGCCAGTGAAGTGATCGTGGCGTGGGTTTGATTTCTGATTCTTTGGATTTTTTTTTTTTTTTTTGAGAATCCGTAGGCTACCTCAGTAATCTATTGGGCTCGTCGTGGGCATGGCTCTATTACTATTTTTTTTTTTTTTTTTTTTTTTCAGATTTTAGTTCAAATTTTTTTTTGGCTTTTTTTTTTTTTTTTGGCTTTTTGCTTGGAAGTAGAACAGATAATTTTTTTTTTTTTTTAATTTGAGGGTGTTCCTAATTTTGTGATCAGGGTGTTCCTAATACAGATTAAATATAAATTTTTTTAAAAATTTTTTTTTTTCAGGTCAGGGTGTTCCTGGGAACACCCTGACTTGTACGTGGCGTTGCCACTGTTTGTTTGGACAGCCCTATATGGGCCTATGGCCTCAAAGCGCTGAAATTGGCATCTATATGTTGATGGAAAGTTTGGGGCTGTGGTCAGGGCTTGTTGAATAACTTTTAGATCTTCAAATTTTGTGATTTTCAGGTTTTGATTTTGTTCCCATTTTTTAATTTTTAAAAGATAAATATGCGTTCCATTCAAAAAAAAAAAAAGAAGATAAATATGCGTTTTTCTATCAGAATAAATTCTTCTTAGTACGAGGATGATTAGGAGTGGATCTTTTAAATGATCAGTTTAGTTAAATTTTTTTGGAAAAAAAGTAATTCATTTTAAAATTATAAATTCCTTAACATCTTGTACGGTCATTTGATGCATGCATGACCATGATAATCTTTCAATATAATTAATGAGAATTTAGAGTTTAAGTGATGTACTGATGTTCATTACTCCTCTCAAAGACCAACCCAAATCAATCAATTTTTATTCTCCAAAAAAAAAAAAAAAAAAAAAAAAAAATCAATCAATTTTGTTTCCATGCATTCATATTCAATTTTATTTCATGTGACTTGATCAAACTCAAACTTTTGCCTAGGACCTTCTCAAAAAAAAAAAAAAAAAAAAAAAAAAATTGCCTAGGAAGTGATTACTTTGCCATGGAATTCCATAACAATTCATTATGATGTAAAATTTTAACATAGGTAAACTATATAAATTTTATCAACATGAAAAATGATGATTTTATCATTGGATATGTAAAATTAACGTTGTCTTTTTTGGTTATGTTTATTTAAAAAATTGAATTTTTCTTAAGTTATTAAATATGGTATATATATTAACTGTATTCTTTCGATAGATACCATAAAATTTCAGCACATAATGTCTGATTTATGAAAATTATGTCCATTTCAACCTATAACTCTTATTCAATAACAATAAATTTTATTAGGTTTTTTTTTTTTTTAGCCAACTGGAGTTCAATGTCTAATATATATTCATCGTTCATAGGATAAGAGTGACACCAATACATCCTCCATAAAAAGAAAAGAAAAGATTAAAAATTTTATTTTAGTAGCAATTAATTTGGTCCATTTTCTCAACCCGCCAACAAAAATTGATTACAAATTTAAAACAAAAAAAATTAATTACTACCAAATGCTATTTTTGGGTTGAAAAAAAATCATGGGTAATACTTTGTCCGACACACGAAGGGTCCGAACCAAGAGACAACAGTACACAACAGAACGTCCAAAACAGAGCAAGGTATCACAAAGAGCTCAAACGCCGCCACAAAATACAATGGGCAGCAGTAGCAGGCGACTGAGAGCGTTCAAGCGGTGGATGAGATCCCAAGGCATCGACTTCAGCGACGCCCTCCAATTCACCGACGACGGCGAAGCCATTTCCGTGAGAGCGCTTTGCGATCTCAAGGTAGGTGACACGGTAGCGAGAATACCCAAAACCACGTGCCTCACCGTCAAGACGAGTGGTGCACGTGACCTGATAGAATCTGCTGGGTTGGGTGGTTCTTTAGGACTCTCAGTGGCTGTCATGTACGAGAGGAGCTTAGGCCAAAGCTCTCCTTGGGCTCCTTACCTTCATCTCTTGCCTCCTTATGAATCCTTGCCTTTGCTTTGGTCTCTCCACGAGGTCGACTCTCTCCTATGTGGCACTGAGCTCCACAAGGTCGGTCATCATCACCCTCCATTATTCTTGCTTCTAATCACATGCTCTATTCTATTTAAATACAACCCAATTACTACTAACACACCTAATTGCTTACGCGCTTTAATTGACTGTGAGTGGTCAATCACAATACATACTTATAGGTACCTGGAGTATAGTCTCATGAACGTGAGAGGAGAGTGTACCATTCTAGGTGCTTCAGTAGTACTTAAGAATTATTTCATTTATTATTATCTTGTTGAGTTGGCACTAATCATGTTGTCACATCAATTTATAAGCTTTTTATTGTAAAACTTTGTTGTGACATTTCCCATGTAATCTTGGGTAGAAGTGCCTATCACTCACAATTAACCACATTAACATGTCATGAAATTGGGTGTCTGTGATATTACGAATTTTACTACCAATTAGGTTGTATCCAAACTTTCATTTTATTAGTCTGTTGAAACCCATCAATCACGCCAGTTGTTAAGATTTAGCATTTTCCTTTGAATAAACACACCCAATTTCATGACACGGTGAAGAAGTCGACTGTGAGTAATGGACACTGTATGCTCACCACTTTTTCCACTATTCACAAACAATCAACCACTTTACCAAGTTGTGAAATTGGGTGTGTCTGTAAGATTGTTGGACCTATTTATATTGTGTTTTACAATTGTAGGCAGACTGTGAAAGAAGACAAAGCTATTATTTATGAGGACTGGAAAGAGAACATTCTGCCCCTATTGGATTCACCACTGCCTTTTAATCTCAATCCAATTTTTTTTGGCGTTGAACAATACTTGGCAGCAAGAAGTCTCATTGCTTCTCGGTCTTTTGCAATAGACGAGTTCCATGGATCTGGAATGGTTCCTTTGGCTGATCTGTAAGTTATGCCTTCATTTCTCTTGTATATTTGAATATGATTCATCTTTTAATTGTTTCTAAGTTAGAATGTAAAGCTACTTAGCATAAACCATTGTCTCCCTTCTTATTTATGCATTCTTGGTTATTTATGGCTATAACAAATAATTGGGGTTCAATTGTTACAACAAGTGAAAGAGGGGAGATTCAAACCTTGGTTCGACTTATATAGGATACTAGACAATGCCACTGAACTACTTATATTTCCCAATATCATCATTTGATAAATGAATGATTATATCCTATGCCCATTTGGTAATGGTGCTACTCAAGTACAAGGGCTATATACATAGAGTGAAACACTGATTATAAAAGAAAGAAAACTAAGCAGGCAAAAATACAAAAAACAGTAAGATACAACACTAGTGAAAGCACAAGGAATCCAGAAAATCTAGGAGTCTTGCCACTGAGAGTGAAGGAGACAGCAAAATCAAGTCATATATGTACTTCATAAATAAATATTTCAGCTTCACCATACTTAGTTCTTTTCCCTTGAAGCACCGATCATAATGTTCCCTTTGAATTTAGAGGAGCTTTTGCCTTTGTTTATCCCCTTATAATCAAGCAAAATAGGAAAATGATCAGACAGTGGTCTTTGGAGTAACTTTTGATTCAGCTTGGGAAAATGTGCTTCCCATTATGTTGAAACCAAGAACCAATCTATCCTAGACATTGATGGTGGGGGGGGGGGGGGGGGGCTGATTGTTGGACCAAGTAAAGGCATCTCCTTCCAAGGCCAAGTCCAGCATAGCATTCTCTGAGATGAACTTTGAAAAGTCACGCATTCCTGAAGTTAGTCTAGTTGCCCACCTCCTTTCAACCAAAAATCTAACCATGTTGAAATCACCCCCAGGCACCTCCCCCACCAACTAATTATCCCTGCCAATTCCTCTCACAGCTTCCTTTGAGAGGTGTCTGTGGTAGGCCCGTAGACCCTTGAAAAGCCCATTAGTAGCCATCTTCAACGAAATTTACTATTACATGGCATGCTAACAGCTTCTTCAACTTTTCTACTACATTTATCCCATATCAACGAAATGCCACCATATGCTTCCTATAACATTTTTAGGCATTGACCCCATTTTAGTTTCTTGAAGACATATAACATCTGCTATCCATCCCCTTAACAAGTTTTGAATTTCAAGTCACTTCTCCCCATAATTCAACCCACAAACTTCCATGAAACGATTTTTAGCTGCATGATCGTGGTAATGTTAACCCCCTGGCTCTTCTTTTGGTCGTATCACTCCCCTCAATCTTTTTGGTTTCATAATTGATGGAACAAGCCAGATTCTGCAACTCCCTGACCCCCTTGGACAGATTGCGTGAACACTTCTTGGCACCCTTCATCCTTGTTCGGTTATATCACTCAATTCTAGAAAACAAATTCATAGCATTTTCTTCAAAACCAGTCATTGATACACCCTTGGTAACTCAGTTTTAAACTGCGCTGTTCAAATTTAAAAAATTCACTTCACTTCTCTAGTTTTGTTTTTATTTTTAGTTTTTTAGTTATAACTTTTTCAAACAATCCCATTTTTAAAAAGCTGAAAAACAAAGTATACCAAATGGGCACTACATCATTATATGATAAATAAACTCGTAATATGCTCCTAGCCTTTTGCAATCTATAAAACCCTTCATAGAAACTGTGTAACCAGGGCAAATCTATTACTATGGAATATAACAAGGGAGTAACCTCCTACCATTGTCTGTGATTGGTCTCTGTGTTATGTCAGTTCTAGACGAATGAAATGCCTAGCCTTTTCCAAGTTTTCTGTTGGAGTTGCACTGGCAACACGGGCTTTGAGTTGACTTTTTCGTTGAGTTGACTTTTCTTACTTTTTTTTTTTTTTTTTTTTTTTTTTTTTTAGAAACTACTTTATGTCAAGGAATGGCTAACTTAAATCCTGATAAAGTCATTGGTATGCTACCATGGAAGTTCATGCTATATAAAATATTAATGACACATGTACTTTGAGAGAAAGAAGAGAGAAAAAAAAATGTAGTACATATGAACACTTGAACAGTGGACATTTACATGTATTTTTCAGCTGTACTAGTCATTTATCAATAGCACTGCCTGTTTTTGGATGTGTTTTTCCCTATATTTAGTAAAGTTTATGTCTTAAATAAAGGCTATAAAGAGTAAAATACCATTTTCTTTGGGTTATGGGATGAAACACATTATGATAGGTGAGATTTTACACCTTAATGCTTATCATATAGAATGTTTACTTCCTTATGCATAGTTTGGAAGATGCAATCATGTGTATTAATTTAATTAATTATATTTAGTTTTGCCTCGTTTATTGTTGGTAAAGTTTTCATTGATAGATCCCATAATGATTTCTATATCTTGCTTTTTACCTTATTATTTACTAATCTCTTTTACATGAAATCAGTTTTAATCACAAGACAGGAGCTGAGGATGTTCACTTCACCTCTGTATCTTCTCATTCTGATTCCAAAAGCGATACTGACTGCAGCAAAAATGATCTCCAAGCCAATACTGGTGATAGTGAACCATCGTCTGAAAATTCCTATTCGGATGGTAGAGGATCAGATACTAGTGGTGGCAGTGACTTGGACAACTCTTCGGTCTTGGAGGATCATACCACAGCATTGGAAATGATTATGGTGAAAGATGTCAAAGTTGGAAACGAGGTTAGAATTTGCTTCTGTTCATAGAGTAGCTTTTTCAATCAATTTTTCCTTTTAGCGATTTTAGTATTATGTGTGGTATCAGGTATGACAGATTTTGAATCTTAAGGTGCATTTTTTATTATTAAGTTGCACACACACCTGGTGAGTTTTGAATCCTTGACCTCATCCTCTTCCTTGGTCTTAAAAGGAGCAGAGTTGTAATTTGAGCTAGAGTTAACTTTGAATCTTAAGGTACATTAATTTAATATCTTCAGCAAAAAAGGGTTATGTTGAAATGGGTTGACTTGTCAATGGTTAATCTCTCTCTAAATCCGGATGATTTACCTTTTTCATTAAAGACCCAACACATGGACCTTCTAGATTAATTTGGACAGGACCATCACAGCCCCAATCTTGAGATTGATTCCCTTAGGTAGGGCACCATTTATATTGCTGGCCTTAACTATTTTATAATACTCTGCTAATAGTTCTTGTGGTAAAAATCCAGTTTCCCATAGGTTTAAAAAGATGCTTTTCTCAAACTGTTTCTTCATTTTTTTCCCTATCTTCTCTCAGGTCTTTAATACATATGGGTTGGTAGGTAATGCTGCATTGCTTCATAGATATGGATTTACAGAGCCAGATAATCCATTTGACATTGTAAATATTGATTTGGAACTAGTATCTCAATGGAGTTTATCTTTGTTTTCTGGCCGGTATAGTCGAGCAAAGCTGTCTCTCTGGAAAAGATTGGGTTACTCTGGATGTGTAAGCGAGAACACTGAATATTTTGAGATCTCATCTGATGGGGAACCCCAAATTGAGCTGCTGATATTGTTATACATAATGCTGTTACCAGAGGATACATATCATAAGTTGGATCTTACATTGTCAACTAAAGGGAACTCTAATGGATCCATAGGCATGATTTTGTCCGTAAAAGGCAAGTTCATGTTGGAAAAAGCTTCAGAAGTGAGTAAGGATTTGTTGCTGACAAAGGATGTTTGTAATGCTCTCCGATTGCTGGCAGATATGCGCAATAGTTTTTATGGTTCTAATTCAATGAAAGATGATATTGAAGCACTAGGGAATTGTTGCATAAGAAGAGAGAGGAAGTTGTACTATTCTCTGATATTGCGTATCAGTGAGAGGGGGATCCTGGAGAGGCTCAGAACTTACGCTGCTTCTGGTGCTCAGTCTTTTAGAACTGTTAAGCGATCCTCAGGGAGAAAGAAGTTGAAGAAGACATGAAACTTTGAACTCTCTTTAGACCTCCTTCATAGCGTTACTTATTAGCTGCTTATATCTGCGGTTGCTCCAATTTCTGTGCCAAATCACAGAACAGAGGGCACACCACCATCATTTTGCCCCAAGGTTTCTACTTAATGACAATGTAATCCATTATGTAACTTTTTGTAGTGAAGTAGATGGCTTGACTTTTTATTCAAACCCAATGGTGAAACTTTCAAGTAACTCTTTTTTGGGATTTTTGATTTTATTAGTCTGTTTATTTTGCTTTAGAGAGTTAAGAGGAAAATGTTTCCATTGAAAATATCTCAAGTGGCTTTGACAATATAGACATGGCCAAAATGTGTACAAGAGCTCATACCATCTCAAGCTTGGAGTGAGGAAGATAGTGTTAGTACTTAGTAGTCCAGTTTGGGAAGAAGTTAGAACACCTCTGCTTGCTGCTAAAATGGAGTTGGTTTCTATGATAGTCTTTTAAGACCTTCCTCTTACACCACGTGTCAACCATTATCGCCAGCATCTTGAGGCCACTCTCAGTATAGCACCAAGGTAAACTGAGGCACACAAGGAGTTAGTAGGGCGTCAGCCCATCTCTCTCCCAAGCAACAACAAAGCCGGTTTAGAGGAAATGGGATGGACTCAGGGAGTACAAACATCTGCCTGCAAAACTAAATTGTGAGCTTCAAAATTATAAAATCCAGGAACATGAACAAAGTCCATATCAAAATTTTTCTCAAAGCTATTTAATGTCCTGAAAATATAATCTGAAATTCTGCCAAAACTCTTCTCCCTGCCAACACTGTACAACTTTCACAACTTCTAACAAATTATCTTCGAAAAAAAAAAAGTTGATGATATTATTTTGAATTCGTGTTGTACTTGTTTCTCTGTTAGTTTTGATGAACAAAATATTTTGAAAAAAAAAAAAAAGAACAGTTATTTTTTTTGATGCCATATTGAGGTGTGAGTCAGGACTCGTTAGGGGGCGGGTACTCGACCTAAATGAGATTGGTTTTACCTGCCCCGTTAAGGGATGCAAAATTAGGATGAAATTTTCCCCATGCCTGAAATTGGTTGGTTGGATATGGGTATTACCCATCTCCGACCTGTACAAGTTTTTTGTTTGTTTTTCTGTTTTGTTTTTGTTTTTGTTGTTGTTGGTGTTTTTTATCTTTTTTTTTTTTTTTTTTAGAATTTTAAAAATTATTATTTAAATGAAAAAGAAAACTTTTTTTTTTCCTCTAGAAAAATCTTAAAAAAAAAAAAAAAAAAAAAAAAAAGTGAGTGGAGCCAATGTGTTTAGTTAACTAGAAAAGAAAATTCTTAAATGTGTATATTATAATTTATAACATGAATTTTGATTTCATTTGTATTCATTTATGATAATTGCGTTTTATCATTAGACCAAGACACCAATTGGTTTTTAATGTAGGCAGAGATTGAATGCCAGATCTCTTATTCGACCATAAAAGACTTTATTAGTTAAGTTAACTAGAACCCATTACTAGTTGTTCCTTCTTTATAAAGTCAAATCCCTTATATCATCACTTCCCATAAAATGCCACACTCAAGTATTGCTCACACAATTTTCTTGTGGGGTGGGCAAAAGTTCTAGGAGTGAGCTTCATACACATATACACTTAAATTAGATTAGAGCAAGATTTCTATCTCAAAAAAAAAAAAAAAAAAAAATCCTTAAGAATTTATGAGGAAATATGTTAAACAAGCACATTTTATATCAATCTTCCTATTAATCACTAATTGATTCTCTTTGTGCATATCATTAGTATCATTTTACAATCATTTTTAATGTTGTTAAACTATAGAAATAAAATGTCATTTTTATTGCTTTGACTAATCAAAACTATAGTAAGAAAAATGACAATCTATTTCTAAAATTTAACAACATTAAAAATGATTTTGAAACGATACTTGTGGGTGCCTGAGGACCGAGGATGAAGTTGAAGAGTTGCATTATTGGTGTGGGGATGACATGAACCCGAGGAGGAAGGTCGCCTGAGGAGAGGGAGGGGTGAGTTAAAGGACTCTGAGGTGCTCTAAGTGGGAAGAAGGATTTGAAAAAAGAGAATCAGTGATTACAGGGGAAGTTTCCAGTTTGGAGTAATTTGTTGCCTTCACATTAAATGGTGAGCAACAACTTTATCAGCTGCATTGATGAGAAAGTGACCTGAACAGTATAAGTCATAGTTAAGCAGACTCCTTCTACTACCTTCTTTAGATGTAAAAAGAGACAGGTGTCATGAGAGGAGATTGGTTAGGTAAAGATGGAAGGTTGAGATGTGAGAGAGGGAGGAGTATATAAGGAAATGAGGGTTTACAGAGAAAAAGGGGCCAAACACAAGTATTAAGAGATAGAAAAGAAACAAGGAGAACATTGAGAAAAGAGAACGAACAGTAACATTTCTTGTATAACTGTGGCTTCCAGCTTGTATAAAAAAAGGAGCTCATTCATTTAACTAATTTCTTCTTTTTCTTCCTTATTTTCATCCTTAGGTGGAACCTCCCTCTTGTTGTTTGTTTCTCTCTCTTACAAATTTATTATTTTGGGCCACGGTTAAACTGATCTAGACACTATTCTATGTGAGCCTGGGCCGCCAGTTTATCTGGTCCCTACAATACTAATGGTACACACAAAGAAAATCAATTAGTGATTAATAAGAAGATTAGTAACAACTTTAGAAATAACATTTTTTTTTAAGCCTAAACGTTAATAAATTCTCTTTAGTTTTCTTTGATTTCATTTTTGTTAAAAAGAAAATTCAAATCAGGTTGAATGTCGAGAACCCGTTACTTGATGGGGCAATGAGGAATACTTACAGCCGAAGTAGGTTGAATATCAAATGTTATCAGCTGTGCCATATGTGCCAAATGTTAAATATTTGGCACATTTGGCACACCAAATACTATTTGACCCATTTATCAGATGTGCCATATCAAAAATATTTTGCAACATTCTACAGTACAAATTTACCACTGTACGGAACCAGTGTGGCATATGCATTTATTCTTTTTTATTCCTCTTTTCTCTCTCATATCACTTTCATCTTCTCCTTCAGCTCACCGCCTCCATCTCCACTCTCTCACATATCTCTTTCTTCTTCTCCTTCAGCTATTCACCGTCTCTATCTCCACTCTCCCATACTATTTCTTCTTCCCTTTCCCCGCCGATTCGCTCTATCCTCTCTGTTCAATGCACTGACGCTGCCGTTTCTCTGTTCCATTTTTCTCCGAGTCGCCGATTTCCTCTGTTCTATCTCAGAGTCGCCGATCGCTGTTCTCAGAGTCGCTGATTCGTTGGAAAGGAAGTAATGTAAGCCCAATTTTTTTACTTCTCAATTTGAAAAACTGATGCATGCTTCTATTTTTGCTCTAGATTTGCTGGGCTTTTGTTTGCATGAATCTGAAAAAATTGTGGGTTTTGAATGATTTTGTGATTTGTTTGGTTATCCGTCTGCCAATTAGGTTTTTAGGTTATTTTGACTTAATTTCCCTGTTTTTTTTGTTTGTTTGTTTGCTTTATTTATAAATTGTTAGCTTTTTTTTTTTTTGGGTTTCTGGATTTATGAAACGATGAACTCGATGTCTTATTCTTAGCTGAGTGGGTTTTTTGCTATCTGGGTCTTGAGTTGAGTTGTGGTAATAATGGAAGAACTTAGAACTATAATTTATCAATATTTTATTTTTAATATTTCATACACCTTCTCGTATAAAATGAGTGTAGCTAATTGATAATGCTAAGACATAATTTGAAACACGAGGAAAGATAGGATTCAAAATGATTGCATGTCGCTTAAATTTACAGTTGACCACCTCTTTGATGAAAAGTTTGCTTGGTCATGTTCAAAGGAGAGAGACCCGTGAGTTTTAGAAGTCAAATTGCTAGTTTCCATGTCTAAATGGTTCACACAGTGAAGTTGTAAAATTCTGTTTAAAGTAATGACAAACTTGGAGGTGCTAGTGTTGGTTTGGAGAAAGAGGTTGTTGAACATGAAAATCATTGAAGATACTTATTTTTTGACTGACAGGTTGGCTTTTAGATTGCATATGTTTTTGGCTTTTGATATGAGCCTTGATAGGGTGTCTCAGTATAAGAATTATGGAGGTGATGGCTTTTGAATATTTGGTCAGATATTGTCCCAAGGGAAGAAAAGCTGTAATTCCCTTCTTGTATTGACACAAAAACTTTTCTTGTTTTGTTTTGGTTTTTGGAGATTCGGATGTGTAATTGCAATTAGTACTTTATAAACAAAGATTTGGATTTAGCTATTGATATTGATACGGCAATGATGAATTGCTTATGTTTTGATGTTTTAGAATGATATTGATATTGATATTGGGATGATATTGATATTTGGATGTGCCTTCTTCTCATTTTTTTTTTTTTTTTTTAGGTGATAGGTTCTAAGGTTTTTTTTTTGAAGTCCCCAGGTTCAGAGTGTGTTTTTTTTTTTTTTTTTTTTTGGAGAAACAAAATGTTACCGTTAGAATAAGAAAATTTGAAAATATGATTGTTTAGGAACTAATATTACCGTTAGGAACAAAAGATAAAGAAAGAATAAAATAAGAATTAAAAAGAATTAAAAAATAATATTTAAATGAAGTGGTAAAAATATAAAACATCTGATATTCCCTTCTTGTATTGACACAAAAACTTTTCTTGTTTTGTTTTGGTTTTTGGAGATTCGGATGTGTAATTGCAATTAGTACTTTATAAACAAAGATTTGGATTTAGCTATTGATATTGATACGGCAATGATGAATTGCTTATGTTTTGATGTTTTACAATGATATTGATATTGATATTGGGATGATATTGATATTTGGATGTGCCTTCTTCTCATTTTTTTTTTTTTTTTTAGGTGATAGGTTCTAAGGTTTTTTTTTTGAAGTCCTCAGGTTCAGAGTGTGTTTTTTTTTTTTTTTGGAGAAACAAAATGTTACCGTTAGAATAAGAAAATTTGAAAATATGATTGTTTAGGAACTAATATTACCGTTAGGAACAAAAGATAAAGAAAGAATAAAATAAGAATTAAAAAGAATTAAAAAATAATATTTAAATGAAGTGGTAAAAATATAGAACATCTGATATTCCCTTCTTGTATTGACACAAAAACTTTTCTTGTTTTGTTTTGGTTTTTGGAGATTCGGATGTGTAATTGCAATTAGTACTTTATAAACAAAGATTTGGATTTAGCTATTGATATTGATACGGCAATGATGAATTGCTTATGTTTTGATGTTTTAGAATGATATTGATATTGATATTGGGATGATATTGATATTGGGATGATATTGATATTTGGATGTGCCTTCTTCTCATTTTTTTTTTTTTTTTTAGGTGATAGGTTCTAAGGTTTTTTTTTTGAAGTCCCCAGGTTCAGAGTGTGTTTTTTTTTTTTTTTTTGGAGAAACAAAATGTTACCGTTAGAATAAGAAAATTTGAAAATATGATTGTTTAGGAACTAATATTACCGTTAGGAACAAAAGATAAAGAAAGAATAAAATAAGAATTAAAAAGAATTAAAAAATAATATTTAAATGAAGTGGTAAAAATATAGAACATCTGATAAATGGGATATTGTAAAATGATGTGGTAAAATAATAAAGTAGGGTTTTGGTGTGGCAAAATGGCATAATTTTTGCCACATCTGCTACGGATGCTCTATTGCGTTGGTGTTATGCGCATAATTCTGGTTTATATTTTTGCTTAATGTATTTCTATGCCTTTTCCCAAAAGAAAAAGAAAAGAAAAAGTAAAAAGTTGCAACAATGCTATTTATTTATTATAGAGGCTAAAACATAAAAAACAAAATTAGCAAATGCTAGTCACAAATTATAAATACACTAAAACTAAAGGATTAATTTGAAATAAGAAAGAAACATGGTCAAAGTTGGCTGGTTCTGGTACAAATCATTGGAAAGTCCTCATTCGTCTCCCTTCTCAATTCTGACCGTCTGTCTGACTGTGTCTCTCGATTTCTCATCATCTTTAACTAATAAACTTACCAAACGTAGCTGTGTTGGGTTGTTGTAATTCAGATTCACAAAAAGAGCTTGAGATGGACACGTTCTACATATCTCATGGATCGCCAACGCTGTCAATAGACGAGTCGATTCCGGCAAGACATTTCTTGAAGGCGTGGCAGGAAAAAGGTTACTGCCAGCGCCCAAAGGCCATTCTCGTTATCTCTGGACACTGGGACACCGCTGTCCCTTCCGTCAATGTCATCACCGGCTTAAACGAAACCATCCACGATTTCTATGGCTTCCCCAAGGATATGTACAAGGTATTCTATACTATTCTATACTATACATCCATACATAATAACATCTTTCTTTTCATTTCATGGGTTTGTTTTCTTTTCCCAAAGGAAAATTTTTATTCATACCACGACTGAATTTTTTTTACCTCTTTACCTATAAAATGATTTTGCTTTTTGAATTTTATAACAATTAGATTCAATAACTAGTATTGTTAAAAATTAATGATAATTTTTCTTATAAAGTGAAATATTTTTATGATCAATAAATTATAAACGATTATTTGATATATTTTAAATTTTTTTACAAATATAGGTCTATATTTGTACCTTTTTATTCATACATACACATAAACATATAATATTATATATGTAAATCTCATATTTGCAAGTCTGTTCACAGGCAATTTATATATTTAAACTTGGCTGGTTCAATAGTTACGCTTAAATTTGGATTTGAATTTGACTCTTGTGGTAATAAATAAACATAATCGGCCCCAAATAAACATTATTTGGATTTGAATTTGATTCTTAAAATTTGAGTTATTCGGCTGTAATTATTTTACATATATTTGAAACAAATAATTATGGATGGGTTGGTGTGCACGTTGGTGGGGTTTGGTGGGTGATGTTGACCTTGAAACTAATAAGATTGAAAGTTTCGTTGTCTTGTCGTGCATTCCAACCTCATCTCTGTTTTGGAAGTTTCGTTAGATGACACTTTTTTTCTTCTTTTTTATTTTTTATTTTTTTTATTATTAATTATGGACGGGTTGGTGTGCACGTTGGTGGGGTTTGGTGGGTGATGTTGACCTGAAACTAATAAGATTGAAAGTTTCGTTGTCTTGTTGTGCATTCCAACCTCATCTCTGTTTTGGAAGTTTCGTTAGATGACACTTTTTTTCTTCTTTTTTATTTTTTATTTTTTTATTATTATTTTTTTTTATAAAATTTTTTTTTATTGCTGTCCTTGGGATTGGGATCCATGGATAAAATAATTAAAGTCCCTTGAGTGCCTACTTTTATTATTTTGTTTCCAAGAAGCAGCCCTATGTAGAAAATTTTACTCTCAAACAGATTTAGCAGTTGCAATTCAGTCATGCTTTTAAAAATTTTGCAACTGTCAACTGGCATGACAAGTTTTTTTATGACTACTACAAAATTAGCATTCTTCCTTTCCCTTTTGATTGCGAATGGCATCATAACTGAGCTGAATTGTCAGCTGGGGGGTTTGCATGTGTTATTGTCTTACCAGCAAAATTATGAACTTGTTTGATATCAGTAGTTGATAATGAAAACTCTATATTCTTTTCTAAATCTTGAACATGGACCTTAAAGTTGTCACACAAATACTTATGCTTGACCGCTTATTGGGTCATAATTAGTAACTAACACATAAAATGCATAATATTTGTTAAGTTGTTGTCCATTGTAAGCTTAGGCATGCTCCTAAACAAGAATAATAAGGTCATTAATTGGACTTGGAAACAAGAAGCTTTAACAAAAGTCAATCTTTTAATTTTCATGACAAAGTGCAGGGGAAGACACCACCTGAGCAACTTGGCTGTGTAAAAGATTTATCTTTTAGAAAATTCATTTATGTTACTATCTTTTTTAATTGTTTTCCTCATTGCCAGCTCAAGTACCCGGCTCCTGGTGCTCCGGAATTGGCAAAGAGGGTAAAGGAACTGCTCATGGCATCAGAATTCAAGCATGTTGATGAGGATAGAAAACGAGGGCTTGACCATGGTGCATGGGTTCCCCTCATGTTAATGTATCCAGAGGCTGATATCCCAGTGTGTCAGCTCTCTGTTCAATCAGATAGAGATGGAACTTATCACTACAAGTTGGGCAAGGCATTGGCTCCTCTTAAGGAAGAAGATGTCCTCATCATGGGTTCTGGAAGTGCTACTCACAACTTGAGGAACATTGGGGGCAGTTCTGTTCCTTCCTGGGCTATGAATTTTGATACCTGGCTTAAAGATGCTCTTCTTGAAGGAAGGTAATTGATCAGTGATTTGCCACTTTCTTTCTCACTTTTTTTGTCGTACATCTGGTTATATTATGATTTTGGTATGATTTGCAAGAAATTGACGGCATCCTATGTTGACATACATAGTAGATATAATTATAACTTCATAATTGGGCAAGTAATGGCTAGGAGTTTATTAACTTCTAATAATGAGGCGTTTGCTTATATTTTGCGTAGATTGGTAAACTGAAAAGGTAGGTAGGGCGGACCTGGTGGTATGTAATTTGCATTTGGCGCTAATTTTCATATGGTAGAATAGCATTCCATTTCTAAAGTAATGGCTTAAGGCTTTTTTGTAGTCTAACATTCATTTTAGAATGATGTATTTAGGCTTTTTAGTCCATCTTAGGAGTTACTATGGAAAGTACACTTACAAATTTTTTGGCATGATTTAAAAATATGTACCTTTTTTAGTGATTCAATGATCGTTTAAATGACAGTTCCTCTCACAAAAATGGGTTGAGGGTGAAGGCATTATTCCAAAAACCCACTAGATGCATGTGGAAGTTAGCAATAATTATAGAAAAGAACCTGTTATTAGATATGGAGAAAAAAGAGCAAAATAATTTTCATATCAATTGAGAATGATCAATGATATTTGTGTGTTGGGGGTTTTCTTATTGTCCTCACAAATGAAAGCCTTCTCATCAAGGTTGAAGGTTGCCTTCTTACTCTGTAACCACTAGGGCATTAATGAGTCACAAAATGCTAGTCTTTTCGACTTTGAGTGTCATTTGGATGGTCATTCCGGATCTGAGTTAGATTTTGAAATTATTTGCATGAGGAAGATGTTCCTTTGTGAGAACCAAAGTTGGTATCAAGCATAGTTGCTTATTATTATCTAGCAAAGTTACTACCTTGATAAGCAAAGTTGCTTATCAAGGTAGTAAAAAAATACACATCATATGGTTAGCTTCTTTACTCCTCTTTTTTGATTCTTGCATGGAAGTAGAGTATATCTAATTTCATTAACTTTTTGTAGAATGAATTAAGTAATTAACTCTTGCTGTAGATATGAAGATGTGAATCACTGGGATGAGAAGGCACCAAGTGCAAAAATGGCTCACCCTTGGCCAGATCACTTCTATCCATTGCATGTGGCCATGGGTGCTGCTGGTGAAAATGCCAAGGCCAAAAACGTCCACCATAGCTGGGACATGGGAACTCTTTCTTATGCCTCTTACCAGTTCACAACAGCCACCAGTTGAATTTCCTTTGCAAAAGAGTGCTATTATACCGTATGTGCTGATCTCCAAATAAGATTGGATACCAACCAGAAGTTCTTGAAGACAAGTTAATCTGTGTTCGTATAATATTGTAACTACCTTATGATAAGTTTATTATCTTAAAACCATAAAGATTTCACCTAAATAATGGCTTGCTTTTGGGGCCCATATATTTAATACTGATTAGTATCTGGTTGGCAAAAATTTGTGGAAAAGTACTTGATTTTTGTTTTGATATAACATACAAAACTCAAGTAGAAGTAGACATGGGATATCTCAACTCTCCTTTGCTTTTCCCTTTGTATTTCCATTTCTATTTATTTCAACTTCCTAATTATTTAGTTTCAACCTTTTACTGTGTTCTGACCCAAAGATAGCTTCAACTTGTTCTAGATTTCAAGGACTGTATTTAATTGCATAGAAAATGGGAAAAAGCACATTTGTAAAATTCCATTTGACGCTCGTATATGTAATATATACATACCCTGCATGCGTATAATTCACATTTTCAAGTTATTTAGGTACGCATAAAATGCGAAGTTTTGTTGGATATTCTTGGCGATGTAGCTGTAAAAATAGATGTTTGTATTTTAACTAATAGTTGGAACATATGTAAAACTAGCATTGCTTGGGACTTAGAAAATGAATGCTTTCAACCCGTGTTAAAATTCTTGGATCCACAATGAATAGTTGGGAAATTTGCAAATTCTCTCTTCAATATTGGACTAAATGAACATTTCCAAAAAAAAAAAGAAAAAAAGAAGAAGAAAGACTAAATGAGAGGGCTTCTTTTCTCTTCCAAAAAGAAAAAAGAAAAAAAGAGAGGAGTTCTGAAATAAACAAAGAATTAGACAACAGGCTATATGGCACGCCAATAAGTTGATTTGATTACAAGAATGATTTGAATTGGGGGCTATGTGGATGCCCCCACAAACGGAAAAAAAAAAAAAAAAAGCTGATTTAGGGCTTTTTCCCTATTTCTTTTGGTCTATCGTACATTGGGTCATTAGCGATATGGCTTTTTGCATGCTTGTGTTTTTAGAGTGATGTGTGTTTGTGAGTTCATTTTTCTCATTTTCATTTTAGGAATCGCCACCAACCATTGGTTTTTTATTAAGTGTGATTGGTTACCTATTTGTCTAATTCTTTTTAAGTTACCTAATTAACAAAATTATTTTTAAGGATTTATTAATTAAGGTAAATCAAAAGTCTCGAACAAAAGATTTTGGACTCGGAAGTTCGGTTACGTGTGGGGAAGGTGTTAGGCACCTCACAACGTCTATCCAAAAGATTGTACCTTATTTTAATTTAATTCAAACATTATATTTTGGTAAAGAAATAAGATACTTGGCATTTTAATTTTTGAAAAAGTTTTGCGCGCGCGTGCACACACACACACACACACACTTACTCACATGTGTGTATGTATGTATATATATATATATACATATATATATATATATATATACATATATATATATATATATATACATACGTACATGTGAGTATTTATTTACTAATAGTATACCATGTGATGATGCATAAAAAATCAATAGTCTGAATACTCCGAGCTTCAATGGGCTAGTGGTTGCTTGGAAGGCCTGAAAAGAAAGAAATACAAGATCAAAGGTGATCGGGTGAACCGGCCAAGAACCCTCCGATGCTTAAGTTAGTTTTCCCCCTAGAACTCAAGAATTCCAACTTTAGGAGTAGTGGAAACTTACCTTGAATTGATATGACTGAGTCCTTTTATAGTGAGTTTTGGAGTGGTTACTTGTTTGATAACTTCCTCAACATGGGTGAAAGTTAGAATGTTCAGACTTAACTTCTATAACTACTATGAGAAGTTAAGAACTTAGTGGGAAGTTAGGCGAAGAATAAGGAATTTGCCCCCACTTCAGAATAGTAGAATGTGATCCGAATTATAAGCTTTGGGTAGAAATTCACTCTAAAAATCTATAAATGTTGGGTGGTCGTCCAGGTCACTTCGTGAGCTGGACGACCCTTCTGGTCTTGGACGACCCTTCTAGTCTTGGAGGGCCTTTCTGGTCTTGGATAGCCTTTTTGGTCTTGGACGAAACTTCTAGTCTTAGACAACCCTTCTAGTCTTGGAGGACCCTTCTGGTCTTGGATGACTCTATGGATGAACTGGAGATAGTCCGATTTTTAGTTCACCATCAGTTGTCCCCTTTGTCCAAGAGTCGTCTTGGTCACTGTAGCAAAATTCTTGTTCACTGTTCATTTTTGACACGTGTCAATGTTTCATTGGTCAATTGGCATGCCACGTGGTGTCACTGTTGATGATGTGAAAATCATCAGTAGTCATCCAGATGAAGTTGAATCCTCGTCACTATACCTGCAAATGTAGTGTAAGGCCTTTCTTAGGTGGTCATCGATGTGGTGCTTGCCACAATGCCTTCGATGCCAAAGTTAGTGTACAGAAGCTTTTGGGGGAAATAAGAAAGTTTAAAATATCAAAATTACCTCTGCTTGTGTATTTTTGGTGTGTATATATAGTTTTGTAGTTTCTAGCTGTTGGGGCCTTAATTGTGGTTTTAGAACTCCTTTCGTAATGCCTCAGGACTTGTTAATGTAGGTTTTGAAGAGCTACTAACGGTTTGACTGCTAATTGGTAATGATTTGAGGCATTGAAGCTTCTCATTAATGGTTTGCTTTTCCTCGTCCATGCCGTGGCTAGGTAGACGGAGGTATTTGATGAGGTCGTCTAGGCAAGAGAGTTTGTTGATCCTATCAGTTGCCCCTTCTAGGTTTTGTGGTTATCATTGCGTGTCATGATGACCACCAGAATGTGAAAGGTTGTTTGCCCAGACATGACTCTTGGGGCTTCATTCCACGTTTGATGCGAAGTGGCGGCGCTGTACACATCGTGGCCATGTGGTAGGTAATGGCTGGTGGAGTTAATGCTCCACTTGTGTGGCTCTTTGGGTTTCCTGCTGGTTTTCAGTTTTTTGTATTTGGTTTTTAAACTTCCTTTCTCTTCTTTTTCTTATTCACTTTTTCTTTTCCTCCACCATTGTTGCACTGTGCCTTTCCTTCTCCGGGTTGCTCTTTCCTGCGATTTCTTGCGTTCTTCCTTCTTGTGGGTGCCTTTTTCAAAGGTACGACTCCTTTGTTGGGATTTATGCCCTAAAATCCAATTTATAGGCATGTCATAAATAATTAAATATTTTAATTATATGAGACTATTTATAAATGAACTAATGGGGCATTATTTTAGTCCATGAGATGCATAGTATGTGATTTATGTGAAAAGTCACAGAAAGATATAAGTCACAAGTTCTTTGTAAACTCAGAATTTTAGTTCGTAGTCGGTGATGAAATTGGACGTTTCATCTGCGAAGACTATAACATATCAACTACGATGATTTGTCTTGATCATGGAAGTGGAGACTTCTAGTTGGTATGTTGATATGTTTTAAGAGTTAAGACATATTGAACTGGATCGCTGTGAGATTTATTATTCTCCTAATGACTGTCAAATGAATAATAAATCTCACGACTTCTATTTACATCAACTCTAAATCCTGAGAGAATAATGGACCTGATCATGAGATGTAGGTTGCTTTGATATATCAGGAGTGAGATCTATTAGTTACGGTCAAAACCTTAGTATGTTGGGCAGCCGCATTTAATGTTGATGGAACATATATTCTCAAGATGGAATTCATAATCTCTTAACGGAGATATAAAATATTCCCTTGAGATAAGTTTAATGGGTTTGATTATTCAGAGTGTTGGGCCCAACCACTTTAGTAAAGAGTTACTAAAGTATATATATTTGTGAAATTGGATTTCATAAATATATATTGAATAACATAAAGGATTAAACCGGGTACTCAAGAATTAAGATGTAGTAATCTACAAAGTGGCAGTCAACATTTCATGACTTTGTATTACTACGAATATTTTAATGAAGGGGTTGCATGTACAATAAAGTCTTGGGATATAATTTATTGATAAGGCCTAGAGTGCAACTATATTTATATAGTGGTATTAAATATAGTTAATGGTAACTTTGGACTTGTCAAGAGTTGACAGAAAAGCCTAAGGCCCATTAGAGCTAGTGTCTTATTGGTCCCTTTTGGTCCCACTTCAAGCCACACACTTAAGCCCAATTGGAAAGGTCCAATAGGCCAGCCCAATTAGATAAGTGGTTAGATACAAAAGGGAAAAACGTTCAGAATATTATAAGAGAGAAATATCATTGTGAAATGGTGTGTATGTGAGTTTTTGTCACTATCTAATCACCCTTTTGTTACCGATTGAGAGACCACACATCTTGGGCATCAAGTGGAATTGGAGTGAAGATTAAAAGTCTTCCCAAGAACGTTTGATCTTCGATTTTGAATTTCACCACACCAAGGTACGCTTTCTTGTTCTCAAATTCTGAAACTTACATAGTGCATGTTATCAATTGCGAATGAAGTAGATCCGTTAATTTTTCCGTTGCGTACATCTATTTTTCCTACATTCTTCTCGCCTTTTTTTTCTTCGTAGCATAGGCAATTTGTAAAAATTCCTAATTTTCGTTCCCATTTTGAGTTTTTAGGATTTTGTCCCCCTTTTTCATTTTCTGGGTTCCATGGTTGGTAGTTCTGACACTAGGACACTTTGCCTCTCTATTTCATTTCTTTTTGCACGCTTGGGAGCCTCTTTAAGTGCTTCTCATACTTTGTTTCCCTCAGTTGAAGGTTTTGTGTTAAAGAGTAGTAGTTTGGGTGTTGTGTTAGCTGATCTGGTCCCTTTGCTTCGTCAATCCGTTGATTGGTTTGAAGATTTGGTGGGTGAGCGAAGAGGGATGTTGGAGGTAAGATCTAGTGAACTTGAGACAAGGCTTTCGTTTAGCGACAACCTTGTGGAAGTAGAGGAGGATGCTGCGGCCTCTGGTCCAAGGGAGGTTAAAGTTTTCTCTACCCTTGGGGAAGAGTGTGGCTTAGACGTTAAGACCCTCTCTAGGTTTAGCAATAGGTTCTAGTTTCCTGAGAGGGTTAGGGTTTGTCGACCTCGTAAAGAGGAATGAGCCTGTCATTTTTCGCCTGGGGAGGTGTGCTTCTACGAGGTTGCCTTCTTGTGTGGGCTTAGATTCCTTGTCCACCGTTTCATTATGGAGCTTTTAAACCATTTCAAAATTACTCCTGGGCAACTTATTCCAAACTCATGGAGGATAGTGATCAGCTATATGGAGATATGGTTGGCTACCACTGAGGGAGATATGATCAGGGTAGACGAGTTCACCTACTTGTATCGTTTGAAGGAATCCAAAGAATACGGGTACTACGAGCTAGTGCCTTGGGTTAATGAAGCTAGGACCGTCAGGGGCCTGCCCTCGTTGTTTTGATACTGGAAGTCCCAGTTCTTCTTTATGTCTAGGGATGAGTGGGAGACCCCTTTTGGTGAAGTTTGGGGGGACGTCCCTAGGTTGCTTCGTTGGTGGGGAACCCCGAGTCTAGTTGCATTGTTTCTCTACCAGTCCTTCGTCATTCATACTCTTGCACATATTTTGCCACCTTTTGACTCTCTTGTTTGTTGTCTTATGCGTAGTTAAGAAGCGGTTGAAGCTCAAGAGTAGGTACAAGAAACGCGTCAAGGCAGCTACTGAGTATGCGAGGACGATTGACAATTTTGACGATCTAGTCGACCCACGAACCTTAGCTCTTCACTGCCTCAGTCTAGAGCCTTTAACTTACGTCCTACATACTATAGAAATTGAGGAGAAGAAGAGTAAGTGCTTGCTAAGTTCAGTGTTGCAACCTTTTTTTTTTTTTAACAAGTGTTTTTCTTTTGCAGAGATGATGACGAAATTTAACTAGGGGATGTATGCAAAGATGAGGGCCAAGAAAAACAAGCCCTTTTCCAACCTCGGGAAGAGGATAGTGCGCGTTGTGGAGAGAGGATCTCTGTCACTCCCCCTACCCCCGTCACTGAGCCAACGAGGACAGCTTCCTTGGCTACCTCGGTGGAAGAAGTTACCCTGCTCCCGAAATGGCAACGTATGGCAGATAAAGGTAAAGAGAAGGCTACCTCCCATTCGTCCAGCGTTTGGGATGACTCTGACCTTGTGCTGACAAGAGCACAAGACGCCTTCACGGCTGAAGAGCTTAAGGTCTTCTTTGGCATACTTTCCAACGAGATTGTGGGTCACTATATCCACAAACTCGTCCAGGTAATGTACTTGTGCTAAGATTCTCTCCTTTTTTTTTGTTTTTGTTTTTGTTTTTTTGCTTTTGTTTTTTTTGCTTTTTTTTTTTGTTTTTTTGTTTTTTTTTTTTTGTTCTGAGAGTTGGATCTTGTTTTTAGGTATTGGAGGAGACTATCCATATCACCTCGGAGTACCTAAGCAACGAGGCGAAGGCCACGTCAACGGGGTCCCGGGTAGTGGCTTTGGAGGCGGAGAACTCAAAGTTGAGGAAGGACCTTATTGCTGCCATGGACGAGGCCAATACTCGCAAGGAGAAAGCTAAGGTCCTATCCAACGATTTGAGGGCAGAGAGGCAGTTGACTCTGGAGAAGGATGAGTAGCTTCTAGCCACGAGAGAGAAGATCAAGACGGTTGCTGTCAAGTCTGTTGAGGCCTTCCAGCAGATGGAGGAGTACAGCATGTGCTATTCAGCTAGTATTATAAAGGCTTTGAACTCTTGAGACGGTACCTCGTCAAGAACCCCACCAGAGTGGATCTAGAGAACCTGGATCTCGAGGAGGTGGATAAAGAAATGGCAGCTGATGAAGCCTCCCAGTCTACAGCTCCTGAGGGTGATGCTCCAGAAAATGCTCCTTTGCTTCCTGCTGGTGATGATGCAGCTGCCACCTGAGCTTGCTCATGTTCTTGCTTCATGTTTGCCCTTTTTTTTGGGGGCGCCCAGTGTGTTTTTTGGGCTTTTTAATTCTAATTTAAGAACAATGTCTTTTGCCCAGTGTTTTTGGGCTTTTAATTCTAATGTTGGAACAATGCTGGTTGCCAGTTGTTTTTGGGCTTTCAATTCTATTAGTAATTCTATGCTTACTTGTTTACTTTCCTGCATTGCATGATACTTTGTGACTGTATGTGATTTCTGTATACCTCGTTGCTTGTCAACCCTCAGTTCGGGGGGTTTGTCTAATTAGGAAATAATCTGCATTCGTCAGTAGTTTATTTTTGTCTGGGCGGATTTTCCTTAGTCACTTTTTTACGACTTATCTCTTATGCGTCAGTAACTTGCATCCGTCTAGGTGGATTCTTGTTACTTAGCCACTTTTTTGTGACTTACATCCATTGAAGGGATATTGTCATTTTTGGCTTCATCAGTAACTTACATATGTCTGGGCGAAATCTTGTTACTGAGCCAATTTTTTGTGACTTACACCCATTGAAGGGATATTGTCATGTTGGCTTCGTTAGTAACTTACATTCGTCTAGGCGGAATCTTGTTACTTAGCCAATTTTTTGTGACTTACACTCATTGAAGGGATATTGTCATGTTGGCTTCGTTAGTAACTTACATCCTTCTAGGTAGAATCTTGGTACTTAGCCAATTTTTTTGAGATTTACACCCATTGAAGGGATATTGTCATGTTGGCTTCGTCAGCAACTTACATCCGTCTAGGCTGAATCTTATTACTTTGCCAATTTTTTTTTTTATAGCTTTACACGCATCACACTGGTTGAATAATTCTTTTATTTCTTTATTTCAAACATGAGTACAATCATCCATTACATTTACTGATGGTATTGTTTCAAATGATTGATATTCCATGGTCGCGGCAGTCTCCTCTCGTCTAACATTTCTAGGTAATAGCTGCCTTGCTTGGAATAATGGGTGAATTTGTAGGGTCCTTCCCAGGTTGGGCCAAGCTTCCCCTGGGTTGGGTCCTTGGTAGCAGGTGTGTCTTTGCACAGGATGAAATCTCCTATGTTAAGCCGTCTGAGCTTCACTCTCTTGTTATAGTACTTGGCCATCTTCTGCTGGTACCCTACCATCTTGTGGGATGCTCCGTCTTTGGATTTGTCCAAGCAATCCAAGTTGACTCTTAGTTAATCGTCATTGCTGCCTTCATGGAAGACTTCTTGTCTCATGCTAGTGATTCCTACTTCGAATGGGATTACTGCTTCTGTGCCATAAGTGAGACTAAAGGGGGTCTCTCCTGTTGGGGTTCTCGCTGTTGTCCTGTACGCCCACAGAACGTTGGGTAACTTTTCTAGCCATGCACCCTATGCCTCGTCTAGCCGAGCCTTGGTGATCTTGAGTAGAGTCCTGTTCATCACTTCTGTTTGGCCATTAGCTTAGGGGTGACCAAGTGACGAGAATTGGTTCTTGATTCTTAACCCCGAGCAGAAGTTCCTGAAACCTTAACTATCAAACTGCCACCCGTTGTCTGATATGATCATCCGTGGTATCCCGAATAGGCATACTATATTCTTCCACATAAAGTTCTGGATCTTCACCTCTGTTATAGTTGATAGTGCTTCTGCTTCAACCCATTTTGTGAAATAATCAATGGTAACTAATAAAAATTTTACCTGTCTTTTACCTTGAGGTAACGAGCCGACGATGTCAAGTCCCCACAGGGTAAATAGCCATGGGGAGGCTATTGTTGTTAGTTTCTCAGATGGGATGCGTTGGACATTTCCAAACCTTTGCCATTTGTCGCACCTCTTGACGAACTCCTTTGCATTCTTTTGCAAGGTAGGCCAAAAGCAACCTGTTTGGATAACTTTGCTAATCAGGGATCTCGGACCTACATGGTTTCTGCAAATTCCTTCATGGATCTCCTCCGGAACATATTTAGCTTCCTCCTCGTTGACGCACTTCAGGTAAGGCATGGAGAAGCCTCTTTTATACAGGATGTCATTCAGGATCGTGAACCTTGCTGCCCTCTTCCTGACCTTCCTGGCCTCTTTGATGTTTTGTGGAAGCCGTCTATCCTGAAGGAAGGACATGATTGGGGTCATCCAGCTGCTTTCACTTTGGATTGCGAAAGTGAGGACCTCTTCGATGCTGGGACATTTTTGAACTTCAATCTTCAAGTTTGTCTTCGTTGGTCCTACTTCTGACGACGCTTGCTTCGCTAGCTCGTTTGCCCCCATATTATGGCTTCTACGGATTTGTGTGAACTCCACTTGATCAAACTCCTGTGTCAAAAGTTTCGTCAACTTAGGTATTTTTGCATCCTTTCCTCCTTTGCTTCGAATTCCCCATTTATCTAACCTACGATAAGCTTTGAATCGCTCTGTAGGAGCATGTTTTTGGCTCCTAGCACCTTCCCGACCCTTAGTCCCGTTAGTACTCCTTCATATTCAGCTTCATTATTGATGGCTGAGAATGTTAGCTGGACTTTGTATCTCTCCTCCTGGGGTGAAGATAATGACCTCTACTCCGCCCATTTTTCGGGCTGACGAATCGTCATTCTGAATCGTCCATTTTTCCATTTCGTCTGTTGCTCCCTCCTTGTCAGGGATTGTAAATTCGGCGATGAAATATGCCAATGCTTATGCCTTAATGGCTGTCTTGGGGTGGCAATCAATGTCGAATTGGCTGAGCTCGATAGCCCATTGGATCATCCTTCCGATAGCCTCGAGCTTGTTCATCGACTTCTTTATAGGTTGGTCCGTCATCACCAAAATGGGGTTCACCTGGAAGTAGGGGTGTAGCTTACGTGAAGCTACAATTAAAGCGAATGCAATCTTTTCTATGCATGGGTATTTGGCTTCTACCCCTTGGAAGGCCTGGCTGACATAGTAAATTAGAAGCTGTCTTTAGTCCTCTTCTCGAATCAAGGCAGTGCTCATAGCTGTAGCTGACACAGCCAAGTATAGATACAGGTTTTCTCCCTCCTTGGATGGGCTTAAGAGGGGTGGATTGCTCAGGTAGTGCTTGAGTTCTTGAAAGGCTTTCTCACACTCGCCCATCCAAATGAAGGCTTGCTTTAGTGTCTTGAAAAAGGGCATGCATTTATTTGTTGCTTTCGAGACAAATCTGTTGAGTGTTGCTATTCTTCTTGTGAGCTTCTGGACTTCTTTCACGGTCTTGGGCGATGCCATCTCTAGTATGGCTTGTATCTTCTTTGGGTTTGCTTCTATTCCTTTCTAGGACACCATGAACCCTATTAACTTCCCTGATGCCGCCCCAAAGGCGCACTTGCTAGGGTTTAACTTTATCTGAATCTGTCTAAGAGTTGTGAACGTCTCTTGGAGGTCGTCCACTTACACTTCCATGTTCCCCCCGATTTGTTTACTGAACATTTTGTTTACCAACCTCTGGTAGGTTGTTCCTGCATTTTTCAGCTCGAAGGGTATTACCTTGTAGCAGTAGAGCCCTTGGCTTGTGATGAAGGCCATTTTCTCTTGGTTTTTCTGCCATTTTTATCTGGTTGTACCTCAAGAATGCGTCCATAAAAGTTAGGAGCTTTTGTCCTGCTGTGGAATCCATCAGTTGATTTATCCTCGGCAAGGGGAAGTTGTCCTTTGAGCAGGCCTTGTTCAAGTCTGTGAAGTCCATACATATCCTCCATTTCCCATTTGCCTTCTTTACGAGGATGACGTTGGCCAACTAGTTCGGGTAATAGACCTCATGGATGAAGCCTACTGCTAGTAGTTTCTTTACTTCGTCCATGATTACCTGGTTTCGTTCCGGAGCAAACGCTCGTCGTCTCTACTCTACGAGCTTTTTCTCAGGGTCCATATCTAACTTGTGTTGGATGATCTCTGTGGATATGCCTAGCATGTCCTTGTGGCTCTAGGCAAAGATGTCCAAGTTCTTCTTAAGGAATTGGGCTAGTTTCTTCTTCATGTCTGTACTTATGGTTGTCCTTACTCTTGTAGTCTTCGTTGGCTCTCTGTCTACTAGCTCCACAGTTTTTAGGGCTTCCACTTTCTCTTCTTCTTTTTCCTCGATCATCCATGTATGGTTTTTCTTTACAGCCAACACTGCTTGGTAGCACTCCCTAACCAGTACTTGATCTCCTTTTACTTCACCTACACCATTTTTCATTGGAAATTTTACCTTTAGGCAATAGGTGGACGTGGCTGCCTTCTAGCGGTTGAGTGTGGGCCTTCCAATGATCACATTATATGAAGAGGGACAATCTACCACTAGGAAGTCCAATTGACGAGTCAGTTATCGCGGATAAGACCCCACTGTGACCATCAACGTCACTATGCCTTTGGGATACACCTTGTGTCCACTAAAGTTGACGAAAGGGGACTCAAAAGGGTGCAACCTTCCTAGATCTAACTTTAACTGTTGAAAAGCGGAGAGGTAGATGATGTCTATGGAGCTACCATTATCTACGAGGATTCTTCTAGTATTGAACCCTTCTATCGTGAGCATTATGACCAAGGGGTTGTCATGAGGTTGTTTCACTCCTCTGGCATTTTCTTTCGAGAAAAACATGTCCTTGTCCGTTCATCTTTGCTTCAAGGGTGGTATCTTATGGATGCTGTTTACCTGCCTTTGATATGATTTCTTGAGGGATTTGAATGACCCACCTATGGATAGTCCACTTGTAATTGTCTTTATCTCCCTGATCACTCTTGGTGAATGTTAGGACGTGAGGTCTTCGTCCCTGGGTAAGGCTTTGCACTTGTCCTTGTTATCATCCTTGGACCTATTGGGTTCTCCCTTCTTTACAAACCTCTGTAATTTCCCTTTTCGTATGAGTTCCTCTATCTGCTCCTTCAGGTCCTTGCAATCTTTTGTGTAGTGGTCGTGATCCTTATGGAAACGATAATATTTCTTCTTGTCACGTACATTGGGTGACGAATGTAATGCCTTGGCCATTTGAGGTAGTGCTTATCTTTAATCTGCCAAAATTTTGTCAATAGGTATAACTAAAGGAGTGAATTTTACCGTCCAAGGAGCTTTATCATCTTTCCTTTTACCCTTGTCACTATTCTGGCGATTTGAACGCTCCCTTTTTCGTCCTCTTCGATTGTCTTCCTTCCTTCCCTTTTCATTGGTCTTCTCTATGTCTTTTTTCGCTGCTAAGGCATATTCGGCGTTTATGTACTTCTACGCCTTCAGGAGCATCTCTGCCATTGTCTTCGAGGGATTCTTTGTGAGTGAGACCATGAACTCCCTGGATTTCAATCCAGCTTTAAAGGTTGTTAGCTGCACCTTGTCATCAGCTTCGTTGACCTCTAAAGTTTCTCGAGTGAAATGCTTCACGTATGACCTCAGGGTCTCATTTTCTCCTTGTTTAATAGTAAGTAAGTGGTTTGCTGGCCTCTTTGTGTGCTGTCCCCTGACAAAATGGCGTAAGAAGGAATTGCCCAACTGCTTGAAGCTATTGATGGACGATGTTGGTAACTTCGTGAACCATTCCCTTACAGCTCCTTTGAGAGTGATAGGGAATGAACGACATAGTATTTTGTCAGGAGGCTGTTGAAGGCCTAAGGTCGTCTTGAAAGTGTTGAGGTGGACTAGGGGGTCCTTCAGCCTGTCAAATGGTTCAACCTAAGGCAGGCGAAATTTTGACGGCACTGGGAGTCTAGTACTGACGTCGTGAAAGGTGTATCCATCATCCTGGCCATTTTATTCAGGCTTCGATCCGTTTTCCCTTTAATGGCATTCCTTAGCTCGTCCATCTCCTTTCTCATTTCCTGGAGAAGATCTGAGCTTGGTCCATCTGGAGTGGCTAGTCTTCGACGATCACTCATTCTATGACTATCTCCATCGTCCTCCTGATTGGACCTAGACCGATTCTCCTCTTGTTGAAACCGCAGCCTCATTTACTGGTTCTGTCTGGTGAGCTCTTCCACACTAGCTATAAGTGTTTGGATTTGCAGGGCTAATGCTACAGAATCTTGGTTGGACTCCATCTGAATTTGGGAATTGACTGGAACTACGCTTTCGAACCTAGGTGTGAAAATGTCATCCCCACAGACGGCACCAAACTAGTGATGTGAGAATCGTCAGTAGTAGTGTAGATGAAGTTGAATCCTCGTCATTATACCTGTAAATGTAGCGTAAGGCCTTCCTCAGGTGGTCATTGGTGTGGTGCCTGCCACAACACCTCCAATACCAAAGTTAGTGTACAGAAGCTTTTGGGAAAATAAGAAAGTTTAGAATATCATAATTACCTGTGCTTGTGTATTTTGGGTGTGTATATATAGTTTCGTAGTTTCTAGCCATTGGAGCCTTAATTGTGGCTTTAGTGCTCCTTCCGTAACGCCTCAGGATTTGTTAATGCAGGTTTTGAAGAGCTACCAATGGTTTGATAGTTAGTTGGTAACGGTTAGAGGCATTGAAGCTTCTCATTAATGGTTTGCTTTTCCTCGTCCATGCCATGGCTAGGTAGATAGAGGTATTTGATGAGGTCGTCTGGGTAAGAGAGTTCGTTGATCCCATCAACTGTTGTGGTCGGTTTTCGACGCCTCAGATTGTGCTACATGTCATGATCTCATTGGCCAACCTATTATGTTGATTCATTTACCAAGGAGATTGCCACATGCTAGCTTCTAGTTGGTCCACGTCAACTTGTTGACCCTATTTAGAGCCTATAAATAGGTACAATCTCTCTCTTGCCCTTTCATTTTTCTGATATTTTCCTCTGTCATCTCGTCCAAGAGTCTTAACTAGTCATCCTCGTCCTTAGGCTTTCGTCAGGTACTTCTTGCTTTTCTTCGTCCTTAGGTTTGCCTTAGAAAATTCTGTATTTTTCCTATCATTTCTTCGTCTAATGGTATTACTGTGAGAGAGATAGACGAGTATCAAGATGAGTCTAATGGTAGTAGCGGTAGCATCGAGAGTAGTAATAGTAGCTTTAGTTCCCAAGACAAGCATTATTCGTCTAGGGTTCCTAGAGTTCCTTTGGAGGTCTTCCAGGAAGAGATGAGGTAGAGGGCAACTTCTAGTTCTAGAGCTAGCTCGTCCAAGAGGGCTGAATCGTCTAAGACTCCTTCTCAAGACGAGGAGGAGAATGCCATCTATAGTTGATCAGGGGTCGTAGTTCTTTTGATAGGTTATGGAAGACAGAATTTTCCTTCGTCTTTGGAAATTGGGCTGAAGACCCAATTGATGTAAATAGAACTCCCTTCCCTCCTTTTACCAGTGCTATAGGTCATCTTTGTCCTGAGGGTATGTTTTCTTTGAAGTTTACTTTGTCTTTTCATTTGCTATTTCCTTCGTCTAACAATTCTTCTCGTCCATGCAGCTGTTACTCGTCCACACTTAGACGACTATAGAAAGAGCTCGCAGTTATCCTGATAGGTCCTTCCATAACTTGGCAATGCTGCGTCGTCTTGAGCCTACTGAGGAGAATCTCATTCATGAGAAGACTACTCGTCAAAGTAAGAGTCATCTTGCAACTTTTTTTTTTAGTCATCTAACTTCATGCTTTCTCCATTATAGGGCTAGCCACCATGAAGGAGAACAAGGGTAAGAACATTGCCAGTGGGATTGATGAGGAGGAGGAAGTCCAAGTCCTTTAGGACAAACCAGTTCCTTTGGTCATCCAGAGCCCTATTGTCCAACCTCATGCTGGAAAGAGAGAGATGTGGACCTTGGAAGCCTTCTTAGTTGTTGACATTTGAAGAAGGTCAGAACTGACAAGGCCCCTTCTAAGACCCCCTCGTCTAAGGACCCCAAATCCAAAGATGACCTGGTTGTGAACGTTGTCCTTTCTAAAGTTCCTCTTTCAGCTGTCCAAACTGAAGCTCTTCATCCTTTTGTTGGTAAACCTCCTCGTAAGACTCATCCTTCAACTCTTGTTGAGGCTCTTCCTACCTTGGTGTTGGATGAAGGCCATTTTCTTTGTTGATTTTTTTTTTTTTAAAGAGAAAATTTCTAACTCTTCCTCGTCCATCCCTATGTTAGGCAATGGCAAAGTTTTATGCTATGTCCTTGTAGGCCAGGGAATTGAGTGATGATGTTAAGGTTTTGGCCAAAAAGAACAAGGAGCTAGAGGACGAGCTTCATCAGAAAAAGGGAGAAAGGATTAGGCTTGGCAAGGGGCTTACTTGTCTTCAGGCAATGGAGAAGGAGCTAGGGAATCAAGTTGAGGAGCAAGGGGCTTACTCGTGTTTGCCACCTTGAAGGAAAATGCCAGGAGTTATCCTCATTCTTAGATAAAGCAAAGGACGAAGCAATCAAAGCCTTCAAAATGTTTGACGAGTTCACTAGGCGTCTGGACAAGCAATATGCTGCTGGCTACGAGGACTTTCACTTCGATGCTAAGGAAGCCTATCCTGAGATGGACTTTAATGTCTTCAAGGTTCCAACTGTTGCTGAGAGTTCTTTGCTTTAGACGAGCTCTGAGGATGTAAATATCATGGACGATGCCTCTATTGAGCCTTCAAAGGACGATTTAAAGTCTGGGGATGCCCCCAATGGTTTATCAAAATAATCTTCAATTTAACTTTGGTTTTATATATTTTTCATGGTGCCTCCCCCCCCCCCCCCCCCCTTTTTTGGGCTTATTTTAAGTTTCATCTAAGTACAATCTTCTCGTCCAAATGTATGGACGTATGATAACAGATACAACTGCCTTTATTGGCATGCACAATTTAAAGGTTTTTGGACGATGGTTTTTTTTTTTTTGAGAAACTTTGGATGATGGTTGTCTATCCTTTTTTATGTCTTATGAATGAATATTTACTTCCATTTTCATTCTTCATTTGGTGTTGAACATGTTATATGCTTTATGTATGAACGAATTTTCCCTTGCTTACATCGTCCATGTTATTTTTATGGTTTTAAGTGTGGTCCATCCACTTATAAGACATTTTATTCATCCATAGATTTGACTTATAGCTTGCATTATCCCTCGTCCATAGGCTGGACAGTCCTTTACTCATCTTTGGGCAAGACGTTGCCAGCATTTACTCGTCCAAAGATTGGACTATTTGGCTGGTCAAATTCATCCATGGATTTTGAATATTTTTGCATGCACGTTTTTCCTCGTCCATTGGTTAGATGAATATACCTTAGGTTTTACCTCGTCCATTGGTTAGATGAATATACCTTAGGTTTATTTTTATTTGCTTTATCCTTATTTTAAGGAAAGCTTATAAACGTTACATCCCTGCGTCCAAAGATTTTACTCATCTTAGGCTTTAGTCTTCTTGTGGATTAGTTTGAATGAAAACAACACGAAAATTAGGAATTCGCACAACATTATGTACACTAGGAATCCAAAATGTATATACATAACATAAACATCGTCCACAAGCATGGCACATGCTTAGAAGCTGGTGCTTTTAGGGAATTAAAAATACTTATATACAAATAGACTAAATCCATGACTTTGTCCATCACAAATTCATCCATATACAGCACAAAATTTGGAAAATAATGCAATTTTTATGGAATTAAAATATTAAAAACATGTAGTACTAGCAATAAACATAAATAAATATAAGGGAAGTAACACATAACTCCAACTTCGTCCATGATGATGCTCGTCCAGGCTGATCCTTCACTGATAGTATCTTCTTAGATGTTAACATTCTAGGGGTGCTCTAGCTTTCGTCCATCCTGGGCTTCCAAGTAGTATGATCCTTGTCTTTTGCAATTGATAACCCTGTAGGGTCCTTTCCAATTAGGCCCCAGTTTTCCATGAGCCGGGTTTCTGGTTGCCAAAGAGACCTTTTTTAGGACAAGGTCCCCAGTGTTGAAAAGCCTAGGTTTCACTATTGCATCATATTATCTAGCCATAAGATTTTTATATCTTGCTGTCCTCTACTCTGCATCCATCCTTACCTCGTCTATTAGATCGCGGTTAAGATGAAGTTGCTCTTCATTCTCCTCGTTTGCCCCCCTCTTCCTTGGTGGTCATCCAGAGAGCTGGATGTTTTGTACCACCTTCAGGTATGTCTTTCTTGACTTGGAAGATTGCCCTGCCGAAATTCCTCCTACAATAACTCTTATTTCTCCAAGTGGGGGCTGTGATGGCTCTTCTACCTTTCCTTTCAACTTCTCGTCTTTATGATCTCATCCAAGAAATTCCTCAACTTTCCCTGCCTGATAAGATTCTCTATTTGCTACTTTAAGTCATAGCACTTGTTTGTGTTATGCCCGTAGTCCCTATAGAAGTGGCAATACTTGTTTTTATTGCACTTATTAGGATCTCCCTTCATCTTCTTTGGCCACTTCAAGGATGGTTCATCCTTGATTTTTGCATAAGCACTTGATTAAGTGGAACATTCAAGGACGTGTAGTGCTGACTCCTTGAAGATGAACTTGCCTTCCTGTTGTTTTTCTTCTCTCCCATCCAAGCCTTCTTTGGACGAGGGCCTTGGTTAGGAAGGCGTGGGAGATCAGCTTCCATTCACTCTGCTCTCTTCTTCTTCTTGGCAATGATCGTATCCTCTGCATTCATGAAGCTTTGGGCTGAATGGAGGTGTTCAGCCATGGTTTATGGTTCCTAATCATAAAGATTATGGATGAATAAATATGAACTAACTCAATTGTGGAAGGCTGCCAATAGCAAGTTATCATCCATCTCCTTTACCGTCAAGGCTTTCTTGTTGAAGCAAGTGATGAAGGACTGCAAGCTCTCATTTTCTCCTTATTATATAGTCAACAGGTTGGACAAGGAACATTTATGCCTTTATCCTCCAATAAAGTTGTTAACAAACAACTTATTCAACTCCTCAAAAGAACCAACAGTATTTAGAGGTATTTTATTGAACCACACTCATGCTGGCCCCTTAAGGGTGGTTCGGAAGGCCTTACACTTTATCTCATCTGGAACTCCTTAAAGGTACATTGTGGTCTTGAAGGTTGCAATGTGATCACATGGATCACGCGTTCCATCATACGAATCCAAGGATGGCATCTTGAACTTGGAAAGTAGGGGATGATTATTGATGGAAGCTATGAAAGGGGAATCAGTTTGATGAACTAAATCATCTACGTGATTCGTCCTTATCATATTCTTCCTCATCTCTTCCATGGCTCTCCTCATTTGATCCATCTCCCTTTCCAAGTGTGGCACCCTACGTGAAGTGGTACCCCTTGAGTGGTTCTCATGCTCAATATTTTCTCATTCTCTAACTTCTTAACTCTGAGCTTGCCCTTCTGTGCACTGTTCATGAGGTTACCTCCTTTTGTTGATCTCCCAGGTCAGTTTTTGGTTCTAATGGGTTAGCTCTGCCATGGCGGCTACCATGGATTGTATTTGTTGAACGGAAGACGGTTGCATGATAGGTGTTGACTGGTGAGCGTTAGGGTGGCTGGAAGCATTCCCACTCTCCTGGCGGCTTGGACTAGTGGCCATTGACCTTGTCCAGATCGTATTGCCTTTTGTCTAAGAAGGATAAATTGCAAAATACAAATTTAACTTTTCCACAGATGACACCAACTAATGATGCACAGAAAATCAGTAGGCTGAATGCTTCGGGCTTCAATGGGCTAGTGGTTGCTTGGAAGGCCTGAAAAGAAAGAAACATAAGATCAAAGGTGACCAGGGTGAACCGGCCAAGAACCCTCCGATGCTTAAGTTAGTTTTCCCTCTAGAACTCAAGAATTCCAACTTTAGGAGTAGTAGAAACTTACCTTGAATTGATATGGCTGAGTCCTTTTATAGTGAGTTTTGGAAGTGGTTACTTGTTTGGTAATTTCCCCAACGTGGGTGGAAGTCAGAAGGTTCAAACTTAACTTCTATAACTGCAATAAGAAGTTAAGAACTTAATGGGAAGAATAAGGAATTCGCCCCCACTTTAGAATAGTAGAATGTGGTCCGAATTATAAACTTTGGGTAGAAATTCACTCTGAAAATCTATAAGTGTTGGGTGGTTGTCCAGGTCACTTCGTGAGCTGGACAACCCTTCTGGTCTTGGATGACCTTTCTAGTCCTAGACAACCCTTCTGGTCTTGGATGACCTCTGGTCTTAGACAATCCTTCTGGTCTTGGACGACCCTTCTGGTCTTGGACGACCCTTCTGGTCTTGGATGACCCTTTTGTTCTTAGACGACCTTTCTAGTCTTAGATGACCCTTAGGGTCTTGGACGACTCTATGGACGAACTGGAGATGGTCCGATTTTTAGTTCACCATCACCAAGTGAGTATTTAAGTCAGAGAATATTTACAATCAAAGCGTGTGAGATATATACATAAATAGTATGTGAGGGATATTTAGCAAAAAATAACATATACAATAGGTTGTGAGTAATTATTTACTGTGTAACTAACATGTGAATATTAAATATTATACAAGAATAAATTACAACGTAAAAATAAAATAAGACGGTTGGAAGAAAAGCACCTTGTTGTCACCCACCTTGTTTTCTCGTTTTTACCATGCAAAAAAAAGATGACAATGGAAATGTACTAGTGCCAAAGAAAAGAAAGGGACTATATAAGCTTGATTAGTGCCTATTGGTTCAATGGAATTGAACAATAGGCCCAAATCCCTAAATATGCAATCCTAAGGAACGTTTTAAATAACAATGCATGAGCAAGTTTGAAAAAGAAATTATTCTTTTAGAAAATTTTAGTTTTACTATATTTTATTTTAAAAGAAAAGTTTGGAAAGAACACAATTATTTAGAAAGATTTTGTTTTGAAAAGAGGAGGTTTTGGAAAAAGCTACTTTCATCATTTTTGGAAGAAAAGAGTTCTTTTGAACAAGCAAAGATTTGAAAAAAAAAAGGAAATAAATCTTCATTTTTTTTAAAGAATTTTTTATAAATGCCATAGAAACCGAAAATTTTGGGAAAAAAATTTATTTTCTTTGTTAAGAAAAGCATTAATTTTAAGAAGAACAAAGAAAAGGGAGCCTTTTTTTTTTTTTTTTTTTTTAAGATTCATGGATTTATTATTTTTTTAAGGAAAAAAGGGTATATCTTTTAAAAGTACCCATAATTATATTTGAGAAAATATTTGGAGGAAAAAGCTTTGATTTGGAAAATATCATATCTAATACTATATATAAAAGCAGAAGCCTTTCCTGCAATTAAGGTCGTGTTGCCATGTAGGAAAAAAGGCCACTTTAAAAATTGACACGTATACAACTTTAAGTTAAAAGACCCGCACGGTGTACCATTCTAGGAGAGTCTTATAAAAACCCAACCTGCTTATTAGAAAAAAAAAAAAAAAAAAAAAAAAAAAAAAAAAAAAAAAAAAAACCCAAAACAGACATACGTTGTAGAAAGAAAAGGAGAACTGAGAAAAAGAATGATAGAGAAAAGAACTTTGGTCTGTCATAGATGGTGGAGAGAAAAATCTGAGAAGAAAGTCAGTGTACTCCCTTCCTCTTCAAATATTGTTTTTGTAGTTTAAAAGATTGAAACTCCTTACCATTGCTTTTCCTATTTGAATTAGAATCTTAAATCTTCAATATTTCTATGTTTTTGAATTCAAAACCAGCAGTTCCCCTTACTTAATTTTCTAGGGTTCTTCTTTTACCCCTTTTAAAAAAAAATTAGATGGGTTGATTCTCTTTCTTTGGATGCTTTGGTTTCAAATTATCCCTCTATATTTTTTTTTGGTGGTAACATTAGGGATTTTGCCCTTGATTTACTATGGTTAAAAGTAAAAATTCACCTGAGATTATTTAAAATTTGAATGTATTAGGCGAACAACTTAATTTTTAATATGCAATTTGTTTGATAAAATTACTGATCGGTCTTTTGTTTTATTCTAGAATTCTTAATCCACGTTGCCAATTAAATTGTGAAAGGTTGTTTCGTACGCATCTCAAAACTCTAATTTTTTTTTTTTTTTTGGTCGAATGGAATTAGATTTGATTCGTTTTTGTTTTGGGTTTTTGGATTTTTAAGATTAAATAAGTGTAAGATTGAAATCATTGGGTATTTCTGTTTCTAACATTTATTTTCCTTCTTCAATCTTATTTTAGGCTTTTCCTACTAGAACAGCACGCACCAGATAGAGTCCGTAAGGCATACAGAGATAAGTGTATACCATGTAAAGTTATTGTTTTATTTTTTTTTTATTTTCGTTTTCAAATTTGGGGATTGAATATGATTTAGGTTTGAATTTCTTGGTTGGATTGGTTTAGATTTAGTTATAGTTAGTTTTGATTTTGAGTTAGGCTTCCATTAGCATGCCTCTGATAGGTAATTTGGTCGGTTGTTTATTTTTTACATTTTAAATTATTTTTGCATTAGTTCTGGCTTGAATTTGATTGGTTTGGTTTTGAGTGATCATTTTCGAAATTCATTGTATTTTTTTCAAAAAAAAAAAAAAAAAAAAAAAAAACTGTTGCCTACAATTCCATCTTCTCCTACTTTTCTGCTCCTTCCCTGTAACAAGAAAGGTTCCATTCTTAATTTTTGATCTTACATAGTTTATGCCTTATAATTCTTTCTATACCATTCACTGTTGTTTATATAATTATATTCCATTTTCCTAATTAATCTTCCCTTTCTATTCTGTCTTTTCTCCAATTGTAGAAAACTGATTTTCTATGCCAGATAAAGCCATTGGGTTTTCTGTGAAAGGAATTATTCAATCAAGGTTAAAGGATTGGCTACCTGTTACCCTAATCTCCCATTTATCTTTTCAATTTCTTGAGTTCTGTTTTGTCGATTATTGTATTGGTTAGATTTTGTTTTTTTTGTTTTTTTTTGTTGCTGATTTTTGTTATATTTGTACTTTTTTCGTTTGCCCTTGAAATTTGAATTGATTTATGTTTTGTAGATTATTGTATTTTGGTTAGATTGGTTTTTATTTGGCAGTTTTTTTGTTAGTTTTTTTTTTTCCCTGTATTTGAATTTTGAATTCATTTAATTCTAGCATTAAAAATGCTTCAAAATTATGCACATTTTAGGTCCAAGAATTAATTCAGTTGTCATTGTTTCTAGATTTCCTTTTTTTTGCCACCTTTGAAAAAAAATCTTTCCAAATCAGGGTCCGTACTCACTTTAAACTTGATGCTTTATAAAAGTTCACACTTTAGAAACTTTTGATTAGATAACTAAACGAATATGAATGCTGCTTAAAGAAAACACACACATTCTTTACATTAAACTTTAGGTAGATGGTATAGCTTTCCATACGAGAAATTCATAGATGAGTATAGATTTTACTTTTGATTAGATAACTAAATGAATATGAATGTTGCTTAAAGAAAACACACACATTGTTTACATTAAACTTTAGGTAGATGGTATAGCTTTCCATAAGAGAAATTCATAGATGAGTATGGATTAAAAAAAAAAAAATTGTTTAAGTTGTTAGTGTTATCCCTTGAATCCTCTGTATAATTGATACCTACCTTTGTAATTAATATTTAGGATATAAATGCCCTACAGCTCTTTGCTAACAAAGGCATTCTTTCTGTTTGGTGGAAAGTGAAGCCCTTTTGGCATTTGTAACATTGTGTTGTGGTTATATGTTTAACATTCAATTGTAGAAGTCTTAAAATAACATTTTGCAGCTGAAGATGCTATTACTTTACAATTTGATTAAGAATTTAGTAATGAAAACAATTTCCACCGGTTATTGACAGCATTACAAAACTTGAGAAGACTTTGCCCTTACTAATTTTAGCAAAAATCTTGCCTCTCAATCCTCAATTATATCAGAAACATCTATGTTATAAGTCAATTTCTGTTTCTACTTTGTTTCTTGAGGAAAATAAAAATAGGAATTTCTTTAATTAATTTGATTAATGTATATATCTTCATCAATATTCTTAATGTGACTCACTTATCAAAGACAAAAAAATTTAAGGCTTTTTAAAACAAAATAAATTCATGCTCGTAATCATTTGCTTCTGAACTTTAATTTTAGTGTAGGTGTGAGGAAGAATGAAGGGTATTATTCATTTGATGGAGAATTTCTATTTGGACTCATTAGAGAAATTTGTCATTTGTAAATTTCATAAATTAGTTTAGTCGCTATAATTTTTTTTTTCATCTGCGCTAATTTCCTCATTTTGTGTTATATGTTTTCATTCTTAAGTTTTCTAACTTTGCCTAATAGAACCACAAAATTATAAGATTTGGGGAGAAATAAAAAGAAGTAGCTTCTTCTTCTTTTGGAATTTTTAATTAAGTTTTTTACTCTTTGTTGAGTATTATGTAGGTATGAGAACTGCCTATGGGAATGTGTAGAATGTCATTGATGGGTGTGATGAGGCTTGAGTTGGAGGTATTTCAATCTGACACAGAAGCATACTAGAGCAAGATGACAAGTCAAGATGGTGCTGAACAACCCTGAGAAAACATGTAAGAACCTACAACTTATTAATATTTTATATAAAATCAATTTTTGACAGGTTTAAAAATTTGCACCTATTACAAAGAAGAAAATTTTTATCTGGTGTAAAATCAGTATTTTTCATGAACACTATTTTCTAGTTAGATACCTACTTGACTCTTTTTTGTTCTCGATTTAGTTTTGGTTGATTGGATGAGGTTTGATCCTTTAGTAATTTTAGATTTTGTTTGTTCATTTCTCCAGTGCATTTTAATCAATAGTTATTTCTGTGTGCAACAGAATCCTCTTCTGTAAGTAGATCAATTGTATTTATGACGTTATATAGCTATTTGTTATTTTTTTGGAACCTGTTTTGTGGTGGTTGCATGTTGGAGTTGGTTAACTGAATCTTATTTACTAATATAATGTCAGAGGTTCCTTTTCTCCACATGTTATTTGGTCTTTGCATTATGTGGGAGGCATGTCTTTATATAAAAGATGCTAGATTACTTATGAAACAAATGCTTTCTCAACGTCCTAATTTTTCACAGTTTGTCAATGTCACATGAAAATTTTAAGCACTGCAACATTGCTATTTTTTTTTCCTTGATGACAAAAAGTGAAGTTCAAATCAAGCGTGTAAAAAGGAGGAAAAATTAGAAGAACTAACTTGGGATTCAGCTTTTAGTGGTTTAAAGTGGGTGTGTAGTGTGATCCCAATAGCCAAGTACTCTTTGTAAGCCTTTTGTTATTTCGGCTATTGAATTATTAAAATTCTATTGTAGGTTTAAACAAATGGCTATCTACTTAAGTTGGTTTCAGAGTTTAAGAAAACAATGAAATTATATAAGGTGAGTTTTTCTCTATTTATTATTGTATTTCAAACATTGTTCCAATGAATTTATGTTGGTTTGTGGTTGGTAAACTTTGGGTAGTTGTGGATTTGTGTTTGGGTGTTGAGACATATGGTATGCAAGTTGAAAAGGTCCATTTATGGACTTAAGCAAGCATCTAGATCATGGAACATCAGATTTGATCAAGCAATCAAGTCATTTGGCTTTGAACAAAATCTTGATGAACCGTGTGTGTACAAAAGACATCAAGATAAAGTAGTAATGTTCCTTGTGCTTTATGTTGATGATATTCTACTCATTGGAAATGATGTAGGGGTAATTTCATCAGTAAAGGTTTGGTTGTCAAGCTAATTTGATATGAAGGACTTGGGTGAAGCTATCTTTATTCTAGGGATCAAGCTTTGGTGAGTTCGCAAGTATAAGATGTTAGGCTTATCACAAGCTGGGTATATAGATTCTAGAATGGTTTAGCATTCAAAACTCCATGAAAGGATTACTTCCTTTTAGACATGGAGTTCCTTTGTCTGATGACCAAAGGCCTAAGACTCAAGAGGAAGTAGATATGATGAGACAAGTTCCTTATGCTTCTGCAGTAGGAAGTCTCATGTATGCCATGCTTTATACTAGACCAGATATTTGTTATTCAGTTGGCATGGTCAGCCGATATCAATCATATCTAGGACCAAAACATTGGCAAGCTGTAAAACATATTCTCAAGTATCTACGAAGAACGAGAGATTATATGCTTGTTTACCAGTGAGAGGATTTGATTCCCATTGGCTATACAGATTCAGACTTTCAATCGGATCTAGATTTCAAAAAGTCCACGTCAGGATGTGTTTTTACCTTGGGAGGTGGAGCCATAACTTGGAGGAGTGTCAAGCAATCTTGTATTGCGGACTCCACCATGGAAGCAAAATATGTTACTGCTTATGAAGCAGCAAAAGAAGCTGTATGACTCAAGAAATTCCTTTCTAACCTTGGTGTAATGAGAATGGAACAAGTTCTCATCACATTGTTTTACAACAATAGTGGTGCAGTTGCACAATCAAAAGATCCAAGGAATCACAAGAAAGGAAAGCACATTGAGAGAAGATATCACATCATTAGAGACATCATTGCTCGTGGAGATGTGGTGGTAGCAAAGATTGAAAGTGCAAATAATCTAGCAGATCCCTTTACCAAAGCTTTGCCTCAAAGGACTTTCGAGTAGCATTTGGAGGGAATGGGAGTTAGATTAGTGCACAATAGTCTTTAGGGCAGTGGGAGACTGTTAGGATTAGTGCCCTTAAATCCTATTGTATGATGCTATGCATTATAATGTGTATGAAATTATGTATGACTTAATATTGTAATTAATAAGGTTGTTTTATTATTATTTGAATTAATGGTAACATGAATATTTGGACATTATCATATAGTCCATAAGATGCATAGTATGTGATTTATGTGAAAAGTCACAAAATATATAAATCATAAGTTCTTTGTAAACTCAGAATATTAGTTCGTAGTCGGTGATGAAATTGGGCGTTTCATATGCAAAGACTATAACATATCAACTAAGATGATTTGTCTTGATCATGGAAGTAGAGACTTCTAGTTGATATGTTGATACGTTGATACGTTTTAAGAGTTATGACATATTGAACTGGACCGCTATGAGATTTATTATTCTCCTAACGACTGTCAAATGAATAATAAATCTCACGACTTATATTTACATGAACTCTTAATCCTGAGAGAATAATGGACCTGATCATGAAGTGTAAGCAGCTTTGATATATCAGGAGTGAGATTTAAAGTATTGGTCAAAACCTCAGTATGTTGGGCAGCCACATTTAGTGTTAATGGAACATATATTCTCAATATGAAATTTATAGTCTCTTAATGGAGATATAAAATATTCCTTTGAGATAAGTTTAATGAGTTCAGTTATTCAGAGAGTTAGGCCTAACCACTTTAGTAAGAAATTACTAAAGTATATCTTTATGCAATTGGATTTCATAAATATATAATGAATAACTTAAAAGGATTAAATCGGGTAATCAAGGATTGAGATGTAGTAATTTACAAAGTGGCAGTCTATATTCATGACTTTGTATTACTATGAATATTTTATGAAGGGGTTGCATGTACAATAAAGTCTTGGAATATAATTTATTAATAAGGCCTAGAATGCAATTATATTTATATAGTGGTATTAAATATAATTAATGGTAACTTTGGACTTGTTAAGAGTTGACAGAAAGGCTCAAGGCCCATTGGAGCTAGCGTCTTATTTGTTCCCTTTTGGTCTCACTCTAAGCCACATATTGGAAAAGTCCAAAAGGCTAGCCCAATTAGATAATCAATTATAAGGAGAGAAACATACAGATTTTGTAGAACATGAATTGGTATGTATGTGAGTGTTGGACACTCTTCGATTCTCTCTAAAACATACACATATAACTGATTGAGAGACCACACTTCTTGGGCATCTAGTGGAATTGGAGTGAAGATTGAAAGTCTTCTCAAGAACTTCTGATCTTCGGTTTTGAATTTCACCCCATAAAGGTATACTATCTTGTTCTCATATTCTGAAACTTACATGGAACATGTTATCAATTGTGTATGAAGTAGATCCGTTTAATTTTTTCCACTGTGTACACTCATATTTCCATCAAGAATGATTAGTCCATTCCTGACACAAATGACCAAGAGCAAGCTTGTATTTGTAGGCCCATCCAAGTCTGCTAAAACACTTTTCAAGTAATAAACTATACTTCATTCATTCATTCATTTCTTTCTCTGTACCCTTGTATATGGAATCATTTCATGGTTATTAAATGTTAGAAATCTAACATGAGACAGTATGTATATTGTTAGATCTGAAAAGTAAAATCTTAATCATGAAATGAATGAAATGGAAAAGGTTTAAAATTGGGCCTGTTTCTCTTATTGGTTCCAACTTTTTCTTTCCATTGCTTCTCTTCTCTTCCTTTTTTTTTTTAAAGAAACATAATGATATCAAAATCTTATAACCTTATTGCTTCTAATGAAACCAATTTTACAATTATGTACAATCATATATACTCTTATCATTCCACATATTTCTACAATTATGCACAGGTTATCATTTTCACAACTCTTTGAAAAAATTCATATCCCAAAATAAAAAAAAAAGGAGGAAAATTATAAGTGAAACTCATGATTAGATATAAAAATTTCGTTAACAAGCTTTTACAATAGATTGATTATAGTTTTTGTTTTGTTTTTTCTTTGGAATGCTCTTCAACATATACACTTGGACATGTGTGACTTTAAATGAAGCTAAGCATTGTTGGCAATAGAAATTTAATAGTAGAACAAATGAAAACCCAAAGCAAAAGCTATTTATCTGTCTTAATTTGGGAGTGAGAACTTGGTTTTGTTGCATTACTCAATCAAGGTTTAAGGTTTGGCTACCTTTTTCCCTAATTTTTTTTTTTTCAATTTCTTTAGTTTTGTTTTGTTCTATTTCTTGAACTGATTATGTTTTGTCGATGACTGCATGCTAAATACTTGGCTACCCAATATCAGGACATAAGTTGGCCTAAAAATTTTGAGGAATATGTTTTTATGTTGTCACTGATTTCATTGCCATCTTTTTGACTTCTGTTTGTGCTAATGTTGGTAGCATGTACAGTTGTGCTCTTTTTTCTTTTATAAAAAAAAAATCTTATTATTTCATTACTGTCCTATAAAATTGTTGGAAATTTGGAATTGCTTTAATTTTTTTTACCATTTTTGCAGTAGCCTAATAGAAGGTTGGAATTCTCCACAAATTTTTTTTCACTACAATTTAGACTAGCTCAGTGATGACATTTTGTTGGTTTTTGAGAGATTTTAGTTTGTACTAGTGAGAGGGTTCTATAATTGCTAATTTCAATTTTAAGACAGTTTTGTATATTTAATTTATGGCCTCTAACATTTTATTTTTTTCAATGTTTGTAGCATATGATTCATAAAGTGTTTCATGTTCACATAATTTTTCGTATGTGCGTGCGTCCACCCTTTGGTGTTAGTTCTTGAGTTTTTATTGAAAATTTTATGACGCAACCCAATGAAGAGATAAAAAAAAGACAATGGGCTGATTTTCCATTGATGAGTAATGGAATCTTAGGGATGTGCTTTACCAATACAACATTTTGAATCAAAAGAAGGGGTCACATATTAGGTTTTACTTTCTCTGCTAACGGAGGTTTTATTTATTATATGTGTCCATTAAGGGTTGATTTTCTTAATAGGTTGTAGCTTTCTTTTAATATTTTGTTAAATACTGTTTGGCTGCATTACTCAATCAAGGTTTAAGGGTTGGCTACCTTTTACCCTAATCTCCCATTTATATTTTCCAGTTTATTGAGTTCTATTTTCTTCCATTGTTGTATTGGTTAGATTTTATTTTTGTTTAGCAGATTTTTGTTAGGTTTGCACTTTTTTTTGTTTGCCTTTATGTTTTGTTGATTATTGTAGAATGTAGATTTATTGATGATGTTCCTCAAACTGAAATTATGGTTTCCCTTGAATTATTTACTGCATTCTTTAAATAGAAACAAATAGATAGATAACAAAATTTTTGTTAAATACTGTTTTACTGCATTACTCAATCAAGGTTTAAGGCTTGGCTACATTTTTCCCTAATTTCCTTTTTCGATGATTGCATGCTAAGGGATTACTAAATCAAAGTCTATTTTTAGTTTATCTAAAGTCTTTAACTTCTTATTCCCAACTACTTAATGCTATAAAAGGTCCTCTCACTGATAAGACCATTTATTATACTTCAATAAGAGTTACTGAATTAATTTGAAAGGTCAAATTTTGTTTTCATTTTTACGTAAGTGCCTGCAGAGTGCAAAGTGACATGATTTGGAGGTAATAATAGATGAAGCTTTTTCTTTGTATCCATTAAGGGTTGATTTTCTTAATAGGTCGTAGCTTTCTTTTAAGATTTTTTGTGTTGGCCTGTAATGATTTTTCCTAAGGGAATCTTTGCCTATATATATATATATTGATTATCAATATATATTTTCTGCTTCAATTTTGGAGTTTGGTGGGCTTAGACTGTTTGGATTAGTGCCCTTAATTCCTATTGTATGATGCTATGTATGGCATTATGTACGACTTAATGTTGTAATTAATAAATTTGTTTTATTATTATATGAAATAATGGTAACATGAATATTTGGACATTATCATATAGTCCATGAGATGCATAGTATGTGATTTATGTGAAAAGTCACAGAAGATAAATCACAAGTTCTTTGTAACCTTAGAATTTTGGTTCGTAGTTGGAGATGAAATTGGGCATTTCATCTGCAAAGACTATAACATATCAACTAAGATGATTTGTCTTGATCATGGAAGTGGAGACTTCTAGTTGATATGTTGATATGTTTTAAGAGTTAAGACATATTGAACTGGACCGTTGTAAGATTTATTATTCTCCTAACGATTGTCAAATGAATAATAAATCTCACGACTTTTATTCACATGAACTTTTAATCTTGAGAGAATAGTGGACCTAATCATGAAGTGTAGGTTGCTTTGATATATTAGGAGTGAGATCTAAAGTAATGGTCAAAACCTCAATATGTTGGGCAGCCACATTTAGTGTTGATGGAACATATATTCTCAAGATAGAATTCATAATCTCTTGACGGAGATATAAAATATTCCATTGAGATAGGTTTAATGGGTTTGTTATTCAGAATGTTAGGCCTAACTACTTTAGTAAATAGTTACTAAAGTATATATTTATAAAATTGGATTTCATAAATATATGATGAATTACTTAAAGGATTAAACCGGGTACTAAAGGATTAAGATGTAGTAATTTACAAAGTGGCAGTTGTTAGGTTCTAAGGTCTTAGGATTTTATGTATTTAGAACTCTAATTTGTAATGTTGGCAAACCATGATCAAAACAATGTATTTAGTCTTGTTAAGGCATACTCAAAGTTGGTTCATTATTGTAAAGTTGGAATCGAGTAGCTGCAGAAGTACTTGGGACTTTCGGCCTGGCTCGATCGATCGAAGGGTAGGCTCGATCGATTGAAAATCGAACAGGTTGATTTTTCTGCAGAATTTCCAACTCAGCCCTACTTCATTAAACGTTTAGGGTTTTATGTTTTTACCCTAGGTATATAAACTAAACCCTAGCCACGTTTTTGAAGAGACTATTTTGTATTGTTGCTCATATTTGCGGTTTTGTGTGAATCACTTGTAAGATCTTAGAGGAGCTTTCCTTTACACAAAAGTTAGGGTTTTCAAGGTAGAGATGATTTCAACATCTTGAAGATCATTACAGTTGCAACCATTGGAACTTAAAAGAAAAACAAGCAGGGAGCTTGTAGCTGATTGAGGAATTCAAGAAAGAAGTAGTCCGTGGATTCGGAGCCTGCGCGTGGTCGTGTCAGGAAGTTTTACTGGTTGGTAGCATTAGGAAGTCGAGCGGGGAGCTTGTAGTCCTTTTGTAAGAACTTCAATTCTTTCATAGTGAATTCTGGTTTGCCTTGAGGATCGGTGGGTAAAATCCTCCCCAGGTTTTTCCGTGTGGTTTCCTGGGTGATCATATCTTGTATTATTTATTATTTCCGCTGCTTTATATGTTTTATATGCCTAATATGATTATTTGATTGTTTTAACCTAGAATTATTTAATTTGACTAAGTAACAACTTGGCTAATTAATCTAGGCTATGTAATCTGGTTGTTTTTAAGGGGTCTAAAACCGTTCAAGTGGTATCAGAGCAGGTTGCTCTTTTGTTTGAGATTTTTATCTCTGAGCTGATCCTTGACCCCTGTTGTCATGGATTCTTGGAAAATCTTTCTGCGTATTAGTCAACTTATCTACTTACTGTCTTTGCCATTTGTTGTTTTTGTTAAATCTTTCCTTTGGTATCTTGGCATAATCACATGTGATAATAATTATGTTTGTTATACTGCTTTAACCGCCTTAAAGGCACGTGATTCTTGTCTTTGGTATTTGGATAGTGGTTGTTCTAGGCACATGACAGGAAATAAAGATTTATTCAAAACACTTTTTGAAGGAAAGATTGGGACAGTCACCTTTGGAGATGGAAGTAAATCTGTGATCAGAGGCATTGGTACTGTGGATATTCCAGGATTGCCAGTGTTTGAAGATGTTTGGTATGTTGATGGTTTGAAGGCCAATTTACTCAGCATTAGTCAGATTTGCGACAATGGTTTAAATGTTCTTTTCACCAAGTATGAGTGTGAGATACTTGATGGAGGAGGTGACTGTATGTGTGTTGGTGTAAGGACAGCTGACAACTGTTATGGGATAACACCAAGTGTAAACAACAAGTGCTTTAGTGCAAAGATAGATCAAGTTGATTTGTGGCATCAACGATTAGGGCATGCCAGTCATAAGCAGCTAGAGAAGATTTCCAAGTGTGAGGCAGTTATCGGTTTACCTAAATTTGAGAAGATAGATAAGTGCATTTGTGGACCATGTCAGATAGGTAAACAAGTAAAATCCAAGCATCCGTCTGTGACTAGTGTTCAAACGTCAAGACCTTTAGAGTTACTACATATTGATATCATGGGTCCTGCCAGAGTTCAAAGTCTGGGTGGAAAGAAGTATATTCTAGTTGTTGTGGATGACTTTACTAGATATACTTGGGTTGTACTTTTGAAGGACAAACCTGAAGCTCTTGAGAAGATGATACATCTGTGCAAGAAATTGCAGGTTGAGAAAGATACTGTGATAGCCAGAATCAGAAGTGATCATGGAAGAGAATTTGAGAATACCAAGCTGGCTACTTTCTGCAATGATCAAGGACTCATCAAGAGTTCTCATCTCCCAAGACTCCTCAACAGAATGGGATTGTGGAAAGGAAAAACAGGGTTGTTTAGAAGATGGCACGAGTCATGCTACACAACAAAAATTTGCCAAAGTCCTTCTGGGGAGAAGCAGTCAACACTGCTTGTCATACACTCAACCGGGTGTACTTTAGACCTGACTCCAAGAAAACTCCCTATGAACTCTGGAGAGGGAAGAAACCTGTTCTCAAATATTTCAGGATATTTGGTAGTGACTGTTACATTCTACGTGATAGAGAGAACCTAGAAAAGTTTGATGCAAAGAGCGACAAAGGATACTTTCTAGGATACTCTTCCACCAGTAGAGCTTATAGAGTGTACAATCTGAGAACCAAAACAGTCATGGAATCTTCAAATGTTGTGATAAATGATGAAGTGTGTTCAGAAGCATCTTCAGAAAGCACTATTCCTGCTCAAGATAAGTCTTTAGAAGTTAATGATTCTCCTCTTACTGAGTATGTTGGGAAACATAGTGAGGAAGAGCTGTTGGTGTTGAATGATATAGTCTCAGTACCATCAAGTTCAGAACCATCCACTCCAGTTCGGGACACTCGACAGGTACAAAGTGAGCTCAGTCCTCCATTTGAACAGAAAGATACCACAACATCTCTTGTTAAACGACCGTCCTCTAGAGTGAGATTGAATCATCCTTCCACAAATATTTTGGGTAGTCTGAATGATAACATGAGATTGAGATCAAAAGCCTTGAATGTGATCACTCACTCATGTTATCTGTCCCAATTTGAACCGAAGAAGGTAGATGAAGCCCTTCAAGATGCTGATTGGGTAAATTCCATGCATGAAGAACTTCATCAATTCGTTCGGAATGATGTGTGGGAATTAGTTCCTACACTGAAGAATGTACATGTGATTGGAACTAAGTGGATCTTTAAAAACAAGTCAGATGAACATGGCACTGTGATCAGAAACAAATCAAGACTTGTTGCACAAGGGTACACACAGGGTGGAAGGAATTGATTTTGATGAGACTTTTGCACCAGTAGCAAGGTTAGAATCCATCCGGATACTGTTGGCCATAGCTAGTCATCTAAACTTCAAGCTATATCAAATGGATGTCAAGAGTGCTTTCTTGAATGGAATGATACAAGAAGAAGTTTATGTTGAACAACCTAAAGGTTTTATAGATCCTCACAGACCTGATGATGTCTACAAATTGAAGAGAGCCCTCTATGGGTTGAAACAAGCTCCTCGGGCTTGGTATGACAGACTGACTGCATATCTCACTGAGCATGGATTCAAAAGGGGATCTGCAGATACAACTCTCTTCATAAGAAAGGATAAGACTGGTTTTGTTGTAGCTCAAATTTATGTTGATGACATTGTTTTTGGTGCTACTAATGATTCTCTTGCTCATTCTTTTGCAGATGAAATGAAGGCGATGTTTGAAATGAGCATGGTTGGAGAACTAACTAACTTTTTGGGATTGCAGGTAAAGCAAACAGAGACAGGAATCTACATCAATCAAGCTAAACATGCAAGAAATTTAGTTAAAAGATTTGGACTGGACAAGGCTGCTCATGCTAGAACACCGATGGCTGCTAATGCAAAATTAACAATTGATCCATCAGGTGAGTTTGTTGATGTTACTTTGTATAGAAGCATGATAGGCTGTCTTTTGTATCTGACTGCTAGTCGTCTTGATATATCTTTTAGTGTTGGTGTTTGCTCTAGATTCCAGTCTAATCCTAAGGTTTCTCATTTAAATGCTGTTAAGAGAATTATAAAATATGTGAGTGGAACCTGTGACTATGGATTATTTTATAGTAAGGAGTCAAATTTGTCTCTTGTTGGTTTTTCTGATTCTGATTAGGTTGGGAATGCTGATGACAGAAAAAGCACCACTGGAGGGAGTTTTTATGTAGGAGCCAATCTTGTGGCTTGGATGCGTAAGAAACAAAATTCTGTTTCTCTATCCACTGTTGAGGCAAAATATATTGCTGCTGGGAGTTGTTGTTCTCAGATCCTTTGGATGAAAAAACTTTTGGGTGATTATGGGATTCCTCAAGATACCATGGTTGTCTAGCACTATAGATATATCTAAGAATCCGGTTCAGCATTCTAAGACCAAACACATTGAGCTTAGATATCATTTCATTAGGGACTTGGTTGAAAAGAAAATTGTTGTTCTTGAATATATCCCTACTGATCGTCAAAACGCTGACATCTTTACCAAACCGCTTGATGGAAGTAAGTTTGAGACACTTCGTCAAGTGATTGGTGTGCTTCGATGTCCCTAGTTGTTTTTGGCCTTCTTGGTCCTTGTGCTTCATTGCTCTATCCTATGTGACCATTGTTCTTTGGTTTTTGTGTCTTTTTGTTCTAGGACTTGCATTGCATTACATTCATGCATTTCATTCTAGGATTTATTTGTTTTCTCTTTTAATAAAAAAAAAAAAAAAAAGGAGAAAAGGGAGAAAGCAAAAACTATGTTTGACACTATTTTTCTTGATTTTTGAAAACAAGGTTGGTCAATCTATTTTCACATGTCATGTCTTGTGTACCTTGTTTAACTTTGATGAGCTTATTCATTGCACTTGACTAGTTGAAACTTTGTAGTGCATGTTGTGTGGGAAAGATGTGTGTGGTTTTTAATCACTTTGTCTTAATCATGAAGTCATATGTTATTTGACTGTCGGACTTGATCCTTTTGAGAAAGGCATAAATAACCATCTCACCACTGTTCACTAGCCAATCATGAACACCTTAGTGCATATCATAAGATTTTGTGCTCGAGAAAGTGTAGCACATGCACAAAAAGAACATAAGGTGTAGCCTCAATTAAATTAAAACTGGTGTGTACTATTAGGCTTGATGCCAATTCACTTAATTCAAACCAGTGTATACTATTAGGCTGAATGCCAATTCATATATAAATAAGAGGCAAAAATGCAAGAAACTTACATGATTGCAAGCTTTTGTTCTAGGAGATGTGGGAGTTATAGGATGTAACTCTTTAGGTGATAGTCTCTTTTAAATTCTATGTGATGAATTGTGCAGACTTTGTGTTTGATTACTATTCACATATTACCTCACATGTATCTCAAGTTTTTGCTAGTTTCACACACTACACAAGTTACTCTTTGTTAAACACTGTACATGCTAGTGTGTGTGTTTTTGGTCTGACCAACCAAGTTTGAAAATATCTTGAGAATTTGTGCACAACATATTTGTTGCTTGAGAAAATTCAATGGGAGAATGATTGAGACTTGTTTTTTGAGAAAATTAGGGTTTAAAATTTTGGGTTTTTGAAAAAGTATTCCACCTCATACTCATGCATTTTGATTTTGTTGTTCAAATGCTGTGAGGAGTTGTTTTCAAAAATAGGTTTGTGTTTTTCAAAACTGTGTTTTTTTCTCTCAAAAATTTTTGTGAGCCTCTGCCTGGTTCGATTGATCCAACCTGAATTTCGATCGATCGAAAAAGTGCTCTCAATTGTTTCAAAATGCCTGTCTCATTCGATCGATCGAATGTAATTTTCGATCGATCGAAGATCGTGGAAAAGTTTTTTTAAAAGTTCAGATCTGACTTTTTCAAAGAACTATTCAAACTTTTTCGAAACCTTTTCTTTCTCTCTCCGACAAGGCAAGCATCACTGTCAATTTTTTGTTGTTTTCCTTCGAATTTTTTGCAAAATCTCTCTTTCCTCAAGCCGGTAAGACTCTTTTACCCTTCTTTTTGCTTTTATTTTCATGATTTCATGTATTAAATCATGCATTTGAGGGAGATTTTCGGACATTGCATTTTGGGATTTTCTGATTGATTCAAGCTCTATTTTGTGCAATTGATCATTGGGTTTTTGTGGGGACACATCATATACATGATTCTTACATGTTAATTTGATCAATTTTGAGTTTGATGAAAAATTGAAAATTCTAGGGTTTCTATTTGATCTGAATTGGGGCTTTTGTGAAATTGAGTTGAATTTGATGAAATTGGCTTGTTGAATTGATGAAATTAGTTATTCTAATCTGTTTTCAACATTGTGTAATGATTGTTTCATCAATTTGTTGCAAAATTTTTCAAGTGGTTTTCAAATTTTTTAGGTTTTTTGTTGAGAAACTCTATGTTTAAGCCAATTTTGTGTAATTGAACTTAATTTGAACTTGTTTACTGCATTAGTTCATGCATCATAATATTGCATTTATTCATGCATCATATAGATTTTTATTCTATTGTTTATTATGCTAACTTGCAGTCTGCCCTTGGTTTTGTTTTTGTTCTTTTTGGGTTTTCCTTGTGTCTCTGTCCTTTTCTTAGCATCAGGCCTAGGAAGACTAGAGCACGTAGGACTATTCCCTCTCCTTCTCCACCCCCACCTACCTTTGATAGTGAGAGGTTCCCTAGTGAGAAAAACCAAGAGGTTTATGAGACTCTAAACCTTAAGAGAAAAGTTTGGGCTGAGCGATCTGTCACCTTTGATGAGATTGATCCAACCATTAGGGCAAACTTTGAGCATAGGGGCTGGTTACCACTGCTGGATGTTTCTGATCCTCCACCTCCATTCACCCTGATTAGAGAGTTCTTCTCGAACATCTCTATCCGCGTCTATGATTCCAACACTCTTGTTAAGAGTTGGATACGAGGCGTAGAGTATGTCATTACTCCTATAGTAGTGTCAGATGCTCTTGGGGTACCTTTGGTACAGCATCCTGTCTATCCCTATGATGAGTCACCAGAGTTGAGTGATGTCATGTCTTACATCACTGGGTCTTCTATCCAGTGGGGTTCTGATCCTAGGATCACCACCACTGAGCTTCCTGAGACTGTCTATCTCTTCTTTAGGATAGCTTAACACTCTCTCTGGCCCATTTCTCATCTGCACACCATTCCTCTCGAGAGATGTGTATTCTTATACGCTCTTGTCACTGATGCTCCTATCAGTTTTCCTCATCTTTTTCTTTGTTCTTTGAACGAAGTTTATAGGAGTTCATCTACTGCTCATGCTCTTGTTCATCCTATCTTTATTCATAGGATTTTACTTTATCTTGGTTTAGAGGATTTCCCTTCTTCTGAGCCCGTTCATGTGATTGCTCCCATAGGTGCCTCATTCCTTAGACAGAGGGCTGCTCATCTTCGAGCTGGCTCTAAACATGCTAGGTCTGAGCCTTCTAGTTCTGCACCCCCTTCTTCTTCTACAGGTCCTGCTCGTGAGGCTGTTCCTGATTCTGTAGGTGCTGCTGCTGCTGTTCCTCCACCTCCTGCGGCTGACTTCGATGTTCGTCGTACTTTGGAGACTGTCATGACCGTTCAGGCGGCTCATAGTCAACTTTTGGTGGACTTGTTCGATGAGATTCGTGCTTTGAGAGCGGATTTGGTGCATCTTCGTTCATCCTCACCACCTCCTTTTGCTGATGGCCTATGATGTCCTTTGGCATTCTGGCACAAAAAGGGGGAGTAGAGTTTTGGATACTTGTAGAGGGGTTTTTGTAGCTAGGGGGAGTTTTGGTTATTTTTGAGGAGCTAGTGGAGTTTTTGAGATTAGATTGTATCTAGGTGCTTCACTATGTATACTTTCTTTTTGGGCTATACTTGTTGGGAAATACATTTTTTTTATACATGATTCTTGATTCTATATGTTCACTGTTTATTGATTTATATTTATGATTATTCATTGATATATGTCTTTATTATGTGTTGTGTGAACTTTCAAGAATTGTTTATTTTTGGTGTATCTAACATAGGGGGAGAGTTAGATTACATATCTGTTGATTTACTGTTTTTCTGTTACACATGCGTTTATGCATTTGTTGAGTGTTTCAGGAATATACAGGTGCATTCGACTTGGCTGCTGTCTACACTTGCAACTGATGGATAGTAGTTAGGATTGAATTTGATTTTTGAGCATTACTTTTTGTAAAGGGCTTTTTATTGTAAACTTTGAGCATTTAGTTTGTGTTTTGTCACGGATTGCCAAAGGGGGAGTTTGTTAGGTTCTAAGGTCTTAGGATTTTATGTATTTAGAACTCTAATTTGTAATGTTGGCAAACCATGATCAAAACAATGTATTTAGTCTTGTTAAGGCATGCTCAAAGTTGGTTCATTATTGTAAAGTTGGAATCGAGTGGCTGCAGAAGTACTTGGGACTTTCGGCCTGGCTCGATCGATCAAAGGATAAGCTCGATCGATTGAAAATCGAACAGGTTGATTTTTCTGCAGAATTTCCAACTCAGCCCTACTTCATTAAACGTTTAGGGTTTTATGTTTTTACCCTAAGTATATAAACTAAACCCTAGCCACGTTTTTGAAGAGACTCCATATTGTATTGTTGCTCATATTTGCGGTTTTGTGTGAATCTCTTGTGAGATCTTAGAGGAGCTTTCCTTTACACAAAAGTTAGGGTTTTCAAGGTAGAGATGATTTCAACATCTTGAAGATCATTACAGTTGCAACCATTGGAACTTAAAAGAAAAACAAGCGGGGAGCTTGTAGCTGATTGAGGAATTCAAGAAAGAAGTAGTCCGTGGATTCGGAGCCTACGCGTGGTCATGTCAGGAAGTTTTACTGGTTGGTAGCATTAGGAAGTCGAGCGGGGAGCTTGTAGTCCTTTTGTAAGAACTTCAATTCTTTCATAGTGAATTTTGGTTTGCCTTGAGGATCAGTGGGTAAAATCCTCCCCAGCTTTTTCCGTGTGGTTTCCTAGGTGATCATATCTTGTGTTATTTATTATTTCCGCTGCTTTATATGTTTTATATGCATGAGATGATTATTGGATTGTTTTAACCTAGAATTGTTTAATTTGACTAAGTAACAACTTGGCTAATTAATCTAGGCTACGCAATTTGGTTGTTTTTAAGGGGTCTAAAACTGTTCAGCAGTCTATATTCATGACTTTGTATTACTATAAATATTTTATGAAGGGGTTGCATGTACTATAAAATCTTGGGATATAATTTATTAATAAGGGCTAGAGTGCAATTATATTTATATAGTGATATTAAATATAATTAATGGTAACTTTGGACTTGTCAAGAGTTGATAGAAAAGCCCAAGGTTCATTGGAGCTAGTGTCTTATTTGTTCCCTTTTGGTCCCACTCCAAGCCATATACTAAAGCCCAATTGGAAAGGTCCAAAAGGTTAGCCCAATTAGATAATCAGTTATATGGAGAGAAACATACAGAATTTGTAAGAACATGAATTGGTATGTATGTGAGTGTTGGACACTCTTTGATTCTCTCTAGAATATACACATATAACTGATTGAGAGACCACACTTCTTGGGTATCAAGTAGAATTGGAGTGAAGATTGAAAGTCTTCTCTAGAACTTCTGATCTTCGGTTTTGAATTTCACCACTTCAAGGTACACTCTCTTGTTCTTATATTTTGAAACTTACATAGCATATGTTATCAATTGTGAATGAAGTAGATCCATTATTTTTCCGCTGTGTACATACATAATTCCATCATAGACATCACCAACTATAGATTTAGATGCTCTAAAAAACACTTTTTTGGTGACGTGGTACATAATATTTAACAATGCTTTTACTTGGTTCTCTTTTAGAATAGCGTTTATTTCCTGTTGGCTTTTCTTTCATATATGGCTGTTAGAGACAATTTTGTGATGCCATCTCTAATCACCTATCTCTAATCACCTATGTTTTGCATTCTATGTTTTGTTAATAGCCATGTTTGTAAGATGGATGGTTTAAAAATTTGAATATTTGGGGAGTAAAATTATTTTGTAATTTTTTGTAAGTAAAATTATTGATTTTTTTATGTTAATTACTGAGTTTTTGGTTCTCTTTAGAATAGTGTTTTGTTATTTCCTGTTGGCTCTTCTTTCATATAAGGCTATTAAAGACAATTTTGTGTTGCTATCTCTAATCGCCTATCTCTAATCACACATGTTTTGTATTCTATGTTTTGTTAATAGCCATATTTGTAAGATGGATGGTTTAAAATCTAAATTTTTGGGGAGTACAGTTATTTTGTAATTTTTTGTAAGTAAAATTATTGGATTTTTATGTTAATTACTGAGATTTTACAAATTTAACTACATTTTCTCTGATCACCTTTGTTGTTTTTCTTCTTGATATTTAATTTTACTATTATTTCTCTATTGATATATGTCTCTGATTTACTAGAATGCTTGTTTTGTTTTTTTTGTTTTTGTTTTTTGGAGCATTTATGCTTTCCTTTTGCGTTAAGAATAATTTCTCATATATTTCAAAATTGTTCTATTAGACTTTGTTTCTTTTAATTTTTGTACTGCTCAGGCTATTAGGCTCAGTTTATTGGAAGGTTTTGTTTTAATGTTGTTGTTGTTGTTAGCTTTGTTTATTCATTTGTTTTTATTGTGTATGTCTTAGAGTTTTGGATTAAGTACTTATAGATGCTTTAATTTTATTTATTTATTTTATGAATAGAAGATTACATAATAATGGGTGAAAAGCTTCATGAATTCCATAACTTGGTGTGTGTATAATCTAATCTATCTCTTTGTGTAATTTTGAAGAAAAGCCTAAAAACTTTGAGGAAATTTAGTGTAATTAATCTTGATTCTTGCTGTCTTATTGAGTGCTTATGTTTAGGTGCTTTTTCAATAAAGGTATTTCAGTTAGTATTGATTTCTGCTTAGTGTAGTTTTGATTTGGTTTGGTTTTGGATATATGGTTTATGGCAAATTTTCAATCAGCATAAGAGTTTTTGCCTTTGCATATGCATCATGCTTCTTGAATGACCATTTCAACCTAAGAGTTTACAAACTTTTCACTCAACTTTCATCAAGAACAATTTTAGGTTTACTTATCTCTCTTCATTTATTATCTATTTTTCCCCCTTGGGTTTGTAGGTGGAAAGGCATTTCCTTAATGCAATCCAAGTCTTAGAAGATAAGGTATGACCAATGTATAGTTTTTACTTTATTGGAATTTCTTTGATTTTGTGCTTTCATAGATTGTGGTGAAAAAGTTCAAATTTGTTGAATCGGAGGGTTTTGAATCTTTTGATACAATGATTTGATTTGATCTTTAATTTTGCATATTTATGTAAAAATAATTGAATTGTCTATTCTAATTGTCAAGTTACGGAGAGGAATTACCATATTCATCTTGCTTAATTTGTTTCTTAATATTTTGAGTTACATTGTTTACTAAAATGGGTTTGTTAGTGGGGACTGAAAATGTTTCCAATCCTTAGACAGTTAAAAGTAGAAAACATAGACATGTTTGATGCTTGCAGCCCATTTTTATTAATCTAAGTGACATCTTTGAGAAGAGGATCCCATGAAAATTGCATTATCAAAATTTAAACCATAACTGAAATATAAAAGTTGCATTTTATAGTTTAAAGATATAACATTAAACCTAAAGCATAAGAGCTGGACATAAAGAAATTACATCTCCATAGACTTATGGGGGATAAACTTGGTAATAGATGTGTTATCTCATATAAATATGTATTCATTTATTTACGTTTTGTATATAGGTGAATATTATGATGAGGAGGTTGCTGGTAGAGCGCATGATCTTGCTACCTTAAATAGACAATCTATATCAGTAGTTAAATGAATAACATATTCAGTTTTATACAAGGTTGAGATTTCTCAATTATATACTAAAAATTGTGATATTCAGTTTGATTTTTATACATGGTTGATATTTCTCATAGTTAAACTGGCCTTCATTTGGGTTCTATTCAATATTTTGTTGCTTTAATACAATTGGTAGGCTTCACCCATAGTTTCTTGCATTTTCATATTTTTACATTTTAAGCATTGTTTGCATTTTCCTTTGGCGTAGTAGGTATTGTCATAAAAAAAAAAAGTGAAATTGGTAATTTGGTATGAATTAGTGGCACTACATTTTTGGAATCACTCTTTATAGTGAAAATGTGATTTTTTTTTTTTTTTTGGCTAAGTGAATTTTGTGAGACTATTTACTACTGTAGTTGATGTAATTCATAGGTTATTACTATATGATTTGAATTTCTTGATATTTTAATTATTAATTATTGTTAGTTGAAGACATTGGTACATGCTTCTAGCAAAAACAAAGACAACTATTATCTCTCTTGGACCACCCTGAATTTATTTTGTTTATCTTTTTGGAACTTTGGAATAAGCTTTAAATAATTAACTCTCAGAGTCAAAAGAAAGAAAAAAAAATCACTTTCTTTCATTTTCTTGAGTGCATGTGTGATGAAGGCAAACATATTTTTTTGGGCGTATTTCAAATTTTGTTGAATGAGCAAGAAATTTCAAGATTACATTTCATTGTCTCTATGTAAAACTCCTTGAATTTAGGTTTCTTTCTTGCAATTTTTAATTTTTTTTTGTATTATCTAATTATGAAAGTTTTAAATTTTCACCTATGGTTTGTCTTTTGTAATTGAATGTTCAAAATGTGTAAAAAACACAATGAACATTTTGACCCCAAATTACAAATTATCAATTCAAGTTTATAATCAAACAATAAATGTGCGGAACATGAACATAAGCTAAAACAGAATTGATAAACAATCTAAACCATAAATAATCACAACCGCAGCAGTAATTAAATGGCAACGATAAAGGGAAGAGAGATGCAAACACAAGGACAACACTCGATGTGTTATCGAAGAGGAAACCAAAGCCCTCGGCGTAAAACCTCTCCGCCGCCCTCCAAGCGGTCAATAATCCACTAGAAAATGTAGTTGGGATACATGAACAACAATAGATCTTCCAAGCCTAATCTACCCAGTGTACCTAAGCACTCCAAACTTCTTGCTCCAACGAGGTTACGTCGAAGCTATGTCTTTTCTAGCTTACCGGATTTCGCTATAGCCCATAGCATCAACCAATATGAATTGGTCCTTTCCTAACTGCTTCCCAAAGCACCAAACAGTCTTCTCACAGGTGTGGGTATGGTTAGAAAAAGATTTGGCTAAGAACCTCTCAAGGATGTAATAATGGAGAGGGTGAGAGTAGAGGAATTTGAAGAGTCTCTTAGGTGAAGATTGTGGATGAATCAATCTTGTTTTTCTCTAAGGTTCTCTCTCAAAATTCTCTCTGAAAGCTCTCTACATTTCATGGGTATAAGGGTCTATATATAGTGGTGTCTTTGGAATATGAAGAGTCAGTTTTTCCAAAACAAAGCTGGATGGCGGCTTGGCCTCGCGACTTGACTGAGTCGCGAGTTCAAGCCGTGAGGTAATTGCATTGTTAGTCTGGACTTTTCATCCTGTAGTGCAACAGCTGGCATGACACTTCAGCTTCCCACATGCTTGGCACGTGACCATCTTCTGGCAGCTTGCTAGTGATGGAATTAAAGATAAGTGCAGCGGAAAATAAGTTTTGAACGGATTTACTTCATTCGATATTGATAACACGTACTAAGTAAATTTCAGAATTTTGAGAACAAGAGATCGTACCTTGAAGCGGTGAATTTCAAAATTAAGATTGAAGCACTCGGGAATACTTTTAATCTTCACTCCAATTCCACTAGTCGCCCAAGATGTGTGGTCTCTCAAATTGGTAACAAAGGGATGACTAGTGAGTACCAAAAACTCACTTCCACACTACTACAATGATGTTTTTCTTACCAATATTTTTCTGTACGTTTTTCCCTTTGTATCTAACCAATATATCTAATTGGACTGGCCTTTTGGGCCTTACCAATTGGGCTTAAGTGTGTGGCTTGGAGTGGGACCAAAAGGGACCAATAAGACACTAGCTCCAATGGGCCTTGGGCTTTTCTGTCAACTCTTGACAAGTCCAAAGTTACCATTAACTATATTTAATACCACTATATAAATATAGTTGCACTCTAGGTCTTATCTATATATATTATATCCCAAGACTTTATTATACATGCAACCCCTTCATAAAATATTCGTAGTAATACAAAGTTAATAATGTAGACTGCCACTTTGTAAATTACTACATCTTGATCCTTGAGTCCCCGGTTTAATCCTTTAATGTTATTCATTATATATTTATGAAATCCAATTCCATAAATATATACTTTAGTAACTACTTACTAAAGTGGTTAGGCCTAACTCCCTGAATAACAAACCCATTAAACTTATCTCAAGGGAATATTTTATATCTCCGTTAAGAGATTATGAATTCTATCTTGAGAATACATGTTCCATCAACACTTAATGTGGCTGCTCAACATACTGAGGTTTTGACCATTACTATAGATCTCACTCCTGATATATCAAAGCAACCTACACCTTATGATCAGGTCCATTATTCTCTCAGGATTAAGAGTTCATGCAAATGTAAGTCGTGAGATTTATTATTCTTTTGACAGTCCTTAGGCAAATAATAAATCTCACAGCGGTCCAGTTCAATATGTCTTAACTCTTAAAACATATTAACACATCAACTAGAAGTCTTCACTTCCATGATCAAGACAAATCATCATAGTTGATATGTTATAGTCTTCGCAGATGAAATGCCCAATTTCATCACCGACTACGAACTATAATTCTGAGTTTACAAAGAACTTGTGATTTATATCTTCTGTGACTCTTCACATAAATCACATACTATGCATCTCATGGACTATATGATAATGTCCGAATATTCATGTTACCATTATTTCAGATAATAATAAAACAAATTTATTAAACATAATATTAAGTCATACATAATGTCTAACACAATGTCACTTAATATCATACATAGCATCATTCAATAGGATTTAAGGGCACTAATCCTAACAGCTAGTCGCGAGCCACCTGCAAGTTCCAGTCGCGAGTCCCTGCTTCTTTGCACAATGTTGAACATTTCTTCACACTCTCTCACACATTACCCTTACATGATTCCCACCTAAATACAGGGTTTCTAAATGCTGAATTACAAGCAAATTTGGCATGGAATAAAGCCAACAAAATGGTTGATTAAATTCAACCTTACAGTAATAAATAAAAGTATCCCACACATTGTGCGGGTTATAAGCTAGTTTTTATAAAAGTTGAGGATTGGAAAAAACTCTTTTATTATTAAAAAAATTTCATGGGCTTCTCTTTTGGAAAGATTTGAACCAAAAAAATTCCAATGACTTTTGTGTTGAAGAAAAAGACTTGTGTTGAAAATATTTTTCTAGGGAAAAGTTATTTTGAGAGCAAAAGATTTTAAAAAGAGAAAAAGCTCCTGGGTTTTATTTTCAAAAAAATAAAAAAAAGTTTAAGTTCAAAAGTCCCATGATTTTGAGAAAAAGTTATATTCATTTTAAAACTTTGCACATTCAAAAGATTTTCTTCATCATATTTTTGAATAGAAGTTTCCAACATGGTAAAAGAAAACATTTTCTTTCGAAGAAAGAAGAAAATACTTTCTTTTTTCAAAAAGGAGCCTCATTTTTGGATAAAAAAAAGGAAATTAATACATAATTTTTGGAAAGATCATTTTTTTAAAAGAAACTCAGCTTCTTCTTCTCCATGAACCACTCTACCAAACAAAACCCTCTTCTTTCTTCAACTCCTTCATCTTCTTCTTCTTCTTTGAAGCACTCAACTCTAGTCTTTGCTTCTCGGGCCTTACGTGCACTTTAAAATAGTGGACCTATAATTGAGTTCGTTAAATGCCACTATAGGTTCTAAAAACGCCACTATAGGTCCATTTGGGCTATAGCGGTGTTTTCTATAGTGGCGGTTACAAACGGCACTATTGTACTATAAGCATAGACCTATAATGGTGTTTTACAAAAATACCAATATAGGTCCATATCCTATAGTGGCGTTCATAAAACGTTGCTATAGGTTGAATATTTTTTTTATTAATTAAGTTATGGCAGCATTTTAAAACGTCACTATAGGTCCATACCCTATAGTGGCATTTTTAAAACGCTGCTATAGGCCTTTTTTTTTTAAAACGCTGCAATAGCAGTGTTTCGAAACTCCACTATAACCAAAAACCACCGACAAAATTTTCTTTTTTGATTACCAAAAATTAATTTTTGTTAATCAAAGTTTTTATATTTTTTAAAATTGAAATTTTAATTTTTAAAATTTGAAAGCATGAATATTAGTGCTTTCAAATTTTAAAAATTAAAGTTTCAATTTTAATTAAATTAAGAAATTCAAAATAGAATTAAAAATATATATATAAAAAAACAAATTACAAACACAAACCCAAAAAATTAAAAATCAAACTCAAACCCAAAAAATTCAAAATCAAACACAACATACTCACAATACAAACACAACATGCTCCAAAATACAAGAACACAAACCCACAAATCTCCTCTCATTCAACAAAACCAACCCAAATCCAACACCAAATCCATTCAAGGAACACAAAAGAACAAGCTCAGAAACATAAAAGCACAAGCTCAAGAACATAAACCCAGATTTAAACATAAACACAATATCAGCAACACAATTGCACAAATTCAAGCACATATCCAAAAATTCAAAATCACTTATAGTAATATTTAATGGGCTTCCCCTGTTTGGGAGTTTCATTTTCTTTAGTTCAAAAATGACCCTACACCCCTATATTTAAGTGGAGACAAAACTAAAGGACACTCTGGTAAATATACAACTCTAACTCCCACTAAAATATTGGCTAAAAAATAGGGCACTCTCTTGTTGATTTCAAATTGCTTTATCCACTTCTATACTTTTATTCAAGGTGCTTTTCCTGTTTGGGATCTTCATTTTTCTGTTCAAAAATGCCCTTACACCCTTATACTTAAGTAGAGACAAAACAAAAGGACAATCCGGTAAAAATACAACTTTAGCTCCTACTAAAATATTGCCTAAAAAATAGGGTCACTCTCCTATTGATTTTCAAATTGCTTTATTATATATATATATATATATATATAAACACAAAATATTTTCTTCTACAAAAAAAGTCTCATCACACACGCAAAGCGCGTTTGGTGAGACTAGTATTATTTTGTTTAAGCCAAAAATAGCCAACATATAAGACGTTGTTCAAAATACTAAAATAAGGTAATTCTCTCTCTTCCACAAGCGGTGGCGCAGAAGGAACTTGTAATCTCACACTTGACCCATATTGCGAGAGTAGCATTGTGAATCGAAATTCCCAACTACTGAAATAGAAATGCTACACCAAAGCGTCACCATCAACGCCACAACCATAAATACAAACACTCTCTTCACCTTTAATCCCTGTTTGCCTCCATGAATAACACCACCACCGGCCACACTCAGCTTCTTCTTCTCCATGAACCACTATACCAAACAAAACCCTCTTCTCTTCTCCAATCTTCACTTCTCGGGCCTCACGTGTACTACAAAAAAATGGACCTATAGTGGCATCCGTCAAACACCACTATAGGTCCATTTGGGCTATAGCGGTATTTTCTATAGTGGCAGTTACTAACTTCACTATTGTACTATGACTATAGACCTATAGTGGTGTTTTATAGCTTAATTATTAAAAAAAAATTTTGGCCTATAGTAGCGTTTTATAAACACCAATATAGGGTATAGACCTATAGTGACGTTTTTTGTAGCAGCGTTTTATAAACACTAATATAGGGTAGTAGCATTTTATAAACACCAATATAGGGTATAGACCTATAGTGGCGTTTTACAAAAACGTCGCTTGGAGGGCGGCGGAGAGGTTTTTTGCCGAGTTCTTCGATTTCCTCTTCGATAACACATTGCGATGTTATCTTGTGTTTGCATCCTTCTTCCCTACTCTTTTAGCTTTCATTTTATTGTTGATATTTGATGAATATAGCTTAAAGTAGTTTTATTGTTTGTTCATTTGCATTTACTCTATTCCGCACTGAGTTTAAGTTAGAGTAAAATCAATCGAGCCGTATTTTGTAATTTTGAGGTCTAAACAGCTCTTGTGTTTTCACACAAATTCGATCTTTCAATCTTGTTAAGATCTGGATTAGTAGCATGTGACTGTTGTAATTCATCTAACTAGGACAATTGTGGGAAGGAAAGTAAAAACATGGTTGTTTGAGGTGGATCTTCTTTTCTATATAAAGCATTAGCTACTTTATTATCCCTCCCCTTTTTATACTCAACTTGGAAGATGTATCCCATTAGCTTAGCTATCCATTTTTGTTGAGCTGGAGTGCCAACTTTCTAATCTAATAAGAACTTCAAGGACTGTTGATTAGTTTTAATGAGGAAGGGTTTGCTCAATAAATAAGGCCTCCATTTTTTTACAGCCACTACTAGAGCAAGGAACTCTTTTTCATAGGTAGATAAATGAATATTCTTGCCTTTCAGAGCTTGACTATGATAAGCTATAGGTCTACCTTCTTGCATTAAGATAACTCCCAAACCATGACCACTAGCATCACGTTCTATAAGAAATGTTTTTGAAAAATTAGGTAAGGGACAGGGGGACTAGCCACCGCTGCCTTAAGTTGATCAAAGGAATATTGAGTAGCTGCATCCCAATGAAAAGCATCATTTAGTAAGAGGTCAATCAAAAGACTAGCTAGTTGGCCATTACCCCTAATAAACTTTCTATAATATCCTGTTAACCCAAGAAAACCCCTCAAAGACTTGAGTGAATTAGGAGCAGGCCAATTAAGCATAGCTTCAGTCTTCTTTAAATCATTTATTACCCCTTCTCCAGAAATAATATGCCCCAAATAGTCAACTTCCTCACAGCCGGAATGACATTTGGATTGTTTTGCATAGAGTTGATTCTGTTGCAAAACTTTTAGTACTTGTTGAAGATACAATAGATGGGCTTCTTAACAAGTACCATAAACTAAGATATCGTAAAAAAATACCAAGACAAATTTTCTTATAAATGGTCTAAAAACTGCATTCATTAAGCTTTGAAAGGTGGATGAGGCATTGGTGAGTCCAAAGGGCATTACTAAGAATTCATAATGACCCTTATGTATTCTAAACGTTGTCTTATGAGAATCCAATTCTTTCATTCTAATTTGATGATAGCCAGACCTTAAATCTAACTTAGAAAAAATTTTAGCACCACGTAGATCATCTAAAAGTTCATCTACAATAGGAATAGGAAACTTATCTTTCACTGTTTCCTTGTTGAGAGCTCTGTAATTGATGCACATCCTCCAGGAACCATCTACCTTTCTGAATAAGAGCACAGGTGAAGAAAATGGACTTTTACTAGGCCTTATTGCCCCTATCTCCAGCAAGTCTTTCACAATTTTCTTTATGTCATTCCTTTGATAAAAAGGATATCTATAAGGTCTGACATTGATAGGTTGAGTGCCCTTTTTGAGCACCATTTGGTGCTTATGCCCCCTGCTTGGTGGTAATTCTTTTAGAGTGTTAAACACAAAGTTAAATTGTTGCAACAACTTTTTCAAGGTTGAATTGGTTTCATGTTGATCTTGAGGTGAATCCAGCATCATGACTTGGAGTACCAAACCTTTCTTAGGAGAGTTCTTGAAGAATTCATCCCCTTCTCTGAAGCTAGGCCCTTTTGATGCACCCGTCTTAGTAGAATCTGTTGTCCTTCACATAGAAATCTCATAATAAGGTTCTAGAAATCCCATTGAATCAGTCCCAAAGTTCTAAGCCAATGTATTCCTAATACCACATCATAACCATCCATAGCTAGAGAATATAAATCAACTTGGAACACATGCCCTTGCATTTTTATCATTACCCCATGACAGATTCCCTCACTTCTTATCACAGACCCATTTGCTATCTTAACTTCCAAAAATGACTGTTACTTCGTTAAAGTAGCCTTGGACACAATAGTAGGATCAATAAAATTGTGATTACTAACAGTATCAAGAAGAATAGTCACCCTTACTCCCTTAATGAACCATATTAACCTCATAGTTCTAGGATTTGGGCTTCCTAAGAGGGTATATAAAGATATTTTAAGGTAAGCAATAGGATTTTCTTCCTTCCCCCTCCCCCCCCCCCCCCCATTTGCTAATTCTGTTGTGTCTAATTCCTCCAATGGTACCCCTAGCTAAACCTCTTCATTAAGAACTGTTTCCATGAGAAAAAGTTTTGGACTAGTTTTACATTTATGGCTTGAATCCCATTTCTCTTCACAATAATAACATGTGCATGCAAGTTAGATTTGAGCTTATTTAGAGAAGTGAAATAAGTTATCTAACAGTACATCTACATGAGAAAGCTCAAAAAGATGCAAGCTTTGACATGACACTCAAACAAGGAAAAGAAAGTGATGATAGGACGTGAAAAAGATGCACATGTAAACAAGAAAAAGAAACTGATTGCTAAAAGAACACCAGATGTACATGGAAAACCCTAAAGAAGGGACAAAAAACTATGGTTCGAGTAAGAAGGTAACATTCTTGCTCGGCTCTACTTGTATTGTGTGTGAAAAGATTAGTTACAATTAGGTTGCCTTTCTTTCCTACGAACCCTCCACTTTCATCTCCAAAATATCTACTTGGGTTCTTGCCCGAATAGCATAGCTACATGTTCCTTTTATACTCTAAGGAATATGGCTAAGTACAAGGATAGGTGTCAAGTCATCATTTTCTATTTTGGACATTTTTACAGTTGTGATATTATCTGCTACCTAGGGGATAAGAACTATGCCAATGTGGCATTAGGACCTGTAGGTAGGTAGCTTTGCCACAGCTTGGGAGACAAATATTGGACATTGAGAGGGACATCAGAAGTACTGTGATTGGTACACGTGTCTCTAAGGTGACTCATTATGCACTTAACCAATAAGGGGTGCCCTCATAGCCTCTGACTTTAGAAAGTCACTATCTCCCTTTTTGTAAGTTCTTGAGTACCATGTCAAGTGTAAATCTTACTTCCTTCCCAAGGCAGTCATGCCTTTAGCACATACCAAGACAAGATCCCTTAGCCAACGCTTCCTCTCCCCTTGCTCAAAGCCACTCCATGTGTAAGGTCGAGATTCAACCACTTATGCATTCCCCCATGCCTTAGTGGTGTTATGTACATTAGCCCCCTTACTGTCAATGGCATTTAATGGCAAAGGCCTTTGACAATCACATTGGTCTAGACATTAACACTCTAGTAATTATGCCTTGTGACGTTCGAAAATGGACACGTGGCTCACAAGGGTGTTTCTAGAAACATCCCTGTGAGCCACATGTCTATTTTGGCAGACATTACTCTTATAAATGTCACGTCTCTTCACTTAACTACAGTTGAAGATTTAAATAGGGAATATTTCTTCTTCGTCCTTTATTCCCTTTGTATCTTTCTGATTTTCCTTCTAGAAAATCTTAACTTCTAAAAATGTCAAACCCTTCTTCTGCTGTTTCCAACTCCCCAATGCACTCCTCAAGCTCCTCTGAGAGTGCTTCTAGCGATCATACTCCTTCCTCACCACCAAGTCCTGTACATCCCCCTCTCCCTTTTTCCATTCACCCTCTGCCTCCTCAAGTCTTCATTCCCAAGAAGGTCGCTCCCTTCAACTGGAGCGACGATGAAGAAAAAGACTCGGAGGAACTTTGGTTAAGGGCTGAAGAGGATGCTGAAAAGGCAGCAATTGCTGCATTTATGAATGCTCCCACTAAGTGTAGGAGAAGGTGAAGGCTTGGTCGGTCAAGCTTGAAGTCTAGCGCTTCAGGGATCTCTAACTCGAAGGAGTCAGACTCCTTTAACAACTCTTCTGAAGACTCCCCTGATGATTCTGACTTGGGGGATGGTGAAGGCGAGGAGGAAGAGGAAGAATAAGATGATGATGATGATGATGATGATGATGGTAAGGAGATGGAGTATCAGGCTCTAGATCATTCCCAAGTGGACTCTGGGGATGATACAGATGCCTACACGCTTCGATCTCCTTAGGTTGCTCGCCATCAAGCCTATTGGTGAAGGGTCGCGTTTTTACACTTTGACTATGAAGGCGGTTTTCTTATTTTTTGCATCATCAACTATCATCCTTTGTTAGGAACTTAGTTTCCTCCCTATGCTGGCACGTGTTAATTTTGAAAAAGTGTCTCTTTTTTGAACCATTCTCTTTTGGAGGGAAAATATTAACTTCTCAAAGTATAAAAGGAAAAGAAAATATTTCCCTTCCTTATTTTTCTTTTTTTCCCTTATCTTCTTCTTCTCCTTCTTTAACCCGAAACCCAGAATTCTTCTCAAACACAAAATCATGGATGTAAAATGCAGTTTAAGATCTAGTTCTGCCAAATTTTTGGAGCCTTCCGCTTCAAAAGGTAGTAAACCCCTTCTAGGAGGAGATTAAAATCCTTCCATAAAAGAACAATGGATCATCCCTCCTTTCTTCGAAGATTACCTATTTGATAAAAGTCTTGATTGGGATTCAGCCCCCTGTTCTGACAATCCTCACTACACAGCATGCAAGGAACCTGATGATCTTCTGACTATGGATGTGGAATTGAAGCATATTCCTAGGCTTGGCACTTGTAGAGGAGATTTTTCTCCCACCACAGATGTGGTTTTTAAATCTCACACTTCGGTTTCTAGAGGTTGGAGAAGCTAGTGTCAAAGAGTGTTGGCTCATCCTCCCTTTATGGACATCTTGCAAAGGGTGAGACTTACGGAGACCATTCTTGTGTTTTCTAATCTGGAGATCAGCAAAGATAGTGAGAGTTTGCTTTCTTTTGTACCAGTGGAACTCTGTCACCCATACATTCTTCACAAGGTGTCAAGAAATCTCTCCATCTCTGGAAGTTGTCTATGAGATATTGAGACTTCTCCTGTTCGGAGATGGTGAAGTAGTCAACATTTCTCTATCTCCTAACAAGTCTAAAGCTGTGAAGTTCCTTGAGGATGCAGTGAAGAAAACTTCGAAGAAATCGGTTATAAGGAGGTACCAGAAGATACCAATGTTGGCGGAGACAAACGTTCCAGAGCCAACTTCTGGGGATGGATTAGATACTTTTAGAGGAAATATGCTAATGGCGTGGATGAGAAAGCCTATGGAGACTCCTTAAAGTAAGTGTTGGAAAAACATAGTTTGTATCTCATACAAACATATGCAATAGAAAATTCACGGATCTACTTCATTCGTAATTGATAACATGTACTATGTAAATTTCAAAATTTAAAACACAAGAGAGCGTGCCTTGGTGCGGTGAAATTCAAAACCAAATATTAGAAGTACTTGGGAACACTCTTAATCTTCACTCCAATTCCAGTTATGCCCAAGAAGCGTGGTCTCTCAATTAGTTTATATGTATGTGTTCAAGGGAGAATAAGAGAGTGGATTCCACTCATATACACACCATTTCATTCTCGTATAAAATTTTGTACGTTTCTCTCCTTATAACTAATTATCTAATTGTGCTAGCCATTTGGGCCATTCCAATTGGGTTTTAGTATGTGGCTTGGAGTAGGACCAAAAGGAAACAAATAAGACACTAGCTCCAATGGGTTTTGGGCTTTTCTGTCAACACTTGACAAGACCAAAATTACCATTAATTGTATTTAATACCACTATATAAATATAATTGCACTCTAGGCCTTATAAATAAATTATATCCCAAGACTTTATTATACATACAATCCCTTCATTAAAATATTCGTAGTAATACAAAGTCATGAATATTGATTGCTACTTTGAAGATTACTACATCTTAATCTTTGAGTACTCGGTTTAATCCTTTAAGTTATTCACCATATATTTATGAAATCCAATTTTATAAATATATACTTTAGTAACTTCTTACTAAAGTAGTTAGGCCTAACATTCTGAATAACCAAACTCATTAAACTTATCTCAAGGGAATATTTTACATCTCCGTTAAGAGATTATGAACTACATCTTGAGAATATATGTTCATTCAACACTAAATGTGGCTGCCCAACATACTGAGATTTTGATCGTGACTTTAGATCTCACTTCTGATATATCAAAGCTACCTACATTTCATGATCAGGTTCATTATTCTCTCCGGATTAAGAGTTGATGTTAATAGAAGTCGTGAGATTTATTATTTATTTGACAGTCGTTAGTAGAATAATAAATCTCATAGCGGTCCAGTTCAATATGTCTTAACCCTTAAAACATATCAACATATCAACTAGAAGTCTCCACTTCTATTATCAAAACAAATCATCTTAGTTGATATGTTATAGTCTTCGCAGATTAAATGCCAAATTTCATCACCGACTACGAACTAAAATTCTGAGTTTACAAAGAACTTGTGATTTATATCTTTAGTGACTAAATCACATAAATCACATACTATGCATCTCATGGACTATATGATAATGTCCCAATATTCATGTTACCATTATTTTAGATAATAATAAAACAACTTTATTAATCACAACATAATGTCATACATAGCATCATACAATAAGATTTAAAGGGCACATATCCTAAGAAGAAGGTACCGACTTTGTTGTTGGAGAAGGTAACTCTACAAACTTGAAGCCTTTGTTGCCTTTTTACTTTCTCGCCATCTGTTTGAGGGATGTCCTCATGAAAAGATTCTAAGTAAACATTTCCCTTTAGCCGTTAAGCTAGCTAGAGGACAATCCTTTCCCCTTGCCCCATATTTTCTAGGAACTTTGTATTCCCACTTAGATCATTTTTCTCTTGACTTGCAACGCTTGTAGGGTAGATTTCAAGTTGAAACTTTTGTACCCATTGCTTTTTTACAAATATGGTTGTGGGAACACTTTAGGAATTATGCCCCTATCCCTAGAGTGTTGAGCTCCTATGAAATCAATTTGCCATCACCCCAAGGCTTGCCACACTCTTGGTGTTGGAACAAAGTGGCAATATCTTCAAACAATTTCCTTGGTAAAGTGTTGGATGACCCTACTGATTGGACATCCAAACCTTACTCTATTTTGGATGACCCCCTGGTCTGAGGAAGAACTTTCTTTTGTTGCTGGTGCTTTTTCTTCTCATCTTCAGGCACATTTTCAAGATGAGTATGAAAATTAAACCTACAACCCCTATAGGTTTGCCCGCCAATTTGGTTTTGATCAAGGCATACTGGGACATCTTTCTATTTTAGCTTTACCTACTGTAATGGCCTCTCTAGCCTTTAAAAAGGAAAATCTCATCAAGATTTTAGTATCAAGCCTTGAAGTTCCCTTTACTTCCCCCACCAAAAATGGACTGCCTTCACCCAGGTTTAAGTTATGGTGGTCTGGCATTAGGGAACGTATTAGGAATTTTTGGGAGAATGGTGCCTAACGAGTGGATGTCCCACCTATCTTTCGGGGAGATTTGACTTTGAAGCCATGTCCAAAAGCCAAACCTTCAAGCACTAAGGGAAAGAAGAATGCAAAAACCCTTCTATCAAGAGGCCTAAGGTACACTCTTTTCTCTATAGTGACTAACTCTTGTAAACTCTTCTTTTAACCTCGGGCGCACTGTAACTTTTCTTCTCTTCTCCATTTTTGACCTTTGATAGGTTACAAGCTCTGTTCCTCAAGCTTTACCCAAAGCAAGAGTCACTTCTTCAATCCAAGAAGTTTTTGTACAAGAAATGACTTCATGAAGAAACATAGTCTAACACTAAAAGGGGGGATTCGAATCGGGTGTATGTCGAAAATCCCTAAGAAAAAGAAGATTTAACAGAAGCTACTTCCAAGGAACAAGAGGGTGAAAGCACCTTGACAAAGTCTGATCCATTGCTCTCATTGGTTTCTCCTAATCTAAGAGCAATTTGTTCTCTATTGCTCTTTAAATATCCCAAAACCATAAGGGATACTAGCAAGTGGACCTTGTCACTTAGGGGATTTCTCTTACAGCAAATTGGGTCTATCATATCCCAACTATAGTCAAAGGGTAAAGAGGATTGTCTAGCTCCACCCCTTAACAATTTCCTTTCCACGCTGAGTGAGGCTAAGAGCCTAAGTGTCAATGTTGGTTGGTTAAAGAGCCGTGTCACTGCATTGAGGGACTTAAAGAAGGCAGGACCCTCTGTTCATGCTTCCTTGTCCTCAGTGAATTAAGAGTTAAGTAGAACTCGTGTATCAAAAAAGCAAAGGAAGTAGAATAAGCATTTAGGTGCATGTCACTTCAATCACTTAGCTCCAAGAATCTATCAAAAGGCTTCAGGTGTAATTAATATCCCAACAAGAAGCAAGTTCTACCCTTCAAGCTCAAATAGAAGGTGTCACTGCAGAACGTAACTCTTTGAAGAAATAGATTGAGAAGTTGGAAGGCGAGTTAGGAGCTCTGAGCGATCCATACTTCTCTTTTGAAAATTTTAGTTCTCTCATAAACATTCTCTAATTTTCAAGTTGTAATATATATATATATATATATATTTTTTGGTCTTGGAAGGCCATGGGGTTGTACTATAAACTTTACCATGCCTTATTTTGCCAAACTATTCAAACTTTGCATGCGAATTATGAACAATAGCATATGAAATAGTTGTATATAAGTCTTTGTTTATAATAGTATGAGTTTCTAAAACACAAAATCAGTTTGACATGATGGCCACACAAAAAATATTTTTACAAGATTAAGCATGATATTTCTTAAGGTTAGCTCCACTAATGGGGCTATACGCCTCTATACTTGTGAAAGTTCAAAATGGGTATAAAACACCCTTGAAAGTTTAAACCCCAAATACAAAATTACTAATTCAAGCCTTATATCAAACAGTTAATGTGCGGAATATGATAACAAGCTTATAACAGAATTGATAAACAATCTAAGCCAAATATAAACACATCCACAGCAGTAAATATAAGGCAAAGATAAAGGAAGGAAGATGCAAACACTCGGACAACACATGATGTGTTATTGAAGAGGAAACCGAAGCCCTCGGTGTAAAACCTCTCCGCCGCCCTCCAAGCGGTCAAATAATCCATTAAAGAATATAGTTGGGATACATGAACAGCAGCAGACCCTCCAAGCCTAATCTACCCAAGTACCTAAGCCCTCAAAGCTTCTTGCTCCAACGAGGTTACGCCGAACCTATTTCTTCTTTAGCTTACCGGATTCCGCTACTAGACCATAGCATTAACCAACGTAGATTGGTTCCTTCCTAACTGCTTCCCAATAGTACCAAATAAACCTTCTCACAGACGTGAGTATGGTGAGATAAGGATTTCGCTAAAGGCCTCTCAAGGGTATAACAATGGAGAGGAAGAGAGTAGAGGAATTTGTAGAGTCTCTAAGGTAAAGATTGTGAATGAATCAATCTTGTGTTTCTCTAGGGTTTCTCTCACAAAATTCTCTTTGGAAGCTCTCTCAATATCGTGGGAATGAGGTGTATTTATACTGGAATGAGAAAGGAATGTGAAATGTCAGATTTTCCCAAATAGGGCATTTTGGCGACTTGACCTCGCGACTGGGTTAAGTCGCGAGTTCAAGCCGTGAGCTAACGGCCTGGCCAGCCTGGGACTTTTGTCCTGTAGTGCAACAGCTGGCGCGACTCTTCAGCTTCTGACATATTTGGCACGTGTGAAAACTTTTGGCGACTTGCAAGCCGCGACTCACCCGCGAGATCCAGTCACGAGACTCTGTTTCCTTGCACACTCTTGAGCATTTCTTCACACTCTTTCACTCACTACCCTTACAAGTTTCCCACCTAAATACAGGGTTACTAAGTGCTGAATTACAAGTAAATTGGCACAGAATAAAGCCAACAAGATGGTTGATTAAATTTAACCTTACAATCTCCCTCTTTGGCTATTCCGTGACAAAACCCTACAACAGACTCTAGACTTAAAGCGTGAGTTGGGAACAGTTGAACAAAACTCACTCACACCTAACTCTAGATTTTGAAACGCTCTTGAACATATGAACAAGTAACTCCTGAAACATAACAACATAGCAATATCATTGTATGCAGAAACACTTGAGATGCATATGGAGCAATAAAAGTATGATCAAGCAAAATGGAATAAAGCAATAGACCATGGCAAGATCAAACAAGCAATCACTAAACAAAAGTGATCACTATGCTCATTCACGCAAGGAATGAACACCCGGACATGCAAGGTCATAAGCTCAATTGAAGAGTATCATTTGCAAGTCCAACACTCAACCAATGTATACAAACATATATGCATCTAGGAATAATCCTACAAGGGCATAAGAGTGTTGTACTTAAGATAATGCAAAGCATTAACAAGTACTAAAGCACAATGCATAAAGGCTGCATAAGCAAAGTATTGCAAATACATGGTACAAACCATAAAAGCCTACAAACAGTATAAGTGCATAGAAACAAACCCTTAAAGCTTACAAAAGCAACATGGGTACAAATATATAAAGACATATGCTGAAATAACTTAATAACCATCATCAATATATATATAATAACCCAAGTGATAAAAATATTCAAGAGATATGAGTTTAAACCAATCTTAAACCACAGTGTATCAAACTTATAACAACAGTAGTTATCCAAGCTTAGTATCAAAATTATAAAGAAAACAACATATAATAATGAAACTCCCCCTTAGAATAAACACTCCCCCACAAGAGCTGCCCAAAAAAATTCTCCCCCTTTTTAACCGGAATGGCCAAAGGGTCAGTGCTCTTGGTTGGTGTGAATGCTGTCAAACTTGGCAGAAAGTACATCAAGCTGGTCTTGCATTGCTGTCATCCTTTCAGTGTGCTGATTCTGAACTTTCTTGAGTGTATCAAGCCTCTCCAGGATGATCTGAAATGCATCCGGAGGTGCAGCAGATGATGTAGAGGCTTTGCTCCTCTTGACTCTTACTCTTGGTGTGGAAGATGGTCCTGCACCCTCTGCTTCAGTCTCCATAGGATCACCTTCTTCTTGGACACCCTCCTCTTCTTCACTTGGAAGATGACTCTGTATCCTTGTGAGAGTAAATTTGTTGATGGCTGATAGAGGAGGCATGGGACTGATATCTTGTGGGATTGCAGCACCCTTTTCTTTGAAAATTCTCATAAGAAGACTTGGAAACACCAACTTGGGCCTCGAGGTGGTTTTAGTTTCATCCATTATAGTATCAAAAATGTGGGAACTGATGTCAATAAAGGTGTTCTCTTTAAGTTCCATAAGAAAGATAGCTCTGGCATTCGTCAGTGTAGTCATCTTCCTTATAGGGTACAGGTTGTACATCAATATGGTTGTTAAATACCTCATGTCTTTAGGAAAATCAGAAGTGTTGAGACATCTCTTTTCTATAACCCCACCAATTCTTTTCTGGACAGTTTCTAGAGAAAGCATTCTGTCCTTGTAGTTAGTGAGTTCATAATCTTCTAATCCCTCCAGCCCTAGAACCTTATCAATATCATGAGCATCTAAGGTAAATTCCTTTCTTCTCACCCAACAATTCAACTCATCCTCCTTTATCACAACATTTGCATAGAATTCTCTAATTAGAGGTTCACAGACTATAGGTAAGTCACCCAGAAGTTTATCCCAACCTCTTCCTTCAAAGCATTGTGGAATGAAAGTATCCTTCAGGTCATGTAAATCCACAAACCTCTCCTGGATAATGGTTCCCTTCATGAAGGAATCTCTGTATCTCTCAAAATGCTTGACAGACTTAAACAGGTTTTTGTCCATTTTCATCCTTCTATCAATCTTTTTAGCAGGAGTCTTCTTCTTTGAGGATGTGGAAGCCATTTGTAAACATTCAGAAGAGTCCACAACAAGGGCAAAACACAAGAGTGGTTAATAACCATAGATTAGTAACAATTTTGTCACAATGATAACAACAGAGTGACAAGACAACCTTCTAACCAAGAGCGGTTAATAACCATAGATTTGAAGAACAAGTCACACAAGATCTTTCAGTATTAATGCAGACAGGAGCAAGCACTAGATAATTAGAAATGGACAGTGTAAACAGCTATCAGACAGATGAAGGCATCTGACAAGTGCAAGATAAACCCAAAGACAGCACCACAATCATGATATGATGACTAAAAACCAAAGCAATTCAAGCCACATAATAAAAAAAAACTTCAAACAAACTGAAATCCCTCATTCATAAAAAATAAACCCATAAGCCCAATGAGTATAAGATGTATCAAATAGCACTGCTCAGAACAAATACTAGAGTAATGAAGCAAAAACATGATACAAAACATTTTCAGCAACAAAAGAAAACAACCACAAACAAACAAACCCAGACTCACGTTCGTACACCTCAAAAACTCAATCCAACATCAAAACACACAGATTCAAGAATATGACAGTAAAATCATGAAATGTGAAGGGAAAACAAGAAAACCCATACCTTTTTCTAGAAGATTAATGCAGAAATGATGCAAAGATGGAATCTTTTTCAGTGAGACACGGAGTGTTTGAGTGAGAGAATGAAGAAGACAATGAACAGTCACTGATATTCGAGGGAAAAAAACTGAAAATTTTTTGAAAACTGACTTTAAAATGCAAAACACGCGTTTTTCGCGTCTTGATCAAGCCACCAGTTAGTCGCCAGGGTAAGCCGCGAAACACTGTGAAGGTAAGAAATTTGAAAATTTCATTAAGTGTTTTTCGCGACTAGAAGGTGTACCCGCGAAAGAGTCGCGAGCTGAGCTGCGAAAATCTCTGAGTAACCCTCGCGATTGGACCTTCCACTCGCGAAGAAGTCGCCAAACTGAGCCACAAAAAATGCAAAACTCAAATTTTGAAAAATTTTCTAAGTCTTTTTTGTGACTTGGGTACTGACTCGCTAGTAAACCGCGAAAAATCTCTGAGTGGGCTCGCGATTGGGGCTTGCGACTGGGCTAACCCGCGACTTAGTCGCCAAAACAGGGGAAACAGTTTTTGAAATTTTTGATATTTTTGTAAAAACAAAACACTTTCCAAAAACAACTAAAAACACTCAAAAATCTTTTTGTGTTTGATCAAACAAAGATTGAGCATGTGAAAACACATTTAATCAAGTACAATCACACAAATGAATATGGCATTCATTGAACATGGACTTGTGTGTTATGTGTGGATATCAAAAATAAGATAGTCCTTAGTCCAATGTGAAGCTTCAATGATCAATTCAATCAAGGCATACACAATTAGCACTCGATAATGTGACCTATCTCAATTATGGAAACATGCACATATGACCTCCCACAAAATCTTGATTACATTCTTTGAAGCTTTTCATTTGGCTTCATATTCAACATATCATTTGCACTTTTTGAGCAAAGAGAATCTCATTGTGAGATAGATGCCTGAAATTTTTGATATTTCAATTTATAAGTTAGCCTTTGGCTTTTTGGGCATCAAACATTTTATTTTGGTTGCTTTCCCTATTTCCTAGTCAAATACTAGCATGTGCGACAGGCTTTTGCAGCTCTATATCTCTTTTTATTTGGAGATTTACATTTAGAGAGCTCTTTTAAGCAAAAAGAATAAAGAGTGGGAAGATATATAGGCATGAGTCTATGTATGTCTCAAGATCAACAAAACCATTCACTAATCATTCATGACAAGGTTGAAGATCTATTTACAACAGTCACATAGATTTCAGAATTTCTCCCACAATGATATGAGTGCATAGAAGACAAGCTAAGCTCGTAGATGCACAAAGCCATTAGTACAAAGGTACAGGGCAAAATATGATTTGAGACAGAAACTCAAACAAAGTTGATCAAACTTTTTGGATTTTCTACTTTTTATGTGTTTTTAGATTTTTTGACACAAAAGCAGTAAAAAATTGATCAAAAACATAACACACAATGTAAAAAAAATTCAAATCAAAGATACATACACACGCAAAATAACAGCCTAAATACTAGCAAGAAGCACACAACCAAGCATATTCACAAACATGGGAAGTATTGATGCATAGACATGTTGTAATGCTTATGCATGAGTACCCTTCGTCACCCACACATCACATGCGTTTGGGGTGATATCCTTAACGGATTGGGTATGAGAATTAGGACTATCAAACCTTCGTGTGAAGCTTTCAAGGCAGTTGGTGAAGGCACTGATCATCTTCATTACGTCCATCATTCCTAGATCATGGTTTTGACTTCTTGGTTGCTCACCACCCCAAGACCTTTTGTCATTTCTTCTTCCTCGTGACCGAGGTGCACTTGCATTATTGTTTGCTCTCAGCTTTTGACAATTGGGTCTAGTATGTCCTCGCAATCCGCAATAGTGACACACATAATTCGTTCTAGGACCCCTTTGTGGTCTTGAGAGAGATCTTGCTTTGGTTTCATGTTTGCCCACAGATTGATTTCGGGGCTTATTCACCATCCGTTGCTCAATCACATTCTTCTTCTTTATCTCCTTAACTTTCTCAGGTGTAGGCTCTTCTACAACTGTCTCTTTAGCCTTTATAAACTTTACTTCTTTGGTGACTTTGGCTGATGAGCAATTCCCTCTGGTGTATCCCAAACCGAACTTGTCTGAGGAAGGTTTTTGAGATGATATAGCATCTTCTAACTTCTGAGAGGAGACTCTCTCTATCTTGGCATGAGCTTGCACTACCTCTTGCTCAAGGAATCTCACTTTAGTGTAAGCTTCTGAAATCTCGCCATTTAATGTCTCAATCTCACACTTAGCCTCTCTATATCTGACTAGAAGACTTTTGTAGTCCTCTTCAACTCTTTTCATCTTCTTCACAGCCGCCTTTGCAACCCTTGCATACTCACCCGATTTCTCAAGGAGTAAAGCGTAATTCTCTCGAAGACTAGCTGTATTTCCCTCTTCTTCAACATCTGATTCCTTAACAATCCCCAAGGATTCATCATCACTGTGTTCTCCAAGTTCTTGTACAAGTTGTTTAAGGTCCTCCGAGGACTCAACATGCTCAATAGCCATAAATGCGGAATAGTTTCCTTCTCCATCGCAGCTTTCCTCTGAGTCAGAATTTGAAGAGTCAGAATCACTTAAAGTAGTGGCATAGGCCTTTCCCTTCGACTTCAAGTAATTGGGGCATTCCTTTTTAAAGTGCTATGTCCATTACATTCAAAACATGTAATTCCTTGTGAGGATTGGGAATCTTTACCCTCTTTTCTTCTGAACTCTTTCTTCTCTTTTCCGGTACTCTGAAATTTTCCTTTGTTACCAAATTTCCCACTATTCTTGAGCTGTAGGAATTTCTGGAAGTTCTTTACAAGGTATGCCACATCTTTATCTACTGCATCCTCTTTCGAAGAGTCATGAGACACCATTCTCTGATCAATTGTCTTAAGAGCAAGGGATTTGCTCTTCTTCTATGAAGGAAGGGACAACTCATATGTCCGCAGAGAACCAACCAGCTCTTGAACCTTGATGTTGTCAAGATCTTTGCTCTCTTCAATAGCTGTAACTTTGGCACGGAAACTCTCTGGTAGTGATCGAAGGATCTTCCTTACAATCTTTGAGTCCTCCGTCTTTTCCCCCAAATTGAATTTTCCAACAACCACTTCGTTCAATTTGCTGTAAAACGAATCAAAAGACTCATCCTCACTCATCTTTAACTCCTCAAAGCGAGTGGTCAACATTTGAAGTTTGGTGTCCTTCACTTTCTTAGTCCCTTCATAGGTTGTCTCCAGAATTTCCCATGCTTCCTTAGCAAAGGTGATATGTTAAATCCGGTAAAATTCTTCTGGAGAGACACCGCAGAAAATAGCATTCAATGCCTTGCTATTTGCATTGGCCGTTGCAAGAGCAGCCTTATCCCAAGCAGACTTGGCAGCCTCTGGCCTTGTCCATCCTACTTCAACTGCATCCCACACAACATCACCAATAGAACACAAAAACGCCCTCATACGGACTTTCCAAAAAGCATAATTATTACCGTCAAACAACGATGGTACATTAAGAGATTGGGACCTATCCATCTCAAAGGGGGTCATGGATCACACTTAGGTAATTAAACCACAACAAGTGTACCCGCTCTGATACCAATTGAAAGTTCAAAATGGGTATAAAACACCCTTGAACATTTAGACCCCAAATACAAAATTATCAATTCAAGTTTTATATCAAACAGTTAATGTGCGGAATATGATAACAAGCTTATAACAAAATTGATAAATAATCTAAGCCAAATATAAACACATCCACAGCAGTAAATATAAGGTAAAGATAAAGGAAGGAAGATGCAAACACTCGGACAACACACGATGTGTTATCGAAGAGGAAACTGAAGCCCTCGGCGTAAAACCTCTCCGCCGTCCTTCAAGCGATCAAATAATTCACTAAAGAATATAGTTGGGATACAAGAATAGCGAAGACCCTCCAAGCCTAATCTACCCAAGTACCTAAGCCCTCCAAGTTTCTTGCTCCAACGAGGTTACGCCGAACCTATTTCTTCTTTAGCTTACCGGATTCCGCTACTAGACCATAGCATCAACCAACGTAGATTGGTTCCTTCCTAACTGCTTTCCCAACAGTACCAAATAAACCTTCTCACAGACGTGGGTGTGGTGAGATAAGGATTTGGCTAAAGGCCTCTCAAGGGTATAACAATGGAGAGGAAGAGAGTAGAGGAATTTGTAGAGTCTCTAAGGTAAAGATTGTGGATGAATCAATCTTGTGTTTCTTTAGGGTTTCTCTCACAAAATTTACTCTGGAAGATCTCTCAATATCGTGGGAATGAGGGGTATTTATACTGGAATGAGAAAGGAATGTGAAACGTCAGATTTTCCCAAACAGGGCATTTTGGCGACTTGACCTCGCGACTGAGTTAAGTCGCGAGTTCAAGCCGCGAGCTAATGGCCTGGCCAGCCCGGGACTTTTGTCCTGTAGTGCGACAGCTGGCGCGACTCTTCAGCTTCTGACATGCTTGGCACGTGTGCAAACTTTTGGCGACTTGCAAGCCTCGACTCACCCACGAGATCTAGTCGTTAGACTCTGTTTCCTTGCACACTCTCGAGCATTTCTTCACACTCTCGAGCATTTCTTCACACTCTCTCACTCACTACCCTTACAAGTTTCCCACCTAAATACAGGGTTACTAAGTGCTAAATTACGAGCTAATTGGCACGGAATAAAGCTAACAAGATGGTTGATTAAATTCAACCTTACAACCTGTTTGATCCCTTAGCCAATAATGTCTTATTGAATTTGCCTTTTCTACTATGTATGGTCCTACCCATTTCAGAGAAAACTTGTGTTTAATAGCTCTAGCAACTCCTCATACATGCGCGGCAGCTTTCCAAACAAGTTCTCCCACTTGAAACTTTCTTTCTCTAACTTGGCTTTCATGCCTAGCCTTCATGCTAGCCTGGTAAAGGTGGTTATGAAAGGCAGCATTGTCACGCATTTCTTCCATGATTTCCAAAGTGTCTTCTCTGGGTATTCCTGCAATCTTTGCAAATTTTACTATTGGCCTTACTAAATCTATTAGGATGTCGGCCTTTGTGCCATAGACTAGAGAAAAAGGTGAAGCTCCTGTAACTTGTGATTTAGTTGTTCTATGAGCCCACAAAGCTGTAGGTAGCTACTCCTTCCATCCTTTTCCATTCTCCATAATCATTTTTTCCAATATCTTCAATAATATTTTGTTAGAGGCCTCAGCTTGACCATTTCTTATGGGATAATAAGATGTTGATGTTGTGTGAGAAATGGAGTACCATTCTGTTAAATGACACACATCCTTGTTCGGGAATGGTGTGCCGTTGTAAGAAATAATTTTGTTGGGTACCCTAAAATGGCATATTATATTCTCCTTAAAGAAATTAGCCACTAAGCTACCTATTGCATTTTTCATAGCCACAGCTTCTACTCACTTGGTAAATAGCTCAATGGTTCCAGTATCTATGTACATCCTTCCAAGGGGGGTTTATAGGTCCTATAAAATCCAGCCCCCAACTGTGGAATGGATATGGAGCCACAGTTGGATGAAGACTTTGATGGCTGGTGTGTATTTCGTCTCCTTGATTTTGGCATTCTTGACATTTCCTTGCAAAGTCCTGAGCATCCTTTTGCATTATGGGCTAGTAGTATCCCTGGTGCAAAGCCATTTATCATAGCTTCCTCCCACCAAGGTGTCCTGTTGGCTCTCCCTTATGCAGGTTTGAAAGAACATTATTAACTTCCCTAAAAGGAATGCATACTATCCATCTCCCTTGGAAACTTCTCCTAAATAATTTCCCATCTACCACTTTAAACCTGGCCACATATTTTTTCATTTTTTCTCTTTGTACCCAACTCGCAGTTAATACACCTTGTAAAAGGTATCTTAAGTATGGATCCTGCCAATCTTCTTCCAGCAGTTCACCATTAAGCACCTTTGCTTGGTCTAGAGGAATGACAGAACAAGTTTTACAACTTTGTTGTTCTTCCTTAGCATCATTGGCCATTTTTTGCAAGAAGACTCACAGCCTTTATAGTCTTCTATATAGGCTAACATCAAGATTTACACCACAAATATCATAGTGCAATCTGTGCAACATGGTTAGTCCCTCTTGCCATGAGACACACCTCATTCGTAAACCCTTTGCTCCCCTAAGAAACAAATCTCCATTGATCTTGAGAAAGTCTTTCATATTTTCCCAACATACTTTGACCCAACATACTTCCCTAGAGTCATTGCTCTCAACAAGGGTTCTTGCCAATCTTGAGGGAAACATAGCTCATCCTGAATTAAACCAGGTTATTTCTCAACTTGGAGTGTCATCTTTTCCTTCTTCAATACAAAATTAGTGGGTAGGGTAGCTAGCGAATCAGCAAGCTTGTTTTCATTCCTCATTACCACTTTGTACTCTATGAAAGTAAAGTGTTCCATAATCCTTTGCACTGTAGCTTTGTAAGCGGCCAAGCTAGGGTTCTTTACTTCATAGGTTCCCTCAACCTTTCTTATCACCAACTCAGAATCACCAAACATTTTCAACCATTTTACGCCTAACCTGCTGGTAGCCTTTAGCCCTACCAACAAGGCTTCATATTTGCTTCATTGTTAGAGCAAGGAAAGTGCAACTTATAGCCAAATGTATGCTCCTCCCTTGGTGACCGTAAGAGTACTCCTATCCCTCCCCCTTGAAATGTAGATGACCCATCAAAATACATTGACCATTCATGCTCCTCTGTCACCATAACTTTCTATTGAGGAGGTGAAAAATCACTTGTCCTAGGAGAGTTAACTAGCAGATCAATTACTGCTTGGCCTTTGATGGTGGTTGGTCATATGCATTCAATATCAAGGCATGATGTCAGGATGGCCCATTGCGCCATTCTTCCTGATAACTGAGGGCGTGTCAAGAGGTACTTCACAGAATTGCTCTTAGTCACCAACTGCATATGATGCCCTAAGAAATAATGATTGAACTTTGTCGCAGCAAAGGCTAGAGACAAACATACTTTCTCAGCAGTTGAGTATCTTAACTCTGGTCCTTTCATAAGTCTGCTAATATAATATACTGGCTTCTCTACCCCTTCCTACTCTTGAGCTAATAATGCTCCCAAGCATTGTTCCGTATTAGCTATATACAACAGCAAGGGTTTTCCAGGTATAAGGGCCACCATGGTGTGGGGATCCACCAATATCATCTGAATTTTCTTCAATGCCTTTTGACATTGGTCACACCATACAAAAGTCACTCCTTTCTTTGTCTGCTCCCTGAGAGGCTTTAAAATCTCAACTAGGCCTGGAATCAATCTTCTTAAGTAAGAAAATTTTCCCACAAAAATTCTCAACTCCTTCAGAGTCATAGGAGGACTAAGGGTAGTTATTGCTTCAGCCTTTGTGGGGTTCAAATCAATCCCTCTCAGAAGAACAAGAAATCCCAAGAACTTCCCTGATGATACCCCAAAGGCACACTTGGAGGGATTCATCCTCAAGTTGTGCTCCTTGCATCTTTCAAAGACTTGTCTCAGATGCACCAAATGCTTAAAAGGATTCCTTGCCTTCACCACAAGATCATCAACATAATCTTCCACCTGCTTATGAAGCATATCACCAAAGATCAAAGTCATAGTTCTTTGGTATATTGCACCTGCATTCTTCAATCCAAAATGCATCACCCTATAGAAATAGTTTCCAAAGGGTGTTCTAAAGGAAGTATTCGGGGCATTTATTGGATCCATAAAGATCTGATTATACCCACTATAACCATCCATAAAGGAAAAATGTTCATGTCCAGCCGTTGCATCTACCAGAATATCAACATTAGGAAGTGGGAATTCATCCTTTGGACAAGCTTTATTGAGATCCCGAAAATCCACATAAACTCTTATCTGACCATTTTTCTTCTTTACAAGAACTATGTTAGCTAACCATCTTGGGCATTCAATCTCTTCAATTAATCCTGCCTTTAAAAGCTTTTGCACCTCAAACTTTATCTTTTCCTCCACATCCAAACAATACTTCCTTGGCAGCTACTTCACAGGTTTGGCATTAGGAACCACCTTTAACTTGTGCGTTACCAAGTTTGGGCACAAACCTGGCATTTCTTGGTAACTCCAAGCAAAAACATCCTTGTATTCCCTCAACAAGGCTACCAGCTTTCCTTTCTCTTCTTCAGATAGACTCTTGCTAATTTTTACTGGCTTTTTACTTTCCTCTCCGTCATTTAGATCAACCTTAACAAGTTCTTCCTGTACATTCTTAATGACATCATTCATGCACCCATGGGCTTCTTTCACGAACTCCTCTGCTACATGAATTTCCTCTGGCTGTTGTGTCAAATTAAGGGAATTAGGCTCGCCGTCCTTCTCACCCCTTTCCATTAACTGTCAGAATTCATATATCACCCGGCCATCAGGCTCGGTAACCCTTCATATCTTGGGATGCCTTTCTGGGTCTACTACTTCGCCATCATCTTCTTCCTCCACTTGCAATGCAATAGGGTTAAAAGGAAGAATCCTATTTTCACCCTCAGGTTCATACTTTTGATATAAAGCTACCTCAGCAAAATGAAGTTTTGCTCTATCAAAAGGCATCTTGGTGGCCTCAATAACCACTTGCTTGTTCCTCCAAACGGCCTTCACACATTGATGATATATGGAAGCCACCGCTTTATACGCCTTTAACCGTGGACAACCTAAAATGATATGGTACGATGTATTCCCTTCCATCACATGCATAAGAATGGGTGCTCGAATTGGTCCAACCCTAAGATCCAAAGACACATGCCTAAGGGTACTTTGTTGTAAGGCCCCAATTCCTTCTACCGGCATTAGCTCAAGAATAATTCTTTCCCTTGGAATTCCTAAGGCATCAAAAGTTGTTAGAGGCAAAATATTGGTCGATGCACTAGTGTCTACTAATGCCCTTTTGATTTGGGATGCTCCCAAAAAGGTAGTAACATATAAAGGCCTGTTACCATTAACAACTCAGTTGCCTAGATCTTTATTTAAAAAGGTGACTAAATCCTTTGCTTCCTGATATTTCACTTGCATTAAACTTCCTTCAACAGCGGCCACTTCATGATTCCTTTCCATCACCCTGATCAAGGCTTGTGCCGCCTCTCTTCTAGCCATTGGTCTGAGACCTATTCCTTAAAGAAAGGAGTGTATTTCATCTTCATGCTGAATTCTCATTACCATCTCTTCATCTACCAAAGGTGGAGGTGTTGAGCTACTGCTAGCCATGTTCTCTGCTTCCTCTTCCATAGGATCCTCACAACCCATGAAGAAAGTCAGGTCTATGCATCCTTGGGTCAGCCTTCTTCCCTGCCTTGATAACCAAATTTCCCTTGGCTACCCTTTCAAGGAAAATATTCCTCAAAGCATAGCAGTCCATAGTATGGTGGTCATATCTCCTATGGTACCTACAATAAAGTGGATTTCACTTTTCCTCTTCTATAGGTTCATGCTTACATTCAGGCAATGTCACCACACCATTTTTCACCCAAGCTTCTAGGATGCTATACAATTCTTCAGTAGAATCAGTGAAAGGAGGGGGAATCCAAATACAATCTCGAAAAAAAAAAGTTTCCCAAATGCCAAACTTACTATCCTAAGAAAATATACTAAAACAGTCCATCAACTAACATAACTCCCAAAGAAGTCTCCAATCTATAGCTCCATTGCTCTACCACCAAAAGACCTTCCACTGCTTTAATTTGAAAGGGTGGAAAAATGGGGGTGAGCTAGAAGCTCAATAAGAGACTACATAACATGAGGATGTCTCTCAAACAAAATAATAGTATCTATGACAAAATATAATCTTTACAAAACACTTGCATATAGATTTAACAGTAATATAATATATACTATAAAATTGTTAAAAATAAAACATTTAACTACAACATTGTAATCAGTAAATAAAATAATAACCACTTTAATATGCCAATATGCACTAAATAGGTAGAAACAATATATTATGACAATAAAAAATTTTCTACTTATAAAGATCAATATCAATAAACAGTAGTTCGATATGGAAAACATTAGTCAGACAAAGACATAAGCTTCTAAACACTTGGTGGCTGATTCCCATTGGGAACAATAACACTAACCTCAAAGAGGCAACACTGGCTCCAAAGAGCAAACAATAACACTGCACCACACCACAATAACACTATATTGGCCGAAGGCCAACACTTAACCCTGTGTTGGCAAAGGTTGCAGACTGTCTAACTGATTGTTTGAAAACATTCTTGACATGTACAGTTTCATAATAATATACAATAAATAATAAAATTCTAGTATATATTATGCATTTACAATGGTATAAGTTTTTTGAAACTTCACTTTTGCAATTATATATATATATATAAATATATTTTTACCAAAAAAAATATATATACATAAATATACACGTCTTGAGAGACGTCATGATCTGTAGTCCACTTACCTCTAGTAGCTAAATTAAGCTTTACTTCAATTGTTCGAAACGATGTTAACGAGAACCTAAATAACACCAAAGATAGGTCCATCAATACACAATTTCCCACTTAAAAATCTATTTTCACAATTAAACGGTTTTATCTTAGACAATATTAGTATATCCAAAATTCTCCATTTATTCACCTAACTATCCAATAGCCTTTCAGCTTTGATAAGATTTTTGGACTTAAAAAAACTACTGCCTAATCTGATTTTTCCATTGATATAATCATGTATATTCAAGACTTCAAAATGACCGAATAAGGGAAATCTCATCAATCTACAATTCACGTCCTTTCTTGTCATGTAGCTATATCCATCACTCCTAGTCTAATATAATAATCACCGTAGGACATCCTTTCCCATGATATAAGGATAAGTGAGGTTGTTGAGATCAGAATGTATGCCTAGAAGTCCTACATTAATATATTGATAGGTTAGATTTTATGAAATCATGCCTATTGTCTTATTAGCTATTAAAGCAATTTCAAGCACCGTTCCTCCCTGAACAATTTCTAGCCATATATTATATATATCTTAGTTCATCCACCCAATGACCCATAACTCTCTTGATGCCGCAAGAAATAAGGACATTGCTGGGCACATATTTGGACAATGATAAGGGTGTAGGTGCATGACAGATGGTGGAGAATTCGTAAGGCTATATACAATTATAAAATAACCATAGAGTACCCATTTTTCCCATTAAATTAATCATAGCTTTAGATCCAAGTTGGCCATACCTATTATTCTATCAGGTACACAAATAAGAGACGCCTCCTATAAGAGTGGGAAACCATACCTGTAGACTCCAACTCACAGCCATAGTGAAGAAAAGCAATGTTCCCTAGTCGACTGAAGCAAAAGGAGGCACCATTAGTGAAAGTTCAAAATGGGTATACAACACCCTTGAACGTTTAGACCCCAAATACAAAATTACCAATTCAAGCTTTATATCAAACAGTTAATGTGCGGAATATGATAACAAGATTATAACAGAATTGATAAACAATCTAAGCCAAATATAAACACATCCATAGCAGTAAATATAAGGCAAAGATAAAGGAAGGAAGATGCAAACACTCGGACAACACACGATGTGTTATCGAAGAGAAAACCGAAGCCCTCGGCGTAAAACCTCTCCACCGCCCTCCAAGCGGTCAAATAATCCACTAAAGAATATAGTTGGGATACATGAACAGCAGAAGACCCTCCAAGCTTAATCTACCCAAGTACCTAAGCCCTCCAAGCTTCTTGCTCCAACGAGGTTACGCCGAACCTATTTCTTTTCTAGCTTACCGGATTCCGCTACTAGACCATAGCATCAACCAATGTAGATTGGTTCCTTCCTAACTGCTTCCCAACAGTACCAAATAAGCCTTCTCACAGACGTGGGTGTGGTGAGATAAAGATTTGGCTAAAGGCCTCTCAAAGGTATAACAATGGAGAGGAAGAGAGTAGAGGAATTTGTAGAGTCTCTAAGGTTAAGATTGTGGATGAATCAATCTTGTATTTCTTTAGGGTTTCTCTTACAAAATTCTCTCTGGAAGCTCTCTCAATATGGTGGGTATAAGGGTATATATATAGTAGGTTGAGAAAGGAATGCAAAACGTCAGTTTTTGCCAAATAGGGTGTTTTGGCGACTTGGCCTCGCGACTGGGTTAAGTCGCGAGTTTAAGCCGCGAGCTAACGGCCTGGCCAGCCTAGGACTTTTTGTCCTGTAGTGCAACAGCTGGCCCGACCCTTCAGCTTCCCTGCGTGCTTCTCACGTGCCAGCATTTGGCGACTTGCAACCGCGAGTCACCCGCTAGTCCTTAACCGCGAACCTCTGCTTCTTTGCACATAATTGAGATTTTCTTCACATCTTCTCACACACTACTCTTACAAATAATCCCACCTAAATACAGGGTTACTAAGTGCTTAAATTACAAGCAAATTGGCACAGAATAAAGCCAACAAAATGGTTGATAAAATTCAACCTTACAATTAGTAAAAACATGTGTAACTTAAGAGGAAAAAAGGTTAGGGTTTTCAAGGCCCATATATTTACTTATGCCACCTCACTTGGGTTTCATATTCCACAGCATTTACTTATTTTAATATCTTAGGCCCAAATCAATTAAATCCATTTAATTGTGGGCCTCTTTTTTTAATTTACGCATAATAATTAAATTGGTGTCAAAATTATGGGGTGTTACATCTTCTCCATGGTTATCTAGGGGCACTCATAGCTTATGAAGTTGAACCTTTTGAAGGCTTCCTCACAGATATACTTGTTCTCCTTGGAGCTTCTACAAGCCTTGTGAAACTAGAGATCTGAAGATTCTCTAGGTAGGGCCGGTATTCATACAACATACCTGCAATGCAAACATCTACTAGTCTTTCTTCCTCCACAGGGTCATAACATAACAAAGAGAGATCCCATAACCTGCAAATATATTCCAACAACCCCTCAGATACCCTTTACTTCTCGTGTTGCAGATCTAACAACGTGAGCTTTTCTTCCAAAGTAAAGAAATTTTTCATGAACAGTGTTGCTAGATTGTTCCAACTTAGAACTGACCCTGGTGCAAGACTGTGTTAGGATTAGTGTCCTTAAATCCTATTGCATGATGTTATGTAGATATTATGTATGACTTCATGTTATGATTAATAAATTTGTTTTATTATTATCTGAAATAATAGTAACATGAATATTCGGACATTATCATATAGTCCATGAGATGCATAGAATGTGATTTATGTGAAAAGTCACAGAAATATAAATCACAAGTTCTTTGTAAATTCAGAATTTAGTTCGTAGTCGGTGATGAAATTGGGCGTTTCATCTACGAAGACTATAACATATTAACTAAGATGATTTGTCTTGATCATGGAATTGGTGACTTCTAGTTAATATGTTAATATGTTTTAAGAGTTAAGACATATTGAACTGGACCGCTGTGAGATTTACTATTCTCCTAACAACTGTCAATGGAATAATAAATCTCACGACTTATATTTGCATAAACTCTTAATCCTTAGAGAATAATGGACTTGATCATGAGATGTAGGTTGCTTTGATATATCAGGAGTGAGATCTAAAGTAACGGTCAAAACCTCAGTATGTTGGGCAGCCACATTTAGTGTTGATGGAACATATATTCTCAAGATGGAATTCATAGTCTCTTAATGGAGATATAAAATATTCCCTTGAGATAAGTTTAATGGGTTTGTTATTCAGAATGTTAGGCCTAACTATTTTAGTAAATAGTTACTGAAGTATATATTTATGAAATTGGATTTCATAAATATATGATAAATAACTTAAAAGATTAAACCGGGTACTCAAGGATTAAGATGTAGTAATTCACAAAGTGGCAGTCTTCATTCATGACCTTGTATTATTACGAATATTTTATGAAGGGGTTGCATGTACAATAAAGTCTTGGGATATAATTTATTAATAAGGGCTAGAGTGCAATTATATTTATATAGTGGTATTAAATATAATTAATGATAACTTTGGACTTGTCAAGAGTTGACAAAAAAGCCCAAGGCCCATTGGAGCTAGTGCCTTATTTGTTCCCTTTTAGTCCCACTCCAAGCCACATACTAAAGCCCAATTGGAAAAGCCCAAAAGGCTAGCCCAATTAGATAATCAGTTACAAGGAGAGAAACATACAGAATTTGTATAACTGGAATTGGTATGTATATGAGTGTTGTACACTCTTTGATTCTCTTTAGAAACATACACATATAACTGATTGAGAGACCACACATCTTGGGCATCTAGTGGAATTGGAGTGAAGATTGAAAGTCTTATCAAGAACTTCTGATCTTTGGTTTTGAATTTCACCGCTTCAAGGTACATTATCTTATTCTCTTGTTCTGAAACTTATATATCACATGTTAACAATTATGAATGAAGTAGATCCGTTAATTTAATTTTTTCTGCTGTATAGACTCTTATTTCCATCAGACTGGTATACGAAGTAAAAGCCCGGCCTTCTAAGGACTTAGGGAACTCTCTAAGCCTAAGCTCATGGTCAAGATAGTGAGCCATCAGCGCATCCACATACCGTCTGATGTGCTTTCTTAGCGTTCCCATTTATGCCATCATACTTAGGAAATATGGGAGGTGTGTAGTTAGCAAGGTAAGGCTTCCCGGCTATTTCTTTAGGATAAGGAGGTCTAGTGTCAATGTAAACAACACTCTCCATCTTTTTGGCTTCGAACAAAATAGCATGTATATCTTCCTTAGTCAGATAAGGAGATACTTGAGGACCTTGACCATTTTGAGGGACTTGAGGTATGGCTATTTCTTGACGTAGGGACTAGAACTCTACCCACATGGTAGCCTGAGAATGTTAAAGATATTCGACGGCAACCATGATCCCCCTGGTCTCACGATGACCAGCCTCTCCCAAGGATTCTACGCCTTCAGAATGCATGGATATGTTATCTGCACTTGGTCCTGACTGATGGTTCTCACCCACACTAGTCAGTGTCCTAATAACCATGTTCTTCCTTGGAGGCATGGAGGAAATGACTACAAACAGAGGTATACAACCCAACAAAACACGCTTTAAAAGGAAAATAACCAGAGATCTCCAGTAGAGCTGCCAAAAATGTACGTGCAAGTTAGATTTGAGCTTATTTAGAGAAGTGAAATAAGTTATCTAATAGTACATTTACATGAGAAAACTTTAAAAGATGCAAGCTTTGACATGACACTCAAACAAGAAAAAGAAAGTAATGATAGAACATGAAAAAAAATGCACATTTAAACAACAAGAAGAAACTAATTGCTAAAAGAACACCAGATGTATGTGGAAAACCCTAAAAAAGGGATAAAAAACCACGGTTCGAGCAAGAAGGTAACATTCTTGCTTGGTTCTGCTTGTATTTTGTGTGAAAAGATCAGTTTACAATCAGGTTGCCTTTCTTTCCTACCAACTCTCGACTTTCATCTCCAAAATATCTACTTGGGTTCTTGCCCTATGAGCATAGCTACATGTTCCTTTTATACTCTAAGGAATATGGCTAAGTACAAGGGCAAGTGTCAAGTCATCATTTTCTATTTTGGACCTTTTCACAACTGTGATATTATTTGCTGACTAGGGAATAAGAACTGGGCTAATGTGGCACTGGGACCCGTAGGTAGGTAGCTTTGCCACTGCTTGGGAGGCAAGTCTTGGACATTGAGAAGGACATCAGGAGTACTGTAATTTGGTACATTTGTCTCTAAGGTGACTCATTATGCACTAAACCAATAAGAGGTGTCCTCATAGTCTTTGACTTTAGAAAGTCACTATCTCCCTTTTTGTAAGTGCTTGAGTACCATGTCAGGTGTAAATCTTACTTCCTTCCCAAGGCAGTCACGCCTTTTGCACGGACCAAGAGAAGATCCCTTAGCCAATGCTTCCTCTCCCGTTGCTCACAACCACTCCACGTGTAAGGTCAAGATTCAACCAGTTATGCATTCCCCCATTTGGTGGTGTTATGTACATAACACAACCTCTTTTTCCTTCTTTCTTCCATCATTCTTCCATCTGTGTAGGGCTAGTTTTCTGGATTTCTAATCTAGCCTTAGGATCTGGTTTAGGTAGACCAAGAATGGAGGACTTAACTTGAAAGCCCACTTCCATACTTGTTTTAAAGGAAGCCCTTCTAGTGCCAATCCAGTATTCTTCTTGAATTTTAGCCAACCCAAAAGCTTGATGCAAGGACGTGGGATTTAGCATCATAATAGGTAACCTAATCTCATCCCTTAACTCACTTAAGAAACAACTCAATTTATGTGGTTCTGATAAACCTTTAATTCTATTAGAAATGACCTCAAACTGTGACTTATATGCAACATAGTGGAAGTTAAGGCATTCCATTGGATTATCATAAGCACTTGGACCCAATCTAGTATGGAGTATTTTAGAAAAGATTCCCATCCATCAAAATCATGCTCAACATCTTAAAACCAAACTAAGGTTAGGCCTTCCATATAATAGGAAGCCATGAGAATCCTCTTATGATTAGGGATCTTATAGTACTTAAAGTACTGATTTGCCTTATAAATCCATCCAGTGGGATCTTCTCCATCAAATCTAGGAAATTCTAATCTTACTTGCTTAAGGATTGGAATCTCACCTCCATTAGATACAGAAGATTCGACTTTATTATTGTTGTCAAAAGACCTGGTAGGCAAAACTACTTGAATTTCCTTGACAGCTTTAGACAATTGGGCAAGCTGCTGTGTAATGATCTCCATGGATTTTTGGTGTTGATCTTGTTGTAGCTTAACCCCAGAAATTGTATTAGAAAGTTGGGAATACCTTGTATTAGGAACATCAGCCATGGTAAGATCAAAACTGCTCTGATACCAATTGTAGTGAACCTTTTGGTAATAATGTAGTAAACTAATGCAGTAGAACAAAAATTGAAAGGGAATTAATGGAGAAAGTGAAGAAGAATGTTGACTAGTTGGAGTCACCCTTCATGAATGTAGAGAGGGAAAAGAGGGAACACGGAGAAGAAGAGGAAACAAATTGTAGTCTTATTTATGGTTGTTCTCTAAAAGGTCTATCACAAGTATTAAGCTAGGCTCACCTTTACAACTGTCAATAGGAAGCCAGATTTAGTAACTAATTGCCCAATAGTCGAGCTATAAAATTAACCCCTCTACTATCTAACTAATACTGTATTAATGGACACAAACTACTTGCATCCTCATGCTCTGCTATTTGTAATTTGCTACACCTGATTTAATACTCAAATTCCCTAAAGTTGAGCTTCATTACATATTTATTAATTTATGTTCTTAGAAACAAATATCTCTCTCTCTTTCTCTCTCTCTCTCTCAATGTTGCTCTGTGTTCTGGTGTGACCAACAGCTGACCTCTGTCCCTGGCCGCATTACACCCATTCTCCATATATTTTTGCAATGGTTTTATTCAGCTTCTCCAACCACTGGCAATGTCAATAGATGTTGTGACCCATAACCCAGTCGCCTAAAAATTCCAAAAGCAATCCATTAAATTTAAACTAAGCTATGATTATCTTAAGAATAAAAACAAGAGGTAATATATATATATATATATGGAAAAAGCCCAAAAGTTCCACTCCGGAGACACTCGATAGCCATCTTCATTATTCAATTGGAATTGGGAAATGAGCGTTTTAAGAATTCAAACTCAGAACTAACCCATTAAACTACATTATGATTACTTTGAAAAAAAAAAAAAAAAACAAAAACAAAAACAAAAAAACAAATAAGCCTTTCACCTCAGTCTGACAAAATAAATTATCTCATAACAAGAAGAAAAACAATTCCTTATGTACCTATGCTTGGTTAAATTAGCAGCTGAGAGAGATGTCACGGTTTCAATTGTTTTGCTTTCATTGTTTTTTTTCTCAACTAGCCTTACTCAACTATATGTATTCTACTAGTGTATGTGTTCTTAGTTCTTATCATTGATGCATAAGTAGCGTCAGGTTAGCATAATGCAATTTGTTTCCCTTAAATGATACATGTAGTGTTTTTGTTTTTTCCTCTCATTCCCCTATTTTCGGTATGCTAGAACAGGGTTCATACTTTTGTGTAATACGTGTGTTTTAATTTAATTTTGATATTCTAGAACATGCTGGAATAGGCTTATATCAATAAAATCTTTTCTATCTCTTACCTTAAAAACTACCTGCTTGCCTCAAACTGCTAGTTTGGAATGTTAAATTAAGTTCATTAGTTTTAATCAAATTGGTAGACAATGGAGTTGGGTAGATGATAATGTTAAATTAAATTAAGTCCATTACGTGTGCTTTAATTCATATCATTGTAAATTATCATAAAATTCCTATCATTGTCTTCTATATTAATGAATGCTAGTGTACCCAACTACCTACTTGCCACAAACATATTGATCTACTGTGCAACAAATATGTTAGGACATATGTGGAAATTGTTAGAGACATATGTTATGTATATTGGCTAATCTTTTGACAAAACACACTTTACTTGTAATTGGGTAGATCTAGGATGAGTTTAGTACTTCAAGGAACAAGAGTTCAAGTTTAGTATTGAAGCCATGAAAATCTGTCCAAGAAATAAGTAAAGAAGTGTTGTTCATTAAAGCTCGATAGAATCATATCTGTTGAGGTTTAATGATGTAGCTCAACAGCAGCTTGAGTTGTATCTGTCGAGAATTACGAAATTAGAATTTTCAGATCTAATTTCACGCATATCCATGTGTATTTGTGTAGAGTTTCTTTTCTCACAACCCTAGACATATATAAGGATTATTTTAAGGGTCGTCACAGATGATGCAACTTGATGCAAAGTGATTATACATGCATATTGTGACCGATGAAAATTTTCCCTAGTTCATCATATTCTTTGTAGAAGCTACTGCATCTTTGCGCCAAGGGTTTTGTAACCAAGGAGCTTCTTGATCTTCATTGTTGGATGAACTGAAGAACTTTGCAGCCAACATCTTCCTCAAGTTCGTGTGTTAGTCATGTACTGGGATCCGTGCATTTTTGGTTAGTCACGTACTGGGAGCTATGCATTGAAAGGAGAGATTGCTGCTACATTACAAGTTTAATTGGGTATTGAGGTAAGGGTTTAACTGTAGGTTGGTATTAGGTATTGGGATTCATTTTACTTGTAATTGCTTGTTTTGATAATAGTGGATTCTTGAGAGTGGTGACCTTAAATTCACCCTGTGGGGTTTTCCTCGGTGCTTTTCTCCATTTGTAAACAAATCACCTGTGTCAAATTTATTTTCTACTACATTTATCTTAGTTGGTGAATTGTTTGTGTTACCACACTTATTGTATGAAATTGAATCTAATTAATTTTACTTGGCTAATTAATTGATTAATTTCCCAAAGGGATTAATACTTTTTTGGCCTATCAAGTGGTATCAGAGCGGGCATACTTTGATTATGTTTAATCTTTGCTGTGTGATCCATTAACCCTTGTTTGTCATGGATAGAGGACAATCTTTTATTATACCTCCTTTATTTGATGGCACTAACTTTGCATACTGGATAGTACGCATGAGAACTTTCTTGCAGTCTTTAGATGAGAAGGTGTGGCAAGCTGTGGAGACTGGCTGGACTAAGCCAAAGGAAGCATCGGCTAATTGGGATGATGGAAAGATCAAAGCGGCAAACTTCAACAGTAGAGCATTGAACGCCATTTTCAGTGCGATCACAAATGAGGAGTTCAAGAAAATATCCTCGACTGAAACTGCAAAGTAAGCATGGACCATCCTCCAGACAACCTATGAAGGGACTAAGGCTATCAAGGATTCAAAGCTCCAAAGACTCACTACTAGCTTTGAGGAGATAAAGATAGAGGAGGATGAGTCTTTTGATAAGTTCCACGCCAAGCTAAAGGACATAGTCCACTCAGCTTTCAATCTTTGGGAAACTATTCCTGAACCCAAGGTTATAAGAAAGGTGCTAAGGTCTCTGCCTAAGAGATTTCATGCCAAGATCATTGCCATTGAAGAATCAAAGGATATTGACTCTATTCCTTTGATGGAGTTGGTTGGCAACTTGTAAACCTATGAATTGTGCTTGACTAGAATCGTGAAAGGAAGCGAAAGCAAGAGCATTGCACTGAAGGCCAAAAGTAATAAGACTGATGAGTCTTCTGATGATGAAGATTCCAAGATGAAATCCTACATCACGAGTAGTTCAAGAAGTTCATGAAGAATGCCAATGTGAAAGGATTTGATAAGAACCGTAAGCAATCTAGTTCTTTTCATTTCAAGAGCCAAGACAGAGGAAAGAAGGATGTTAAGGATGGCAATCAGTACACTATTCCCTTCGAACCAAAGTGCTTTGGATGTCAAGGTTTTGGACACATGAAATAAGAATGTCCAACATATCTTAAGTCAATTAGGAAAAGTAAGGCTCTTGTTGCTACCTTGAGTGACGCTGAGCCTAAGATTGAGCTAGATGATAGTGATGACGAGGGAATTTTAAGTGCTTTCACTGCTATAGTTGATCCTAGGGGTTACAGAAATAGAAGAAGAAGAAGAGGACTTGGTGGTATCTAAGTTTGAGAAAATGGATGAACAAGATGACATCCATACAGCCTATGCAAAATTATACAAGGTTTTTAAGAAGCATGAGAAACTGTATAGGTTGGCCACCAAGAAGTTGAGTGATGTAGAGCTAAATCGAGAGGAGCTCTCTACAAAGGTTGATGAAGCGAATAAAATTATTGGAGTTTTGCGATTCGCGAACAACTTCCTTGCTGAAAGGACAAAGAAGCTTGAAGCTGAACTGTTCCAAGTTAGAGAGCTTAATTGGAGAGGACTTCTAGTGCAAAGCTCGATGAGATGCTAAGCCTTCAGAAAGTTACTTCTGATAAAACTGGTTTAGGGTATGATTTCTATTCTCCTAATATTGTCTCTTTTAGTACTACTGTATTTGTCTCACTTGCTGATAATGTTAATTCTAAGAATGATGAAATTAAAATCGAAATAGCTAGTGAGAACTTAGACAAGGGAAAATCTATTCTAGGAGCACCTCCTAAGGTTCAAAAGAAAGAGACAAGAAACCCTAGGACTAAGAAGGTTAACAACAAAAAGTCTCAACTGAAGAAGCCACATCTTTGTCATCACTATGGAGCTTCAGGGCATACTCGTCCAAATTGCTACAAGTGGTTAGCCACTCAACAAAGCAATAGTATGCTCTCATCTGGAAACCAGAATCAGTTTCCATCCTCTTTTGCTCCCCTTGGAGATCTTCTCAGTGCCCTCATGTTCCTTTCGAACTTGAACGGTTTCAATTCTTCTCCCTCACCACCTGGTCAAAGGTTCACTCAAGGGAAATGTTCATTCAAGGTGTGGAAGGAAAAAGCCTCAAAGTGATTTAGTCACTTTTTCTCTCTCTCTCCCCCCTTTTAGTTATGCATTACTTGTTTGTTTTGCTTTCTTGTTTTGAGTTAGTCTAGTTTTATGCTTTGCTTTATTTAACATGCTTTTGTTTGTTTTATTTTCAGTTTTTCTTTATTTTGTTTTTCATTAAAAATACAAAAACAAAAACAGTGTGTATTTGTGTACATTGGTACTTGTGTACCTTGGATGGCCATTGAAACAAAATTTTCTAAACTTTGTATTATTTGTAACTTAGATGAGCATCTCAATGCACAACTAAGCAAGTGAGCTTTATGGCTCATGTTTGTGATGAGTACGATTAAGTAATCTTTTATACTTAACACCCTTATCACTCTTTTTGATGGGAATGACTAAAATATCGTAAGAGAAAGACATAAATAACCATCTCACCACTAAAGCTTGCCAATTATGCATAACATCAGTGTGTTTCAGCATAGCGAAATTGTGATGTTTTTGGCTTAACATAATTGGGTTTTTCTTCTCTCTCTCTCTTATATGCCCATGCATGATATGCTCAAAAAGAAAAAGAATATGCAAAGAAAAACAAAAGCAAAAAAATCAAAATGCTTTTAAGTATGGTTGCAAGCGTGTTTCTAGGAAATGTGGGAGTTATAGGATGTATCTCGAAGATGATAGTCCCCATCAAGTAATTATGATGGTGTGTAAGTGTATTTGATTTTCTCATATCTCAAAGCGCCATAATATGAGACATTTATGCACTCATGCTATGTTTTCACACACAACGCGCAAATTCTTTGCTACCTTTGATACATGTTCAGGTACAATGTCATTTGCCTATCACAAGGAATACATGTGTTGATGTATGCTCACTAAACTGTCATAACTTGTTTTTGAAATATAAAATTGGCTAGACTTGTTTAGTGTGTGTGTGTGTGTGTGTTTTGGATTATGAATGCTTTGCAATTTTTTGTTGAGAGATGTTTTTGAGAGCATAATATGTTGATTGGATCTATGTTTAAGTAGCTGGCTTGTTGCATTCGTCTCTATGTGTTTTTCCCCTCTATGAAAAACTCCCTTTTTTCAAGCTCGACAGCTTCTCAACAGTCCTTGACAGATTCACATCTATCGAGCCCCTTTTTCTTCTTTTCTTGATAGAAGTTAGCGCAATTTCGATCCTTCGAGCTTTCTGGAATTTGTCACGATACCTTCTTGACCCATCAAGAAACTTTCTGTCTAGCCAATAAATTCTTGACAGCTTCTTGATCCATCAAGGTACTTTTACCGTCGACAGATCCTCGACAGCACCTCGACAGATTCATTTCTGTCGAGAATTAGTGCTTGATAGATACTTCAATCTATCGAGCTGCAATTTCTATTTAAGAGTTGAATGCGAAATCATATTTCATTTTCTCTTCTCTCTTGACATAAACTTTTCTCTCTCACCCCAAACACTTCTCCCTCAGTCAAAAACTCCTACCCGTGAGTTCTTTGGCCTAGATCAAGATCAAAACACTTAGTAAGTGTTCTAATCTTCTTCCTTTTCATGTATTCATGCATTTTAGACCTAGGTTTTGGGGTTTTTCAAATTTTTTGGGGTTTTTGAGTTTTTCTCGAAATTTTTGTGTTGGGCTTTGTGAATTTGATGATATATGATCATGCATTGCATTTCATTAGCATTATCACAATGTTTCGCGCATTTAGATGTGTGCTTGATTATTGTTGATGCGTGTTGGTAGGTTTGGATTGGGTCTATATATAGTGGTGTGTGTTTGGAATGCGAACAGTCAGTTTTTCCCAAACAGGGTGTTTTGGCGGCTTGGCCTTGCGACTGGTCTGAGTCGCGAGTTAATGGCTTGGCAGCCTGGGACTTTTGTCCTGTAGTGTGACAGCTGGCGTGACCCTTCAACTCCCCTGCATGCTTCTCACGTGTGCTGTAGTTAGCGGCTTGCCAGTCGCGAGTCAGCCGCGAGTCTCTGCATCCTTGCACAATCTTGAGCATTTCTTCACACTCTCTCACACACTACCCTTACATGAATCCCACCTAAATACAGGGTTACTAATTGCTAAAATACAAGTAAATTTGGAATAAAGCTAATAAGATGGTTGATTAAATTTAACCTTACAATCTCCCCCTTTGGCTATTCCATGACAAAACCCTACAACAAACTCTAGACTTAACGCGTGAGTTGGGAACAGTTGAACAAAACTCACTCACACCTAACTCTAGATTCTGATAAGTTCTTGAACCATAAGAACAAGTATCTCCTGAAACACAACAACACAACAATATCATTGTATGCAGAAAACTTGAAATGCACATGGAGCAAGCACAATGTGATCAAGCAAGATGGAATAAAGCAATAGGCCATGGCTTGACCAAAACAAGTAATCACTATACAAAAGTGATCATAATACTCATTCACACAAAGAATGAACATCCAGACATGCAAGTTGATAAGCTCATTTGCAGAGTATCATTTGCATGTCTAACACTCAACCAATGCATAAAACATATATGCATCTAGGAAAAATCCTACAAGGGCACAATAGTGATGTACTTAAAGAAAATGCATGACATTTAGCAACAAGTACAAAAGCTACAGAGCATGGGTACAAAAACCTAAAAGCTTACAAAAGCAAACGGTTACAAACGTACCATACAAAACAAAGTATTTTAAATAAACTAAAAGTGCTTAAAGTTTCTCCCCTTCAAAATGATGAGAAGTTGTGATGCACTTGGAACATATATACCTGTAACCTGAAACACTTGCACAAAACACATTAGACCCTCACAGTAAAGCAAGTCATAAAAAGGACAAGTATAATGTAACAAGTAAATTGCGATCAAATAATCATTATGTGAAACATGTGAGCAACTTGATCAAACACCAAACACCAAAACAAAGTTTTCTTATTAGCTCAATGTTTTCTCCCCCTTGGTATATGCATCTCCTCTATGGAATATCTCTCCCCCTACAAATGTGCACGAGAAATAGAATTTCTCCCCCTAAGAATGTGCATAAGGGTCATATAGAAATCACTAAAACTCTCCGGCATACTCTCTAAAGTATACTCTCCCCCTTTTTGTCAGGAATAGACAAAGGGTCAAGAAGAAACGAAGGCAAGAGATGAATGTATGAATAATAATAATGATGCATGAGGGGTGTGAGATGAAAGAGAAAATGAAGCTCAAACCTAAGATGAAACAAAATGCTACAAAGCATAAGGTAAACATGACATGCTAGGATGAAGAAACAATGTATGAACCAATGCATGACAAGGGTAGCAAAGGTGTGTGCAAGAGGTGGCTATGTGCAATGCATGACCAATGCATGAAAAATGCACATGTAGGGTAAGGTGTGTTAAATACACAATCAATGAACCAAACATGTTTCTAATGTGGAAACATGAGAAACCCCAAAGTTTGATACTCATCGGAGTCCAAACAAGCGAGAAAATGCCCAAGAGGCATTTTATCAAACACCTAGCATGCATACTATGAAGAACAATGTGAAACAATGCATGAACATCATGAAATCCACCCTTAAAACATGTTCTTTTTGCCACAGGGGGCCAACATCTAAAGCAAATCATTAAAAGAAATCAATCATATACAAAAATTTGACAAAAATAAAGTTTACCCAACCCCTATGATGAAAATCCCAACCAAGAGAACAAAACTCACCAAAACATAATCTAAGGATCCAAATCAATGAAGAGAGTTTAAAATAACCTTAGAGATGTTAAAGGAATGAAAGCCATTCAAATTGATTGGGTTTTGATGTAAAAATATTGAAAGAGGGGTTTAAAAGAGGATGGGAGAGGTTAAAAGCAAGTTTCCCACAAAAAGCCCTTTAAAAAGCTGTTTCTGGGCATTTCGCGACTAGGCGAGTCGCGAAGCAAGTTGCGAAGGTTTTTGCGAGTCGCGAAAGTCTTTTGGATGAACTCACGACTGGGTTGGCGACTGGCAAGTCGCGAAAAACTTTGACACCTGTTTTTCAACACAAAACATGTTTAAACACTGAAAAACAATATAAGCACTAAACATAAACACAAAGAGTGATAAAAATCACTTCCAAATACATATAAAATGATCAAAAATCTTTTTGGATTGATCCATATATAGTTGCGCACACACACATCACATTTAAATAAGTACAATCGAACAAATGAATAAGGCATTCATTGAACATTAGGCATGTGTGTTGTGTGTGTGTGTATCAAATGTGGAATAGTCCTTAGTCTAGAGTGAAGCTTCAATGATCAATTTAATCAAGTCATACACAACTAGTACTAAGACAAGTGGTCTATCTCAATTATAGAAATGAACATATATGACCTCCCACAAGAAAATGATTACATATCTTTGAAGCTTTTCATTTGGCTTCTTTAAAATTCATAACATTTGATCATTTTTTTATCTTTACATCTCATTTTGAGATCGATGTTTGAAATTTTTGATATTTCAATTTGATGAACAAGCCTTTGGCTTTTTGGGCATCATACATTTTCAAAACAAGTCGCTTTCCCTTTTTCCTAGTCAAATACTAGTATGTGCGGCGGCTTTTGTAGCTCATTATCTTTTTTCATTTTTAGATTTACATTTGTTGAGCTCTTTAAGCAAAAACAATAAAAAGTGTGGGAAGATATATAGGCACAAGTCTACGCATGTATCAAAACCAACATAACTATTGACTAATCATTCATGACAAGCTTGAAGATCGATTTACAACAATCACACATAGATGTCAAGATTTTCGCACAAAGATATAAGTGCATAAAGGACAAGCTAAGCTCGTAAATGCATAAAGCCATAAGTACAAAGGTACAAGGCAAACTCACATGTGATATGTGCTCAAACATATACGATCAATCTTTTTTAATTTTTAACTTTTTATGTGGTTTTGGATTTTTTACTCACACAAAACTGAAATATAAAAGTAAGATAAAAACATAAACAATGCATATAAAGAAATGCAAGATGCACAAAATGCATGAAGATATGACATTCAATGCATGAAGGGTCCCACAAAGATCGAAAGAATTAGATCAAGGACCAAAAGAGCAAAAGCTCAATTATAAGAGCCCTTCCTCATCCAAACGGAACGATTTTTTGGAATGAGTGTCTCATGAGAAGTGAGACGAGGGTTAGAAGAATGAGAACCGGAGATGCACATAGTCAAGGAGTTAAGAGCATTAAACATTTTCTTTAACAACATGCTATCTTCACTCAAAACCGATTTACCCTTTTTAGCATAACTTCCCAGAAGCTCATAACTTCCAAGAAGCTCAAGTTTCTCTTTTTTTTTTTATTCTTTTAAGAGCATGAAACTTAGAGCAATGAGGTCTTAGATGACCAAAAGCACCACAATTGTGACAAACAATGCGTTTAGGTCCACTAGGCTTTTTGGGAAGATATCTAGCAACATGGTTTTGTTCTCTCTTCAACTTACAACATTGAGGTCTTATATGACCAATCACACCACAATGGTGGCAAGTTGGAACATATTTAGATCCATCCAAAGCCTTAGGTTGAGACCTAAACGAAGGCTTTGACTTAACAGCCTTTCTCTTCACCTTTTGATTTTTTTTATGTGGAGGAATGTACCCCGATTTGTCCTTTGAGGTAGAACACACAATAGGCACAAAATCGGGTACCACAACATGATTGCAACAAATATTTTCATCCTTTTTAACAGTAGGTTTAGAAATCAAACACTTGGCATGCATCTTAAAAGATTCATTTCCACATTTTAGCTCATCAACAAGTTTGTTAGATAAAACAAGTTTAGCATCCAAGTCCATATTCAAACATTAAAACTCTTTAAGCTTTTCAAGAGAATTTTCAGCAAGTTTCTTATATTTCTCAATAATTTGTTGGATTCATTGAGCTTAGCAATCAAATCATCATTTTCACAAAATAACTTGCTTAAATCCTTATTAAACTTCTTAGCCTTTTTCTTCAAGAGTTTGATGTTAGGAATATCAACAACATCCAAAGATTCATGTAATATAGCATCACAATTATGAGGATTATCACTTATAGATGCATTTTCACAAACACGTGACATGCTACATTTATCATCAATCAAATCATACAAAGAGGCATACAAAGCACAATCCATGGCAAATAAACACAAGGGGTCAAGGATCACACTTGGGTATTTAAACCAAAACAAGTGTACCCGCTCTGATACCAATTGAATGTTCAAAATATGTATAAAACACCCTTGAACGTTTTGACCCCAAAATACAAATAATTAATTCAATCTTAATATCAAACGATTAACGTGCGGAACATGAACATAAGCTAAATACAGAATTGATAAACAGTCTAAGCCAATTATAATCACATCCACAGTAGAAAATAAAAGGCAAAGATAAAGGAAAGAGAGATGCAAATACAAGGACAACATATGATGTGTTATCGAAGAGGAAACTGAAGCCCTTAACGTAAAACATCTCCGCCGCCCTCCAAGTGGTCAATAATTCACTAGAAAATGTAGTTGAGATACATAAACAGCAGTAGACCCTCCAAGCCTAATCTACCCGATGTACCTAAGCCCTCCATGCTTCTTGCTCTAACGAGTTTGCGCTGAACCTTTTTCTTTTCTAGCTTACCGGATTCCGCAATAGCCCATAGCATCAACCAATATAAATTGGTCATTTCCTAATTGCTTCCCAAAGCACCAAATAAACTTTCTCACAGATATGAGTATGGTGAGAAAAGGATTTGGCCAATGACCTCTTAAGGATGTATCAATGGAGAGGAAGAGAGTAGAGGAATTTGAAGAGTCTCTTAGGTGAAGATTGTGGATGAATCAATCTTATTTTTTTTTAGGGTTTCTCTCTTGAAATTCTCTTTGGAAGCTCTCAACATTTCGTGGGTATAAGGGTCTATATATAGTGGTGTGTGTTTGGAATTTGAAGAGTCAGTTTTTCCTAAATAGGGTGTTCTGGCGGCTTAGCCTCACAATTGGTTTGAGTTGCGAGTTCCATCCGCGAGTTAACAGCCTGGCTAGCTTGGGACTTTTGTCCTGTAGTGCGACAGCTGGCGTGACCCTTCAACTCCCCTACATGCTTCTCACGTATGCTGCAGTTGGCAGCTTGCCAGTTGCGAGTTAGCCGCAAGTCCCAGCCGCAAGTCTCTGTATCCTTGCACAATTTTGAGCATTTCTTCACACTCTCTCACACAATACCCTTACATGAATCCCACCTAAATACAGGGTTACTAATTGCTAAAATCCAAGCAAATTTGGCACGAAATAAAGCCAACAAGATGGTTGATTAAATTCAACCTTACATCTATCATAGAGCCTCGTGCTCCATTTTTGTTGTCCTTCTTAGAGGATCTTACTATTGACTTCCCTACTCACTTCATCACTTCCATCATTGATGTTTATCAGGATACAGTGACCTATGATAAGCCCATTTTTCCTTCAGCTATCACACGGATTCTTCACCATTTTTCTATCTCTATTCCTGATTCTCCCTTTCCTTCTCCGGAGGCTTCGGTAGATGAGGATGGCAATGATGGCGTTGACGATGAAGATGAGGATACTAGCTCTTCCAATGATGATGAGATGATGACCTCTCGGTGACTCACCTTTTGTCATTTGTGACAAAAAGGGGGAGTAGTTTTTATGGGAGTAGTCTTGTTTTTAGGGGGAGAGTTAGTATAGGACATTTTTTTGTTAGGGGGAGTGTCTATACATTTTGAGGGATGTAGTGAGGATTTTAAGTTCATTTCTTTTCTTTCTCTTTAGTTACATTATCCTTTTGTACACCGGTCTTGTGACCATTTATTTATGAAATTCGTTGTATTTATTTTCATATATATATGATGATGTATGTTGTTTTTCACCTATCTCTCCACGTGTTGTTTCTTTTCTCTCTTTATACACATCTTTATTTATGTGTGCAATCTTTATTTCTGTTTCACACTAAGATGCCTTGATGAGTTTTGTTTAAAGTTTTTCAAAAAGATAGGTTGTGAATATCTACCATGCCATGAGCTCTCTTCTTGCAAAGTTTTTCAAGACTTTGTGTTAGGGTTATATTTTTTTGTAATTCAACAAGTGATTATGAGTTTAGTGATTTAAGACTTCTCTCATGATTCATTTGTTTGTTGTGGTTTTGTTACGGATTGCCAAATGGGGAGATTGTTAGGACATATGTGGAAATTGTTAGAGACATATGTTATGTATATTGGCTAATCCTTTGACAAAATGCACTTGTAATTGGGTAGATCTAGGATGTGTTTAGTACTTCAAGGAACAAGAATTCAAGTTTAGTATTGAAGCTATGGAAATCTATCCAAGTAACAAGTGAAGAAGTGTTGTTCATTAAAGCTCGATAGAATCATATCTATCAAGGTTTAATGATGTAGCTCGACAGCAGCTCGACAGAAGCTGTATCTATCGAGAATTACAAAATTAGAACTTTCAGATCTGATTTCATGCATATTCATGTGTATTTGTGTAGGGTTTCTTTTTTCACAACCTTAGGCATATATAAGGATTATTTTAAGGGTCGTCACAGATGATGCAACTTGATGCAAAGTGATTATACATGCATATTGTGACTGGAGACAATTTGCCCTAGTTCATCATATTCTTTGTAGAAGCTACTGCGTCTTTGCACCATGGGTTTTGTAACCAAGGAGGAGCTTAATCTTCATTGTTAGATGAACTGAAGAACTTTGCAACCAACATCTTCCTCAAGTTGGTGTGTTAGTCATGTACTAGGATCCGTGCATCATTGGTTAGTCATGTATTGGGAGTTGTGTATTGAAAGGAGAGATTGCAGCTACATTACAAGTCCAATTGGGTATTGGGTAAGGGTTTAACTATAGGTTGGTATTAGGTACTGAGATTCCTTTTACTTGTAACCGCTTGTTTTTATAATAGTGGATTCTCGGGAGTGGTGACCTTAAATTCACCCGGTGAGATTTTGCCTCGGTGTTTTTCCCCATTCGTAAACAAATCACCTGTGTCAAATTTATTTTCCGTTGGATTTATCTTAGTTGGTGATTTGTTTGTACTACCACGCTTATTGCATAAAATTGAATCTAATTAATTTCACTTGGCTAATTAATTGATTAATTTCCTAAAGGGGTCAATACATTTTTGATCTATCAAAATAGAATCATTAAACTATTAGTTATTAAATTTAAAATTAAGCCCAAATACCTTAATAAAATGTGTTTGAGTTATGGGTCTACTGTGCAACAAAATTATGAATGTGTTATTAGTCTTTGAGAGATAATGTTATAGTTTAACAGTTTTATTGCTACTATACGTGTACTATAACAAATAATGTACTTTGAGAGATAATGTTATAGTTTATCTCTCAAAGACATTAATGTACACACTTTAAGAGATAATGTTATAGTTTAACACTTTGAATCCCAAACAAAATTAATGTTTATAGTTTAACAGTTTTATTTTTAGAATAATTGTAACACATTCATGACTAATAATGTAACTATTTTTTTAGAACATGTGCCCATAATTTTCTAAGTTGGACTGATAACGTAACTATTTCTTTACTTTAATGGATTTGAATGATGAGGTACTTAAGACCATAGTTTTTGTAGACTTTATGTAGAAACTAGCCTTGGTTCATGCTGTATGTTGTTATTTGTGTTACATTATCCATCAAAGGCAACGACTAAAAAGACGCGTTCCCCACATTCCTACACAATCAATGTCTTCTAAAAAGATGCAATGTCTTCTAAAGGCAAGAAAAAAAGATTGGCAGGACATGATGAACTTAAGAATGTAATTTCCCAGTCATTTGATAATGTATCAATGGCAATTGTTAGGTCGACTGAGGTTATGGCAAAGTGTTTTTCAAAGTCACATGGAGCAAAAGTTCACACACCTTTGGGCATATTGGACTTGGATCCAATATCAAAGACTGAGGCCTACATATTTTTAATGGAAAATCCAATGTATAAGGAGATGTTCTTTGGTTGCCCAGATCATGAGCGCAAATGTGTCCTATTGACACTGATGTCTTGGCCGAAAAATTAAAAAGTGTGGGATTTGCCAACTTTAGATTTGCTTTATTTTGTTATTTTGTTTTGTTTTGGCAAGACTCATTACAGGATTTTTAAAAAAAAGATATTTGTTTACACTTTTAGACAATGTTTATTTTGTTGAAAATAAATATGTGATGTGTTAATTGCTTTACAACTTAGAAATATACATAACTTGATTTTTAGCTACAATAAAATTCTTTTTCCCCTAAACTAGAATAATTTTTTATGTTCTTTAAAATGAGGGGTATAATGGTAATGTCATTATAAAATAATTCCATTCCATTCCTTCCAAACAATATTACTTCCATTCCATTCCTTTATTTTAAAACATCCAAACAAAATTTTTTAATTCCTTTCCCTACTAAATCCATTCTATTCCATTCCATTCCTTTAATGACCATTCCATTACATTCCCTTATGAGCTCCCAAACAGAGCCTAAGAAGAAAGGTAAACACCAAGTTGTATATATATAATTATTGCAAAAACTTTGGAGGTAACGTGGAATTTGCAAAATAAATCACTAGTGAAGAAGGTCTATATATAATAGACTAAAATGGTTGTCATTTATTTTGTGAATAAGAAAGAAAGAAAGAATGAATAATAAACTTAATGAGAAAATTGTTGGCTCATATATTGAGCATTAAAAATTCAAGATTAATTATTTAATTTTATTTTGAATACAAGCGGAGCTCAGTAAACTATATTATCGATTAAATTAAAAAAAAGATTTATTCTTTTTTTTGTCAATAACTTTGAGCTTGTTAATGAGCAACTTAAATAAAAAATTTTCTTTCCCCATATATAGTAAAAACTATGACAAAACTTTTGTACCCCTATAAACAAATTTATACTAATAATTAATAATTAAGTTATGGTTAAAATTATATTATTTTGAGTTAATGAGGTGATTTTGTGGAATATCATGGACTATCATGGTGTTAAAATTCCACACACTATCATGGTTTTGGGGTTATATAATATATACTAAACCAAATGTGCTATTGATGCAGATGATAATCAAACCAAATCATATTAATTCTATAAATTTTGTTTTTCTTATTTATATCCTTTTATTTCCTTATTCCTATTTTAAGAAGAACAAAGTTTAGCTATAAAATTAGTTGTAGCTTAAGGTTACAATCTTACTCAATAAAATAAACATTACCATAATATTTTGAAAATCTAACATTGAGTTGGATATTGTTTACACTCTTAATACACATGTGAAATTTTGTATCAATCAGATATTATTTACTATATGATCTATAAACTTATATTTTATGCATAATTTTAAACTACAAAAACTTGCAATTTAAACAATTTATTGATAACATAGCTATTGATATTTAATTTTTAAAAAATTTTGCAAGCATAGAGGATATAAGAAGAAGATGTAATCCAATATTAGTTTTGTCAAAATTTAACTCCAATAAAAAAAATGTTGAGTAAGGCTACAATTGGGCCAAATAGATGTCTTATTTTAATTTTCATTTTTTTAATCTTATGACATGTGGCATATAGGCGTGTATTAAAATTATATCTATATTCTTAATGGACAAAGTTTAGTTACAAAATTAGTTATAATTTTAGGTTACAACCTTACTAAATATCTTTTAATTGGAGGGAATTTTAACAAATCTACCATTGGATTACATCTTCTTCTTATATCCTCTATACTTGCAAAATTTCTAAAAAATTAAAGATTAATAGCTATGTCATTAATAAATTGTTTAAATTGTAAGTTTTTGTAGTTTAAAATTATGTATAAAATATAAGTTTATAGATCATATAGTAAATAATATCTAATTAATACAAAATTTGACATGTGTATTAAAAGTATAAAGAATATGCAGTTCAACGGTTAAAATTTTAAAATATGTAGTAATGTTTATTTTATTGGGTAAAGTTGTAGCCTAATGCTGCTACAACCATTAATTTTGTAGCTAAACTTTGTCCATTATTAATTATTATTAAAACATTTAATTTAATTTATACAGATTTTTTTAAATGTGTGTATCACACAAGCATAATAGAACCACTTGAATCTTGTCTATAAAAGCAGCTATTACCTAGTTTAAGTTACTAGAGTGCTAGTTTCTAAATTTAAAAAAAAAAAAAAAAATGTTACCAGAGTGCTAAGGAAGTTTTTTTCAAGATATTAATATGCGTTTCTTAATCTTCATGCGCTTGCTCTTCTTCTTGTCAACGTTTCATGTTTGCTCCTCTTTTTCAACTCAGCCTTTATGCAAGGATTCTGAGCATTCAGCCTTGTTGCAATTCAAGCAAAGCTTTGTTACTAAAATGGGTGTGTCTAGTGACCCTTTCGCTTATCCAAAGGTTTCATCGTGGAACGATGATTTCTGTTCATGGGATGGTGTCCAATGTGACACAGTTACAGGCCATGTGATTGGCCTTGACCTCAGCAGCTGTTATCTCTATGGCTCCATTAACTCCAGCAGCAGCCATTTCCGCCTAATTCACCTTTAAAAGCTCAATCTCGCTAGTAATGACTTCAATTATTCTCAAATTCCCCCAAGCATCAGGTACCTCTCAAACTTAATATATCTCAACCTCTCTATGTCTGTCTTCAGCGGTCAAATTCCAACAGAAATCTTGAGCTTTCCAGCTTCGTTTCCCTTGATCTCTCATTCAATCCATTGAAACTCCAAAAACCCGGCCTAAAAAGTCTTGTTGAGAACTTTACCAGTCTCAAACTTCTTTATCTGGGTGAGGTGAACATATCTTCCTCAATACCTCATATCTTGGCAAACTTTTCTTCTTTAAAATTTCTTGACCTAAGCAACTTCGGATTGTATGGTGAATTTTCTGTAGAGATTTTCAAGTTAGGAAATCTTCAATTCCTTAGTTTGTGAGATAATGAAATTCTTACGGGATATCTACCAGAATTTCTGTAAAGTTGTAATTTACAACTATGTATTTTGTTGGCTTTTATTCCGTGCCAAATTTGATTGTAATTATTATCAATCGTTTATACCCTGTATTTGTTGTGGGATTTGTTGTAAGGGGTGTGTGATAGAGAGAGTGTATGAAGACTCAAGCATTTGAAAATTGAAGGATTCTCGCGGATGTCTCGCGACCTAGCATCCCACGAAGTGAATCATGTGCTAGGCACATGCTGAAATGCGAATAGTCAGGCCAGGAGGAGACAGCTGTGTCTCGCGAGTATCTCGCGGGTAAGGCCTTCCTGCGAGACACTCGCAAGGCATTCTGTTCTGCCAGCCTGTACTGATTGAGTCACACTTTCTGTACCTATCCTATATATACCCTCTTTACCCACAAATGTTGAGGAATGCTTCAGAAAGAAAACCCTAGCCAAACACATTGAGAATTAGAGATTATCATACCCACTTTTCTCTATACACTTGCTTGTGGTATTTTCCTCAACCCTTCCCTCTCCATTCTCCATATCTTTGAGAGGTTGATAGCCCAAACACTTACCACACATTTGAGAGTGTTGAGTGACGTTTTGGTGCTGCTGGGAAGCATTGGAAGGAGCCTAGAATGGCAGATACAACATGGAGCTTGTTGCGGGATCCGGAGAACTAAGACAAGACACGGTTCCGAGAAGCCTTGTTGGAGTAGAGCTTGAAGGGCTTAGGTACATCGGGTAAACTAGGCTTGGAGGGTCTCTTGCTAACCCATGTATCCCAACTGATTGTCTAGTGGATCGATTTGCGCTTGGAGGGCGGCGGAGAGGTTTTTCGCCGAGTTCTTCGGTTTCCTCTTCGATAACACGTCTCGGTGTTATCTGTGTTTGCATCCTTCTTCTCTACTCTTGTTCATTTCATTTTTACTGCTGTGTTGCTTTAAATATGGATTAGAGTAGTTGTATTGCTTATACGCTTGTGTTTACACTATTCCGCACTTATCATTAAGTTAGTGTAAAATCAACCAAGCCGTAATTTTAATTTGGGGGTCTAAACCGCTCGTGTGTTTTCGACACATTTTCGAGCTTTCAATTTCAAAGCAGCATTCCGCTTCAAATATTGAGACTTTCATACACAGGTTTCTCTAGTAAGCTACCAGATTTGATCGGAAACCTAAAGTTGTTGCATGAATTGGATATCAATACTTGCTATTTCTCTGGTTTGGTACCGACTTCACTTTGTATCCTTACCAGTCTCATCTTTTTGCGTCTCTTATCTAATAAATTTTCAGGCAATTCCCTTTCTCATTGGCCAACCTCACACAACTCAGTCGGCTAGGACTTTCCTACAATAGTTTCTATCTATAGACCTTGTCTTGGCTTGGTAAGCAAACAAAACTCACAGCTTTGGACTTATCGGATACCAATTCATATAGGAACATTCCATCTCTTTAAGAACCAGACCCAACTTACCCAATTATACTTTTCCGATAATCAACTAACTAGTCAAATTCCGCCTTAGCTTGGAAACCTTACCCAACTAACTCTATTGGACCTTGGGACCAATAAATTCCATGGTTCAATTTCATAATCAATTTGTAGGCTTACGAATCTTGAATATCTGAGTCTTACTAAAAATAACCTGGTGGCAGAGTGGACTTTTTGAAGCTCAAAAATCTAACTTAAATCCAGCTTTCAGGAGTCCATCTATCATTCCCCATTAATTCAACATTCAATGCCAGTACTCCAAAGCTGGAGCTTTTAGGATTAAATGCATGTAACTTGACTGAATAATAAACTTTTTTGCGTTCTCAACATGAATTGGAGATTTTGCATCTCGGCGACAACAAAATTTAGGGTCAAATACCAAACTGGATATTCAACATGGGGAAACAGACTCTTATTGTTGGATCTATCATTCAACTTCCTTATAACTTTTGAGTCTTTCTACCACACTCCGCCTATTCTTCCATGGGATAGTTTACTTCATTTGGATCTTTCTTCCAACAAGCTGCAAGGATCACTTCCAATTCTTCCACTTTCCATCGCCCAATACAATGTCAGAAACAATAAATTGACTGGAGAACTCTTACCATTGTTTTGCAATCTCAGCTCAATTGTAACGCTGGATCTCTCACACAACAACTTGGGGGGCATGCTTCAACAGTGTTTGAGCAAACTGAGCGACTTGGTAGGATTGAATTTTCAAAACAACAATTCCTGTGGAATACTTCCTGGCATATACATGGAACAAAGTAGATTGAAAGCGATTGATGTAAGTTATATTCAATTAGAAGGGCAAGTACCAAGATCATTGTCCAACTACACAATGCTGGAGATTCTTCTTAGTAACCATCAATTTTCTGACATTTTTGTATCTTGGTTGGGGAAGCTTCCAAGGTTGAGGGTTCTAAGTTTGCAATCTAATGGGTTCCATAGTGCAATAGGAAAACCTGAAAGCAGTCTTGATTTCCCCAAGTTGCAAATCATTGATGTCTCTTTCAATAACTTTACAAGTTACCATATAAGCACTTCCAAAGTTGGACCTCTATGAAAGTTGCCAACTTGACATGTGACAAGGATAATGTTTATATGGTTGCAATCATAAGCACCCGATCACCTTATTTTGGATTTCAAAATGATTTTAGTTACTCCATGGAAATGACAAACAAAGGCATCAAGATACTATATGAAAAGATTCAAGATCATCTTATAGCAGTTGATCTCTCAAGCAATAAATTTGATGGAGACATTTTAAAAGTCATTGGAGGGGCTTCATTTGCTTAAAATATCTAACAACATTCTCACTGGTCATATTTCATCTTCCTTAGGGAACTTAACATAGCTTGAATCTTTGAACCTTTCTCAAAATAGGCTATTAGGAAAGATTCCTCAGCAATTATTGCAACTCACATTCCTTGCATTCTTCAATGCCTCAAATAACCATCTTACGGGGCCTATTCCACAAGGTCAACAATGCTCTACCATTGAAAATGATTCATATTTGGGAAACACATGTTTGTGTGGTATGCCTTTGACTAAGAAATTCAAAATTTCTAAGACATTGGCACAACCACCACTAAATTCCAAACAAGGTGAAGGTTCAAATTTCCCAAGTAAATCTAATTGGGTAGTTATAACTTATAATGATGGGATATGGGAGTGGGTTAATAAATGGGGTCGTTATTGGGAATAAATTGACTATAAGAAAATTGGAGTGGTTTCTCAAGAATTTTGGAAGAAAGCAGTAAAAGTGAAAGTAGAAAGGGGGAAAATAAAGCAATGCAGCAGTTGGATTTGATTAACGAAGATTATTTTCAAAGATTTCGGCCCATGAAGTTCTCCATTTCTTTTTCTTTTCTGATGTCACTCTCTAAAACCCAAAAACTCTCTATCTCCTTTGTACCTAGATCCTCATTGCCATCGTGACCCAACCCAAAACACCAAAATCAACCAAAACAACCACCGTGTGTGTGTCACTCTCTAATTCTATGACAAAATTTAGCTACAAAATTGATTGTAACCTAAAGCTACATCATTCTTTTAAAAAAATTAACATTACTACATATTTTGAAAATCAAACCACTAAATTTGATAATCTTTACGCTCTTAATACATATGTCAAATTTTGTACCAATCAAATATCATTTACTATATGATCTATAAGCTTGTATTATATATATAATTTTAAACTATACAAACTTGCAATTTAAACAATTTATTAATGACATAGCTATCGATCTTTAATTTTTCTAGAAATTTTACAACCATGAAGGATATAAGAAGAAAATGTAATCTAATGATGGATTTGTCAAAATTTACCTCCAATAAAAAGATATTAAGTAGCCTTAGAGCTTGGCAAAACACAAGCCTAGAATATTATAATCTATTATTCATTGATTTTACTAGAATAGTTGCAATTCCAAAATAAGTTGATAATTGATAGTTAACTGCATTGTTCGTGTTTCCAAATATATATATATATATATATACTAGTCGCTAACCCGTGCGATGCATGGCAAAACACAAAGAATATCTACAAAATCTATATAACATTATAGTTATATTTGTTAGGTTCAAACACCCTCTTCTTAAATTATCAAATTATTAAACAAATTAACCCTCTTCTTCACTTTTTACTCAAACTTGTTTTCATAGCTCATATTTATACAATCGCAGCAGAAAATTTTCTATTAATAGTAAAATTTGTGTAAAAACAAATTATAGTTTCATGTAAAGTGTACATACCCATACTCTACACCTCTAAGGAAGGAAACATCACAAACCCTTTGTTAGGACATATGTGTTTCACTTGTTAGGAACATATGTCATTCTTTGATGTAATTGGCTAATCCTTTGACAAAACGCACTTTACTTGCAATTGAGTAGTTCTAGGTGTTTTTAATACTTTAAGAAACTGTGTTTCAAGATCAAGTGTTGAAGTCATCAAGTCTGTCTAAGAAACAAGCTGAAGAAGTGCAAGTTCATTAAAGCTCGACAGCTAGCATGTGTGGAGGTTTAGAAAGTTGCTCAAGCCCGTGTGCTTAACACCTGCTTGATAGCTGCTCAACACCTTCATCTGTCGAGGTTTAAAAAAAACAGATTTCTCTGTTTTGTGTTTTTGGGATCCGTGTTTATGTGTTTGGGCTTTCTCCTAACCCTAGACATATAAAATGATTGTTTTAAGGGCCGTCAAAGAGTTCACAAGTTGCGCAAGTATTGAGTAAAGTCTGTTGAAGAAAATTGTGACTGGAGACAAAGTTTCGCCCTAGTTCATCTCTTTTGAAGAAGTTGCTGTGTATGTGTACCTTTGGGTTTTGTGACTAAGCATCTTCTTGAACTTCATCGTGTGGATGAATTGAACAACTTTGCAGCCAACCATCTTTTCTAGTTGGTGATTGAAGTCGTGTACTAGGATCCGCGCAATTGGTTAGTCACGTACCTAGGAGCTGCGCATCAAAAGGGGAACTGTCACTACAGAACAAGTCCAATTGGGTATTAGGGTAAGGGTTCAACTGTAGGTTGGTATAAGGTACTGGGATTCCTTTACTTGTAACCACTTGTTGTGATAAGAGTAGAGTTTCGAGAGTGGTGACCTGAAAATCACCCGGTGGGGTTTTTGCCATTAGGTTTTCCCCATTCATAAACAAATCACCTGTGTCAAATTTATTTTTCACTGCATAATTAGTTTATTGGTGATTTGTTTGTGCTGCCACGCGTTTGTATGTTAATTTGATTAATTAATTAAACTTTGCTAATTAATTAATTAATTCATCATAAGGGGTCATTACGTTTTTAGCCTATCAAGTGGTATCAGAGCAGGCACACTCTGATTAGGTTAATTTCTGTTGTGTTGATCCATTGACCCCTGTTTGTCATGGATAGAGGACAGTCATTAATTATACCTTCTTTATTTGATGGCACTAACTATGCATACTGGAAAGTACGCATGAGAGCTTTCTTGCAGTCTTTAGATGAGAAGGTGTGGCAAGCTGTAGAGATTGGCAAGACTAAGCCAAAGGAAGCGCCGGCCGATTGGGATGAAGCCAAGATCAAAGCGGCAAAGTTCAACAACAGGGCATTGAACGCTTTATTCAATGCAGTTACCAATGAGGAGTTCAAGAAAATATCCTCTACTGAAACTGCTAAGGAAGCATGAACCATCCTCCAGACAACCTATGAGGGTACAAAGGCTGTCAAGGATTCAAAATTTCAGAGGCTCACTATAAGCTTTGAAGAGATAAAGATGTAGGAGGATGAGTCATTTGATGAGTTCTATGCTAAGCTCAAACACATAGTGAACTCAGCCTTCAATCTTGGGGAAACTATTCTTGAACCCAAGATTGTGAGGAAAGTGCTTAGATCTCTACTCGAGAGATTCCATGCCAAGATTATGGCGATAGATGGATCAAAGGATATTGACAAGATTCTTTTGACTGAGCTGGTTGGAAATTTGCAAACCTACGAGCTAGGGTTAACCAGAATTGGCAAGTCAAATAAAAAAAAGAGTTTGACACTGAAGGCTAAGAGTAGTGACACGGATGAGTCTTCCGATGATGAAGATTCCAAGATGAAGTCCTACATCACTAGGCAGTTTAAGAAGTTTATGAAGAATGCCAATGCAAAGGGCTTCGACAAGGACCGTAGGCAATCCAGTTCTTCTCAGTTCAAAATCCCAGACAAAGGGAAGAAAGATGCAAAGGATGGCGGTCAGTACACTGTTCCCACAGGACTTGAGTGCTTTGGGTGTCATGGTTTCGGACACATGAAACAGGAGTGTCCTACATATCTCAAGAGCATTGGGAAGAGCAAGGCACTTGCTGCAACCTTAAGTGACACTGAGCCTAAAGATGATTCTGATAATGAGGATGACGGAATCTTGAATGCCTTCACTGCCACAGTCAATCCTACTGAAAGGATTGTTGAAGATGTGGACGAAGAAGAAGAATTAGTGGATTCTAAGTGTGAGAAGATGGATAATCAAGATGATATCCATTTAGCCTATGAGAAACTATACAAGCTGTCTAAGAAACACGAGAAACTTTATAGGCTGACCACTAAGAAACTCAGTGATGTGGGAGTTGACCATGAAGAGTTGTCCACAAAGGTTGATGAGGCTAATCAGACTATTGGAGCACTAAGATTTGAGAACAATTTCTTGGCTCAAAAAACCAAGAAGTTTGAAGCGAAGTTGTTTCAAGTTAGAGCTCAATTGGAGAGGACTTCAAGTGCAAAGCTTAATGAGATGCTCAGCATTCAGAAATCTACTTCGGATCGAACAGGTTTAGGGTATGGTCTTTCTTCCTCTAATATTGCTTCTACTAGTAATACTGTTTTTGTTCCTCTTGCTAATAATGTTAAAATTGAGAACAATGATGTTAAAACTGAATTAGCTAGTGACAACTTAGATAGGGGTAAATCTATCTTAGGAGCACCCCCTAAGCAAGATAAGAAAGATGTTAAAAACCCTAGGGCTAAGAATGCTAACTCTCAAAAGCCTAAACAGAAGAAGCAGCATCTCTGTCATCTTTGTGGTGTTACCAGTCATACTCGACCAAATTGCTATAAGTGGTTAGCCACTCAACAGAGCAACGGCATGATAGCATTTGGAAACCAAAATCAGTTTCAATCCTCTCTTGCTCCTCTTGGAGATCTTCTCAAAGCCCTCATGTTCCTTTCAAACTTGAACGGTTTCAATTCTTCCCCCTCACCGCCAGTTCAAGGGTTTAATCAAAGGAAAGGTTCTTCTAAGGTGTGAAAGGAAAAGGGTTCCAAGTGATTCTATCACTTTCGTCTCTCTCTTCTTGTTTTTGTTTGTTGCATTACTTGTGTGTTTTGCTTTTATGTTGAGTCAGTCTAGTTTTATGTTTTACTTTGCTTAACATGTTTTTGTGTGTTTATTTTCAATTTTGCTTATTTTTTTTTCAAATAAAAAAAATTGAAAAATCAGAAAAATACAAAAATAGTGTGTGTTTTGTGTACATTGGTACTTGTGTACCTTGGATGGCCATTGAAACAAAGTTTTCTAAACTTTGTATCTCTTGTAGCTTAGATAAGCATTTCTATGCACAACTAAGCAACTGAGCTTTGTGGCTCATGTTTGCGATGAGTAAGGTTAAGTGATCTCTTCTACTTAACACTCATATCACTCTTTTTGATGGGTAGGACTAGAAAATCCTAAGAGAAAGACATAAATAATCATCTTACCACTGTTGCCCGCCAATCATGAATGATATCTGTGTGCATCGGCATAGCAAAAGTGTGATGTCAATGACATTTGTGTGCTTCGGCATAGCAAAATTGGAATGTCAAATATCATTAGGTATTTCTTTTCTATCTCTTATATGCCCATGCATGAAATGCTTAAAAAGAAAATATGCAAAGAAAAATAAAAAGCAAAAAGATAAAAAAAAATGCTTTAAAAATTATTGCAAGCGTGTATTCTAGGAGATGTGAGAGTTATAGGATGTACCTCAAAAGTGATAGTCCCCCTCAAAGAGTTATGATTGTGTGTGAGTTAAAATGATTTTCTCATATCTCAAATCGTCATAAGATGTATATACTTATGCAATCTTGCAATGTTTTTCACACATAACACGAAATATTCTTTACTACTCTTGATACATGTGCAGGTACAATGTGATTTGGCTATCACTAGGTTTACATGTGTTAATGTATGCTCACTAAACTGCCTTGAGTTGCATGTTGATTGGATCATTGGTTGAGTTGCATGTTTGATTGTATTCATATCTGTGTTTTTCACTTCTCGAAAAACTGTTTTTAAAAGCTGGCTCGATACCTCCTCGATACCTAGCTATCTATCGAGCTTCTTAAGCTTTTTCTTATCGCAATCTAAACAGCTCCTCGACACCTGGTGAATCAATCAAGAAAGTTCCTACCTTCTCAATAGCTTCTCGACAGCTGGGTCGATCAATCAAGCTTCTGTTCTTGTGTCTTTGGTTTGTTCCTTGATACCTTTTCGACACCTGCATCTGTCGACGGCCATTTTCTCGACACCTATCTCAACACCTTATCTGTCGAGATTTACTGAGGATTCTATAAATACTTCCTCGTGCGATCCGGATCTCATTTCTCTCGATCTCTCTCTCAATAGCTCTCTCTTTTCTCTCCCAAACAATCTCATCTCACTCCAATCTTGATCCTCAAGGTTTCTTCGAGCTTTTTCGAGATTTTCATCACTTGGTAAGCTTCTAATCTCTCATTCTTCATGTATTTCATCTTTTGAAACCTAGGTTTTGGGGATTTTGAAAATTTTGGGGTTTTCCAAAATTGATGAGTTATTGTTGAAATTTTGGGATGGGTTTTCACTTAAATGAGTTTAAAATCTCATGCATTGCATCACATTAGCATTATAATTGTATTATCATGCATTTAGATGCATGCAATATGTATGTATGCTAGTAGGATTGGATTGGGCTGAGCCCATGATGAATTTTCTTTTGCATGTCACATGTTCATGCATTTCCCATGCATACATACTCTCTTTTCAATATATCTTGATATATTTGAACTGTTTGGGACTTTTCTGATTGTCTCATTCTTTCTCTCTCTCTCTCTCTCTCTCTCTCTCTCTCTCTCTCTATTATTTACGTTAATCGTGTCTATGACACCTAAACGTAAGTCTGCTTCATCCCAGAACCCTCTACATTCTAGGACATCTTCGTCTTCCGAACCTGCTCCTATTTTTCTTCGGTTCCATGATGATGATGCCCACAAGGCATTCTCGGAGAACTTTTCTAGACAAGGTGTTCATTCGAAATGCCAAGTCATTTTGGCAGACTTCGCCGATACTGACCTTCCTACTGTCATTCACAGTCGGGAATGGGAGTCACCGTGTGACGTCCCGGTCACATGTCCTTTCATGCTTATCTAGGTGTTTTACTCTAACATGCAAGGGATTTATCGTTTTGTACCTCTTTTCTTTACTCACGTTCGAGGTACGCGCATCCCTGTCACATCACAACTTGTTGCGGATGTGCTTCGGGCTCCCAGGGTAGAGTATCCTAACTATCCTAGTTGTAAGCGTCTGAGGACTGTGTCCAAGGATGAGCTCATATCTGCTTTTTGTGAGCGCCCTTTTGAGTGGGGTGAGCGTCAGTTTACATCATGTCGAACTTTTGCTAAAGGTCCTAGATTCTTGAACATGGTGATGACCTTTGTACTCCATCCTCTCTCTCATTATAACTCCATCATAGAGCCTCGTGCTCAGTTTTTGTTATTCCTCCTTGAGCATCTTACTATAGACTTCCCTTCTCATTTCATTCTGTTTATTATAGATGTTCATTTGGATTCGGCGACCCATGATAAGCTCATCCTCCCTTCTGCTATCACGAGGATCTTACGCCATTTTTCTGTTCCTTTTCCTGTGTCCAACCACTTCACACACATTTATGCCATAGACGCCGCTACCGTAAAACGTAGTGAGGTGCAGTTTAGGTCGCGATAGCCGAATTCCACTCCTTCCTCCTGTTCGGCTCCTTCATCTTGATCTGCTCGATCCACATCCGCTCCTTCCTCTTCTACGAGTGATGTGTCACTTGGAGACATCATGGCGCAGCTGTAGCGCATGGAAGCTTGCCTTGATACATTCTCCACTGAGTTGTATCAGGTGAACATTCGTGTTGGTTGTATTGCACGATGGCAGGCGGCTATGGGTGGCTATGCTTCTGAGGCTTCTCCTCCACCACCTCCTACAGTGGCTTCTGATTCTGATGCTGAGGATGATGATGATGATGGTGATGACGATGATGCTTCGGATGATGATGGAGATGCTAGCTCTACCGATGAGATGTCTACTTGACACTTTACCCTTTGTCACTTGTGACAAAAAGGGGGAGTAGTTTTGGAATATGAGAGTAGTCATTCTAAGGGGGAGAGTTAGTATAGGACATTTTTGTTAGGGGGAGTGTTGATGCTATAAGGAATGTAGTGAGGATTACATGTATCTTTTCTTTTCTTTCTTTTATAGATACATTGTTTTTGTACATTGGGTCTTGTGACCATTTTTACACATACATTGTACTTATCTTCTTTATATATGGATGTATGTTTTTTTTCACCTACCTCTTACATATGTTGTTTCTTTTCTTTCTTTATACACATGCTTCTTATATTTGTATGCAATTTATTATTTCTGTTTCACACAAAGATACTTTGATGAATTTTGTTTAAAGTGTTTCAAAAATACAGGTTATCAAAGTCTACTTGCCATGAACTCTCTTCTTGCAAAGTTTTTCAAGAGTTTGTGTTATGATAGATTTTATTGTATTCAGCAAGTGAATATGAGTTGAGTGATTTATGACTTCTCTCATATGTTCATTTGCTTGTTGTGGTTTTGTCACGGATTGCCAAATGGGGAGATTGTTAAGACATATGTGTTTCACTTGTTAGGAACATATGTCATTTTTTTGATGTAATTGGCTAATCATTTGACAAAATGCACTTTACTTGTAATTGGGTAGTTCTAGGTATTTTTAATACTTCAAGAAACTGTGTTTCAAGATCAAGTGTTGAAGTCATCAAGTCTGTCCAAGAAACAAGCTGAAGAAGTGCAAGTTCATTAAAACTCGACAACTAGCTCGACAGCTAGCATGTGTCGAGGTTTAGAAAGCTGCTCAAGCCCGTGTGCTCGACACCTCCCATCTGTCGAGGTTTAAGAAAAATAGATTTCTCTGTTTTGTTTTCTTGGGATCCGTATTTATGTGTTTCGGCTTTCTTTTCTCCTAACCCTAGACATATAAAAGGATTGTTTTAAGGGCCATGAAAGAGTTCACAAGTTGCACAAGTATTGAGCAAAGTCTGTTTAAGCAAATTATGACCAGAGACAAAGTTTCGCCCTAGTTCATCTCTTCTAAAGAAATTGCTATGTATGTGCACCTTTGGGTTTTGTGACCAAGCATCTTCTTGATCTTCATTGTGTGGATGAACTGAAGAACTTTACAGCCAACCATCTTCTCTAGTTGGTGATTGAAGTCGTGTACTGGGATCCACACAATTGCTTAATCATGTACTTGGGAGCCATGCATGAAAAGGGGAACTGTCACTACAGAACAAGTCCAATTAGGTATTGGGATAAGGGTTCAACTGTAGGTTAGTATAAGGTATTGGAATTCCTTTACTTGTAACCGCTTGTTGTAATAATAGTGGAATTTCGGGAGTGGTGACCTGAAAATCACTCGGTGGGGTTTTTGCCATTAGGTTTTCCTCATTCGTAAATAAATCACCTATGTCAAATTTATTTTCCGCTGCGTAATTAGTTTATTGGTGATTTGTTTGTGCTGCCACACATTTGCATGTTAATTTAATTAATTAATTAAACTTGGCTAATTAATTAATTAATTCATCACTAGGGGTCAATACGTTTTTGGCCTATCACCCTTTACATATATAGGTTAGATTTAAATCAAACTACATATATTCCATGTCTAATAAGCCAACTCAATGGTAGAAAAATGTTTTTTATAAAATTAGATAGTAACATATTTTACAAAAGGGGGCAATTTTTTGTAACTCTATCTTGCTGCTCATATTCTGCAGTATAAAGCAAAGTGATTTATTTATCTAGGTACAATGGGCAATAGCATTGGCTATTTTTAAGCACAATTCAATATAGACAAATGAGATAGAAAAGAAAAAAAGTAACATAACAAATACAAAAAGTACCACTGTTCCAGCCCTCCTTAACTCCATAAACAGAACCCTTTCCTAGCACAAAAATACAAAAAGTTCCCTCTTTTCCCACAAACCTGAGAGGGTCGAGACCACCAACAACTCTCCACAGCAGCCAGACCAACCTCTCAAAGAAACCCAAGGAAAGCACGACCAAAAACATATAAAGCTTCCTCCTTTTTCTTATTGAACCAAGAAACCCAGCAAAGGCAACTCCTTTTCCTATTCACCCTGCACGACCAACAGCAAGAACATATACAACAAAGCAAGCAGCAAGGCATGGGAGAAATAAACAGAAAATAACTCTATCTCTACCTTTCCCAACATCCTTGATTGTAGGGCCTTACTTTCTCTTAGCTTCTTCTTTAACATATATAGTATTAGATTAGATATTTGTTAGGCTCTAAGGTCTTAGGATTTTGTGTATTTAGAACTCTAATATGTAATGTTGGCAAACCATGATCAAAACAATGTATTTAGTCTTGTTTAAGTTTGCTCAAAGTTGGTTTAATATTGTAAAGTTGGAATCGAGTGACTGCAGAAGCATTGGGGCTTCTCGGCCTGGCTCGATCGATCGAAGGTTAGACTCGATCGATCGAAAGTCGGCCCAGATGCGTTTTTCTGCAGAATTCCAACTCAGCCCTAACTCTTTAAACGTCTAGGTTTTTATGTTTTTGCCCTAGGTATATAAGGCAAACCCTAACTACGTTTTTCAGAGTTGCACAAGTTGTATTGTTGCTCATACATTGCGGTTTTGTGTAAATCTCTTGTGAGATCTAGAGGAGCTTTCCTTTACACAAAGCTTAGGGTTTTCAAGATTGAGATCACATCAATATCTTGATGATCAACTAGGTTGCAGCCATTGAAGCTTGAAGAGAAAAACAAGTGAGGAGCTTGTACTTGAAGAAGGAGTTCAAAGAAAGAAGTAGTCCGTGGATTCGAAGCCTGCGCGTGGTCGTGTCAGGAAGTTACTACTGGTGTGTAGCATTAGGAAGTCAAGCGGGATTCCTGTAAGTCCTTTTGTAAGAACTTCAATTCTTTCTTAGTAGATTCCGTTTTGCCTTGAGGATCGGTGGGTAAAATCCTCCCCAGGTTTTTCCGGTGTGGTTTCCTGGGTGATCATATCATGTGTTATTTATTTTCCGCTGCTTTATATGTTTTATATGCTTGATATGATATTGTGATTGTTTTAACCTAGAATTGCTTAATTTGATTAAGTAACAACTTGGCTAATTAATCTAGGCTACGCAATCTGGTTATAGTTTTAGGGGTCTAAACCGTTCAATATTTATTTAAAATCATGTGAATAAACTGCTAGTTTTCCATCATTCTTTGGACAATATTCTCGCCCCTCCTTGCAATTGGATTTCAGAATGAGCAATTAAGAATTTTGATTGAATGATTAAATTTATTAGTTTCTAACAATTTACGATTTTTAGATAAGTGGTAATTTATTTATAGTATCAAGGCAGATGGAATTAAGTATGAAATATCTTAAAATTTAAAGTCACACCATTGCTTGAAGGAAAAATGTTATACAGGTCTTGTGTAATGAACTTATTTACTTCTTTGGATTACCAAAGCATGGTTGAAAAGAAATAATATTTATGATGGCTTATACTGTCTCAAAAGATAAATAAACTCATGATGGCTTATAACTGCCTAAAAAGTATATCTTGGTACATAGTCTCAAGAGGTGAGATTAAAAGGCTTAATTATATTATAAATTTCAATACCAGAAGACTTGAAAAAATAACCTGAAAAAATTAGCAAGGGGGAGAATCTTTCCAAACTTAGAATTTAAAAGTTTAGGGAACTGGAGGTAGAAAGCTCTAGTATGGATTTAGGAACTAATTTATGTGGGAAAACAATTCATGCCATATGAACACTATTTAGGAATTCTATCAAACTCTTGTGAGAAGCCAATAACAAATTCGGAAAAGACTTCTAGTTTGAATTCTTTCAAATTCAGATTTATTTGCCTCCATCAAAAACAACCTTTCTAACAAAGAATGCTTAAAATCACTAAAATGAGACAACATACACCATATATTGATTGCCATCTTAGGCATTAAGCTAATCAATGCTTTCAATATAAAAAACTTAGCAGTCTCAATTTTCAAAAGAGAAAAAAACACTTATCACAATGAAGACAAACAAATACTAATCACCCTAATGTAAGTTAATTATTGTTGGGTTCTATTTGTTGTTATATTTCAAACTTAACCCCACACCCTCAGCACAACCAAACCCATGAAATTTATTCTACAATTTGACATCCAATTCTCTTTTAATAGCATCCAATGATTCATTGTATATTAATAATTGACGAAAATTTTTAAATAATAATAATTTATATCAATACCTGTAAGCTCCTTCAACAAAATCACCAAGCAAGTCGAATTGCTTCCACTAACAGTATTGAATAGAGCCTATAAAACTATATAGAAACACATAAAAGAACTGAGCAGAATTTATAAGCCAACAAAAAACCAAAAAAAAAAAAAAAAACTCTATCTCTACCTTTCAACAATAGCCATCATAAAAAGGATTGAAGAAAAAAGAATTAAAAGTAAACTACAATAGTAGGTAGTCAGTTGAATGAATTAAACCCTTAAAAAAGGTGTGTACACAACATATATTCCTCCTCCTCATTCATAAATGGATTTCTTTAATGTCCATGTCCAATTAATTATATGACCCAGCTAGCAACAAAAATTATTTCTAATTGTACTGAATATACAATCACTTTTAAGTGAATGCAAGTTCATGTTGTCTTTCCCACCATGCCTCTTGCTTTTGCACATCCTTTACAAAACTCACTCTAACTTAAAACACCTAAGCAATCCCAACCAAAATGAAAATATCACCCATTAAAAAGCCATAAAGGAGTCACATATAAATAGAGAAAAAAGACAAACTTTACACACATACACATATACATGGAGAAAGACAGAGACCTTGTAGGTAGTGTAGATATCAATGGCTTGAACTGAAAATTAAAAGGGGCTGTACAAAGGTCTGAAATAGGTGGACAACCTAGGTGCTTTGGTTGGGATATTGAATAGTATTACCGCTACAGTGGGAAGAATCAGCAAAAAAACATCAAGGTATAAGACTCAACATATTCTAATAATTACAAAAATCCTTGTAGTAAACAAAACAAATATCATGTTGTATTGGCATAAAAAAAACAATAAATAATCCAAACGAAAATAGAGGATTTTCATAAAATAAACATAAAAAAATTTCTAAGCTATTTTTTTTATTTTGAATTCACTCAGACAATTGTAAAGCACATTGGGTGATGCTATGATAGGGTTGGCCTATCTTCAAAAATCTTTTGTCTCAATGACTCTTATGTAAAGTTCTAGAATTTTGAAGAAAGGACACCATGCAATTCAGCTTGATCCAAAATCTACCAACTAAAAAGGGTAACTGATGATATAAACAATACAATATTTTAAAATAACAAATCACAACACAGATAGGAACATAAAAATTCAATGCGTCCAATAATTTGAATTATCTAAACCCACTAGATCTAAACCCATCAATCTATGAATTCAATTATAATTCACCCATGATCCAATTCTACGCATCATGTATGAAAATAATAATAATAGCAAAGTAATGTAAATCAAGAACCAATAACCAAAAATTAAAGAAAGAATCTTCCACCTCTAGAGGAAGAAGCCCAAGTTTGAAAACCCACTAAAGTGTTTGAGTTCTACCTTTATAAGATATAAAGCAGAAGAAACCATAGCCCTTAAAGTAAATACAATTAATTTTTTTTTGGAAAACCCTTTTTAAGGCTGGCAAACTAAAGGCCAATCATTCAGCCATAGCAACCCAAAACACCAAAAGTAGATAATAACAGGGTAGGTAGGTTTTCAATTGAAAGAGAATCAGAATTCTTCCCGGGGTTCGGATTTTGCTCTTCAGAGAAGGTTGGCTTCAGTTGCAGATTCTTTGAATTTGACGATGGCAAGGAAACTATATATGTACATAAAAACGTTGCAAATACAAAACAAAGAAAGATTTGGTAGCATTACACACACAAAACAAAGTTCTAAAAGATAAAGGTTTAGGGTTTTGGTTTCAATTAGTCAAAATATAATCCAAGAACCAAGATAACATCAATTACGCCCTAACCTCTTCGTTTTCTTGCAGAACACAGAGAGCAAACCGTCAAAAAAAAAAAAAAAAAAAAAACCCTTTTCATAACAAACTTTGCTTCAAGATTAGCCAAGTTTTCTCATCTATATGAATTGTGGACCATTGCATTAATCAACCAAATTTCGGTTCAAAATTTGCAAAATTTAGGCGAAAATTCATCTAAGATCATTGAATAAACAAAGAGTCATAACACATTGATAGATTTAACACTAATAAACAATTAGAGTAAAAGATTTACAGAGAAAACAGCAAGAATCGAAACGTACCTCAGTGAAGCAACCACAAACCTCTAGAGAATGACCTCTGGGAAGCCATTGACGTATTCGTCATCTTCTCTCTCTCTTGCTCACCTTTTCTTTTTTCCTGATTGTGGAATAGTTAAGAGAATGAATCATATTAGGTAGGGACTACAGGGTATTAAAATCGAAATAATAAAGACCAAACGACTAAGCTTGTCAAAGGAGAAGGAAAAGCAGGATAGGAAGGGAAGAGAGAGCATCTGAAATTTGAATGCGTAAGGTTTGAGAAAGGGAGGAGTCGGGTTAAGCTAGGTTTTGTTTTTGTTTTTTTTGTTTTTTTGTTTTTTTAGTGAAAAAGTTTTTAATTGAGTGAAAAGAGTTTTTTATTTTATTTTTTATTTTTTAAATATTATGCTGACGTGGAAAATTGTAAGAGTTTCAGAGGTTTAGGTTTTATATATATATATATATATATATTGTTTTAAATCAAATGTTAACATGTTCAGGTTTAAACATTTCTCTAATTACAATTATTGAAAGCTAAATTGGCTCTAATATAAGATGAAACATATAATTACAATGAAACTATCAAAATATTACACATAAAATCATTAAAAATGAGATAAATACAAATATTATGAAGTAATATATTACAATAATCATAATGTGCACTTACATTTGGTTTAATAAGTATTACAAAAGAACCAGTAAATAGAATAAATATATAATTATGCTTGCATCTTCAAGCTTTATGCAATACTTTTCAAGAATCTATTTCCTCCATTTCTTAGGCTCTTCTCTTTTCTCAACTTCTTCAAGCTACTTAATTTTTCGCCAAATTAGTATCAAGTATAACACCAAATTATACCAATTCATCAAAGATTTACAATGTATAACCAAACACTCTTAATGTTAATAAATTTCATAATAACCCCACCACAACTATTGAATTATTAAAAAAGTTCAATATGTCTATAATCTTCATGAAAATAAGTATTCCATTGGTTTTCATCATGAAATTCAGAAATAATAACAAAATAGATTATTCACACACAAAAAGGTATTATTTTTTTGTGAAACATGTTTAAATTGTAATATATGGTTTTATTCAAACATTAAGAATACAAAAGCCACAAATCTAGATATTTATGGCATTTGTTTCAAGTTTATGCCAAACCAAAACTAAAGGCATGCCTGAGTGCAATTCACAAAGGCTTTGTGGCTTGGTAGTGTTGTCAAAATTTGTGCAGTCTTCCAAACAAAAAAAAAAAATTCCAAGAGGTGAAAAAAAAAGAGTCAAAATTTGTGTGGTCTTCCAAACTAAAAAACAACCCTAAATAAATAAGGATGCAGATAATATGTGAAAAGATGGGTATTTAATAATGAAAATTAAAAGGGTGTGAGTTAAAAGGGAAAAAACCTTGGGGGTGCCTACTATATTTGCCATTTATTTTTAAAAAGTCACAAATTTTGGCCAATAACAAATAAAAGTAGAAAACTTCTAAAAAATTCATTCAAGCATTGCACAAAGTAGGGATGTGTGATTAAATAACGCATATATATTTGTATGCTTCAATAAGTTGCAAGGGTACCAAACAACAGTGATTTATGAACAACACACTTGGTTGCATATTCAGTAACAGTAGTAACAGGAGTAGTATTAGCAGTTGTAGCTCTGACAAACTATAAGTACAATACACATTCATACACCAAACATTTAAAACATTAAATACAAGGCACTACAGATGGCACAACAGCCCACATATTTGGTATGAAAAATGCATCTATATGGAGAAAATGTCATTGATAATTTACCTATTTTTAACTTCCAAACTACGCATTGGAAGATGGAAATTAGGTATTACGGTTGCTTGTGGAGACCTCCACCTTGCGTTCCTACCTCATAGTAATAGAGAAAATGAAATTAGCAAAATTAGCAAAACATAGTTTTTGGCAAGAAGACTTGGCCCCTTTCTCAAGTTTCATGCCAGCACTTGTTAGCATTAGAGTTCAACAAAGGGACAACCCTCCATACAAATATAAATCAACCTATAAAGATCAATTATATGTCTAAAAGACTAAGTAAAAAAAGTATCAAACCAAGAGAAATTAATTGCAAAAATATATCAAATGTACATAAGACTATGCGGCTGAGCAGAAATTGTATTTCATTTGATTCTCAAAACAAAAGCTTAACACAGTGGCCATAGCAGGAGTCATAGCAGCAGTCACATCAGTAATCATCAGAAAGTCAAATTTCTCAGATTTCCCTAGCACAATTTCAATCTAAATTCAGGGGAATAGAAAGTCAAAAACCAAAAAGAAAGAGATCAGAAATAATCATAATTTTTTAAAGCAAATTTAACAAACTGAACCAAGATACCCAAATGCACACCACCTTTTCCCCCAAAGAAAAAGAAAAAAACCACCTTGGCCTTTTGAAGGCCATGACCCTTGTTCTCATCTTTCATGCCAACAGTAGATGTCAAAACTTCTGTTCAATTCCGTAAACAAAAATCATCACTATTATCATGTACATGGAATGATTATCAGCATTGGGACAATGGGATTCTTACTCTTCTCAGTAGCCAGTCCATTGTTCTCCAAAAATCTCAGAGATTGTGACAATTGTAGTGATTGCTGTAATGAAATAAAATATGTGAAGAATTTTAGCAAGTATGATAATTCTTAACCCAAAAAAGAACATACAAAATTGAAATAGATGGTGAGAAAAAGAATTGAATTAGAAAGTATACAAAGTTGCATAATGTGAATTATAAAAGTTCCACAAGTACCCTATCCTCGGTTTTGCTGTGAAGCAAAGGCAAAGAAAAGAGAACTTATAGTGTTATTATTCTGGAAAACTAAACTCCCATGAGAATTCCAAATTCCCATTAATCATTGGAAGCCTATTCTTGTGAAGTCCATTCTTTCTCATAGCTCAATAATTAACAATTCTGTCAAAACTATTCCTAGGAGCACATAGTCAAATATATATTACAATAATACAAGGCACATAGTCAAACATATCAAATTCACCGATCTTGGATAAAGAAGAAAACTCAAGAAGTAAGAAAATGAGTACGTATGGCATTATAAAAAGTTGCAATTGCTAATCATTCATGAAATCTTCAACCCATAGTTGATTATATATAGCAGAAGAAAATCAGATTCAATTAAATTTTTTGTTTTCTTTCTTTTCCCTCAATTATTCAACAAATGGAAAAGAAAAAAAAAACAAACAAACAAACAAGCACATCTTCTTCTTGTTTGGGTATAAAACAGAGGAAAATGTAATACAAAGAAAGTTTGAAGAAAATGTACCCATTCCCAAAGCAAAAAGCTCGACCTCATCATGCTGCTGAATGTATCTCTGTAAACATGTAATGATATGTACTCTTAAGTCAACTAATGATTTTTGCTAATTAATCGAATCAAAACCTATGTTTGATAATGAAAAAAAAAAATCAACTTTATGCAATTTTGATCGAAAATCTCAAAAAATAAGAAATAGAAGAAGAAGAAGAAAACTAACCCTAATTTTCTGAAACAAAGTTCTACTTCAACCATTTGATGCCATCTGCCCAGTTTTGATGGCTGTAGTCAGCACTCAAAGGTGGAGATCGGTCCTTGTGAGTGGCACCATGGAAAGATCAGTGATGCCTTCTTTCTATTTCGGACCTGACAGTGTGTGGATGGTGGCAAGATTGATTTTCAGTGTTAGGTTTTGGGGAAGGAGAGGGTAGAGAAAAAAAGAAGAGAGAGGAACGGCAGAGGTCTGCGTTTTGGAGGAAAAAGAAGGCTGGTTTTGTATATATCAGGTTTTGGAAAAAAAAAAATTTGCCTTTTTTTTTTTTTTTTTTGGTTTTAGAAAATTATTATTACTTTTTTATAAATATTTTGCTGACGTGGAAAATTGTGAGAGCTACAAAAGTTTCGGTTATATATATATAGATATAGACTAGAAAATTGTGAGAGCTGCAAAAGTTTCGGTTATATATATATATATATAGATATAGAAGAAAAATAGGGCTAGAATTTAAATTGAAAAAATAAAATGAAATCCAAAACCATTCACAAAAAGATTCTACAAAAAAAAAAAAAAAAAAAAAAAAAAAAAAAAAAAAAAAAAGTGAATGAACTTATATAAGAAGATTTAGAAGAACGCATTAGACTTCTTATCTTACACGGTACTAATATCTTGGCAAATTTGTGAGTTGTGACCTATCTTGGCATGGGAGGCCGTGGATTGTATGCTGAATACCCCTTCGATTATTGACTTACAGGCCGTGGAATTGGACTTGCTTTTAAAGCTTAGAAATATTAGTGACCTCAACCTTTCAAGAGTCCAAAACTAAATCTTTTAATATTGGCTACATGTAAGTATGTAACTTAACCGAGTTCCCAATTTTACTATGTTATCTGAATAAATTGGGGTTTTGAATCTTTGCTACAACAAAAATTCATGGTCAAATACCAAAATGGATATTCAACATGGAGAAATCGAGTCTGTTGTCTTTGCATTTAAAGTTCAACAACCTTACAGGTTTTGAGTATTTCTTTTCTTTTCTTTTTTTTGATGGGAGGTTTTGAGTATTTCAAACATACACTCCTACTTTTTCTTCCATGGGATAGTTTTACTTATTCTGGACCTTAATTCCAACAAGTTGCAAAGATCACTCTCAACATGATCTTGCCAACAACACAATGTCCGGTACATAAGAATAAAACATAAGCATCTGTCCTCACCTTTTTCGTTTCTTTATTTTAACCAAAAAAAATTGGTAAAAGGGAACTTTAGCAAGAAAGTCTTGAAACGCTGATCTTTGTTTCTTCCATGTTTCTAATGAAAGTATAAGTTCAGTTACTAGACTCTTGACAATCTTAATCTAAAAGTAGGTACTCCAAAAATTTCATAGTATGAACTATGACTATGATCACCAAACACATCTTAGTTTACTTTTAGTATTAGTCCATTACCGAATTTTCAAGAAATCTAGAATACTAAATTTATTAAGAAAATTTTAAAACGATTCATCATTTATTATATTATTTTGATAAGAATGTATTATAATGTGTTGCTTTAATAAAAATTAGATCTTAAACAATGTTATCTTTGCTATATAACTTAAAATAATTTACATTCTTTTATTGTTATTAATAAATTTATTATATAATTCTAATAAATTATTGAAATGTTTTCTTAATTTACATCTAATTATATATTTTTACATTTATTGCACTAGGTTTATATTTAATTTTAATTTAGTTTAACAAGCATAGTAGAATATCAAAATTTTATTATTAAGAAATATTGCACATTTTTAATGCAATAAATAAAATAAAGAAATATAAATATGTATGAATTATTGAACAAATTATAATAATTTTAAAATAAAAATAAAATTAAGTTGCGATTAATCCAAACTTTTAACCTTGTTTTGGGTTCAAATTGCACCATACTTTCAAGGTAGCCAATCAATCTATTCACCCCATTATTTTTGGGATTTTCCTACCGTTAAAAAGAACTATTGCAGGACATTGTAAATGATTGTGAGGAAAATTAAAAAAGAATGTGTACCTTTTTTTCAAAGTAGAATATCATAAATTTTGTCATAATATTTTGAAACTTTCAATTTATATGTATTCACATTCTCCTACCATAGGAGGTGTGTCCTCAACCCAAACTTTATGTAATAGAGGACCCAAAACTCAAAAGCAGTAAAATTTGCTAAAGTTACATTTACAAACAAAGTTCACACTATTAATGTGCATTGATCCATCACTTGTTTCCCATTTACAGGCTGCTACTACATTTCTCATTTCTAGATATTGCGGAGTATCTTTCCACTTCTTTTTCATTCTTGTTGATGGTGCAAGTTGTGAGAGCCCTCTTTGAACAAAATCATCCACTAGCTATAAAAACTAAAATCATCAAATTTGGCGAATACTAATTGTGGAAGCAAGAAATTAACTCGAGCCTAATTGCTTGCTTATAATCACAATTAATTTCTATTATGGGTTCAATACAATCCGCAATGGGAAATTTGAATAAGAACTAAATAATTCTTTGCTCTAAAAATAGTGTCAAGGACTTTACTCATATAATTTCACTGTTACATTTCTCACTGTGTGTTTCACTCCTCTCTTTCTTTTCTTCTTGCTCTTGGAAAATCTTTAAAAAACTACTCTCTTATCTGTCTGTCTCTTTCCTTTTGTACTCTCCCTTCTTCTCCTTTTTTTTACCCTTATCCTTTGCATGGTCTGCTTCATTTTCTTCTCCATCATGTGCTATAGTAGGTGCTATCCTGATATAGTTGGACAGCCTTCTATCCCATCAAGCTCTTCTTTTCTTAAGGTTATGATGAACAAAGATTTTTGGGGCTTCTTGTCTTATTCTGATCAGTTATTTGTTGCATTAAATACAACTATGTCAGGTGGGTTGTTGTGGGTTTATCAAGAAGATCCGAAAAGTGTCCTCGGATGTTCACGCATACCTCGGAAATAATTTTTGGTAACTCAAAATCATGGACTGGCGTGGGTAGTATAGTCAATAGGTTTTCACCTTGGATGACTTTAGTGTTTTATTCATGTCTAGATCCAAGGTGATGGGTCCTGTTAGGTTGAGTTCCGAGGTTAGAGACCTTAGGGAGGCCTCCAATGATTTCTTGTTCACCTTTGGTCCTCACTTTGGGATTGTTCCCTTGTCAGAAGGCTTCATATCTCAAAAGGACACGTTCTAGGCCTGTTCTAATCTAAGGTCCAATGCTTATTTGGGTTTTATGTGCCATCTCCCTACACTAATACTACATGAAACTAATAAAACAAATAAAGAAGTGAAAAGATAAAGGATTTTTTTTTCAAAAAAAAAAAAAAAAAAACTACCAAAACTCATTACGATTAAGGAGCCAACCATGGAAACTAATCTTCATTTTAGTGAAAGCGTCATTTATTTTTTCATGCGTGGTTACACCTGTAGACACTCGATTTTGTACCCATAATTTAATCTTGGAAGATGACTAGAGTGACCATTCATATACCCAAAAGTTAGAGTTGCATTACATGCATTAGTTCATTCATTGCATATCATAAAAATGATTTTGAGGTTCTAGCGATTGCAATGGTATGCCCGATTTCCAAATCGGACAGTCGAATTGAAAGATATCACAAGATCAAGTTTTCACGGTCTGTATGCATTTTGTTTGGGTGGAGCTGATCACGAGTGATTAATTTATATTAATTTTGATTGGTTAAACAATGAAAATTAGTTAAATAATTTTTTGATTGGTTGTTAGTTAGTTTCAAAAATAGGTCTGCTTGCATCAAAATGAAGTGGATAATTAGATAACAAAGAAGTTGTGAATAATCAAGTCTTTTTGGAATATTTATCTACAAGATAATTATCACTTTAAAGACCTGAATATCAAGAAAATTTGATTGATTTTTAGAATACGGATCTAAAATGCGTCTAGGTACGATTCCAGGCTCAAAAAATCCTCAAAATGGAGTCCAAATTGGACCAAAACTTAAACGCAGACTTGGCACCCAAAAGGGTCAAGTGCCGATTGGCCCAAATTTTTGGCCTGACTCGGGGACTTCCTAATTGAGATAAAGCCTATCTTTTTTGACCTTTTAGAGATAAGGACGCGTTCCAATTCATATCTGATCTCATTCAGCATCCCAACCTTTATAAATAGGGGAAACAAATGAAAAAGGGGCTTCTTTCCTGACTTTTCTATTCCCCTTACGTTAAAGACATTCTAGAGGCTTTTGTTTTAGGAACTTCTTTTTTTGTAAGTAAAGTATTTTAGACCTCAAAGAAGTGAATAAAATTCTTTGATTTCTAAAATATTCTTTCACTAGAAGAGCACGCTCATGCAAGAGGTATTTGGTTTTCTTTCTTTTCTTTTTCCATTAATTAGTATGTTTTTGTTTGATGCATGAATATGTTTAAGTATGTTTTATGATGTCTTGTTCTTAATATATAATTGCCATGCGTAGATACTATAGATGATTGTTTATTTCAATTCTTTCTTTTTGACTTTGAAATCTGCAATGACTATCTAGACCTTTTTTTAAAAACTCAAAACTGATTTGTATTTTCATTAAACATGGATCTGATTTCTTTCTAAAATGAAAAACTAATCTGTATTTTCATTAAATATAGATCTGATTTTTTTTTCTAAAACTCAAAACTGATCTATATTTTTATTATATATAGATTTGATTTTTTTCAAAAACTGAAAACTAAAATTTTTTCTGAGAATTTTTCTTTGTCATAAAATTGCAAATTTTGAAATTTTAAAGAAGGGATTGAAAGTTAGGTTGAAGTCTTTTCTTTCTTTTTAATATGTGATGCATGCATAACAAATTTGTCTCATGGATGTGGATCCTTTTTCAAAAGTCTATTTTTATTTGTTTCTAACAACCAATCTGATTTTTCTTTTACAAACCAAATCTCTTTTTTAATTTTCAAAAAGATATCTGATTTTTCTTTTACAAACTAAATCTCATTTATTTAATTTTCAAAATCTGATTTCTCTTTTATAAACCAAATCTCATTTTTTTTTTTTTTTTTAACTTTTCAAAATAGATCTGATTCTTTTAACAAAATCTCTTTTTTTTTTTTTTTTTTTCAAAAATAGATCTGATTTTTCTTTTACAAACTAAATCTCTTTTTTAATTTTCAAAAACAGATCTGATTTCTCTTTTTTTAAATCAAATCCTTTTTTTTTAACTTTCAAAAATAGATTTGATTTTTACAAATCAAATCTCTTTTAAACTTGACACAAAACAGATATGATTTTTCTTTTAACAAAATCTTTTTTTTTTTTTTCATTTTCAAAATAGATCTGAACATTCTTTAGAAAGAGGACACATCCATAAGGCAAATTTATTTAAATTAATTTTTGTCAAGTGTTTGTCATGTGCATTATAACATATCATTCAACATCATGCAAAAAGGGGGACAACATCCGAACACAAAACAGTCCAAGCCATACTTTCAAGATAGCCAATCCCACGTGAACACTTAAGAAGTCTAAAGACTCCACCACTATGGCAGAATGGGGACAACATCCGAACACTGAAGAACCCTTGAACACTCAAGAGCTACTGAACACCACGGTAGCTAGTCAAATCCAGCTGAGAGAGGACATGAACCTTATGGTACAACAATTTCAGAGATTGAAGAGTGGCCAAGAGGAGAACAAGACCAACCATAATTCCCTAACCATGGAAGGTCAGAAGAAGATCAACGAGAAGATAAACAAGATGGAAGAGATGATCAAGAGAGCTCACAAGATGGAAGACCTAATGGACTACCAATCACTCTCACTTTTCCCTGATGTGAGACTGCCTCTTAAGTTCAAGATGCCAACCTTGGACAAGTTCGACGGGATTGGCTACCCAAAGTCCCATTTGAAGATGTATATAAGGGTTATGCAGCCCCTAGGAGCAACTAAAGAACTACTTGCTCAAATGTTCCAAAACACCCTAACTCGGGCCACTCTTTGGTGGTTCCTTAACCTCTAGATGATGCTAGAGTAAGGAGTTGGGAGGACATCTATCGTGAGTTTCTCAATCAATACAAGTACAACATCGAAGTGGATGTGACAAGAGAGATTTGGAGACCACGAAGCAAGAGCTGAAAGAATCTTTCTCTACCTTCATTACCAAGTGGGGGTCTAAGGTGGCACAAATGATGAATAGGCCAAGCGAAGAAGAACAATTAACCATGGTTGTAAAAAACTTATTGTTTGTATACCATAAATATTTGTTTGCCCAATATTTTCCTAAATTTAAAGTTTTGATTGTTGCTAGAACCCAAATTGAGGATGCAATAAATAATGGCACTATAAAGAATGAGGACCCACTAAGGTTCAAAAAGAATTTAGGATCTAGTTCTAAAACTGCGTGAGTTTCTAATATATGTAAAAATGATATTTACCAACTTATTGCTCCAATTGCCCCGTGCCAATATCACAAGGGCCACCTCTAAGGCCTAGGAGGGAATTTCATGAGTTATACATGCCCATGAGTCAAGTATTGAAAAACTAAAAGCAAATGGGTTACTAAAACCCTTAGACCCAAGCCCAATCCCAAACTCACTGCTTGCAAGATTTAATGGGACTAAGAGATGTGCATACCACTAAAGCCCTGGCCATGATACTGACAAATGTTTTGGCCTTCGTCATGCAATTCAAGATCTGATAGACACTAAGGTGATTGCACTGCCTACAAGGCCTAGCATCACTAATAATCATTTGCCCAACCACAATTTTGGGAGAGGACCAAGGATTAATTGCTTAATGATTGAAGAGGAAAGAGAAAAGGACCTGTCAGAGTTGATTTATGACCTACCCAAGTGCTTTATTATGACATTGGAAGAGTTGATGGGTATGACATCCACTGCAGGGTATGATATATGGAGTGAAGATGCTACAGAAACCTCAAATTACCTAACATTCACATATGGGGGAGACACTTCAAACCCCAATCAAATTACCCAATGTCCACAAATGGGGTGAAACACTTTAAACCCCAAGCAAGTTACCAAACACCTACATACGGGGGGAGACACTTCGAACCTTAATCAAATAACCAAGCACCTATATAGGGGGGGAGACACTTTGAACCCCAATTAAATGAACCAACATCCACAAATGGGTGGAAACACATCAAACCCTAAGACACTGATCTAAATGACGCAACAAAAATTGCCCACGTCATAAGGGGGGGAGACACTTCAAACCCCCACATTTGGAGACAAACAACCCAATAGAAGCCTTGATAAAGCCACCTAACAAACACCCACTAAAGAGGATGAGATCCTTAAGCAACTACCGAAGACACAAGCCAATATATCTTTATGGGGTTTACTCATGGCCTCATACAAGCGCCGTAAGAATCTAGTAGACCTTCTCAATCAAATCCAAGTCCCTATAACCACTACTTCTTAAGATCTGAATGCTATGATTGGGTCCATAAGTAGGGAACTCACTTTTTCCTACTTTGACAAAGATTTGACGAAGAAGGGGAAGCACCACAATAACCCATTACACATTACTATAGATGCTAAAGGCAAAAGGATTCCAATGGTTCTAATTGATGATGGAAATGCCTTAAATGAGTGTCCTTTAACGACTGCAAGTTACTTAGGCCTAAGTATTGAAGATTTTGTGTTGACTGAACAGCATGTGAGGGCATATGACAATAGTAGAAGGAAGGTCTTAGGAACCATGACACTGGAGCTCACTATAGGGCCAATGATCAAGAAGGTGGAATTTCAAGTCCTAAACATAGCATTGTGCTTCAATATGCTCCTTGGATGACCATGGATCCATAACACAGAGGTCGTACCTTCATTCCTATATCAAAAGGTTCGGTTTCCACATGAAGGAGCCATAGTTACCAAATATGGTGATACTTTGACCATACCGAAGCCTATTTTTGGTATTGATTCTAAGAATGAGCCATTGACCTTAGATGGCTTTGAAATTGAGAAACCTAGTTTTGAAAGAAGAGAAGAAGAAGTAGAGAAGATCCCCATGGACTTTGGTCCATACAGCAACAACAACGTCGTGGCAATGATGAGGAGAATGAATTACCTTCCAGGGATGAACTTAGGGAAGACTGTGAAGAAGGCAACTGCTCAAGTCCCAATAATTCCCACTGCCACACCACCTTTTTGGCTAGGCTATAAGCCTACTAATGATGACTTGCTAGAGATGGAGGTGAGAAGAATGGCCCATGCCAAGGCCAAAGCCAAGGGACTTCCTGGTCCCCCAAAACCCCTAAAGCCCAATACTCCCACTTTGAATAGGAAGTTTGTCAAAGCTGGAGATAGTCAACGCTATTGGGGATTCCCTAAACTGAGATTCGATCTTGAGTCAAGAACAATGGTGCCCAAATTTGAGCTATTATTTGATTGCAACAACAAGCTTCCAAAGCTGAAGATGGAAGACACAAATTGGGTCCCTATTGATTGGGTTGATTACATGGACCTTGATGCAATGACTACGCTTCTAGGAGATGCCATTTGCAATATAGAAGAGGAAGAATACTGGGAGGCTTGTCAACATGCAGCCCATATGAAGCAAGAACAATTGATGAATATGAAGAAAGGGGAGAAGCCCTTAGTGATAGTGATGAAGGTAGTAACAGCAAGAGTGATAGTAGTAGTGATAGCAGCAGCAGTGACGATGAAGATGGTGAGGATGATAGAAAAAGTGATAGTGAAGGCAACAATAGCGAAGACTATGATAGCCAATATAGTGGCAATGATTGAGGTGAACCCCTTAATGATAGAGAAGATGAAGATGAAGGACCTTTCTATGAAGACTGCTCTAATGATGACGTAGACTACTATAATGGAGTTATAGAGGATGATGTTGAACCTATAGACATGGAGAATGGCAGTAAAAGTAAAGAATATGAGCTAGAAAATGTATTGGATGTTGTAGGAGAGGAGGTTGAAGAGGCCAACAATATAGACTACGATGATTACCCCTATGGGTGGCCCTCAGATTGGAGCTGCATTACTGATGCTAGTTCAAAGTCAAGTCTTCAATATGACAAGCATGGTAGAGAGATTCCTGAGTTAGGGTCGTTTCACAATTCAGAACTTGGTTCACTGACCCCATACATTGAGGAAGAAGACGACATAGATGCTAGATAAGCCATGCTAGATAGAAAGCTAATGATCCATAGTTTCAAAAACTTAACACTAGTGAGTCTTGAAGGTAAAGACGAGAAGATGGAAGGGAATGAGTCAAAATATATCCCCGATACATCCACCCAAGCAACAAAGGAAAGAAAGATCTGTTTGGTGAATGGATGGAAAGTATAGCGCATTTGGATGCTTATGTGATTGACAAGCCCAAAGATATGGATATTGATGGTGAAGGCATAGATCATATGGATGAATATCCCATGGTACTGATGTTGAGGAAAAAGGGAACTCACTAGGAGTCGCCTGCCATTGTTGAAGCCACAACCGAGTTGAAGAATTAGGCATGGAAGGGAGCCGGCCATCCTATGGAAGACTTTGCCATAAATATCAAGACCATCGAGCCAATCACTCCTACCAAGAAGATCAAGACTGTTGAGCTGATCACTCCTACCATAAACACTGTTTCTATCCCGATTGAGTCTGTTTCTGCTAGTATTACTATTCCTGTTGAGTTTATTTGTAATCGTAATCCTATAAAGTCTATTTCTGTTTAGTCTATTAAGAACTCTTTTCCTTATAATATGATTTATGATTCTGCTTATTTATTGGCTTGGAACATTTTTATTTCTGAAATTGGTAAAGAAACTCTTGATAATAAAGAATTAAATCAAGGGCATGTAGAACCTATAAAATAAGAAACCCAACTTGTTAACCTGGGAACTGATGATGAACCTAAGATGATATAAGTGGGCAATTCCCTAACCTCCTCTGAGAAAGATGCATAAGTGGCACTACTGACAGAATTCAAAGAGGTGTATGCATGGTCATATGAAGACATGTCTAGGATTGATATAGATATAGTGTAGCTTGAGGGTGGTCAACTATCCAGAATGGTTAGCTAATGTGGTTCTTGTGCCGAAGAAGGATGGGAAAGTGAGAATGTGTGTAGACTTCCGAGATCTTAAAAAGGCTAGCCTAAAAGATGATTTTTCCTTACCTCATATTGACATCCTGGTTGATAACACAATAGGACATGCCTTGCTGTCGTTTATGGATGGGTTTTCAGGGTATAATCAGATAAGGATGGCTCCAGAAGACATGGAGAAAACCTCTTTCATTAGCAAGAAGATGTTAGCTTATGAAGAGAAGTATTCACCACTTGAGAAGACATGTGTAGCACTTGTATAGGCAACCTGCAAACTCAAGTATTATATGCTTGCTTTCAAAGTCTTGTTGATTGCAAGGATGGATCCTTTAAAATATCTGATAAGGAAACCTGTGCAACATGGGAAGACGGCTAAATGGGTTCTGCTTCTGTCAGAATTTGATATTAAATATGTGACTCAGAAGCCTGTGAAGGGGAGAGCAAATACTAATCACTTGGCCCGCTATTCACCTGAAGAAGTCGAAGAAATCTCAGGAGACTTTCTGGATAGGGATATTATGGGGATAGAGTTAGAATCATGGAAATGTATTTTGATGGAGCAACTAATCAAAATGGAAGTGGCATCAGAGTTCTCTTAATCTCTCCAAAAGGGACACACATCCCATTTTCTGGTAAACTCAACTTTCCTGCCACTAATAATACCACTGAATACGAAGCTTGCATTATGGGGTTACAAGCAGCCCTAGGCCTTGGAGTGAAAGAGTTGAAGGTGTACAGTGATTCATCCTTAATAATTTCTCAGATTTAGAATAGATGGAAGACCAAGGAAGAAAGGCTAATGCCTTATCATGAATGTCTTCAAAAATGGGCCTCGAAATTCAGTAAGATCCAGTACCAATATGTGCCAAGAATGTCGTATCAGATTGTAGATGCTCTAGCAACAATGGCGTCCATGATGGATGGACCTAGGGAGGATGAAGCTTGGCCAATGGTTGAACAAAAAGAATAGTGAGCTTATTGCATGTCAATAGAAGAAGATGAAGGAATGAATAGAGAAGGCGAATGGTATTCAGACATCCTACAGTACCCCAAGGATGCTAATGCAAAATATGTTTAATGTTTGATTTTTAGGGACAAATTGATTAAAAAACTTGTTTTTGAAAGATCTGGGTTGAATCCATGTGTTTTTTAAAAACTTTTAATCTCATACACATGCATTTCTTTCATGAAACATTGTGCTTTAAGAAGTTTTTGCATTAAAATGCTCTGTTTTTTAAAAATATATTTTTTCTAGATTTTCGATCGATCAAATATTTCTCTTGACCGATCAAAAATGCGATAAAAATTTAGGTTTAAATCTGCCTAGCTCAATCGGTGCACGATTGATGCTGGATCGATCGAATATGTTTTTCGATCGATCGAATCTAATTTTTGACCGATTGAAATTCGAAAGTTGAGTTTTATTAAAAAAAAAAAAAAAAAAGCTTCTTTTCACGTGTTCATCATTTTTTCAAAAGCTTTTTCAATCTTTTCCTCACTTTCTCTCCTCGACCGATACAATCTAAATTTTTTTGTCATTTTCTACCTCAATCTTTCAAGGGTTTTTGTCTTCTTGCACTAGTAAGTCTCTTTTACCCCTTCTTTTTCAATTCATTAACATTTTTCATTTATTTTACATGAGATTTTCGAACATAAGGTTTTTGGGGATTTTGATGTTTCAATTGTTTTTAATCAATTTTGTTTAATGGGTTTTTGTCCTTGGAGGTTATTAACATGATTCCCATGCATTAATTTGATTAATTTTGTGATTTGGGAAAATTTTAAAAATCTAGGACTTGAAACTTTGTGAAATTGGGGATTTTGTTCAATTGGGCTAAAATTGATAAAATTGATTTGTGTAATTGATTGATTATGTCATTATATGATGTTATCTAACTAGTGTAATGCTTAATTGATCAATTTGATTTGATTTTAGAATTTGGGTTTTTCAAAATTTGGGTATTTTGGTTTAAAACTCTATGTTCAAGTCAATTGATGGTTTATGAGGTTATTTTGGAACAATTTTCAATGCATTAGAGCATGCATCATATGTGCATTCATTACATGTATCATATGGATTGTTATTTATTGAGATTTTTTTGTGGTCTAACCCTCTTTAATGCAATTTGCCCTTGATTTCTTTGTTTCTTTTCTTTGTTTTCTGTTTTTGTCTTTCCTTTCAAACCCTTAGCATTATGGTTAGAAAGACTAGGGCAAAGAAAACCACCACCTTCTCTTCCCCAGCTTTCGAGAGAGATAGGTTTAGGTTTGAGAAATACTAAGAAACCTATGAGAAGCATAACATATTTAGGTATGTCTGGGCTGAGCGTAAGGTCATACTAAATGAGTTAGATTCGAAAATCCGTAGCAACTTTGAGCGTAGGGGTTAGTTGCCTCTTTTGGATATAGATCATCCTCCTCTGGCTGCCTTGATTAGAGAGTTCTATTCGAACCTCTTTGTCCACTCCAATGATTCCAACGTCCAGTATATGATGAGTTGGATAAAGGGTGAAGAGTATGTCATTACACCTTCTGTAGTGGCCACTGCTCTTGGTGTACCTTTGGTACAGCAGCCTGTGTACCCATATACTGAGACCCCTCCTCATAATGACATTATGTCTTATCTCACCGGTACTTCCATTAGTTAGGGTACTGATCCTCATATCACCTCCTATGAGCTTACTGAGCTCAATTACTTGTTTTGAGGATTTCTTGTCAATTCTATTTAGCCTATCTCTCACTTGCTGAGCTTACTAAGCTCCTATAGGTACCACCTTTCTTCAGCAAAGAGAAGCTCAAATGAAAGCTAGCTCTAAACGCCCTAGAGTCGAGTCTTCTACAAGTGCATCTAGGCCTCCTACATCTAGTGGTCCCTCTGCTGAGGTGTATGTCAATCCCACTGCCACTATTGATCCTCCACCATCTTCTTCGAGTGATGCTTCTCTACGGAGTATGCTGCACTGTCATGACCGTTCAGGCGGTGCATGGACAGATTTTGGTGGACATGCTCACGGAGCTTCAGGCTTTGTGTGCTGATTTGGTGAGTGCTTGACGGTCTTCTCCACTACCTCCTTTTGATAATGAGTCCTGATTTCCCTTTGGCAATTCATCACAAAAAGGGGAAGTACATATTGATGGAGATAGGGGGAGTTTTGGAGCTTTTGGTGCTTTAGATTGTATATCTAGGAGCTTTATGTATTTTCTTTTTTATTTGGCTCATGATGTATTTATTTGTATATGTTAGGGGGAGACACTACGTTTCTTTTATTGTTTCTTGTTTCACATATGATACATTGGTTATTGATTTATATGACAAGGTTATTCATGGTATATGTCTTTTATTTTCTGTTTTGTGAAATCAAGAATTTATTTTGTTTTATTTGTATTTTCTACACATGCGTTTATGTATTTGTTGAGTGTTTCAGAAATATACAGGTTAATTCAGTTTTGCTGCTATTTACACTGGCAACTGATAGATAGTAGTTAGGTTGAATTGTTTTTGAACATGTTAATTTTTAAAGGGCTGTTTGTAACTTTGAGCATTTCAGTTTTGTGATGTGTTTTGTCATGGATTGCCAAAGAGGGAGTTTGTTAGGTTCTAAGACTTTAGGAACTAAATGTATTAGAACTTCAATGTGTAATGTGTTGGCAAACCATGATCAAAACTTAGAATCTAGATTTAGATTGCTCAAAGTGTATTTATTTGTAAAGTTGGAATCGAGTAATTGCAGGATTTATTTGTCTAAATCTGCAAGGCTCAATCAATTGAATATTAGGCTCGATCGATCGAACCTCGTGCAGATTAATTTTTCTGCATATTTTTACAACTCAACCCAAGCCTGATTTGACGTGTAGGGTTTTATATTTTACTCCAAGTATAAAAAGAAAAACCCTATCTATGTTTTAGAGGTTGTTGATATGCTGTGTGTTGAATCTGTTGTGAGATCTAGAGGTGTTTAACTTCATACACACTTAGGGCTATCAAGATTCATGTCAAGAACTTGATGATCGCTTCAGTTGCTGCATAAAAAGCTTAAAGAAAAACACAAGTAGGAGAATTTGTGGTTGCTGTGGATCAAGGAAAGAAATAGTTCATGGACTCGGAGCTGTCACGTTGTCGTGGTAGTAAGTTTTCTACACGAGGTAGCAATAGGATGTTAATGGTGTAAGTCTTATTATAAAAACTTCAATTCTTTCATAGTGGATCTGTTTTACCTTAATGATAGCTAGGTTAAATTTTCCCCAGTTTTTTATCGGTTTGGTTTTCTTGGGTTATCATATCGTTGTGTTATTTACTTTTCCGCATTATTTACATGATATGATTTGACTGTGTTAACTTAAATCTGAATAATTTATTTAAGTAATCACTTGGCTAAATAACTAGATTAAACAACTTGTGTTTTAAGGGGTCTAAAAACATACACTCTTTCTATTCATAAACAAATGAAGTTTGAGTTTGTTTTCAAAAAAAAAAAAAAAAGGTATTCTTTGGCTTTAAAATGTTTGGATATATTTAGCTTGGTTCTTCTAAGAAACGTACACTCTTTCTATTCATAAACGAATGGAGTTTGAGTTTGTTTTCCAAAAAAAAAAAAAGTATTCTTTGGCTTTAAAATGTTTGGATATATTTAGCTTGGTTCTTCTAAGAAACTACTTTTGCTTTGCCATTCACCAAGACATTGATTATTAGATAAAATCATGGGATTGAAATAAATCAAGAAATTGATTGTTAGATGAAATTATGGTATTGAAGTAATCAATTCAACATTACGATTAATTTGTGTATGTAATTTCAATTATAAAAATGGTGGTGGTATCATTTATATGTCTATAGAGGAAGATCATACTTCCGACTCCACAAGTGCTAGTGGTAGCGGATAGTGGTACGTACCAAGTTTCGTCTTTCATCTTCGCTTTAGTTTTGTTGGGGTACGGGTCAAAATTCCAGTAAACTAAAACTGTAAAACATGAGGTGCCAAGGATGAGCAATTAATTGATAGCTAATTACAATCAAAAGAAACACAAATAAAACTAAGGTAAGGACCTTTATCACGCATTTATCTGTTAAGAAACAGAAATTTCTAGTCCTACAACACCTAACTTAACTTAGATTTTTTTTTTTTTTTTTTTTTTTAAATGGGACTAAATAATTAGTTGATAGAAAGCTTTAACATCAATTAATTTTATGGCAATTTCGTCTTACTTCGCCTTTTGAACCTTCTTTAACATCAAGCTTACTCAATTTTCACCATTGCCTGTTGGAAATCAAAGAAGAACCCGGCTTGATTGAATGCATAGCCATTCATATATCTTTTAGTTTCTGCAGATGCATACAGTGTTAGATCTGTAGAAAGCACCCCGGCTTTCCTTTGCAATGGATTATAGTAAAGATTATCGAAAGTATTTCTTGTTGCGTCAAAGGGTTGCTCTGCAGTATCGCCAGCACTGCATGTTTTGAACAATGTCTTTGCAAAGCCTGAATCTAAATCTGGATCAGTGCCGTGCATCAATCGTTTCTTATATGATGCGCACCTTGCCATTCCTAGTGTATGTGCCCCTGCATACCAAGATCACAAAAATTTTGATAGCATGCGCATTTCAAATGAGTTTGCACAATAAATAAATATATATATATATATATATATATATAAAGAGAAAGAGATGGGTTTAAGTTACACCTGATATATATATATATATATATATTTTCTGGAGGAGAAAGAAACTTGTAAGTTGTAACATGTTCCTAATATTAATTACACTAATCTTGGTGTGAGTGACACGAAATTTGTAACATAATCATATAGAATCAATAATTTTGAAAACTTGTAACATATTTACCCGAAAGAACCACCATTTCTTGGGCACTAAAACCACGCTGCCCAAACATGTTAATCAGCTGAGAGGCGTTGAAGAAGGGTGCAGGAAGGTTGATTAGGTTTTCTACTTTAGACCTCTTTCCATCCATTCTTCCATTAGGTATGTCATAAAGAGGACCCCCGGCCGTTAAAATCAATAAGACGTGCTGATATTCTTGCAATGGCTGCCAGAGCAGCATTTTGGGTAACCAAATATTAATTTAAAGTGAATTATTTTTCACTTTTTTTTTTTTTGGTGTCATTTTCATTATAATGATTGAGATCAATTTGTGAGACTACGCCTGGGCATACATTTTCATGCTGCTCTTTCGCTTTATCAATAACTTCAAATCCCCGCAAACTCAAATTTCCGAGGGAGTCTTTCTCTGCTATATTTTGCTTTGTTGAATCAATGAGAACCGACCTGTCACATCCCTACTTAACTAACAAAACAGGAAATTCTAAGACCAAGAAAGTATAACCAAATCTTTTCATCAACAAAGAAAATAACCAAGTCTTAAAAGACAGTCATACGAGAGAAAGAGCGAGTGCCTATATGAAACAATCATGGAAATGCAGTCTAACAAGGCTGGCTGCTAGCTTAGGATCAGCTTCCAAAGCTTGGATAACTGCCGTCTTCACAATTAGTTCAGCTGATGGGCACCTGAGCAGATAATATTCCATGCTCAAACCATCTACTCCAAAACTAAAACCATTCACAATCGTCTTCATTAGAAAAATTACACCAAGAAATTTGCCAATAACCACCTCATCTAAACTCAGAGATCTCATTAGAATGTGTTTGAAGCCTAAATTAATTAGGTAGCTAATATGAGGTCGAGAAAAGGAAAATGTAAATATATTGAGGAGTGTTGGACGCCGTACTTGCACCCGATGCGCATCGACGCGGAGTGCGGTGGTCAACGCCGCTGACCGCGTGTTCGTGCTGCGTTGGCTTTTTTTTTTTCTTTTTTTCTTTTTTTTGTTTGTAGATTAGCACCGAATTGAACTGTATCGGCCAAAACAGGCCGAATTAGGTTGAAATTGACTTTGACTCAGGTCGAAATTGTAGTAAAAATAATATAAAAATATTATACAAAAGCAAAACTCATTGTTTTTAACTTTGAAGCAACTTTAAACCAAAAAAAAACCCTAATCCCTCTCAATTCCTCTCAGCCTCTCTCGTTTTCTCACTCTCTGTCTCCCCCTCTCTCACTCCCTAACCCACGACCACTCACTAAGAATCTCTCCTTTGCTTCACTACCCAAGCTCTCTCGGTCTTAATCTCTCCATTTCTCGATCTCAATTTCTCCATCTCTCGATCTCAATCTCAATCTCAAGCTCACTGACACTAACCCAAGTCCCAAGCTCACTCAGGTATTTTGGTTTCATTTTCACCCTCCAATCTCCATTATACTCTCACATGCTCTATTGCTCATTCTATATCTGTCCCTCAATCTGTATCTATTATCTAATTTTTTTAAATTTTTATTTAAATTTTTTTTATAAGCTATAATGTTGATACTTGGGTTGATCACTTATTTTCTTATTTAGTTATTATATATTTGTCAATTTATTTGTAGGTTAAACAACTTAAATTGAAATTATTAAATCTTCAAGGGATGAAGCTACTAGCATAAAACCTTCATCAAATGGTCCTCTTTGATAGTATGTAACAAAATTGGAAATACCTCCTAGTTCTACTTCTAAATCAGGTGGAAACACACATTTTAAGTGCAACTATTGTGATGGAATTTTAGTAGGATCCTATTCTAGGGTTAAGGCTCATTTATCACAAATTAGTGGTAAAGGTTTTAGAGCATGTAAGAATGTGACACCAGGCCATAGATTGGAAATGCAGAGAGTGCATGATTAGGTTAAGAATGATAAGTTAGAGCAAAAACACAGAAGTTGAATTCTCTTACCCCTACCTTTCCATGGGTTGATTCCCTCATTCCGGAGACAGGAAGGGAGTGGTAGTACAAATTCAAAGGTTGATGGTAAGGGAGGAAGGTGATTGAGAATTCTTCTTTGGAGAGAGCATTCTAGAATAGTGCTAGAGCTGAATTGGATAGTAGAATTACTAGGATGTTTTATACTGGTGGGCTTTCGTTTCACTTTTTAAGGATCCCTGGCTTGCAAATGGTGTAAGTATAGTTTCTAATGGATGGTCAGATCCACAAAGGAGGCCTCTTATTAATATTACAGCTGCATCAAATGGAGGTCCAGTGTTTATAAATGCAATTAATGGGTCAGGTGAGTTCAAAGATAAACATATTATTGTTGGGGTGTTGACAGATGCTATAAAAGAGATTGAACATGAAAAAATAGTCCAAATCATCACTGATAATGCTAATGTGATGAAGGCTGCTAGAGCTCTTATTGAAGGTGAGTTTCCCAAAATATTTTGGACACCATTTGTTGTTCACACTCTCAATCTAGCTTTGAAGAATATTTGTGCAGTAAAAAACTCTAAAAAGAATGAAGTTACATATGAGAAATGTAATTGGATTACATGTATTGCTGATGATCCATCCTTCATATGTGTTTTTATCTGTAAGGTTGAATTTAATCAACCATCTTATTAGCTTTATTCCGAACCAAATTTGCTTGTATTTTAGCATTTAGTAACCCTGTATTTTGGTGGGATTTTTGTAAGGGTAGTGTGTGAGAAGATGTGAAGAAATGCTCAAGATTGTGCAAGGATGCAGAGTTTCGCGGCTAGGACTCGCGGGTGACTCGCGACTGGGAGCCGCCAACTGCAGGCTCGTGAGAAGCACACTGGGGAGGTGAAGGGTCACGCCAACTGTCACACTACAGGACAAAAGTCCCAGGCTGGCCAAGCCATTAACTTGCGGCTGGAACTCGCGACTCAGACCAGTTGCGAGGCCAAGCCGCCAAACCACCCTGTTGGGGAAAAACTAACTCTTCGCATTCCTTTCTCACCCTACTATATATAGACCCTTATACCCACCAAACGTAGAGAGCTTCTAGAGAGAATTTTGTGAGAGAAACTCTAGAGAAAAACAAGATTGATTCATCCATAATCTTTACCTTAGAGACTCTTCAAATTCCTCTACTCTTTTCCTCTCCATTATTAAATCCTTGAGATGTTTTTAGCTAAATCTTTTTCTCACCATACACATATCTGTGAGAAGGTTTATTTAGAGCTTTGGGAAGCAGTTAGGAAGGAACCAATATCCATTGGTTGATACTATGGTTGATAGCGGAATCCGGTAAGTTAAAGAAGAAATAGGTTCGGCGCAACCTCATTGGAGCAAGAAGTTTGGAGGGCTTAGGTACATTGGGTAGATTAGGCTTGGAGGGTCTTTTGCTGTTCATGTATCCCAACTACATTCTTTAGTGGATTATTTATCGCTTGAAGGGCGGCGGAGAGGTTTTACGCCGAGGGCTTCGGTTTCCTCTTCGATAACACATCGTGTGTTGTCCGTGTGTGTGTATCCTCCTTCCCTTTATCTTTGCCTTATATTTACTGTTGTGGATGTGTTTATATTTGGCTTAGATTTTTTATCAATTCTGTGTTTGGCTTATGTTCATATTCCACACATTAATTGTTTGATAATAAGCTTGAATTGATAATTTGTAATTTGGGGTCTAAACGTTCAAGGGTGTTTCATACCCATATTGAACATTCAATTGGTATCAGAGCGGGTACACTTGTTGTGGTTTAAATACCTAAGTGTGATCCCTAACCCCCTTTGAGATGGATAGGTCTCAATCTCTTAATGTACCACCGTTCTTTAATAGTAATAATTATGCATTTTAGAAAGTCTGTATGAGGTCGTTTTTGTGTTCTATTGATGATGCTGTGTGAGATGCAATTGAAGTAGATTGGACAAGACCGGAGGCTGCCAAATCCACTTAGGATAAGGCTGCTCTTACAGCGGCTAATGCAAATAGCAAAGCCTTGAATGCTATTTTTTGTGGTGTTTCTCCATAAGAATTTCATAGGATTTCACATATCACCATTGCTAAGGAAGTATGGGAAATTCTGGAGACAACTTATGAAGGGACTAAGAAAGTGAAGGACACCAAATTTCAGATGTTGACAACTCACTTTGAGGAGCTAAAGATGAGTGAGGATGAGTCTTTTGATTCGTTTTACAGTAAAGTGAATGAAGTGGTTGTTGGGAAATTCAATTTGGGGGAAAAGACGGAGGACTCGAAAATAGTAAGGAAGATTCTTCAGTCACTACCAGAGAGTTTCCGTGCCAAAGTTACAACCATTGAAGAGAGCAAAGATCTTGACGACATTAAAGTTCAAGAGCTGGTTAGTTCCCTGCAGACATATGAATTGTCCCTACCCACACAGAAGAAGAGTAAATCACTTGCTCTTAAGACAATTGATGAGAGAGTAGTGTCTCATAACTCTTCGGAAGAGGATGCAGTAGACAAAGATGTGGCGTACCTTGTAAAGAACTTTCGGAAATTCTTAAAGCTCAAAAATAGTGGGAAATCCGGTGACAAAGGAAAATTTCAGAATTCCAGAAAGGAGAAGAAAGAGTTCAAAAGAAAAGAGAGTAAAGATTCCCAATCTTCATAAGGAATTACATGCTTCGAATGTAATGGACACGGGCACCTTAAAAAGGAATGTCCCAATTATTTGAAGTCGAAGGGAAAGGCCTATGCCACTACTTTAAGTGATTCAAACTCATCAAATTCTGACTCTGAGGACAGCTGTGACAGAGAAGGAAACTACTCCGCATTTATGGCTATTGAGCATATTGAGTCCTTGGAGGACCTGAATCAACTTGTACAAGAACTTGGAGAACACAACGATGATGAATCCTTAGAAATTGTTGAGGAATCAGATGCTGAAGAGGATAGAAATACAGCTAATCTTCAAGAGAATTACACCTTACTTCTTGAGGGATCGAGAGAGTATACAAGGGTGGCAAAGACGGCTGTGAAGAAAATGAAGAAAGCTGAGGAGGACTACAAAAGTCTCCCGGCCAAATATAAGGAGGCAAAGTGTGAGATTGAGATACTAAATGGTGAGATATCTGAAACTTATACCAAAGTAAGATTTCTTAAGCAAGAGGTGGTGTAAGCACAAGCCAAGATAGAAAGGGTCTCCTCCAAGAAGCTGGAAGATGTTATTTCATCTCTAAAACACTTCTCAGATAAGTCTGGGCTGGGTTCTACCGGAAGGAGTAGCTCATCTGCCAATGTCACTAAAGAAGTGAAATTTTTAAAGGCCAAAGAGACGGTTGTAGAAGAGCCTATTCCTAAGAAAGTTAAGGCTGAACAGAAAAAGAAGGTGGCTAATCAACGAGTGTTTAATAAGTCTCATAATCAATCAGAAGGCAGAATTGAATCAAGAGGAAGATCTCTTCCAAGACCACAACGAGGCCCCAGAACGAATTATGTTTGTCACTATTACGAATTGCAAGGACATACTAGACCCAACTGCTAGAAGTTGAGAGCATTGAACAATACAAGCACTCTTCGGTCATGAGAAAGAAGAAATGACAAGAAGTCTTGGGGAGATGAACAACCGAGAAGTCAGAACAGTGATTCCGGAATGATGGACGAAATGAAGATGATCGTTGCCTTCACCAATTACCTGGAAAGCTTCACACAAAGGTTTGAAAGTCCTAACTCTCGTACCCAATCCGTCAAGGATATCACCCTAAACGCACGTGACGTGTGGGTGACGAAGGGTACTTATGCATAAGCATTACAACATGTCCATGCATTAATACTTCCCATATTTTGTGTATATGCTTGGTTGTTTGCTTCTTGCAAGTTTGAGTTGAAATTTTTTTTTTGTGAGTTTTGTTTAAAATGTCTTTTACATTGCTGTTTTGTTTTGATCAACCTTTACTTTTTCATGTGTCAAAAATCCAAAAACACATAAAAAGTAGAAAATTCAAAAAGTTTGATCGACTTTGTTGAGTCTTGTCTCAAAGCATGTTTTGCCTTGTACCTTTGTACTAATGGCTTTGTGCATCTACGAGCTTAGCTTGTTTCCTATGCACTTATATCATTGTGGGAGAAATTTTGAAATCTATGTGACTGTTGTAAATAGATCTTCAACCTTGTCATGAATGATTAGTGAATGGTTTTGTTGATCTTGAGACATGCATAGACTCATGCCTATATATCTTCCCACTCTGTATTTTTTTTTTTTTTTTTTTTTTTTTTGTTTAAAAGAGCTCTCCAAATGTAAATCTCCAAATGAAAAGAGATATATAGCTGCAAAAGCCTATCGCACATACTAGTATTCGACTAGGAAAAAGGAAAAGCGACCAAAATAAAATGTATGATGCCCAAAAAGCCAAAGGTTAATTCATCAATTGAAATATCAAAAATTTCAGGCATCTATCTCACAATGAGATGTTTTTTATTCAAATAGTGCAAATGATATGATATATATAGAGCCAAATGAAAAGTTTCAAAGAATTGTAATCAAGTTTATGTGGGAAGTCATATATGCATGTTTCTATAATTAAGATAGGTCGCATTATCTAGTGCTTATGTATGCCTTGATTGAATTAATCATTGAAATTTCACATTGGACTAAGGACTATCTCATGTATGATATCCACACACAACACACATGTACTCATGGGTTAATTAAGAAATTGATATTTCTTGTTTGTGTACCCTCTATAGTTTAGTTAAACACTGTCATGCATTGCATTTGCATTGATCATTTAGCACAATATGTTTTTTTTTTTTTTTTTTTTGGTCATAAAGTTTTTTTTCAAAATCTCAACAAGTGGTTATAACGTTTGTTAAAACCAAAAAGATTTTTGTGTTTTGTATTATAGATCTTGGATTTATAATCAAGGATTGGCCATTTTATTTTTACATAACTTGTTTATGTACCCTGTTTAGCTTGGATGAACTTATTTTATTGCACTTTACTAGTTTGAGCTGTGTAGTGCATGTTGTGTTGGAAAGATGTTTGTGGTTTTTAATCACTTTGTCTTGATCTTGAACTCATATGTTCTTTGACTGTCGGACTTGATCCTTTTGAGAAAGGCATAAATAACCATCTCACCACTGTTCACTAGCCAATCATGAACACCTTAGTGCATATCATAAGATTTTGTGCTCGAGAAAGTGTAGCACATGCACAAAAAGAATATAAGGTGTAGCCTCAATTAATTCACTTAATTAAAACTGGTGTGTACTATTAGGCTTGATGCCAATTCACTTAATTCAAACCGGTGTGTACTATTAGGCTTGATGCTAATTCACATAATTAAGAGGCAAAGATTCAAGAAACTTACATGATTGCAAGCTTTTGTTCTAGGAGATGTGAGAGTTATATGATGTAACTCTTTTGGTAATAGTCTCTTTCAAATTTTATGTGATGAATTTTGTAGACTTTGTGTTTGATTTCTATTCACATATCACCTCACATGTATCTCAAGTTTTTGCTAGTTGCACACACTATACAAGTTACTCTTTGCTAAACTTAGTACATTATATTGTGTGTGATTTTGTTGTGGCCATCCAAGATTAAAAGTTCCTTGATCTTAATGCAAAATGTGTTTCAAGTTTGAGAAATTGAAAATTCTAGAGCTTGAATGTACTCGAATTGGGGCTTTTGTGAAATTGAGTTGAATTTGATGAAATTGACTTGTTGTCTTGATGAAATTAGGCATTATAATCTATGTGTTATGTTTTATAATACTTAATTCATCAATTTGTTTAAAAATTTCAACAAGTGGTTTTCAATTTTTGGGGTTTTTGATAGAAATTCCCTGCTCAAGCCAATTTTGTCAATTTAATCTCAATTGAATTTAATTGTTTACTGCATTAGTACATGCATCATAGCATTGTATTTGTTCATGCATCATATAGATTTTTATTCTATATTGTTTTTGTGCTAACTTGCAGTCTGCCCTTGGTTTGTGTTTAAGATTCACATGCATTGCATTGATTTCTGTATCCATCTTGTAGTTTTGCAGTCATATCTCTCATTGTTTTCACACATAGCATGCATATACTTTGCTACATTGGGTACTCAACTTGATCAAAAAAATTGATTGATCAATTTTTGAGCGATGTACTTTCTAGTATATGCCTTTTTTATGTGTGAACTGTAGAAAATATTTTTCTTAAGAGATATGATGGATAATCAATGTGCAAATATTTTCTCTACTCATGCAACTGTTTATGGGTCACATAATGCCATGTTTGCATTTTATTGAAAGAGAGAATATTTTTTCTTCATGTGTATCCTCACCTTAGTTTTTAACTTTAGTTTGTGTGTTTTTAACTTTGGTCCTGCTGGTGAGGATGTTCCTGATCCTGCTGATGCTGCTGCTACTACTGTTTTCCCCTCCTTTATGTTTCCCCAAAACTGTTTTCCCAAAACATATTTTGTTTTTCCTATTTTTATAGGGGGAATTGTTGCTCTTCATAGGGGAAGTTGTCTCTATTTTCTATAGAGCTGAATTTTTTTTGCCCCCTTGATTCTCTATTTTCTCTTATCCTTTATTGCGTATGTTGACTGTTTACTCTTTGTATGAGTTGTCTTTGTCAATATGTGACAAAAAAGGGGAGAAATTATTGATTTATGGGAATCATGTTTGTCTTGTTTAGGGGGAGTTGAAATTTTTTTTTGAAATGGGAGAATATAAATAAAAACTTTTTGTTGTATCTAACTTAGGGGGAGAGTTAGTTTACTTATGTTTTTATTTCTGTTTCTTGTTTCACTTCTTATTGATTTATACTTATGAGTTCATCATTGGTATATATCTTTATTTTGTGCTATATGAAATCAAGAATTTATTTTTGTTTACTTGTATTTTCCACACATGCGTTTACGCATTTTGTTTAGTGTTTCAGGAAGTATACAGGTTGATTCAATTTTGCTGCTGTCTACACTTGCAACTGATAGATAGTAGTTAGGATTGAATTTATTGTTATGAGCATTACCTTTTGTAAAGGGCTTTTTATTGTAAACTTTGAGCTTATAATTTGTGTTTTGTTAGGTTCTAAAGATTTAGGATTTTATGTATTTAGAACTCTAATGTGTAATATTGGCAAACCATGATCAAAACAATATGTTTAGTCTTGTTTAGGCTTGCTCAAAGTTGATTAAATATTGTAAAGATGGAATCGAGTGGCTGCAGATGTATTGGAGCATTTCTGCCTGGCTCGATCAATCGAAGGATAGACTCGATTGATCGAATCTCAGGTCAGATGCGTTTTCTGCAGAATTCCAGCTCAGTCCAAACTCTATTTAAACGTCTTGGGGTTCAAGTAAAATACTCCTATATATAAGGAAAATCCTAGAACGTTTTTTAGAGACTTTTAGAGAGAGAGATTAGAGTGCCTCTTGTGCCTCCTTTTATTAGGGTTTTGTACCCAAACCTCTCTAAGTCTTTTTTGCTTATATTGCGGTTTGTGTGAATCTCTTGTGAGATCCTTGAGGAGTTTTCCTTCACATAAACTTAAGGTTTTCAAGGTAGAGATATTATCTACATCTTGATGATCAACAAGGTTGCAACCATTGGAGCTTAAAGAAACACAAGTGGGGAGCTTGTACTTGAAGGAGAATTCAAGAAAGAAGGAGTCCGTGGATTCGGAGTTTGCACGTGGTCGTGTCAGTAAGTTCTACTGGTGGGTAGCATTAGGAAGTCGAACGGGGAGCTTGTAGTCCTTTTGTAAGAATTTCAATTCTTTCATAGTGAATTCTGTTTTGCCTTGAGGATCGGTGGGTCAAATCCTCCCCAGGTTTTTACCGTGTGGTTTCTTGGGTGATCATATCATTGTGTCTTTTATTATTCCGCTGCTTTATTCTTTTGATATGATTATTTGATTGCTTTAACCTAGTATTGCATAATTTGACTAAGTAACAACTTGGCTAATTAATCTAGGCTAACCAATCTGGTTGTTTTTAAGGGGTCTAAAACCCAACAGTTATCATACATACTTTTCATAGTTTTTGGATAGACTAACAAACTTATGTTTCTTGTTTATATCTATCTGTGTGGATACAGTTCTAATACTTTTGGTTTCTATATATTGATGATGTTATTCAGTTAATTGTGTTTGTTTGGTCTGTTTGTACCCATGTTGCTTCTGTAAGCTTTTAAGGGTTTGTTTCATGGATTTGTAGGCTTTTATGGTTTGTATCATGCTGTTGCAGCCTTTATGCTTTGTGGCTTATGTACTTGTTAATGTTATGTATTTTCTTAAGTACATCACTCTTGTGCCCTTGTAGGATTGTTCCTAGATGTATATACATTTGTATGCATTGGTTGAGTGTTGGACATGCAAATGATACTTTGCATATAAGTTTATTAGCTTGCATGTCTGGATGTTCGTTTCTTGTATGAATGAGCATTGTGATCACTATTGTATAGTGATTACCTGTTTTTGTCAAGCCATGGTCTATTACTTTATTCCATTTTTGCTTGATTGCATTATGCTTACTCTATATGCATTTCAAGTTTTCTGCATACAATGATATTATTGTGTTGTTACGTTTTAGGAGATACTTGTTCATATGTTTCAAGAGCTTTTCAGAATCTAGAGTTAGGTGTGAGTGAGTTTTGGTCAACTGTTCCTAACTCACGCTTGAAGTCTAGAGTCTGTTGTAGGGTTTTGTCACGGAATAGCAAAAGGGGGAAATTGTAAGGTTGAATTTAATCAACCATCTTGTTGGCTTTATTTCGTGCCAAATTTGCTTGTATTTTTGCATTTAGTAACCTTGTATTTAGGTGAGATTCTTATAAAGGTAGTGTGTGAGAAGATGTGAAGAAATGCTCAAGATTGTGCAAGGATGCAGAGTTTCGCGGCTAGGACTCGTGGGTGACTTGCGACTGGGAGCCGCCAACTGCAGGCACGTGAGAAGCACACCGGGGAGGCAAAGGGTCACGCCAACTGTCGCACTACAGGAAAAAAGTCCTAGGCTGGCCAGGCCGTTAACTCGCGACTCAGACCAGTCGCGAGGCCAAGCCACCAAGCCACCTTGTTTGGGAAAAACTGACTCTTCGCATTCCTTTCTCACCCTACTATATATAGATCCTTATACCCACCAAACGTAGAGAGCTTTCAGAGAGAATTTTGTAAGAGAAAAACAAGATTGATTCATCCATAATCTTTACCTTAAAGACTCTTCAAATTCCTCTACTCTCTTCCTCTCCATTATTAAATCCTTGAGAGGTCTTTAACCAAATCATTTTCTCACCATACACATATCTGTGATAAGGTTTATTTGGAGCTTTGGGAAGTAGTTAGGAAGGAACCAATATCCATTGGTTGATGCTATGGTTGATAGCAGAATCCGGTAAGCTAAAAAAGAAATAGGTTCGGCGCAACCTCATTGGAGCAAGAAACTTGGAGGGTTTAGGTACATTAGGTAGATTAGGCTTAGAGGATCTTCTGCTGTTCGTGTATCCCAACTACATTCTTTAGTGGATTATTTACCGCTTGGAGGGCAGCAGAGAGGTTTTTACGCCGAGGGCTTCGGTTTCCTCTTTGAAAACACATCGTGTGTTGTCCGTGTGTGTGCATCTTCCTTCCCTTTATCTTTGCCTTATATTTACTGCTGTGGATGTGTTTATATTTGGTTTAGATTGTTTATCAATTCTGTATTTGGCTTATGTTCATATTCCACACATTAATTGTTTGATAATAAGCTTGAATTGATAATTTGTAATTTAGGGTCTAAACGTTCAAGGGTGTTTCATACCCATATTAAACATTCATTATCATAAACCATTCAATGAGGTTAGCAATGTTTAATGAATTTTGTCCATTAAAATAGCTCCAAGTTGCTGACACCAGATTTGCTTCGGTTATTGTTATGCTGAAAAGGTTGAAGTTGATAAAAAGATGCCCTCAAGCCATGGCTATTAGTGACCGATGGGCTTCTTATAGGGAGGAAGATGTTGGAAAAGCTCAAAAAGTGAAAGATTTGATTCTAAGTGATCATTGGTGAGATGCTGTTGATTATATCATTGAATTCACAGCACCTATTTATGATATGCTACGAGAAGCTGACACAGATAGACCTTGTCTTCATCTTGTGTATGAAATGTGGGATTCAATGATAGAGAAGGTGAAGGCAGTAATATATCAGCATGAAGGCTTGGAAGCAAATAAGTATAGCTCATATTTTAATGTGGTGTATGATATACTCATTGATCGATGGACTAAAAATCCTAAGCAAGTACTTTCATTTTCTATTTTTCTTAGTTCCCCTTTCTAGTAAAACACACATTTCATCATCTATATTTGTTTTTTTTATTTTTAACTAGGTATTACTCCATTAATGGCTTTCGAAGAATCCAAAATGCGTCCCTCCACATCAGGATCATGAAATTTCTACAGAAAGGAGAAAAAGTTTGGAGTGATACTTTAAAGATGAAATGAATTAAGGATGGTGAAAGTTAAGTTTGCTACATTTTCAGGAGGGAGGTTTCCTTCACTAGATGCCTTGACAGATAGGTGGGTCTTACAACCTTTGGTTTGGTGGCAATACTATGGCTCTTTATTACCAATGCTTCAAACCCTTGCCTTTAAACTTCTTGGACAACCTTGTTCATCCTCATGTGCTGCTAAGAGGAATTGGAGCACATACAAATTCATTCATTCCTTAAAAAGAAACAAAATGGCTCCTGCACGTGCTGAGGATTTGGTATATGTGCATTCTAATCTTCGACTCTTGTCAAGGTGCCATGAGGAGTACGTAACTATAGCAACAAAGATGTGGGATATTACAGGAGACTCTTGGAATGAGAGTGACATACATGGAGGAGCTGGAATTCTTGAGAATCCTACCCTTACACTTGATGAGCCAGAGTTAGAGGCTATGGTTATTGGGAATGTTACTACTAGTGAAAGTGAAGTTCAAAGTGAAGCTATTGATCTTGACAATGAGGATGACGGTTGTATTTGATTGTCTTGAACACTTATCTTTTATTTTGTTTTAGTTTCAAACTTGTGAGTTGTATTCTAATTTCCGAACATCATGGAATGTTTTAGTTTCAAACTTCTGGGTTGTATTCTAATTTATGAGCATCATGTTTTAATTATTATCTACTATTGCTCTTAAATTGGTATATGTTTACAATTATATGAGAGTATACTTAGCAATATATAGAAAATATAAATAAAAATATTTTTAATAATTTTTTAAAAAATGTATCCAACCGCATCCGCACCCTACATTTTCAAAAAAATTCGAGTCGCCACACTGCACCCGCACCCGAATCCACAACTGTGCTTCATAGGTGTTGGAGTTTGTTATGAAGGGTGGATAGCAAGCAATGTGTATATATAAATGTAAAGAATTGGAAGGAGTTGCCCCCAAAACGTGTATGGAAAAGGAAAAGGTTAAAGATAGTACTGCTTTCTCTTCATGTTCTTCTCCAAATGGTCAATCTAATTATGTTATTGCATGTAGGTCGACACGTAACATTTTTTTTTTTTTTTTTGAGAAGGACGCATAACAAATTAATATAGTGATTATTAAACCTGTATGAGCCAAATCATTTATTCAAATTCATGAATGCAAGTATGCAACATTAAGAGTTTGTTAATCAAAAAATAAGACTAACGGAGTCTAAGAATATCATTGGGAGAATATTAAGAGTGTTCACCGTCATGATTACATTTTATATCTCAAGCAAAAAGTTTGCCAACAACAAAGGATTATAATTAGTAAAAGAGTGGAACCTAAAAATTAGGGCAAAAAATTAGTATTCGTATAAGTCAATGCTTAGCTAGCTTGCTAAAAAAATGGAGTTTTTCTATAGTTATAACAAATTTTCAAAATATTTTCATGATAAATTGAGCTGTCAATACATCATAAGTTAAAAAATAAAATAAGATTTTATTCAAACCCATCACAATTCAAAATATGAATATTTTGAAAATGTCCTTAAATTTTGTTGTACCGACTTTTCTGAGAAATTTTTAAAAAGATTTCAATCAAAACTTTCCGAAAAGTAGGCTTAAATTTAATATCTCTCTCTCTCTCCTACTTCATTCTATAATTTAGGGCTGTCCAAATCACTCATCTGCAAACCGCCCAATTTTACTCCTGTGGCGGACGGAGGCAGTTTTCGAAGTCCAAAACCTAATTCTGGCAGGTCCAACAACCCACCACCATCCACCAACCCCCAAACCACCACCACACAAACCCACCCACCACCACCTCACCACTCCCCTAACCATTCAAATCCACAAATTGGAAGGAAAAAAAATGCCAAAGCTAGCCAGTCAACCACCATAACCCACAAACCCAGCCCTCACCGTGGCCCACAAACTATTCCAGTCACCCAAAAACTCAGTCATCACCATGACACAAGCCATCCCAACCACCCACCACAACCCATAAACCAACCAAAAAGCCCAAATCAATAAACCCATGCAGCGGCAAAAAAAAAACCGAGATCTGAGAACCGGTGGGTGAGTTGACAACGGTGGAGGTAGAACTAGTGGGTGTATGGTAGGACCAAGAATCGGTGGGTGTATGGTCGGATCAAAAAAAGAATCAATGAATTTGAGTGATCAAACCAAGAATTGGTGGGTGGAGGTGTGGAGCTGATGATGGCAGAGGTGAAGCTAGCGATGAGAGTCACCGGAGATGGGTGGCGCCGTGAACCTAAGAGTGGCTTGGTGGCTCTAGTTTATGGGGATGGAGAAGTTGAGAGTGAGAAGGGAGAGAGTCATAGGAGGTATCTGAGGGAGAGAGAGCGTAAGAGTGACTGAGGTATCTAAGGGAGAGAGTGTGTGTGAGAGGGACTAAGGTGTGAGGGAGTGAAAGAATCGAGGGTGAGAGGGAGAAAGCAAATGTAAAATGTTTTACCACAATTTTAAGTGTAAAATATTTTACATAAACTTGCCTAATTGATTTGGTTGACTGAAAATAGTTTACTTTTGATTAAATATTTTACTGCAAAACAAACACAGTAAAATGAGAAAATATTTTTCTGAAAATATTTTACTTCCAAACAAACGAAGTGTAAGAGTGTTCACCGTCATTATTACATTTTATATCTCAAGCAAAAAGTTTGCCAACAATAAAGGATTATAATTAGTAAAAGAGTGGAACCTAAAAATTAGGACAAAAAATTTTTATTCGTATAAGTCAATGCTTAGTTAGCTTGCTAAAAAAATGGAGTTTTTCTATAGTTATAACAAATTTTCGAAATATTTTCATGATAAATTGAGCTGTCAATACATCATAAGTTAAAAAATAAAATAAGATTTTATTCAAACCCATCACAACTCAAAATATGATTATTTTGAAAATGTCCTTAAATTTTGTTGTACCGACTTTTCTAAGAAAATTTTTAAAAAGATTTCAATCAAAACTTTCCGAAAAGTAGGCTTAAATTTAATATATATATATATATATATATATATATATCTCTCTCTCTCTCTCTCTCTCTCTATTAGGGCTGTCCAAATCACTCATTAGCAAACCACCCAATTTTACTCTTGTGGCGGTCGAAGGTAGTTTTTGAAGTACAAAACCTAATTCTGGCAGGTCCATTGGCAAGTCATTGCATTGAAACTCGATTTCAACTAACCCGATCAATTCCACCACCAAAAGGTCGGAGTTCTTCGCCGTCTATGGAATTCCTCGGTCAGATTTTGCCAAATCTGGTGAGTTTTGGCTAGATCTCCTCCTCCCTGACTCGACAGAGACCGATCGCCATCCGTTAAAGACTTGACTAGTCCAACCAACTCCTTTACTGATCGGTGGCAGGTCTGGAAAATGTCCACCCAACTTGGTCTAGTTGGTTGTAGGTTGGGCACAAACCCAACCAGGACAAACCTATGGACACCCTTAGCCATCACACGTTATGTTCTGTCTTTTGCAATTAATAATAGAGTAGTGATTTTTAAAAATTTTATGTATCTTGTCTTCAATTAATTCAACCAGCTTTGAGACAAAAATGGTAGAACTTAAATATAGTTTTTTTTTTTTTTTTTTAATTTTACCTAAACTTATGTATAGTTCTTATTCTCTAATATGTATGGATATAACTAAATATAAGTAGAAAGTTTGTGCGCAAGATTACGCTGTTATACCATACGAGGACTTTTTTTAGATTTCTTTCATTTAGCCTTCTACATCATATTTTAATAATGTCATGTATCACATCTTTTTAAGAATTCTTTATTTAGCATTCCACTCATCTTTCAATAGTGCCATGTGTCACTTTTCTTTTCAAGAGAAACAGGTATTATTCATTTAACCTTCCACTAAATACAAGACTATTAATCATTTGTTGAATTATTTTTAGTATTCTTTTCTATTCAGTAAAAAAATAATAAGATTTCTTTAATGACATAATATTAATTTATTGTATGGTGGTTAATGAGGTGTACATCATTTCTGAGGATTAATTTTTAATAGGTACCTACAATAAACAAGACCTATAGTGATGAAACATTTCATCACAAAATTTTCTTATTTCGTCGTTTATAACATATGGTGATGAAAAACATATTTTGTCACCAACTTTAATATCTTTAGAGGCAAAATATTGATTTTGTCACCATATTTTAAATTTTTATAGTATTCAGTGACGAATTTTGTTTTTCCTCGCTGAATGTTATTATTTAGAAATAAAATTATTTTTTCCCTGTAGATTTCATCACTATAGTCCAAAGTTTGTTGTAATGGTTGGTGCACTAATTATTAATATAATAAAGGAATTTACATAGTTCTTTTTCTGTTTTTTCTTTTTTGCTTACAATAAGTTAGGAGGGATGATTTAAATTTGTCTTTTCCTAGGCAAAATCACTTAGACAGAAGGATCTTGGTAATTTATATAAAAAATTTTCTAATATTTCTATTTTTTTTTAACAAATTATTTTACTAGTAATATGTAATAATACTTCCAATATTAAAAAATATATGAAAAATAATTATACAGTTGAGTTAGTTAAAATAAGTAAATATTTGTAATTTCATTCAAACAATAAGTTCTTATATGTTAATAATTAATTCTCAAATATATACCATACTTATACATGAGCTATAAAAATAATGTTTTACAAAATATATCAATATGAAATTATAATGTACTTGTGCATTGCATAAAACATCTGCTAGTTAAACTCAAATACACAGTTGCATTAACTAATGAAGTATAAATACAATTTTTCCAAAGAGAATGAAATTCAGTACCATTGTGGGTGTGTGTGTGTGTGTATATATATATATATGTATATATATAAACTCATTGTTCTATGTTTCTTATCAGAAACAGCTTTGTCTCCCATACTCAACTCGGAGAGCTCTAGCTCTGTTTATACTTTTTAATTAATTAGGGCTTAGGGCTAACATACTTGCTATTGCTAGAAGGTAGTGGCAGACTAAATAATATTTAAATAATAATTACTAGCAGTTGATGTTTAATTTGTTTGTCAAAAATCTTATATCTCAATTGGTTGGCACAATTTGGTGTTTATAATGGAGACAGTCAAGATTCAAATCCCTCGTTCCTTGTTATATCTACTGAATTTATCCGCAAAAATAAAAATAAAAACTTTATTTTGTTCAGTTTTCTTCCCTTTGACTAATAATGTGTGACTAACTCAGGTCATTAATATAGACACAAGACAAATACGAATTGGTTAAAAGCACATGGAAGTGGGGGTGGTGGGAATATGAAGTGCTTGCAGCTAGCTGGTCCATTTCGATAGGAAGATCCATATTCTTTTCTTGTCAAGTGGGGAAAATTTGTTTTCCAACTAAAGATGTTATTGCACACATCTGGCGGTGGTGGTGGTATCATTTACATGTCTGTGGAAGAAGATTATCAATGTTGCATGTACACAGTTAAAATGGCCAAGTACCCATACCCATGTCTTACTTGTGGAAAGTTTATTTGAACTCTTAATTTGTACTTTAGACAACATTTTATGGGTATCCATTTATTTATTTTTCATTTATTATTGTCTGGTAATTAATTTTAGACGTATTTTCAAGAATTTTATTGTTGTTCCTTAAATTTAAAACCTAAAATAAATATATTATATATGTCCAAAATATTTATAATATACCTAAAAATATTAATTAATTGTCATAACCTAGACATGTCATACCCTAGTTTTTCAAGAGGTATCGTAACCCATAATCGTATTTAAATTATACCCGTACCCATGTCAGTATCCATGGGACTAAGAAGATCATACTTCATTCCAAACCCACAAGTGCCATTGATAGTGGTACCGAGTTTCATTGTCTTTCATCTTTGCTTAGTAAATTCCAGTAAACTAAAACATGAGCTGCGAAGGATAAGCAATTGTTACAATCTAAAAGGAACATAAAGCTTTCATCCAACAATAAAAAAAGGGAACGCAAAGCACACCAAGGTACGGACCATTTTATTAATTTGCTAACATAATTTTACAATTACACCCTAAAGACAAATGCTTAATTTGCTTAATAGAAACTTTATTATCAATTAATTTTATGACAATTTTGTCGTACTTCGCCTTTTGAACCTTCTTTAACATCAAGCAAACTCATTTTCAGCATTGCCTGTTGGAAATCAAAGAAGAACATTGCTTGGTTGAATGCATAACCATTCACAATTCTGTTAGTTTGTGAGGATGCATACAATGTTTGATCTGAAGTAAGCACTCCGTTTTTTCCTTGCAATGCATTAAAGTAAAGGTTATCGAAATTATTTCTTGTGGCATCAAAGGGTTGCTCTGCATTATCACCAGCACTGCATGTTTTGGACAATGTCTTTGCAAAATCTGAATCTAAATTTGGATCCACGCTACTCAATCGGCTCTTAAATGATGAGCACCTTGCCACTCCTAGTGTATGTGCCCCTGCAAACCAAGACTACAAATAAAATTAGATAGCAAGCAGCTTTCAAGTGAGCGTGCACAATAATTTTGTATATAGGAACAAGAAACTTGTAAGTTGTAACATGTTCCAAATAATAATTACACTATTCTTGGTGTGAGGGACAAGAAATATGTAACATAATCACATAGAATTAATCATTTTCAAAAGTATGTAGGTAGTAACACGTTTACCCGAAAGGGCCACCATTTCTCGGGCACTAAAACCATGCTGCCCAAACATGTTAATGAGCTGAGAGGCGTTGAAGAAGGGTGCAGGAAGGTTGATTGTGTCTTCTATTTTAGACCTCTTACCATCCTTCCTTCCCTTAGGTATGTCATAAACTGGACCCCCGGCCTTTAAAATCAATAACACTATAACAATTAGATCTCAATCATTAAATGAAGATGAAAAAATTAAAATGATAAAAAAGTGACAAAAAAAATATTCATCATTTTAGCAGAACTTTAATGAAGTCAACTATGAGTAGTGGAAAAAAAATAATTGGTTCATGTGAAAGTGATCTTCCTCAACTTAACATATTGTTCACCCCCTAAAAAACATAGGCTTAAGTTATTGATTCCAATCCGATAAAGCTTTTCTTTTTTGGTTCACCATTCACGGTTAATCCCTTCAACAAATCGTGGCAAAATCTGTAGTAAAATGTGTGGTGCAAAAGTTGTAGCAAAAGTGTGTAGTCATATACAGAAGAACTGTTAATATTCGGTTACCCAGAATACTGCATCTCTAGCAGCCATTGCTAGTATATCAGCACATGAGACTACTCCCGGGCACTGTTTTTCAAGCTCCTCTTTTGCTTTATCAATAACTTCATATCCTCGCAAGCTCAAATTTGCAGGGGAGTCTTTTTCTGCTGTGTTTTGCTTTGTTGAATCAATGAGAACCGACCCATCACATCCCTACTTAATCGAACAAAATAAGGAATTCTTAGATCAAGAAACCATAACCTAATCTTTCAATCCGAGTTGAAAATAACCAAGCCTAGGAAAAAAATCATGTGAGAGAGAGAGTACCTCTATGAAACAATCATGGAAATGCATTCTAACAAGTCCGGCAGCTAGTGTAGGATCCGCTTGCAAGGCTCTGGTAACTGTATTCCTCACAATTTGTTCAGCAAATGGGCAACTAATCAAATAATATTGCATGCTCAAACCATCAGCTACTCTAAAAACATTCACTATCAACTCTATAACTAAAATTACACCAAAGAATTTGCGAACAACCATCTTAACAAAACTTAGAGATCTTTTTAGAATATGTTTAAAACGTAAATAAGGTAGATAAAACAAAAGAACTGAGGAATATGAGGCCGAGAAAAGGAAAAATCTTGATATAGTGGGGAGGAATGGAATTTGTAGTATATTAAGGGTGGAGAGCAAGCAATCTATATATAAATGCAAATGATTTAAATGAGTTGCCTAAAAAAAACATTATGGAAATGAAAAAGTTGAAGTTAGTGGCTTCTTGTGTGTATCATGTTCTCCACCAAGTTTTTTTTTTTTTTTTTTTTTTTTTTTTTTTTTTTTAACAAGATAAAAATTCTACTCTAACCTAATTTAAGTATTTATGTATGTAAAACTTTCTCCTAGAAACTTGAAACCCAGTCTTTGCCCTCTCCCATACTCCATAAGCACTTATACTTGTGAAGTGACATCAAGGGTGTACAGTGGTAATGGTCAATCCAATTAACCTTATTGCATGCACCTTGCAAATAGATTAGGTCAGCACGTAACAAATTAATTCATAATTAGTGATTATCAAATCTGTATGAGCCAAATCATTCATTCAAATTCATGCACGTTGCAATACTAAGTATTTTTGAAAAGTTTACACGAGGAAAAATAAGAAATTTTGATGAAAAGAACACTTTTGACTAATGGACATATCAGAACTTGTCATGAGACTTAACAGTGTTCACTGTTATGATCACATTGTATAAAGAATTATTTCTCAAGCAAAGTTTCCCGACATTAGTCGAAGAAGTCAAAAATAAAAGATGTGCTCCATTATCTTGATGAGAAAATGATGATGCAAAGGATTCCACTCGGCTCTTTCTGATAAGTTGGCTTAATAAATGAACGCTACTAGTGGAGGTTTGTTCTTGAAATCTTTACTCTCGAGGCTTTATAGGATTCAAGATTTCTCCACTATTTTCAATCAAATTATAAAATATTTCTCTACGATTTACCTAAAAATAATGGCAAAAAAAATTGAAAGTTAGACAAAATTTGGCTATAAATTTAGTTGTAGCTTAAACTTACAACTCTACTTAATATATTTTTATTGGATATGAATTTTGACAAATACACAAATAGATTATATATATATATATATATATAGATTATATTTTTCATACTTACAAAATTTCTAGAAGATCAAAAATCAATAGCTATATCATCAATCAAATGTTTAAATTTCAAGTTTTACAGTATAAAATTATGCATAAAAAATAAGTTAACTGATCAAATAATAAATAACATTTGATTTTCATAAAATTTAACAAGTATATTAAGAACATAAAATGCATACAATTCAATGATTAAATTTTCAGAATATGTAGTAATGTTATATATATATATATATATATATATATATATATATATATAAGAGTTGTAATTTTAAGATATAACCAATTTTGTTGTCAAACTTTGTCCTCTAAAAAATAGTCTTCTATCATGTGGCTTACCCTGCTAATATTAGAAGGATGTGTATATGATTTAATTTATCTTTTTATAACAGCATAGTTTTTGGGATCATTAAATGGTTATAAGTTTAAACATTATCTATGAGTGGGTGTCTTCAAGGTGAATTTCGACGCTGCCTTTTTTGCGGATACGGGTTGTGCTGGCATTGGAGTGGCAATCAGAGACTCTGATGGTGAGATCATTGCGGCTTTGTCTCAGAGGATTCCATTTCCCTTTTCTGTTGAAATGGCAGAAGCCTTGGCTGCCCGTCGTGCACTTCTTTTTGCGCAAGAGCTAAGTCTCTACAAGGTGATGTTGGAAGGTGATTGCCTCAAGGTGGTTTCGGCGTTGAACTCCTCAGACAGTTGCAACACGATGTATGGAAATGTGATTGAGGAAACTCGCCGTCAAGTTAGTAAATTTCATTTTTGTAGTTTTTCTCATGTGCGTCGGGGTGGGAATATGTTAGCCCACGCCCTCGCTAGAAGAGCAGTTTCATCTGCAAGTTTAGATGTTTGGGTAGAAGAACTACCCGTTGATTTGGAGGGTGTACTCCAATCTGATTCCTTTAATTTATAAGAGCTTACCTTTTTCTCAAAAAAAAAAAAAAAAATCTATGTTTGACATCTTTTTAAAAAGTTAAAAATTTCGTGAGTTAGATTTCAATTATTAAAAGAAACTTGAGCCCACATGAGAAGAAAAAGAAAAAAAAAAACAATATATAAATGTTTAAATAATTAAATTTTTCTTCTTCCCCTTCTTCTTTTTTAACGTATATTCAACTTTTGAGATTTGTCTAGAGTGTTGTTGGTGCATTGGCACCTCCACACGTAGAAAGCAACTTTTAAGAACGAAAACAACAAATACATATTAATGTGGGTTTGCCATTTCGTTGTTGCAACCGTTCCAATGATCACCACGTCTGTGAGTCAATTTGGCCAGATTGAGTTAGGGATGATCGGTGGAATTTTTTTTCTCCTTCTTTTCTGGAGGGTCATGGTACTGTGGGTTGGTGTGTAGACGTGAAATAACTTGGGTGCCCTTCTTAAATGGTTCTGAGTACGGAGACATGGTATTTATTTCTCTCACATTCATAGTATGAGCCACTTATTAAATTCATGGTGTAATCTATCATAAATATGAGAATAAGGAGCACCGCATCATCATATTTCGAGAGTACTTAATAATTTTACTTGATGATGCACGAAAATCATCAGTAAGTTGATGGCTCCTGATCACACCGATGTGTACCTAAAGAATAAGAAAACGAGAACTAAACAGAAGGCCCGGGTGGGATATCGGCCAAAAACCCTCCAAAAGTTAAGTCAGTGAATGAAAAATCTCTAAAAACTCCATAGAGAGAGATAGGGATTTTCTGCGTACCTAGGAAAGGAGGAGTATTGGTGCTTATATAAAGGTGGAGAGGAGACCTAGATCCCGAGAATACATGGATTTTCCTAATAGGGAGAAGGCAGAGTTAATGCTATCAAGATCTTGGGGATACTCTCCATTCTAAGAAGGTGAAAATCGTGTGATAGGGTCTTTGTGCGTGGTGCACAAGATGTTTCCATATATGAATATATGTGTAGACCACATAATGCCACGTAGGACTCGTCGATATGCTTTTGCGTCAGTAGGGGTTATCCGTTGGTCTAATAGGGGGATGTCCCCGTCAGCTTCACCTGGGCCCGTCTATGTAACTGTCAGCATTCCTATTGGTGTAGGGTGCGGGGTCTTGGACTGTTCCTAATGAAACAGACAGCTTCTTTAGGGCCAACGATTCTTTAAGGCCATCGGCTCTATTGTTGACATGATACCTTTTTGTTGAAGGGATCTATTGTTTAAGGATCCCAATTTTATTACAAAAATACCCTTATCAGTTGCCTCCTACTCCGTGGTCCCCGTCGACTATGCCCGAAGGGTCTTGGAATAATAAGGGTTTTTATGGGTATTGATTAATTTATTGAAGAGTGTGTCATTAATGGGGTAGGTAGTCTTTGCAATGAATGCTAAATGACACATGACACTTGTCAATTGGCCTCGTTTCTAATTAGAAGGGTCGCTTCATATACTGCACTCCTTCATCCTATAAATAGTTCCTCTTCCTTAGTTTTCTCCTTTTATCTTATTTTCATCTCTAGAGCGCTGGATTCTAAGCTCTTCCGTTGCTTCTTCCGTGTCCATCTTCATCCGTTGTTTTAACCATCGAGCAACCATCGACCCCTTATGTAAGTTTTCTTTTCTCTTCCTTAGTTGTTGTTTTTCTAGTTGGTCGTCGCTTTTTAGAGACCCATCACACGAATAGGTTCTTAGAATATATCTGTTGCTTATAGGTGAATAGATGTCAGGTGATAGAGAAGCAACAAGTGAATAGTCATCGTCAGTCCATAAGGGTGCTGGCTACGACGAAATCTATCCGTCGAGGCGTGAGCCCATGGAGGATTTGACTTAGTCCCTAGAAAGGGAGTTGTCTACCCCTTCTCCTACTTATGAGGAAGAGGAGGAGGAAAGAGAAGAGGAGGATGAGGAAGAGAAAGAGGAAAATGGTGTAGGTGAAGAAGAAGGCAACAGTGACGAGGGAGGAGATAATGGGGAAGGTGACAGAACCGTCGGCTAAGTAGATGGTGGTGGTCATAGACCCTTCATCCTTCCCTTAATATGGACAGTGAATGATTTCTACTCAACCATGTCCTCGAAGGTTTTCAACAATCTTCGCGACCATTACCAGATTCTTGAATACATCCTCCTGCAATTGCTAAGGAAGTTTGAGAAGTGTTATTCGGGTAGGACAGCAAACGTCGGCATGTATAATCCCATGTTTACTACTGGATTGAGGTTGCCGTTGACGGGGCTACATCGTTAGCTTGCTAACTATTTAGGCCTATCCGTTAGCCAACTTGCTCTAAATGCGTGGAGGATATTTATTACGGCCAAGGTGATATGGGGCCAGTTGAGTGGCGGCAACTGTCACCTACCCTCGACGAGTTCTTCTACTGCTACAAGTCTCAGCAAATATACTCATCGAAGGACATCTATCACTTCTTGGCAAGGAAGTCGTTGTTTAGGTTGGTGTCAAACATGCCTGACTCCAATAGGAATTAGAAGAATAGATATTTCTTTCTCTAAGGGACGGACTACATATGTAAACCAAAGGAGTGTGGTAGCATGCCTGACGGGTTTGATAACACTTGGGGTGTTTTAAGGAAGTCTGGTGAGTCATCAGCATCTGTTATCCTTTTATCCCGTTACTTTTGATTATGTAACTGGCCTACTGCTTTTTTATTTTCAACTCAAGCCTGTCCGGAAATAAGTGAAAAGTAGGAGAGTTTCCTCAAGCAAGTTTGGGCAATTCCGCTTGAGTAGAGAAAGTGGAAGGATTTAGTCACGCTTTCTGTGGTGATCTAGAGCCAACGGTTAAAGCCCGATGATTAGACGCTTTCTCTCGCCAATGTAAGTTTTTTTTTTTCTTTTGTTTGTCTGCTTATCTTTCTGATCATCCATTCTAGTCCGTCCATTTTCCTTATTTCTTTTGTTATTGTTTTTTAGATATGGATGCTGACAGGCAAAAGGCCATGGTAAGGAAGTCTACTACTACTCGCCTTAAGTAGCAAGGGGAGGCATCGGCGTCTGCTCCTAAAGGGATGCTCCCATCTAGAGTGGCTCCCAAGAGGAAGGGCATGGGAAAGGATGACTTTCCTACCAAGAAGGCGATGGGTCAATTTGATGGAGCAGCCTAAGAGGAGTAACCGCATAAATTTCTTCCAACTCCCTATCATGGGGATGGCCAGGGCCTCATGTTGGCCCATGGTCCCGTCATTTTTGGCCCCTTTTAGAGGCTGGTGAGCCATAAGGAGTATACTGTTGAAATAGTCAACTCAATCATCAAGGACATAGACTTGGACGAATGCGGTGAGCATGCCACTGAGGACCTAGAGGCTTTTGGCCTCTTCGACCTGGCAAGGGTAAGTATTCGTCCAGTTTACTTTCCTTTCTTTTCTTTTTTTTTTTCTTTTTCATTCTTTCCCATTATAATCGTCATCTTTTTACAAGAAATGGTGAGGAAGAATGCCCTTCAGGACAGGTGTGAGGCCAATAAGGGGGTGGTCCGTCGGCAGTGGAAACGTCTGGAATACGAAGTGAAGCAACTAGAGCAATATAGGGAAGCTTCTCGTATTCTCAACGTGGAACTAATAGGGAAGATTGCTTTGCTGGAGCAAGAGACCCGTCATTGTGAGGAGTTAGCCAAGATGAACACCAACTTGACAATGGAATTGGCTGCCCTCCGTGAGCAAATGGAGTGAGCCAAGGCCCCGGACCTCTCAGCCGTACTATGACGAGTGCGGCGGCTTCTATGGCGACAGCTTCAAATATTGCCTCGAGCAGGTGACTGCCGTCTACCCTGACTTGAACCTATCTCAAGTGGTCATCGATGATACTGTCCTGCCAACTCCTAAGGTGCTAACACTGTCATGGACAAAGCTGACGGCTCCGTCCACACGATCAAGGAGGAGGTGAAAGAGCCTAATGCTAAGGCCGTTGACCAGCATGCTCCTGAGGGCCAAACCATTCCTAACAGTCTGACCGCTCTTGAGGGTTCGTCTGCCCCTATGGGCCCGTCTGCTACTATTGACCAACCTCCTTCTAACATTCCTCTGCCCTAGTTTTATCTTTTTTATTCTTGCCTTGATGTTTTTTGTAAAACTAATTTTGAGACAATGATGGGCCCTATTTTGGGCGTTACGTACAAACGCTTATCCCCATTGATTTTATATTTATTGCTCTTTTATTCGTTATTTCACTTGTTGCTTGTTCATTTCGCTTTGTATGTCTATTGTAATTATGGATATGCCCCCTATCCGTTGTAAAGATTTGACTATGCCTGTGTGTTTGCTTACTCATTGGTATTATATATTTATTACATCCGTCCAACCGGTGGTAGTACCGTGCATTCCTTAGGACATAGAATAATTTAGGCCTGTGGGTAGGACTTAGTAATTTTTTTGGACCTAGGCACCATCGATGTCCTTAGGGACCCTTTCACCCCAAGGTAGGTTTTGATAAATTTCAAAAATCAGGGTATCTATCAGTGTCTTTGATGACCCATCCATTCTGTTAAAAGGACTTAGTGATTTTTGTGACCAGGTGCCCATCAATACCTTGGGTCATCTGTCCATCCCGTAGGTAAGACTTTGTAATTTTGTGACTAGAAACCCATTGGTATCCTTGGCCATCCACCCATTCCTTAGGTAGGACTTAGTAACTTTGTGACCAAGTACCCGTTGGTATCCTTGCTCATTCGTCCACTCTATAGGTAGGATTTAGTAATTTTATGACTAGGTACCCGTCGGTATCCTTGGTCATCCGTCCACTCTAGAGGTAGGATTTAGTAATTTTGTGACTATGTACCCATTAGTATCCTTAGTCATCCGTCCATCCCATAGGTAGGACTTAGTAATTTTTTGTGACCAGGTGCTCATCGGTATCCTTGGTCATCCATCCATCCAATAGGTAGGATTTAGTAATTTTTGTGACTAGGTGCTCGTCAATATCCTTGGTCATCCATCCATCCCGTAGGACTTAGTAATTTTGTGGACAATCTCTTAAAGGGTAGATCTTTAAAAAATACGAATGATGTAGAAAAACATAAATAATGTGTCTGATAATTCTCTAGAGTTTCATTTCAATAATCAAAAAACTTAATATCCTACTTTAACAACATAAAGAAAAGAATAGCAATAACATAGTTTGTAGTCGTCTACTACTGGTAGTATCTCCATAGTTGCTCGATATTCCATAGGTGGTGGAGTCTTTGTCTGTCAAGGGTCTCTAAGTGGTAGGTCCCCTTTCTATGGCAGTCAACAATCCTATAAGGTCCTTCCCAGTTGGGGCCTAACTTGCCCTTACAAGGTCTTTGGTAGCTATCATTACCTTCCTTAAGACTAGGTCCCTGGCCTGAAAATGCCGAGGTTTGACCTTGGTATCGTAGTGCTTTGCCATTAGGTCCTAATAACGTGCGATCCGTTACTCCGCCGTTGCCCCCACTTCATCTAAAAGGTCCAACTGCAGGCACATTCCTTCTTCATTCCTTTTTTCATCATAGTGGGCCACCTTATAGCTAGTTAATCTAACTTATGCAGAGATGATGGCTCCATTCCCAAATGCAAGGCAAAAGGGTGTTTCGCCTATAGGCGTATAAGCCATTGTTTGATATGCCCATAACATACTTGGCAGTTCGTCCGGCCATATTTCCTTTACCCCCTCTAGCCGAGTCTTAATCATCTTGAGCAAGGATCAGTTTGTAACCTTAACTTAACCATTGGCTTGTGGGTGGGCAGGTGATGAATAGTGATTTTTGATTCCCAACTATTGGCAGAAGTCCCAAAATGCATCGTTGTCAAATTTTTTTCCTTGTCAGAGACGAAAACTTTGGGGACACCAAAGCGGCAAAGAATGTTCTTCCAAACAAAGTCTTGAACATTCTTCTCGGTAATCGTGGCCAAGGATTCTGCCTCGACCCATTTAATGAAGTAGTCGATTCCTACGACAAGGAACTTGAGTTGCCAAATTGCAATAGGGAAGGGTCCCATTATGTCAAGCTCCCATTGAGTGAATGGTCAGGGAGCATTCATTGGGGTAAGCTGCTCTGATGGTTACCGTATGATGTTGCTAAAGTATTGGCATTTGTTGCACGCCTTTACGTAGGACTGGGTGTCCTTCTGCATAGTGGACTAATAGTACTCGTATCAACTTGTGGACCAATAAGCGTGCTCCCGAGTGGTTTCCACATACTCTCTTGTGGATTTCCCTCATGATGTAGTCTGCTTTGTAAGGGATTAAGCATTTTAGGTACGGATGAGAGAAGCCCCTTTTGTAAAAGACATCCTAAATTAATACAAAACGTGATAATTGCACCTTCAGCCTGCGAGAAGCATTATGGTCTTCCGAGAGCGTCCCGTTCCTGAGGTAGGATAAGATTGGTGTTGTCCAATTGGCTGTAATGGGAATCACCTGTACAAATATTTTGTCAATGGAAGGGGAGTATTGGACGAAGGATAGTACTTGACCAATGATGGTCATGTGCTTTGCAGATGCAGCCTTGGGTAGACGGTCAGCTTGCTCATTCTCTTCCCTCGGAATTTGCACAAATTTGTCCAAAAGCTTCTAGCTCACCCTTCCTTTGACCATGCTTAGATACTTTTTCATCCATTCCCCTTTGAGGTCGTAGTCTCCGTTGATATGTCCGACGACAACTTGCGAATCGTAGTGTATGACTACTGACGAGGCCCCTACTGCTTAGCCACGTCAAGGCCTGAGAAGACCACTTCATACTCAGCTTCATTGTTGGTCGTTGGAAATTGGAGACAGATGTAGTCTTCTATATCTCCCTCTAGCAACTGCAGGATGACCCCAACTCTTCCATTGTGTTGATTGGATGAATCGTCCATCCATATCATCCATGTTGCTGGTCGTTCGTCTTCATCCTCCTTTATTGTGAATTTGGCAACAAAATCAGCCAAGGCCTGGGCCTTTATCGCAGCTCTTAGTCAGTATAGTACATCAAACTCACTAAGCTCTATTACCCATAAAACCAATCGTCCAGCTGCCTCTGGATTGTTCATCGCCCTTCGTAATGGCTTGTCCGTCTGTACCACTATGGTGTGTGCTTGGAAGTAGGGCCTGAGTTTTCGGGCAATTATGATCAAGGCAAAGGCCAGCTTTTCCATTAGGGGATACCTTCCTTTCACTCCCCGGAGTGCTCAGCTGGTGTAGTAGACAAGTAATTGTATGCGATCTTCTTCTCAAATGAGAGCTAAGCTGACGGCCATTGGGGACACAACCAAGTAAAAGGAGAGCTCTTGACTCGGTTTGGACAGATTGAGTAATGGTAGGGATGCAAGGTATGCCTTCAATTCCTCGAAAGCCTTCTGGCATTCGTCGGTCCATTTGAAAGCCCTCTTTAGTGTTTTGAAGAAAGGTAAGAACTTGTCCGTCGCCCTAGAGATGAACCTGTTGAGAGCTGCCACCCCACCATTTAAAGTTTTCACCTCCTTGACATTCTTCAGAGGCATCATCTCCAACATGGCCTGAATTTTGTTGGGGTTGGCCTCCACACCTCACTGTGACACCATAAAGCCTAGAAATTTTCCCGATGATACCCCAAACACGCATTTACTGGGATTAAGTTTCATGTCATTGAGGCGTAGGGTTTTGAATGTTTCCCGAAGGTCATCCAGGTGACTACTCTCCTTCGCGCTTGTAAGGTTGAATTTAATCAACTATCTAATTGGCTTTATTCTGTGACCAATTTGCTTGTAATTTAGCACTTAGTAACCCTGTATTTAGGTGGGAAAATTGTAAGGGTAGTGTGTGAGAAGTTGTGAAGAAAAGCTCAAGAGTGTGCAAGAAAAACAGAGCTTCGCGACTAGGGCTCGCGGGTGGATCGTGAATGGCAAGCCGCCAAACGCTGGCACGTGAGATGCACACAGGGAAGCTGAAGGGTCACGCCAGCTGTCACGCTACAGGACAAAAGTCCTAAGCTGGCCAGGCCGTTACGTCGCGACTTGAACTCGCGACTTGGACAAGCCGCGAGACCAAGCCGCCAATTTGCCCTGTTTGGCAAAAACTGACGTTTTGCATTCCCTTCTCATCCTACTATATATACACCCTTATACCTACCATATTAAGAGAGTTTCCAGAGAGAATTTTGTGAGAGAAACCCTAGAGAAATACAAGACTGATTTATTCACAATCTTAACCTTAGAGACTCTACAAATTCCTTTACTCTCTTCCTCTCCATTGTCAAACCCTTGAGAGGCCTTTAGCCAAATCCTTATCTCACCACACCCACGTCTGTGAGAAGGCTTATTTGGTACTGTTGGGAAGCAGTTAAGAAGGAACCAATTTACATTGGTTGATGCTATGGTCTAGTAGCGGAATCCGGTAAGTTAAAGAAGAAATAGGTTCGGCGCAACCTCGTTGGAGCAAAAAGCTTGAAGGGCTTAGGTACTTGGGTAGATTAGGCTTGGAGGGTCTTTTGCTGTTCATGTATCCCAACTATATTCTTTAGTAGATTATTTGACCGCTTGGAGGGCGGCGGAGAGGTTTTACGCTGAGGGCTTCGGTTTTCTCTTCGATAACACATCGTGTGTTGTCCGTGTGTTTGCATCTTCCTTCCCTTTATCTTTGCCTTATATTTATTGCTGTGGATGTGTTTATATTTGGCTTAGATTTGTTATCAATTCTGTTATAAGCTTGTTATCATGTTCCGCACATTAATTGCTTGATATAAAGCTTGAATTGGTAATTTTGTATTTGGGATCCAAACGTTCAAAGGTATTATATACCCATTTTGAACTTTCAGCGCTCTTTATAAGCATGTCGTCTACGTATACTTAGACGTTCCGCCTAATCTATTGGATGAACATTTTATTCACAAGCCTTTCGTATGTCGCCCCTGCGTTCTTCAACCCGAACGACATGACCTTGTAACAAAAGAGCCTTGGGCTCGTGACAAATAAGGTCTTCTCCTAGTCAGCTTCATCCAACCTGATTTAGTTGTATCCAGAGAAGGCGTCCATGAAACTCAATAGCTAGTGTCTAGTCGTTGAGTCAACGAGGAGGTCGATACGAAGGAGTGAGTAGCTGTCCTTGGGGCATGCCTTGTTTAAGTTAGTAAAATCTACGCATACCTTCCACTTGCCATTCACCTTTTTTACCATCACTACATTGGCCAACCATTCAAGATAATATTCCTCCCTAATGAAGTCTGCTTTTAGTAGCTTGCAGACTTCTTCAGCTATGGTTTTGTCCCTTTCCTAGGTGAAGACTCTCTTCTTCTATCAGACGGGAGGGAAGGACGGACACACGTTAAGTTTATGGACCATGACACTTGGATTAATTGATGACTAGGAAGCTGACCTCTTTAGTGAGCTGCTGAGCGTACGTTCCAATGGTTACTAGTACGGTGATAGTCCCAACAGGGAAGACCTCGGTACCATCAAATCAGACTAGCGATGTATCCGAGGGCAGGAGACATTCCTTGTTGATCCTCATCTATTGGAATGTAGGGTAGTAGAGCATGTTTGTTGAACTCCCATTGTCCACTAGCACCTATCGGGTGTTGAAGTCTGCAATCGACAAGTTGATGACCAGGGCATCGTCATGAGGGTAGTGGAGTCATCGGGTGTCCTCTTTTGTGAAGCTGATGGCTGGGTTGTCAACCCTAGTCATTTTGGCGGTCATCTAGAAATCTAGACACTTTGCACCATCTGTAAGTACGTCTTCCTTGCGTTCTTGGAGGAGCCAGCCATTGTATTCCATCCTACAATCAACCTTATCTCTCCAAGTAAGGCCCTTGACCTTTCTTTGACCCATCGGTTTGGCTTGAGATCCCTTGGCAGGTTTTCTCTGCCCCTAACGAACCATTGTAACTTTCCTTACTTGATGAAGGCTTCAATTTGCAACTTGAGTTCATAACACTCGGAAGTGTCATACCCATGGTCTTGGTGGAAGCGACAATACTTGTTTTTAGGCCTTTTGTTTGGATTGCTCTTCAATTTGTCTAGCCAAGTCAGCATCGCCTCATCCCTTATCTGTAAAAGGACTTGGTCTAATGGGGTATTTAGGGATGTGAAGTTGACAATCCTCCCAGACATAGGTCTTGATATCCTGTCGTCCCTTCGATTTGCTTGTTTAGGTAGACTTTCTTCCTTTGTAGGGACGAGGATCATCCTGTCTTTCTCTTTTCTTTGGCTTACCCCCTTGAGCAATCATGGCGTCTCCAGCATTCATGTACTTCGTGGCTTTGTACAACATATCGGCCATTGTCTTCGAGTCATTCTTGTAAATGGAGAAGAGGAACTTTTTGAATTGCAGCTCGTTGGTAAACGCGGTGACTAGAACTTTATGGTCGGCTTCATCAATCAAAAGGGCCTCCTTGTTAAAGTAGGTCACGTATGACCTTAGGCTCTCATCTTCTCGTTGCTTAATGTTCAATAGACTTGTTGAGGACCTCTTGTACCTCTGCCATCCAATAAGTGGGTGACGAAGTGTCTGCTCAAATCTTTAAAGGTGGCAACAGTGTTGGGGGCTAGTTTGGAAAACCATACCCTTGCTAGCCCCTTGAGTGTAGTAGGGAATGCCCTGCACATAATCTCATCCAGAACCCCTTGTAGGTGCATAAGGGTTTTAAATGACTCTAGATGGTCGAGCGGGTCCCGTGAACAATCACATGTTTCCACCTACGGCATCTGGAACTTGGCAGGGAAAGGGAAGGAAGTCACCTACATTGTGAAAGGTGAGTCCGTCCACTAAACTAACTCATCCAGGTTGGTGGATCCCTCATGGCGTCCATCATCACGTCCATCTTCTCCTTCATCATTTGCATGTCCTGGGCCATGCGCATTGCATTGATTTCCAATTCCAAGGGGCGGTTGGTGTCCTCCAGTCCGTCCCGTCTACTAGGAACATTGTTTTCTTCTGATCTTCCTTCTCCTGGCGGTCCCCTGTCGAGAGATAACTACCGTTCTACTCATCGTTGTCCCGTTTGTCATTTTGGTCTTCGAGACGTCGCTCGTTCCTTTGATTTAGCTGTTGCTCCAACTACTAGTTAAGTTGGGTAAGCCGTTCAACTGTTGTTGCTAGGGTTTGTACTTGCCTCTCCAAAGAGTTGGAGGGATTCCCTATCTCCTGGTTGATGGTGGCCATCGATTGCGTCTAGACCATGCAACTCTTTGTCTCAAAAGCCATATGGCTAATCACTCATTTCCTACAGACGGCACCAACAAATGACGCACGAAAATCGTTAGTAAGTTGATAGCTCCCTATCACATCGATGTGTACTTGAAGAATAAGAAAACAAGAACCAAACAGAAGGCACTGGTGGGGTACCGGCCAAAGACCCTCTGAATGTTAAGTTAGTGAATGAGAAATCTCTAAGAACTCTATAGTAAGAGAGTTAGGGATTTTCTGTAGACCTAGGAAAGGAGGAGGATTGGTGCTTTTATAGAGGTGGGGAGGAGACCTAGATCCTTAAAATATAGGGATTTTCCTTATAGGGAGAAGGCAGAGTTAATACTATCAAGATCTTGGGGATACTCTCCATTCTAAGAATGTGAAAATCGTGTGGTAGGGCCTTTGTGCATGGTGGGCAAGATGTTTCCATATATGAATATGTGTGTAGACCACGTAATGCCACGTAGGACCCGTCAGTATGCTTCTCCGTCAGTAGGGGTCATCCGTCGGTCTAGAAGGGGGACACACCCGTCAGCTTCATTTGGACCCGTCTATGTAACCGTTAACATTCCTGTGGTGTAGGGTGCGGGGGACGGTTCCTAATTAAATCGATGGCTTCTTTGGGGTCAACGTTTCTTTGAGGATGTCGGCTCTATTGTTGATATGATACCTTTTTCTTGACAAGCTCTATTGTTTAAGGATCCCAATTTTATTTCAAAAATACCCTTATCATTCTTGGTGTGTATATGTGTGTATTTTCTTTTTTCTTTTTTAATTCAATAGTTACAATGGAGGAAGAGAATTTGAACTTTAGGTGTTTATGTTGGAAACAATAAGAAGTGTAAGTTGAACGAAAAGATTCATGACAAAAATGATAAGCATCAAACTTTTACAAAGGGTTGGTGATGAGATTGTGGAAAGAATGTTTATTTATTTATTTATTTATCATCTTCCTCTATAAAATTATTTGCAGATGTGAAGACTGTGCTAGTGAGATTGTTAAAAATGTTGTGGTTAGAGGTGATGATCTTTTTATAATAAAAAAAAACAAGAGGAATAAAAAAAAAATTAGTAATCATCAAGTTTTAGGAAAGAAAACAATAGAAAAAAAAATTTTTAATTCCCAAAAACACAAACTCTCTCTCTCTCTCTCTCTCTCTCTCTCTCACAAATATCTCTCTAAGATTTATCTCTAGACTAACTAAGAGTATTTATATGGATTCTAGTTAGTTCAACTGGTAAAGTTTTTAATGGTTGAATAAAAGAACTAGGGTTCAATTCCCGCCTACACCAAAAACTAATTGATGTCTTGATCTAATGATAAAAAGTTATCATCAGGAGCGGACGGCATAAGTTGAAACACTAAAAAAATAAAATAAAAAATAAAAACTTAGAGTTTTTATTAAGTATTTCAAAAGCAATGCTCTCTTCTTTAAAATAATAGTAATTCTTACTAATTATATCATTATGTGGTCCATCATTTATGTGAGAATTAGAGAACATCACTTTGGAAATATTAAATAAATTTATTTGAAGAAATTAAATTAGGATATTAAGATTGATATCCTCACTTTGACATGGAAATTTCTAGGAGTGGCAAGACAACAAATTATTTAATTAATAATTACTAGAAGTTAAAACTTTAATTTTTATAAATAAATAAATTAAAGAATTTGAACTTTTATTTGTTGAATTTACTAATTTGACTTCCCTTAGTTTGGCTAATAATAAATTAATAATGTGTGAGCAACTGGGTTGATATCTATATGGGTAAAATATCATTTTCGTCCTTAGACTTTGATAAAAGTTTGTTTTTTGTCCCTAAACTTTCAAATATTCGTTTTTTGTCCCTAAACTTTACAAAATATTCTACTTTTCATCCTTTTGTCTCTGTCTGTTAATTTATGTCCTATATGACCTATCAGAATGATGCGTAGTATTTAACTTGGACCAAATTATTTTATTTATAAAATTATGGACATATGACTAAGAGTTATTGCACACATGGATTAAACATTTTGTGACATGGCATCCTTACAAACTGGCTAACTTGGATCAAATGATTTTATTTATGAGAAATGATATGTCCACAACATTTTCACAACATTTTTACAACAAATCCTAAGTGGCAGGTTGTTACTGGTTGTTATTATTGAGGCAAAAAAGCAATCTTAGTGTTAGGTTCAAATTTGAACCAATAACAATTAACCACCTATGATTTATTGTGAAAACATTGTGAGCATAGCACCTCTCTTAAAATTATGGACATATGGCTAAGAGTTAATGGCACACATAGATTAAATATTTTGTGACATGGCATCCTTACAAACTGACAAGGCATTTAAAAAAAAAAATTCCATCTCATAATTATGTTAAGAATTTATTAGGATTTAAAATAAAAACTTAAAACACCAAAACATTAAAAGAAAAAAAAAAAATCCCAATTTAAGTTGTCCATCTCCAATGACGTCCAACCCAAAACTTCTCAGATCTTTTATCAAAAAAAAAAAAAAAAAAACCTTCCTCTATTCACGCCTCACAAACCTACAGAAGAAAACCATCAAAATATCAAAAACGAATGAAATATCTTTGGAAACCTACAGAGGAAGGTTTTTTTTTTTTTTTTTTCAAGAAAACAGCAGATCTCCTTGTAGCGTGGACTGGCGTGCAAGTGAGGGCAGATATTTTATGGACAACAATGAAAGTCTTTGTAATTCGTAAAATGCCACTGTTTATTGGTTGCTAAGAAACCCACTACTTTGTTGTCATCATCCTCATCCCCAACCCTTCTTCTTTCTCTAGTGCTCATCATCATTTAAAAAAAAAAAAAAAAAAAAAGATTAATGTTTGGATGGATAGAAATGAAACCAACGAGGACATGGGTGGGTGGTGGTTATCGAAGAATAGAGCTTGAATCGGTGCCATCAGTGAAAGATTGGAGGAGATGAATAGTCGGCTTATATATTAAGGATTTTGATATTTTGGTGTTTTGAATTTTTATTTCAGGTCTTGATAAATGCTTACATTAAAATCTGACCTTTTTTTTTTTTAATCCATATGTGTCAATAACTCTTTGCCACGTGTCTATAATTTTATAAATAAAATAATATGGCCCAAGTCAGATATCACATCATCATTCTATTAGGTTACATAGGATATAAACTTACGGATATAGACGGAATGATGGAAAGTAAAACATTTTGTAAAGCTTAGGGATGAACAATGAATTTTTGAAATTTCAGAAATGAAAAACAAACTTTTATAAAAATTAAGGTACGAAAATGATATTTTACCGTATTTATGTTGATGGTTGAGATTGAAAGTTATAAGTATTGCACCATGTGCAATACCTTAGATCTCAATCCGATGTAAGGAAAGACAACAGTGAAAGGCAAATGAAAATGGGGGTGGTGGGATTAAAAAGTGCATGCAGCTGGCTTCCATTGAGAAAGGAAGATCTGGCCCATCTTTTCTTGTCCAGTGAAAGTGAAGTGGTGGAAACTTATTGTACAATCAAAGTTGGAATTGCGCGTGAAATTCAACACTTCATTATATAGTGCTATGCACACGCCTAACTCAAGTGGTGCTGGTATCATTCATATTCCAAATGCACGTCTGTGTACTGTAACTCCACGAGTGTGGTATTGGTACCTTTTTTTTTTTTTTTTTCCTTTCATTTTGTTCGTGTACGGGGTCAATGCACTATAGCTAGTCCATTAGCCGACGCTTCCTACAACTTTGCAGTCGAAAATGTTACATTATGTTTGGCAAAATAGGGGTACGACAGATAAAAAGTAAGAAAAGAATTTATGTTTAAAATAGAGGAATCCTCTGAGACAAACAATTTTTTTTTTTAAAGATTAAACAAAAGAAGAGAGGCATTTATTTATGTTAAATTTTAGTAACTAACTTGTCCTTCAAAAGGAGAAAGGTGCTACATCCATAATATTTTCTGAACAAATCATAGGTGATTAATTGTTATTGGTTTAAATTTGAACCTAACACTAAGATTACTTTGTTGCCCTAACAATAACAACCAGTAACTGTGAGAGACCAGAAAATTTGGTGCTCTCAAAAAAGAAATTTAGGTGCTTTTAAAGGGCACCTCTCTTTTTGGGTAAGTGGTGTGGAGTCGCCACTTATTTTTTATATACAAAAAATAAGAAAAAATAAATATAGTTACATGTTCAAAATTCTCCAAATGTCATTGATTGAATAAAGACAAGTACAATTTTGGTAAATTAAACCTTACAAGGTTTTGGGCCCTAGTTACAATTGATGTTACTTGAAAATCAGTGGATTGAAAGTCTCCGGACTTTGGCAGTCTTGAAGGTGGAATCCTGAAAAACCAAACTCAATCAGAGAGAAGACCGGTGGAGGCCGGCCTATGATCCTCCGATGATAAAGTTAGTGACTTGGGATGGAGAAAAATCACTTTAAGGCTGTTCTGTTTTCTAGAGAAAAAGTCTGAATGAATTACCTCTTTGTAGAAAAATGCTTATATAGTGCATATGGAATGGTTATTTGTTCTATAAACCGTTCTTATTGTTGAGGAATTTATCAAAGTATAAAATAACTTCCATAACTTCCATGGAAGTTATTTTATCTAGACTGAAGCTTCGTTTTGGACAAAGGAGGTATTGGTTCATGGGTAAAGCCAATTTTGTCATAGTTTCCAGTTTGGCCAAGTCCATTATCTGCCTCGTCCGTCATTAGGGACGGACGAGGCTTCGTCCGTCCTTGCTAACGACGGACGAGGCTTTGACAGTGACAAGGCTTCAAGTCGTACACTTTCCTCAAGAACGAACCACATGGACGACTTTTTGGAGGTATTTATCATCATCATCAGTTGCCCCCTTGTCCATGGGTCGTCCAGAGAGAAGGATGTAAGAGGTGTATTAATGGTAAGTCGGAGAGTGCCACGTGTCGCGATTTCATAGGCTAAAAATCACGTCGATTGGATTAACCAAGGAACGTGCCACGTGGCATCCATTGATTGGTCACGTCGTCCCAGGTGCCAGAGTTTATTCCCTATAAATAGTGGAATGCCTCCATTACCCTTCTTATTTCTGAAATTTCCCTCTTAATCCTTCCTCGTCCTAGATCCTCGTCTAGAAGCTTCCTGCGTCCATAGCTTCCTTTCGTCTTAGATCCAGGTAATTTTTTCTTTTCCTCGTCCTTAGCTTTCTTTTAAGATGGCTAAGGTTGTGCTTTCCTCGTCTGGCGATAGTGTAGATAAGGCCATAGACGAGTACAATGACGAGAGTAGTTATTATAGTTCTAGTAGTTCTAGCGATAGTAGTGGAGGGAACACCACGGACGAGTATGTTTCTGGAGTCCCCGGAGTTCCTTTAGAAGTTGTATAGGATCAGCTTAGGAAGGCCTCAGGGTCTCAAGCTGGTACCCTCGTCCACTGCTCCTCCATCTGGTCCTTTGAACGAGGAGGAGGTCACTATATACAGTTGTGCAGTGGACATTCCTTCTAGGACGGACGAGCAAAGGCTCCAAAATCTTAAGGAATGGTATCAAATTCCAGATGAGTTTAATCCTAGGATACCCGTCCGTGGAGAATGGTGTTGCAACCCTCGTTTTGAGATAGGCGTCTACGAGGCATATCTTTTGGGAGGTTTAAGATTTCCTTTAAACACCTTTACTAGGGAGTTGCTTTTTAGATTAGGTTTAGGAGTATGCCAATTTAACCCAAATGCATGGAGATTAATCATCTCAATGCAAATTTTGTGGGGTGAAGTGTTCGGAAGGGACCGTCCTATTACTGTGGACGAGTTCCTTTTTTGTTATAAACCTTCAGAGATACACCAGTCCCCTGGCTTTCATCAATTTACAGCCAGGGGTAGAGATTGTAGATTGATCAAGTCCTTGGCCTCGTCTGACAGAAAATGGAAGACGGAATTTTTCTTCGTCTTCGGTTTCTGGGCTGGGAGTCCTATAGACGTTGGCCAGGACACTTTCGGTCGTTATACCGGGGACCTACGAAACCTTCGTCCTGAGGGTAAGTTGCTCCCCTTTTTCTTTTAATAATAATTTTTTTGTTGTTTTCTTTCAACATAGATAATTAACTTATAATAATGTTCTTTACTTGGTTTGTTTCAGCTATTAAACGTCCGTCTTTGAGCAAATTTTTTCGTGACCGCGTCCACAGGGCTCGTCTACACGCGGATAGAGATTTCCATTCCTTGGTTTCACTTAGGCGACTTGCTAAGTGAGGATTGGGTCCTAATCCTTCTAACGAAGCAATTGCCCACGAGGTCACAGTGAGAAAAAGTAAGTTTTAAGTTCCAAACACCCTTGCATATTGTTTACTTTGTTTTTTTTTTTTTTTAATCTAAAATTTTTTTTTTTTTTTTTTTTTTTTTTTTTTTTTTAGGAATGGCAACGATGAAAGGAAACAAAGGGAAAGACGTGGCTGTTGAGGGGGAGCGTCCTGAGGTTGAACCTCAGGCTCGTCCTGTGATTGGGGAGAAAAGGAAAACTTTACCTAAAAACTTGGATCTAGCAAATCTCCCCAGTCGCAGTGGCAAAAAAGCTAAGAGCACCTCGTCCCAGGTAGTCAAGCCTGCTCTTCCCTCGTCCCAGCAGCCTGTGCAAATAGTGGATGTTGACTCGTCCATCCCAACTGAGAGTACTCCGTCCAAGTACCCTCCGTCCAAGACTGTGTCAACTCCTCAGCCTTCTCGAGCGGTCCCTTCCAACATTATTGAAAATGATGACTTAGCGTGGGAACGTTTCAAGACGGCTGTAACTGACGAAGATATAAACGTCTGTTATGACATGTCCCTTAAAGATTTTGAACACTCTGGTGTTCACGACCTTTTTAAGGTAAAAACCCATTTCTCGTCTTGACTAAGGATTTTATTTTCCTTCTTTCTCTCTTCCTTTTTCTAACTTTTATTTGCTTTCTTTTTTGTAGGGCATGTCAAAGTTTATAGCGGCATCCAGGCAGGCCACAGGATTGGACAGGACGAGGATTTTGCTGGAGACGAGGGTACAGGAGTTGAGGAACGAGGCTAAGCAATGGGCGGAGGTGGCTTCTAAGACTACAGAAGAGGTGAAAGAATTGAAGTCTTTAGTTGAGGAGCTGAAAACCAGTGCTGCGGAGAAGGATGCTCGTCTTGAGGTCCTGAAGAAGAAGGACGAAGAGAACAACATTCTTCTCTCCAAAGCGAAGGAAGATGCAGTGGCTGAATTCAAGGTGTCCAAACAATATACTGATGTTTTGGACACCAATTATGCAGCTGGGTTTGAAGACTTCAGGATGGAGGCTATGGAGAAGTTTCCAAGTGTGGACTTCAGCTCCATAGTACTGAATCTTAATGCTGCTGCCACTAGCTCTCTCCTTCATACTGGCTCCGAGGATGCTAATGTAGAAGACGATGCTACTACCTTTCCCCCTCAGGACGCCTCCCAAGCTGATGCTCCTTCATCTTAGGAAAAACTTGTTTCCCTGAAAAAAAGTTTTTGATGTAATTTTACTTGGTTTCTCCTCTTTTTTTTTTTGTCTTTGATGTAATTCCAATACATTTATCTCGTCCGAAGTTTTAGGACGAGGTATTAAACAATCATTTTAATTTATCAAGGGGTTTTTGGATGTAGGATATCCACCCTTGACTTAACGTCATTTTCATTTTGCATATGTATGGACGAGTATGTTTTAATTTTATGTATGGTATCTTGTTTTGCTCGTCTATATTTCATATACATAAAACCATTTTTCATGGAAGTTTTACTTGTGTTTCGTTCTTGAGAAATGGTCAGTAAAAACCTCTCTTGAAATGGCTAAGTGTAAGCATCACTCGTCCATAGACTTGTCTATGCTTTTTCTCGTCCTTAGACTTGTCCTTGCATTTCATTCGTCCATGGACAGCTTTTTAGCGGAAGGCTCAAGTTGAAAACATTTATGTTTTTCCTTGTCCATAGAATGGTTGAGTATTATGTTTTACTTGGCCCATATTACGGACGAGGATGCCTTGGACTAATTTTTCTTTTAAGCATGGAATTTACCTCGTCCTTTCCTTTGGACGGACGAGGATGCTTAGTATTTTGGTTTTAGGCATGAGATTTTCCTCGTCCTTTTCATGGACGGACGAGCATGCCTTAGTTTTTACTTTCTAGGAAAGCTTGAGATCACATCTCCGAATCTAGAGAATTTTCTCGTCTTGAGCTTTTCAACCTTTTCAGGTGTAAATTTGAAAAAACGTAGCATGGGAAAACGTGAATTACACAACATTATGTACATTCCACAAATATTATTCATAAGTATTGTTCATAGACGAGGCATACATCTAATGCCTTTATTTAAACAACACAAATTATAATGTCGTCCACAATTTTAACATAATAATAGTAATAAAGCCACACATAATAATAAAGCCACACAAACATCAACCCCTGATCTCGTCCAGAGTCATGCTCTTCTAGACTGGTACTTTACTGATAGTACTTCCTCAGATGCTCCACATTCCAAGGATGCTCCAGCCTCCTCAGGTAGTGGCTGATGCTCTAGAGGTACCGTTGGTTAGGGATCCTATCTATCCCTATGATGAGTCACCTGAGCTGAGTGATGTCATGTCTTACATCACTGGATCTTCTATCCAGTGGGGTTCTGATCCTCGGATCACCACCGCTGAGCTTCCTGAGACTACCTATCTATTCTTTAGGATAGCTTGTCATTCACTCTGGCCCATTTCTCATCTGCACACCATTCCTCTTGAGAGGTGTGTTTTTCTGTACGCTCTTGTTACAGATGCTCCTATTAGTTTTCCCCATCTTTTTCTTCGTTCTTTGAACGAAGTTTATAGGAGTTCATCTACTTCTCATGCCCTTGTTCATCCTATTTTCATTCATAGGATTTTACTTTATCTAGGTTTAGAGGACTTCCCTGCTTCTGAGCCTGTCCATGTTATTGGTCCTATAGGTGCGTCTTTTCTTAGACAGAGGGCCGCTCATCTTCGAGTTGGTTCTAAACACCCTAGGTCTGATCCCTCTAGTAGCGCTCCTCCTTCTTCTTCTACAGGTCCTGCTGGTGAGGCTGTTCCAGATCCTGTAGGTGCTGCTGCTGTTCCTCCACCTCCTGTGGCTGACTTCGATGTTCGTCGTACGTTGGAGACTGTCATGACCGTTTAGGTGGCTCATGGTCAACTTTTGGTGGATCTGTTCGACGAGATTCGTGCTCTGCGAGCGGATTTGGCGCATCTTGGTTCTTCCTCACCACCTCCTTTTGATGATGGCCTATGATGCCCTTTGGCATTCCGTCACAAAAAGGGGGAGTCGAGTTTTTGACTTGTAGAGGCGATTTTATTGATAGGGGGAGATTTTTGTGTTAGGGGGAGATATTTTTTGTTAGCATGGGATATTTTTGTGGAGTTTATTTAGATTGTATCTAGGTGCTTCACTTTGTATATCATTTTTGGGATGTTCATGTTAGGGGGAGTAACATTGATTGATATATTGATATACATGTTTCTTTTGATTCTTGTTGTCTTTATGATTCACTGCTTATTGATTTATACTTATGAGTTACTTCATTGATATATTTCTTTATTTTGTGTTGTGTGAATCTTACAAGAATATTATACCTGTTTATATACTATTTGCTGCCACACATGCGTTTATGTGTTTGTTGAGTATTTCAGGAATATACAGGTTGATTCGACAAAGCTGCTGTCTACACTTGCAACCGATGGATAGTAGTTAGGTTGAACTTTTGTTTTATGAGCATTATTTTGTAAAGGGCTTTTCACTTGTAAACTTTGAGCTTTTAATTTGTGTTTTGTCACGGATTGCCAAAGGGGGAGTTTGTTAGGTTCTAAGGTCTTAGGATTTTATGTATTTAGAACTCTAATTTGTAATGTTGGCAAACCATGATCAAAACAATGTATTTAGTCTTGTTTAAGTTTGCTCAAAGTTGGTTAAATATTGTAAAGTTGGAATCGAGTGACTGCAGAAGCATTGGGGCTTCTCGGCCTTGCTCGATCGATGGAAGGTTAGACTCGATCAGTCGAAAGTCGGCCCAGATGCGTTTTTCTGCAGAATTCCAACTCAGCCCTAACTCTTTAAACGTTTAAGGTTTTATGTTTTTGCCCTAAGTATATAAGGCAAACCCTAGCCACGTTTTTGAGAGTTGCACAAGTTGTATTGTTGCTCATACATTGCGGTTTTGTGTAAATCTCTTGTGAGATCTAGAGGAGCTTTCCTTTACACAAAGCTTAGGGTTTTCAAGATTGAGATCACTTCAACATCTTGATGATCAACTTGGTTGCTGCCTTTGAAGCTTAAAGATAAACAAGTGAGGAGCTTGTAGCTGATTGAAGGAATACAAAGAAAGAAGTAGTCCGTGGATTCGGAGCCTGCGCGTGGTCGTGTTAGGAAGTTTTACTGGTGGGTAGCATTAGGAAGTCAAGCGGGGAGCTTGTAAGTCCTTTTGTAAGAACTTCAATTCTTTCTTAGTGGATTCCGTTTTGCCTTGAGGATCGGTGGGTAAAATCCTCCCCAGGTTTTTCCGGTTTGGTTTTCCTGGGTGATCATATCACTGTGTTCTTTATTATTTCCGCTGCTTTATATGTTTATATGCATGATATGATTTTGTGATTGTTTTAACCTAGAATTGCATAATTTGACTAAGTAACAACTTGGCTAATTAATCTAGGCTACGCAATCTGGTTATAGTTTAAGGGGTGTAAACCGTTCAAGTGGTATCAGAGCGGGTAGCTCTTCTTGTTTGAGATCTTTATCTCAGAGCTGATCCTTGACCCCAGTTGTCATGGAGCATGGACACTCTCTGTTTGTTCCTCCTCACTTTGATGGGAACAATTATGCTTACTGGAAAGTAAGGATGAAAGCATTCCTGAAATCCATAGATGAGAGGGTGTGGAATTCCGTTGAATACGGATGGGAGAAGCCCACTACTCCTGTGAGTGAGTGGCAAACTTCTGAAAAAGAAGCAGCAGGCTTCAATAGCAAAGCTATGAATGCCATCTTCAATGCTGTTTCAATGGAGGAATTTAAGAGGATCTCTAATGTTGAGGTTGCTCATACTGCTTGGAAAATCCTCCAAACTGTGCATGAAGGCACAAAGGCTGTTAAAATTAACAAACTGCAGCAATTAACTTCTAGGTTTGAAAACATTAGAATGTCTGATGATGAAACCTTTGATGAGTTTTATGCTAAACTGAATGATATTGTTAATTCTGCTTATAATTTGGGTGAAGTCTATGATCAACCTAAAGTTGTTAGGAAGATTCTTAGATCTTTGACTGAAGACTTTAGACCCAAAGTGACAGCCATTACTGAGAGTAAGGATGTTGACTCTATCCCTGTGGATGAGCTTGTAGGATCTCTTCAGTCCTATGAGTCTGACTTACCCAAGACTGTCAAATCCAAATCAATGGCACTTAAGTCTGTTGATGATGTTGAAGCTGGTGGATTTGATGATGAGCTCTCTCCCACGGAGATAGCTTACCTTGCCAAGAACTTTAGAAATTTTCTCAGAAACACTAATAGAAAGGCAAGGAACACCAACACTACTGAACCTAGAAATTTTAGGAAGAATGATCCCACTAAGGTTAACAATTTTGAAAAACCTAGAGAACAAGTAGGTCAATCTTCTAATAACTCTTTGGGTCCTCAGTGTTATGGTTGTCAAGGGTATAGTCATGTCAAATCTGAATGTCCTACTTTCTTGAGAAATAAGGGTAAAGCTATGGCTGTAACCCTTAATGATAATGAGGTTTCTGATGATGAGTCCGGTTGTGACGAGGATGGAAACTTCATTGCTTTCACTGCTACTGGTACAGTAGATGAAAGCATATCTGCTGAGGAGAACCCTGCTGATGGGGAACTCTCTGAAGATGCAGATCTTCAAGAGGCCTATAACAAACTTTGCAAAATTGCTGCAAAGGATGCTATGAAAGTTGATTTAGGCCTAAAGAAAATTGATGCTCTTGAGCTTGAGAAGAAAATTTGCTTGTAAAATTGTTTGATGCTAATGATCTTTTGAATAATGTTAAATCTGAAAACATGCTGTTGCTTGATAAAGTTAGAACTTTGGAACATGATTTATCTGTTGCTAGATCTGCTAGTTCTAAACTTGATCACATGTTGAATATTCAAAAGTATCCTTCTGATAAAGCTGGGTTAGGATATGTTGAAAGCATCTTTGATTCTGGACCCCATTCCACTGTCTTTGTTCCTTCTTCTTCTTCTTCTGAACCTCTTGTGAGTAAGGTTGTGAGTGAAACTATAAAACCCCCTGTGAGTGAGGTTGTTAAACTTGTAGAAGTTTCACCACCTAAGAAGATTAGGGTAGACTTAAGAGAATTCAAACCTAAGGAGCCTACCAAACCGAAGGACAAGATGCATGGTAAACCTGCTTGGGTTTGTCATTATTGTGGTAAGTCTGGACATATTCATCCTACCTGTTACAAGCTTCAAGCTGATAAGAGAGCAAAAAGACCAAAAGTGCCTGTGCCTCAAGCACAAGATCCTATGGCACTAATTGGTGAATTGGTAAAGGCGTTAAACCTTTATTCCAATTCTGGAGTTGGGAATCACTCTAATGTGAATAAGAACTCCAATGGTCGGGGTGCATCTAAAAAGTTTTGGATGCAAAAGACTCAAACTAACTAAGTCTTTCTGACATGGTCCTTGTGCTTCATTGCACTATTCTGTGTGACCATTGTTATTTGGTTTTTGTGTTTTTTTTTTTTTCTTTTGTTCTAGGACTTGCATTGCATTACATACATGCATTTCATTCTAGGATTTATTTGTTTTCTCTGTTAAATAAATAAAAATAAAAAAAAATAAAAAAGGAGGAAGCAAAATCTGTGTTAAACACTATTTTTCTTGATTTTTTGAAAACAAGGTTGGTCATTCTTTTTACACATGTCATGTCTTGTGTACCTTGTTTAACTTTGATGAGCTTACTATATTGCACTTAACTAGTTGAAATTTTGAAGTGCATGTTGTGTGGGAAAGATGTGTGTGGTTCTTAATCACTTTGCCTTAATCATGAAGTCACATGTTGTTGACTGACGGACCTGATCCTTTTGAGAAAGGCATAAATAACCATCTCACCACTGTTCACTAGTCAATCATGAACACCTTAGTGCATATCATAAGATTTAGTGCTCGAGAAAGTGTAGCACATGCACAAAAAGAACATAAGGTGTAGCCTCAAATTAAATTAAAACTGGTATGTACTATTAGGCTTGATTTCACTTAATTCAAACCGGTGTGTACTATTAGGCTGACTGCCATTTCATATAAAAATAAGAGGCAAAAATGAAAGAAACTTACATGATTGCAAGCTTTTGATCTAGGAGATATGGGAGTTATAGGATGTAACTCTTTAGGTGATAGTCTCTCTTAATTCTATGTGATGAATTGTGTAGACTTTGTGCTTGATTGCCATTCACATATCACCTCACATGTATCTCAAGTCTTTGCTAGTTTCACACACTACACAGGTTACTCTTTGTTAAACACTGTACATGCTAGTGTGTGTGTTCTTGGTCTGACCAACCAAGTTTGAAAATATCTTAAGATTTGTGCACAACATATTTGTTGCTTGAGAAAATTAATTTGAAAGACAATTGAAACTTGTGTTTGAGAGAATTGGGTTTAAAATTTTGGGTTTTTTGAAAATGCATTCCATCTCATACTCATGCATTTTGCATTCATTGATCAAATGTTTTGAGGAGTTGTTTCAAAGTTTGGTTTGCCATTTTTCAAAACTGTGTTTTTCCCCAAAATTAAGTGTGTTTCTACCTATTTCGATCGATCTAACCTAATTTTCGATCGATCGAAAAAGTGCCTCAGAAAGTGCTAAAACGACTGTCACATTCGATCGATCAAACATCGTGAAGAAGCTTTTTTAAAAAGGGAAATCTGACTTTTTCAAAGAATCAAAATTTTTCAAAAACTTTTCTTTTTCTCTCTCTGACGAGGCAAGACCAATTCTTCAAAGTTTTTGTCGTTTTCTTCCGAACTTTTTGCATAATCTCTCTCTCCTCAAGCCGGTATGTCCTTTTTACCCTTCTTTTTCAATTAATTTTCATGATTTCATGCTTTTTTCATGCATTTTAGAGGGTGATTTTCGGACTTTTCTTTTTGGGATTCTTTGATGATTCGGACCTAATCATGTGAAATTGATCAATGGGTTTTGTTGGGGACACCCTATAGATTTGTTCTTGATTGATTAATTTGATCAATTTTGTGTTTTGTGGAAAACTTAAATTTCTAGGGTTTATAATTGATCCGAATTGGGGCTTTTTGTGAAATTGGGATTAATTGATGAAATTGGCTTGTGTAATTGATGTAATTGGTTATTATAAACTGTTTCCAATAGTGTATAATGATTGATTCATCAATTTGATGCAAAAATTTTCAAGTGGTTCTCAATTTTTTAGGGTTTTTATTAAGAAACTCTATGTTCAAGCCAATTTTGTGAAAATTGAACTTCATTTGATCCTGGTTACTGCATTAGTTCATCCATCATAACATTATTAATGATTCATGCATCATATAGATTTTCATTCTATATTTTTTTTGTGCTAACTTGCAGTCTGCCCTTGGTTTTGTGTTTGTTCTTTTTGTTTTTCTCTTTGTGTCTCTATCCTGTTCCTTAGCACCATGCCTAGGAAGACTAGAGCACGTAGGACCATCCCCACTCCTACTCCTTCCCCTCCTACCTTTGATAGTGAGCGGTTCCCCCGAGAGAAAAATCAAGAGATCTTTGAGACTTTAAACCTCAAGAGAAAGATTTGGGCTGAGCGTTCTGTTCTTTTAGATGAGGTTGATCCTGCCATTAGGGCAAATTTTGAGCGTAGGGGTTGGTTACCTTTGTTAGCTGTGTCTGACCCTCCACCTCCGGTTCTCTTGATTAGAGAGTTCTTCTCGAACCTCTCTGTCCACATCTATGATTCCAACACTCTTGTTAGGAGTTGGATACGAGGTGTAGAGTACACCATTACTCCTCAGGTAGTGGCTGATGCTCTAGAGGTACCGTTGGTTAGGGATCCTGTCTATCCCTATGATGAGTCACCTGAGCTGAGTGATGTCATGTCTTACATCACTGGATCTTCTATCCAGTGGGGTTCTAATCCTCGGATCACCACCGCTGAGCTTCCTGAGACTACCTATCTATTCTTTAGGATAGCTTGTCATTCACTCTGGCCCATTTCTCATCTGCACACCATTCCTCTTGAGAGGTGTGTTTTTCTGTACGCTCTTGTTACAGATGCTCCTATTAGTTTTCCCCATCTTTTTCTTCGTTCTTTGAACGAAGTTTATAGGAGTTCATCTACTTCTCATGCCCTTGTTCATCCTATTTTCATTCATAGGATTTTACTTTATCTAGGTTTAGAGGACTTCCCTGCTTCTGAGCCTGTCCATGTTATTGGTCCTATAGGTGCGTCTTTTCTTAGACAGAGGGCCGCTCATCTTCGAGTTGGTTCTAAACACCCTAGGTCTGATCCCTCTAGTAGCGCTCCTCCTTCTTCTTCTACAGGTCCTGCTGGTGAGGCTGTTCCAGATCCTGTAGGTGCTGCTGCTGTTCCTCCACCTCCTGTGGCTGACTTCGATGTTCGTCATACGTTGGAGACTGTCATGACCGTTCAGGTGGCTCATGGTCAGCTTTTGGTGGATCTGTTCGACGAGATTCGTGCTCTGCGAGCGGATTTGGCGCATCTTCGTTCTTCCTCACCACCTCCTTTTGATGATGGCCTATGATGCCCTTTGGCATTCTGTCACAAAAAGGGGGAGTCGAGTTTTTGACTTGTAGAGGCGATTTTGTTGATAGGGGGAGATTTTTGTGTTAGGGGGAGATATTTTTTGTTAGCATGGGATATTTTTGTGGAGTTTATTTAGATTGTATCTAGGTGCTTCACTTTGTATATCATTTTTGGGATGTTCATGTTAGGGGGAGTAACATTGATTGATATATTGATATACATGTTTCTTTTGATTCTTGTTGTCTTTATGATTCACTGCTTATTGATTTATACTTATGAGTTGCTTCATTGATATATTTCTTTATTTTGTGTTGTGTGAATCTTACAAGAATATTATACCTGTTTATATACTATTTGCTGCCACACATGCGTTTATGTGTTTGTTGAGTATTTCAGGAATATACAGGTTGATTCGACAAAGCTGCTTTCTACACTTGAAACCGATGGATAGTAGTTAGGTTGAACTTTTGTTTTATGAGCATTATTTTGTAAAGGGCTTTTCACTTGTAAACTTTGAGCTTTTAATTTGTGTTTTGTCACGGATTGCCAAAGGGGGAGTTTGTTAGGTTCTAAGGTCTTAGGATTTTATGTATTTAGAACTCTAATTTGTAATGTTGGCAAACCATGATCAAAACAATGTATTTAGTCTTGTTTAAGTTTGCTCAAAGTTGGTTAAATATTGTAAAGTTGGAATCGAGTGACTGCAGAAGCATTGGGGCTTCTCGGCCTTGCTCGATCGATGGAAGGTTAGACTCGATCAGTCGAAAGTCGGCCCAGATGCGTTTTTCTGCAGAATTCCAACTCAGCCCTAACTCTTTAAACGTTTAAGGTTTTATGTTTTTGCCCTAAGTATATAAGGCAAACCCTAGCCACGTTTTTGAGAGTTGCACAAGTTGTATTGTTGCTCATACATTGCGGTTTTGTGTAAATCTCTTGTGAGATCTAGAGGAGCTTTCCTTTACACAAAGCTTAGGGTTTTCAAGATTGAGATCACTTCAACATCTTGATGATCAACTTGGTTGCTGCCTTTGAAGCTTAAAGATAAACAAGTGAGGAGCTTGTAGCTGATTGAAGGAATACAAAGAAAGAAGTAGTCCGTGGATTCGGAGCCTGCGCGTGGTCGTGTTAGGAAGTTTTACTGGTGGGTAGCATTAGGAAGTCAAGCGGGGAGCTTGTAAGTCCTTTTGTAAGAACTTCAATTCTTTCTTAGTGGATTCCGTTTTGCCTTGAGGATCGGTGGGTAAAATCCTCCCCAGGTTTTTCCGGTTTGGTTTTCCTGGGTGATCATATCACTGTGTTCTTTATTATTTCCGCTGCTTTATATGTTTATATGCATGATATGATTTTGTGATTGTTTTAACCTAGAATTGCATAATTTGACTAAGTAACAACTTGGCTAATTAATCTAGGCTACGCAATCTGGTTATAATTTAAGGGGTCTAAACCGTTCAGAGGTTCAAACGGAGTTGTTCCTCATTAGCTTCATCCTGGTAGGTTGTCACCCTATGATTAGCCATGTGCACTTCTGCGGGTATAACTGCTTCAACTCCATATGCTTGCTTGAAAGGAGTCTCTCCTGTAGGAGTCCTCACTGTTGTTCTGTAAGCCCACAAGACACCTGGTAATTCATCTGGCCATACACCCTTTGCCCCCTCAAGCCGAGTCTTGATAATTTTCAACAAGGATCGGTTTGCTACTTCCGCTTGTCCATTAGCTTGTGGGTGGGCTGGTGATGAGTAGTGATTTTGAATCCCAAAATGTACGCAAAAATCCTGGAAGAGTGCGTTGTCAAATTGTCGTCCATTATATGATACTAGCACCCTGGGTATTCCGAATCTGCAAACAATGTTTTTCCACACGAAGTTCTTGACATTTTGTTGTGTGATGTTGGCCAATGGTTCCGCTTCTACCCATTTGGTAAAATAATCGATACCAACTACGAGGAATTTCATTTGCCTTACCCCCAGTGGAAACGGACCCAGAATGTCTAGCCCCCATTGTGCAAAAGGCCACGGGGCCATCATTGGAGTCGAATACTCTGATAGTTGCCTGGGGATATTGCTAAATCTTTGGCATTGATCGCAGACTTTGACATATGCCTTAGCATCAGCTTGAATGTTTGGCCAATAGTATCCAGCACGGACGGCTTTGTGGACGAGTGACCTGGCTCCTGAGTGATTGCCACATGCTCCCTCATGAATCTCTCTTAAAATGTAGTTCGCTTCGTCTGGAGCTAAACACCTCAGGTATGGCTGTGAAAAACCTCTTTTGTACAACACCTCGTCCATAAGGATGTATCTGGCTGATTTAACTCTGAGCTTCCTGGCTTCGTCCTTCCCTTCTGGAAGCCTTCCATCCCTCAGGTATGAGACTATCGGAGTCATCCAATTCTCCTCTCCTTCTATTTGCAACATTTCTGGAAGGTCTATACTTGGTATGTATCGTACTTCATCTAACTCGTCCATGGCTTCATTAGCAGAGGCTTCCTTCGCTAGAGTGTCTGCTTCCGTGTTCTCTTCCCTCGGGATTTGGACGAAATTAGCTTTTTTGAATTTCTTCACAACATGTAACACCTTCTTCAAGTATCTCTTCATTCTGTCTTCCTTAGCTTCACATGTTCCATTTACTTGGCCCATGACCAACTGTGAATCTCCCAGAACGAGTATCGAGCTTGCCTCTACAGATCTAGCCAACTCCAACCCTTTAAGAAGGGCTTCGTACTCCACTTCGTTGTTAATTGTCTAATACTGCAAGCGAGCTTTATATTTCAGTTTATCTCCTTCTGGTGACTGCAAAACAACTCCTATACCTCCTGTATACAGTGTAGATGATCCATCTACATGGACGACCCATTTTTTACCGTCTTCCTTTTCATCTAGTTCCTCACAAATTAGAGTGAATTCTGCAATGAAATCTGCCAGGGCTTGTGATTTTATTGCATTCCTCGGTTGGTACCGAATATCAAACTCATTAAGTTCAACTGCCCATTGGATCAATCGTCCTGCAGCTTCAAGCTTGTTCATTGCCTTCTTGAGTGGACGATCAGTCATGACTATAATGACATGACCTTGGAAGTAGTGTCTTAACTTCCTAGAGGTCGTTATTAGCGCGAAGGCTAACTTCTCCATCAATGGGTACCTTCCTTCCGCCCCTTTCAACGCCCGGCTAGTATAATACACCGGCTTTTGCATCTTTTCTTCCTCCCTGATTAACGCTGAGCTGACAGCATGTGGGGACATTGCTAAGTACAGATATAATTCTTCTCCTAGCACAGACGGGCTTAGCAACGGAGCTGTAGTAAGATAGTGCTTTAGGTCCTGGAAGGCCTTTTGACACTCGTCCGTCCACTCAAATGCCTTCCTGAGAATCTTAAAAAAGGGTAAACACTTATCAGTGGCTTTTGAGACAAACCTGTTTAGAGCTGCAACTCGTCCAGTTAAGGATTGGACTTCCTGGATGTTCTTCGGTGGTTCCATGTTCAGTATGGCTTGGATCTTGTCCGGATTTGCCTCAATTCCTCTCTCTGAAACCATGAATCCTAGGAACTTTCCTGACGATACTCCGAATGCACATTTACTCGGGTTCAGCTTCATCTTGTACCGTCAGAGTGTTTCGAAAGTTTCTTGAAGATCATCTAAGTGGCTTCCCTCATCTAAGCTCTTCACAAGCATATCATCCACATATACCTCTACATTCCGTCCTATCTACGGACGAAACATATGATTTACCAACCTTTGGTAAGTTGCCCCTGCGTTCTTCAAACCGAAGGGCATCACCTTGTAACAAAACAAACCTTGACTGGTAATGAAAGATGTCTTTTCCTGATCTGCCTCGTCCATCTTTATCTGATTATATCCTGAAAAGGCGTCCATGAAGCTTAACAGTTGATGGCCAGCTGTAGAATCAACCAGTTGATCAATACGTGGCAAAGGATAACTATCCTTAGGGCAAGCTTTATTCAGATCAATGAAGTCGACGCACATCCTCCACTTGCCATTTGCCTTCTTCACCATCACTACATTCGCTAACCAATCCGGGTAATAGACTTCCCGGATAAATTGTGCTGTGGTTAGCTTCTGAACCTCTTCCTTGATAGCCTTCTCTCGTTCAGGGGCGAACACCCTTTTCTTTTGGCAAATAGGCTTAGAAAAGGGGGATACATTCAGTCGATGAGTGATTACACTTGGATCAATGCCAGGCATATCATCATGACTCCATGCAAAAACATCGGCATTCTTTCTTAGAAACTGGACGAGGTCTTCTTTCACCTTCTCCTTCATACTTGTCCCAATTCTAGTGAATTTCTCTGGATCATTTTCTTGTAATAAAACATCTTCCAATACTTCAGTCGGTTTCGCAACAATTTTTCTTTCTTCTATACTCATGGTCTGCATTTGCTCGTCCATAGCCAACATGGCTAGATAACACTCCCTGGCCGCCAACTGATCTCCTTGTGCTTGTCCAATTCCGCACTCCGTAGGGAATTTGACTGATAGATGATAGGTAGATGTTACCGCCTTCCAACTGTTCAAGGTTGGTCTTCCGATGATGGCATTATATGAGGATGAACAATCCACCACAAGGAAATTTACTTCTTTAGTTATCTGCTGCGGGTATGACCCTACCACTACAGGCAAGGTAATGGTACCTACGGGTTGCACCTTCATTCCACCAAATCCTATCAGTGGTGAGCATGCTGGACGTAGCTGATCTCGTCCAAGCCTCATCTGCTGGAAGGCAGGATAATACAATATATCTGCTGAACTTCCATTACCCACTAACACCCTCCTGGTTGTGTAATCTGCTATAAGTAGGGTAATGACTATGGCATCGTCATGTGGATGATGAATTCTTTCAGCTTCCTCATCTGTGAAAGAAATGGTTGACTCGTCCGTCGCCTTCGTCCCTGGGGATCGTCCAGAGAGTTGGACATTTTGCACTGCTTTGAGATACGTCTTCTTTGCCTTGGAGGATTGTCCTATTGATGTCCCACCAATAATAACCCTTATTTCTCCGAGTGGGGGTCTTGATGACTCTTCCATTTTTGCTTTCAATTTTTCATCTTTATAATCCTTCCAACGAAATGCCTCAACTTTCCTTGTCTAATGAGATTCTCAATCTACTGCTTCAAGTCATAACACTCGTCCGTGTCATGCCCATGATCCCTATGGAAGCGACAATATTTGTTCTTATTGCGCTTGTTAGGATCTCCCTTCATCTTCTCTGGCCACTTCAAGGAAGGATCATCCTTGATCTGCATGAGCACTTGATAGAGTGGGGCATTCAATGGTGTGTAATTCTAATTCCTTGCTGATGGGCCTGCCTTCCTGTTATCCCTGTCTCGGTCCTTCTTATCTTCCGTTCGTCCCTTCTTTGGACGAGGCCCTTGATCAGAGTGACGCGGGGGGTTGACTTCCATTCTTTCAGCTCTCTTCCTCTTCTTAGCTATGATGGCGTCTTCTGTGTTCATAAAATTTTGGGCTGAATGGACGAGTTCAGCCATGGACTAGGGCTCTTTCTCATACAACTTGTGAATGAATAAGTCCGAGTTAACTCCATTGGGAAGGCTGCCAATAGTAGTTTGTCATCCACTTTGTCTACTGTCAGGGCTTCCCTGTTGAAGCGTGTGATGAAGGAATGCAGGCTTTCATTCTCTCCTTGCTCTATGGTCAGCAAACTGGACGAAGAACGTTTGTGTCTCTGTCCTCCAATGAAATTATTGACAAATAATTTGCTTAATTCCTTGAAAGAACTTACAGAATTCAGAGGTATTTTGCTGAACCATACTCGTGCTGGTCCCTTGAGGGTGGTAGGGAAGGCTCTGCACATAATCTCATCTGGAACCCCTTGGAGATGCATTGTTGTCTTGAAAGTAGCAATATGATCAAAAGGATCACGTGCTCCATCATATGAATCCAGGGAAGGCATTTTGAACTTCGGAGGTAAGGGATGCCCATTGATAGAAGCCGTGAATGGGGAATCTGTTCGGTGAACCAAATCCTCGACGAGATTTGCCCTTCTCATGTTCTCCTTCATCTCGTCCATAACCCTCCTCATCTGATCCATTTCCTTCTCCAAATGTGGCACCCTTCGCGAAGTGGTACCTCTTGACTGAGCCTCGGGCTCAGCATTTCCTCCTCTGTCTTCCTGACTTTGGGATTGTCCCTCAGCATGTCCTTCACGGCGTTGCCTCTCCATCTCCCTAGTCAATTCTTGATTTTGGCGAGTTAACTCCGCCATCGCGGCCGCCATGGATTGTATGTGTTGGATGGAAGGCGACTGCATGACAGGCGCTAATTGGCGATCGCGATGGGGGTTGCTTGAAGCGTCTCTGCTTCCCTGATGGCCTGGGCTTGTGGCCCTCGACCTAGTCCGAACCATTCAACCTTTTGTTGCAGAAAGTCAAATCGTAAGACAACTTACGTTTCCCACAGACGGCGCCAACTGATGTTACTTGAAAATCAGTGGATTGAAAGTCTCCGGACTTTGGCAGTCTTGAAGGTGGAATCCTGAAAAACCAAACTCAATCAGAGAGAAGACCGGTGGAGGCCGGCCTATGATCCTCCGATGATAAAGTTAGTGACTTGGGATGGAGAAAAATCACTTTAAGGCTGTTCTGTTTTCTAGAGAAAAAGTCTGAATGAATTACCTCTTTGTAGAAAAATGCTTATATAGTGCATATGGAACGGTTATTTGTTCTATAAACCGTTCCTATTGTTGAGGAATTTATCAAAGTATAAAATAACTTCCATAACTTCCATGGAAGTTATTTTATCTAGACTGAAGCTTCGTTTTGGACAAAGGAGGTATTGGTTCATGGGTAAAGCCAATTTTGTCATAGTTTCCAGTTTGGCCAAGTCCATTATCTGCCTCGTCCGTCATTAGGGACGGACGAGGCTTCGTCCGTCCTTGCTAACGACGGACGAGGCTTTGACAGTGACAAGGCTTCAAGTCGTCCACTTTCCTCAAGGACGAACCACATGGACGACTTTTTGGAGGTATTTATCATCATCATCAACAATTAATGCAAAAGAATACAAAGTTTTGGTCCTAGTTACAATCTACCAAAATTAAATAGACAAAACACTAATCTACCTATCCAAAAACCCTAAGCTCGGGGGCTAGGTTACGGAATGGAAAGGTGTTAAGCACCCATTCCGCCCAAACAGAGTTTGGTCTTCTAAACTCTAATGACCAATATATGCCATGTTCAAGGAGATTTGTCCTTTGAAGATTTGTTCAAGAGATTTTTCATTTTCATGAAGATGTGTTCATGAAGATTTGTCCTTTGAAGATTTGTTCAAGATATTTTTCCTTTCGAAGATTTGTTCAGGAGATTTTTCCTTTCATGAAGATGTGTTCATGGAAATTTGTCCATTGAAGATTTATTCAGGAGATTTTTCTTTCATATGAAGATGTGTTCATGGAAATTTGTCCTTTGAAGATTGAAGTGTAGGAGATTTATCCCATTTTGAAGATTTGATCATGGAGATTTGTCATTTCAAGATTTATTCAAGAGATTTTTCCTTTTATGAAGATATGTTCATGGGGATTTTATCCATTGAAGATTGAAGTGTAGGAGATTTATCCCTTTTTGAAGATATGTCATTTGAAAATTTGAATGAGAGATTTATCCCTTGAAAATTTGCTCATGGAGAAAAATTTGAATAGGAGATTTATCCCTTAAAGATTTGCTCATGGAGGTTTGTCCTTTGAAAATTTGTTTAGGAGATTTTTCTTTTGAAATTTTGTTTTGGAGATTTATCCTTTTAAAAAATTTAGGAGATGTATCCTTTGAAAAAAAAAATTTAGGAGATTTGTCCTTTTGAAATTTTGATTTTAGGAGAACTTTCGTTTTTGAAAAATGTTTTAGGAGATTTATCCTTTTGAAATTTTTTTAGGAGATTTATCCTTTGAAAAGTTTGTTAGGAGATTTGTCCTTTTGAAAATTTTATTTTTGAAGATTATTCCATTTTGAAAAATGTTTTAGGAGATTTATCCTTTTGAAATTTTGTTAGGAGATTTTTCCTTTGAAAATTGAAGTTCAGGAGATTTTTCCTCTTTTAATTTCATGCAAGAAAAACAAGAGTTGATTTCTAGTTAGTTAATTTGTATAACTCATGAACTACCACTCTTTGATCTTTGTATTTGATGAATTTGATATGTATGGACTTATTCTTGTAAGAGCTTGATTCGGAAAAGTTTAGAGTTTACCTAATGAAGCTTTGTTGTGCAAAAGTTTGAATTTACCTGACAGGTTTTGACATGGGTATCTTACCTGAATGAGGCATAGCTGAATGCCCCTAGTCTACAAATTGAAGTATGATTTTGAAAACCTTGACTTTTGAGGGAAATATGATTTCTTTTTTTTCAAAATGGATGAGGCATGGCCGAATGGCCCTAGTTTAGAAATGGACACATGATTTTTGGAAATCTTGATTTTTTTTTTTTTTTTTTTTTTTTTGAAAAGATGATGATGATGATCTTCTTTTTTTCTGAAAATGAATGAGGCATGGCCGAATGCCTCTAGTTCAACTATCAATGTGAATTTTGAAAAATCTTAATGTGTAGGGACCTTCAATAAAGAAAAAATTGAGCAAAACAAGATCAAAATCACAAAACAAGGCAAAACAAGGATTGCTGGAATGATGGTAGCATCTAAACTGAAGATTGATGGTAATTGTTGAGTAAATGAAAGATCCATGTCTACCTCTTACAAAAGATTCTTTCCATGAGCTTGTTAGTAATTAGTTATTATAAAAAATGTTTTGGGCCAATGCCCCTAGTTTAGACATGCTTGCACAGAAAATTGATGATAGGCTTAATGCAAAACAAATGCTCCTAGCCTAAATTCACACAAAGAAATGTTTTGATTTTGAGCCTTTGAAAAAGATGTTTTTTGAGTGATTATAACCGAGCCTTTAGAAAGGCGACCTACGTATCTCTCTTATAGAGGATCAGGTCCAAACATAGTTCGAAAAAAAAAGTTTTGAAAAAAGAAATTTTAAACAATCTTCTTTTTTTAAACGAAGTTTCTTTTTTGGGTGATTGTGACCGGGCCTTTGACAAGGCTGCCTACATACCTCTCTCATAGAGGATTAGGTCCAAATGTAATTCGAAAAAAAAGTTTTGAAAAATCTTCTTTTTTAAAATGAATTTTCTTGTTTCAGTGATTGTGATCGGGCCTTTGAAAAGGCTGCCTACATACCTCTCTCATAGAGGATCAGGTCCAAACGTAGTTCAAAAAAAAAACGTTTTGGAAAATGAAGTTTTGAAAAATCTTCTTTTTTGAAATGAAGTTTCTTTCTGGGTGATTATCACCGGGCCTTTGAAAAGGCTGCCTATGTACCTCTTTCATAAAAGATCAGGTCTAGACATAGTTCAGAAAAAAGTTTTGAAAAATGATTTTTTTTGTTTTTTGAAAAAAAATTTTTTTTTTTTTTTGAAAAATGAATTTTTTCTGAAATGAGTCTCTTTTTTTTTTTTTTTTTTTTTAAAAAAAAAAAAAAAGCAATTCACTTATAATGAGATTTTCTGAAATTTTATCTTTTTCAAATGAACTTTAATCCTTTGAAAAACCTCTTTAACCAATCATAATGCTCAATTGTTAATTCAATCTCATTGGCTAGGAAGGATTTGAAATCATTAAAAACAAGTAATCAAATTTACTTCTTCATTTTGAAAATTTTCAGATTAAGTCTTCAAAGATAATCAAAGAAATAAAATGCTTCGGAATCACATAGGTTGGGAACAAGCAAGAAAAGGGAAAATCCTAAGTTTGAAGATTTGAAAATTTTTGAGAATTTGGAAATTTGTTCTCTTGAGAGTTATTTTCTGTTGGAAGCAAACAAAGTAAGTGTTTGGAGCTTAAAAAAATATTATCAGAGCTAAATGTGTGCTTTCAATTAGCAAGACTTCAAGGAGGTCTTTATTCAAAGGTTGTAATGTAGGCCGGGTTCAAGTTATTGAAAGGAAGGACATAAAAGGCTCAAAACCCTTATGATATTTCCCCAATTATGCAATACTTTAAATTCAAGCATTGGAAGATTTTTTCCACATTTTCCATCATTGACTTTGGTGCTAAAATCCTTGTCATGTTCATCATCTTCTCATTGGTCTTCATTGATTCCTTTCATTTGGTCTTGGTTTTCTTTTTTTTCATTTTTTCTTTTTCTCTTTTTTTTTTTTTTTTTTTTTTTTTTTTTTTAAGATTGAGAACTTCCTCTTTTTGGCCTTCTTAGCATCCTCTCTTATGGTGGTTAGATCACTCACTCTCATTTTTGTTTTTCTCATTTTTTGAAAGATTTTTTTGAATTTTTTTTGTTTTGTTTTTGCTCTAATTTTTTGCCTAGCCTGCCCTTTCGGATTTTCAGCCTAGTAGGCTCCTTTTTTTTTTTTTTTTCTTTTTTTTGCTCTAATTTTTTCCTAGATTGCCATTTTGGATTTTCAGCCTAGCGAGCTTCTTTTTTCTTTCTTTTTTTTTTTTTGGGAATTTTATTGGCTTTCCCTCAACTACATTTTTTGTTTCTTTCAATTTGACAAACTTCCATCTTTCTTGGATAAATTTGCATTTCTCCTTGATAGCCTTTTATCCTTTCTAATGCACTTTCATTTTTCTTGACTTCACTGAACACACTTTTTTTGATGAAATGTATCTAACTTTTTCTTTTCCTCATCTTCCTTAATTTGATTGAATTTTTCTTTTGATGAATCTCATATCACTTGTGTCTTTTGATGAATCAATATTCTCTCACAACTTGATGAAAATTCTTGCATTCACTTCTCTCTCTTTTTTTATTTTTTGGTTGAAGTCTTTTCTAACTTGATGTCCTTCTCTTTTTTCTCATAGTTTGATGCTTTCTCAAAATCTTATCTCTCCTTGATGGATTTCCTTCCTTTCTAGCTTGATGGAGTAAATTATCCCTTTCTTTGATGAACTCTCTCTTTTCTGAACTTGATGAACTCTTCATCGATCTCATTGTCTTCATTCAGGATCTTACCAAGTGGTGCTGAATCCATAAGGTCAACACTTCCTTATCTTGAGATTTAAGCATCCATACTTAATTTCCCACCAAAGGTTTAAGTTTTTAGTGGGTTTATTTAAAAATAGGCTAAATGTTTAAAGGCTCAAGTTGGCTAGCAATGGATAATTATTGTAATAGGTGTCAAGGAATAATATGGTTACCAAAGGCGGCCTCTTATCCCTAGTGATACTCTCTTGTAAGCACAGTGACTAAAACTCTTTTAATAAATTATTCTTGGAATAGAAGTATAAAAACTCCAATGATGTGAAAAATTCTGTAGAGATTGGGATTGAGTGTATGTGGTTTGAGAAATTTGGATGAATGGATGAATTTCTTTGATTGCCTTTTAGGACCTTTTCTTCTCATATTCTAAATGTTTAGCAAAAGTCCTTACATGGATTGAATGAAGTTAAATCCCTCTTTGGAACAAATTGATTGGTAGAGAAATTAATCATCATGATTTGGAAAACATTTTATCAAATGGATTTTCTTGTATTCTCTTGAAAAGAAGGCTTTTGAAAAAAATTTGGAGCCTTTGAAAGGGAGGCTTTGGGAAAATCTTGGAGTCTTTGAAAGAACAAAAAGTGTTTTTAGGAAAAGGTTACTAAAAACGCCCAATGCCCCTAGTCTAAAAGATTTTTTTTTTTTTTTTGGTTGAAAGCCCTTTCTTTTTTTCTTTTTGAATTTTTGAATTTTTTATGTACATATGGACAACATGATGAATCAAATGCACCAAACACAACATGGATTTTATTGAGTAAATGACCAACTAGAAAGCAAATGCTAAATAAACAATAAAACCAAAGAGCCAATCTAAAAACTTGTAAGATGAAATTCAAGCAAAGTCTGGATGGCTAGCTGATGATGGCAGAGTAATGACTTGTTTGTCAATTAGATTTTAAATGGCATGTCATAGATTGATGCATCTGTTTGTCTGATGGCTAGGTTCTTGATGATATTTGCAAAACTCATGTGACTTGTAACCTTTAGGCAGTGGGCTTGGAGGAGGTTAAGGTTCATGTGGGTGAAGATGCCCATCAAGTTTGAGCTTTTCAAACAATTGGCTCATAGGCATGTGGAGTTCATTGAAATTCCTTCGGGGCCTAGAATTGATAGTTGATGATGTTTGGGGAACCACAACATTGATTGCCTCCTCATTGGTGGTGTGGGTTGCAACTTTCTCAAAAATGAAGCCTTCTTCATTCTTCAACATGCCATTATTGAAAGCATCTTCCACTTGAGTACTAGTTATAACCAAGGCTTTGAAGTTCAGAAAGTATTGGGCAAAAAGATGCTTATGGAATATGGGTAACAAATTCTTCACCACCATTTGGATTTGCTCTTCTTCACTAGGTCTTGTAATCATCTGGGTTGCCTTGGCTCTCCATTTGGTTATGAAGGCGGAAAAGGACTCCTTCGGCTCTTGTTTAGTGGTCCCCAAGTCTCTCCTTGACACATCCACTTCTATGTTGTACTTGTATTGATTGTGAAACTCAAGGTAGATGTCCTCCTAACTCCTTGCTCTAGCATCATCTAGGCTGAGGAACCACCTAAGAGCGGCCACAGTCAGGGTGTTTTGAAACATTTGAGCAAGTAGTTCTTCAATTGCTTCTAGGGGCTGCATGGCCCTCATATACATCTTCAAATGGGACTTTAGGCAACCAGTCCCATCGAACTTGTCCAAGGTTGGCATCTTGAACTTGGGAGGCAGTCTCACATCAAGGAAAAGTGAGAATGATTGGTAGTCCATGAGGTCTTCCATCTTGTGAGCTCTATTGATCATCTTTTCCATTTTGTTTATCCTCTCAATCTTCTTCTCACTCTCCATGGTTGGAGGATTATGGTCAGTCTTGTTCTCCTCTTGGCCACTCTTCAAGTTCTAAAATTGTTGCACCATAAGGTTCATGTCCTCTCCTCTCTCAGCTGGATTTGACTAGCTACCATGGTGTTCAGTATCTCTTGAGCATTCATGAGTTCTTCAGTGTTCGAAAGCTCTTCCCCTTCTGCCATGGTGATGGAGTCTTCAGACTTCTTGTGGCTTGGGCTGTCTTGTAAGTCAATCAAAGGATTGTGATGTTGCCAATGTGGAGTGCCTTCTATGTTGACAGTCCTCAATACTATGATAGGCTTGGAACTGGAACTACTAGCTTGAGTGCCGTCCTTGGATTTTCTTTGGAGTCTTCCCTTTGATCGAATTCTCCTCTAAGAACAGGCTTGGTTGGGTTAATCAAAGCTAGGTCTCCATCTACATCAATCAGCCATCCAAACAAACACACACAACATGCAATGCAATTTTAACATGGAACGGCCTAAGAGTAGGTTCTAAGTCATTACATTGTAAGGTGGGTTTGTTGTTTCATCGTTTCCCATAGCTAGGACGTTACACCTCCCGACTTGTAATGTAATGGACATCATTAGTCCAAACAACATGGTCTATCTTTTACAATCAACGAGAAGTGATATAATGACTTTGGGCTATGAGTTGGTGAGTTCACCACTGGGTACCCGAATTTAATGAAAACCGGTAATCCATGGTTACTACCACCATATGTTGAGATGGGTGTATACAAATTTTTTTTTTTAATAGCATACACTATGACAATAAGGGAAAGCTCTTAATAAACAAACATGACAACACAAACAAAAATATCATACAAACATCTCAAGACATAAATAAACAAACAAACAACAATATCATGCAAAAGGCAACGGTATATAGTTGGTCAATTAAAGTCTAACATAAAGCTACGCCCTCGACATCCCCAATGAAGTCGCCACTGCGATAGACCGAAAAATTGGGTGCTCTCAAAAAAGAGATTTAGGTGCTTTTAAATGGAACCTTTCTTTTTGGGTAAGTGGTGTGGAGTTGCCACTTATTTTTTATATACAAAAAATAAGAAAAAATAAATACAGTTACATGTTCAAAATTCTCCAAATGTCATTGACTGAATAAAAACAAGTACAATTTTGGTATATTAAACCTTACAAGGTTTGGGTCTTAGTTACAATCTATGCAAAAGAATACAAAACTTTGGTCCTAATTACAATCTACCAAAATTAAATAGACAAAACACTAATCTACCTATCCAAAAACCCTAAGCTCGGGGGTTAGGTTACGGAATGGGAAGGTGTTAGGCTCTCATTCCGCTCAGACAGAGTTTGGTTTTCTAGAGTCTAATGACCAATATACCCCTTTTTTGCATGATGTTAAATGATATGTTGAACACACATGACGCACACTTGACAACATTAATTTAAATAAATTTGCCTTATGGATGTGTACTCTTTCTTAAGAAAATTCAGATCTGTTTTGTGAATAAAAAAATTGGATTTGTAAAGAAAATCAAATCTGTTTTTATGCAAAAGAAAGAATAAGATTTTTGTTAAAAAGTATTAGATCTTATTTGCGTAAAGTTAAAAAAATATCATACAAACATCTCTAGACATAAATAAACAAACAAACAATATCATGCAAAAGAAAAGGGTATATAGTTGGTCACTTATAGTCTAACAAGAAGCTTAGCCCTTGACATCCCAAGTGGAGTCGCCACTATCAGAGACCAGAAAATTGGGTGCCCTTAAAAAAGATATTTAGGTGCTTTTAAAAGGGCCCCTCTTTTTTTGGGTAAGTGGTGTGGAGTCGCCACTTATTTTTTATATACAAAAAATAAGAGAAAATAAATATAGTTACATGTTCAAAATTCTCTAAATGTCATTGATTGAATAAAGGCAAGTACAATTTTGGTAAATTAAAACTTACAAGGCTTTGGGTCCTAGTTACAATCTATACAAAGCGTTGGTCCTAGTTACAATCTACCAAAATTAAATAGACAAAAAAATAATCTACCTATCCAAAAACCCTAAGCTCGGGGGGCTAGGTTACGGAATGGAAAGGTGTTAAGCACCCATTTCGCTCAGACAGAGTCTGGTCTTCTAGACTCTAATGACCAGTATACCCCTTTTTTGCATGATGTTAAATGATATGTTGAACACACACGACGCACATTTGACAAAATTAATTTAAATAAATTTGACTTATGGATGTGTCCTCTTTTTCAAGAAAATTTAGATCTATTTTGTGAAAAAAAAAAATGGATTTGTAAAGAAAATCATATCTATTTTGTGAATAAAAAAATTGGATTTATGAAGAAAATCAGATCTATTTTGTGAATAAAAAAAAAATCGGATTTGTAAAGAAAAATCAGATTTGTTTTTATGTAAAAGAAAGAATAAGATTTTTGTTGAAAAGTATCAGATTTGTTGTGTAAAGTTTTTTTTTTTTTTTTAAGTGATTTTATCAAGAAAAATTGGATCTATTTTTTTGGTGTAAAAGAAAAAGAAAAAGAAAAAGAAAAAAGACTTTTTGAAAAAGGATCCACATTCATGAGATAAATTTATTATACATGCATCATATATTAAAAAATAAAAAAAATAAAAAAAAAAAAGGACTTCAACCTAACTTTCAATTCCTTCTTTTAAATTTCAAACTCTGCAAATTTGTAACAAAGAAAACTTTTTCTAAAAAAATCAGATTTGTATTTAATGAAAATACAGATCAGTTTTTGTGTCTAAAAAATTAGATTTGTATTTAATGAAAATACAAATCAGTTGTTGTGTTTAGAATAAATAAAATCTGTATTTAATGAAAATATAAATCAATTTTTGAGCTAAAAAATCAGATCTGAAAATACAGATAAATTTTTGTGTTTGGAGAAAATTAGATCTGAAAATACAAATCAGTTTTTCACTAAAAAACCAGGTCTGAAAAATGCATATCAATTTTTGAGCTTAGAGAAAATCATATCTAAAAATACAGATTAGTTTTTAGTTTTCATAAAAGAATTTTTGTTAGCCATTGCAAATTTTGAAACTTAAGAAAAAGAGTTACAATAAACAATCACCTAAGCACATGTTAAAGAAAATTCTAGCAATGTATTTAAGCATAGTAACCATATCAAGAACTAAACATAATAAAAATATGCTAAACATATTCATGCATCAAACAATAACCAAAATTAATGAAAGTTGAAAAATAGAATAACTCTTGCATGAACGTGCTCTTCTTACGAAAGAATATTTTAGGATTCAAAGAAATTTGTTCACCTCTTTGAAGCCTAAAATACTTTACTTACAAAAAATAAGTTCCTAAAGCAAAAGCCTCTAGGACGTCTTTACCATAAAGGGAATTGAAAAGTTAGAAGAAAAGAGCCCTTAATTCTGATTTGTTTCCTTTATTTATAGAGGTTGGGATGCTCAAAAAATGAGATCATATACAAATTGGAATGCGTCTTTATCTCTAAAAAATTGTAAAAGATAGGTCTTATCTTAATCAAGGAGTCCCCGAGCCGTGCCAACAATTTGTTCCAATCGGCACTTGGAAAGTGCTGAATGGCCCTCTTGGGTGCCAAGTTTGCGTTTGAGTTTTGGTCCAATTTGGACTCATTTTTTGAGGACTTTTGAGCCGAGAATTGTACTTAGACGCATTTTTAATCCGTATTCTAAAAATTAATCACTTTTTCCGAATATGCAAGTATATAAAGTGATAATTATCTTGTAGATAAATATTCCAAAAAGTCTTGATTATCCTCAACTTCTTTGTTACCTGATTATCCACTTTATTCCCATGCAAGCAAGTTTATTTTTGACACTGACTAACAACCAATCATAAAATTATCTAATTAATTTTAATTGTTTAACCAATCAGAATTAATTTAAATTAATCATGCGTGGTCAATTCCACCCAAACAAAATGCATGCAGACCGTGCAAACTTGATCAAGTAATATCTTGCAATCTGACAGTCCGATTTGGAAATCAAACACACTGTCGGGACCATCAGAACCTTAAGATTATTTTTATGATGTGCAATGATTTAATTAATGCATGTAATGCAACTTTAAATGTCGGGTATATGGATGGTCACTCTAGCCATCTTCATTGATTAAATTATATGTGCAAAATCGAGTGTCTACAGTAACAACCTACCACTTAGGATTTGCTGTAAAGTTTTTGTAAAAATGTTGTGGACATAGCACCTCTCTCCTTTTGAATGACAAGTTAGTTACTAAAATTAAAAGATGGAAGTACCTGATTTTAAAAAGAGATAGAAGTACCTGATTTTAAGAGATATGGATAAGAGGTTATGGTTGAATTAAAATAAATTAGCTAAAAAAAACTTCTGTGAGAGAGATATAGTGAAAAAAAAAAAAAAAAAAACTACTTTTTTTTTTCATTTATCTAAAATTTAGGAGTGTTTGATTCGTAATTTTACATATCTAACCCTATTATTTAAATTTTCTAAACATTATATTTAAGAGTATTTTAGTATGTAAAATGATGAAACTTAAATAGAGAATCCTGTTATTGGTAAGGCGAAAATGGCCAAATACCACTGTTGACTGAAATTTTTAGCAATATACCACTGTTTGCAAAATAATTAGCAATGTACCATCTTTTGAAAACTCGAGTTTGTGAAAATTCAAGTTCCATAAAAATAGCCATTGTGGCACTCACTGAGATGGATTTTTTTTAATTAAAAAATGCCACTTCGAACTCGAATTTTGTAAAACCGAGTACCCTATAAACAAAACTCGACCTCTTTAAGCTCGAGTTATTTAAAAATTGTTCAAATTTGAATATGGAACTTACGTTTTAATTTTATTGATACTTGTGTTTGCAAAACTCGAGTACTGTGTATGATATAATTTCACAAAATGCGTGGCACTCACTTTGATATCTAGTCAACGCAGTTCATTGATATAAATTAAAATAAACATTATAAATCTTCTCTATTTGCTAGTACAATAAAATATAATTGATTTTCGCAAAAGTCGTGCATTTACATGGCTTTTGCTTTTTGATGTTTCAAGTAGTGAAGGAGCTGTTTGTAAAGTTTTGGTAAGAAAAAAATGTGTGACCTTTGTCAACATAACAAGTCGAAGATGTGTAAGGTTGAATTTAATCAATCATTTTGTTGGCTTTATTCCGTGCCAAATTCGCTTGTAATTCAGCTTTTAGAAATCATGTATTTATGTGGGAATCATGTAAGGGTAATGTGTGAGAGAGTGTGAAAAAATGCTCAAGATTGTGCAAAGAAGCAGGGGACTTGCAACTGAAATTCGCGGGTGGCTCGCAACTGGCAAGCCACCAGAAGATGGTCACGTGCCAAGCATGCGGAGAAGCTGAAGCGTCATGCCAGCTGTTGCACTACAGGACAAAAAGTCCAAACTGGCCATTCAGTTACCTCGTGGCTTGAACTCGTGACTCAATCAAGTCGCGAGGCCAAGCCACCAGCCAGCTCTGTTTTGGAAAAACTGACTCTTCGCATTCCAAACACACACCACTATATATAAACCCTTATACCCATGAAATGTAGAAAGCCTCCAGAGAGAATTTTGAGAGAGAAACCTTAGAGAAAAACAAGATTGACTCATCCACAATCTTACATAGAGACTTTTCAAATTCTTCTACTCTCACCCTCTCCATTGTTACATCCTTGAGAAGTTCATAGCCAAATCATTTTCTCACCATACCCATATCTGTGAGAATGCGTTTTGGTGCTTTGGGAAGCAGTTAGGAAAGGACCAATTCATATTGGTTGATGCTATGGGCTATAGCGGAATATGGTAAGTTAGAAAAGACAAAGGTTCGGCGTAACCTCATTGGAGCAAGAAGCTTGGAGTGCTTAGGTACACTGGGTAGATTAGGCTTGGAGGGTCTATTGCTGTTCATGTATCCCAACTACATTTTCTAGTGAATTATTGACTGCTTGGAGGACGGCGGAGAAGTTTTACGCCGAAGGCTTCGGTTTCCTCTTCGATAACACATCGTGTGTTATCCTTGTATTTGCATCTCTCTTCCCTTAATCTTTGCCATTTAATTACTGATGTGGATGTGATTTTATTTGGTTTAGATTGCTTATCAATTCTGTTACAAGCTTATGTTCATTTTTCGCACATATATTGTTTGATATTAAGTTTGAATTGGTAATTTGTAAATTGGGGTCTAAACGTTCATAGTGTTTTACACACATTTTGAACATTCAATTGGTATCAGAGTGGATACACTTGTTGTGGTTTAAATACGTAAATGTGATCATTGACCCCTTGTGTTTATTTGTCATGGATTGTGCTTTGTATGCCACTTTGTATGATTTGGTTGATGATGAATGTAACATGTCACGTATTTATGAAAATGCCTCTATGAGTGATAATCCTCTTGATTGTGATGCTATGTTCCATAAATCTTTGGATGTTGTTGATATTCCTAACATCAAACCCTTGAAGAAAACTACTAAGAAGTTTCAAAAGAATTTGAGTAAATTATTTTGTGAAAATGATGATTTGATTGCTAAGCTCAATAAATCCAACAAATTGGTTAAGAAATATAAGAAACTTGCTCAAAATTCTCTTCAAAAACTAAAAGAGTTTGAATGTTTGAATATGGACTTGAATGTTAAACTTATTTTGTCTAACAAACTTGTTGATAAGCTAAAATGTGAAAATGAATATCTTAAGATGCATGCCAAGTGTTTGATTGCTGAACCTATTAATAAAAAGGATGAAAATATTTATTGCAATCATGTTGTGGTACTCGATTTTGTGCCTATTGTGTGTTCTACCTCAAAGGACAAATCGGTGTACATTCCTCCACATAAAAGAAACCAAAAGGTGGAGAGAAAGGCTCTTAAGTCAAAGCCTCTGTTTAGGTCTTAACCTAAGGTTTTGGATGGATTTAAGTTTATTCCAACTTGCCACCATTGTAGTGTGATTGGTCATATAAGACCTCAATGTTATAAGTTGAAGAGAGAACAAAACTATGTTGCTAGATCCCTTCCCAAAAAGTCTAGTGGACCTAAACACATTGTGTGTCACCATTGTGGTGCTTTTGGTCATCTAAGACCTCATTACTCTAAGTTTCATGCTCTTAAAAGAATCAAAAGAAAAGAGAAACTTGAGCTTCTTGGAAGTTGTGTTAAAAAAGGTAAACCGAATTTGAGTGAAAGTAGCATGTTGTTTAAGAAAGTGTTTAATGCTCTTAACTCCTGTACTATGTGCATCTCCGATTCTCATTCTTCCAACCTTCGTCTCACTTCTTTTGAGACACTCATTCCAAACAATCATTCCGTTTGGATGAGGAAGGGTTCCTATGATTGAGCATTTGCTCTTTTGGTCCTTAATCTAATTCTTTCGATCTTTGTAGGACCCTTCATGCATTTGTTGCCATATCTTCATGCATTTGTGCATCTTACATTTATTTGTATGCATTGTTTTTGTTTTGATCTTACCTTTTTGTTTTAGTTTTGTGTGAGTAAAAATCCAAAACTACATAAAAAGTGAAAAATTCAAAAAGTTTGATCTTATATGTTTGAGCACATATCACATGTAGGTTTGGCCTAGTACCTTCGTACTAATAGCGTAGTGCATTTACGAGCTTAGCTCGTTATGTATGCACATCTATCTTTGTGGGAAAAATCTTGACATCTATGTGTGATTGTTGTAAATTAATCTTCAAGCTTGTCATGAATGATTAGTCAATAGTCATGTTGGTTTTGATACATGCGTAGACTTGTGCCTATATATCTTCCTACACTTTTTATTATTTTTTCTCAAAGAGCTCAACAAATGTAAATCTCAAAATGAAAAGAAATAATGAGCTACAAAAGCTGTAGCACATACTAGTATTTGACTAAGAAAAAAGGAAAGCGACTTGTTAATGAAAATGTATGATGCACAAAAAGCCAAAGGCTTGTTCATCAAATTGAAATATCAAAAATTTCAGGCATCGATCTCAAAAAGAGATGTAAAGATAAAAAATGATCAAATATTATGAATTGTAAAGAAGCCAAATGAAAAGCTTCAAAGATATGTAATCATTTTCTTGTGGGAGGTCATATATGTTCATTTCTATAATTGAGATAGACCACTTGTCTTAGTACTAGTTGTGTATGACTTGATTGAATTGATCATTAAAGCTTCACTCTAGACTAAGGACTATTCCACATTTGATACACACACACAACACACATGCCTAATGTTCAATGAATACCTTATTCATTTGTTCGATTGTACTTGTTTAAATGTGATGTGATGTGATGTGTGTGTGCTCAACTATATATGGATCAATCTAAAAAGATTTTTGATCATTTTATATATATTTGTAAGTGATTTTTATCACTATTTGTGTTCATGTTTAGTGCTTACATTGTTTTTCAGTGTTTAAACATGTTTTGTGTTGAAAAACAGGTGTCAGAGTTTTTCGTGACTCACTCGCGACTCACTCACGACTTGCGAAAATTTTGGTAGCTCGCCCAGTCATGAAATGCCAAGAAACAGATTTTTAAAGAGCTTTTTCGTGGGAAACTTGTTTTAAACCTCTCACATCCTCTCTAAAACCCCTCTTTCAATATTTTTACATCAAAACCCAATCAATTTGAATGGTTTTTCATTCCATTAATATCTCTAAGGTAATTTTAAACTCTTTTCATTAATTTTGATCCTTAGATTATGTTTTGGAGAGTTTTATGCTCTTAGTTGGGATTTTCATCATAAGGGTTGGGAAAACTTAATTTTTGTCAAAATTTTTGTATGGGATTGGTTTCTTTTGTTGATTTGCTTTGGATGTTGGCCATTTATGGCAAAAAGAGCACGTATTAAGGGTGGATTTCATGATGTTCATGCATTGTTTCACATTGTTGTTCATAGTTTGCACACTAGATGTTTGATAAAATGCCGCTTAGGTATTTTCTCACTTGTTTGGACTCCAATGAGTACCAAACTTTGGGGTTTCTCATGTTTCCTCACAAGGATCATGGTTGGTTCATTGGTTGTGTATTTAACACACCTTGCCCCACATGTACATTTTCCATGCATTGGTCATGCATTGCACATAGCCACCTCTTGCACACACCTTTGCTACCCTTGTCATGCATTGGTCTATACCTTATTTCTTCATCCTAGCATGTCATGTTTATCTTATGCTTTGTAGCATTTTGTTTTGTCTTTGCTTTGAGCTTCATTTTCTCATTCATCTCGCACCCCTCATGCATCATTATCATTGTTTGTTCCTTCATCTCTTGCCCTTGTTTCTTCTTGACCCTTTGTCTATTTGTGACAAAAAGGGGGAGAGTGTACTCTAGGTAGTATACCGGAGAGTTTTGCCATTTCTATATGACTCTTGTGTACATTCTTAGGGGGAGAAATTCTATTTCTCGTGCACATTTATAGGGGGAGATATTCCATAGGGGATATGCATATACCAAGTAGGAGAAGACATTATGTTAATAAGTAAACTTTGTCTTTGTGTTTGGTGTATGATCAAGTTGCTCACATGTTTCACATCTTGATTACTTGATCGCAATTTACTTGTTACATTATACTTGTCCTTTTTATGACTCGCTTTACCTTGAGGGTCTAATGTTTTTTGTGCAAGTGTTTCAGGTTACAAGTATATATGTTCCAAGTGCATCACAACTTCTCATCATTTTGAAGGGGAGAAACTTTAAGCACTTTTAGTTTATTTAAAATACTTTATAATTTGTAATCGTTTGCTTTTGTAAGCTTTTAGGTTTTTATACCCTTACTTCGTAGCTTAAGTACTTGTTGCTAAATGTTATGCATTTTCTTTAAGTACATCACTCTTGTGCCCTTTATTGGATTTTTATCCTTAATGCAATCACCTTGTGTTGTTGCATTGGTTGAGTGTTGGACATGCAAATAATACTTTGCAAATAAGCTTATAAGCTTGCATGTCCGGATGTTCATTCTATGCGTTAATAAGCATTGTGATCACTATTTATAGTGATTGCTCATTTTTGGCCAAGCCATGCTTTATTGCTTAAGTCCATTTTTGCTTGATCACACTGTGCTTGCTCTATATGCATTACAAGTTTTCTGCATACAATGATCTTATTGTGTTGTTGTGTTTCAAGAGATACTTGTACTTATGGTTCAAGAACTTCACAGATTCTAGAATTAGGTGTGAATGAGTTTTGCTCAACTGCTCTCAACTCATGCGTTAAGTCTAGAGTTTGTTGTAGGGTTTTGTCACGGAATAGCCAAAGGAGGAGATTGTAAGGTTGAATTTAATCAACCATTTTGTTGGCTTTATTCCGTGTCAAATTTGCTTGTAATTCAGCATTTAGAAACCATGTATTTAGGTAGGAATCATGTAAGGGTAATGTATGAGAAAGTATAAAGAAATGTTCAAGATTGTGCAAAGAAGTAGGGACTCGCAATTGAAACTCGCGACTGGCTCGCAACTGGCAAGCCACTAGAAGATGGTCACATGTTAAGCATGTGGAGAAGCTGAAGCGTCATGCCAGCTGTTGCACTACATGACAAAAAGTCCAGACTAGCCATTCAGTTACCTTGCGGCTTGAACTCACGGCTCAGTCAAGTCGCGAGGCCAAGCCGCCAGCCAGCTCTGTTTTGGAAAATGACTCTTCGCATTCCAAACACACACCACTATATACAGACCCTTATACTTACAAAATGTAGAGAGTTTCCAAAGAGAATTTTGAGAGAGAAACTCTAGAGAAAAACAAGATTGACTCATCCACAATCTTACACAAAGAGAATTTTGAGAGAGAAACTCTAGAGAAAAACAAGATTGACTCATCCACAATCTTACATAAAGACTCTTCAAATTCTTCTACTCTCACCGTCTCCATTATTTCATCCTTGAGAGGTTCTTAGCCAAATCCTTTTCTCACCATACTCACATCTGTGAGAAGGCTTTTTGGTGCTTTGGGAAGTAGTTAGGAAGGAACCAATTCATATTGGTTAATGCTATAGGCTATAGCGGAATCCAGTAAGCTAGAAAAGACAAAAGTTCGGCGTAACCTCGTTGGAGCAAGAAACTTGGAGGGCTTAGGTACACTGGCTAGATTAGGATTGAATGGTCTATTGCTATTTATGTATCCCAACTACATTTTCTAGTGGATTATTGATCACTTGGAGGGCCGCGGAGAGGTTTTACGTCGAGAGCTTCGGTTTCCTCTTCGATAACACATCGTGTGTTGTCCTTGTGTTTGCATCTCTCTTCCATTAATCTTTGCCATTTAATTTCTGATGTGGATGTGATTTTATTTGGTTTAGATTGCTTATCAATTCTGTTACAAGCTTATGTTCATTTTCCGCAAATATATTGTTTGATATTAAGCTTGAATTGGTAATTTGTAAATTGGGGTCTAAACATTTATAGTATTTTACACACATTTTGAACATTCAAGATGCAAAGAAAGAGTGACTCAACTTCAATTTGAGTTTCTGCAAGAGGGAGCTCTTGTATTTGCATTTTATTTGGCGTTTTATTTGATGTTTCAGCTTGTAATATAATCAACCATCTTCTTTTTACATTTTCCTTTTAGTATGTCATACACAGTACTCGAGCTTTGCAAACTCGAGTACAAATAAAAATTTACAAAAAAAGATGGTGGTTTTTTTTAATAGGAACTCGTTTTTAAAAAATTTGAGTTCCATGTGCCACGGTAGCTTTTTTATAAAACTCGAGTTTGTATAACTTGAGTTTCAAAAAAGTTATATTTCTTTAAATATTTCCAAAACAGTGATAGATTGCTAAAAATTTTAGCCAACCGTGGTATTTGATCATTTTTGCCTTATTAGTAGTATAAATTATGTTCAACTTTGTATTATTTCAATTTGTATTTAAATATAAATTGGTTCCTATTTTTTAGGATTAGATTGAGATAAGATTATTTCATCATTGACTATAAAGTAAATTGAATCCGTTAATGAAAAAATTAAGTAGAAAATTAAATTAAAAAAATCTAATTTTCCTCTAAATTTAGGAAGTTAGTCACCTCAAATCAACTCATCTATCTTTTAATTATCCCAATTCATATTAAATGACTTCCACAAGGAGCAACCAACAGTACATGTGGCATCCAACCTGTTAAGTGTCGCGGTCTCCTCTGTTGGTAGCATAAGCCAACATGGCTCGTTAGGTGGCCCTTAATTATCACCAGCCATGCCTAACATTTGTTTAGTTTGTGTTAAGGTTTGTCATGGATGTAATTGTCACGCAAGAGGACTAATTGATCTCATGCACCTTTTTCTTTGTTTGAGAAAAGATCTCATGCAGATGAGTGGAAGGTTTCCCTTCCTCAATACATTTTGTATGCATTTTATAATTTTGAATAAAGTTCTACCCTTATATGATATGGGTTTAAATTATACAGTGTAATTTTAAAAGAGTTACATATTTTCTTGACCATTAATCCTTATTAAATCTAAGGGTAGAAAAACAACCACGTCATATTATAATTGTTGTAGAAATTTGGAATCAAACTGCAGTAGCGCTCTCTAACCTTTGCCTAATGTTCTCTCTCTCCTCTCTCTAAATTTCGCCCTCTTGAAAACAGTAAACTCTCTGAATTTCGTCCTCTTGAAAACAATAAAAAAGAGAGTTACCCTTTGCTTGTCATTTGAAGTTACACCACTCAATATAGGAATAGGATCAAATATTACACCGCTTAATATGATTTATGTTATCTTTTCTTGTGAATTGACTATAGTGTGTGTGTATATATATATTTGTTTATTTGAATAGATACAGCAATTTAAAAGCTTTATTTTAGGCCACGAACCTGTAAGGCTGTAACATTACCTCTTCAATTAGCAAGAAGAGGATTCAAATCCAAACTCCCAGTCATTGTAACTATCGAAATATTATAAAGAAAATGGGTGGAAAGTTTAAACTCAAGTAATGGCAAGGAAATAAAGAAAGAAACTGAAGTACTGCAGCAATTAGGTACATGTTGTTTTTCTTGATCATTCGTGTTAATTTCATTTTCTCGTTTCTTGTTAAGGACTACTGTCATTGGTAGAATATGTACAATAAAAGGAGGTAGGAGTCCAAAAACAAGTCGACCGCCCTAATGCAATCTTCTTGGCCTATTTCTTATGTACACATTTGTTTTGGCCCGAGGAAAAAACTCCTAAAAAATAAAAATAAAAATAATAAACCTTTACAAACGTTCAAAACCTCAGCGAACATCAAAAGGAGCAGTCAAGCTCTTTCCGCTACCAACAGCAACAGTCTCATCCTTGCAGTGTCCACTGGCTTTGGTATTTCGGTTGGAATTCCTGCATCTTTGACAAACAAACTTGGATGGGACAGAATCGGAGTCTTTGATACCAGAACACCTAGTGTGTTGCCACACACCACAAACATCACACGCCATCATTCTCTCCCCATCATCATCCTTGGCCCCACAGCTGCAATCCACCGTCCACCTCTCGATACCCCTCTCCATTCTATATCTACTCAGTCCATTTTTCCCAGGGCACCTACCTCGCACTCGAACTGATTCAGTTGACCCTAGCAAAAGTTTGACCTGGGTGGAATCATCTACACCGCCAAAGCCAACCAGCTCTTCCCCTTGAAATCTTCTAAACATCAGATATACCTCTTGAAATGCTTTGGACACTTCAAGCTTAAGGTCAGAAACTGTTGCATATGGGGGAAGGATAATTAACTCTGGCGGCGGATTTGTGGTAAACTCTTCAGATTCATCTATGAGCTCCACTTGACACGACAGGCATACAGCAAATGGGTTTGCAATGGATGACATGTTCTCAACCTTGTAGTTTTTCACAAAGTGCTTGCAGTCAAGGAGCTTCTCTGCTGAGCTGATTGCAATATTCCTTGTTGCCTGAGGGTCATAGTTTACCATAGTTTGAGGGTGGAGCAAGGATTCATACATGTATCTGAGATCTTGCAGAAGATTTTCTACAGATGAGCAGTTTGAAATCGAAGAATCACTGCAAGCAGTTGTTTCACCTATGGAACCACTTCCAGGCTCGAGTCTGTAAATGATAAAGTACAATCAGTCCAAACAAGTAACACAACAAAAGGATGAACATATCAATGCGATGGATATTTTATTCCAAATCACAAGTTTAAGCAGTCTTTTACAGCTTAAAGAAAATCCTATGCGCAACAATCACATGATTCTTTTCTCAAACGACTAAACCAATTAACAGCAAACACAGCATGTAACAACCAGAATGACCACTCACCTGTACTCAAGGGCTCCTGAATCAGGATTGCATCGGGCTTTAACAACGATACCATCTGCTGCCAATTTCCCTCCAAGTTTCCCAAGGCAATAATCTAGGAGCTCTGGAGGAGCCACCTTAAAAACAGCACCCCTAAGAAGACGGCAATTTACCCAATTAGAGCCAGACACTGCACGAAGAACTCTGAAAATGGCTTCTTCCACCCGTTCAACGTCAGTCGCACTCCATGAACAAAAGACTGCCGCCGAAGTGGAGATATGACGCTTCTTGCAGGGGACATCATCGACCCTAGACGGAGACTTGTGGGCATCATGTATCAAGCTCATCAAAAAACAAAAGAGATCTCTTATATTTACAAGCTTACGCTCAGCTAAGGACTGATAATGTGAGATCTTGTCCTGCAGGCGAGTGCAGGATTCCTGTCCCCGAGAGAGAAGGATGGACAACTGCAGGCTGGAGAGGTTTTCAACAGCCATTTTATAGGCATCAAGGGTGAGAGCAAAGCTACCAGCACCAAATTCATAACCCCATTCGCCGTACCATGGATGGCCTTTGGAGATGGCATGAAGCAGCCGGTACTCTAACCCATACTTTTTTGACACATCCATCACACTCACTTTTCTGTTGATGTATGAACATGAAATGAATAAATAAAAACTGAACTTTAAGATGCGCCTAAATTTTAAAAAATAACATTGGACTAAAAGGGCATCCATAATTCAAAAAAATAAAAAGGCATCCACCAGCACATAGGCATCAGAAGATGGAGGGCAAAATAGAAAGAAACATGAAACATGAAACATGATATGATATGATATGATAAAAAACAGAGAAAATCTTGTTAGCACATCATGAGACGAATGAAAAGCAAAACAGGAATCCTCTCAAAGTAAAACAACATCATATAGTCTTTAATTGAACCTTCAATTAACAAATTGATATAGATAGACAACTCCCCACCAATATTAAAAAAATTTCATGTTCTTTGCGTTCTTCAATGTACCTACTTTGTGGTAGCCACTGTAGCAGCCAATATGATATCTGATTCTAGTACATCTTCCAATTAAATGATTATAAAACAGACCGTTTCACTGAACTTCTCACAATAGAGGAAGAGGGGGGAAAAAGGAGGGGGAAAAAAGGAAGCAAATATATATATATGTATATATATATATATAATTCTAAAAGAAAATGATTGAGGAGATGAAACTAACTGGCTCATAAACATAATAGAAACACTTCCATTAGTAACCAAACAAGAAGCTGTAATTACAATAAAAGATCTCAACCTGACTCCAAGTATTTTACAAAGGCGATCCCAAAAGTCCATGATATGATATCCAGAGAGAATCCTTGAGCCCCCTTCCCTACCATTAACCCTAAGAAGGTGACCATAACCATTTGAATGAACCACACCATGTAAAAGGTGAGTTGTGTTTTCCAACTGGTGGAACACCCAATCTTCAACATCATCTGTACTAGTCACGTGGTTGCATGACTTGCACCTGCAATAAAGGGCATATCATGCATCGCACAAATAATGATACCATCCTTTTCAAACTAATTAAATGCAGCAAAAAGGTCATACTTTTGTATAAATAATTGCATTAAACCAATTTAACACCAATGAAATCAATCTCAGAGTTCTCAGAAGGCCATAAAATTCAGTGTCCATACAGTTCCTTACGAACAAATTACAACAACTGTTACAGTGCTCTCATTATATTTATTAACAACATAATGGTACAAAACCAAATTTCAGTTCAAAGAAATAAGCATCAATGACAAGCTATATGCCTAATAGATGTTTCTATATACATATGCACAACTATATCTTGCAAAAATTAATTTATAAAACGTGAGAACGTTATTTAACTCAATTACATAGAAAAAATCACTTTAGAGCAAGCACCAATACTTGGAAAGGGAGTTAAAATGCCTAATAGTTCTCCATGACAAAGTCAATTAAAGATGTATATCTAAGAAAATATGGTTGAGGACTGAGTTATCATAATTCCGCATAATGTGCATTTGGCAGCATATGCTAGGGTCACAACACTTGATAACTGAATTGAACCTCTGAAATTTAATTGAAGAGAAGTAAAACAAACTTCAGCTAGATTATAGCATACTAATCACATATCTAACACCCACATAAGAGCTACTACATTTCAATCATACAAAAAAAAAAAGGCAAAAAGAGGAGAAAAAGTAATGGTCCTCACTTGGATTCTGACAGATGCAAGACATCTCCACAGCACATGCATGGCTTGTGATACCCACCAATGGAACTACCATCAGCCTTTATTATAAAATGATAACGTTTCCCACATACTGGATGCCCGCTCCAACCTGAAGTTTTGATAATAAGTTAGTAACTGCAATCTTTTTGGAAGCTATATCTTAGCAATGTCCCACAACTCAGAAATCAGACAAGATGATTTGCATAGTGACAAACAAGCACCAAATAGAACAAAAACCTTTTCTTTTTTAATAAAAACCCAAAACAAATTGTCAAATTTCCAGGGTTGAATTTTTCATTTTAAAAAAAAGAACAGACAAAATTAAACACAATTTTCAGGTGATTTTAACCAGAGCTCACATGGGTCCATCTTAATATTTAGAAGAAGTAGTAACAAAAGAGATTGGCCCATCTTACTACTTAGATTCATGTGAACCCAAACCTTATTCTATCCAAAAAAAAAAAAGCAAAATGTCCAAAGCATAGAATTCATGGTGTGTCACAACAAACATTGGTCCAAACATAAAAAAGTAAACAATAAAATGAATAGGGTGATGATCTATTAAAAAAAGTTAAAAAATAAAAACAAAAATCAATTCATAGGTATCAATAAAATTAATTCCAATAAAAGCTTTTCTCAAAAAAAAAAATTCCAATGAAAGCAATTAATCAAAGCCTTAGGGTACATAAGGGGCAAACAATTGTAATTTAAAAATAAAAAGGCACAAAATTATCCAATTTCTTAAAGGGTATTTAGGGTACATAAGGAAGTGACAGCTGTGACGCAACAGCGAAGCATGCTATTCCAATTCCAATTCCATTCCAATCAAATAATACACGGTCCACATGAATGCCACGTGTAAAGAATACAAGCAGCCAATGACAAACGGGTAACATTATAACATCCATTTCAATCATATGGACCCCACGTACCTACTTTTATTAGTCTTATCATGTCAAACTGGACCCACATTCTTCTAAATATATCCCCACTTTTTTATTTACTAAAAAATACCTCAATTCACATAATCTCGTTATATTTTCACGATAAATTGAGTGACATAAGTATCCACAGCTTTGGTTCCAACAACTTTTTCAGTTTATTTCACGTAAATCATCCATCGCTTTAATTACCGCTCAATAATAAATATCTTATTTCATATCATATCGCCATTTTATTCTTCCGATAAATTGAGTGAAAAAAACTTTTTAGAACTTCCAACAAGTTATTCTCAGTTATTCATCACTTAATTAACACTCAATAATATCACAGAATGCACTATTTAGTAATTATCATCTTACTTAGCACCAAAAAACAAAGTATCTCGTAATACGAGATGACCACGATATTTGTAAGATATAGAACAAGAAAATAAAGAGAGGGAGGGAGAGTTAGGGAATCGGTGAATTGGCTCGGTGAGTGACTCACCAACAACTCGGCACTGGTCGCAATACACAGATCTGGATCTAGCAACATCTTCTTCAACTACGTCAAGGTAGACCACATCAGGGAGCGAATCAGGGCCGTCGGTGACATCTCCGACGCGGAACAGCATCTGCCACGTAAGCAGGTGAGGGAACAGCGACGAAGGAGGAGGGAGAAGCGCGTGCTTCGTCAGAAACTCCTTCACGCGCGTCCTGAACGGTCCTCCGAACGCACCTTCTTTACCTTCCATGGAAGACAAGGAAGGAAAGTTCAAGAAATCGTGGAGATCAGCCGTCACGCGCCTCTTCATCCTCTTTAATGGCCTTCCGTTCACAACCATAGCGCGTGTATCAGATCTGAAGACTCTAGATCTAGATCTGAAGGTTCTAGGTCGGGCGGTTGAGATTGAATCTGAAGGAAGAGAAGTGGTTCAGTCTAACTTTTGAGAGAGAGAGAGAGAGAGGTTGGGAGGGAAAGCAGAACGTTTTGTTTGGGAGTTTTGTTTTGGGGTTAGGGTTCTCTGTGAGTGTTTGGATTCTGAGATTTCATGGACATCCAATTACTTTTATTTTATTTTCTATATTTCTTTATAATTTTTTTTTCGTTGTGATATTTTAAATTTTTGTACTTTGCAAAGAAATCAAATTAAGTTTTAAATTATTTTCTGGGAATTCGGGACAGCAATAAAGTCGGTCTCGTTTGTTTGAGAGAGAGAGAGAAGCAAATTTATAGGATCGAAATCTTAATCGTTAAGCGAGTTTACCGATTCGTGGGGTTTCGAAAGTATATAAGGGCCTGGGAATGAATGAAATTACGGGAGTACCCTGATCATGAGGCCGACCTGACCAACTGGACTCTAGAATGTTCGTTTGATATTGTTTGGCTTTGCTGTACGGGAGTAAACATGGCAAAACGGGCAGGTCGGGTCGGGTTCAGGTAGGGTCAAACAGATTGTGGGTTAAGTCAGGTTACAGGACGGGTCGAGTTGACCCGTATTTTTCAAACAAGTTTTTTTTTTTTTTTAAATAGATATAATTTGTCAATTGTTTCTGAGTTCCTTAATTGTGATTAGATTCTTATTAGTGATACTGTTACCACTTACTAATTACCACTAAACACTTGATATCTAAATTTGGTGCAACTCTTGTTCCAACTTTCTAGAAGCTAATCTTGGTATAATCTTCGATTTGTTTAAAGTATGAAGAGAAAATGAAAGTGGCAAGTAAAGAATGACAAACTAAAATGGAGTACATAACATATTAAGTGAAGAAGAATAAGTAAATATCTTATAAGAATTACACCTCAATCTCAATCTACTCAACGTTGGTAGACATGGCAAAATGGGTGAGTCGGGTCAGGTTCGGGTCGGGTCAATCGGGTTGCGGGTCAAAACAGGTCACGGGTCAAACGAGTTGCGAGTCAAACGGGTCGAGTCAGAAAATTCTGACCTGTTTTGCTATGTCTATACGCGCGGGGGGGTGGGAATATGGTGGCACATTCATTAGCTAGGTATGCAAAAAATATTAGTGATGAAATTGTATTGGTTAGAAGATTCACCAGTGGTGGAGGCTTTGTACCAAGACTCCTTACATATTATTGAATGAATGAATGCATCGTTCTCAACCAAAAAAATAAAATAAAATAAAAATGGTTTCTAACCTCTTAATTGTGTTAATTTGGTCTAACCTTTCAATGTTGTGTCAATTTAATCCTTAATGTTATCTCTTGGGTAAAAATTGCTGATGTGACTAATGACCAAAATAAAAAAATTAGCTTCCGTTGATGTGAGAATAAACTAATTTTTTATTTTGGTTGTTTGTCACGTCAACAATTTCCATCTAAGAAATAACAGCAAAGACTAAATTAACCTGACACTGAAAAGTTAGGAACCAAATTGATACAATTAAAAAGTTAAGAACCCAATTAAAATATTATGTAAATGATATGGACTAACTACATAGTTTCCCGTCTTTTTTTGTCATATTTATCTTTGAAGTTTATATTTATTGTCAATTTAAAATGAGATGATTCTCCTTTTTTTTCTTTTTCTTTTTTTTCTTTTTTTTTTTTTTTGTTTACTTACATTTTTTTAATAAATTATACAAGATAAAAAATTATTAAAGTCTACCTTTAAGTTTAAGGCTTAAAGTAAGGAATTGTTTTCTTTTTAACCCTTTATGTATTCAAATTTTTTTTTATTTTAACCCTTAATATTTAATTTTGTTTCATATTGACTTTGCCATCCATTTTTATTAATAAACTAATGACACCTGGCATTATATTGGTGACGTACCTTGATGAACATCATTTATCTAGCACTTAATGATCATATTACTAATAGAAATGGAAGGCAAAATCGAAATGAAAACAGAATCAAATATAAACGGTTCATATGAAAATTTTGAAACGTAAACGGCAAAAATGAAAACTCCCAAATTTGAATGACCATAGTGACTCTATTTTATTTTAAAAAATACCACTATCTCTCTCATAGTTTGGGGGCTAACTCCTATGGCAATAAATTTAAGTGTTGTCTTTAATGTTTAAATATTGATTAAATAAAATACTAAGCAATTTGATAAATTAATACTAACCAAACTAAAGTTAATTTTATATAGAGAATCCAATATTATGGTTCAAACATAACATTTAACCAAAATAAATGAAAATTTATTATTCTTTTAAAAATGAGGTTGACTTAATCTTGGATAAGGTAATATATCGTGAAGTAAAGTTGTAATCTAATTTTCAATTTTGATTTTGGTATTAAGAAATGGATAGTGATCGTTTGGAATATAGGCATATGGGAGATTAGATGGCTAGTGTTCACAATCTACCATATATGATATTGATTTACAAAAATTGAAAACTCAAAACATTTTTTTTTTCTAAACAATTTATGGATTTCAATTGGGTGGAGTTTCGATTGGTTTAATATTTTGGAAACCATTCTGGAGATGAAATAAATAATACACAGCCTTTTTTATATTTTAAACTACTTATTATCATATAAATTTGGAAAAAATATATATATATTATCTAGTATTCACAATCTACCATATATGATATTGATATACAAAAATTGAAAACTCAAAACATTTTTTTTTTCTAAACAATTTATGGATTTCAATTGGGTGGAGTTTCGATTGGTTTAATATTTTGGAAACCATTCTGGAGATGATATAAATAATACATAGCCTTTTTTATATTTTAAACCACTTATTATCATATAAATTTGGAAAAAAAATATATTATCTGAGATAAAAATTTTACACTAGTTTAATTTAAGTATATATGTGTGTAAATCTCTCTCTTAGAAACTTGAACTTCGACCCTTTTCCCTACCTCCACAAGAACTTGTACTTATGGAGCAATCATCATGCCAAGGGTACGCATTGGTAATTTAGGAAAATTCTAAAGGTACTACAAATCTTCATAAAGCATACAAACTAATGTACAGATGAATGTGATCGTTGGGATTCAATCATATAATATAAATTAATGGTTTGAATTATTTATGAGCAAATTACAATTTACCTACCTGTGGTTTGAAATTTGGCATTTTACCTGTCAAAGATTAGCTTCATTACACTTTCGTAACCCACCTATGGCTTTTCTATTAGAAAAAAACTTTTAACATCAAAATATAATATAAAATGGATCAAAAAGCTAGAGTTAAATGGTGGCAATAAACAAAGTGAACAAGGGTACGCAATGGTAATTTTGGAAAATTCTAAAGGTACTACAAATCTTCATAAAGCATACAAACTAATGTACAAATGAATGTGATTGGTGGGATTCAACCATCTAATATAAATTAATGTTTTGAATTATTTATGAGCAAATTACAACTTACATACCTATGGTTTGAAATTTGGCACTTTAAGCACCTGAGGTTAGCTTCATTACACTTTCGTAACCCACCTATGGCTTTTCCGTTAGAAAAAAACTTTTAACATCAAAATATAATATAAAACGGATCAAAAAGCTAGAGTTAAATGGTGGCAGTAAACGAAATAGTGAACAAGGGTATGTAGTGGTAATTTTGGAAAATTCTAAAGGTACTACAAATCTTCATAAAGCATACAAACTAATGTACAAATGAATGTGATTGGTGGGATTCAACCATCTAATATAATTAATGGTTTGAATTATTTATGAGCAAATTATAACTTACCCACCTGTGGTTTGAAATTTGACACTTTATCCGCCTGAAGTTAACTTCGTTACACTTTCATAACCCACCTATGACTTTTCCATTAGAAAAAAGTTTTAACATCAAAATCATATACTATATAATAAAAGTTGGGTTTCAAAATTGTGGTTGTGCCAAGTGGCTTCACCATATGCAGAATTTTTTTTTTTTTTAGATTTTTAGATTTAATATATATATATATATATATATATATAATTTTTCTTCTCCTATAATTTCTAAGTGAATAAAAATCTTAATTTGATTACAATCCAAATTCTTCATCTAAAAAAAAGGTCTAATATGCCGTAGTTGAGCTAAGTGACTTCACCATATTGCATAAATTTTTATAGATTTTTAGATTTTAAAATATATATATATAATTTTTCTTCTCCTATAATTTCTAAGGTAATAAAAATCTTAATTTGATTACAATCCAAATTTCTTCTTCTAAAAATGTCTAATGTATCTTAAATTGCAGCAACGTATACTACACTAAAAAAAAGAGGTATAATGCATCTTGAATTGCAGCAACATAGTGTAATCTAATTCTTCTTATCTTTTAATTACTACACTAAAAAAAAGGACTAATGCATCTTAAATTGCAGCAATGTAGACGTAGTTTAATCTAATTCCAGTTTCAACACAAAAGCAAAGTGCCAAACTTCAAAACATTCAAATAGCATTTTCATAATCTTAATCCAATACTGCAAACTCTTTAACTTCTTCTCTCTCTTCCCCGAACAACAACAAGAAAAAGAACAGAAGAAAATTTACAGGGTGAAAATTTAAAGAATGTAAGCAAGGTTTCTGTGTATTCCCTGGTTGTTTTTGGATTCTTCTATTACACGTTAGGTCTTTATTACTATTCTGGTTTTTCTTTTTCTGTTTTGAAAACTCTTCCTTTAAAAGATAGCTATGGTTGTTTTTGGTGGTTTAGAAAGATGGAGGAGAATATTGGTTACAAATAAACTATCAAAACTAAACCCACCGCACCATCGAACGATAATTAGAGAGCTCAATTTACACCTACTATTAAACAAAAAAATGTCAAAAATTTGTAATTTTCTTCCTTCACACTAAATTTATTATTTTTATTTTCTTATTTAATTTCTTAATCTTTTTTCTTAGTCTTTTTTTTTTAATCCAAAAAAGAAAAAAAAAAGTGACTGATGAATGTTTATTTATTTGTACTTCTGTCAAAATTCAAATATATTGTGTTCAAATATATTACATTCAATAAGAGTATGATTGCCTAGGCTTCATTTATTTATTTATTTTCTTTATACTAATAAATGTATCTTTTTTATTTTGGCCAAAGTGATTTTAGTGCTTCTCTAAAGTTTAAAGCTATCGTTTTTAGTCCTTAAAAAACTTTAATAGTGATTGATATTAGTCACAATTTGTTTTTAGTCCTTATGGAGCATTTTTTGTTTGACCACGTCATCTAAGGGCTTAAACATGGTCACTTTAAACTTTACGGACTAATCATGTATTTAAGCCACTAATTGATAAACATGTGTGTTTTAGGAATTGATGTATAGTTAAGTCTGTGTCATATTTGTATGGTTCATGATACAGGTCCCATTGTGTGGGGTCTTACAAATAGCAACACTCTTTATAGATTGGGGAAACTAGTCGCTAATCCGTACGATGCACGTGAAAACTATTTTGTATAAAGATGAAACATTAAATTATTTAATGAAAAATAGAAATCAAACTTAAGTTTAAAATAAAATGAAGAATTAAATCTTAAGAATTAATCAATATTTCCAATAAATTGAAAAAAAAAAAGCTTTAAAAAGTGTTTTTTTGTAAGCCTGACAATAGAATAGGTTGATAACGAAAACAACAATAAATGAAATTTTCAGTAGTTAGAAGCACCAACAACAAACAGGCAAAATAATTTCAAAATTTCAATTCCATACTCTAATTGAAAAGAATTATAAGAATTGTAGTAGCAACATAATTATTTTGACTCTAATTATCTCTTTGCAATAAATTTTTCCACAATACAATTAAGGACCAAAATGGGTTATGTATGAACTCCATATGCTGTTCCAAACCCAAAAACTCATCTAAACTACAATTCAATCAAATATAGAATACAAAATAGACACAAGTACCCTCAAATATAATTATTTACATAAAAAGAATTGGGTCGAAAAAAAAAAATCAGCACAATCTATTAAACAATAAAATTTCAATATAATCTTTGGAAAATATCTCTCCCATTGTCATATTCATTGTTGTACATGATATGACATGGCTTCAAACTGTTGGCAGGAGGAGTCAGATATTCCAAAAGAAACTCATTTGTGAACTATGGTAAAACTCATTCGATTGTGAACTATAGTAATTCTCATTGCATGCTGCAAATACTGTTACCAAACCACAAATTTACTCTATCTTAGCAAATAGAAAAAGAGGCTAAAGCAAGGAAAAAAGAAGAATGATTCATGTCAAGCTTTACGTAGGCGTTTGAATGGATGCAAGTGCTATATAATGTCTTAGTTGTAACCTTAATAGAGTAGACAACTCATTCAGCCCAAGAAAAACTTTTTCAAAATAAAAAGAGAGCAAAGAGCGAAGCATTGAAAATATCAGTATGAATACCAAGCTACTGCATTATTTGGAAAAAGAAAAGAAGAAAAAAGACTATTCAATGCATTGAATTAAATACCTTAGAAACAAAGTTCTACCAAGCACCTATCTAAATTTGAATGCTTGAAAGTTGAAAGTAACGTTGACAAACTGCGCTTTGACCATAAGGCTTTCATTATAAAAAAAATTTGAAAAGAACAACAATCCATCGTTCCATTATTTCTATATCAATTGAAAATCTGGCAATTGAAATCAAATCTACTGATTAAGTACATTGGCTATTTAGCAGAACTGGCATCTAAGAGTGTCTTCATCCTTTAATGTAGACAGCAATGACTTGGCCAAACATATTTTTTTCCGGTCGTTGGGTACAAACAGAATATTTTTTGTATCATCATAACTTATGATTGATACATAACAAAAAGTAGTCAATAACCAGTAGCAATTAAAACCAAGATGCACAAACCATAAAGTGGCTACAAACTAATGCAAGAGTAAGCAAGGCATTTTCTCAAACACATGGTGTGCACAAAATATTTCAATGCCTTAGTTATAAATGTTTGTTATTATAAAAATTAAAAATTAAAAACAGAAAACAATAGCATGATTGTGAAGAAAAGAATTACCAATAGCAGTAGCGTCAAGGGTACTCAGTTTTTTGTCCACAACCTTTGCTAGGTTTGTTCTCGCAGAGGTGAAAAAATAAGCAATAATAAACAATAATAAGTAAACAGTGTATATAAACAATAATAAGTAGTTACGCACTGAAACTAAATAAGCAAACCACCGAAAAGATACAATTGTTTAGTGTTTTAATAACTCATGTTTGTGTCCATTACTCATAGCTTTCTTATCAAGGTAGTTAATTTCATACCGTACCGGCCGGTACGGCCGAAATTTTCCGTTCCGGTGGCTAAACCGGTACCGGAACATAGTAATTTTGTGCCGGTTTAAATACCGGCTATACCGGCGTTGTTTTGGCCATACCGCGATACATACCGGATTTCAGCCGGATAATGATTACCGAGCCGGAATTGAAATTGCACCAAACGACCCAAAAACGCCATCGCAGTGACTATCTATCTCCTCCTCGCGTCAAATATGGCCTTCCTTGTCTCTTTTTCCTCCTTGAGCCATCATTTTATGAGCTTCACGTTGGCAAAGCTGATGCTTAATGGAGTTGCTATGTAGAGCTGAACAAAGAGAGAGAGAGAGCTGTAAAGTCTGAAATGAAGATAAATAATGTTGATGGAGTAAGACTTGATAAGTCAGTCAATACTGTGCATGCAGCAGAAAAATTGGTTGGAACTTGTGAAAATTTGAAAAAAGAAAACGTTGGAACTTGTAAAATTGAAAAAAGCAGCCAGTCTTTGGTTTTGTCACCCATGCCCATCAAATACAAAATGGATTAATTCCTTTTTCTTTTACGGTTTTACCAACAGCTTTCCCCCATCCCCACTTCACTTTTTCTTTTTTAAACTTGTAACATTTTTTTTTAATGATTGTAATTGAGCTGAGACTCTAAGTTTTTTAATAAAAAATGGGTTGTGGCATATTGAAATAGGTATGAAATTTGCATTTGTAAGAATTTATATGGGTTTTTATCAAATAATTAAATTTATAAACATGTAATTAATATATATTATTAATATATAAATATATTTTTTAAGTAGTCGTAATCCTGAAATTTACATTTATTGTTAGTTATATATATATATATAAAATAACGGTAAATCCGAAACGGTATACCGGTATTGACCGGTATCCGAAATATATCGTACCAGTGGCCAAACCGGTACAGCCTCCGGTACGGTATTGACTTTCTTGTTTCTTATCCCTGCAACCCATACCAACAATTTGCATTAAATAATCACAACAGAAAATCTTCTATCATTAGTAAAATTTTCTCATAATTTCTATCTTAAACAGCTCTACCTTTTCACTTTGCTATTGCTAGAATTTGCAGACATCTAAACTATATAGATTTGGTCTTTCATTGTGCATAACAGAAAGCAGAAAATAATTCGTGGGTTACTAAAGGAGGAAATTGGAAAAGAAGCTGGGGTCTGCAACCAAACAAAGAATCAAACAAAACCCCTCAAAAATCAAGATGCTACTCTTAAAGAAGATTCGGTCAAACTAAAATACAAAATAAATAGAGACTAAAAATGAAACCAAAGCTTGAGATAACCTAGAAACTTTAATTAAATCCAAAATAATAATAATAATAATTAAGGTTTCATGTTAATACAAATAGAGCATAAACTGAGAATTCTTATGGTGGAGGACATCAAATACCGAAACTACCCAATTAAAAATTTGCTAAAAACCCCTTTTTAAGTGCGTTAAACCAAAGGCCAACCATTCATCCATAGCAACCCAAAAAACCAAAAGTAGATTAAACCAACAGAATTCCTCAATTTCACTCCCCTTTACGAATAACAGAACAAATAAGAGGGAAAACAAAACTTGAAAATTAAAGTGACATGATTAAGTTTAAAAGATCACTAACCATTAATACTCAGATAGGATTTCATCTTCTAGGGGTTTTTCCTCATATCAATAAATATAGAGGAAAAGGGGTATGAACTAAAATTCCTAAATTGACAACAAACCATAATTGAAGAGAATATTAGAAAAAGAAATTAATACCTTTGCTGTGATGAAATTAGAGTCTCTACATTGTGAAAAAAATCCACTTCATCTCTGCAAAGAAACTGAATGATTTAAATCCAAAGAGACGAATTTAAAAAAAAAAATATATATATATATATATATATATAAATGAAAACATTTAATAAGTCACATCAGAATCCTATTTTCTAAGCCCTAATTTCTGAATTTAAATATAGAACCAAAGCCAATTGAAATTGTAAAATTTGAAAACGTATAACAAATCTAATTTACCTTTTAGATTTTTTTTTTAAAAAAAAAAATCAGAGAAAGAATGGGAACCCATCAGAGGTGTTGTTTATGGGTGGAGGAAGTTTTTTTTATTAGAGAAAGAGTAGGAACCCATTAGCGGCGGTGTTTATGGGCGGAGGAGAATTACTTTTTGAGAGGAAGTAGGCCACAACCTGAAAATCAAAGAGAATGGTGAAGGACCCTCAAAATCAAATTGCTATCTCTGTCTCGGCGTTTTGCGGTTCTGTGGTTTTTTTTTTGGATGCGGCGGTTCTTTTTTTTTTGTAGAATAGAATCTGTCTGGGTTAGCAGAGCCACAGGTAGAAGAGGAGTGGGGGAACGACAGAGAGAGATATTAGTTGGGCTAAGTTTGCGTTTGTGGGAGAGAGTTTGTGTTTGAGGGAGAGACAGCCTGAGAAATAGGTTTTATCGAGTTTGTTTTGGGTAGAAATAGTTATTGGGTTAGAAAAGGGTTTTACTTTTTTTTTTTAATAATTTTATTTTTTTAAATAATGCTGATGTGAAAAAATGTGGGAGCTTCAAAAGCTTCAGTTATATATATATATATATATATTACAACTGACCCACTTGTAGTTTAGCTAAAATTTAAGTTGTCTACATGTGGTTTGAAATTTGACACTTAACCACCTGAGGTTAGCTCAATTAAAGTTCTGTAGCCCAACTTTGTTAGCTAAAATATGTAATTTTGCTTCGCTTTTATGTCTCCCTCCTTCCAAAACACAAAAAACATAAAAATACAAGATCCACTGGATGCACCTTACCCTAAAGATCCATTTCTCCAAATCTCGAGAAATTAGCATTTAGCTTTAAAAAAAAAATCCTATATATGAAAATATATATTCTATAAGTTTATGATAAAACTGTGTAACGCACGGGCTTATAACTAGTATAATATAAAACGAATCAAAAAGCTAGGTTAAATGGTGGTAGTAAACGAACTAGTGAACAAACCAAACACAAACCCCAAACTCCTTCTCAAATCAGTCATGGAATTGTAGCAAAGGCTTAAGAGAGCCATCATCTTAAATGGTGGCAGTGAACAAAGTAGTAGCAAATGGCAATAGCATAGGTACAAGAAGTTTCAACCATAGGTTCCTTGGATGAGATAGAAGAGAGAGTAATGTATCTTCAAACCTTAGCCTTTTGATCTGTTTTATATTATGTTTTGATATTAAAAGTTGTTTTCTAACGGAAAAGTCATAGGTGGGTTATGGAAGCCTAATGAAGCTAACTTCAGGTGGGGGGTAAAGTGCCAAATTTTAGACAACTTCAATTTCAGTCAAACTACATGTGAGTAAGTTGTAATTAGCCCATATATTTATTTTGTGATTGATGACACATGATTGTATTAGCTTAGTTTCCCTAGTATCACTCTACATGAATTATGAGCTTTTTTATAATATAATGGGGAATAGAACCATATTCTTAATGGGTACCTTAGGCCTAGGGCTAAGTGGTCTAGGCATTGAGCAAACACTATCAGCTTCCTAGCCATCAACATCTTCTCTTCTTCACCTTGAGTTTGTGAGCTGGTGGCAGTAGATGAACCTAATGGTTAATAGCTCCAAAAGTTCCTCCTCCACCCAACTTGTTTGATTGTTTCTCATGCAAAAGCTTAAATATATAATGTTGCTTTCATAAATAAAATAAAATATATATATATATATATATATTGGAAACATTTTAATCCAGTTCAATCAATTTGGAAGCAGATCATACGCCAAAAAAAATGCTGTCATAGAACTCTGAAATATTAGCTACACTCCACCATTCTCTTTTTCGCCATGAAGTTGTCTACTTTAACAGATGTTGAGCCAAGCTTTAATGTGGGTGCTATCTAAGGTACAAGTGCATACACACAACATAATTACTTCTGAAAGCTCCTAAAAATTGTCAATCCATCTAGAGGGGTTCCGAACTCCATGTTTTTCAGACATAAATTCCCTTTTATGGAGAAATATGTATCTCGGTAAACCTCCTATTTGGCATGTCTCTTGAGTTAAGTTATGTATCTGGCCCTCTTATATAAGTCTGGTACAATAGTTGTAGCCACTATTATTGGTGCAAACCTCAATCGGCAAGCTTTGAGACCCGACAAATAATATTGGAATATTTACCCAAGAAAGCTAAAATTTAGATTTTGACAGAAACTCCGACCCAACGTTTATAAATGAAATGTGAATCAAATGTATAAATAAACCTAATGATTATAACTAAATCACGAACTTAAGATATAAAATTTGAACGCCACAAGGAAGAATACCTGATAAGTTCATAGTTCTTGAAGAACAAAGAGAAGAAGCAAAAACTCATGTTTTTTCTAATTTTTATTCAATAATCATCTATTACAATAAGTGCATGCTATTTATAAAACATGACTGAAAAATAGGAAAATATAAAAAAGAGATAATAGAAGCCTAAATTAAAGTTGATTTGGTCTAAAATTAGCAGCTCCAAAATAAAAAAAATAGCTAAAAAAACGTTCTAAATAATAGAAGCCTAAAATTAAGTTAGATTTGGTCTAAAATTAGCAGCTCCAGAATAGGAAAAATATCTATTAATTGGTATGGAACTGGAAAATCAATCAACCATTAATCCACTCCGTAAATCACGTCCAATTAAGCCAAATCAGCCCTCAATAGTTCGGATTAAATTTATTACGCCTTCATCTTCCTTTGGGCCAAGCTTGGAATGTCCTGTGTTAAAATCAGTCAAAATCTCTTGAATCAGCCCATTAAGTACTTCTTTAATCTTCTTGGATCTTGCTCTAGTAATAGGTCCAACTAAAACATGCAATGGATCCTTTAATGCTTGTTAATTCTCATCAATTATCATACTCGTAGGGCTGGCTCAATACATTGTGGGGCCTAAGGCAACAATGTTATGTGAGGCCTTTTTTCATATTATAATATTAATTAATAAATTTTTATTTAACTTTTTATATCAATTTTTTAAAAATATATTTTTCTTGCTTTATAAGATACGAAATTACTGACAAAGATTTTGTATTCAAGTTCCCTTAATATTTTCTTCAATATAACTAATGCACTTAATATTTTGTGGCATAATTGATTAGTTATACATTTTTTTTTTTTTTGCAATTTTTTTTTTTTTTGCTAACAATTAGAATATTATAATAAGAAAACCAAAAAAATATATACTTAGAAACAAAGAAAAAATCGAACCTAAGATTTTATTTAAAAAATAAAAACCTTTTTTGACCAAAATAATAATAAAACAAAAACCTAAGAGATAAGTATGCAGTGTTGACACTGTTGAGTGATTGAAGATTACTATACTACTACATGTCCCCACTCCTAGCCCCAAGACCCCAACCCAACCCAATTTGTAAATCAATAAAATTTGACTCGCCTATATTGTGTTAGAATGTTAAAGCTTCACAGCAAAATAAGTATCAAACAACCAAGTAAAACATTCTGAAAAAGTAGAACAAAGTAGCAAGAACCAAACAAAGATAAAAGTAAACAAGAATCAGACATTTTAGAGAAGTGCAAATACTAAAGAAGGAAAACACTCAACGAAGAGGAGGGTCCAATGCGCTGCTAAGAAACGTATGAAAAAATCACTGTACAACAATTCATTGAGCTGGCCCTTCATACTCACACAAAGTTACCATCCTCGACACTAGATTTAAAAAATAAAAACCTTTTTTGACCAAAATAATAATAAAAACAAAAACCTAAGAGATAAGTACGTGGTGTTGACACTGGTGAGTGATTGAAGATTACTATACTACTACATGTCCCCACTCCTAGCCCCAGGACCCCAACCCAACCCAATTTGTAAATCAGTAAAATTTGACTCGCCTATATTGTGTTAGAATGTTAAAGCTTCACAGCGAAACAAGTATCAAACAACCAAGTAAAACATTCTGAAAAAGTAGAACAAAGTAGCAAGAACCAAACAAAGATAAAAGTAAGCAAGAATTAGACATTTTAGAGAAGTGCAAATACTAAAGAAGGGCAACACTCAATGAAGAGGAGGGTCCAATGCGCTGCTAAGAAATGTATGAAAAAATCACTTTACAACAATTCATTGAGCTGGCCCTTCATACTCACACAAAGTTACCATCCTCAACACTAGATTAGACATTTATAGTTTGTTTGGATGGATAGGGAGTGGAGGGAGTAGAGTAGAGGGAGAGAGAGTAAGTTAAATAACCTTATATGGATGTTTTTTAAGGGAGGAATGGGGAGGGATTTAGAGGGGTTTAGAGGAGTTCTAACTACTTCTAACCCCTCATATTTAATTCTCCCAAATTTGAGAGATTTGGAGGGAGAGTAAAGTATAGAAATACTTAACCAAATGAATTACCAAATTTACCCTTACCATATTAATAAAATTACAAATTATGAAAATGCTAATTATTCCCTTCCCACTTACTTAATTTTAAAAACATCCAAACAAGGTGGAGGATAACCATTCTCCTCTACTCTCCTCCTCTCTACTCTCCTTCTCACTGCTCTCCTCTCCCTCCAAACTTCCAAACATAGCATTAAGCAAGAGCGAGGGTGTAGCTTAGTTACCTTATGGTTAAGAAATGGTACTCTTTATTCTAACAAGAGGAGACTCTCTTTGTTAGGAAGCTTGGGCCCTGGAAATGATGTGTCGAATACCACTAAGCAAGCTAGCATACGAGCCTATAATTATGGTATAAAGCCATGGTTGTTGCACATTATTGTGTACATACATACATGTATGCAAACAACTGAAATTTTGAGTTGAAGACACAATTTCAAGTAGGACACGTGCTTTCATCTCACGATTTCAGTTATTACACTCGTGTGTTCATGCACAAATGATGTGCAACAAGTATTTGCCTATGATATGACTCATCTTCTGTTAGTTCAGTTTGTTCACTGATTTGCACCTCAGTCGAGCTTGATAATTTATATTCGAAGGTATTTTTAAAAAATTGAAAAATTATTTCATGTTATTCTTGTTTTAATTTTTCGGTTCTATTTGTGGTTGTGGGATGGGTTGTCGAAATAGTTCCATTTCTTTTATTGTTTCGTAGAATATGGAATTAAGTTCTTATTTTAATCAAGTTGGGTGCCATTGAAATCTTCTTTCAGGCAGAGTGGTTGAGGGTTTTAATCATGTGGAAGTCTTGGCTTTCGAGTTCTAACTCTTTTCTACTCTCCAAAAAATAAAACTCGACATTTTTAAATGATATTTTGTCCTTAAGGAACTTTAGAACACACTTGTGATCTTCTTGCTATCACTACTGGAAAAAATTTTGAAGATAAACTTAAAAGGGATGTTGCATGTCCGAAAATTTTTCACCTTGGTCCATTTGAATCATTGCAAAATTTTAGATTTTTTATTTAAAAGAAATTTAATAGCTTTTCAATAATAAAAAAATATTTTGTAATAGTTAATGACAAATTATGGATGAAAATATCCTCAACCTTGGCAACAAACGCAAACTTTATGGACGAAAATGATAAAAAATGAAACTTTTGCAACAGTAATTAAAATTGAACCTAAATTTAATGGGTGTAATTTAGATTTTAGCCTCTCTTTTTTCTCAATCTTTCTTTTGTGTGCTTTCATTTGCTTATTTTGTCTCATTCACTTATTTGCTTTAGACGTAAATCGAATAAAGTAAGTTGCATTTGAAAAAAAATTTATGTAAAAGAATATACACGAATCAAATCAAACAAATAAGTTAAAAATAAAACCCAAATGGCTATGAATAAAGTATTACTTAAAAAAAAAACTCACAAAAATATATTTTATGGTTTATTTTGAGTATTTGTTGTAAATGTACTCCGTTGGAAACCAAACATTTAAAGAATAAATTTTTTGTGCACATTTTCTTTAAAGGTAAACCAAATCATATAGTATAATATATTAAAGTTAAATCATAATCACAATTTAAATTAACTTTTGATTGTAGTCTAATTTTGTGTCAACTGTCAAATTTTTATTTATTTATTTTTAAATTTTTGGGGCCAAGTCTTAGTCACCGCATTCAGTAATACAATACTATGGGAAAGTTGAGATTGCCGCTTTACTCACCTATATAAGTTAAGACTATCTCATCATCACTGTTATTGAATATTTTTGTGCATAAGCACTGTAAAGTTGTGATTTACAACTATGTTTTAAATTGACTTTATTCCAGGACAAAAAGTGTTGTAATTGCATTAATCTTGTTCATTGTATTTTGTGGGATTTTATTGTATTGGGTTTAGTATTAAGTTGGTGAAGACTTAAACTTAATTGAAGATCAAGTGGATTTCGCAAGAAGCTCGCGAGAAGCTAACCCGTGAAGTAGCCACGTGAGAAGCACATGACTAGAAGCTGAAGAGTTGTGTCAAGCTGTCAATTTCGCTAATGTCTCGCGGGTAAGGCCTTCCCGCAAGATAATTGCGAAACATTCTGCCTAGAGGATTTTTAAGTGTGACTTTCTTACCCGTCACCCATACTATATATACCCTCATTACCCACAAATGTAGAGGATGTCAATTAGAGAGAAAAAAACCCTAGATAGGTTTTCTACAACACACACACCCATCTTTTAAAGAGAGAGCTACTCATCCTTAATGAGAAATCATTGTAGCATCTTCTCATTCTCTCTCCCATAATCATACATTGAGAGGAGATTTGTACCCAAACACAACCCACACATTTTCAAAGTGTAGAGAGTGTTTTGAAACTTGGGAAGTTTTGGAGATTTGCCAAAAGAAATCGATGAGGCTTGGCGGATACAATCCGGCGTATTGCGGGATTCGGAAAGTTAGATGATGGAGACCAAGGCACCGCTTCGAAGGATCTCGTTCAAGTACCAATTGGGCCAGTTACGAGAGCACAAGCAAAAAAGTTCAAGGATGTACTCAACGGACTCATCCAAGAGTTATGGGCTCAAGCAAATTCGTGGAGGCCCATTGAGCATGATCCACGTGGGCAGCAAAGAATCGTCACCTTGATTCAAGTTCTAGAAGGATCCGGTCAAGGCTAAGAATTGGCAAGAAATATTTTGGGCCTATTCTGGAAGGATCGTGATGCACGACACAATTTACTATTTAATTATTGCAATTTATTATTTTTGGTATTTTTATGTAAAAAAACGTTATTTTAGGTTTAGGTGATTTATTTCCTTGTTTTTAGGTGCATTTAATGCTTTTTAGGTCAAATTTGATTCCTGATATGGTTAGGTATCAATTAGAAGTTTTTTTAGAATATATTTTCTTCTCTGTCAAGTTTTATGGAGCCCTTAAATAGGCTCCTAAGTCTGTAAACGTTTTTGGAAGACATTTTGAATATTCATAAAAAACTTGTGAGGTTAATTCTCTTTGGTTCTTTGAAGAACTATTCGAACTTATCGGGATTTCCCGTGGTGTTCATCTTGACTTATCAAACGGAGTTTCCACCACCGTTTGTGGCATCTTCCTTATACCGAGGTTCTTGTTTGTCATAAACAACGGGTCGAGGTCTTCCATTCGAATCTGTCCATAGAACGATCTTGGGTTCCCTTTCGTTGTTGGGTCTCGTTATTCTTGACGGGGTTCACATCATTAGACAATACACGATTCCGAGAAGTCTTATTGGAGTAGGAGCTTGGAGGGCTTAGATATATTGGGTAGATTAAGTTTAGAGGGTCTCTTACTATTCGTGTATCCCAACTGATTGTCTAGTGGATTGATTTATCACTTGGAGGGCGGCAGAAAGGTTTTTTGCCGAGTTCTTCAGTTTCCTTTTCGATAACACATCGCCGTGTTATCTTGTGTTTGCATCTCTCTTTCCTTACTCTTGTGCTTTACTTTTATTGTTTGTTGTTCATGTTTACGCACTAAAGTAGTATCAGTTGATTGCACTTTATTTACTATTGTTTCCGCACTTAGATAAGTTAAAGTAAAAGCAATCTAGCCGTAATTTTTAATTAGGGGTTTAAACAAGCTCTTGTATTTTAACACATAATCGAGCTTTCAATTGGTATCAGAGTGGGTGCAATTTCTGTGGTTTCATTACCTAAGTGTGGTCCTTGACCCCTTTTGTTTTGTTTTTGCCATGAATAATGTTTTGTATGCTTCTATGGATGTTTTTTATTGTAATATGTCATGTGTTTGTGAAAATGACTCTATAAGTGTTTAATTCTCATAATTGTGATGACATGTTACATGAATCTATGGGTATTGTTGTTGATATTCAAAATGTCAAACTCTTAAAGAAAAAGGCTAAGAAGTTTCATGAGAATTTCAGTAAGTTCATTTGTGAAAAGGATGATTTGATTGCTAAGCTCAATGAATCCAATAAATTGTTTGAAAAGTATAAGAAACTTGTTGAAAATTCTCTTGAAAAGTTGAAAGAGTTTGAATGTTTGAATATGGACTTGGATGCCTAACTTGTTTTGTCTAACAAACTTGTGGATGAGCTAAAATGTGAAAGTGAATCTCTTAAGATGCATGCCAAGTGTTTGATTACTGAACCTATTGCTAAAAATGATGAAAATATATGTTGAAATCATGTTGTAGTACCCAATTTTATGCTTATTGTGAGTTCTACCTTTAAAAACAAATCGGTGTACATTCCTCCACACAAAAGAAACAAAAAAATGGAGAGAAAGGCTCTTAAACCTAAGCCTCTGTTTAGGTCTCATCTTAGGGAATTAAGTGGATCTAAGTTTGTTCCTACTTGCTACCATTGCGGTGTAATTGGTCATATAAGACCTCAATGTCCAAAGTTAAAGAGAGAACAAACTCATGTTGCTAGATCCCTTCCTAAAAGGCTTAGTGGACCTAAACACATTGTTTGTCACCATTATGGTGCCCTTGGTTATCTTAGACCATATTGCTCTAAGTTTCAAGCTCTTAAAAGAATTATAAGAAAAGAGAAACTTGAGCTTTTTGGAAGTTGTGCTTTGCAAGCTAAACCGGATTTGATTGAAAGTGGTAAATTGTTGAAGCATGTGGTTAATGCTCCTACCTCCTTGTCTATGTGCATCTCCAGTTCTCATTCTTCCAACTCTCGTCTCACTTCTCATAAGACACTCATTCCGTTTGGATGAGAAAGGGTTCTTATGGTTGACCTTTTGCTCTTTTGGTCCTTGATCTAATTCTTTCGATCTTTGTAGGACCCTTTATGCATTAGATGCTTCATTGTCATGCATTTATGCATCTTGCATCTCTTTATATGCATTGTTTGTTTTTTGCTTTTGATCTTACTTCTATGTCTTTGTTTTGTGTGTGTAAAAAATCCAAAACCACATAAAAAGTGAAAAAACTCAAAAAGTCTGATCGTATATGTTTAAGCACATATCACATGTGAGTTTGGCCTAGTACCTTCGTACTTATGGCATAGCACATTTACGAATTTAGCTTGTTATTTATGCACGTCTATCTTTGTGGGAAAAATCTTGAAATCTATGTGACTGTTGTAAATTAATCTTCAAGCTTGTCATGTATGATTAGTTAATAGTGTTGATAATTTTGATACTTGTATAGACTTGTACCTATATATCTTCCCACACTTTTTATATTTTTGCTTAAAGAGCTCAACAAATGTAAATCTCAAAATGAAAAAAGATAATGAGCTGTAAAAGTTATTGCACATACTAGTATTTGACTAGGAGAAAAGGAAAGTGACTTGTATTGAAATGTATGGTGCTCAAACAGCCAAAGGCTTATTCTTGATATTAAAATATCAAAAATTTTAAGCATCGATCTCAAAATGAGATGTATTGTTCAAAAATAATCAAATGTTATGATTTGTAAAGAAGCCAAATGAAAAGCTTCAAAGATGTGTAATCAATTTAATGTGGGAGGTCATATATGTTCATTTCTATAAATGTGATAGACCGCTACTAGTTGTGTATGACTTGATTGAATTGATCATTGAAACTTCACTCTAAGGATTATTCCACATTTGATCCACACACATAACACACAAGTTTAATATTCAATGAATGTCTATTTCATTTGTGTGTTTGTATATATTCAAATGTGATGTGTGTGTACTCAACCATATGTGAATCAAACCAAAAAGATTTTTATTCTTTTTGTTTGCTTTTGCAAGTGATTTGTATCACCTATGTTTTTCAAAGTTTTTCAAGTTATTTTTGTGTGAAAAACATGTTTTCTTGGTATTTTCGTGACCTATTTCATGTGTAAGCTCTACTAGGAGTTAAATGGTCCAATTCTCAAGTTTTTCAACTTTGGATAGAGAGTTTTGCGATTGTTTCGCGAGTAAGGCTTACCAGCCAAATGCCAGCGAAATTTCGCGGAATGCTAACTAGCGAAAATTCCCAACTTCCCACGAAAATTTCCAGATCAGCTTTTTAAAGGGCATTTCATGGGTCTTTTGTTTTAAATGTCTCCCGTCTTCTTCTAAACCCCTGTTTTAATGTTTCTACATCAAAACCCAACTAGTTTCAAATGTTTTACATTCCATAAACATCTCTAAGGTAAATTTTTAACTCTTTTCATCAATTTTGATCCTTAGATTATGTTTTTGGGGGGTTTTATGTTCATAGTTGGGATTTTCTCAAATGAGAATTGGAAAACTTATTTTTTGTCAATCTTTTTGACTGAGTTTTGTTTTAAATGTTAATTTGCTTTGGATGTTGGCCTCTTGTGGCAAAAATTTCATGTATTTAGGCAAGATTTTCATATGTTCATGCATTGTTTAACATACATGTGTAGTGTGTACACTCTAAATGTTTGATAAAATATTCTAATGGTATTTTCTCGTTGTTTTGGATTTCGATGAGTACCAAATTTTGGGTATCACCATAATTATTCATGTTTTGATCATTGGTTGTGTGTTTTTTACACTTTGCCCTTAAGTACTTGCTCATGCATTGGTCATGCATCTCACATGCACACTAGATGCACCTTTGCAGCACACACTTGATCACTTGACATGTTTTTACATTCAAATATGCTAGTTAAGTCTTTTTGGACCTTTTAGCTCATATAACATGTTCTTGTGTCTATGTCATGCTTAGGTCTATATCATGTTCTATCATCCTTAGCATGTCATGTTTACTTTATGCTTTGTAGCATTTTTTTTAAAAAAAAAGTTTCTATCTTTCGTTTGAGCTTCATTTTCTCATTCATCTTAAACCCCACATGCATCATATTTACCCTTGTTCATATCTTCTTTTCTTTCCCTCCTTCCTCTTGATTCATTTGTTTATTCGTGACAAAAAGAGGAAGAGTATACCGGAGAGTATGCGATGTGTTTCATCATTTCTATATGACTCATGTGCACATTTTTAGGGGGAGAAATTCTACTTCATGCACATTCGTAGGGGGAGAAAACCATAAGGGAGATGCATATACCAAGGGGGAGAAGACATCTTTTATGAGAAAACCTTGTTTTGTTTTGTTTTATATTATGCTTGTTTTCTCGTTGTTTTACAGTGCTTTGAGTTATGTTTAGTATCTATACTTTGTTGCTCTCATCACATTGTGCTTATGTGTTGGACATGCATTTATCCTTATGTTATTGTGATTTATTGGTTATATGGTCGAATGATTATTTACTTTGCTATATGATCATTGTGGTCATTTCCATATGACTGTCATGTGTTTGATCAAGTTGCTTATATGCTTTACAGTATGTTTACTTGATCACATTTTACTTGTTACATTATACTTGTCCTTTTTATCACTTGATTTACCTTGAGAGTCTAATGTGTTTTGTACAAGTGTTTCAGGTTACATGAATATATGTTCCAAGTACTTCACAGCTTCTAGATTTAGGTGTGAGTGAGTTTTGCCATTGTTCTCAAACTCACGTTTAAGTCTAAAGTCTGTTATAGGGTTTTTTGTCACGGAATATCTAAATGGGGAGATTGTAAAGTTGTGATTTACAACTATGTTTTATGTTGACTTTATTCCATGAAAAAAAGTGTTGTAATTGCATTAATCTTTTTTCTTGTATTTTGTGGGATTTTATTGTATTGGGTTTAGTATTAAGTTGGTGAAGACTTAAGCTTAATTGAAGATCAAGTGGATTTCGCGAAAAGCTAACCCGCGAAGTAGACATGTGAGAAGCACATGACTAGAAGTTGAAGAGTCATGCCAGGCTGTTAGTTTCGTGAGTGTCTCGTAGGTAAGGCCTTCCTACGAGGTAATCGCGAAACATTCCGCTTGGAGGATTTTTAAGTGTGACTTTTTTACCCTTCACCTATACTATATATACCATAATTACCCATAAATGTAGAGGATGCCATTCAGAGAGAAAAAAAAAAAAAAAAAAAAAAAAACCCTAAATAGGTTTTCTACAATACACACACAACCATCTTTTAGAGAAAGAGAGCTACTCATCTTTAGTGAGAAATCATTGTAGTCTCTTCTCTTTCCCTCTTCCATAATCATACATTGAAAGGAGATTTGTACCCAAACACAACCCACACATTTTCAGAGTGTAGAGAGTGTTTTGGAGTTTGGAAAGTTTTGGGGATTTGCCAAAAGAAGTTGGTGAGGCTTGGTAGATGCAATCGGGCGTATTACGGGATTCGGAAAGCTAGACAAGACACGGTTCCGAGAAACCTTGTTGGAGTAAGAGTTTGGATGGCTTAGGTACATTGGGTAGATTAGGCTTGGAGGGTTTCTTGCTATTCTTGTATCCCAACTGATTGTCTAGTAGATCGATTTACCGCTTGGAGGGCGATAGAGAGGTTTTTCGTCAAGTTCTTTGGTTTCCTCTTCGATATCACATCGCCGTGTTATCTTGTGTTTGCATCTCTCTTCCCTTACTCTTGTGCTTTACTTTTATTTTTTGTTGCTCATGTTTACGCACTAGAGTAGTATCGGTTGATTGCACTTCATTTACTCTTGTTTCCGCACTTAGATAAGTTAGAGTAAAAGCAATCTAGCCGTAATTTTTAATTGGGGGTCTAAACAAGCTCTTGTGTTTTAACACATAATCGAGCTTTCAAGCACGGTTTACAATCCACTTTTTAGAGGAAATTTTCATTAATCAACATTGTTTTGCATTAATGAATTGCTTGAGTGACTATCAAAACATGTACCATATCACCTACAATTTTTTTTTTAATAATTTCAAAAAACTATATACATATATATATGTATCATTCTCAAAAATAGATTTTTGGAGTTTTTTTTAATGTAATTTATTAAAAAAACATAAACCAATCAAGCCCTTCAGAATCATAAAATCATATTTTTGGGAATATTAAATATTCCTGGGTTTCTCAGATACATTCTTATCATATTATGGTGAATGTAACATTCCTACGTTGGTTAAATCATAAGATCCTTAAGGATACCTACAATTTTTAGTTTGAATTTCCAAAAACGCTTTTGTGTAATGGTGATCATGGGTTAAGTTGAGTCACTTATAAACTCACCAGTCACCACCGAAATATGTTGAGTTAAGAAGAGTCTATTTATATGCTGCTAATAAATGAATTGGGTGAAATTGACCACACCATACTGTCAAATGTCAATTGAGTTTTTTTATTTTTATTTTTATTTTTTTGAGAAAATTGAGTACTGAGTATTGGGTTTCTGTTAGCTTAATAACAACATTTTATAAAAAGAATCCATATCTTGGGTTGGGCTTTTGTTAGCCGAACAACTTTTTTTTTTTTAATTCTTAAAAAGCCAATTAAAAAAAAAAAAAATCTGATTGGGTTTGTTGAGTTGTATTTAGGCCCATTTTTTGAAAATAAACTAAAATTGACAAACTGAGAGTGTTTTGGGACATCCTTTTATTTCAACTACAGCCCAAATTTTAGATTTTTTTTTTTTTTTTTTTTTTTTTTGGGGTGAAGTGTCCCTTTAGAGACTTTTAAATTTAGTAATTTTTTTTTTAATCACAATACATTAAATATTCAAAGAAAAAAAAAATCATGTCACACAAAATGAAAATGAATGTTAAGTTTCTAATTTGGTCCTCCAACTATAACACAAAGGTCCGATTAATCTTCCAACTATTAATTGTGTTAGTGTCATCCCCCAAACTTGGCAAACTTGATAACCACTTTCAAGTCAATTCCATCTTTGAATCTCCTCTCTAATAAAATCTTAATGTTATTATCCGAAAATGGTGTGATGAAAGTGGTTATTAATGTTGGACCTATCATGTGCTTTGTTTGCTTGGTCAGATAATCCTTCTAATAATTTTAACAAAGAGGAGACTCATGAATGAATAACCGGATTTTGGAAGTAAGGGGTTGAAATTGATGCAAATAAAAATAGAAGGATCAAATTGAGACAATTAATAGTTAATGGATACAACTAAACTTTAACCAATATTTAGTAACTTGACCTATTCTTTATTTCTTTTCTCCCTATTGAGACGCAAGAGTAGCAAACGTGTCTCAAGTAGCACTCTTTGGAAATTTGAATGTTGGAAGCCTTTTTTTTTCCCCTTAATTAATATATTCAAAGTTTGAATGTGTTAGTTTTTGTATTGACACTTGGGCAATGGCGACGCCACATTATGCTCGGAGTGTTCCTAGGAACACCTTAGCTTGAATTTTTTTTTTTATATATATAATAATTAAAATTTTTTATTTGTTTACCCTTTAAAAAAATTTAGGAACACCCTCAAATTAATAAAAAATATTTATCTGTTCTACATTCAAGCAAAAAAAAAAAAAAAAAAAAGCCCAAAATAAATTTGAACTAAAATCTGAAAAAAAAAAAAAAAATTTGTAACAGACCAAGCGGCAAGCCCACAGATTCTCAAAAAAAAAAAAAAAAAAAAAAAAAAAAAAAACTGATATCAGAAATCAACGGACGACCAAACACTAATAGATGTTGAAAGAAAGAAAGAAACCTAACCTAAAGAAAAAAATCCGAACCCAACGGATGGAGAAGGAGATCGCCACCACTGAACGGACGACAACAACCAACGGACGCAGAAGGAGATCGCCAGATCGGCAAATTGGGCCTTAAACTCGACACGACTCGACGGAGAAGGAGATCGCTAGATCGAGTTACTCGAGTTCCAGAATGAGAACGGCAGACAGCGCTGCCCCTCAGCCTTGATGTGCTGCCCTCCCTCAACTTCAAGGTATTTCATTTTCATCTTTGTCTCAGTCTCTCTCTGTCTTAGTCTCTCTGCTCTTTATCTGAAGAGTGAAGAGTGAAAGTGAAATTTTTGCCTTTCGCTGTGATTGTCTGTTTTTGCCTTTTGCTTTGCTTAGCTTTATAAATTTTTATTAATATTTGCCCTATTTTTGGAGTTAGCTTTATAAATTTTTATTAATATTTGCCCTGTTTTTGGAGTTATCCGTTAGTGTTGGTGTTGGTCTTGGTGTTGGTGAGATAAATTAATTGTCTTTTAGTGTTGATGTCTTTTGGTGAAATACAATTAATTGGTTTTATTTGATTGGCTCTAGTCTTGTGATTGGGAGCCATTGGGCATTGGGGCCTGTCTGTTGAATTGGGAGGTGGATGAGGGCATGGGGTCGGGGTAAATGCACATGGGATAGGGTGTGTGGCTCAGTGGCTGTGTGCTAGTGCAGTACTGCAACACTAAAAGATAATCATTTAATTAATAAACAATCATTTGTTAAATTATGTTACTATGTTAGGTTAAACAACAATTAATAATTTTAATTGGGAGAAGTAACTAATAAACAAAAATTAATAATTTAATTAACAAATACATTATAAAAGATAAACAAATTAAATTATGTTAGGCTAAACAAAAATTAATAATTTTATAATTAATGAAACAACAATATAACAAATTATAATTTATAAATGACAAACAAATTAATGAAACAACTAAACAACAATAATTAATAATTTTATTAATATTTCAAATGAACTTATAGTTTATTGTTTATTATTTTTGCTAGAATTATGGACAAATATTTGGTAAATTTTATGTAATTGCGTGTTTTTTTTAGTGTTGTTGTTGTCAATATACAAAATTTTCTTTTTATTAGATTGTATAATTTATACTTATTGAGCTGAAAAAAAATTCCTAAAGTCACCACTGCACTTGGGATGAACATGTTTGTATTGATACTTAGGATGAGTTATGTGTGTATATTATATGCTTAAATGTATTCTTATAGTCATGTAAGTCTCAAATTTGGTCCTCCAATAATGGGGTAAATGATTCTTATACATTTGATTGTGTCAATTTTGTCCATCAATTATTATTAGTGTCAATTTTATTTTTATTTCTCAACTTTCAAAATTAAATCAATTTTATCCTTATTTAAGTCGAAATTTTAATAATAAAATTAACTCAAATTTGAAAATTATGGGATAAAATTGATTTTTAAAATTGAATAACAAAATTTACTTGAATGGGAAAGTTAAAGAATGAAATCAATATATTAATAGTTGAAGGATATTAATTTTTAAAGTTGAAGAATGAAATTAATAAACTACATATACAGGGACAAAATGGAAATCGTGACAATCGAACAGGGTCAAAATTATAGATTGGCCTTTCCTTTTTAGAAATACATGTGAAAATTTACAAATTTTCAAAATATTACTTTAATCTTATTCTTCAAACCTCTCAACATCACCACTTGCTCTTCGCAGAAAAATTGACATTAAGCCTTAAAATTAATTTTTTGCATATATAAGATTTAAGAGAACTCAATATTCCGCAAACCAAATACTTAGTATTCTTCTCCCCTCTTCCCGTGTGTGTGTTAAAAATACTTAGCATTTTCAAAAAAAAAAAAAAAAAATCCGTAAACCAAATGACCTTATAAGGGAAATCTTAAGGCACTACAACAAAGATGACTTTGTCAAGGGTCAAAATCCTTGAAAAAAGTATTAAAAAATCTCACGAAAAATTATTTTAAGAGTCTAATCGACCCTTGATAATTTTCGAAACTTATACTGTTGAAAAGGAAATTTTGAAGCCCTTCATGGCCATCAAAACAAGTGATCTATCTTATTTTGAAGATTAAGAGACCCTTAAATTTCCTTATTTACCAAGGGTTAAATGATTTACATATACAACTCTTGATAAATAAGGTTATTTAAGGGTCTCTTGACCCTCAAAATAAGATTTTCTTAAAAAAAAAAAAAAAACCACAATCATGCACAAGAACCACATACTACAACCAAATAAATCAAAAGTCCAATGTATTCAACCAAATACATCAAAAGTCCAATGTACTATAACCAAATACAAATATAGAAGATAAATCCATTTAGTTGAAGAATTGAATTAATAGTTTTCAAAACCACAATTTATCATCCTTATTATAAAAACAAGATATTGCCCCAAGTGATTTCAAAGAAACTAACTTATCAAAAAAAAAAAACAAAAAAACAAAAAAATACACCATCATATATATATATATATATATATATATCAAGTAAGTACAATGTATGTAAAATGGTCTCAAGACCATCTAAAACCTCACTACATCTCTCAAAACACTTCCCCCTAACTAGTCTATCTCTACAATAGCTCTCTCCCTAATAATATGACTACTCTCTCATAATCAAAACTACTTCTCATTTCTGTCACAAGTGACAAAGGGTGAGTTACTGAGAAATAGTCATCTCATCATCGCTAGGAGAGCCGTAAGCATCATCACTCTCATTATCTACATTATCAGAAGACTCCTCAGTAGGCTCAAGAAAGGAAGAAGGAGCAAAACCGCCAAGACGAGACTGTTGCCGAGTGATGCGACCAATCCTGGTGTTCATCTGACACATCTCATTAGAAAGATGGTCAAGACGACTACCAAAATCAGCACTCATGTGCTGAAGCTTAATCCATGATGGCAGCGAGAGATGCCTCTACTCCAAAAGAAGAAAAAGATAGAGCAGATGAAAAAGGGGGTCAAGAGGCATAGGCAGCATCCTTCGCAGCATGAAAGTCAGCCTCCTACTGCTGAGCTATAGTAGGCTCCATACGAGGCCGCTTAGTAGCTAGTTGTGCATCACTCCCTCGTATAAACTCCTTACTGATAGCACCCATGCAAGAGATGAGAGGGGTAGAAGGAATAGGAATGTGCAAGTGTGTGAGGATGCGTGTGATAGCTGAAGGAAAAATTAGTTTATCACATGTAGTTATGTCTTGATAGATATCTATCATAGAAACTATCATGTGTGAAGGAAAGTCTATAGAAAGACCCCCCAAGAGAGAGAAAAGAAAATGAGCACGAGCCTCAATGATAGTGTTATAGTGAGCAAGGGAGTCAATACCGTACCGGAGGTTGTACCGGTTTGGCCAGTGGTACGATATATTTCGGATACCGGTCAATACCGATGTACCGTTTTGGGTTTACCGCAAAATAATATATATATATATATATATATTCATAACATTTAAAATAAATAAATTTAGTATCTTTTAATAATGTTTTTACTAGTATATTTTTTTGTAATTACAAATATACTAATTAAGCATATAAGTTATAGGTAGTAGATAAGAATTAAAAAAATACAAAATGAAGTTCAATGATGTCACTGACGTGTCTGGGACTCTGGGTAGGAAAGTTGCTAGTTGTCAAAGATGAAAAAAATTAAATAATATAAAAACTATTACTTCAAATGAAAAAATCAAGATACTGTTGCTTTTTTTACTCTCTTTTTTTCTCTCCACACGTTTCCCTCTCTCTCAATCACTGGCATTCACATCTTTCAATAAGAAAACTCAGCAAATACACGTTTCTCTCTGTCTCAGTCACACGTTTCTCCATAGTTACCTCTCATCTTTTCACTCTTTTCTTCTCCACTTTCTTCTCCACTTTCAAGTTTCAAACAATTTTAGCTCTCTCTTCTTAGCTTTTTCTTTTGAGCTTTTAGTTTTGTCTCATTTCTCTCGTTCATATTGCTGCTTGTGTCACCGTCCATCACCATTCAAGATTTAGTGAGAGGCCGTTGGCTTCAATGAAAAAATAGACGGTGAGTGCATGAGGTGATTCTAACTTCATTTTGCAAAGCCATTGTGCATTTTTCTTTCATTTTTCTCTTTCTTTCTGCTGGGTTTTCTTAGCTTACTCAGTTTTTCACCATCCTGCCCTTGAAAAACATCAAAATTAACCCAAAGAAAAAGGTTTTTCACGTTTCGGCCGGTATCCATTTACCGGCCGGAATGGCCAGATTTCGCCGGTACGGCCAGTATGAGGCCGGTACAGCCGGTATTTTTCCCGGTACGAAACATAGGGGATATGGTACTTCCTCTCAATGTGCTTTCCTTTCTTATGATTCCTTGGATCTTTAGATTGTGCAACTGCTCCACTGTTATCACAAAACAATGTGATTGGAACTTGCTCCATTCTTGTTACACCAAGGTCAGAAAGGAATTTCTTGAGCCACACAGCTTCCTTTGCTGCTTCACAAGCAGCAACATATTCTGCTTCCATGGTAGAGTCTGCAATACAAGATTGCTTAATACTCCGCCAACTAATGGCTCCACCTCCCAAGGTAAAAACATATCCTGAAGTGGATTTTCTGAAATCTAAATCCGATTGAAAATCTGAATCTGTATAGCCAATTGGAATCAAATCCTCACAACGGTAAACAAGCATATAATCTCTCGTTCTCCGTAGATACTTGAGAATATGCTTTACAGCACAATGTTGTGGTCCTGGATTTGATTGATATCGGCTGACCATGCCAACTGAATAGCAGATATCTGGTCTAGTACAAAGCATGGCATACATGAGACTTCCTACTGCAGAAGCATAAGGAACTTGTCTCATCATATCTACTTCCTCTTGAGTCTTAGGCCTTTGGTCATCAGACAGAGGAACTCCATGTCTGAAAGGAAGCAATCCTTTCTTGGAGTTTTGCATGCTAAACCGTTCTAGAACCTTATCTATATATCCAGCTTGTGATAAGCCTAACATATTATTCTTGCGATCTCGCCAAAGCTTGATCCCTAGAATAAAGTTAGCCTCACCCAAGTCCTTCATATCAAATTGGCTTGACAACCAAACCTTTACAGATGACATTACCCCTACATCATTTCCAATGAGTAGAATATCAATAACATTAAGCACTAGGAACATTACTACTTTATCTTGATGTCTTTTGTACACACATGGTTCATCAAGATTTTGTTCAAAACCAAATGTCTTGATTACTTGATTAAATCTGATGTTCCATGACCTAGATGCTTGCTTAAGTCCATAAATGGACCTTTGCAACTTGCATACCATATGCTCTTGGTTCTTTGCTATGAAACCATCCGGTTGCATCATATAGATTTCCTCTTCAAGATTGCCATTAAGAAATGCAGTCTTGACATCCATTTGCCAAATCTCATAATCAAAATGAGCAGCAATGGATAAGAGAATTCTGATAGATTTAAGCATTGCTACTGGAGAAAAGGTTTCATCATAATCAATACCTTCTTTTTGAGGATACCCTTTCGCCACTGGCCTTACTTTAAAGGTTTCAACCTTTCCATCTATCCCTTTCTTTCTCTTGTAAACCCATTTGCAACCAACAGGTTTAATGCCATTAGGCGCCTTTACAAGATCCCAAACTTGTTTTAATATTTTTTTAATCTTTTTGGGAATGCTCCAGCAAAGGTAAGGTAGAAACTGTACTCGTTACAAAAAAAAATTATCACTTTTTTTGGCCTATCCTAGTAAGTTTTGGCCATAAATGTACCGAGAATGATGTTTTTAAATTTTTTTACTTTTTTGGGGGAATGCTATAACTTGGGTCAAGAGAAACGAATTTTTTTGAGAATGCCCTAGTATGGGTAAGGTAGAAATTGGACTTAGTTAAAAAAAAAATTTGTCACTTTTTTGGCCTATCCTGGTCCATTTTGGCCATACAAAAGCGGGAATGATGCTTTTTAATTTTTTGAATTTTTTTACAATTTTTTTTGGAACGCTGTAACTTCGGTCAAGAGTAACGGTGTCTAGAACGAAATTTCTTTTCATCTCATTTTCTACTTGTTCTAGCCCGGTTTGACTTGAAATTTAGGCAAAATGAAGTTTTAAATTTTCTTGAATTATTTTTCTATTTTTAAAATTTTTTTTTTTTTGAATGCTCTCGCACGGGTAAGGTGGAAATTATACTTGGTAAGAAAATTCTTTGTCGCTTTTTCAGGCTATTCCGCTCTGGCTTCGTCAGAAATAAAGCGAGAATGATGTTTTTTTAATTTTTTTTGGAACGCTGTAACTTGGGTCGTGTGAAATGGTGCCCGGAGAGAAATTTCTTTTTATCTCGTTTTCTATATGTGCTGACCCGGTTTGGCCTGAAATTTGGGCCGAACGATATTTTTAATTTTTTTGAATTTTTTTGAATTTTTTTTTTGAATTTTTTTGCGAATGTTCTAGCACGGGGAAGGTAGAAACTGTACCTGGTAAGAAATTTTTTTTATCGCTTTCTCATGCTATCTAGGTCCAGCTTGGTCAGAAATAAAGCGAGAATGATGTTTTTTTAATTTTTTGAATTTTTTTACTATTTTTTTGGGAATGCTCTAACTTGGGTCGTGTGAAACGGTGCCCGGAGAGAAATTTCTTTTTATCTCTTTTTCTACTTGTCCTGGCTCGATTTCACTTGAAATTTGAGCAAAATGATATTTTTAATTTTTTTGAGAATGCTCTAGCAAGGGTTAGGTAGAAATTGTAATCAGTTTGAACAAAATTTTGTCGCATTTTTGGCCTATCCAGGTCCTTTTTGTCAATAAATAAAGCGAGAATGGTGTTTTTTAATTTTTTGAATTTTTTTACTATTTTTTGGGAACGCTGTAACTTGGGTCGGGAGAAACGGTACCTGGAACGAAATTTCATTTTATCTTGTTTTCTACTTGTCCTGGCTTGGTTTGGCTTGAAATTTGGGCAAATCGATATTTTGAATGTTTTTGAATTTTTGTAATATTTTTTTTAGAATGCCCTAACAAGGGTATGGTAGAAACTGGACTCGGTTCGAAAAAACAATTGTCGCTCTTTCGGCCTATCTTGGTCTGTTTTGGCCATAAATAAAGTAGGAATGATGTTTTTTAATTTTTTGAATTTTTTACTATTTTTTTGGGAACACCATAACTTAGGTCGGGAAAAATGGTACCCGGAACGAAATTTCTTATTATCTCGTTTTCTACTTGTCCTGACCTGGTTTGGCTTGAAATTTGGGCAGAATGATATTTTTAATTTTTTTGAATTATTTTAACAATTTTTTTCAATTTTTTTGAGAATGCTCTAGCAAGGGTTAGGTAGAAACTGTACTCAGTTCGAAAAAAATTTTATAGTTTTTTCAGTCCATCCTAGTCCATTTTGGCCATAAATAAAGGCAGAATGAAGTTTTTTCACTTTTTTGAATTTTTTTACAATTTTTTTGGGAACGCTGTAACTTCGGTCGTCGAAAACGGTACTCGGAATGAAATTTGTTTTTATCTCATTTTCTACTTATACTGGTCCGACTTGGCCTGAAATTTAGGCAGAACGACATTTTTAATTTTTTTTGAATTATTTCAATATTTTTTTTTGAATTTTTTTTAGAATGCTCTAGCACGGTTAAGGTAGAAATATTACTTGGTACGAAAATTTTTTATCACCTTTTCAGGCTATTCCGATCCAGTTCAATCAGAAATAAAGCGAGAATGATGATTTCTAATTTTTTTTGAATTTTTTTTCTATTTTTTTGGGAACGCTGTAACATGGATCGGTAAAAACGGTACCAGGAGACAAATTTATTTTTATATCATTCTACTTGTCCTGCCTCAGTTTGGCTTGAAATTTGGGCAGGTCAATATTCTGAATCTTTTTGAATTATTTTAATATTTTTTTGAGAATGCTCTTAAAAGGGTAAGGTAGAAACTGTACTCGTTTCGAAAAAAATTTTGTCGCTTTTTCGGCCTATCCTGGTCCTTTTTGGCCATAAATAATGTGGGAATGATGTTTTTTAGTTTTTTGAATTTTTTTACTATTTTTTTGAGAACACCATAACTTGGGTCGGGAGAAACGGTACTCGGAACGAAATTTCTTTTTATCTCATTTTCTTCTTGTCCTCACCCGGTTTGGCTTGAAATTTCGCCAGAATAATATTTTTAATATTTTTGAATTATTTTAATATTTTTTTGAATATTATTGAGAATGCTCTAGCTCGGGAAAGGTAAAAATTGTACTCGGTATGAAATTTTTTTTATTACTTTCTCAAGCTATCCAGGTCCGGTTTGGTCAGAATAAAGCGAGAATGATGTCTTTTAATTTTTTGAATTTTTTTACTATTTTTTTGGGAACGCTTTTACTTGGGTCGGGAGAAACGATACTCGAAACGAAATTTCTTCTTATCTCGTTTTTAATTCTTTTGAATTATTTTAATATTGTTTTGAATTGTTTAAGAATGCTTTTAACAAGGGTAATGTAGAAACAGTAATCGCTTCAAAAAAACATTTGTCATTTTTTCAGCCTATCATAGTCCGTTTTGGAAATAATTAAAGTGAGAATGATGTTCTATAATTTTTTGAATGTTTTTACTATTTTTTTGGGAACGCTGTAAATTGGGTTGGGTGAAATGGTAACCGGAACGAAATTTCTTTTTATCTCATTTTCTTCTTGTACTGCCCTGGTTTGACATGAAATTTGGACAGAAATTTTTTTTTTTATATTTTTGAATTATTTTAATATTTTTTTTCAAATTTTTTTTAGAATGCTCTAATACGGATAAAGTAGAAACTGTACTCGGTACGAAATTTCTTTATCATTTTTTCAGGCTATTTCGGTCCGGCTTGGTCTGAAATAAAGCAAGAATGATGTTTATTAATTTTTTTTCTTTTTTTTTGGGAACGCTGTAACTTTGGTCGGGAGAAATGGTACTTGGAATGAAATTTCGTTTTATCTCATTTTCTACCTTTCCTGGCCCGGTTTGACTTGAAATTTGGGCAGAATGATATTTCTAATTTTTTTGAATTATTTTAATATTTTTTTTTAATTTTTTTAAGAATGGTCTAATGAGGGTATGGTAGAAACTAGATCATTTTGGCCATAAATAAAGCGAGAATGATATTTTTTTAATTTTTTGAATTTTTTTACTTGTTTTTTTGGGAACGCTGTAACTTGGGTCGGGAGAAACGGTACCCGCAACGAAATTTCTTTCTATCTCATTTTCTAGTTGTCCTGGCCCGATTTGTCTTAAAATTTGGGTAGAACAATATTTTTAATTTTTTTGAATTATTTTAATAATTTTTTTCAATTTTTTTGGGAATGCCCTGGCAATGGCACTATAGAAAGTGTACTCGGTTCGAAAAAAATTTCGTCGTTTTTTCAACCTATCATTGTCCATTTTGGCCTGAAATAAAGCGAGAATGATGTGTTTTTACTTTTTTGAATTTTTTTACAATTTTTTTTGGGATTGCTGTAACTTCGGTCCGAGAAAACAATACCGTGAACGAAATCTCTTTTTATCTCATTTTCTACTTGTACTGGCCCATTTTCGCTTGAAATTTGGGCCGAACGATATTTTTAACTTTTTTGAATTATTGTAATTTTTTTATGAATTTTTTTAAAAAAAATGCTCTAGAACAGTTAAGGTAGAAACTTTACTCGGTACGAAAATTCTTTATCACTTTTTCAGGCTATTCCACTCCGACTTGGTCAAAAATAAAGTGAGAATGATGTTTTTTAATTTTTTGATTTTTTCTACTAATTTTTTGGGAACGCTATAACTTGGGTAATTATACTGGCCCGACCTAGCTTGAAATTTAGGCAGAATAATATTTTTAATTTTTTTGAATTATTTCAATATTTTTTTTGAATTTTTTTTAGAATGCTCTAGCACGGTTAAGGTAGAAACTTTACTTGGTACGAAAAATTATTATCGCCTTTTCAAGTTATTCCTGTCCAGTTCTGTCAGAAATAAAGTGAGAATGATGATTTCTAATTTTTTGAATTTTTTTACTATTTTTTTGGGAACGCCGTAACATGGATCGGTAGAAACGGTACTAGGAGACAAATTTCTTTTTATATCGTTTTCTACTTGTCCTGGCTCAGTTTGGCTTGAAATTTGAGCAGAACGATATTTGGAATTTTTTTTGAATTATTTTAATATTTTTTTTGAATTTTTTTTAGAATGCTCTAAAAAGAGTAAGGTAGAAACTTTACTCGTTTCGAAAAAAAATTTGTCACTTTTTCGATCTATCCTGGTCCGTTTTGGCCATAAATAATGTGGGAATGATATTTTTTAATTTTCTGAATTTTTTTACTATTTTTTTGGGAACGCCATAACTTGGGTTGGGAGAAATGGTACTCGGAACGAAATTTCTTTTTATCTCATTTTCTTCTTGTCCTCGCTCGGTTTGGCTTGAAATTTGGGCGGAACAATATTTTTAATTTTTTTGAATTATTTTAATATTTTTGAGAATGCTCCAGCACAGAAAAGGTAAAAAACTGTACTTGGCATGAAATTGTTTTTATTGCTTTCTCATGCTATCCAGGTCTGATTTGGTCAGAAATAAAGCGAGAATGATGTCTTTTAATTATTTGAATTTTTTTACTATTTTTTTGGGAACGCTTTAACTTGGATCGGGAGAAACGATACCCGGAATGAAATTTCTTTTTATCTCATTTTCTACTTAACCTTGCCCGGTTTTGCTTGAAATTTGAACAGAATGATATTTTTAATTCTTTTGAATTATTTTAATATTTTTTTGAATTGCATGAGAATGCTCTAATAAGGGTAAGGTAGAAACAGTACTCACTTCAAAAAAAAATTTGTCGCTTTTTCAGTCTATCCTAGTCCATTTTGGAAATAAATTAAGTGAGAATGATGTTAATTTTCTGAATTTTTTTACTATTTTTTTGGGAACGCCATAACTTGGGTCGGGAGAAATGGTACTCAAAACGAAAATTCTTTTTATCTCATTTTCTTCTTGTCCTCACCTAGTTTGGCTTAATATTTGGGCAGAATGATATTTTTAATTTTTTTTGAATTATTGTAATTTTTTTTATGAATTTTTTTCTTAAAATGCTCTAGAACGGTTAAGGTAGAAACTTTACTCAGTACGAGAATCCTTTATCATTTTTACAGGCTATTCCGGTCCGGTTTCGTCAAAAATAAAGCGAGAATGATATTTTTTAATTCTTTTGAATTTTTTTACCACTTTTTTGGGAATGCTGTAACTAGGGTCGAAAGAAACGGTACCCAGAACGATATTTATTTTTATCTCGTTTTCTACTTTTTCTAGCTCGGTTTCCCTTGAAATTTGGGCAGAATGATGTTTTTAATTTTTTTGAATTTTTTTAATATTTTTTTTTTGAATTTTTTTAAGAATGCTCGAACAAGGTTAAGGTTACTGTACTCGGTTCGACAAAAATTTTGTCACTTTTTCAGCATATCCTGGTCCGTTTTGGCCATAAATAAAGTGAGAATGGTGTTTTCTAATTTTTTGAATTTTTTTGGGAAAGCTGTAACTTGGGTCGGGAGAAACGGTACCCGGAATGAAATTTCTTTTTATCTCGTTTCCAACTTGTCTTGGCCTGGTTTGGCTTGAAATTTGGCAGAACGATATTTTTCAATTTTTTTGAACTATTTTAATATTTTCTTGAATTTATTTTTAGAATACTCTAGCACGGTTAAGGTAGAAACTGTGCTCAATCCAAAAAAAATTTTATCGCTTTTTCGGGCTATTCCAGTCCTGATTTGTTAGAAATAATGTGAGAATGATGGTTTTTAATTTTTTGAATTTTTTTAACTATTTTTTTTTTTTGGGAACGCCATAACTTGGGTTGGGAGAAACAGTACTCGGAACGAAATTTCTTTTTATCTCATTTTCTTCTTGTCCTTGTCCGGTTTGGCTTGAAATTTGGGCAGAACAATATTTTTAATATTTTTCAATTATTTTAATTTTTTTTTTGAATATTTTTTAGAATGCTTTAGCACGGGAAAGGTAAAAACTGTACTCGGTATGAAATTTTTTTTATTACTTTCTTATGCTATCTAGGTCCGGTTTGGTCAGAAATAAAGCGAGAATGACGTTTTTTTAATTTTTTAAATTTTTTTACTATTTTTATGGGAACGCTTTAACTTGGGTCGGGAGAAACGATACCCGAAACGAAATTTCTTTTTATCTCGTTTTCTACTTGACCTTACCCGGTTTTGCCTGAAATTTGGGCAGAATGATATTTTTAATTTTTTTGAATTATTTTAATATTTTTTTTGAATTGTTTGAGAGTGCTCTAATAAGGGTAAGGTAGAAACAGTACTCACTTCAAAAAAAAAATTTGTTGCTTTTTCGGCCTATCCTAGTCCGTTTTGGAAATAAATAAAGTGAGAATAATGTTTTATAATTTTTTGAATTTTTTTACTATTTTTTTGGGAAAGCTGTAACTTGGGTCGTGACAAATGCTAACCAGAATGAAATTTCTTTTTATCTAATTTTCTTCTTATCCTATCCTGGTTTGGCATGAAATTTGGATAGAACAATATTTTTAATTTTTTTGAATTATTTTAATATTTTTTTTCCGAATTTCTTTTAGAATGCTCTAGTACGAATAAAGTGGAAACTGTACTCAATACAAAATTTCTTTATCATTTTTTCAGACTATTCCAGTCTGGTTTGGTCTAAAATAAAGCAAGAATGATGTTTTTTTAATTTTTTTACACTTTTTTTGGGAACGCTGTAACTTTGGTCAGGAGAAACGGTACCCGTAAAGAAATTTCTTTTTATCTCATTTCCTACTTGTCTTGGCCCGGATTGACTTGAAATTGGGCAAAATGATGTTTTTAATTTTCTTGAATTATTTTAATATTTTTTTTTGAATTTTTTTGAGAATGCTCTAGTAAGGGTTAGGTAGAAATTGTGGTCAGTTTAACAAAAATTTTGTCGCTTTTTAGGTCTATCCTGGTCCATTTTGGCCATAAATAAAGTAAGAATGGCGTTTTTTAATTTTTTTTACTATTTTTTTGGGAACGCTATAACTTAGGTCGGGAGTAACATTACCCGGAACGAATTTTCATCTTATCTCATTTTCTACTTGTCCTGACCTGGTTTGGCTTGAAATTTGGGCAGAATGATATTTTTAATTTTCTTGAACTATTTTAATATTTTTTATGAATTTTTTTTAGAAAGCTCTAGCACGGTTAAGGTAGAAACTTTTCTCGGTACAAAAAAATTTTTATGGCCTTTTTTAGATTTTCCAGTCTGGTTTGGATAGAAATATAGCGAGAATGATGTTTTCCAATTTTTTGAATTTTTTTACTATTTTTTTGGGAACGTTAAAACTTGGGTCGGGAGAAACGGTACCAGGAGCGAAATTTTTTTTTATCTCGTTTTCTACTTGCCCTGGCTTGGTTTTACTTGAAATTTGAGCAGAACGATATTTCTAATCCTTTGGAATTTTTTTGAGAATGCGTTAACAAGGGTAAGGTTGAAACTGTACTCAGTTTGAAAAAAATTTTGTTACTTTTTCGGCCTATCCTGATCTGTTTTGGACTTGAATAAAGTGAGAATGATGTTTTTTAATTTTTTGAATTTTTTTACTATATTTTTTGGAATCGTTGTAACTTGGGTCGGGAGGGTATACGAAACGAATTTTTTTTTTCCTTGTTTTCTTCTTGTCCTAGCCCAGTTTGGCTTGAAATTTGCAAAGAAAAATATTTTTAATTTTATTGAATTATTTCAGTAATTTTTTTGAAATTTTTTAAGAATGCTCTGAGGATAAAGTGGAAACTGTACTAGGTTCGAAAAAATTTTTATCGCCTTTTCAGCCTATCCCTTTCCATTTTGGCTAGAGATAATGGGAGAATGATGTTTTTTACTTTTTTGAATTTTTTTTACAATTTTTTTGGAAACATTGTAACTTCGGTCATGGGAAACGGTACTTGAAATGAAATTTCTTTTTATCTCGTTTTCTACTTGTACTGGCTCAATTTGGCTTGAAATTTGGGTGGAATGATATTTTTAATTTTTTTGAATTATTTTAATATTTTTGAGAATTTTTTTAAGAATGCTGTGGCAAGGGTAAGATAGGTACTCGGTTTGAAAAAATTTTTATCACTTTTTTGGCCTATCATTGTCCATTTTGGCCAAAAATAAAGCGAGAATGATGTGTTTTACTATTTTGAATTTTTTTACAATGTTTTTTGGGAATGCCAAAACTTCGGTCCGGGAAAACGATACCCTGAATGAAATCTATTTTTATCTCGTTTTCTATCTGTACTGGCCTAGTTTGGCTTGAAATTTGGGCCAAACGATATTTTTAATTTCTTTGATTTATTTTAATTTTTTTTATATTTTGGGAACGCTGTAACTAGGGTCAGGAGAAACGGCACCCGGAATGATATTTCTTTTTATCTCGTTTTCTACTTTTTCTAGTACAGTTTCACTTGAAATTTAGGAAGAATGATATTTTTAATTTTTTTGAATTATTTTAATATTTTTTTTGAATTTTTTTAAGAATGCTCTAATGAGGGTAAAGTAGAAATTGTACCCGGTTTGACAAAAAATTGTGCCGCATTTTCAGCCTATCCTGATCCATTTTGGCCATAAATAAAGCGAGAATGTTGTTTTTGAATTTTTTTACTATTTTTTGGAAACGCCGTAACTTGGGTCAGGAGAAACGGTATCCGGAACGAAATTTCATTTTATCTTGGCCATAAATAAAGCGAGAATGGTGGTTTTTAATATTTTGAATTTTTTAAACTATTTTTTTGGAAATGCCATAACTTGGGTCGGGAAAAACGATACTCAGAACGAAATTTCTTTTTATCTCGTTTTCTTCTTGTCCTCGCCCGGTTTGGCTTGAAACTTAGGCAGAACAATATTTTCAATATTTTTGAATTATTTTAATATATTTTTGAATATTTCTGAGAATGCTCTGGCACGGAAAAGGTAAAAACTGTACTTGGTATGAAATTTTTTTTTATTGCTTTCTCATGCTATCTAGGTCCGATTTGGTCAGAAATAAAGTGAAAATGATGTTTTCTAATTTTTTTTACTATTTTTTTTTTGAATTGTTTGGAAATGCTCTAACAAGGGTAAGGTAGAAACAGTACACGCTTCAAAAACAAATTTGTCACTTTTTTGGCCCATCTTAGTCCGTTTTGGAAATAAATAAAGTGAGAATGATGTTTTATAATTTTTTGAATTTTTTAACTATTTTTTTGGAACACTGTAACTTGGGTCTGGAGAAACAGTAACCAGAACGAAATTTCTTTTTATCCCATTTTCTTCTTGTCCTATCCTGGTTTGGCATGAAATTTGGATAGAACAACATTTTTAATTTTTTTGAATTATTTTAACATATTTTTTTGAATTTTTATTCAGAATGCTCTAGTACGGATAAAGTAGAAACTGTACTCAGTACGTAATTTCTTTATCATTTTTTCAGGCTATTCCGATCTGGTTTGGTCAGAAATAAAGTAAGAATGATTTTTTTTTTAATTTTTTTACTCTTTTTTTGGGAACGCTATAACTTAGGTCGGGAGAAACATTTCCTGGAACGAATTTTTATTTTATCTCGTTTTCTACTTGTCCTTGATCATTTTGGCCATAAATAAAGCAAGAATGATATTTTTTAATTTTTAAAATTTTTTTTACTTGTTTTTTTGGGAACACTGTAACTTGGGTTGGGAGAAATGGTACCCACAACGAAATTCCTTTCTATCTCATTTTCTGGTTGTCCTGGCCCGGTTTATCTTAAAATTTGGGCATAACGATATTTTTAATTTTTTTGAATTATTTTAATAATTTTTTTGAGAATGCTCTGGCAAAGGCAAGATAGAAACTGTACTTGATTCAAAAAAAATTTTGTCACTTTTTCAGCCTATCATTGTCCATTTTGGCCAGAAATAAAGCGAGAATGATGTGTTTTACTTTTTGGAATTTTTTTACAATTTTTTTTGGGACTGCTGTAACTTCGGTCCGAGAAAACGATACCCTGAACGAAATCTCGTTTTATCTCATTTTTTACTTGTACTGGCCCGTTTTCGCTATAAATTTGGGCCGAATGATATTTTTAATTTTTATGAATTATTGTAATTTTTTTATGAATTTTTTTTTAAAATGCTCTAGAATTGTTAAGGTAGAAACTTTACTTGGTACGAAAATCCTTTATCACTTTTACAGGCTATTCTGGTCTGGTTTCGTCAGAAATAAAGCGAGAATGATATTTTTTAATTTTTTTTGAATTGTTTTACTACTTTTTTGGGAATGCTGTAACTAGGGTCGAGAGAAACGGTACCCGGAACGATATTTCCTTTTATCTCGTTTTCTACTTTTTCTAGCTCGGTTTCCCTTGAAATTTGGGCAGAAAGATATTTTGAATTTTTTGAATTATTTTAAGGTAGAAACTGTACTCGGTTCGACAAAAATTGTCGCTTTTTCGGCCTATCCTGGTCCGTTTTGGCCATAAATAAAGTGAGAATGGTGTTTTCTAATTTTTTGAATTTTTTTTTGGAAAGTTGTAACTTGGGTCGGGAGAAACGGTACCCGGAATGAAATTTCTTTTTATCTCATTTCCAACTTGTCCTGGCTCGGTTTGGCTTGAAATTTGGCGAAACGATATTTTCAATTTTTTTGAATTATTTTAATATTTTCTTGAATTTTTTTTTAGAATGATCTAGCATGGTAAAGGTAGATACTATACTCGATCTGAAATTTTTTTTATCGCTTTTTCATGCTATTCCAGTCCTGTTTCGTCAGAAATAAAGCAAGAATGATGGCTTTTAATTTTTTGAATTTTTTAAACTATTTTTTTGGAAACGCCATAACTTGGGTTGGGAGAAACGATACTCAGAACGAAATTTCTTTTTATCTCGTTTTCTTCTTATCCTTGTCTGGTTTAGCTTGAAATTTAGGCAGAACAATATTTTTAATATTTTTGAATTATTTTAATATATTTTTGAATATTTTTGAGAATGCTCTGGCACGGAAAAGGTAAAAACTGTACTCGGTTTGAAATTTTTTTATTGCTTTCTCATGCTATCCAGGTCCGGTTTGGTCAGAAATAGAGCAAAAATGATGTTTTCTAATATTTTTTACTATTTTTTTTGAATTGTTTGAGAATGCTCTAACAAGGGTAAGGTAGAAACAGTACACGCTACAAAAAAAATTTTGTCGCTTTTTTAGCCTATCTTAGTCCGTTTTGGAAATAAATAAAGTGAGAATGATGTTTTATAATTTTTGAATTTTTTTACTATTTTTTTGGGAACGCCAATGTTTTGAATTTTCTTGAATTATTTTAATATTTTTTTTCCAATTCTTTTTTAGAATGCCCTAGTACAGGTTAGGTGGAAACTGTACTCGGTACGAAAATTCTTTATCCCTTTTTCATGCTATTCCAGTCCAGTTTCTTCAGAAACAAAGTGAGATTGATGTTTTTCATTTTTTTTAATTTTTTTACAACTTTTTTTGGGAACACTGTAACATCGGTCCGGGGAGACAATACCTAGAATGAAATTTCTTTTTATCTTATTTTCTACTTGCCCTGGCTCGGTTTTCCTTGAAATTTGAGCAGAATGATATTTCTAATCTTTTTGAATTTTTTGAATTTTTTTTTTGAATTTTTTTGGGAATGCGTTAACAAGGGTGAGGTTGATGGAGACCAAGGCACCGTTTCGAAGGATCTCGTTCAAGTACCAATTGGGCCGGTTACGAGAGTACAAGCAAAGAAGTTCAAGGATGTACTCAACGGACTCATCCAAGAGTTATGGGCTCAAGCAAATTCGTGGAGGCCCATTAAGCATGATCCACGTGGGCAGTAAAGAATCGTCATCTTGATTCAAGTTCTAGAAGGATCCAGTCAAGGCTAAGAATTGGCAAGAAATATTTTGGGCATATTCTAGAAGGATCGCGATGCACGACACAATTTACTATTTAATTATTGCAATTTATTATTTTTGGTATTTTTATGTAAAAAAACGTTATTTTAGGTTTAGGTGATTTATTTCTGTGTTTTTAGGTGCATTTAATACTTTTTAGGTTAAATTTGATTCCTGATATGGTTAGGTATCAATTAGGAGTTTTTTTATAATATATTTTCTTGTCTGTCAAGTTTTATGGAGCTCTTAAATAGGCTCCTAAGTCTGTAAACGTTTTTGGAAGATATTTTGAATATTCATAAAAACTTGTGAGGTTTATTCTCTTTGGTTCTTTGAAGAACTATTCGAACTTATCGGGATTTCCCGTGGCGTTCATCTTGACTTATCAAACGGAGTTTCCACCACCGTTTGTGGCGACTTCCTTATACCGAGGTTCTTGTTTGTCATAAACAACTGGTCGAGGTCTTCCATTCGAATTTGTCCATAGAACGATCTTGGGTTCCCTTTCGTTGTTGGGTCTCGTTATTCTTGACGGGGTTCACATCAGAGGTTGAAATTGTACTTGGTTCGAAAAAAATTTTGTTACTCTTTCGGCCTATCCTAATCTGTTTTGGACATGAATAAAGCACAAATGATTTTTTTTTTAAATTTTTTTACTATATATTTTTGAAAACGCTGTAACTTGTGTCGGGAGGGTATCCCAAACGAAAAAAAAAATTCTTGTTTTCTTCTTGTCCTGGCCCGGTTTGGCTTGAAATTTGGGCAGAACAATATTTTTAATTTTTTTGAATTATTTTAATAATTTTTAGAGAATGCTAGCAAGGGTAAGGTAGAAACTGTACTATGTTTGAAATTTTTTTTTTTATTTTTTCACTTTTTCAGTCTATCATGGTCCGTTTTGGCCATAAATAAAGCGAGAATGATATTTTTTATTTTTTTGAATTTTTTTATAATTTTTTTGCAAATGCTGTAACTTCGGTCATGGGAAACGGTACCTGAAAAGAAATTTCCTTTTATCTCGTTTTCTACATATACTGGCTCAGTTTGGCTTGAAATTTGGGCAGAATGATATTTTTAATTTTTTTGAATTATTTTAATATTTTTCTTGATATTTTTTTTAGAATGCTCTAGCACGGTTAAGGTAGAATCTTTACTCGGTACGAAATTTTTTTTATCACATTTTCAGGCAATTCCAGACCAGTTTTGTCAGAAATAAAGCAAGAATGATGTTTTCTAATTTTTTGAATTTTTTTACTGTTTTTTTGTTGACGCTGTAATTGGGGTCAGGAGAAACGGTACCAGGAGCGAAGTTTCTTTTTATCTCATTTTCTACTTGTCCTGGCTCAGTTTGGCTTGAAATTTGGGCAGAACAATATTTTTAATCTTTTTGAATTATTTAATATTTTTTTTTGAATTTTTTTTTAAATGCACTAGAACGGTTAAGGTAGAAACCTTACTCGGTGCGAAAATTCTTTATTGCTTTTTCAGCCTATTTCGGTCTGGTTTGGGCAGAATGATATTTCTAATTTTTTTGAACTATTTTAATATTTTTCGCCTTTTCGGTTCGACAAAAATTTTGTCGCTTTTTTGTCTGTCCTGGATCGTTTTGGCCATAAATAAAGCGAGAATGATTTTTTTTTTTTTTTTTTGAATTTTTTACTTTTTTTTTGGGAACGCTGTAACTAGAGTCGGGAGAAACGGTACCTGAAGCGAAATTTCTTTTTATCTCATTTTGTACTTGTCCAGGCCCGGTTTGTCTAAAAATTTGGGTAGAATGATATTTTTAATTTTTTTGAATTATTTTAATAATTTTTTTCAATTTTTTTTTTTTAGAATGCCTTGGCAATGGCAAGATAGAAACTGTACTCGGTTTGAAAAAATTTTTGTCGCTTTTTCAGCCTATCATTGTCCCTTTTGGCCAAAATAAAGCAAGAATGATGTGTTTTACTTTTTTGAATTTTTTTATAATTTATTTTGGGAATGCTGTAACTTCGATCCAGGAAAACGATACCCTGAACGAAATCTCTTTTTATCTCGTTTTCTACTTGTACTGACCCGGTTTGGTTTAAAATTTGGGCAGAATGATATTTTTAATTTTTTTAATATTTTTTATGAATTGTATTTTAGAATGCTCTAACACAATTAAGGTAGAAACTTTACTAGGTATGAAAATTTTTTTTCGCCTGTTTTGGGTATTCCAGCCTGGTTTAGTCAGAAATAGCGCGAGAATGATGTTTTCTAGTTGTTTGATTTTTTTTTACAATTTTTTTGGGAACGCTGTAACTTCGGTCGGGTGGAACGGTACCCGGAGTGAAATTTCTTTTTATCTCATTTCTACTTGCCCTGGCTCGATTTTCCTTGAAAATTTGAGTAGAACCATATTTTTAATCTTTTGGTATTATTTAAATATTTTTTTTGAATTTTTTTGAGAATACGTTAACAAGGGTAAGGTAGCCACTATACTCAGTTTGAAAAAAATTTTATTGCTTTTTCGGCCTAACCTAATCTGTTTTGGATATGAATAAAGCGAGAATGATGTTTTTTACTTTTTTGAATTTTTTTACTATTTTTTTGGGAACACTGTAACTTTTATCGCGGGAAACAGTACCCAGAACGAAATTTGGGCGGACGATATATTTATTTTTTTGAATTGTTTTAATATTTTTTTTGAATTTTTTTTTTAGAATGCTCTGGCATGGTTAAGATAGAAACTTTACATGGTACGAAAAAAATTTTATCGCCTTTTCGGGCTATTCTGGACTGGTTTTGTCATAAATAAAGCGAGAATGATGTTTTCTAATTTTTTGAATTTTTTTACTATTTTCTTGGTATCGTTGTAACTTGGGTCGGGAGAAATGGTCGCAAGATCGAAATTTCTTTTTATCTCATTTTTTACTTGTCCTGGCTCTGTTTGGCTTGAAATTTCAGCAGAACGATATTTTTTTTGAATTTTTTTGAGAATGCGCTAACAAGGGTAAAGTAGAAACTGTACATAGTTCGGAAAAAATTTTATCGCTTCTTCGGCCCATCCTGATTCTTTTGGCCATAAATAAAGTGCGAATGATATTTTTTAATTTTTTTTTACCATTTTTTTTTGGGAACACTGTAACTTCGGTTCGGGGAACCGATTCGCGCAACGAAATTTCTTTTTATCTCGTTTTCTACTTGGGCCAAACGATATTTTTAATTTTTTTTGAATTATTTTAATTTTTTTAATGATTTTTTTTTTAAAGAATGCTCTAGCTCGGTTAAGGTAGAAACTTTACTCGTTACAAAAATTTTTTCATCGCCTTTTAATGCTATTCCAGTCCGGTTTGGTCAAAAATATAGCGAGAATGATGTCTTCAAATTTTTGTAATTTTTTTACTGTTTTTTCGGAATGCTGTAACTTGGGTCGGGAGAAATGGTACCATGAGAGAAATTTCTTTTTATCTGGTTTTCTACTTGCCCTGGATTGGTTTGGCTTTAAATTTGAGCAGAATAATATTTGTAATCTTTTTGAATTATTTTAATATATTTTTTAATTTTTTTCAGAATGCGTTAACAAGGGTAAGGTTGAAACTATAATCGGTTCGGAAAAAATTTTGTTGCTTTTTCGGCCTATCTTAATCCGTTTTGAATTTTTTTACTATTTTTTTGGGAACTCTGTAACTTGGGTCGGGAAAAACGGTATCCGGAACGAAATTTTTTTTTTCTCGTTTTCTTCTTGTCCTAGCCCAGTTTGGCTTGAAATTTGGGCATAACAATATTTTTATTTATTTTTATAATTATTTTAGTAATTTTTTTGAATTTTTTTTAGAATGCTCTAGCAAGGGTAAAGTAGAAAACTGTACTAGATCCGAAATAAAATTTATCGCTTTTTCAACCTATCCCGGTCCGTTTTGGCCAGAAATAATGAGAGAATGATGTTTTTTTTTTTTTCTTTTTTGAGTTTTTTTTACTATTTTTTCAGGAACGCTATAACTTATGTTGAGGGAAACGATACCTGGAACGAAATTTTTTTTTATCTCCTTTTCTTCTTTTCCTGGCCCAGTTTGGCATGAAATTTGGGACGAATGATATTTTTAATTTTTTTGAATTATTTTAATATTTTTTTTGAATTTTTTTTAGAATGCTCTAGCACGGGAAATGTAGATACTGTACTCGGTAAGATTTTTTTTTTTTTTTTTTGGCTTTCTCACACTAGTCCAGTTCGGTTTGGTTAGAAATAAAGCGAGAATGATGTTTTTTTAATTTTTTGAATTTTTTTTACTGTTTTTTTTTGGAACACTATAACTTGGGTCAGGAGAAACGGTACTCGGAACGAAATTTTTTTATCTCATTTTCTACCTGTCCTAACTTGGTTTGGCTTTAAATTTTGGCAGTATGATAATTTTAATTTTTTTCAAATATATTTTGAAAATGCTCTTGCAAGGGTAAGGTAGAAATATTACTCGGATCTAAAAAATTTTTATCGCTTTTTCATCCTATCCTGGTCCGTTTTGCCTATAAATAAAGCAAGAATGATTTTTTGAATTTTTTGAATTTTTTTACATTTTTTTTGGGAACGCTGTAACTTTGGTTGGGTGAAACGGTACCCATTACGAAATTTATTTTAATCTCATTTTCTACTTGTTCTGGGCCGATTTGGCATGAAATTTGGGCCGAATGATATTTTTAATTTTTTTGAATTATTTTAATATTTTTTTTGAATTTTTTTTTTTTTTTTGCGAATGCTCTAGCACTGGAAAGTGAGACTGATGTTTAATTTAATATTCTACTTCCCACGCTTTCTAAGTCCGTTTTGGCCATAAATAAAGTGAGAATGATGTTTTTTAATTTTTTTACTGTTTTTTTGGGAATGCTAAAACTTGAGTCTGAAGAAAAGATACCCTATCCTGGCCTGGTTTGGCATGAATCTCAAGCAAAACAATGTTTTTATTTTTTTTGAATTTTTTTTTTAGAATGCTTCAACAAGTGTAAGTTAGAAAATTGTACTCAGTACGAAAAAAATTTTTATCATTTTTTCGGCCTATCCTGGTCCGTTTTGGCTATAAATAAACTGAGTATGATGTTTTATTTTTTATTTTTTTGGGAACGCTGTAACTAGAGTCGGGAGAAATGGTACCCGAAACGAAATTTCTTTCTATCACGTTTTGTTCTTGACCTGGCCCAGTTTTGCTTGAAATTTGGGCAGAACAATAATTTTAATTTTTTGAAATATTTTAGTAATTTTTTTGAATTTTTTTGAGAATGCTCTAGCAAGGGTAAAGTAGAAACCGTACTTGGTTCGAAAAATTTTTTATTGGTTTTTCAGCCTATCCTGGTCTGTTTTGGCTAGAAATAATGCAAGAATGATGTTTTTTACTTTTTTGAGTTTAAAAAAAAAAAATTTCGGGAAAGCTGTAACTTGAGTCGGAAGAAACAGTACCCGGAACGAAATTTCTTTTTATCTCGTTTTCCGGTATGGTTTGAAATTTGGGCGGAACGATATTTTTAATTTTTTTGATTTATTTTAATACTTTTTTGAATTTTTTTTTTGCAATGCCCTGGCATGAGAATGATGTTTTTTATTTTTTTTTTTAATTTTTTGACTTTTTTTTTTGGAAACACTGTAACTTGTCCTGGCCCGGTTTTGCTTAAAATTTGGCCAGATCGATATTTTGAATATTTTTGAATTATTTTAATATTTTCTTTGTATTCTCTAACAAACATAAGGTAGAAACTGTACTCGTTTCGAAAAAAATTTGTCACTTTTTCAACCTATCCTGGTCCATTTTGGCCATAAATAACATGAGAATAAAGTTTTTTAATTTTTAGAATTTTTTTTCTATTTTGTTGGAAACGCTGTAACTTGGGTCAGGAAAAACGGAACCCGGAACGAAATTTATTTTTACCTTGTTTTCATCTTGTCCAGGCCCATATTGGCTTGAAATTTGGGCAAAAAGATATTTTTAATTTTTTTGAACGACATTAATATTTTTTTCGAATTTTTTTTAGAATGCTCTATTACAGTTAAGGTAGAAACTGTACTCAGTACAAAAAATATTTTATCACTTTTTCAGCCTATCCTGGTCTGTTTTGGCCATAATTAGACCAAGAATGATGTTTTTTAATTTTTTGAATTTTTTTCCTATTTTTTGGGGTACGCTGTAAGTTGGGTCAGAGAGGAGAAACGGTACCCGGAACGAAATTTCTTTTTTTCTCATTCTCTTCTTGTCTTTGCCTTGTTTGGCATGAAATTTGGGCGAAACAATATTTTCAATTGTTTTAAAATTATTTAATATTTTTTTTGAATTTTTCTAAGAATGCTTTAGCTCGGGAAAGGTAGATACTGTACTGGGTTCGAGAAACGGTACACAGAATGAAATTTCTTTTTTTCTCATTTTCTTCTTATCCTGGTCCAGTTTGGCATGAAATTTGGCCAGAACAATATTTTTAATATTTTTGAATTATTTATTATATTTTTTGAATTTTTTTGTGAATTCTCAAGTACGGGTAAGGTAAAAACTGTACTCAGTACGAAAATATTTTTATTGCTTTTGCTTGGTTTACTCAGAAATATTGCGAGAATGATGTTTCTTAATTTTTTTAATTTTTATCTATTTTTTTTTTATTGCTGACTTGGGTCGGGGGAGGCGTTACTTGGAACGAAATTTGTTTTTATCTCATTTTCTTCTTTTGCTGGCACAGTTTGGCATGAAATTTTGGTGGAACGATACTTTTAATTTTTTTGAATTTTTTTAATATTTTTTTTTGAATTTTTTTGAGAATGCTCAGCTCGAGATTGGTAGATACTATACTTGGTAAGAAAAATAAAGCGAGAATGATATTTTTTAATTTTTTTAACATTTTTTTGGGAACGCTGTAACTTGGGTTGAGGGAAACGGTACCTAGAACGAAATTTTTTTTTATCTCGTTTTCTACTTATCCTAGCTCGGTTTGGCATTAAATTTGGACAGAATGATATTTTTAATTTTTTTGAATTATTTTAATATTTTTTCTGAATATTTTTTGAGAATGCTCTAACAAGGGAAAGGTAGAAACTGTACTTGTCCTAAAAATTATTTTATCACTTTTTCATCTTATCCTGGTCCGTTTTAGCTATAAATAAAAAGAAAATGATGTTTTTTAATTTTGTGAATTTTTTTGGGAACGCTTTTACTTGGGTTGGGAGAAACGGTACCCGGAACGAAATTTCTTTTTATCTCGTTTTCATCTTGTCCTGGCCCGGTTTGGTTTGAAATTTGGGCATTTTGGTCTACTTTGGTTAGAAATAAAGCAAGAATTATGTTTTTTTGATTTTTTTTTGATTTTTTTGGGAACGCTGTAACTTGTGTTAGGGGAAATGGTATCCAGAACAAATTTTTTTTTTTTATCTACTTTTCTTCTTGTCCTGGCCCAGTTTGGTATGAAATTTGGACATAACGATATTTTTAACTTTTTTGAATTATTTTAATATTTTTTTCGATTTTTTTTTAGAATGCTCTAGCTCGGGAATGGTAGATACTATACTTTGTACGAAATTTTTTTTATTACTTTTTCGGGCTATCCCAGTTCAGTTTGGTCAGAAATCAAGTGAGAATGATATTTTTTTAATATTTTGAATTTTATAATTATTTTTTTGGGAACAATGTGACTTGGGTTGAGGGAAACGGTACCCGGGATGAAATTTATTTTTATCTCGTTTTCTACTTGTCTTGGCTCAGTTTGGCTTGAAATTCGGGTAGAACAATATTTTTAATTTTTTTTAAATTATTTTAATATTTTTTATTATTAATTATTTTAATATTTTTTTCGAATTATTTTAATTATTTTACTATTTTTTGGAACGCTATAACTTGGGCTGGGGGAAACGGTACCCAAATGAAATTTCATTTTGATGGTGTAAGAAATCAGTTGGTTGAACACTTCGGTTTCGGTGGACTACGACAGTAGCGAAGGCCTGTAAAGAGAAGAAACAATCAAGGGGTGACCGGGGTGGACCGGCCAAATACCCTCCGATGACAAAGTTAGTTTTCTAAGAAGGGAATGAAATTCCAACTTTGCAGGAGTAAAATTTCAGAATCTCATACCTTTGTCTGATTCAGACCGGTCCTTATATAGGGAATCTTAGGGCAGTTACTTGGTTTAGTAACTTCCCCAAGATTTATGGAAGTCCGAATTTACGGAGATAACTTCTCCAACAGCTATAGAAGTAATAACCGCTGATGGAAGTTACATACTTAGGAGAAATTGTTGGCGATGAACACGAGTTGATTAACCACTCCAGAATTTTGTCAAGTGTTACGTGGTCGTCCATGTGCCTTGCCCATGGACGACTCTTTGTATATAAATTGATGTTGTGTGGTCGTCCATGAGCTTTGCATGTGGACGACCTTTCCATCCTGATTTCCTAGGGTTCATTCAATTGATTAAAACTCATGGACGACCCCACTGGACGAATCAGAGACGGTCTGGCCATTTAGTTGACTAGAGATCATGGAAGACTCCCTTGGACGAATCATAGATGGTGATTTCTTTGTTATCCCATCAGTTGCCCCCTTGTCTAGGGGTCGTCTATAGCACTGTAGGTTTTTTCACTGTTTTGGACTTCTGACACGTGTCATCATTATATCGTTCCGGATCGTGCCACGCGTCAGAATCATATTGGTTGTCTGTCTTGTCGATTCCATTTTTCCATGAAAGTGCTACGCGTCATTTTCTGATTGGCTCGTGTCCTGTCGTGACCCCACCCCTGGGCCCTATAAATAGGCACATTCTCTTTCTTGCCCTTCGCCTTTCTCATAATCTCCCTTCTGCCATCTCGTCCAAGATTCTCGTCTAGACTTCGTTATCTAGTCTCGTCAGGTATTCTCCTTTCCTCTTCCTTAGGTTTTCTTTCAAACAGTGATGTCTGAGTCTAGTGATAGTGTAGAGAGAGAGATAGACGAGTATCAGGACGTTTCTTCTGGAAGTGGGGATAGCTATGAGAGTGGTGAGGATAACACAAGTAGTAGTGATAGTTCTTCAGACGAACATTATTCGTCTGGGGTTCCTGGTATTTCTATAGAGGAATTCCAGGAAATGTAGCGTAGGATGGCTTCTGGAGCTGGGGCTAGCTCGTCCAGAAGGTCACCTAGCCCTCCTCAAGACGAGGAGGAGGAGGATGTGATATATAGCTGTGCTCTTGAAGTAGCGTCCACCTTAGATGCCCCCAAGCTAAAAATTCTTGTAGATAGATATCAGATTTCTAGGGAATTCAACGCTCGTCTACCCAGGAAAGGGGAATGGTGTTGTTCCCCTTCATCTCGTTTAGGAGTATATGCATCTTACCTTTTGGCTGGCCTTAGATTTCCTTTAAATTCTTTTGTTAGAAGTCTTCTCTATAGGTTAGGTATTGGACCTAACCAACTTAACCCCAACGGATGGAGGACGGTAGTTGCCATGCAAGTGCTATGGCGTGAGGCATTGGAGGGGGACTGTCCTTTAACAGAGGACGAGTTCCTTTACTGTTATAAGCCCTCAGAGATAAAAAAGTTTGCTGATTTTTACCAGTTCTCGTCCAGAGGCTCATACTATAGTTTAATAAAGGGCCGCAGCTCATCTGACAGGCTCTGGAAACAAGAGTTTTTTATTATTTCTGGAAATTAGGCTGGGGACCCAATAGATGTTGGTAATGCCCCCTTCCCTCCTTTTACCAGTCCTATAGGTTGCCTTCGTCCTAAGGGTGTGTTTTCCTTCCATGTTATTTTCTTTTATTTCTTACACTTTTTCTATCTTTCAATCGTCTAACCTTCTTTCTTCTTATTGGTGCAGCTGTTGTTCGTCCACGTTTGGACAAATCTTTCTTGGATCGAATTGACCAAGTACGTGCCTTCCCTAAAAGGACTTTTCACAATCTAGTCACTTTTAGCAGTTTGGCTACGTGGGGGCTTGGTCCGAAACCTACTACTGAAAACCTAGGCCACGAAGAAACTACTCGCAAAAGTATCGTCCATCTCCACTTCATTTCCTTTTTATCTTTTTTTTTTAACTGATTTCTTTTGTCATAGGAATAATTATGATGAGGGAAAATAAGGAAAAAACAATAGCTAGTGGGGATGAGGATGCTCCTGCGCCTCCAGTCGTCCAGAAAGCTCCCGTTCAGGCTGGGAAGAGAAAATCTAAGAAGATTTCTAGTGCTGTGGACCTGGATGACCTTCTTAGTCGTCAAGGCTCTAAAAAACAAAAAACCACTCAGTTTTCATCTCTTCCCAAGGTCCTAAAATTTATACCTCCGACGGTGAATTTGGACGACACTCCTATTGACGTGGAGCCCATCCAAGTACTTCACCCTGTTGAAACTGATCCTACTCCCCCTCCAGCTAAAACTCCTCAGAAGCCTCATCCGTCAGGCCATCTAATCGTCCTTCCAACTTGGTGCTGGACAAGGGCTATGCATGGAGAACGTTCAAAGGAATCGTCACTGACAATGAAGTTAACGAATGTTACAATATGTTAGCGAAGGAATTTGAATGTTCTGGCATTCATGACCTCTTTAAGGTAGGACCTTTATTCGTCCTTGTGTATTTTCAATAAGTTTTTTTTTTTTTTTTTTTTTTGAGAAATAAAATATCTAACTTTCCTTCGTCCATGCATAGGCTATGTCAAAGTTTTATACAGCAACGTGCCAGGCCAAGGAACTTACTGAGGAGGCAAAGACGGCGAAAGAGAAGGCTAAGGAGCAGAGTAATGAAGTTCTTTTGAAAAAGGGGGAAGTGATCAGGCTGACCGAGGATCTTAATCGTTTATGAGGAATAGAGACGAAGTTGAAGGAGGAGGTTGAGGAACTTAAAGCTGATGCTATTGAGAAGGAAACTCGCATCACTTATTTGGTGGGACAAGTCTCAGAATTTTCTTCGTCCTTGAAGAAAGCACGTGAGGAAGCCATATCAGCCTTTAAGAAGTCTGTCGAGTACAAGAATCTTCTAGACAACCATTATGCTGCTGGGTATGAGGACTTTCGTGCTGACGTCAAGGACGCGTTCCCTGACTTGAACTTCGATACATTTAAGATCCCCCTCGCTACAGAGAGTTCCTAGCTTGCAACGGGCTCTGAGGATGTCAATGTGGAGGACGATGCTAATAACGAGGTAACCCAGGACGATCCGAAGACCAACCTACCAAAGTGACTTCAGCTTTTAGAAAGTGTTTATGTTTTTTAGTTTCGTTGGAAGTGCCCATGTTTTGGGCTTTTATCTTTCTTTTAAAAAAAAAAAAAAAATCCATTGAAGTACAATTCCCTCGTCCAAATTTATAGACGAGTTTTATTAAATGTTACTCTACTTTCAAGGGTTTTTGGACGATGGTCGTCTACCCTTAGAGTTTATGAATGAATGAATGCTTTTTCTTTGTTTCTATCATATTTGAATGTGTTTAAGGATTTACGGACAAACTTTATTAGTATCGTCTATACCATTTAGGAAAACATTTTATCTCAACTTGAACTTATGGACGAAGTCCTTTCATCACAAAGCTGGAGTAAAAATGAACCTCGAAAGCATCATTCTTTAATTCGTCCATGAACATCGTCTTTTGGCCAGTTCAAGGATTTATTTAAACCTGCTATCGTTTGCTCGTCCTTGACGAAAGTAATTTCAGCAAGTGCTCATCCATGCGTTGGATTACTTGGACTGTTTTGATTTGTCCAGAGGCTCATGGTATTCCCTTAAACATATTTTTGGTCCCTAGCTTGGACGATTATACCATAGGTTTTATCTCGTCTTGAGCTTGGACGGATATACCTCAAGTCTTTTCTCGTCTTGAGCTTTAGATGGATATCCCTCAAGTTTTATCTCATCTTGAGCTTAAGACGAATATACCTCAGGTTTTATCTCGTCTTGAGCTTTAGACGGATATACCTTAGGTTTTATTTTCCATGCTTTATCCTTACTTGAAGGAAAGCAAATAGTTGATATTCCTTAGCTTCCAAGGATTTTCATTCGTCTTTGGCCTTTCGCCTTCCGTGGATCATCTTGAATCATAGAAAATTAAGGATTCCCATACAATCATACATATACTTAGAAATACATCATATATATATTTGGAAATCCATATTATGTAATCATTCGTCCACAATCATGGCACATGCTTGAGAGCTAGTGCTTTTGGGAAACTAAAAATACTTATACAACATTACTTTGCCCATGACTAACACAAAATACTTATACACTTAAAACACCATAGTAGTAATAAGTAAACAAGAAAATACTTCATGCTTCAACTCGTCCACGGCATTCGTCCTGCAGCAATGTTCATCCATGATCACCCTTTATTGATGGTACCTTCTCAGGTGTTCAACATTCCAAGAGTGTTCCAGCTTTCTTCCATCCACAGCTTCTAAGTAGTAGGATCCTTGCCTCTTGCAATTGATTACCCTGTAGGGTCTTTTCCAATTCGGTCTCAATTTCCCATGGGCTGGGTTTTTGGTGGCCAAAGATACTTTCTTCAGGACAACATCCCCAATGTTGAAGTGCCTAGGTTTTACCATGGCATCGTGCTGCCTTCCCATGAGATTTTTGTACCTTGCTGTTCTTTTCTCCGCGTCCATCCTTAACTCGTCTATAAGATCAAGGTTAAGACGAAGCTGCTTGTTGTTTTCCTCATCTTGGTACTTCATCACCCTATGGCTGGCCATATGTACTTCTGCAGGTATAATTGCTTCACTCCCATAAGCCAATTTGAAAGGAGTCTCTCCTGTAGGAGTCCTCACTGTTGTTCTGTAAGCCCACAAAACACCTGGTAATTCATCCGGCCATATTCCCTTTGCCCCTTCAAGCCGAGTCTTGATGATTTTCAATAAGGATCGGTTTGCTACTTCTGCTTGTCCATTAGCTTGTGGGTGGGAGGGTGAGGAATAATGATTCTTGATTCCAAGCTGTTCACAGAATTCTCTGAAGGGGGTGTTGTCAAACTGTCATCCATTGTCAGATACTAGTACCCTTGGTACTCCAAACCTGCGTACAATACTCTTCCAGACGAAATTTTTGACATTTTGTTGTGTAATTTTTCACTAAGGGTTCGGCTTCCACCCACTTTGTGAAATAATCTATTCCCACCACCAAAAACTTCATTTGTCTAGTTCCAGTTGGAAAGGGGCCTAAAATATCTAAACCCCATTGTGCAAAAGGCCAAGGGGCCATCATCGAGGTAAGATACTCCAATGGCTGTCTAAGAATATTACTGAAGCGTTGACATTGATCACATACCTTGACATATGCCTTAGCATCAGCTTGGATGGTTCACCAATAGTACCCTGCACAGATGACCTTGTGGATGAGTGATCTAGCTCCTAAGTGATTACCACATGCTCCTTCATGAACTTCCCTCAATACATAGTTTGCCTCGTCTGAAGCTAAACACCTCAGGTAAGGTTGTGAAAAACCTCTTTTGTACAGCACTTCGTCCATTAGAATATATTTGGTTGATTTAACTCTGACCTTCCTAGCTTCGTCCTTCCTTTCTGGAAGCCTTCCGTCACTCAGGTATGATACTATTGGGGTTATCCAATTCTCCTCAACTATCTGCAACATCTCTAGAAGGTCTATGCTTGGCATGTATTGTATTTCATCAAACTTGTTCATTGCATCACTAGCGGAGGCTTCCTTCGCTAGAGTGTCTGCTTCTATGTTCTCTTCCATCGGGATTTGAACAAAATTAACTTTTTTGAATTTCTTTACAAGGCTCACTTCTTCAAATACTTCTTCATTCTGTCTTCTTTGGTTTCACACATCCCATTTACTTGGCCTATGACCAACTGAGAATCTCCCAAGACGAGTATTGAGTCTGCCTCCACAGATTTAGCCAACTCCAACCCTTTAAGAAGGGCTTCATACTCCGCTTCATTATTAGTCGTCTGATACTGCAAGCGAACCTTGTGACTCAATTTGTCTCCTTCTGGTGTTTGTAAAACCACTCCTACTCTCCCTGCATGCTGTGTGGACGATCCATCTACATGGATGACCCACTTGCTATTGTCTCCTGTTTCACCTGAGCCTTCACAACTTGGAGTGAAATCTGCAATGAAATCTGCTAAAGCTTGAGCTTTTATTGCATTTTTTGGTTGATACCGGATATCGAATTCACTAAGTTCAACTGCCCATTGTATCAGTCGTCCTGCAGCTTCCAGCTTGTTCATTGCCTTTTTGAGGGGGTGATCCGTCATAACATTGATGATATGAACTTGGAAGTAATGTCTTAACTTCCTGGAAGCTGTTATCAAGGCGAAAGCTAACTTTTCCATCAACGGGTATCTTCCTTCTGCACCTCTGAGTGCTCGGTTAGTGTAGTACACAGGCTTTTGTACCTTCCATTCTTCTCTGATCAATGCTGAACTCACGGCATGTGGGGATACTGCCAAGTATAGATAGAGTTCTTCTCCTAGCACGGACAGGCTTAACAATGGAGCCGCGGCAAGATAATCCTTTAAATCTTGGAGGGCCTTTTGACACTCGTCAGTCCATTTGAACGCCTTCCTAAGAATTTTGAAGAAGAGTAAACACTTGTCTGTAGCTTTTGAAACAAACCTGTTCAGAGCTGCAACTCGTCCAGTGAGGGATTGGACTTCCTTGATGTTCTTCGGTGGTTCCATGTTTAAGATGGCTTGGATCTTGTCTGGATTTACCTCAATTCCTTTCTGTGAAACCATGAATCCTAAAAACTTTCCTGACGATACTCCGAATGCACACTTACTTGGGTTCAGCTTCATCTTGTATCATCTAAGTGTTTCAAAGGTTTCCTGAAGGTCATCCAAGTGGCTTCCCTCATCTAAGCTCTTCACAAGCATATCGTCTACATACACTTCCACATTCTGTCCTATCTGCGGACGGAACATGTGATTCACCAACCTTTGATAAGTTGCCCCTGCATTTTTCAGACCAAAGGGCATCACTTTATAACAAAAACAAACCCAGACTGGTAATGAAGGAGGTTTTTTCTTGGTCAGCCTCGTCCATCTTGATCTGATTGTATCCCGAGAAGGCGTCCATGAAACTCAACAACTGATGTCCAGCTGTAGAATCCACCAGCTGATTAATTCGTGGCAAAGGATAACTATCCTTGGGGCAAGCCTTGTTCAAGTCAGTGAAGTCTACACACATCCTCCACTTTCCATTTGCCTTCTTTACCATCACCACAATCGCTAATCAATTCGGGTAATAGACTTCCTTGATGAATTGCGCTGCGGTCAGTTTCTGAACCTCTTCCTTGATAGCATTCTCTCTTTCAGGAGCGAACACCCTTTTCTTTTGCCGAACAGGCTTAGAAGAGGGGAACACGTTCAACCGATGAGTGATTACACTCTGATCGATACCAGGCATGTCGTCATGACTCCATGCAAAAACATCAGTATTCTTTCTCAGAAACTGGACGAGGTTCTCCTTCTCCTTCACCTTCATACTTGTTCCAATTCTAGTGAACTTCTTAGAATCACCTTCTTGCAATAAAACATCCTCCAATATTTCAGTAGGTTCCGCAACAACTCTTTTCTCTTCTATACTCATAGTCTGCATCTGCTCGTCCAAAGCCATCATGGCTAGATAACACTCTCTGGCCGCCAACTGATCTCCTTTTGCCTGTCCAATTCCATATTTCGTTGGGAATTTGACTAATAGGTGGTAGGTAGACGTTACTGCCTTCCAACTGTTTAAGGTTGGTCTTCCAATGATGGCATTATACGAAGAAGAACAATCTACCACTAGGAAGTCCACCTCCTTAGTGATCTGCTGCAGATGTGATCCCACTACCACAAGCAATGTAATGACGCCCACGGGTTGCACTTTCATTCCTCCAAATCCTATCAGTGGTGAACATATTGGACGGACTTGATCTCGTCCAAGCCTCATCTGCTAGAAAGCGGGATAATACAATATATCTGCTGAGCTTCCGTTATCCACCAACACCCTCTTGGTCGTATAATCTGCGATGAGTAGGGTGATGACAATTGCATCGTCATGTGGATGGTGGATCCTATCAGCTTCTTCGTCCGTGAAAGAGATGGCTGGCTCATCTGTATCCCTCATCCTTGGGGTTCGTCCAGAGAGTTGGACATTTTGCACCGCTTTGAGGTACGTATTCCTTGCTTTGGATGATTGTCCTGTCAAACTCCCACCAATGATAACCCTTATCTCTCCAACTGGGGGTCGTGACGACTCTTCCATCTTCCATTTCAGCTTCTCATCTTTATGGTCCCTTCCAACGAAATGTCTCAAATTTCCTTGCCTAATGAGATTTTCGATCTGCTGCTTTAAGTCCTAACACTCGTCCGTGTCATGCCCATAATCTCTATGGAAGTGAAAATATTTATTCTTATTACACTTGTTTGGGTCTCCTTTCATCTTCTCTGGCCACTTCAAGGAAGGATCATCCTTAATTTGCATGAACACTTGATCGAGTGGGGCATTTAAGGGTGTGTAATTCTGATTCCTTGCTGAAGGGCCTGCCTTCCTGCTATCTCTGTCTCGTTTTTTTTTGTCTTCCATTCGTCCCCTCTTTGGACGAGGCCCTTGGTCTGAATGACGAGCGGGGTTTGCTTCCACTCTATCAGCTCTCTTCCTCTTCTTAGCTATGATTGCATTTTCTGCATTCATAAAGTTTTGGGCTGAATGGACGAGCTCAGCCATGGACTGGGGCTCTTTCTCATACAGCTTATGAATGAATAAGTCTGAGTTACCCCATTGTGGAAAGCTGCCAATAATAGCGTGTCGTCCACCTCATCTACTGTCAAGACTTCTCTGTTGAAACGAGTGATGAAGGACCACAGACTTTCATTCTCTCCTTGTTCTATAGTCAACAGGCTGGACGAGGAGCGTTTGTGCCTTTGTCCTCTAATGAAGTTATTGACAAACAACTTACTCAATTCTTCAAAAGAACTGACCGCGTTTGGAGGTATCTTGCTGAACCACACTCGCGCTGGCCCCTTAAGGGTGGTAGGGAAGGCTCTACATGGCTAGATAACACTCTCTGGCCGCCAACTGATCTCCTTTTGCCTGTCCAATTCCATATTTCGTTGGGAATTTGACTGATAGGTGGTAGGTAGATGTTACTGCTTTCCAACTGTTTAAGGTTGGTCTTCCAATGATGGCATTATACGAAGAAGAACAATCTACCACTAGGAAGTTCACCTCCTCAGCGATCTGCTGCGGATGTGATCCCACTACCACAAGCAATGTAATGACGCCCACGGGTTGCACTTTCATTCCTCCAAATCCTATCAGTGGTGAACATGTTGGATGGAGTTGATCTCGTCCAAGCCTCATCTGTTGGAAAGCGGGATATTACAATATATCTGCCGAGCTTCCGTTATCCACCAACACCCTCTTGGTCGTATAATCTGCGATGAGTAGGGTGATGACAATTGCATCGTAATGTGGATGGTGGATCCTATCAGATTCTTCGTCCGTGAAAAAGATGGCTGGCTCATCTGTATCCCTCGTCCTTGGGGTTCGTCCAGAGAGTTGGACATTTTGCATCGCTTTGAGGTACGTCTTCTTTGCTTTGGAAGATTGTCCTGTCAAACTCCCACCAATGATAACCCTTATCTCTCCAAGTGGGGGCCGTGACGACTCTTCCATCTTCCATTTCAGCTTCTCATCTTTATGGTCCCTTCCAACGAAATGTCTCAACTTTCCTTGCCTAATGAGATTTTCGATCTGCTGCTTTAAGTCGTAACACTCGTCCGTGTCATGCCCATAATCTCTATGGAAGTGAAAATATTTATTCTTATTACGCTTGTTCGGGTCTCCTTTCATCTTATCTGGCCACTTCAAGGAAGGATCATCCTTAATTTGCATGGGCACTTGATCGAGTGGGGCATTTAAGGGTGTGTAATTCTGATTCCTTGCTGAAGGGCCTGCCTTCCTGCTATCTCTGTCTCGTTCTTTTTTATCTTCCATTCGTCCCTTCTTTGGACGAGGCCCTTGGTCTGAATAACGAGCGGGGTTTGCTTCCATTCTATCAGCTCTCTTCCTCTTCTTAGCTATGATTGCATTTTCTGCATTCATAAAGTTTTGGGCTGAATGGACGAGCTCAGCCACGGACTGGGGCTCTTTCTCATACAGCTTATGAATGAATAAGTCTGAGTTAACCCCATTGTGGAAAGCTGCCAATAATAGCATGTCGTCCACCTTATCTACTGTTAAGGCTTCCTTGTTGAAACGAGTGATGAAGGACCACAGACTTTTATTCTCTCCTTGTTCTATAGTCAACAGGCTGGACGAGGAGCGTTTGTCCCTTTGTCCTCTAATGAAGTCATTGACAAACAACTTACTCAATTCTTCAAAAGAACTGACCGCGTTTGGAGGTATTTTGCTGAACCACACTCGCGCTGGCCCCTTAAGGGTGGTAGGGAAGGCTCTACATGGCTAGATAACACTCTCTTGCCGCCAACTGATCTCCTTTTGCCTGTCCAATTAAATATTTCGTTGGGAATTTGACTGATAGATGGTAGGTAGATGTTACTGCTTTCCAACTGTTTAAGGTTGGTCTTCCAATGATGGCATTATACGAAGAAGAACAATCTACCACTAGGAAGTTCACCTCCTTAGTGATCTGCTGCGGATGTGATCCCACTACCAAAAGCAATGTAATGACGCCCACGGGTTGCACTTTCATTCCTTCAAATCCTATCAGTGGTGAACATGTTGGACGGAGTTGATCTCGTCCAAGCCTCATCTGTTGGAAAGTGGGATAATACAATATATCTGCTGAGCTTCCGTTATCAACTAACACCCTCTTGGTCGTATAATCTGCGATGAGTAGGGTGATGACAATTGCATCGTTATGTGGATGGTGGATCCTATCAGCTTCTTCGTCCGTGAAAGAGATGGCTGGCTCATCTGTATCCCTCGTCCTTGGGGTTCGTCCAGAGAGTTGGACATTTTGCACCGCTTCGAGGTACGTCTTCCTTGCTTTGGAAGATTGTCCTGTCAAACTCCTGCCAATGATAACCCTTATCTCTCCAAGTGGGGGTCGTGACGACTCTTCCATCTTCCCTTTCAGCTTCTCATCTTTATGGTCTCTTCCAACGAAATGTCTCAACTTTCGTTGCCTAATGAAATTTTCGATCTGCTGCTTTAAATCCTAACACTCGTCCGTGTCATGCCCATAATCTCTATGGAAGTGAAAATATTTATTCTTATTACGCTTGTTCAGGTCTCCTTTCATCTTCTCTGGCCACTTCAAGGAAGGATCATCCTTAATTTGCATGAGCACTTGATCGAGTGGGGCATTTAAGGGTGTGTAATTCTGATTCCTTGCTGAAGGGCCTGCCTTCCTGCTATCTCTGTCTCGTTCTTTTTTATCTTCCATTCGTCCCCTCTTTGGACGAGGCCCTTGGTTTGAATGACGAGCGGGGTTTGCTTCCATTCTATCAACTCTCTTCCTCTTCTTAGCTATGATTGCATTTTCTGCATTCATAAAGTTTTGGGCTGAATGGACGAGCTCAGCCATGGACTGGGGTTCTTTCTCATACAGCTTATGAATGAATAAGTCTGAGTTAACCCCATTGTGGAAAGCTGACAATAATAGCATGTCGTCCACCTCATCTACTGTCAAGGCTTCCCTGTTGAAACGAGTGATGAAGGACCACAGACTTTCATTCTCTCCTTGTTCTATAGTCAACAGGCTGGACGAGGAGCGTTTGTGCCTTTGTCCTCTAATGAAGTTATTGAAAAACAACTTACTCAATTCTTCAAAGGAACTGACCGCGTTTGGAGGTATCTTGCTAAACCACACTCGCGCTGGCCCCTTAAGGGTGGTAGGGAAGGCTCTACATGGCTAGATAACACTCTCTGGCCGCCAAATGATCTCCTTTTACCTGTCCAATTCCATATTTCGTTGGGAATTTGACTGATAGGTGGTAGGTAGATGTTACTGCTTTCCAACTGTTTAAGGTTGGTCTTCCAATGATGGCATTATACGAAGAAGAACAATCTACCACTAGGAAGTTCACCTCCTTAGCGATCTGCTGTGGATGTGATCCCACTACCACAAGCAATGTAATGACGCCCACGGGTTGCACTTTCATTCCTCCAAATCCTATCAGTGGTGAACATGTTGGACGGAGTTGATCTCCTCCAAGCCTCATTTGTTGGAAAGCGGGATAATACAATATATCTGCTGAGCTTCCGTTATCCACCAACACCTTCTTGGTCGTATAATCTGCGATGAGTAGGGTGATGACAATTGCATCGCCATGTGGATGGTGGATCCTAGCAGCTTCTTCGTCCGTGAAAGAGATGGCTGGCTCATCTGTATCCCTCGTCCTTGGGGTTCGTCCAGAGAGTTGGACATTTTGCACCGCTTTGAGGTACGTCTTCCTTGCTTTGGATGATTGTCCTGTCAAACTCCCACCAATGATAACCCTTATCTCTCCAAGTGGGGGTCGTGACGACTCTTCCATCTTCCATTTCAGCTTCTCATCTTTATGGTCTCTTCCAACGAAATGTCTCAACTTTCATTGCCTAATGAAATTTTCGATCTGCTGCTTTAAATCCTAACACTCGTCCGTGTCATGCCCATAATCTCTATGGAAGTGAAAATATTTATTCTTATTACGCCTGTTCAGGTCTCCTTTCATCATCTCTGGCCACTTCAAGGAAGGATCATCCTTAATTTGCATGAGCACTTGATCGATTCGGGCATTTAAGGGTGTGTAATTCTGATTCCTTGCTGAAGGTCCTGCCTTCCTTCTATCTCTGTCTCGTTCTTTTTTATCTTCCATTCGTCCCCTCTTTGGACGAGGCCCTTGGTCTGAATGACGAGCGGGGTTTGCTTCCATTCTATCAGCTCTCTTCCTCTTCTTAGCTATGATTGCATTTTCTGCATTCATAAAGTTTTGGGCTGAATGGACGAGCTCAGCCATGGACTGGGGTTCTTTCTCATACAGCTTATGAATGAATAAGTCTGAGTTAACCCCATTGTGGAAAGCTGACAATAATAGCATGTCGTCCACCTCATCTACTGTCAAGGCTTCCCTGTTGAAACGAGTGATGAAGGACCACAGACTTTCATTCTCTCCTTGTTCTATAGTCAACAGGCTGGACGAGGAGCGTTTGTGCCTTTATCCTCTAATGAAGTTATTGAAAAACAACTTACTCAATTCTTCAAAGGAATTGACCGCGTTTGGAGGTATCTTGCTAAACCACACTCGCGCTGGCCCCTTAAGGGTGGTAGGGAAGGCTCTACATGGCTAGATAACACTCTCTGGCCGCCAACTGATCTCCTTTTACCTGTCCAATTCCATATTTCTTTGGGAATTTGACTGATAGGTGGTAGGTAGATGTTACTGCTTTCCAACTGTTTAAGGTTGGTCTTCCAATGATGGCATTATACGAAGAAGAACAATCTACCACTAGGAAGTTCACCTCCTTAGCAATCTGCTGCGGATGTGATCCCACTACCACAAGCAATGTAATGACGCCCACGGGTTGCACTTTCATTCCTCCAAATCCTATCAGTGGTGAACATGTTGGACGGAGTTGATCTCCTCCAAGCCTCATTTGTTGGAAAGCGGGATAATACAATATATCTGCTGAGCTTCCGTTATCCACCAACACCCTCTTGGTCGTATAATCTGCGATGAGTAGGGTGATGACAATTGCATCGTCATGTGGATGGTGGATCCTATCAGCTTCTTCGTCTGTGAAAGAGATGGCTGGCTCATCTGTATCCCTCGTCCTTGGGGTTCGTCCAGAGAGTTGGACATTTTGCACCGCTTTGAGGTACGTCTTCCTTGCTTTGGATGATTGTCCTGTCAAACTCCCACCAATGATAACCCTTATCTCTCCAAGTGGGGGTCGTGACGACTCTTCCATCTTCCATTTCAGCTTCTCATCTTTATGGTCTCTTCCAACGAAATGTCTCAACTTTCGTTGCCTAATGAAATTTTCGATCTGCTGCTTTAAATCCTAACACTCGTCCATGTCATGCCCATAATCTCTATGGAAGTGAAAATATTTATTCTTATTACGCTTGTTCAGGTCTCCTTTCATCTTCTCTGGCCACTTCAAGGAAGGATCATCCTTAATTTGCATGAGCACTTGATCGATTTGGGCATTTAAGGTTGTGTAATTCTGATTCCTTGCTGAAGGGCCTGCCTTCCTGCTATCTCTGTCTCGTTCTTTTTTATCTTCCGTTTGTCCCCTCTTTGGACGAGGCCCTTGGTCTGAATGACGAGCGGGGTTTGCTTCCATTCTATCAGCTCTCTTCCTCTTCTTAGCTATGATTGCATTTTCTGCATTCATAAAGTTTTGGGCTGAATGGACGAGCTCAGCCATGGACTGAGTTAACCCCATTGTGGAAAGCTGCCAATAATAGCATGTCGTCCACCTCATCTACTGTCAAGGCTTCCCTGTTGAAACGAGTGATGAAGGACCACAGACTTTCATTCTCTCCTTGTTCTATAGTCAACAGGCTGGACGAGGAGCGTTTGTGCCTTTGTCCTCTAATGAAGTTATTGACAAACAACTTACTCAATTCTTCAAAAGAACTGACCGCGTTTGGAGGTATCTTGCTGAACTACACTCGCGCTGGCCCCTTAAGAGTGGTAGGGAAGGCTCTACATGGCTAGATAACAATTTCTGGCCGCCAACTGATCTCCTTTTGCCTGTTCAATTCCATATTTCGTATGGAATTTGATTGATAGGTGGTAGGTAGATGTTACTGCTTTCCAACTGTTTAAGGTTGGTCTTCCAATGATGGCATTATACGAAGAAGAACAATCTACCACTAGGAAGTTCACCTCCTTAGTGATCTGCTGCGGATGTGATCCCACTACCACAAGCAATGTAATGACGCCCACGGGTTGCACTTTCATTCCTCCAAATCCTATCAGTGGTGAGCATGTTGGACGGAGTTGATCTCGTCCAAGCCTCATCTGTTAGAAAGCGGGATAATACAATATATCTGCTAAGCTTCCTTTATCAACCAACACCCTCTTGGTCGTATAATCTGCGATGAGTAGGGTGATGACAATTGCATCGTCATGTGGATGGTGGATCCTATCAGCTTCTTCGTCCGTGAAAGAGATGGCTGGCTCATCTGTATCCCTCGTCCTTGGGGTTCGTTTAGAGGGTTGGACATTTTGCACCGCTTTGAGGTACGTCTTCCTTGCTTTGGAAGATTGTCCTGTCAAACTCCCACCAATGATAACCCTTATCTCTCCAAGTGGGGGTCGTGACGAGTCTTCCATCTTCCCTTTCAGCTTCTAATCTTTATGGTCCCTTCCAACGAAATGTCTCAACTTTCCTTGCATAATGAGATTTTCGATCTGCTGCTTTAAGTCCTAACACTCGTCCATGTCATGCCCATAATCTCTATGGAAGTGAAAATATTTATTCTTATTACGCTTGTTCGGGTCTCCATTCATCTTCTCTGGCCACTTCAAGGAAGGATCATCCTTAATTTGCATGAGCACTTGATCGAGTGGGGCATTTAAGTGTGTATAATTCTGATTTCTTGCTGAAGGGCCTGCCTTCCTACTATCTTTGTCTTGTTCTTTTTTGTCTTCCATTCGTCCCTTCTTTGGACGAGGCCCTTGGTCTGAATGACGAGCGGGGTTTGCTTCCATTCTATCAGCTCTCTTCCTCTTCTTAGCTATGATTGCATTTTCTACATTCATAAAGTTTTGGGCTGAATGGACGAGCTCAGCCATGGACTAGGGCTCTTTCTCATACAGCTTATGAATGAATAAGTCTGAGTTAACCCCATTGTGGAAAGCTGCCAATAATAGCATGTCGTCCACCTCATCTACTGTCAAGGCTTCCCTGTTGAAACGAGTGATGAAGGACCACAGACTTTCATTCTTTCCTTGTTCTATAGTCAACAGGCTGGACGAGGAGCGTTTGTGCCTTTGTCCTCTAATGAAGTTATTGACAAACAACTTACTCAATTTTTCAGAAGAATTGACCGTGTTTGGAGGTATCTTGCTGAACCACACTCGCGCTGGCCCCTTAAGGGTGGTAAGGAAGGCTCTACATGGCTAGATAACACTCTCTGGCCGCCAACTGATCTCCTTTTACCTGTCCAATTCCATATTTCGTTAGGAATTTGACTGATAGGTAGTAGGTAGATGTTACTGTTTTCCAACTGTTTAAGGTTGGTCTTCCAATGATGGCATTATACGAAGAAGAACAATCTGCCACTAGGAAGTTCACCTCCTTAGTGATCTGCTGCGGATGTGATCCCACTACCACAAGCAATGTAATGACGCCCACGGGTTGCACTTTCATTCCTCCAAATCCTATCAGTGGTGAACATGTTGGACGGAGTTGATCTCGTCAAAGCCTCATCTGCTGGAAAGCGGGATAATACAATACATCTGCTGAGCTTCCGTTATCCACTAATACCCTCTTGGTCGTATAATCTGCGATGAGTAGGGTGATGACAATTGCATCGTCATGTGGATGGTGGATCCTATCAGCTTCTTCGTCCGTGAAAGAGATGGCTGGCTCATCTGTATCCCTCGTCCTTGGGGTTCGTCCAGAGAGTTGGACATTTTGCACCGCTTTGAGGTACGTCTTCCTTGCTTTGGAAGATTGTCCTGTCAAACTCCCACCAATGATAACCCTTATCTCTCCAAATGGGGGTCATGACGACTCTTCCATCTTCCCTTTCAGCTTCTCATCTTTATGATCCCTTCCAACGAAATGTCTCAACTTTCCTTGCCTAATGAGATTTTCAATCTGCTGCTTTAAGTCGTAACACTCGTCCGTGTCATGCCCATAATCTCTATGGAAGTGAAAATATTTATTCTTGTTACGCTTGTTCGGGTATCCTTTCATCTTCTCTGGCCACTTCAAGGAAGGATCGTTCTTAATTTGCATGAGCACTTGATCGAGTGTGGCATTTAAGGGTGTGTAATTTTGATTCCTTGCTGAAGGGCCTGCCTTCCTGCTATCTCTGTCTCGTTCTTTTTTATCTTCCATTCGTCCCTTCTTTGGACGAGGCCCTTGGTCTGAATGACGAGCGGGGTTTGCTTCCATTCTATCAAGTCTCTTCCTATTTTTAGCTATGATTGCATTTTTTGCATTCATAAAATTTTGGGCTGAATGGACGAGCTCAGCCATGGACTGGGGCTCTTTCTCATACAGCTTATGAATGAATAAGTCTGAGTTAACCCCATTGTGGAAAGCTGCCAATAATAGCGTGTCGTCCACCTCATCTACTGTCAAGGCTTCCCTGTTGAAACGAGTGATGAAGGACCACAAACTTTCATTCTCTCCTTATTCTATAGTCAATAGGTTGGACGAGGAGTGTTTGGGCCTTTGTCCTCTAATGAAATTATTGACAAACAATTTACTCAATTCTTCAAAAGAACTGACCGTGTTTGGAGGTATTTTGCTGAACTACACTCGCGCTGGCCCCTTAAGGGTGGTAGGGAAGGCTCTACACATTATTTCATCAGGAACTCCTTAAAGATGCATAGTAGTCTTGAAGGTGGCTATGTGATCAAAAGGATCTCGCGCCCCATCGTATGAATCCAGGGAAAGCAATTTGAACTTTGGTGGTAGAGGGTGACCGTTGATGGAGGTCGTAAAGGGGAATCGATTCTATGGACCAAATCTTCTACTAGATTAGCCCTTCTTAGGTTCTCTTTCATCTCTTCCGTCATGTTCTTCATCTGGCCCATTTCCTTCTCCAAGTGTAGCACCCTTCGCGAAGTGGTGCCTTTGGACTGACTTCCAATTTCGGCATCATCTCCATCTTCTTGCCTGCGCGTTTGCCCTTCCTTTTCTTCATGTGTTTGCCTTCTTAGATTGATCTCTCTTCTTAGTTCCTGGTTCTGGCGAGTTAACTCCGCCATTGCAGCCGCCATAGAGTGAACATGTTGGACAGAGGGCGTCTGCATGGTTGGTGCGGATTGGCGATCACGATGGGGTTTGCTTGAAGCATCTCTGCTTCCCTGGTGGCTTGGGCTTGTAGCCCTCAACTTAGTCCGACCCATTCAACCTTTTGTCGCAGAAAGCCAAATCGTAAAACAGCTTACGCTCCCCATAGACAGCGCCAACTGATGGTGTAAGAAATCAGTTGGTGGAACACTTTGGCTTCGGTGGACTACAACGGTAGTAAAGGCCTGTAAAGAGAAGAAACAATCAAGGGGTGACTGGGGTGGACCGGCCAAATACCCTCCGATAACAAAGTTAGTTTTCTAAGAAGGGAATGAAGTTCCAACTTTGCAGGGGTAAAATTTCAGAATCTCATACCTTTGCCTAATTCAGACCGGTCCTTATATAGGGAACCTTGGGGTAGTTACTTGGTTTAGTAACTTCCCCAAGATTTATGGAAGTTCGAATTTACGGAGATAACTTCCCCAACAGTTATAGAAGTAGTAACTGCTGATGCAAGTTACATACTTAGGAGAAATTGCTGGCGATAAACACGGGTTAATTAACTACTCCAGAATTTTGTCAAGTGTTACATGGTCGTCCATGGGCAAGTGTGCCTTGCCCATGGACGACTCTTTGTATATAAATTGATGTTGTGTGGTCGTCCATGAGCTTTGCATGTGGACGACCCTTCCGTCCTGATTTCTTGGGGTTCATTCAATTGATTAAAACTCATGGACGACCCCACTGGACGAATCAGAGACGGTCTGGTCATTTAGTTGATTGGAGATCATGGACGACTCCCTTGGACGAACCATAGATGGTGATTTCTTTGCTATCCCATCACTTTTTATCTACTCTTCTTCTTGTCCTGGCCCAGTTTGGTATGAAATTTTGAGAGAACGATATTTTTTACTTTTTTGAATTATTTTAATATTTTTTTTGAATGTTTTTCAGAATGCTCTAGCGTGGGAAAGGTAGAAGCAGTACTAGGTACAAAAATTTATTTATTGCTTTCTCAGGCTATCCCGGCCCGGTTTGGTAAAAAATAAAGCGAGAAAGATCTTTTTAAATTTTTTACTATTTTTTTGGGAATGCTGTAACTTGGGTCGGTAGAAACGGTGACCGGAACAAAATTTGTGCAGAACGATGTTTTTAATTTTCTTGAAATATTTTAATATTTTTTTCGATTTTTTTTTTAGAATGCTCTAGCACGAGTAAGGTAGAAACTGTGCTCGGTACGAAAATTTTTTATCCATTTTCAGTCTATTCTGGTCCGGTATGGTCAGAAATAAAGCCAGAATAATGTTTTTTTTTTTTTTGAATTTTTTTACTATTTTTTTGGGAACGCTGTAACTTTGGTCGGGAGAAACGGTGCCTTGAGATAAATTTCTTTTTATCTCGTTTTTTACTTATCCTGGCCCGGTTTGGTTTTAAATTTGGGTAGAACGATATTTTAAATTTTATGGAATTATTTTTATTTTTATTTTTTGAATTTTTTTTGAGAATGCTCTAACAAAGGTAAGGTAGAAACTATACTCGTTTCAAAAAAAAAATTTGCCACTTTTTCGGCCTATCATGGTCCGTTTTGGCCATAAATAAAGGAAGAATGATATTTTTTAATTTTTTTGAATTTTTTTACTATTTTTTTTGGAATGCTGAAACTTGAGTTGGAAGAAATGGTACCCTAAACGAATTTTTTTTTATCTCATTTTCTTCTTGTCCTGGCCTAGTTTGGCATGAAACTCTAGCAGAAAAATATTTTATATATTTTTTTTGAATTATTTTTTTTTTTTGGATTTTTCTTAGAATGCTCCAATAAGGGTAAGTTAGAAACTGTACTCAGTACAAAAAATTTTTTATCATTTTTTCTGCCTATCATGGTCCGTTTTGGCCATAAATAAACTGAGTATGATGTTTTATTTTTTATTTTTTTGGGAACGCTGTAATTTGGGTCGGGAAAAACGGTACCTGGAACGAAATATCTGGAATGATGTTTTTATCATTTAGTAATTGTTTTGAATTTTTTTGAGAGTGCTCAAGCAAAGGTAAAGTAGAAACTGTGCTTGGTTCAAAAAAAATTTTATCGCTTTTTCAGCCTATCCTAGTCCGTTTTGGCCAGAAATAATGCGAGAATGATGTTTTTTACTTTTTTGAAATTTAAATTTTTTTTTTTTGGGGACGCAATAACTTGGTTTCGGTGAAACGGTATCCGGAACGAAATTTCTTTTATTTACTGGCCCGGTTTGGCTTCAAATTTGGGCCAAATGATATTTTTAATTTTTTTTGAATTATTTTAATAATTTTTATGATTTTTTTTAGATTGCCCTTGCACGGTTAAGGTAGAAACTTTACTCGGAACGAAAAAATTTTTATCACCATTTTAGGCTATTCCAGTCCGGTTTGGTCAGAAATATAGCGAGAATTACGTTTTCTATTTTTTTGAATTTTTTTACTATTTTTTTGGGAAAGCTGTAACTTGGTTCAGGAGAAACGGTACCCGGAACAAAATTTCTTTTTATCTCATTTTCTACTTTTCCTGGCCTGGTTTGGCTTGATATTTGGGTAGAATGATATTTTTAATTTTTTTTGAATTATTTTAATACTTTTTTGTATTTTTTTTTAGAGTGCTCTAGCATGGTTGAGGTAGAAACGATACTCGATCCGAATTTTTTTTATCAGTTTTACAGGCTATTTCGGTCCGGTTTGGTAAAAAATAAAGTGAGAATGATGTTTTTTTTTTTAATTTTTGACTATTTTGTTGGGAACACTGTAACTTGGGTCGGTAGAAACGGTACTAGGAGAGAAACTTCTTTTTATCTCGTTTTCTACTTGTCCTGGCCCAGTTTGGCTTGAAATTTGGTTAGATCGATATTTTGAACCTTTTTGAATTATTTTAATATTTTCTTTGAAATTTTTGTGAGAATGCTCTAACAAGCGTAAGGTAGAAGCTGTACTCAGTTCGAAAACAAATTTGTCACCTTTTCATCGTATCCTGGTCCATTTAGGCCATAAATAAAGTGAGAATAAAGTTTTTGAATTTTTTGAATTTTTTTACTATTTTGTTGGAAACGCTATAACTAGGGTCAGGAGAAACGGTACCCGAAACGAAATTTCTTTTTGCCTCATTTTCTACTTGTCCAAGCCCGGATTGGCTTGAAATTTGAGCAGAATGATATTTTTAATTTTTTTGGACTATTTAATATTTTTTTTTATTTTTTTTTAGAATGCTCTACCACGGTTAAGGTAGAAATTGTACTCAGTACGAAAAAAATTTTATCGCTTTTTCTGCCTATCCTAGTCCTTTTTGGCCATAAATAAACCGAGAATGTTGTTTTTTAATTTTTTGAATTGTTTTACTATTTTTTGGGGAACGCTATAACTTGGGTTGGGAGGGGAGAAACGGAACCCGGACCGAAATTTCTTTTTATCTCGTTTTCTTCTTGTCTTTGCCTGGTTTGGCATGAAATTTGGGCGGAACAATATTTTTAATTTTTTTTTAAAATTTTTTTGAGAATGCTCTAGCTCGGGAAAGGTAGATACTATACTCGATTCGAAAATTTTTTTATTACTTTTTTGGGCTATCCCAGTTCAATTTGCTCAGGGAAATGGTACCCGGGATGAAATTTCTTTTTACCTTGTTTTCTACTTGTCCTGGCTCGGTTTGGGTTGAAATTTGGGCAGAACGATATTTTTAATATTTTTTTTCGAATATTTTTTTCAAATGCTCTAGCAAGGGTAAGGTAGAAACTGTACTCGATTCTAAATATTTTTTTATCTCATTTTCATCCTATCATGGTCCGTTTTGGCTATGAATAAAAAGAAAATGATGTTTTTTAATTTTTTGAATTTTATTACTATTTTTTTGGGAACGCTGTAACTTTGGTTGGGAGTACGATACCCGGAACAAAATTTCTTTTTATCTCGTTTTCTACTTGTCCTGGCCCAGTTTGGCTTGAAATTTGGCTGAATGATATTTTTAATTTTTTTGAATTATTTTAATAAATTTTTTCAACTTTTTTGAGAATGCTCTAGCAAGGGTAAGGTAGAAACTGTACTCGGTTCGAAAAAATTTTTATCACTTTTTCAGTCTATCCTGGTTCGTACTGGCCATAAATAAAGTGAGAATGATATTTTTTACTTTTTGAATTTTCTTACAATTGTTTTTGGCAACGCTGTAACTTCGGTTGGGAGAAACAGTACACGGAATGAAATTTCTTTTTATCTTATTTTCTACTTATCTTGCCCGGTTTGGCTTGAAACTTGGATATAAAATTTTTTTATCACTTCTTTCCCCTATCCTGGCCATTTTGGCTATAAATAAAGCATGGGTGATGTTTTTTTAATTTTTTGAATTTTTTTACTATTTTTTGGGGAATACTGTAACTTGGGTCGAGAGAGGAGAAACGGAACCCGGAACGAAATTTCTTTTTATTTCATTGTCTTCTTGTCTTTGCCTGGTTTGGCATAAAATTTGGGAGGAACAATATTCTTAATTTTTTTTTTAATTTTTTTAATTTTTTATTTTGAATTTTTTTGAGAATGCTCTAGCTCGGGAAAGGTAGATACTGTACTCGGCTCTGAAAATGGTACACAGAACGAAATTTCTTTTTATCTCGTTTTTTTCTTGTCTTTGCCCAGTTTGGCTTGAAATTTTGGCAGAACGATATCTTTAATTTTTTTTGAATATTTTTGAGAATGCTCTAGAAAGGTTAAGGTAGAAACAGTACTTGGATCTAAAAAATTATTATTGCTTTTTAAACCTCTCTTGGTCCATTTTGGCTATAAATAAAGCAAGAATGATGTTTTTTAATTTTTTTGAATTCTTTTACTATTTTTTTGGGAATGCTGTAACATGGGTAGGGAGAAACGGTTGCTGGAACGAAATTTCATTTTATCTCGTTTTGTGCTTGCCCGAGCCCGGTTTGGCTTGAAATTTGGGCAGAAGGATATTTTGAATCTTTTTGAATTAATTAATATTTTTTTAGAATTTTTTTTAGAATGCTCTAGCATGGGTAAGGTAGAAACTATACTTTGTTCGAAAAAAATTTAATCGATTTTTCAGCCTATCCTGTTCCCTTTTGGCCCCAAATAAAGCGACAATGATTTTTTTTTTTTTTTTTTTTTTACTTTTTTGAATTATTTTAATATTTAACAAGGGGTAAGCTAGAAACAGTACTCACTTCAAAAAAAATCTATCGCTTTTTCGGACTATCCTAAGCTGTTTTAGCTATAAATAAAAATGAAAATGATGTTTTTAAACATTGTAAATTTTTTTGGGAAGGCTTAACTTTGATCGGGAGAAACGGTACCCGGAACGAAATTTCTTTTTACCTCGTTTTCAACTTGTCCTGGCTCGGATTGGCTTGAAATTTGTGCAGAATGATATTTTTAACTTTTTTGAATTATTTTAAATTTTCTTCCAATTTTTTTTTTTTAAAGCTCTAGTACAGTTAAGGTAGAAACTGTACTCGGTACAAAATTTTTTTTTCCACATTTTCAGGCTATTCCGGTCCACTTTGGTCAGAAACAAAGCAAAAATGATGTTTTTGAATTTTTTTACTATTTTTTTGGGAATGCTGTAACTTGGGTCGGGGGAAATAGTACCCAAAACGAAATCTTTTTTTATCTACTTTGTTCTTGTCCTGGCCCGATTCGGTATGACATTCTGGGAGAGCGATATTTTTAACTTTTTTGAATTATTTTAATATTTTTTTTGAATTTTTTTGAGAATGCTCTAGCATGGGAAAGGTAGAAACAGTACTCGGTACGAAAATTTTTTTATTGCTTTCTTAGGATATCCCGGCCCGGTTTGGTAAAAAATAAAGCGAGAAAGATCTTTTTTAATTTTTTTACTATTTTTTGAGAATGCTGTAACTTGAGTCGAGAGAAACGGTGGCCAGAACAAAATTTCTTTTTATCTCATTTTCTACTTGTCCTGGCCCGGTATGACTTGAAATTAAGGCTAAACAATATTTTTAATATTTTTGAATTTTTTTTATATTTTTTTCGAATTTTTTTTTAGAATGCTCTAGCACGGTTAAAGTAGAAACTGTACTCGGTACAAAATTTTTTTTTTCCGCATTTTCTGGCTATTCCAATCCGCTTTGGTCAGAAATAAAGCAAGAATGATATTTTTTAATTTTTTGAATTTTTTTTCAATTTTTTTGGGAACGCTGTAACTTAAATCGGGAGAAACGGTACCCAGAACAAAATTTCTTTTTGTCTACTCTTCTTCTTGTCTTGGTCCGGTTTGGTATTAAATTTGGGCAAAATGATATTTTCAACTTTTTTGAATTATTTTAAAATTTTTTTGAGAATGCTCTAGCATGTGAATGGTAGAAACAGTACTCGGTACGAAAATTTTTTTATTTCTTTCTCAGGGTAGTCTAGTCCGGTTTGGTCGGAAATAAAGCTAGAATGATGTTTTTTAATTTTTTTACTATTTTGTTGGAAACGTTGTAACTTGTGTCAGGAGAAACGGTACCTGGAACGAAATATCTTTTTGCCTTGTTTTCTACTTGTCCAAGCCTAGATTGGTTTGAAATTTTGGCAGAATGATATTTTAATTTTTTTTCTGGACTATTTTAATATTTTTGTCGAATTTTTTTCAGAATGCTCTAGCACTGTTAAGGTAGAAACTGTACTCGGTTCGAAAAAAATTTTTATCGCTTTTTCGAGCAATCCTGGTCTGTTTTGGCCTTAAATAAATCAAGAATAATGTTTTTTAATTTTTTTACTTTTTTTTAGGGAACACTGTAACTTGGGTTGAGAGGGGAAAAATGGTGCCCGGAACAAAATTTTTTTTTTTATCTCGTTTTCTTCTTGTCTTTGCCTGGTTTGGCATGAAATTTGGGCAGAACAATATTCTTAATTTTTTCAATATTTTTTTTGAATTTTTTGAGAATGCTCTAGCTCGGGAAAGGTAGAAACAATACTTGGATCTAAAAAAATTTTATCGCTTTTTCAGCCTTTCCTGGTCCATTTTGGCTATAAATAAAGCAAGAATGATGTTTTTAATTTTTTGAATTTTTTTACTATTTTTTTGGGAATGTTGTAACACGGGTAGGGAGAAACGGTTGCCGGAACGAAATTTCTTTTTATCTCGTCCTGTACTTGTCCTTCTTGTCGGGGGAAACGGGGGAAACGGTACCTAGAACAGAATTTCTTTTTATCTACTCTTCTTCTTGTCTTGGTCTGGTTTGGTATAAAATTTGGATAGAACGATATTTTTAACTTTGAGAGAATCAATGACAATGCATACAAGTTGGATATTTCAGGTGAGTATAACATTAGTGCAACATTTAATGTTTTTGATCTTTCTCCTTTTGATGTAGGTGATGATTTAAGGACGAATCCTTTTGAAGAGAGGGGGAATGATGAGAATTAACAAGCATTCATGGATCCATTGCATGTTCCAGTTGGGCCATTACTAAAGCAAAATCCAAGAAGATCAAAGAAGCACTTAATGGTTCCGAAACGTTGTTACTTGGTTCCGAAGAAACTGTACCAGGAGTGAAATTTATTTTTATCTCGTTTTCTACTTGTCCTGGCTTGGATTGACTTGAAATTAGAGCAGAATTATATTTTTAACCTTTTTCAATTATTTTAATAGTTTTTTTGAATTTTTTTGAGAATGCTCTAACAAGGGTAAGGTAGAAACTGTACTCAGTTTGAAATTTTTTATTCACTTTTTTAGCCTCTCTTGGTCCATTTTGGCCACAAAAAAAGTGGGAATGATGGTTTTTAATTTTTTGAATTTTTTTACTATTTTTATGGGAACGCCGTAACTTGGGTCGAGAGAAACGTTACCGGAATGAAATTTCTTTTTTTCACTTTTTCTTCTTTTTCTGGCCAGGGGTTGGCATGAAATTCGGATGGACGATATTTTTACTTTTTTTCAATTTTTATTATATTTTTTTGAGAATGCTCTAGCACGGGAAAGGTAGAAACTGTACTCGGTAAGAAAACTTTTTTATTACTTTCTGACACTATCCCGGTCTGGTTTGGTCAGAAATAAAGCGACAATTATGTTTTTTTTTTTATTTTTTGAATTATTTTTCTATTTTTTTAGGAACGCTGTAACTTGGGTCGGGAGAAACGGTACCCGGAACGAAATTTCTTTTTATCATGTTTTCTACTTGTCCTATCCCGGTTTGGCTTGAAATTTGGGCAAAATGATATTTTTAATTTTTTTGAATTATTTTACTATTTTTTTGGAATATTTTTTTAGAACGTTCTAGCAAGGATAAGGTAGAAGCCGTACTCGGTTCTAAAAAGTTTTTATCACTTTTTCATCCTATCCTGGTCCGTTTTGGCCAAAAATAAAGTGGGAATATTGTTTTTTAGTTTTTGAATTTGTTTTTACTATTTTTATGGGAACGCCATAACTTGGGTCAAGAGAAACGTTACTCGGAATGGAATTTCTTTTTTTCTCTTCTTCTTCTTTTCCGAGCCCGGTTTGGCATGAAATTTGGGACGAGCGATATTTTTAATCTTTTTGAATTATTTTTATATATTTTTTTGAGAATGCTCTAGCACGGGAGAGGTAGAAACTGTATTCGGTAAGAAATTTTTTTTATTGCTTTGTCACACTATCCCAGTCTGGTTTGGTCAGAAATAAAGGGAGGATTATTTTTTTTATTTTTTGAATTATTTTTCTAAAATTGTTTTATTGCTTTTTCATCCTATTCTAGTCCGTTTTGGCTATAAAAAAAAGGTGAGAATGATGTTTTTTAATTTTTTTACTATTTTTTTGGGAACGCTGTAACCTGGGTCGAGAGAAACGGCACCCGAAACGAAATTTCTTTTTATCTCGTTATCTCGTTTTCTTATTTAAATATATTTTTTAAATTTATTTGAGATTGCTCTAGCACGTTAAAGGTAGAAACTGTACTCGGTAAGAAAATTTTTTTATTGGTTTCTTGCGCTATATCGATCCGGTTTGGTCAGAATTAAAGTGACAATCTTGTTTTTTGAATTTTTTTAGTATTTTTTTAGAATGCTCTAGCACGGGAAAGGTAGAAACTGTACTTGGTAAGAAAATTTTTTTATTGCTTTGTCGCACTATCCCGGTCTGGTTTGGTCAGAAATAAAGCGGGAATTTTTTTTATTTTTTATTTTTCGAATTATTTTTTGAATTTTTTGAATTTTTTTACTATTTTTTTTTGAACGCTGTAACTTTGATTGGGTGACACGATACTCGGAACGAAATTTCTTTTTATTACGTTTTCTACTTGTCTTACCCCGGTTTTTCTTTAAATTCTAGCCAAATAATATTTTTAATTTTTTTGAATTATGTTACTATTTTTTTCGAATATTTTTTGAGAATGCTCTAGCAAGGGTAAGGAAGAAACTGTACGCGGTTCTAAAATTTTTTTATCGCTTTTTCATCCTATCCTGATCAGTTTTGACTATAAATAAAGCAAAATTGATGTTTTTTAATTTCTGAATTTTTTTACTTTTTTTTCGGAACACTGTAACATGGGTTGGGATAAACGGTACCCGGAAAGAAATATCTTTTTATCTTGTTTTCTTCTTGTCGCGGCCCGGATTGGCTTGAAATTTGAGAAGAATGATATTTTTAATCTTTTTGAATTTTTTTTTTTTTGAATTTTTTGAGAATGTTCTAGCACGGGAGAGGTAGAAACTGTACTCAGTAAGAAATTTTTTTTATTGTTTTGTCACACTATCCTGGTCCGGTTTGGTCAGAAAGAAAGGGAGATTTATGTTTTATTTATTTTTTTGTATTTTTCTATTTTTTGAGGATCGCTGTAATTTGGGTCGGAAGAAATATTACCCAGAATGAAATTTCTTTTTATCACGTTTTCAACTTTACCTATCCCGGTTTGTCTTGAAATTTGGGCAAAACGCTATTTTTAATTTTACTATTTTTTGAGAATTCTCTAGTAAGGATAAGGTAGAAACTGTACTCAGTTTTAAGATTTTTTTATTGATTTTTCTTCCTATCCTAGTCCGTTTTGGCTATAAATTAAGTGAGAATGATGTTTTTTAATTTTTGCACTATATTTTTGGGAACGTTGTAACTTGGGTCGAGAGAAACGGCACTCGAAACGAAATTTCTTTTTATCTCATTATCTCATTTTCTTGTTTAGATATGTTTTTTAAATTTATTTGAGAATGCTCTAGCACGTTAAAGGTAGAAACTGTACTCGGTAAGAAAATTTTTTTATTGGTTTCTCGCTTTATCCCGGTCCGGTTTGGTCAGAAATGAAGCGAGAATCATGTTTTCTGAATTTTTTTACTTTTTTTTTGGGAATGCTGTAACTTGGATCAGGAAAAACGGTACCCGGAAAGAAATTTCTTTTTATTACGTTTTTTACTGGTCTAACCCCGGTTTTTCCTGAAATTCTAGCAAATTGATACTTTTAATTTTTTTGAATTATGTTACTATTTTTTTCGAATATTTTTTGAGAATGCTCTAGCAAGTGCAAGGTAGAAACTGTGCTCAGTTCTAAAAAATTTTTATCGCTTTTTCATCCTATCTTGGTCTGTTTTGGCCACTAATAAAGCAGGAATGATATTTTTTTTAATTTTTTTACTATTTTTATGGGACGCCGTAACTTGGGTTGGGAGAAACGTTACCCGGAATGAAATTCCTTTCTTTCTCTTTTTCTGGTCTGGTTTGGCATGAAATTTGGGACGGATGATATTTTTAATTTTTTTAATGTTTTTTTTTTGAATTTTTTTTGAGAATGCTCTAGCATGGGAAAGGTAGAAATTGTACTCGGTAAGGAAATTTTTTTATTGCTTTGTCACACTATCCCGGTTCGGTTTGGTCAGAAATAAAGCTAGAATTATGTTTTTTTTTATTTTTTGAATTATTTTTCTATTTTTTTAGGAACACTGTAGGTTGAGTCGGAAGAAACGGTACCCAGAATGAAATTTCTTTTTATCACGTTTTCTACTTGTCCTATCCCGGTTTGTCTTGAAATTTGAGCAAAATGATATTTTTTATTTTTTTGAATTACTTCTCTATTTTTTTCGAATATTTTTATGGAACGTTCCAGCAAGCGTAAGGTAGAAGTTGTACTCGGTTTTAAAAATTTTTTATCGCTTTTTCATCCTATCCTGGTCCGTTTTGGCCAAAAATAAAGTGGGAATCGTGTTTTTTAGATTTTTGAATTTTTTTTACTATTTTTATGGGAACGCCATAACTTGGGTCGAGAGAAACGTTACCTGGATTGAAATTTTTTTTTTTCCGGGCTCGATTTGGCTTGAAATTTGGGATGAACGATATTTTTAATTTATTTGAATTATTTTTATATTATTTTTGAATATTTTTGAGAATGCTCTAGCGCAGGTGAGGTAGAAACTGTACTCGGGAAGAAATTTTTTTTACTGCTTTGTCAAACTATCCCGGTCCGGTTTGGTCAGAAATAAAGGAAGAGTTATGTTTTTTCATTTTTTGTATTATTTTTCTATTTTTTAATTAACGCAATAACTTGGGTCAGGAGAAACGGTATCCGGAACGAAATTTCTTTTTATCACATTTTCTACTTTACCTATCCCAGTTTGTCTTGAAATTTTGGCAACAAGATATATTTAATTCTTTTGAATTATTTTAATATTTTTTGAGAATGCTCTAGTAAGGATAATGAGAAACTGTACTCAGTTCTAAAAATTTTTTATCGCTTTAATCCTATCCTAGTCCGTTTTGGCTATAAATAAAGTGAGAATGATGTTTTTTAATTTTTTTAATATTTTTTTTGGAAACGCAGTAACTTGGGGTCGAGAGAAATGGCACCCGCAACAAGATTTCTTTTTATCTCGTTTTCTAATTTAAATATATATTTGAAATTTATTTGAGAATGCTCTAGCACGTTAAAGGTACAAACTGTACTCGGTAAGTAAATTTTTTTATTGGTTTCTCACGCAATCCCGGTCCGGTTTGTTCAGAAATATAACGACAATCATGTTTTTTGAATTATTTTACTATTTTTTTGGAAACGCTGTAACTTGGATCAGGAGAAACGGTAACCGGAACGAATTTTCTTTTTATTACGTTTTCTACATGTCTTACCCCGATTTTTCTTGAAATTCTAGCAAAATGATATTTTTAATTTTTTTGAATTATGTTACTATTTTTTTCGAATATTTTTTGAGAATGCTCTAGCAAGAGTAAGGCAGAAACTGTGTTCAGTTCTAAAATTTTTTATCACTTTTTCATCCTAACCTGGTCCATTTTGACTATAAATAAGGCAAAATTGATGTTTTTTAATTTTCTGAATTTTTTTACTATTTTTTTCGGAATACTGTTACTTGGGTTGGGAGAAAACGGTACCCGGAACGAAATATTTTTTTATGTTATTTTCTACTTGTCGTGGTCGGATTGGCCTGAAATTTGAGAAGAATGATGTTTTTAATCTTTTTTAATTATTTTAAAAATTTTTTTGAATTTTTTTGGGAGTGCTCTGACAGGGGTAAGGTAGAAACTGTACTAGGTTCGAAAAAAATTTTGTCACTTTCTCAACATATCATTGTCCGTTTTGGCTACAAATAAAGTAGGAATGATGTTTTTTAACTTTTTGAATTTTTTTACTATTTTTATGGGAATGCCGTAACTTGGGTCGAGAGAAACGTTACCCAGAATGAAATTTCTTTTTTTTCTCTTTTTCTCCTTTTTTGGGCCCGGTTTGGCATGAAATTTGAGATGAACACTATTTTTAATCTTTTTGAATTATTTTAATATTTTTTTGAATTTTTTTTAGAATGCTCTAGCACGAGAGAGGTAGAGACTATACTCGGTAAGATATTTTTTTTATTGCTTTATCACACTATCCCGGTCCGGTTTGGTCAGAATTAAATTTAGAATTATGTTTTTTTTTATTTTTTGAATTATTTTTCTATTTTTTTAGGAACGTTGTAACTTGGGTCAGGAAAAACGGTACCCAGAATTAAATTTCCTTTTCTACTTTACCTATCCCGGTTTGTCTTGAAATTTGGGCAAAATGATATTTTTAAATTTTTTTGAATTATTTTAATATTTTTTTTTGAATGCTCTAGTAAGGATAAGGTCGAAACTGTACTCAGTTCTAAAAAATTTTTATCGCGTTTTCATCCTATTCTAGTTCGTTTTCGCTATAAATAAAGTGAGAATGATGTTTTTAAATTTTTTTACTATTTTTTTGGGAACGCCGTAACTTGGGTCGAGAGAAACGGCACCCGGAACGAAATTTCTTTTTATCTTGTTATCTCGTTTTCTTATTTAAATATATTTTTTAAAATTTATTAGAGAATGCTCTAGCACGTTAATGGTAGAAACTGAACTCGGTAAGAAAATTTTTTGTTGGTTTCTTGTGCTATTCCGGTCCGATTTGGTCAGAAATAAAGTGAGAATCTTGTTTTTTTCGAATATTTTTTGACAATGCACGAGTAAGGGTAAGGTAGAAATTGTACTAGGTTCGAAAAAAATTTTGGCACTTTTTCAGCCTATCCTCGTTCGTTTTGGCCACAAATAAAGTGGGAATCATGTTTTTTAATTTTTTGAATTTTTTTACTATTTTTATGGGAAAGCCGTAACTTGGGTCGAGAGAAATGTTACCCGGAATGAAATTTTTTTTTTTTTTTTTTTTTTCACTTTTTCTCCTGTTCCAGGCCCGGTTTGGCTTGAAATTTGGGATGAATAATATTTTTAATTATTTTCATATTTTTTTGAATTTTTTTTAGAATGACCTAGCACGGGAGCGGTAGAATCTATATTCGGTGAGAAATTATTTTTATTGCTTTGTCACATTATCTCGGCCCGGTTTGGTCACAAATAAATGGGGAATTACGTTTTTTTTTTAATTTTTTTTTATTTTTTTTATTTATCTAATATTTTGGGTACGCTGTAACTTTGGTCGGGAGAAACGGTACCCGGAACGAAATTTCCTTTTATCATGTTTTCTACTTTGCCTATCCCGGTTTATCTTGAAATTTAGGCAAAATGATATTTTTAATTTTTTTGAATTATTTTAATATTTGTTTAGAATGCTCTAGTAAGGATAAGGTAGAAACTGTATTCAGTTCTAAAATTTTTTTATTGCTTTTTCATCCTATCCTAGTCCATTTTGGCTATAAAACCAAGTGAGAATGATATTTTTTAATTTTTTTTTACTATTTTTTTAGGGAACGCTGTAACTTGGGTCGAGAGAAACGGCACCCGAAATGAAATTTCTTTTTATCTCGTTATCTCGCTTTCTAATTTAAATATATTTTTTAAATTTATTTGAGAATGCTTCAGCACGTTAATGGTAGAAACTGTACTCGGTAAGATATTTTTTTAATGGTTTCTCATGTTATCCTGGTCCGGTTTGGTCAGAAATAAAGCAAGAATCTTGTTTTTTGATTTATTTGAATTTTTTTACTATTTTTTTGGGAACGCTTTAACTTGGATTGGGAGAAACGGTACTCGAAACGAAATTTCTTTTTATTCTGCTTTCTACTTGTCTTACCCACGTTTTTCTCAAAATTCTACCAAAATGACATTTTTAATTTTTTTGAATTATGTTACTATTTTTTTGGGATATTTTTTGAGAATGCACTAGCAAGGGTAAGGTAGAAATTGTATTTGGTTCTAAAAGATTTTTTTTATCATTTTTTCGTCCTATCCTAGTCCAATTTGGCAAAAAATAAAGCAAAATTGATGTTTTTTTTTTTTTGAATTTTTTTGAGAATGCTCTAACGAGGGTAAGGAAGAAATTGTACCATGTTCGAAAAAAAATTTGTCACTTTTTCAGCCCATCTTTGTTTGTTTTGGCCTCAAATAAAGCGGGAATGATGTTTTAAAATATTTCGAACTTTTTTACTATTTTTATGGGAACGCCGTAACTTGGATCGAGAGAAACGTTATCCAGAATGAAATTTCTTTTTTTCTTTTTTTCTCCTTTTCGGGGCCCGGTTTGGCATGAAATTCGGGATGAACGATATTTTTAATCTTTTTGAATTATTTTTATATTTTTTTTGAGTTTTTTTTAGAATGCTCTAGCACGGGAGAGATAGAAACTGTACTCAGTAAGAAATTATTTTTATTGGTCTGTCACACTATGCCGGTCCGGTTTGGTCCGAAAGAAAGCAGGAATCTTGTTTTTTGAATTTTTTGAATTTTTTTACTATTTTTTTGGGAGCGCTTTAACTTGGGTCGAGAGAAACGGCAGCCGAAACGAAATTTCTTTTTATCTCGCTTTCTTGTTTTCTTATTTTAATATATATTTTAAATTTATTTGAGAATGCTCTAGAACGTTAAAGATAAAAACTGTACTCGGTAAGAAAATTTTTTTATTGGTTTCTCACGCTATCCTGGTCCGGTTTGTTCAAAAATAAAATGAGAATCTTGTTTTTTGAATTTTTTTACTATTTTTTTGGGAACGGTTTAACTTGGATCGGAAGAAAACACACAGAATGAAATTTCTTTTTATCCCGGTTTCCACTTGTCTTACCTCGGTTTTTCTTGAAATTCTAGCAAAATGATATTTTTAATTTTTTTGTATTATGTTACTATTTTTTTAGCATATTTTTTGAGAATGCACGCAAGGGTAAGGTAGAAATTGTACTTGGTTCTAAAAATTTTTTTTATCGTTTTTATCTTGAATTTTTTTACTATTTTTTTCGGAACACTGTAACTTAGGTTGGGAGAAACGGTACCCGGAACGAAAAATCTTTTCATCTTGTTTTCTACTTGTTGTGGCCCGGATTGGCTTGAAATTTTAGAAGAATGATATTTTTAATCTTTTTGAATTATTTTAATATTTTTTTTGAATATTTTTAATAATGCTCTAACAAGGGTAAGGTAGAAAGTGTACTAGGTTTGAAAAAAATTTTGACACTTTTTCAGCCTTTCATGGTCTGTTTTGTCCACAAATAAAGCAAGAATGATGTTTTTTTAAATTTTTGAATTTTTTTCCAATTTTTCAGGGAATCCGTAACTTGAGTCGAGAGGAACGTTACCCGGCATGAAATTTCTTTTTTTCGCTTTTTCTTCTTTTCCTGGCCTGGTTTGGCATGAAATTCGGGAAGGATGATATTTTTAATTTTTTTCAATTTTTTTTCATATTTTTTTTAAAATATTTTTTGAGAATGCCCTAGCATGGTAAGGGTAGATACTTTACTCAGTAAGAAATTTTTTATATTACTTTGTCACACTATCCCAGTCTGGTTTGGTCAGAAATAAAGCGAGAATTATGTTTTTTTTTTTATTTTTTGATTTATTTTTCTATTTTTTTAGGAACTCTGTAACTTGGGTCGCGAGAAACGGTACCTGGAATGAAATTTCTTTTTATCATGTTTTCTACTTTACCTATCCATGTTTGTCTTGAAATTTGGGCAAAACGTCATTTTTAATTTTTTTGAATTATTTTTATATTTTTTGAGAATGCTCTAGAAAGGATAAGGTAGAAACTGTAATCAGTTCTAAAAATTTTCTATCACTTTTTCGTCCTATTTGGCTATAAATAAAGTGAGAATGATGTTTTTTAATTTTTTTACTATTTTTTTAGGACCGCTGTAACTTGGGTCGAGAGAAATGGCACCCGAAATGAAATTTCTTTATATCTCGTTATCTCGTTTTCTTATTTAAATATATTTTTTAAATTTTTTTGAGAATGCTCTAGCACGTTAAAGGTTGAGACTGTACTCGGTATGAAATTTTTTTTATTGGTTTCTCGCGCTATCATGGTCCGGTTTCGTCCGAAATAAAGCAAGAATCTTGTTTTTTGAATTTCTTTACTAAAATAAAGGTAATTGATGTTTTTTAATTTTCTGAATTTTTTTACTATTTTTTTTGGAAGACTGTAACTTGAGTTGGGAGAAACGGTACCCGGAACGGAATATCTTTTTATCTTATTTTCTAGCTGTCGTGGCTCGAATTGGCTCGAAATTTGAGAAGAATGATATTTTTAATCTTTTTGAATTATTTTAATATTTTTTTTGAATTTTTTTGAGAATGCCCTAACAAGGGTAAGGTAGAAACTGTACTAGGTTTGAAAAAAAAATTTGCCACTTTTTCAGCCTATCTTGGTCTGTTTTGGCCACAAATAAAGCGGGAATGATGTTTTTTAATTTTTTGCAATTTTTTACTATTTTTATGGGAACGCCGGGAGACGTTACCCGGAATGAAATTTCTTTTTTTCTCTTTTTCTCCTTTTCCAGGCCTGGTTAGGCTTGAAATTCGGGACTAACGATATTTTTAATCTTTTTGAATTTTTTTTTAGAATGCTCTAGCACGGGAGAGGTAGAAACTGTACACGATAAGAAATTTTTTTTCCTTACTTCGTCACACTATCCCGGTCCGGTTTGGTCAGAAATAAGGGGAGAATTCTGTTTTTTTATCTTTTGAATTATTTTTCTATTTTTTCAGGAACGATGTTACTTGGGTCGAGAAAAACGATACCCAGATCGAAATTACCTTTTATCACGTTTTCTACTTTACCTACCCCGGTTTGTCTTGAAATTTGGGCAAAACGATATTTTTAATTTTTTTGAATTATTTTAATATTTTTTTAGAATGCTCAAGTAAGGATAAGGTAGTAACTGTATTTAGTTCTAAAAATTTTTTATCGCTTTTTCATCCTATTCTAGTCCATTTTGGCTATAAATTTATTGAGAATGATGTTTTTTAATTTTTATACCTGATGAACATTAAGCAACGAGAGGATGAGATGTTAAGGTCTTACATAACTCGCTTTAACAAAGAGGTCCTCTCGATCGATGAAGCTGACGACAAGATACTCGTGACTGCATTCACCCCGCTAACTGCCCCGATCGACCAAGTCCTGATGCAGAACAAGGACGAAGGAGCCTTGACATTTCTTGGTAAGCTAAAAGGAGATCCTAGTAAGAGGTCTATAGACAAGTACTACCATTTTCACCGTGACCACAGTTATGATACTTCCAACTGCTACGACTTAAAGCAGCAGATAAAAGCTCTTATCAGGGAAGGAAAGCTGCAAAGGTTTGTTAGCAAGGAGAGGATGGACCCACCACAAGAGCAGGCTAGCCAGCGGGAAAACAAACATCCTAGGCCCCCTAGAAGAAATAAGGATGATCATAGGGGGAACCACAGCTTCCAGTTTGTCTAGGAAGGCACGCAAAACCTACCTACGGATAGTGCAGAACGTCTAGCGACAGGCTTTATCCTGAAGATACCACGGATTGACAACCCTGTTATCGGGTTCACGGAGAAAGATGCTCGACGTCTCCACCACCCACACGACGATGCGCTCGTGATTAGCATATGGGTAAGGGACTACAACACTCATCGTGTCTTAGTGGACAATGGGAGCTCTACTGACATCCACTATTACCCGGCTCTCCAGCAGATGAGAATTGAGAAAGAACGGCTGGTTCCGACCAACGCCCCGCTCATTAGGTTCATAGGAACAAGAGTATACCCCCTCAGTACGGTCACATTGCCTGTAACGATTGGTGATTACCCTTAGCAGATCACTAAGGATGTTACATTCCTTGTTGTCGACTGCTTATTTACCTATAATGCCATCCTAGGTCGACCTACCCTCAATTCATGGAAGGCCGTAACTCTGACCAACAATTTGATGATCAAATTCCCCACCAAATACAAAGTATGAGCTGTATGCAGGGACTAAGTGGCAGCACGCGAGTGCTATATAGCGATGCTAGAAATAGACAACCACTTACAAACCATGAGCATAAGAGCAACAGATGGTTGTAGAGCCCATCAAAGGGTTGGAAGAGATACTTCTCGATGACTTAAAACCTGAATGAACGACTAGAATCAGCACTCTCGCTAGTCCGCCAATCCATCAGGCACTCACCACAGTTCTAAAGGAAAACTAAGACGTCTTTGCCTAGAGCCATGAAGACATGCTCGGGATCAATCCTTCAGTCGTGGTGCACAAGTTGAATTTGTGGCCCACTTTTCCCCCTATCCATCAAAAGAAGCAAGTGTTCACCCAAGAGCGGGACCAAGCCATAGTGGGAGAAGTCTGCAAGTTGCAAGATGCAGACTTCATTAGAGAAGTTTACTACCCCGACTGGCTGGTCAACATGGTGATGGTCAAGAAAGCCAATGGAAAGTGGAGAATGTGTATAGACTTTACGGACCTAAATAAAGTGTGCCCCAAGGATAGCTACTCTCTCCCGTGGGTTGACGTCCTAGTAGACTCTACAGCCCAACACCAGTTGCTGAGCTTCATGGAAGCTTTTTCTGACTACAACCAGATAAAATTAGGCGAAACTGATCAAGAGAATACGTCATTTGTCACCAGCCAAGGCTTCTTCTGCTACAAAGTAATGCCATTCGACCTCAAAAACATGGGCGCAATATATCAGAGGCTCATGACCAAGATGTTTGCGCATCAGATTGGAAGAAATGTCCAAGTTTATGTTGACGACATGCTAGTGAAAGCTGAAGGGAGGATGATCATTTGGACTATCTCAAGGAGACCTTCGACACCCTCCACTCTTACAAAATGAAACTCAATCCGAGCAAGTGTGTGTTTGGCGTAACGACTAGAAAGTTCTTGAGGTTCATGGTATCTCAGAGAGGTATCGAGGTTAACCCCAACAAGATCTAGGCCATAATAGAGATGGCACCACAAGGATCGTGAAAGAAGTACAAAGCCTCAACGGCAAGATAGCCGCGCTGAATAGGTTCGTGTCAAGGGCAACGGACAAGTGCCTACCTTTCTTTCACACACTGAAGAAATATTTTGAATGGATGACCGAGTGTCAACAAGCATTTGAGGATCTTAAGGCCTACCTCTCTTCCCCACGGTTACTAAGTCCCTTCAAACCAGGAGAAGAACTGTTCCTCTACTTGGCTATATCCTCAGCTGCTATTAGTGCGACCTTGGTCAAAGAAAGAAGACAAGGTACAAAAGCCCGTGTACTACACTAGTCGGGTACTTTATGGTGCAGAAGGGAGGTACCTATCGATGGAGAAGCTCGCATTCGCTTTGGTCACACCATTACTCTCCTACTTTAAAGATGGCACATTACCAGACAGTAAGGAAGCCGCAAGGAAGTTGAAGGTCTAAGTAGCACGATACGTTCTAATAAAAGACGTCTTGTACAAGAGAGGCTTCTCCCGTCCGTACCGAAGGTGCCTAAGCCTCGAAGAAGTAGACTAGGTCATGAGAGAAGTCCATAAAGGGATCTGTGAGAACCACTCCGAGTCACGGTCACTGGTACACAAACTAATCCGAGCTGGATACTACTGGCCTACTATGCAGAAGAATGCCCAAGCTTACGTCAAAGCCTGCAACAAATGTCAAAAGTTCAACAATATCATCAAACAAGCAACGTCATCAGACAGCCAACAAAAGAGCTCATCCCAATAACAACCCTTGGGATTAAACATCATGGACTACTTCAGCCTTTTGCTTAATGGAGATTAAACATCATGGACTACTTCACCAAATGGGTAGAAGCTGAAGCCTTAGCCACCATCACAGAGAAGAATGTACGAAGTTTCGTTTAGAGGAACATCATCTGCAAATACTGGATCCCTAAAGTCTTGGTCTCAGATAATGGGAAACAGTTTGACAATGACTCATTCGGGGACTTTTACTCATAATTGGGGATCAAGAACCACTACTCCTCACCCACCTGCCAACGGACAAGTTAAGGTCACGAACTGATCCTTGCTTAAAATTATCAAGACTCGACTCGAGGGTGTAAAAAGTATATGGCCAGAAAAGTTGTCAAGCGTACTATAGGCATACAAGACAACAGCCAGAACATCTACAGGAGAGACGCCGTTTCGACTAGCAACAGAAGCGAGCAGTTATCCCAGCTGAGGTTGGACTCACAAGCTACAAGGTAGACAATCATGATGAAAGGAGGAACAACAAGCCCATGTGTCTACAGCTTGACATAGTGGACGAAGTCAGGGCGACAGTTGAACAAAGACTCGCACAATACTAGGATCTCACGGGCCAAGCACTACAACTTTAGAGTCAGACACAAAGACTTCAAAGTTGGAGATCTCGTCTTGAGGAAGGTGATGGGCGCCACTAGAGATCCCACCCTGGGAAAGCTCAGTCCTAACTGGGAGGGACCCTACAGAATCACCTCATGGCAGAGGAAAGGCACCTACCACCTAGAGACGCTAGATGGGCAGAAGTTGCACCATAGAACACTGAGTATCTTAGGAAATACTATCAGTAGATGACAGCATGAAGAGCGCCACTCCTCATTTCCAGTTTATTTTTTAGTTAATTTTTACCTACAGTACTTTCTAAGCCCAAAGGGAGGTTTTTATCCTTTTTAAGAACAATTTTTTACTTATGCATGTATTTATCATAATAAGAGGAGTTATTCAAATATGACCTGTATTTGTCTAGACAAAACTACTTTTATAACTAAGTCCACAAGTGGAATAATTTATTATAAAATCCACAAGCGAACAAGTTTATTACTGAGTCCACAAAGTGGACGAGTTCATCTTATGAGGATGCCTTGAAATTATTTAAGTCTGCAAGTGGACATGTTCATTATTAAGTCCACAAAGTGGACGAGCTCATCTCTTGGGGACGACTTGAAATTATTTAAGTCCACAAGTGGATGAGTTCATCCTATTGGGATGCCTTAAAATTATTAAGTCCACAAGTGGACGAGTTTATTACAAAGTCCACAAATGGACGAGTTCATCCCATGGCGATGCCTTAAAATTATCAAGTCTACAAATGGACGAGTTTAATATTAAGTCCACAAGTGGACGAGTTTATTATTAAGTCCACAAGCGAACGGGTTTATTATTAGGCCCTCAAACAAAACTAGTTCATTGTTTTGAGGGATTTCACAATTCGCTCCAATACCAATAGGCTTGGTCTGCGATCGAATGCTATAAAAGATTTTTACCCTCCCTTTCTTCACTAATTGGTCATTGGATAGATCGATAAGGCACACGGCCCAACAAGTGGTATCAGAGTTGGTACACTTGCTGTTGTTTTATTACCTAAGTGTGATCCTAGACCCTTTGAGATGGATTGATCTCAATCGCTTAATGCTCCTCCATACTTTGATGGGAGCAATTATGCTTTTTGGAAAGTCCGTATGAGGGCATTTCTATGTTCTATTAATGATAATGCTTGGGATGCTATCGAGATAGGATGGACTAGGCCGGAAGCCGCCAAATCCACATGGGATAAGGCAGCTCTTACGGCAGCTAATGCTAATAACAAGGCTTTAAATGCTATTTTCTATGGTATTTCTCCTGACTAATTTCACAGGATCTCTCATGTTACAATTGCTAAGGAGGCGTGGTAAATCTTAGAGACGACCTATGAAGGCACCAAAAAGGTGAAAGACATCAAGTTGCAAATGCTTATCACACGCTTCGAGGAGCTAAAGATGAGTGAAGACGAGTCATTCGACTTATTTTATGGGAAGCTAAATGAAGTGGTCATTGGGAAATTCAACTTAGGAGAAAAGACTGAGGACTCCAAGATTGTGAGGAAGATTCTACGATCATTGCTAGAGAGTTTCCATGCAAAGGTCACTGCCATCAAAGATAGCAAAGACCTTGATGAGATTAAAATTCAAGAACTCATCGGTTCTCTTCAAACCTATGAGCTATCTCTACCATCTCAAAGGAAGGGCAAATCTCTTGCTCTCAAGACAGTCAATGAGAGATTGGAAGCTTAAGACTCCTCGGATGAGGATAAGGTTGAAAAGGATGTGGCATACCTTGCTAAGAACTTTCGTAAGTTCCTAAAGTTCAAGAGAGATGGAAAGTTTTTTGAGAAGGGCAAATTCTCAAAGTTCAAGAAGGACAAGAATGACTTCAAGAAGAAGGATTCAAAAGATTTCTCACCGTCTAAAATGGTCATGTGCTTTGAGTGCAAAGGGCATGGGCATGTGAAGAAAGAATGCCTTACGTATTTGAAAGCGAAGAGTAAAGTCTTTGCAACTACCCTTAGTGACTCAAATGGTTCAGATTCTTATTCGGAAGAAAGATTTGACAGAGAAGGAAATTACTCCACATTTATGACTGTTGCACCCGTGAACTCATCTGAAGATTTGCCCCTTCTAGTGGAAGAACTCGGTGAGCACACCGAAGTAGAGTCTGTGGGAATTGGGGAAGAATCGGATGATGAAGATGAAGGAACCAAGGAGCTGCAAGAATCTTATAATTCTCTTCTTGAGAAAACTGGAGAGTATGCTAAATTGGCTAAGGCAGCCATCAAAAAAATGAAGAAAGCAAAACAAGTCTACAAGAGCATACTTGTAAGGTACAAGGAAACGAAGTGTGAAGTTGAAGTGCTAAATGGAGAACTAATTAAGGCCTACTCCAAGATCGAGTTTTTTGAGCTTGAAGTGATTCAAGCTAATACCATAGTGGAGCGCGTTGCCTCCAAGAAACTTGACGAAGTGTTTTCACATCAAAAACCTTTTTCTGATAAAAGGGAATTAGGATACTCCAGAGAGAGTAGTTCAAGTGCCAATGTGTCCAAGGAGTTGAAGTTTGTTAAAGCTAAGGAACCAATGTTAGCAACTCCAAATGTTGAGAATGGAAAAGTGGAGAAGAAGCCAAATGGAACTGCTCAAAAGGTTTTAGCAAAACCTCAAAATTCATTTGTGGCCAAACCCAAAGCTAAAGGGAAGTCTCTCCCAAAACCTAGAAGAGATTCTCAAGTTCAACACTTTTGCCACCATTGTGGAGTTAGAGGACACATAAGACCTAATTGCTATAAACTTCACGCATTGAAGAAAGCAGATTCTCAAAGGCTAAGAGAACAAGGAAAAGGGAACTGAAACATCAAGCAGCCAAAAGGGTGAGAAGCTGATTCCAGATTTGCTGATGTGATAAATATAATAGATACCATCACTTCTTGTTTGGCAAGCTTCAGCTAAAGGTTTGAGAATCACAGCTCCAGTATCCAATCCTCTAGGGATATCACCCCAAATGCACATGCCATGTGGGTGAAGAAGGGTACATATGCATGCATCAATTCTTCCTATGTTATGACTTTGATTGGTTGTTTGTGAATGTTTCACATTTTAGCATGTTTCTTTTCAAGTTTGTTTTGTACTTATTGTTTTTGTTGATCTTACTTTACATGTTCTGTTTTTGAGTGAGTTGAAAAATTCAAAAACCCATAAAAACTGAAAAATCTCTAAAACGTTTGATCACTTGTGTTGTGTATATCACATGTGAATTTGGCCTAGTACCTTCGTACTAATGGCGTAGTGCATTTACGAGCTTAGCTTGTTATGTATGCACATCTATCCTTGTGGGAAAAATCTTGAAATCTATGTGTGATTGTTGTAAATCGATCTTCAAGCTTGTCATGAATGATTGATCAATAGTCTTGATGGTTTTGATACATGTATAAACTTGTGTCTATATATCTTCCCACACTTTTTATGTTTTTGCTTTATAGCTCAACAAATGTCAAATCTCAAAAAGAGATAATGAGTTGTAAAAGCCGTCACACATACTAATATTTGACTAGGAAAAAGGGAAAGTAACTTATATTAAAATGTATGGTGCCAAAAAGCCAAAGGCTTACTCTCAAAATTGAAATATCAAAAATTTCAAGCATCAATCTCAAAATGAGATGTACTGTTCAAAAATGATCAAATGTTATAATTTGTAAAGAAGCCAAATGAAAAGCTTCAAAGATATGTAATCATTCTCTTGTGGGAGGTCATATATGTTCATTTCTACAATTAAGATAGACTACTTGACTTAGTACCAGCTGTGTATGACTTGATTGAATTGATTATTGAAGCTTCACTCTAGACTAAGGACTATTCCACATTTAATACTCACACACAACACATAACACACAAGACTTTAGTTCATTGAATGCTTATTTCATTTATGTGATTGTACATGATCAAATGTGATGTGTATACTCAATTGCTTGTCGATCAAACCCAAAAAGATTTTTGAGTATTTTATATGTTTTTGAAAGTGTTTTTATGCTTTCGTGTTTTGAGTTTTTGTTTAAATTGCAATTTTCATGATTTTCATCAAAAACTCTTTCAGAGGCATTTTCATAAAAAGCTCATGACTAAGCTCTTCCCACGAAAATGGGTTAAGGCAAAGCATGAAAATACAAAATTCAGATAGAAATTTTCGCGACTATCTCGCGACTATTTTGCAAGTAAAGTCTACTCGTGAAAATTTTTGTGCTTCAGAGACATTTTTCGCGAGTAACTTCGCAAGAAGCTAACTTGCGAAAAACGCATGTTTTCAGTTTTAAAGGATTGATGTAGACAATTTTTTGAATTTACTTGTTTTCCTTCACTTCATCTCCCTTATGCCTCAAACAACCTTAAACTCAATTTCACTAAAAAGACCCAACGATTTTCAAGTGCAATCATTTCAAAATCTTCTCTAAAGTATGTTCATACAATCTTCTCTCCTTATTTCCTTAGATTATGCAAAAAAAAAAAAAAAAAATTAGGTTTTACTTGATTTGGGTTATTTTGAAAAAGGGTTGGGAAACTTTCAATTCTGTGAAAATTCTTTCAATTTCTTGATTGGGCTTTGTCCCATTTGGTTTGTTTATGTGTGTGTTGGTCAATTGTGGCAATTTTAACATGTATTTAGGCAAGTTTCACTCATGTTCATGCATTGCCCACATGTTAGTTGTATAGGTGCACTCTAAACGTTTGATAAAATGTCCAAATGGCATTTTGATGTTGTTTTGGACTCCAATGAGTTCCAAACTTTGAGGATTACCATGATTGGACTTGTTTATCATGTTTTGATAATTGGGTGTGTGTTTTACACTCTTTGACCCAATGTGCTTTGTCATGCCTTGCACACGCATCACATATGCACACCTTATGCACCCTTGATGCACACACTTGCACAATTGTCAATTGTTTTTTGCATTTCATTGATATTACATGTTTCAGCACTTATAACCTAATTGTGTGACATTGTTTTTGTTCCTATTAGGACTTTGTGTTTGTTTTATGGACTAACTTGATACTAATCAAGTTTGTGTTCTTGTTTTGCGTTTTTGCACTTTTTTCTCTACTTTCTGTCTGATTGTGCAAATGTCTCCCACTAAGCACTCTGCTTCCAAGAAATCCTCAAAGCATCCACGCAAGGACTCAGAGAATTTCTGAACCATTGAAGTAGACATGGCCTACAATGACTGCTATAAAAAGGCAACAATCATCATGGAAAGGGTCTTAAGAATGGAGACCCTTGAAAACACCTCCATCCCTGATGTGTTCAAAGAGAGAACTTGGACAAAGTTGCTGAATCCAAGTAGAAATGTCTTTGCTGAAATCATAAGGGAATTCTTCGCTAATGCCACTATGGAAGGAGATCACATCACCGGTTAGGTGTGACAAAAAGAATTCATTATCACAAGGGATTCCATTCAAGAGTTCTTAGAACTTCGTCCACCATCTCAGCCAATCTCTATACAATATGATGATAGACTGGATTCTGTTGAGCCAATGGCGGAGATCCTCAGTGGCTCTCTCAAAAAGAAGTCAATGAACACCATTCCTTTCAATGCGGAGATGAGGACACTGGCTTATATAATGATCCACAACCTCTACCCGATGACGAACTTGACAACATTGTCCAGACCAAGAACCATTTTCCTGTATGATCTCTTCACACATAAGGAGATCGACATATGCGGTCATATGTACTACATCCTGACCAAAAGCATCACTAAGAGGAACTCAAGGAGAATATTGCCATTTCTAAGTCTCATTATAGGTCTCATAGCAAAGACAAAGCTGAAGATTCCAAGCAGTCTTACCATTGTGCAAAGAGACTATCCCATTGGTGCTCAAACAGTGACCCGAAGCAAAGCCCACATCACCGGATCAAGAACAAGCGTTTCTCAAATCCTAAGGGATGATAATAAGGAAGAAGGTGGAGACACGTAGGAAGAGATAGACAGGTTCACTTCAAACCCAGAGGGTTCTGCACAACCATCTTCCCAAGCACAAGCACAGTGACTCAATCACCTCATTGCAAGGGTTGAGCAATGTATGGCATGCTAGAATCCCATGTGCAGCACACCTTGGATCAGTTTGCTTATATTGAAGGCCAGATTACTACACTATCATTATAGATAGAAGACATGACAATAGTGCAGGGATCCGAATCAAAATTTTAGCAATTTTAGCCTTTTTGGCCATTCCGATCAAAAAGGGGGAGATGAACAGTTTGAGGGGGAGCATAGCAAATCATAGATATTGGTTTATTTTTGATGGTTTAGTTGTTTAATTTTGTGTTTACCTTTCATAGTTTTTATAACTCTTGGATATTTACATTGCTTTCTTTTAAAGCTTTTAAAGTACTTTGGTTTAAAACTTTTAATTTATATTCAGTACTTTGTTTTTGTATCCTTGCTTTGTAGCATTTTTAAGTACTTTTAGATTTTGTTGCATTATCTTGAGTACTACACATTTGTGCCATTGTTGGATCTTGTATCCTTGATGCAAATACTTCTTGTATTTCGCATTGGTTGTGTGTTGGACATGCAATCTATTTTTGCGTTGCTTTTAATTGCATTGGGTGTCCAGATGATCATTTACTAGTTAAATGTTCATTGTAGTCATTCTTTAATGACTGGTCTTGTTTGATCAAGATATGCTTAATTGTTTAATGAAAGTTTTGTTTGTGTGCGAGTGTTTCAAGTTACAGGTGCATACGTGCAAGTGCTTCACAGCTTCTAGATTAGGTGTGAGTGAGTTTTACCACTGTTCCTAAACTCACATTTAAGTTTAGAGTCTGTTTTAAGGGTTTTGTCACGGAATAGCCAAATGGGGAGATTGTAAAGTTGTGATTTTCAACTAATTTGTGTTAGCTTTAATTCTATGCCAAATTTGATTGTAATTTTGATCAATCTTTTGTACCCCCTATTATGTAGGATTTCATTGTAAGGTTGTGTGTGAGAGAAAGTGTGAAGACTCAAAACTCATTGAAGATCAAAGATGTTTTTGCGGGTAGTTCGCGAGAAGCCTTCCTGCAAAGTGAAGCATGTGCCCGACACATGATTGGAATACAAAGAGTCATGATAGATGGTGACAACTGGTTTTCACAAGTGTCTCACAGGTAAGGCCTTCCTGTGAGATACCCGTAAAACATTCTATTTTGCTAATTTGTCATATCTGATACACTAGGTCTCTCTACCTACACTATATATACCCACATTACCCACATATTGAAAAGAGTGCTTTTCAGAGAGAAAACCCTAGCCATTACCCTTGAGAGTGAGAGATTGTCATACCCACAATCTTCTACACAATCTATTGTGGTTTTCCTCAACTCCTACTTCTCCATTTCCAAATCCTTGAGAGGTTGATAGCATAAACACTTAACACACCCATCTTGAGTGTAAAGTGAGGTTTTGGTGCTGCTGGGAAGCATTGGAAGAAGCCATTTGTTTGGTGGATGTGATCGGGCTGAATTGCGTGATCCGGAGAGCTAGAGAAGACAAGGTTTCGTTAAGTCAATTGGTAGCAAGAGCTTGGAGAGCTCAAATGCATGGGGTAGATTAGGTTTGGAGGGTCTTTTGTTATTCGTGTACTCTAACTCATTCTCTTGTGGATCGATTTAATGCTTGGAGGGCAGCAGAGAGTTCTTTCGCAGAGTTCTTCGGTTTCCTCTTCGATAACAGATCGAGGTGTTATCTTGTATTTTCATTCTTCTTCCCTACTCTTTTAGCTTTCATTTTACTGCTGTGATTTGATGAATATGGCTTAGAGTAGTTATACTGTTTATCCGCTCACATTTACTCTCTTCCGCACTTAGTTTAAGTTAGAGTAAAATCAACCGAGCTGTTATTTTAATTTGGGAGTCTAAACAGCTCTTGTATTTTCACACAAATTCGAGCTTTCAATTGTCATGCCTAAAAGTGGACGGGTCCACCAAAGTAGACAGGTTCACCCCAAATATCCACCAAGTTGTTTGGGAGACAAGTACATCCTAACATGTGTACACAAAACCAGAAGGACATACGCATATCTCTGAATAAAGATCAACACAGGGGAAAAATAACTTAAAAGTAACGGATATAAAAAAAATAACAATATACCATAAATAAAGTAAAGTCTTTACAAGCAAGGCCCAAAAATAAAAGGGCACTTAATATTGTTTGAAAATTGGACAAAATACATAAGAAATTATCATTAAAAATAAAAAAGCTAAACTATAAGGTCCTGGACGTCCTGAACTGGAGGATTATCGTTGTCCTCAGAAGGAGGATTCTGGGCATCCTGAGTAGAAGGGTTTTTAGCGTCATGAGGAGGATCTTCAGTAGACAAGATCAAGGGAGTGACGGGCTTCTCCACGGTAGGTTGAGTAAGAATTACACCATCATCTTTTGGATCCCTCTCTTATTGAGTAGAGTCGTCAATCTCCTCAAAGATGGTGTCTCCACCCGCAGGGGTTGACGGTAAGCGGTCGTCCATGGTGACCTTGGATAGATCCAAGTGTGGGTAGACAAACTTGACCTGCTTCAGGTAATCCTTAAACCCGTCAACATAGTAGACGGCACAAGCGTCAATAAAAGGATGTGAAGCCTTAAACTCTGTTACGGCATCAACCCTGGCCACTTTTGCCTGCCCGCAAAAAGCCGTCAGCTCCTTCTCTAAGGTCGCTTTGGCCTCTTGCTCCTTTTCTTGCTGACGAGTCTTCTCCTTCAACTTTTTGTTCAAATCCGTCACTTTGGCCTCTTATATTAATCTTGTTTGTCGGTCAAAGTTTCATTACGTTTCCTAAGACGACTGATCACCCCCTCCTTAGCGACGCACCTATCTTGGAACACTTTCATGCGTACCAGCGCCTGAAAATGAATTATAATCGACAGCTAATGAATAAACAACAAAATAAAGGAGTTAGGAGAAAGAACATACCCTAGAAAGGTCAAAATGACCCGATGCCCCCAAATCATTCGCCTCCTACTTAGCACGGGGGTCCAAGTCCATCTCCTTGATGATTGACTCAACCATCACGACGACATACCCCTTATATATAAGGAGACGACGAGTTCCCTAGGTGACAGGGCCCGTCGCCTTCATTAAGCCTTTGCCAGCTCCATGACGGCTTCAGGGGCGACAACTTTTTGGGCTGTTTTTCACCAGGAGTGACCATTCCTTTCTTAAGGGGACGGCCATCCTTCCCTTCAGCTTTTCTCTTGGGAGCCCCCTTCCTGACGACCTTAAGGGCCGACGAGGATGCTCCCTCTTTCCCCTTCTTCTTCTCCTCTTTCTTACATGCTACGGCTGAGGCCCTCACCAACGCTCTCTACCTAGCTACCTCCATTTCTGTAAAGGAGAAAGGATGGGAGTTAGACACAAAGACGACAAGGAAACGACGAAAACAGATAAGTAAGGAAGGAAGGACTTACGCCGGCAAGAGTAGCTATTCAATCTACGTGCTGCAAGCGTCGGCTTTGGACCACCACAATAGGTGTGCAGTATATCTAAAGTGATCAGGTCCTTACACTTCCGTTCCTCAAATGGAATCTCAAGAACCTGACGAATAAAAGCCTTCTGCTCATCAGATATACGTGGACGAACACTAGCTAAAAAAGAGGAACGAAGACTTTAAATACTTAACAAATAAACAGAGAAAAAAAGTAAAAGAAAAGACCGATGGCACAAAACCTGAGTCTTTGACAATACCCCAAGTATTATTGAAGCCATAAGGCATTGTAACCCACTCTTCTGGACGGCATACCCAATCTGTCCCCTAAACAAAGAAATACCTACCCTTCCAATTTCTATTGGAATCAAGCATATATCTGACACGAGCCTAAGCTCTTTCCTCCACGCAGCAAAATGGTTTATCCCTTAAGACAAGACAATGTGCTGAGGTCTATAGCACCAAAAGAACTCGTCCAGTGAAAGGGTAAGGTAGAAACTGTACTCAGTTCGAAAAAAAAAATTGTCACATTTTCAGCCTATTTTGGTTCGTTTTGGCCATTAATAAAGCGAGAATGTTGCTTTTTAATTTTTCAATTTTTTTACTTTTTTTTTGGGAACGCAATAACTTGGGTCGGGATAAATAGTACCTGGAACGAAATTTCTTTTTACCTCGTTTTCTTCTTCCCTTGGCCCGATTTGGCTTGAAAATTGGGCAAAACAGTATTTTTAATTTTTTTGAATTATACTAATAATTTTTTTGAAAATGCTCTAGCATGGGTAAGGTAGAAACTGTACTCGGTTCGAAAAATTTTTTATCATTTTTTCAACCTATCCTGGTCTGTTTTGGCCATAAATAAAGCGAAAATGATGTTTTTTATTTTTTTGAATTTTTTTTACTCATTTTTTGGGAACGCTGTAACTTGGGTCGGGGGAAATAGTATCCGGAACAAAATTTCTTTTTATCTCCTTTTCTTCTTTTCCTGGCCCAGTTTGGCATGAAATTTGGGACGAACGATATTTTTAATTTTTTTTCAATTATTTTAATATTTTTTTGAATTTTTTTGAGAATGCTCTAGCACGGGAAAGGTAGAAACTGTACTTGGTAAGAAATTTTTTTTATTGCTTTCTCATGCTATCCCGGTCTGGTTTAGTTAGAAATAAAGCAAGAATGATGTTTTTTAATTTTTTGAATTTTTTTACTATTTTTTTGGGAACGCTATAACTTGGGTAGAAACGGTACCCCGAAACAAAAAATTTTTTTTATCTCGTTTTCTACTTGTCCTATCCTAGTTTGGCTTGATATTTGGGCAGAACGATATTTTTAATTTTTTTGAATTCTTTTAATATTTTTTTAGAATATTTTTTGAGAATGCACTAGCAAGAGTAAGGTAGAAACTGTACTCGGTTCTAAAAAAATTTTATCGCTTTTTCATCCTATCTTGGTCCATTTTGGCTATAAATAAAGCGAGACTAATGTTTTCTAATTTTTTGAGTTTTTTTACTTTTTTTTTTTAACGCTATAACTTGGGTCAGGAGAAATGGTCCCAGGAGAGAAATTTCTTTTTATCTCGTTTTGTACTTGTACTAGTAGCCCAATTTGGCTTGAAATTTTGGAAGAACGATATTTTTAATTTTTTTGAATTATTTTAATATTTTTTTTGAATTTTTTTTTAGAATGCTCTAACACGAGGAAGGTAGAAACTATACGGTACGATAAAATTTTATCACTTTTTCAAGCAATTTCGGTCCGGTTTGGTCAGAAATAAAGTGAGAATGGTGTTTTTTAATGTTTTGAATTTTTTTACTATTTTTTTGGGAATGCTGTAACTTGGGTCGGGAGAAACGATTCCCGGAGAGAAATTTTTTTTTATCTCGTTTTCTACTTGTCCTAGCTCAATTTCGCTTAAAATTAGGGCAGAACGTTATTTTTAATTTTTTTTGAGTTATTTTAATATTTTTTTGAATTCTTTTTAGAATGCTCTAACAAGGGTAAGGCAGAAACTGTACTCGGTTCGACAAAAATTTTGTTGCTTTTTCAGCCTATCCTGGTCCGTTTTGGCCATAAATAAAGCAAGAATGATATTTTTTAATTTCTTGAATTTTTTTATTATTTTCTTGGGAACGCTGTAACTTGGGTCGAGAGAAACGGTACCCAGAACAAAATTTCTTTTTATCTCATTTTCTACTTGTCCTAGCCCTGTTTGGCTTGAAATTTGGGTAGAACGATATTTTTTATTTTTTTGAATTATTTTAATAATTTTTTTCAGATTTTTTGACAATGCTCTAGCCCTGTAAGGTAGAAACAGTACACGGTTCGAAAAAAATTTTATCGTTTTTTCAGCCTATCCTTGTTTGTTTTGGCCAGAAATAAAGTAGGAATGATGTTTTTTACTTTTTTGAATTTTTTTTACAATTTTTTTGGAAACGCTGTAACTTCGGTCGCAGGAAATGGTACCCAAAATGAAATTTCTTTTTATCTTGTTTTCTACTTGTACTAGCCCAGTTTGGCTTGAAATTTAGGCAGAATGATATTTTTAATTTTTTTGAATTTTTTTTTTGAATTTTTTTTTAGAATGCTCTAGCACGGTTAAGGTAGAAACTTTATTCGGTACGAAAATTTTATTATCGCCTTTTTAGGCAATTCCGCTTCGGTTTGGTCAGAAATAAAGTGAGAATGATGTTTTCTAAATAATTGAATTTTTTTACTATTTTTTTGGGAACGCTGTAACTTGGATCGAGAGAAACGGTATCCGGAACAAAATTTCTTTTTATCTCTCGTTTTCTAGTAGACCTAGCCCAATTTGGTTTAAAATTTGGGCAGAATGATATTTTTAATCTCTTTGAATTATTTTAATATTTTTTTCGAATATTTTTTGAGAATGCTCTAGCAAGGATAAGGTAGAAACTGTACTTGGATCTAAAATTTTTTTATGGCTTTTCCATCTGATCCTGATCAGTTTTGGCTATAAATAAAGCGAGAATGATATTTTTTTAATTTTTAAAAATTTTTTGCTATTTTTTTGGGAATGCTGTAACTTGAGTCAGGAGAAACGGTACCCGGAACGAAATTTCTTTTTATCTCGTTTTCTACTAGTCCTGGCCCATTTTGGCTTGCAATTTGAGCAGAACGATATTTTTTATTTTTTGAATTATTTTAATATTTTTTTTGATTTTTTTTTTTAGAATGCTCAAGCACGGTTAAGATAGAAACTGCACTCGATACGAAAAAAATTTTATCACTTTTTCAGGCTATTTTGGTCAGATTTGGTCAGAAATAATGCGAGAATGATGTTTTTTAATTTTTTGAATTTTTTTACAATTTTTTTGGGAATGTCGTAACTTGGGTCAAGAGAAACGGTACCTGGAACGAAATTTCTTTTTATCTTGTTTTCTACTTGTCCTATCCCGGTTTGGCTTGAAATTTGGGCAGAACAATATTTTTAATTTTTTAAAATTATTTTAATATTTTTTTCGAATATTTTTTGAGAATGCAATAGCAAGGGTAAGGTAGAAATTGTACTCAGTTCTAAAAATTTTTATCACTTATTCATTCTATCCTGGTCCGTTTTGGCTATAAATAAATCAAGAATGATGTTTTCTAATTTTTTTGATTTTTTTTACTTTTTTTTGGGAACGCTGTAACTTGGGTCGAAAGAAACGGTACCCGGAAAGAATTTTTTTTTTATCTCGTTTTCTACTTGTCCTGGCTTAGTTTGGCTTGAAATTTGGGTAGAACAATATTTTTAATTCTTTTGAAATATTTTAATAATTTTTTCGAATTTTTTTTAGAATGCTCTAGCACCGGGAAAGTAGAAACTGTACTCGGTACGAAAATTTTTTATCGTTTTTTCAAGCAATTTCGGTCCGTTTTGGTCAGAAATAAAGCGAAAATGAAGTTTTTTAATTTTTTGAATTTTTTTTACTATTTTTTTGGGAACGCTGTAACTTGGGTCGGGAGAAACGGTACCCGGAACGAAATTTCTTTTTATCTCGTTTTCTACTTGTCTTGGCCATGGTTTTACAAACCGGTACAGTCAAAGAACTAGAAAAGAGAGTGATTACCGGTTTTGTGGTCCGACCAGGGTCTGACCGGTGGTTGAACCGGTGATGTCATAACTATTTAATTAATAATTCTAAAATTAAAAAAATAGTTAATAAAATTTATAATAAGTTATTACATGTAATATTATATATATATATATACACATATAACATATTTTTTAAAAAATTATGAGTTTTTACATGTTACATGTTGTAAATAAAAATAAACGATAACTAAAAAATATTTTCAAAACATAAGATTTAGTGACACCCTTCTTTTAAGGTTTTTTTTTTTTTTTTTTTTTTTCCCTTTAAAATGGTCTATATATTATGCATTCATTTTAAAGAAAATTTAAGTGAATTTTAAGACTGTTCACTTAATTAATTATTAAAACCACTATTTTTTTTTTTTGTATCATAATTATCTTAATGAAATGTAAAAGGGATGGGGGAACCCCAATCCACGTGAGTTGCTCACGCTGCCCCAATAAGTACTAAAGGTCAAAGTAAAGCTTTAGGCTAAGGAAAATTAAAGTTGTGGCTGTAATTGATTCTCAAAAAACAATAAAAAAAAAATGTGTGGCTCTCATTGTGTTATTGACTATTGTGTGCAGGTGCACACTGAACAAGTAGCAGAGGCAGAGCACAGCACAACACAGTTTTACAAACTATGCAAACCAGTCTCTCACTCTCTTACAAACTAAGAAGAAGCTCTCATAAGAAAAATGGATCAATTTAATTTCGTGTGTATTGTGGTCCTCCTCTCTCACATCCAAACTAAGATTTTCAACCATCTCTTCTCTCTATCTGTGAAGATGTGTGTGTCTGAAGATTTTCAACCATATCTTCTTCTTTGCCTCTCTCTTTGTAAAGATGTGTGTTCTCAGGCAAGGTTAGGAATTTTGACTGCTCAAGAGGCTAGCTTTGATGCCATGTTCACCAAAGCCTTCAATCATCACAGGCAGATGCGGATTTAAGGAAAAAAAAGAAATAGATCTTTGCTGCAAAATGTTTGGTTTCAGATTTGTTTCACCCATTTTGCAGAACTGTTGCAAAACCGGTTCAAACATTTCGGTTCTCAATTTTTTCGGTTGAACCTGCGGTTACCGGTTATTTCCGATTTTTTTTTCATTTTCGATTTTTATGAATAACCGGACCCGATTTGTGTCCGGCTCCCGTTTGAACCGGTCAGTCCGGTTCGTTTTTTAAAACTATGGTCTTGGTCCGGTTTGGCTTGAAATTTGGGCAGAACGATATTTTTAATTATTTTTGAATTATTTTAATATTTTTTGAGAATGCTCTAGCAAAGATAAGGTAGAAACTGTACTTGGTTCTAAATAATTTTTATCAATTTTTTATCTTTTCCTGGTTCGTTTTCACTATAAATAAAGTGAGAATGATGTTTTTTAATTTTTTGAATTTTTTTACTATTTTTTTGGGAACGCTGATACTTGAGTTGGTAGAAACGATACACGGAACGAAATTTTTTTTTTTTTTTTTTTTTTTATCTCATTTTCTACTTGTCTTGGCCTGATTTGACTTGAAATTTGGGCAGAATGATATTTTAAATTTTTTTGAATTATTTTAATATTTTTTCCAATATTTTTTGAGAAAGCTCTAGCAAGGGTAAGGTAGAAACTATACACAGTTCAAAAAAATTTTATCGCTTTTTTATTCTATCTTGGACCATTTTGGTTATAAATAAAGCGCGAATGATGTTTTTTAATTTTTTGAATTTTTTTACTATTTTTTTGGGAACGCTGTAACTTGGGTCGAGAGAAACGGTACCCGAAACAAAAATTTTTTTTATCTCGTTTTCTACTTGTCCTAGCTCAGTTTGGCTTGAAATTTGGGCAGAACGATATTTTTAATTTTTATGAATTATATTATTATTTTTTTGAATTTTTTTAAGAATGCTCTAGCACGATTAAGGTAGAAACTATACTCGGTACGAAAAATTTTTTTTCGCTTTTTTAGGCTATTTCGGTCCGCTTTGGTCAGAAATAAAGCGAGAATGATATTTTTTAATTTTTTGAATTTTATTACTATTTTTTTTGGAACGTTGTAACTTAGGTCGAGAGAAACGGTACCCAGAACGAAATTTCTTTTTATCTCGTTTTCTACATGTGCTGGTCCTGTTTGGCTTGAAATTTGGGCAAAACGAAATTTTTAAATTTTTTGAATTATTTTAATAATTCTTTTCAGATTTTTTGACAATGCTCTAGCAAGGGTAAGGTAGAAACAGTACTCGGTTAGGAAAAAAATTTATCGCGTTTTCAACCTATCCTTGTTCGTTGTGGCTAGAAACAAAGTGAGAATGATATTTTTTACTTTTTTGAATTTTTTTACAATTTTTTTGGGAACGCTGTAACTTCAGTCGCAGGAAACGGTACTCGAACGAAATTTCTTTTTATCTCGTTTTCTACTTGTACTGGCTTAGTTTGGCTTGAAATTTGGGCAGAATGATATTTTTAATTTCTTTTAATTATTTTAATTTTTTTTGACTTTTTTTTTTGAATGCTCTAGCACGGTTAAGGCAGAAACTTTACTCGGTATGAAAATTTTATTATCCCCTTTTTAGGCAATTCCACTCCGGTTTGGTCAGAAATAAGGCAAGAATGATGTTTTCTAATTTATTGAATTTTTTTACCATTTTTTTGGGAACGCTGTAACTTGGGTTGGGAGAAACGGTATCCGGAACAAAATTTCTTTTTATCTCGTTTTCTACTAGTCCTAACCCGGTTTGGCTTGAAATTTGGGCAGAATGATATTTTAATCTCTTTGAATTATTTTAATATTTTTTTCGAATATTTTTTGAGAACGCTCTAGCAAGGATAAGGTAGAAACTGTACTTGGATCTAAAAAATTTTTATGGCTTTTCCATCCGATCCTAGTTCGTTGTGGCTATAAATAAAGTGAGAATGATATTTTTTAGTTTTTTGAATTTTTTTACAATTTTTTTGGGAACGCTGTAACTTCGTTTGTAGGAAACGGTACCCGGAAAGAAATTTCTTTTTATCTCATTTTCTACTAATCCTGGCCCATTTTGGCTTGCAATTAGGGTAGAACAATATTTTTTATTTTTTTGAATTATTTTAATATTTTTTTAAAATTGTTTTTAGAATGCTCAAGTACAGTTAAGGTAGAAACTGTACTCGGTACAAAAAAAAAAAAAAATTTATCACTTTTTCAAGCTATTCTACTCAGATGTGGTCAGAAATAATGCGAAAATGATGTTTTTTAATTTTTTAAATTTTTTTACAATTTTTTTGGGAACGCCGTACAGAACGAAATTTCTTTTTATCTTGTTTTCTACTTGTCCTATCCCGGTTTGGCTTGAAATTTGGGCAGAATAATATTTTTAATTTTTTTGAATTATTTTAATATTTTTTCGAATATTTTTTGAGAATGCAATAGCAAGGGTAAGGTAGAAATTGTACTCGGTTCTAAAAAAATTTTTATCGCTTATTCATTCTATCCTGGTCCGTTTTGGCTATAAATAAAGCTAGAATGATGTTTTCTAATTTTTTGATTTTTTTTTTTTACTTTTTTTTGGGAACGCTGAAACTTGGGTTGGGGGAAACAGTACCCCGAACAAAATTTATTTTTATCTCATTTTTTTCGAATATTTTTTTCGAATGCTCTAGCAAGGGTAAGGTAGAAACTGTATTCTGTTCTAAAAAAATTTTATCGCCTTTTTATCCTATCCTGGTCTGTTTTCACTATAAATAAAGTGAGAATGATGTATTTTAATTTTTAAAATTTTTTTACTATTTTTTGGGAATGCATACTTGGGTTGGGAGAAATGGTACCTGGACGAAATTTTTTTTTATCTCATTTTCGTCCTGGCCCGGTTTAGCTTGAAATTTGGGCAGATTGATATTTTAAATTTTTTTGAATTATTTTGATATTTTTTTCGAATATTTTTTGAGAATGCTCTAGCATGGGTAAAGTAGAAACGGTACTCAGTTCAAAAAAAATTTATCGCTTTTTTATCCTATCTTGGTCCGTTTTGGCTATAAATAAAGCGAGAATGATGTTTTTTAGTTTTTTGAATTTTTTTACTATTTTTTTGGGAACGCTGTAATTTGGGTCGGGAGAAACGGTACCCGGAACGAAATTTTTTTTAATCTCATTTTCTACTTATTCTGGCTCGGTTTGGCTTGAAATTTGGGCAGAATAATATTTTTGATTTTTTTCAATTATTTTAGTATTTTTTTGAATTTTTTTTAGAATGCTCTAGCACGGTTAAGGTAGAAACTGTACTCGGTACGGATTTTTTTTTTCGCTTTTTCAGGCTATATCGGTCTGCTTTGGTCAATAATAAAGCGAGAATGTTGTTTTTTAATTTTTTGAATTTTATTACTATTTTTTTGGGAATGCTGTAACTTGGGTCGGGACAAACGGTACCCGGAACGAAATTTCTTTTTATCTCGTTTTCTACTTGTCTTGGCCCTGTTTAACTTGAAATTTGGGCCCAATGAAATTTTTAATTTTTTTGAATTATTGTAATTTTTTTTTAGAATGCCCTAGCACGGTTAATGTAGAAATTGTACTCGGTACGAAAAATTTTTTATCACTTTTTCAGGCTATTCCAGTCCAGTTTGGTCAAAAATAAAGTGAGAATGATGTTTTTTAATTTTTTGAATTTTTTAACTTTTTTTTCGAGAGAAACGGTAGTCGGAACGAATTTTTTTTTTATCTCATTTTCGACTTTTCCAGGCCCGGATTGGCTTGAAATTTGGGCAAAATGATATTTTTAATTTGTTTGAATTATTTTAATATTTTTTTCGATTTTTTTTTTTGAATGCTCTAGCATACTTAAGATAGAAACTGTACCCGGCACGAAAAATTTTTCATCATTTTTTTAGGGTATTCCATTCCGGTTTGGTCAGAAATAAAGCGAGAATGATGTTTTTTCATTTTTTGAATTTTTTTACTATTTGTTTGGTAACGCTGAAACTTGGGTTGGGAGAAACGGTACCAGGACAGAAATTTCTTTTTGTCCCGTTTTCTACTTGTCCAGGCTCGGTTTGGCTTGAAATTTGGGCCGAAGGATATTTTTAATTTTTTTGTATTATTTTAATATTTTTTTTGAGAGACACGGTACTCGGCACGAAATTTCTTTTTAACTCGTTTTCTGCTTGTCCAAGTCTGGCTTGGGTTGAAATTTAGGCAGAATGATATTTTTAATTTTTTTGAGTTATTTTAATATTTTTTTTAAATTTTCTTTTAGATTGCTCTAACACAGTTATGGTAGATATTGTACTTGGTACGAAAAAATTTTTATTGCTTTTTCAGGCTATTCCAGCCGGTTTGGTCTGCTTTTTTAATTTTTTGAATATTTTTACTATTTTTTCTAGAACGCTGTAGCTTGGGTCGGGGGAAACGGTACCCGGAAAGAAATTTCTTTTTTATCTACTTTTCTTCTTGTTCGGGCCTGGTTTGACATGAAATTTGGGCAGAACGATATTTTTAATTTTTTTTACTTATTTTTTATTTGAATTTTTTTGAAAATGCTCTGGCATGGGAACGGTGGAAACAATACTAGGTACGAAAAATTTTTTATTGCTTTCTCAAGCAGTCCCAGCCGGTTTGGTCAAAAATAAAGCAAGATAATCTTTTTTAATTTTTTTATTATTTTTTTGGGAACGCTGTATATTGGGTCCGGAGAAACGGTGCCTGGGACAAAATTTCTTTTTATCTCGTTTTCTACCTGTCCTAACCCGGTTCGGCTTGAAATTTGGGCAGAATGATATTTTTAATTTTTTTCGAATTATTTTAATATTTTTTGAGAATGTTCTAGCAAGAGTATGGTAGAAACTGTACTCGGTTCTAAAAATTTTTTATCTCTTTTTCAGGCTATTCTGATCCGGTTTGGTCAGAAATAAAGCAAGAATGATGTTTTTCAATTTTTGGAATTTTTTTACTATTTTTTTTGGGAAAGTTGTAAGTTGGGTCTGGAGAAATGGTACCAAGAAAGAAATTTCTTTTTATCTCGTTTTCTACATGTCCTGACTCGGTTTGGCTTAAAATTTGAGTAGAACGATATTTTTAATTTTTTTGCATTATTTTAATAATTTTTTTCAATTTTTTTAAAAATTCTCTAGCAAGCGTAAGGTAGAAATTGTAATTGGTTTGAAAAAACTTTTATCGCTTTTTCAGCCTATCCTTGTTCGTTTTGGCCAAAAATAAAGCGAGAATGATGTTTTTTATTTTTTGGAATTTTTTTACTATTTTTTTGGGAATGCTGTAACATGGGTTGAGATAAATGGTACCCGAAATTTTTTTTATCTCGTTTTCTACTTGTCCTGGCCCGGTTTGGCTTGAAATTTGGGCAAAACGATATTTTTAATTTTTTTAATAATTTTTTTCAATCTTTTTGAAAATGCTCCGGCTTGTGAGGTAGAAACTGTACTCGGTTCTAAAAAATTTTATCATTTTTTCGGCCTATCTTGGTCTGTTTTGGCCATAAACAAACCGAGAATGATGATTTTAAATTTTTTTACTTTTTTTGGGGAACGTTGTAACTTGGGTTGAGAGAAACGGTACTCGAAACGAAATTTCTTTTTATCTCATTTTCTACATGTCCTGGTCCGGTTTGGCTTGAAATTTGGACAAAACGATATTTTTAATTTTTTGTAATTATTTTAATAATTTTTTTGATTTTTTTTTAGAATGCTCTAGCAAAGGAAAGGTCGAAACTATACTCGGTTCTAAAAATTTTTTATCGCTTTTTCTTCCAATCCTAGTCTGTTCTGGCTATAAATAAAGTGAGAATGATGTTTTTTAATTTTTTTGAATTTTTTTACTACTTTTTTGGGAACGTTGTAACTTGGATCGGGAGAAACGGTATCTGGAACGAAATTTCTTTTTGCCTCATTTTTTAATTGTCCAGGCCCAAAATGGCTCTAAATTTGGGCAGAATGATATTTTTAATTTTTTTGAATTATTTTAATATTTTTTTCAAATTTTTTTTTAGAATGCTCTAAAACAGTTAAGGTAGAAACCGTACTCGGTACGAAAATCTTTTTATCACTTTTTCTGGCTATTCCCGTGCGGTTTGGCTATAAATAAGGTGAGAATGATGTTTTTTTAATTTTTTGAATTTTTTTACTAGTTTTTTGGGAATGCTGTTACTTGGGTCGGGGGAAACGATACCTAGAACGAAATTTCTTTTTATCTCATTTTCTACTTGTCCAAGCTCGGTTTAGCTCGAAATTTGGGTCGAACGATATTTCTAATTTTTTAATTATTTTAATATTTTTTTCAAATATTTTTTGGAAATGCTCCAGTAAGGGTAAGGTAAAAACTGTACTCGGTTCTAAAAAAATTTTATCGCTTTTTATCTTATCCTGTTAATTTTTTGAATTTTTTTACTATTTTTTTTGGAACGCTGTAACTTGGGTTAAGAGAAACGATGCCCAGATCGAAATATCTTTTTATCTAGTTTTCTACTTGTCCAAGCTCGTATTGGCTTAAAATTTGGGCTGAATGATATTTTTAAAGGATAATTATAGTAAACCCACCTGAGGTTAGGCTTGTTTTCACTTTGCCTACCCGTGGTTCAAAAGTTATCACTTTACCCACATGAACTTCAGTCCGTTACCCCTCCGTTGCCCACCTCACCCTCAAACGTTAGAGAAACACCCTTTTATTCCAAATTAGAACATAACACGGATCAAACAACACGAACTCAATCTCTTTTCCTCACAAGCCCTAGAAACGCAAAAATCCCTGTAACTGAGCTGGGGTTTTGATTTTTCTACATCTGCTTTTGTGTGAGGTGAGGTTCTGACTCTGGGTTGTCTTAAGGCATTGAATATTCGAAGATAGATCATCACCTTCTACTTTATGGTTCTAAGCTGAGATGGGGTTTCAAGTTTTGATGGTAGCTTTGATTCACAGGAAGTTGATAATTGATGTCTTCTTCGAGTGGAAATTACTCAGGTTCAAGTGGGCATATGTGTACATATGAGACTTGTGTGCTGAGAACAAGTCTAACAGTGGATAATTTTGGGAGAAGGTTTCTGGATTGTAGCCGATATAAGGTAAGTATACTTTTTACTTAATCTAGCTGATTCACGTGAGGTTGGAATGTGATGTGTTCAATTCAATTTATGAACAGGTTGGTCCCAAGTGCCCTTTCTTTAAATGGATTGATAATTCCATTAGTACGCGTGGGAATGAAGCTGCCCATTTGGTGCAACAAAAGCTGGATTTACTGCGGAGTGAGCTGCAACTTGCACATGAAAGGAAAAGAGAAGCTACAGAGATAGCAGCAGAAGCTACCCAAATGGCAGAAATTGCTCAAGACAGGGCAGCAAAAGCCACTGAGAGGGAGAGAAAGTTTCAAGCTTCCTCTGTTCAAGCCAAGGAGATTGCAGTGAGAGCTTTAAAGCAAGAGAGAAAGTGCAGAATTGCACTAATTCTGTCATTTTTTTTTTTTTTTTTTTTTTTTGGTTATGTTGTTTTCATGTTTTGGCTCAAGTGAGAATGTAAGAATGATGAGATTAAGTCTACCGATGGGTTGTAATATAAGCTGGTCCTCAATTGTATTGTAATAGAACTATGAAAGAATTTTTTGAGAATGAGAACTATGTAAGGTGGTAGATGCCTTTTAAAGATAAAAGTGTTATTTATGTTAGATGCTGTTGGTATTTTTGTTTAAAGTGAATTTGCTACTTGTGAGCTGTTGGTGTTTTGTTGGATGTTATGAGCTGAGTTGGTTTGTGCACAAAGTGCATTGTGTGAAGACAATTGTGTTTAAAGCGAATTTAAAGTACATGACAATCTGTCAACTTGCAAGAAAAGAACAAATGCACACATACACCTGCTATTCAACACATACACCCTGCACACATAAACAAACTCATATAATAATAACTCATATAACAAACTGCAATAATCAGAATAATAATTCTGAACACCTGTCATTAAGTTAGGAAATTGTATACATATTTTAAGGTGGCAATAAATAGTCTTTCATCAACCACCAGTAAATATAAGGCATTTGGTACAACAATCAAAATAGTTGCAGCTGCCCAATGTTTACAGAACTTACAAAAATACAAAAAGTGTTTGAACAGCTATATAAATCTATGTGTTGCCATTGTCTGCACTGCCATTTATAAGGCATTTGGTACAACAACTAAAACGGTTGCAGCTGCCCAATGTTTACAAAACTTACAAAAATACAAAAAGTGTTTGAATAGCAATGTAAAAAATTGTTGCCATTGTCTGCCCTGCCATTCTCTAGAAATTACATAAAACCCTAACACTACTACATAACCCTAATACATTATACACAACAACGAAGGTGTTTTTACTTAGTCTTCATTTACTGCCCTTGCTCATGCCTCTACCTCTCCCACCACAGCTAGCCTTTCCACCTCTTGTTCTACACTGAGCCCTAACTGCATCACCCCTTCCTTTCAAAGCAGCTCCTCTGGTAGCAGGTGATCTTGTAGGCTACAAAGTACAAGAATTCAAATGTTAGCTACCAGTATCACAGTTTTATGAATAAAACATCAAACCTAACACTATAGTACCTGTGATGATGGTGCTCTACTATCCTATGTTTCTACAGGGGTGTGTGGTGTTGGCTGGCTTGAAGAGAACCAAGGAGCTCCTCTAATTGTGTACCTAAAGTCTAAAGAGTACCATTGACTTGGGTTCTGTGACCATGGAGCTGGTGGCCCTAACCATGGAGCTTGTGGCTGTGGAGCTGGAGCTTGTGGCTGTGACCCTGCTGCCTAGTTGGATGAGGATGAGGCCATAGTGTAAGGCTGATGTGTTAGTAGGGGCTAAGCTGAGGATTGAGTCTCTGATGAAGATGGGGCTTGGGATCCTTGTCTGTGTGTAGAAGGCCTTCCACTTCCAGGCAACCAAATATGATGAGCACGTTTTTACAGCTGGATTTATTTGCATTTTGCATTTGAATAAAAAAAATTTGTAAAAACTTACAGATTTCCCTTTCTGCAATCTCTACCTCCTCTCCCATGGTGTCTCACCAGTGACATTGGCCTTGCATCCCCTTGCATTGTGCCCTTCCTGATGACACCTTCCACACCTCAGTGGCCTGTTTGCTCTAAACACCTTATAAGGGTTCAGCTCATCGACAAATCTCTTCCTCTTCATGGGTGGCCTACCTGGTGGCTTATGGACATTAGGTGCAACAGACTTGGGTTGGCCATTTGATATCCACTCAGACTGGCCAGGCATAGGAGGTATGGGTGTCTTGTATGTCTCCACAAAAGTATCCTTGTAGTAGCATGGATGGGTGTAGTCTTCTGGTTTCTAACAATGCACAAAAATGGCTGCAACTCCATGCTTGCATGGGATTCCTGTCAAGTCCCATAATCTACAACTGCATGTCCTATTTACCAAGTCCACCACATGCCTTTCCCTCTCATTGTCAACCTCATACACAAACCTCCCAGAAGGCATTGCACAGAAACCTTTAGAGTCTAATTTTAACTGCTCCAACTTTTTTTGTATGCTTGGACATAACTTGCCACCATACTTTTTCTATGCCAGTCTTCTTTATATACAGCCTGCTCATAAGCCTAACTCTGATCACTCTAGCATTAATAAGATGGGCTTTTCTCTAGCCTTCACAATCATAGAGTTAAAACTCTCACTCAGATTGTTTACCATACAATCAATCAAAACTCTTAAAGAAAAGTGGGATCTAGTCCACTGTGCAGGCTCTATATCAGTCAGGTACTTTCAAGTTTCTTCATCCAAACTCTTAAGATGGTCCATCCCCCTCTCAAATTCCCTGGCTGATGTTGTGCCAACACACCTCCACAGTACACTCTTCAACTCCATGCCCTTGTGGTTAAGTTTGAAGTTGTTGTATATGTGCTTCACACAATACCTGTGCTCCACAGTTGGGAATAGAGTCTTTATTGCAGGTAAAAGGCCCTGCAATCAAGTAAGCAAGTAAGCATGTAAAAAGCTAAGCATGTAATGAAGTCATGAACATGAGCTAGATGATAATACCTTTTGCCTGTCACTGATGAATACCAGATTGAGCTCCTCTGGCCTGCCAATGTCATTTACAAATTGCTCTAAGAACCAGATCCAGCTATCCTTTATCTCTTGCTCAACCACAGCCATTGCCACTGGGAATATATTGTCATTTCCATCCTTGGCAGTGGCAGACAATAATTGCCCACCAAACCTACCCTTCAAGTGGCATCCATCTAGCCCAACAAAGGGTCTACAACCACCTAGAAAGCCAACCTTCTGAGCATTGTACCTAATGTACATTTAAAATTGGGCTCTGCATTCTCATTTTCCATCTCTGTTTGCAGAATCACCCTACTTCCTACATCTTCCTTAATATCATTTCTGCATAATCTTTAAGTAGGCCATACTGAGCCTCTTCATCCCCAGTAATCAGCCCCCTAGCTGTCGTCCTTGCTCTGTACACCTGACTAAGACTTAAATCAATTCAAATCTTCTGCATCACATGGTGCTTAACACCTGAGACCTCCCAATTAGGATTCTTAGCAAAATCCTCTAAATACTTCTTTGCCACATAGGCTGATGTAACTTGTCCATTTTTAAATGTTAGGGGGCAAGTACACTCAGGATAAAATCATCAGAACTTTTTTACACTTGCAATATCTGATGGAATTAAAGATGAATGCAATGGAAAAGTAAGTTTTGAAACGGATCTACTTCATTCGATATTGATAACATGCATAAAGTAAATTTCAGAATTTGAGAATAAGAGATCATACCTAGAAGCGGTGAATTCCAAAACCGAAGATTGAAGCACTTGGGAATACTTTTAATCTTTACTCCAATTCCACTAACGCCCAAGATGTGTGGTCTCTCAATTGGTAACAAAGGGATTATTAGAGAGTGACTTTTCACTCACTTACACACCATTACAATGATGTTTTTCTTACCAATAAAATTCTGTACGTTTTTCCCTTTGTATCTAACCAATATATCTAATTGGGCGCCTTTTGGGCCTTACCAATTGGGCTTAAGTGTGTGGCTTGGAGTGGGACCAAAAGGGATCAATAAGACACTAGCTCCAATGGGCCTTGGGCTTTTCTGTCAACTCTTGACAAGTCCAAAGTTACCATTAACTATATTTAATACCACTATATAAATATAGTTGCACTCTAGGTCTTATCTATATATTATATCCCAAGACTTTATTATACATGCAACCCCTTCATAAAATATTTGTAGTAATACAAAATCATTAATATAGACTGCCACTTTGTAAATTACTACATCTTGATCCTTGAGTACCCGGTTTAATCCTTTTAAGTTATTAATTTCATAAATATATACTTTAGTAACTACTTACTATATTTTTTCAAGGGAATACTTTATATCTCCGTTAAGAGACTATGAATTCCATTTTGAGAATACATATTCCATCAACACTTAACGTGGCTGCCCAACATACTAAGGTTTTGACCATTATTTTAGATCCCACTCCTAATATATCAAAGCAACCTACACCTCATGATCAGGTTCATTATTCTCTCAGGATTAAGAATTCATGCAAATGTAAGTCATGAGATTTATTATTCATTTGACAGTCCTTAGGAGAATAATAAATCTCACAGTAGTCCAGTTCAATATGTCTTAACTCTTAAAACATATTAACACATCAATTAGAAGTCTCTACTTCCATGATCAAGACAAATCATCGTAGTTGATATGTTATAGTCTTCGCAGATGAAATGCCCAATTTCATCACCGACTACGAACTAAAATTCTGAGTTTACAAAGAACTTGTGATTTATATCTTCTGTGACTCTTCACATAAATCACATACTATGCATCTCATGGACTATATGATAATGTCCGAATATTCATGTTACCATTATTTCAGATAATAATAAAACAAATTTATTAAACATAATATTAAGTCATACATAATGTCAAATACAATGTCACACTTAATATTGTACATAGCATCATTCAATAGGATTTAATGGCACTAATCCTAACAATCTCCCACTTACCCTAAAAACTATTGTGCACTAATCTAACTCCCATTCCCTCCAAATGTGACTCGAAAGTCCTTTGAGGCAAGGTTTTAGTAAATGGATCTGCTAGATTGTTTGCACTTTTAATCTTTACTACCACCACATCTCCACGAGCAACAATATCTCGAATGATATGGTACTTCCTCTCAATGTGCTTTCCTTTCTTATGATTCCTTGGATCTTTAGATTGTGCAACTGCTCTACTGTTATCACAAAACAATGTAATTGGAACTTGCTCCATTCTTATTACACCAAGGTCAGAAAGGAATTTCTTGAGCCACACGGCTTCCTTTGCTGCTTCACAAGCAGCAACATATTTTGCTTCCATGGTAAAGTCTGCAATACAAGATTGCTTAATACTCCGCCAACTAATGGCTCCACCTCCCAAGGTGAAAACATATCCTAAAGTGGATTTTCTGAAATCTAGATCCGATTGAAAATCTGAATCTGTATAGCCAATTGGAATCAAATCCTCACAACGGTAAACAAGCATATAATCTCTCGTTCTCCGTAGATACTTGAGAATATGCTTTACAGCACAATGTTGTGGTCCTGGATTTGATTGATATCGGCTGACCATGCCAACTGAATAGCAGATATCTGGTCTAGTACAAAGCATGGCATACATGAGACTTCCTACTGCAGAAGCATAAGGAACTTGTCTCATCATATCTACTTCCTCTTGAGTCTTAGGCCTTTGGTCATCAAACAGAGGAACTCCATGTCTGAAAGGAAACAATCCTTTCTTGGAGTTTTGCATGCTAAACCGTTCTAGAACTTTATCTATATATCCAGCTTGTGATAAGCCTAACATATTATTCTTGCGATCTCGCCAAAACTTGATCCCTAGAATAAAGTTAGCCTCACCCAAGTCCTTCATATCAAATTGGCTTGACAACCAAACCTTTACAGATGACATTACCCCTACATCATTTCCAATAAGTTGAATATCAACAACATAAAGCACTAGGAATATTACTACTTTATCTTGATGTCTTTTGTACACACATGGTTCATCAAGATTTTGTTCAAAACCAAATGTCTTGATTACTTGATTAAATCTGATGTTCCATAACCTAGATGCTTGCTTAAGTCCATAAATAGACCTTTGCAACTTGCATACCATATGCTCTTGGTTTTTTGCTATAAAACCTTCCGGTTGCATCATATAGATTTCCTCTTCAAGATTGCCATTAAGAAATGCAGTCTTGACATCCATTTGCCAAATCTTATAATCAAAATGAGTAGCAATGGATAAGAGAATTCTGATAGATTTAAGTATTGGTACTGGAGAAAAGGTTTCATCATAATCAATACCTTCTTTTTGAGTATACCCTTTTGCCACTGGCCTTACTTTAAAGGTTTCAACCTTTCCATCTATCCCTCTCTTTCTCTTGTTAACCCATTTGCAACCAACATGTTTAATGCCGTTAGGCGCCTTTACAAGATCCCAAACTTGATTGGAATACATGGAATCTAATTCAGATTTCATAGCTTGGATCCAATGATGTGCATCTATATCATTTATTGCTTCATCATATGTGCAGGGATCCGATTCAACCTCTTCTAAGATAGCTTCATAAGTTTCTCCCAAACCTGTGAATCTTATAGGAGGCCAAACAATTCTCCCACTACGACGAGGCACCTGAGTACTAGACATGTCATGAGTAGTATCTTGTGGTGTATCTAATACAGCCACATCATCCCTAGTTTTATCTATTGGTTGTTCATTTACAGATTCATTCATTTCAGCCAAAACAACTCTACTTTTAGGAGTGTAATCATTCATATAGTCATTTTCCAAGAATTTGACATTTGTGCTAACAAACACTTTATTATCTTTATGACTATAGAATAAACCTCCAACTGTTCCTTTTGGATACCCAACAAAGAAAACCACTTCTGTTTTAGACTGTAACTTGTCAGACTTCCCTTTTAACACATGTGCTGGAGAACCCCAAATATGGAGATGTCTCATACTAGGCTTACGCCCATTCCACAATTCCACAGGTGTTTTAGGAACAGACTTCGAAGGTACTAAATTCAGAAGATACATTGTTGTGTTTAATGCATATCTCCAAAAGGAAATAGGTAGAGTTGAATAACTCATCATGGACCTAACCATATCTAAAAGAGTCCTATTCCTTCTTTCTGCTACACCATTTTGTTGTGGAGTTCCAAGTGCAGTCAATTGGGATACAATCCTATTCTTAGTTAAGTAATCCTTGAAATCCCTAAGAAGGTATTCGCCACCTCGATCAGATCGAATGGCTTTTATGTGTTTACCTAATTGATTCTCAACTTCAGCCCTAAACTCTTTGAACTTTTCAAAGGTTTCGGACTTCCGTTTCATTAGATACACATAACCATATCTTGAGTAATCATCAGTGAAAGTAATGAAATACTCATGGCCACCTCTTGCTTGGATTGACGTAGGACCACAAACATCAGAATGCACTAGCTGTAGCAAATCTTGGGCTCTTCTACCTTTTGCATTAAAAGGTCGTTTGGTCATTTTACCTTCCAAACAAGATTCACAAACTGGAAATTCATCAAAGTCCATGGGCCCTAAGAGTCCATCTTTGATCAGTCTTCGAATTCTGTTTGAATTAATATGACCTAAACGCAAGTGCCAAAGATATGCATCATTAGTAGAAGGAAACTTTCTCTTTAATGATTTTACATGAGAGTTAGCATTTAATTCAGAATTATACAATTCATGCTTATCAGGAGTTAAAATATAAAGACCATCCACAATATTGCCATAACAGATAAACACTTTATCCTTCTTTATTACAACATTGTCTTTTAGGATAACACAATATCCTTGTTTACCTAAGTAAGTAGCAGAAATTAAATTCCTACGAACATTAGGTACATACAAACAGTCTTCTAATATTAGAACTCTAGATTGAAAACATAAATTATAAACACCAACAGCTAAAACTAGAATCCTGCTCCCATCAGCCAAAGTAAGAAACAACTCCCCTTCTTTAAGCTTTCTGGTCTCCTGAAACCCCTGCAAAGAATTGCAGATATGATTAGTACAACCTGAATCCACACACCATGAATCCGTAGGATTCTGTACCAAACATATTTCAAGAAGGAATGTATTATTCATACCTTTATTCTTGGCAGCCTTGAATACTGGACAATTCCTCTTCCAATGTCTTTTCTCACCACAATGGAAACACTTTCCTTTGATCTTCTTTCCTTTATCAGCAACCCCTAAGGCAATTTGTTTACCCTCTTGTTTGGTGAAGTTCTTCTTCTTCTTCTTCTTACCCTTACCTTTCGACTTAGGTTGAGAAGTAGAAACTTCACCAACATTGGCTTCAACATTGGAAGTACCAAGAATGCCTTCTGCCGCTACCAATTCATTCATTAACTCAGACAAGGTATAAATCTTTTTATTCATATTATAGTTTAGTTTGAATTCCTTGAATGATTCTGGTAGCGACTGAAGTATCATATCCACTTGGGATTCTCCATCTATATCGGCACCTAAAACTTCCAATGTATTCAGATTAGAGATCATTGTAAGACAATACTCTCTCATTGAACTTCCTTCAGCCATTATGGTATTATAAATTTGCCTCATGGTCTCTTGCCTTGCAGAACGGTCTTGCTCACCAAACATCTCCTTCAGACTTAGCATGATGTCTGAAGCTAGTTCTACATCCTGCATTTGATGCTGTAGAACATTTGAGATAGATGCTAGGATGTAGCACTTGGCCATTCCATTAGATTTCTGCCAACGATCATATCGTTGTTTTTCCTCAAGAGGAGCATCTAATGAAGGAAAGTTAGGACATGGTTTAGTAAGAACATACTTATGCTCTTCAGCAGTGAGAACTATGTCCAAGTTTCTTTTCCAGTCAACATAGTTGGATCCAGTCAGTTTGTTTTGATTAAGAATAGTTACAAGTGGACTAAATGATGCCATGTCCTAAATCTGAAAACAATAAACATGAATATAATTAATAAACTGGACATTATCAATTTAGCATATAAACATATAGTATGGAACCTTAATAAAACCATAATAAAATATATGTAACGACAACCCAATCCCATATTCAATATCCCTCAGCATAGAGTGAATACAAAATACTATGATTGATTGAGAACTATTCTCATCATTAGTGCTATCATGATAACTCTTATCAAACACTAATAATATGCCGTTATATATTTGGCCTCTAAATAATGATAGTAAGAACTCAGCATAGAGGATACTATAATATTTAGTCTAGTGTATACCATTGTCTAGAATCATGTGTAGCCACATTTCATCCCCTTAACAAGCTTATTTTGTAGTACCATGATACAAAACACCCTCCGCATGGAATGTAATGCTCGAGGCTAAGACAAGGTGTTTGATCAAACCACTATAAACCAAGAAATTCAATCTTGTAGGACCATGAAATAAATACTCTCCGCATGGAATGCTAAGCTCAAGGCAAAGATAAAGTATTTATTCCATACTACTATGAATCGACAATGGAAGCCGTGAGATCCAACCCTTGTATCTCTCTCCCACTAGATGTTTTAAAAGAAAGGTTTTTAGTTTTAAAACATGCATAATTTAATTACACATTGTCGTACTCTTTTAACATGTGAAAAACACTTAGAAAAATTTCTGATTTTCTTTCTTTCGATCGATCGAAAGTGCCCCTCGATTGATCGAAAAAATTAAGAAATTCGAGCTTGATCATCTGACTCTTTCGATTGATACTCGATTGCCTCTCGATCGATCGAAAAATAGATTCGATCGATCGACTAGTAATCGAAAATCAATTGATCTAAAAAATCTAATCACTGTCTCATTTGATTGATCGAAAGTGATTTTCGATCGATCGAAAATCGCGAATTTCAAATCTCTAGAATTTTTCTAAGGCAGTTTTCTCCGTTTTTCATGAACGAACATTCAACATATGAACATTACAGACAGAGTTTGATGTCAAAACTGAAATTCATTGATGCTAATGCCTTAAGATTCAATTTAACATACTTAAATTTAAATTTAAACAACATCATAACATCAATTTCAGTCTTCATCAAAACATAGTTTCAACAACATGCAGAAAATTAAAAACATAATCTTTTAACAATGTGAAACTATCATCTCTAATTCTAAAACTCACAAAACATGTTATACAATACGAAATTGAAAACCTGGCTCTGATACCATTTGATGGAATTAAAGATGAATGCAGCGGAAAAGTAAGTTTTGAAACGGATCTACTTCATTCGATATTGATAACATGCATAAAGTAAATTTCAGAATTTGAGAATAAGAGATCGTACCTTAAAGCGGTGAATTCCAAAACCGAAGATTGAAGCACTTGGGAATACTTTTAATCTTCACTCCAATTCCACTAACGCCCAAGATGTGTGGTCTCTCAATTGGTAACAAAGGGATTATTAGAGAGTGACTTTTCACTCACTTACACACCATTACAATGATGTTTTTCTTACCAATAAAATTCTGTACGTTTTTCCCTTTGTATCTAACCAATATATCTAATTGGGCTGACCTTTTGGGCCTTACCAATTGGGCTTAAGTGTGTGGCTTGGAGTGGGACCAAAAGGGACCAATAAGACATTAGCTCCAATGGGCCTTGGGCTTTTCTGTCAACTCTTAACAAGTCCAAAGTTACCATTAACTATATTTAATACCACTATGTAAATATAGTTGCACTCTAGGTCTTATCTATATATTATATCCTAAAACTTTATTATACATGCAACCCCTTCATAAAATATTCGTAGTAATACAAAGTCATTAATATAGACTGTTACTTTGTAAATTACTACATCTTGATTCTTGAGTACCCGGTTTAATCCTTTTAAGTTATTCATCATATATTTATGAAAACTAATTTCATAAATATATACTTAGTAACTACTTACTAAAGTGGTTAGGCCTAACTCTCTGAATAACAAACCCATTAAACTTATCTCAAGGGAATACTTTATATCTCCGTTAAGAGACTATGAATTCCATCTTGAGAATACATGTTCCATCAACACTTAATGTGGCTGCCCAACATACTGAGGTTTTGACCATTACTTTAGATCTCACTCCTAATATATCAAAGCAACCTACACCTCATGATCAGGTTCATTATTCTCTCAGGATTAAGAATTCATGCAAATGTAAGTCGTGAGATTTATTATTCATTTGACAGTCCTTAGGAGAATAATAAATCTCACAGCGGTCTAGTTCAATATGTCTTAACTCTTAAAACATATTAACACATCACCTAGAAGTCTCCACTTCCATGATCAAGACAAATCATCGTAGTTGATATGTTATAATCTTCGCAGATGAAATGCCCAATTTCATCACCGACTATGAACTAAAATTCTGAGTTTACAAAGAACTTGTGATTTATATCTTCTGTGACTCTTCACATAAATCACATACTATGCATCTCATGAACTATATGATAATGTCCGAATATTCATGTTACCATTATTTCAGATAATAATAAAATAAATTTATTAAACATAATATTAAGTCATACATAATGTCAAATACAATGTCACACTTAATATTCTACATAGCATCATTCAATAGGATTTAAGGACACTAATCCTAACAATATCATCATCTAAAGCTGGTTCAGCCCACTCTTCATCTAAATCTATGTTTGGAGGAAGAACATTGCTTGGGCTAGGTGCATCTGTGTTTGGCTGATGTGCAGCTGTGTTTGGCTGAGATGTATCAGTGTTTGGATGATGAAGTGTATCAGTATTTGGATGAGGTGGAAAAGACTCACCAAAAATGTCATCAGCAAAGTCTTCTCCTTCCAGACCTTCATTCAACCAATCAAACTCCTCCTCTAGACCATCACCCCCTGTAGCAGCCCCTGCACCTGCCCCTGCACCCCCTACACCAGCTCCTACACCAACCCCTGCACCATCAGGAACTTCAACTGCAAGTGAAGCATTACCACTCTCCACATACAATATGATGGTGTTTCTTGGCCCTCCCTCATTAGGCTTGCACAGGGGTACCACATCTTGATCATCTTGTATGAGCCTCAAGTCTTGCTCCAAGTTGCCCCCAGGACCTAAATAATGAACCCTACACAATTCATCAATCCCCAATTCCTCACATATACCTTTTAGTTCAAAATAACTAAGCAAATTAGGATTCCTATACACTATTTCAACTTTCCCACCAAAACATTTTAAACTAGGGTTCCACAGAAAAGCACCCCCATAATGTACCTCAAATTTCACTTCCTCATCCATCTGCAATAACAAATTACCATTTGACACATATACAATTAACAATTAAAGAATTGTAAACAACTTGCAAGTAAACAGTTGCATGTTTCTGTTTTGCTTTTGGAATGCAACACACACAGAGGGACCACATTTTCTGCTTTGTTTTTTATTCTGTTTTACTAAATAGCACATGCAAACACTAAAATTTAAAATTTATAGAAACTTGGGTCTACTGTGAGACACAATGACCACAATAGACAAAATGCCCACAAACAAACACAAATCCAAAGAACAGGTGGTCATATTTTTCATAAGCATCAACAAACACAACCAATATTCTTATTCCATTACATGTAACATTGACCATTGATTGAAAAACACAATAAACAAACCACAAGCCCAAAGTAAAAACCCTAGCAGTGACTGATTTCTTACCAGGATTTTAGTCCCTCGAACAACTTATTGCTCGTCTGGGTTTACACTTGCAACACAATGTCAATATCAGACGCAGAAATGGATTTTCCCGTTTCTAGGGCTCGTGAGGAAAAGAGAGTGAGTTTATGTTGTTTGATCCATGTTATGTTCTAATTTGGAATAAAAGGGTGTTTCTCTAACGTTTGAGGATGAGGTGGGCAACGGAGGGGTAACAGATTGAAGTTAAGGTGGGCAAAGTGATAAGTTTTAAACCACGGGTAGGTAAAGTGAAAACGGGTCTAACCTCAGGTGGGTTTACTGTAATTATCCCTATTTTTAATTTTTTTGAATTATTTAATATTTTTTTCGAATTTTTTTTTAGAATGCTCTAGCACGATTAAGGTAGAAATAGTACTCGGTATGGAAAAAAAATTTTAATCACTTTTTTAGGCTATTCCAATCTGGGTTGGTCATAAATAAAGCGCGAATGATGTTTTTTAATTTTTTGAATTTTTTTACTATTTTTTTGGGAAAGCTGTAACTTGGGTCAGGACAAACGGTACCCAAAATGAAATTTATTTTTATCTCGTTTTCTACTTGTCCTGGCTCGGTTTGGCTTAAAATATGGGCAGAACAATATTTTTAATTTTTTTGAATTATTTTAGTATTTTTTTTTGAATTTTTTTTTAGAATGCTCTAGCACGGTTAAGGCAGAATCTGTACTCGATACGAAATTTTTTTTTTCTCTTTTTCAGGCTATTTCGATTCGCTTTGGTCAGAAAAAAGAAAGTGAGAAGGATGTTTTTTAATTTTTTGAATTTTTTTACTATTTTTTTGGGAACACTGTAACTTGGGTCGGGACAAACGATACTCGGTACTTAATTTCTTTTTATCTCGTTTTCAACTTGTCCTGGCTCGGTTTTGCTGGAAATTTGGGCTGAACGATATTTTTAATTTTTTTGTATTGTTTTAATATTTTTTTAATCTTTTTGGGAATGCTCAAGCAAGGGTAAGGTAGAAACTGTACTCGTTACAAAAAAAAATTATCACTTTTTTTGGCCTATCCTAGTCAGTTTTAGCCATAAATGTACCGAGAATGATGTTTTTAAATTTTTTTACTTTTTTGGGGGAATGCTGTAACTTGGGTCGAGAGAAACAAATTTTTTTGAGAATGCCCTAGTATGGGTAAGGTAGAAATTGGACTTGGTTAAAAAAAAAATTTGTCACTTTTTTGGCCTATCCTGGTCCATTTTGGCCATACAAAAGCGGGAATGATGCTTTTTAATTTTTTGAATTTTTTTACAATTTTTTCTAGAACGCTGTAACTTCGGTCAGGAGTAACGGTGTCCAAAACGAAATTTCTTTTCATCTCATTTTCTACTTGTCCTAGCCCAGTTTGACTTGAAATTTAGGCAAAATGAAGTTTTAAATTTTCTTGAATTATTTTTCTATTTTTAAAATTTTTTTTTTTAGAATGCTCTCGCACGGGTAAGGTGGAAATTGTACTTGGTACGAAAATTCTTTGTTGCTTTTTTAGGCTATTCCGCTCCGGCTTTGTCAGAAATAAAGCGAGAATGATGTTTTTTTAATTTTTTGAATATTTTTTGGAACGCTGTAACTTGGGTCGTGTGAAATGGTGCCCGGAGAGAAATTTCTTTTTATCTTGTTTTCTATATGTGCTGGCCCGGTTTGGCCTGAAAATTTGGGCCGAACGATATTTTTAGTTTTTTTGAATTTAAAAAATTTTTTTTGCGAATGCTCTAGCACGGGGAAGGTAGAAACTGTACCTGGTAAGAAATTTTTTTTATTACTTTCTCATGCTATCTAGGTCCAGCTTGGTCAGAAATAAAGCGAGAATGATGTTTTTTTAATTTTTTGAATTTTTTTACTATTTTTTTGGGAATGCTAAACTTGGGTCGTGTGAAACGGTGCCCGGAGAGAAATTTCTTTTTATCTCGTTTTCTACTTGTCCTGGCTCGATTTCACTTGAAATTTGAGCAGAATGATATTTTTAATTTTTTTGAATTATTTTAATTTTTTTGAGAATGCTCTAGCAAGGGTTAGGTAGAAATTGTAATCAGTTTGAACAAAATTTTGTCGCATTTTTGGCCTATCCAGGTCCTTTTTGTCAATAAATAAAGCGAGAATGGTGTTTTTTAATTTTTTGAATTTTTTTACTATTTTTTCGGAACGCTGTAACTCGGGTCGGGAGAAACGGTACCTAGAACGAAATTTCATTTTATCTTGTTTTCTACTTGTCCTGGCTTGGTTTGGCTTGAAATTTGGGCAAATCGATATTTTGAATGTTTTTGAATTTTTGTAATAGTTTTTTTAGAATGCCATAACAAGGGTATGGTAGAAACTGGACTCGGTTCGAAAAAACAATTGTCGCTCTTTCGGCCTATCTTGGTCCGTTTTGGCCATAAATAAAGGCAGAATGAAGTTTTTTTACTTTTTTGAATTTTTTTACAATTTTTTTGGGAACGCTGTAACTTCGGTCGTCGAAAACGGTACTCGGAACGAAATTTGTTTTTATCTCATTTTCTACTTATACTGGCCCGACTTGGCTTGAAATTTAGGCAGAACGATATTTTTAATTTTTTTGAATTATTTCAAAAAAAATTTTTGAATTTTTTTTAGAATGCTCTAGCACGGTTAAGGTAGAAACATTACTTGGTACGAAAATTTTTTATCACCTTTTCAGGCTATTTCGATCCAGTTCAATCAGAAATAAAGCGAGTATGATGTTTTCTAATTTTTTTTGAATTTTTTTACTATTTTTTTGGGAACGCTGTAACATGGATCGGTAAAAACGGTACCAGGAGACAAATTTATTTTTATATCATTCTACTTGTCCTGCCTCAGTTTGGCTTGAAATTTGGGCAGGTCGATATTTTGAATCTTTTTGAATTATTTTAATATTTTTTTGAATATTATTGAGAATGCTCTAGCTCGGGAAAGGTAAAAACTGTACTCGGTATGAAAAATTTTTTATTGCTTTCTCAAGCTATCCAGGTCCGGTTTGGTCAGAAATAAAGCGAGAATGATGTCTTTTAATTTTTAGAATTTTTTTACTATTTTTTTGGGAACGCTTTTACTTGGGTCGGGAGAAACGATACTCGAAACGAAATTTCTTCTTATCTCGTTTTGTACTTGACCTTGCCCGGTTTTGCTTGAAATTTGAGCAGAACGATATTTCAAATTCTTTTGAATTATTTTAATATTGTTTTGAATTGTTTAAGAATGCTTTAAACAAGGGTAATGTAGAAACAGTAATCGCTTCAAAAAAACATTTGTCATTTTTTCAGCCTATCATAGTCCGTTTTGGAAATAAATAAAGTGAGAATGATGTTCTATAATTTTTTGAATGTTTTTACTATTTTTTTGGGAACGCTGTAAATTGGGTTGGGAGAAATGGTAACCAGAATGAAATTTCTTTTTATCTCATTTTCTTCTTGTCCTGCCCTGGTTTGACATGAAATTTGGACAGAAATTTTTTTTTTTTTGAATTATTTTAATATTTTTTTTCGATTTTTTTTTAGAATGCTCTAATACGGATAAAGTAGAAACTGTACTCGGTACGAAATTTCTTTATCATTTTTTCAGGCTATTTCGGTCCGGCTTGGTCTGAAATAAAGCAAGAATGATGTTTATTAATTTTTTTTCTTTTTTTTTTTTGGGAACGCTGTAACTTTGGTCGGGAGAAATGGTACCTGGAATGAAATTTCATTTTATCTCATTTTCTACCTTTCCTGGCCCGGTTTGACTTGAAATTTGGGCAGAATGATATTTCTAATTTTCTTGAATTATTTTAATATTTTTTTTGAATTTTTTTAAGAATGGTCTAATGAGGGTATGGTAGAAACTAGATCATTTTGGCCATAAAATAAAGCGAGAATGATATTTTTTAATTTTTTTTAATTTTTTTACTTGTTTTTTTGGGAACGCTGTAACTTGGGTCGGGAGAAACGGTACCCGCAACGAAATTTCTTTCTATCTCATTTTCTAGTTGTCCTGGCCCGATTTGTCTTAAAATTTGGGTAGAATAATATTTTTAATTTTTTTGAATTATTTTAATAATTTTTTTCAATTTTTTTGAGAATGCCCTGGCAATGGCACGATAGAAACTGTACTCGGTTCGAACAAAATTTCGTCGCTTTCTCAACCTATCATTGTCCATTTTGGCCTGAAATAAAGCGAGAATGATGTATTTTTACTTTTTTGAATTTTTTTACAATTTTTTTTGGGATTGCTGTAACTTCGGTCCGGGAAAACAATACCGTGAACGAAATCTCTTTTTATCTCATTTTCTACTTGTACTGGCCCATTTTCGCTTTAAATTTGGGCCGAACGATATTTTTAACTTTTTTGAATTATTGTAATTTTTTTTATCAATTTTTTTTTTAAAAATGCTCTAGAACAGTTAAGGTAGAAACTTTACTCGGTACGAAAATTCTTTATCACTTTTTCAGGCTATTCCTCTTCGACTTGGTCAGAAATAAAGTGAGAATGATGTTTTTTAATTTTTTGATTTTTTCTACTAATTTTTTGGGAACGCTATAAGTTGGGTGGGGAGAAACAATACCCGGAATGAAATTTCATTTTATCTCGTTTTCTACTTGTCCTGACCTGGATTGTCTTGAAATTTGGGCAGAATGATATTTTTAATTTTTTTGAATTATTTTAATAATTATTTTCAATTTTTTTTTAGAATCCTCTAGCAAGGGTTAGGTAGAAACTGTACTCGGTTCGAAAAATTTTTTATTGTTTTTTCAGACTATCCTGGTCCGTTTTGGCCATAAATAAAGTGAGAATGATGTTTTCTAATTTTTTGAATTTTTTTACTATTTTTTTGGGAACGCCGTAACATGGATCGGTAGAAACGGTACTAGGAGACAAATTTCTTTTTATATCGTTTTCTACTTGTCCTGGCTTAGTTTGGCTTGAAATTTGAGCAGAATGATATTTTGAATTTTATTGAATTATTTTAATATTTTTTTGAATTTTTTTTAGAATGCTCTAAAAAGAGTAAGGTAGAAACTTTACTCGTTTCGAAAAAAAATTTGTCACTTTTTCGATCTATCCTTGTCCGTTTTGGCCATAAATAGTGTGGGAATGATATTTTTTAATTTTCTGAATTTTTTTACTATTTTTTTGGGAACGCCGTAACTTGGGTTGGGAGAAATGGTACTCAGAACGAAATTTCTTTTTATCTCATTTTCTTCTTGTCCTCGCTCGGTTTGGCTTGAAATTTGGGCAGAACAATATTTTTAATTTTTTTGAATTATTTTAATATTTTTGAGAATGCTCCAACATGGAAAAGGTAAAAACTGTACTCGGCATGAAATTGTTTTTATTGCTTTCTCATGCTATCCAGGTCTGATTTGGTCAGAAATAAAGCGAGAATGATGTCTTTTAATTATTTGAATTTTTTTACTATTTTTTTGGGAACGCTTTAACTTGGATCAGGAGAAACGATACCCGGAATGAAATTTCTTTTTATCTCGTTTTCTACTTGACCTTGTCTGGTTTTGCTTGAAATTTGAATAGAATGATATTTTTAATTCTTTTGAATTATTTTAATATTTTTTGAATTGTATGAGAATGCTCTAATAAGGGTAAGGTAGAAACAGTCTATCCTAGTCCATTTTGGAAATAAATTAAGTGAGAATGATGTTAATTTTCTGAATTTTTTTACTATTTTTTTGGGAACACCATAACTTGGGTCGGGAGAAATGGTACTCAGAACGAAAATTCTTTTTATCTCATTTTCTTCTTGTCCTCACCCAGTTTGGCTTAAAATTTGGGCAGAATGATAATTTTAATTTTTTTAAATTATTGTAATTTTTTTTATGAATTTTTTTCTTAAAATGCTCTAGAACGGTTAAGGTAGAAACTTTACTCAGTACGAAAATCCTTTATCATTTTTACAGGCTATTCTGGTCCGGTTTCGTCAAAAATAAAGCGAGAATGATATTTTTTAATTCTTTTGAATTTGTTTACCACTTTTTTGGGAATGCTGTAACTAGGGTCGAGAGAAACGGTACCCAGAACGATATTTATTTTTATCTCGTTTTCTACTTTTTCTAGCTCGGTTTCCCTTGAAATTTGGGCAGAATGATGTTTTTAATTTTTTTGAATTTTTTTAATATATTTTTTTGAATTTTTTTAAGAATGCTCGAACGAGGTTAAGGTAGAAACTGTACTCGGTTCGACAAAAATTTTGTCACTTTTTCAGCATATCCTGGTCCGTTTTGGCCATAAATAAAGTGAGAATGGTGTTTTCTAATTTTTTGAATTTTTTTGGGAAAGCTGTAACTTGGGTTGGGAAAAACGGTACCCGGAATGAAATTTCTTTTTATCTCGTTTCCAACTTGTCTTGGCCTGGTTTGGCTTGAAATTTGGCAGAACAATATTTTTCAATTTTTTTGAATTATTTTAATATTTTCTTGAATTTATTTTTAGAATACTCTAGCACGGTTAAGGTAGAAACTGTACTCAATCCAAAAAAAATTTTATCGCTTTTTCGGGCTATTCCAGTCCTGTTTTGTTAGAAATAATGTGAGAATGATGGTTTTTAATTTTTTGAATTTTTTTAACTTTTTTTTTTTTTTGGGAACGCCATAACTTGGGTTGGGAGAAACAGTACTCGGAACGAAATTTCTTTTTATCTCATTTTCTTCTTGTCCTTGTCCGGTCCGGTTTGGTCTGAAATAAAGCAAGAATGATGTTTTTTTTAATTTTTTTACACTTTTTTTGGGAATGCTGTAACTTTGGTCAGGAGAAATGGTACCCATAAAGAAATTTCTTTTTATCTTATTTTCTACTTGTCTTGGCCCGGTTTGACTTGAAATTGGGCAAAATGATGTTTTTAATTTTCTTGAATTATTTTAATATTTTTTTTAAAATTTTTTTGAGAATGCTCTAGCAAGGGTTAGGTAGAAATTGTGGTCAGTTCAACAAAAATTTTGTCGCTTTTTAGGTCTATCCTGGTCCATTTTGGCCATAAATAAAGTAAGAATGGGGTTTTTTAATGTTTTGAATTTTTTTACTATTTTTTTGGGAATGCTATAACTTAGGTCGGGAGTAACATTACCCGGAACGAAATTTCATCTTATCTCATTTTCTACTTGTCCTGACCTGGTTTGGCTTGAAATTTGGGCAGAATGATATTTTTAATTTTCTTGAATTATTTTAATATTTTTTATGAATTTTTTTTAGAAAGCTCTAGCACGGTTAAGGTAGAAACTTTTCTCGGTACAAAAAAATTTTTATGGCCTTTTTTAGATTTTCCAGTCCAGTTTGGATAGAAATATAGTGAGAATGATGTTTTCCAATTTTTTGAATTTTTTTACTATTTTTTTGGGAACGTTAAAACTTGGGTCGGGAGAAACGGTACCAGGAGCGAAATTTTTTTTTATCTCGTTTTCTAAGTGCCCTGGCTTGGTTTTACTTGAAATTTGAGCAGAACGATATTTCTAATCTTTTGGAATTTTTTTGAGAATGCGTTAACAAGGGTAAGGTTGAAACTGTACTCAGTTCGAAAAAAATTTTGCTTCTTTTTCGGCCTATCCTGATCTGTTTTGGACTTGAATAAAGTGAGAATGATGTTTTTTAATTTTTTGAATTTTTTTACTATATTTTTTGGAAACCTTGTAACTTGGGTCGGGAGGGTATACGAAACGAATTTTTTTTTCCTTGTTTTCTTCTTGTCCTGGCCCGGTTTGGCTTGAAATTTGCATAGAAAAATATTTTTAATTTTATTGAATTATTTTAGTAATTTTTTTGAAATTTTTTAAGAATGCTCTGAGGATAAAGTGGAAACTGTACTAGGTTCGAAAAAAATTTTATCGCCTTTTCAGCCTATCCCTTTCCGTTTTGGCTAGAAATAATGAGAGAATGATGTTTTTTACTTTTTTGAATTTTTTTTACTATTTTTTTGGAAACGCCATAACTTGTGTCGGGGGAAACAGTACCCGGAACGAAATTTCTTTTTATCTCGTTTACTTCTTTTCCTGGTCTGCTTTGGCACGAAATTTGTGACAAATGATATTTTTAATTTTTTTGAATTATTTTAATAATTTTTTTCAATTTTTCAGAGAATTCTAGCAAGGGTAAGGTAGAAACTGTCTATCATGGTCTGTTTTGGCCATAAAAAAAGCGAGAATGATTTTTTTTTACTTTTTTGAATTTTTTACAATTTTTTTGGAAAGATTGTAACTTCGGTCATGGGAAACGGTACTTGAAATGAAATTTCTTTTTATCTCGTTTTCTACTTGTACTGGCTCAATTTGGCTTGAAATTTGGGTGGAATGATATTTTTAATTTTTTTGAATTATTTTAATATTTTTGAGAATTTTTTTAAGAATGCTGTGGCAAGGGTAAGATAGGTACTCGGTTTGAAAATTTTTTTATCACTTTTTCGGCCTATCATTGTCCATTTTTGGCCAAAAATAAGGCGAGAATGATGTGTTTTACTTTTTTGAATTTTTTTACAATGTTTTTTGGGAATGCTACAACTTCGGTTCGGGAAAACGATACCCTGAACGAAATCTATTTTTATCTCGTTTTCTATCTGTACTGGCCCAGTTTGGCTTGAAATTTGGGCCAAACGATATTTTTAATTTCTTTGATTTAGTTTAATTTTTTTTATAATTTTTTTTTATAATGCTCTAGAACGGTTAAGGTAGAAACTTTATTCGGTACGAAAATTCTTTATCGCCTTTTCAGGCTATTCCGATTTGGTTTGGTCATAAATAAAGCGAGAATGATATTTTTGAATTTTTTTACTATTTTTTTTGGGAACGCTGTAACTAGGGTCAGGAGAAACGGCACCCAGAATGATATTTCTTTTTATCTCGTTTTCTACTTTTTCTAGTACAGTTTCACTTGAAATTTAGGAAGAATGATATTTTTAATTTTTTTGAATTATTTTAATATTTTTTTTGAATTTTTTTAAGAATGCTCTAATGAGGGTAAAGTAGAAATTGTACCCGGTTTGACAAAAAATTGTGTCGCTTTTTCAGCCTATCCTGATCCGTTTTGGCCATAAATAAAGCGAGAATGGTGTTTTTGAATTTTTTTACTGTATTTTTGGAAACGCGGTAACTTGGGTCGGGAGAAACGGTATCCGGAACGAAATTTCGTTTTATCTTGTTTCTACTTATCCTGGCCCATTTTGGCTGGAAATTTGGGTAGAATGAGATTTTTAATTTTTTTTGAATTATTTTAATAGTTTTTTTCAATTTTTTTGAGAAAGCTCTATCAAGGATACTATGCACACACATGTACAATTGCTATTTACCTGCATTTTGCTATTGTTCACATATCTTAGCACTTATAGCATGCTGTTTTAAGTTTGTTGTGTTCTGTTTTAAGTATTTTTACTTTTGATTTGGACTAACTTGAATCTAATCAAGTTTTGTGTTCTGTTTTTGTATTTTTTACATATGTTTCCTTTCTATGTTTTCTGTGTACATGTGCAGATGTCTCCTACCAAACATTCAGCGTCCAAGAAATCCTCCAAGCGCGCTCAAACGGATTCCGACAACTTCAAGTTTGCTAAGGCAGATATGGCTTACAACAACTGCTACTAGTGAGCCACAATAATTATGGAGAGAGTTATCCAATTGGATACCCTTGGAGACACTTTCATATCTGATGTGTTCAAGGAGAGGACATGGACGAAGCTGTTAACTCTGTGTGGAAATGTGTACTCAGAAATCATTAAAGAGTTCTTTTCAAATGCTAGTGTGGACGGAGACCACATTAACTGTTGGGTGAGACACAAGGATTTTGTGATTACAAGAGATTCAATCCAAGACTTCCTTGAAGTTCGTCCTCCTTCTCAGCCGATTACCATGCAATACGATGATCATTTGGAATCCATTGAGGAAATGGTAAAGATTCTTGGTGGTACACCAACCAAGAGGTCCACGAACACAATTACATTTAGTCCGGAGATGAGGGCTCTTATGTAATGATTCACAACTTGTATCCGGTCACCAACCTGAAGACATTGTCCGCTTTAAGGACAATCTTCTTGTACGATCTCTTTACTCACAAGGAGATTGATATTTGTAGACACATCTTCCACCTTTTGACCAAGAGCATTGAGAAGCGAAACTCCAGAACAGTTATGCCGTTTCCCTCTCTCATTACTAGCCTCATTGCAAAGGCAATGCTCAAACTTCTGAGCTGTGTCACTATTGTGCATAAGATTACCCCATTGGTGCACACACGGTGACTCGAAGCACAATTCACATTCAAGGATCCAAAACCGGTGTGTCTCAAATACCAAGGGATCGTGTTGAGGAAGAGGAAGGAGATATAGAGGAGGAGATTGATAGATTCACTTCTGTACCAGAGACTTCAACTCAGCCATCATCTTCAGCACTAGCACGAGGACCCGACAGACTTGATCGCCTTATTGATAGAATAGAGCAGATGTATACTATGCTAGACTCCTATGTGCAGCACATTGTGGACCAGTTCGCTTATGGGGTCAGATCACTGCAGTATCTTCACAGATTGAGGATTTATCCATGGCGCAAGGATCATATTTAGAGTCCAACTAGTTCTAGCCTCTTTAGCCATTCTGGTCTAAAAAGGGGAGAAAATTTTGAGGGGGAGCTTGCACATTTGAGGCGGTTTAGCATTATTTATGTTTGGTTTAAACTATTTAGTGTTTATAACTCTTGGATAGTTGTTTTTATTGCTTTCTTTAAAGCTTAAGTACTATGTTTTTATATTTCAGTTTAATATTCAGTATTTGTGGTTATCTCTTTGCTTTTGTAGCAATTTTTTAGTACTTTTAGATGTTGCAAAACTATCTTAAGTACCTCACACTTGTACCCTAGTAGGATCTTGTATCCTAGATGCAAATACTTAGTGTATTTTGCATTGGTTGTGTGTTGGACATGTAATTGATCATTGTGATTGGACTTATTGCATTGCGTGTCCGGATGAGCATTTACTAGCTAAATGTTCATTGTAGTCATTCTTTAATGACTGGCCTTGTTTGATCAAGATATGCTTACATGCCTTATAGTATTTATTAACTTGTGTGCGAGTGTTTCAAGTTACAGGTACATACATGCAAATGCTTTACAGCTTCTAGAATAGGTGTGAGTGAGTTTTGTCACTGTTCCCAAACTCACGTCTAAGTCTAGAGTCTGTTTTAGGGGTTTTGTCACGGAATAGCCAAACGAGGAGATTGTAAAGTTGTAATTTACAACTATGTGATTTGTTGACTTTTATTCCGTGCCAAATTTAATTATATTATGTTCAATCTTTTATACTCTGTATTATTATTGGATTTCATTGTAAGGGACGTGAGAGAGAGAGAGTGTGTGTGTGAAGACTCAAGTCATGAAGACTAAAGCTATTTTCTCGGGTAGCTCACAACTAAGCTTCCCACGAAGTGAAGCATATGCCCTGCACATGACTGGAATGTGAAGAGTCTGGACAAATGGAGACAGTTGGTTTTCGTGAGTGTCTCGCGGGTAAGGCCTTCCCACATTTCTCTACACAATTGCTTGTGGATTTTCCTCAACTCATACCTCTCCATTTCCATACCATTAAGAGGTTGATAGCTCAAACACTTACCACACCCTTTCAGAGTGTCAAGTGAGGTTTTGGTGCTGCTGGGAAGCATTGGAAGAAGTCAAGCTTTGGCTCATGCAATTGGGCGTATTACGGGATCTGAAGAGCTAGACAAGACATGGTTTCGAGAAGCCTTGTTGGAGCAGGAGCTTGGAGGGCTTAAGTGCATCGGGTAGATTAGGCTTAGAGGGTCTCTTGCTAACCCATGTATGCCAACTGATTGTCTAGTGGATTAATTACCACTTAGAGGGCGGCGGAGAGGTTTTTCATCGAGTTCTTCGGTTTTCTCTTCGATAACACATTAGCATGTTATCTTGTGTTTGCATTCTTCTTCCCTACTCTTTAACCTTTTATTTTACTGCTGTGTTATAATGATTGTGGGTTAGAGTAGCTTGTTTGTTTATCTGCTCGCATTTACTCTATTCCGCACTTAGTATTAAGTTAGAGTAAAATCAATCAAGCCGTAACTTTAATTTGGGGGTCCAAACAGCTCTTGTATTTTCAACACATTTTTGAGCTTTCAAATCTTGATAGTAGGCATATGTTGAGCTATCTATCGAGACTTAATGAACAGCTTTTCTTCACTTGTTTCTTGGACCAATCTTCATGTCTTTAATACTTGACTTGAATAACATGTTTCTTAAAGTATTAAACCCATCTTAGATTTACTCAATTACAAGTAACGTGTATTTTTTCAAAAGAGTTGCCAATTACAATATGATATGACCCTAACACCATGGAGCACATTAGCCACTACAATCAAAGTATGTAAATCTACTCTAAGAATGAGGCCTTGATGTGCAAGATTTTCCCCTTTAGCTTGGGGCCTACCGTGGTGAGATGGTTTGATGGGCTGAAGAAGGATTCCCCATTCATGGTTATAATGAGTTGATAAGTGCATTTAGAGCAGTTTTTGTAATATGTAGTAGAACTTTAAAGCCATTTACCTCTCTTTACCATGTCCATGAAGAAAGGTCAAACCCTTAGGGTTTACTCAAATCATTATTAGGAGTTGTACAATAAGATTAACAGAGATAACAGAGGAATTATGGCTAGTACCTTCAAAGTGGGGCTCCCCATCAACTACAAGTTAAGGACTTTGCTTGCTTTAAAACCAGTCATGGATTTGTACAAGTTGATGGAATGGGTAGAAGAATATAAAAGGTTAAAAGATGATCTCAGTTGCAGGATAAGGCTAAGGCTAAGGCTAAGGCACCTATGGTTGAGAAGAAAGAGATTAGAGTGGACCACTCTTCTTGTCTGAGAAGAGATTTCTTCCTCTAAGTGCAAAAGTTGAGGTCTAAGATGTTAGGTTCACTATATAAAGAACTAGTGTATCAGATTGTAGAAAAGATAAAAAATAAGCCCTACTTTAAATAGCCGAACAAGATGAGTGGTGACGTCTTGCGAAGAAACTAAAGCCATTCTGCTCTTAACATTGGGATAGGGATCATATGATAGAGGGCTGCCGAACCTTGAAGGATCATCTAGGTCAGCTCGAAAAAGTGAGACATCAGCTCGGGATAGCCCCGACCTTAAGATGGGAAAGGGGCAAGTTCGTCACGAGCATTAGCTCCCTCTATGGGACATATGGGGTCATCCATGCTGCTAAAGCCATGAGCCAATCAGGGTTGGTAGCTTCCCAAGTTTTGATTATGGCCCTGGTTTTGTATTCAGAGATAAGTCCCTTCCCCTCTAAAAGAGCACGGCGGGAAAAAAAATGTTTAGGTTTTTCAAGAATGGATAAGAAGGGTATTATTCAACCCCAGATGATGCATTGGTGGTTACTTTGCTGGTTGTGGGATTTGATGTGGAGAGAGTAATGATAGACCAATGGAGTGGGGTTAAAATTATGTATCCCGATCTATACGAGGGTTTGGGCCTAACCCCTAAGGACTTAACCTAGTATGACACCCCCTAGTGGCCTTTGATGGCACCATGGTGACACCAGCTAGCCAAATACAGTTAACTGTGGAAGTAGGAGGAAGAAAATAATTGGTAGATTCCATAGTGGTCAACTCCTACTCTCCCTACACTGTCATTCTCGGTCATCCGTGGATCCAATCCATGGGGGCTGTGCCCTCATCTTTACTCTAGAATGTGAAATTCTCGACTGATCAGGGTAATTACAAGTTTTGGGGAGATCAGAGTTTAACCCGATAATGCCAAATAGCTGCTATCGGTCACAAATAGACAATGGAAACCGAGCTTTCCAAGCTGTCATAGCAGCTATAGTTCCCTTAGAGAATCCATGTGAATAGTTGGAGAATATGTATATAGACCTTGCTGACAGGTAATTTCAAGTAGGGAAGAGTCTCCCAATCACAGAGAAAGTAAATATTTTACTGTTCTTAGTGGGTAATGTAGATGTCTTTGCCTGGGACCCGTATGAAGCTCCTGGGGTGGATCCTAAGCTTATATGCCATTAGCTTAACATGGATCCCAACTGCACACCAAAGAAGCAAAATCACGTAGATCCTTGGATATCCATACTGATGCAGTGAAGGAAGAGGTAGATAAACTAAAGAAGGTCGGGGCTACTAAAGAAGTGTTTCATCTCGAGTGGTTAGCTAACACGGTGGTGGTAAGAAAGAAAAATGGGAAATGGCGGGAAGTGGCGGGTGTGGACTTCACGAATCTGAACAAAGCCTGTCCCAAAGATCCCTTCTCGGTTCCCAAAATTGATCAACTTATCGATGCTACCTTTGGACATCCGAGAATAAGTTTTCTTGATGCCTTCCAAGGTTAACATCAGTTCGCTCTAGCTCCTAAAGACCAAGAAAAAACATCTTTTATCACCCTCACGGGTAATTATCATTATAAAGTCATGCCTTGAAGAACACAGGGTCGACATATCAGAGGATCGTCACTAAAATGTTCAAGGGACAACTAGGGAGGAATATGGAAGCCTACATAGATGATATGGTACTGAAAAGTAAAGCTGCAAGGGAATTGTGGGCATAACAAGAGGAGCAAATCTCAGCCAAGTGGACCAGGGCAGAGAAAAGAAATGGATTCACCATCTAGTTTAGGTCTAGGAACCATATATATAGCGCCCTTACGTTGAAGGACTGATTTCACCATTAGAGTATGATGAGAATTAACAAGCATTCAAGGATCCATTGCATGTTCTAGTTGGGCCTATTACTAAAGCAAGATCCAAGAAGATCAAAGAAGCACTTAATGGGCTTGTTCAAGAGATTTGGGCTGATTCTAATGGAGAACATTCCAAACTTGGCCCAAAGGAAGTTGAAGGCGTAATAAATTTAATCCAAGCTATTGAGGGCAGATCTGGCTTAATTGGGCATGATTTATGGTGTGGATTAATGGTTGATTGATTTTCCAGCTCCATATCAGTTAATAGATATTTTTCTTAGTCTGGAGCATCTAGCTTTGGACCAGATCTACCTTAATTTTAGGCTTTTATTATTTAGAACGTTTTTAGCTATTTTTCCTATTTTGGATCTGCTAATTTCAGACCAAATCAACTTTTATTTAGGGTTTTATTATTTAGTACGTTTTTTATATTTTCTATTTTTAGTCATGTCATATAAATAGTATGCACTCATTGTAATAGAGATATTAGTGAATAAAAATAAAAAAATGTGAGGCTTTGCTCTTCTTTTGGTTCTTCAAGAACTGTGAACTTATCAGGGATTCTTCCTTGTGGCGTTCAAACTTTATACTTTTGGTTCGTGATTCATTATAATCATTGGGTCTATTACTTATACCTTTGGTTCGCGTTTCGATTATAAACGTTGGGTCAAGGTTTCTATCAAAAAAAACTGAATTTTTAGCTTTCTTGGGCAAGTATTCCAATATTTTTGTTGGGTCTCAAAGCGTGTCGATTGAGGTTCGCATCAAAGTATAGGTTCGAAGTTTAGGAATGGGGATGGTAGAATCAAACAAGCATGTGATAGGCATCTCAACATTTAAAGATATCATTCAACCAAGCATGTTCATATCCATCATCAAAGCACAAGATAAATGCATGCTCGTATGAATGCATGTCTTACCTCACTTACCTTATTGCATTAGAGTATTCACAGCACCTATGCATCAATGCATGATCATATCATATGCATGTTCATGGCATATTAAAGATTTAATTGAAAGGAAACCTTAATCTAACATGTGAAGGACAATCACAAAGTAAATAGAGAAGCAAAGAAATATACATGTGAAAATAAGCTAGAGCTGAGACATATTAGTCAAAAGAAATAAAGAAACAGAAGCAAAAAAGGTCGAATTAGGGTTTCTAGGCTTGAGTATGTGTACGCATACATAGGGCCTACATACGTGTACGCATACTTTGAGCATGTGTATGCATGCAGATTGCATGCGTACACAAACACGCCCAAACACTAACCTAGAAATAGCAAGAACAAAAACAGAGCAAAAACAAAAACTACTAAATCTAACAACCTAACATACTTTAAGACATAAAACAGAGAAATCTAAACTTAAAAAAACATGTTATATCACAAATAAAGAAGAAAAACAAGGAAAACAAAAAGATTAAACAAAAAAAATCTAAGAAATGAAAAAGAAAATTTAGAACTTATACCTAAAAAACTAGAGCACTTTGGTTTGAATTTGACTGTTCCACTTAGTCAAATCTATTCACAATCAATCAAAATTGATTAGTAAACTTTAAAACTCAAAGATCAAGACTAGAAAAGGTCTCAATCAGAAGAAAATGGACTTAAGGATGTTTTGTGAAAAACTCCCCCTTTGATTCACTATTTCTAGTGAATCTTAGGTTTTCCCTTAAAATTTTCCGTGTGTTTTGAAAAAGTACCATGTATGGCTTTTTATATTGAGAAAATATGGGTTTGGAACAGCTCCGAAATAATGTGGGATTGGTTCCAAACCTTAGTTTTAATGTAGAAAAATTTGTCTTTCATAGTTTCTGATGAATCCTACCTTCAACTAATTTGTGACTTCCTCCTTGATCTTAAGGAGCCATTCGGTTCTCATACGTCTCAAATTTTTCTTAGCGAGTACCATGTAAGCATGAGTATCAATGTGGTATTGGGCTATCTCGAGATCGATGCCAACATATCTTCATAACACCATGCAAATACTTCTTGGAATCCTGTGAAAAGCTCTTTGAGATCTTTTCTTTCTTTTTCAAATAAGGTTGAGCCAATTTTAATTAAGCGTGGTTTTTCATCATTGCCCAAATTAAGAGTTTCAAAAGTTGGTTCCATAGGTTCAAATTTCTTCTCCAATTGCTTATTAATTTCATTTTCCAACTTATTAGAATCATTTAAGTGTAGAATTTCAATATTATGGGACACATCAAAATAAGTCAAATCAGAATTCATCTTATTGAAAATGTTGAAAAGTACATCTGAACTCGCAAGATTCATTTCCCGCATTCTTAGAGAACCCAGCCTAAGCCCAATTATTAAGTTGCCCAATAGCAAGCACAATAAAGTTAGAAGGATTACTTGGCTCCTCAATGGTGATGGCGAGCACGTCCCCCTCCTCTTTCAACATAGCTCCCATTGATTCAGCATCCATGTAGTCCACCCAGTCAACCTCTTCTTGAACTTCCATGATCACCATAGTAGGTTTCTTCTTGAAAGTGAGCTTCTCATCGAAGAATATCTCCTAGCCAGGATTCACTTTTCCGTCCTTGTCCACCCAAAGCTCTGGAAAGCCACAAAAAGGAAGTCCCCTTCTTCCTCCACAAAGTTCCCATTTAGGGTACTAAGGTTCTTTTTGATTCCATCGTAGCCTTCAAAGAATTCCTAACCTTCCTTGGTCAGTTGAGTCTTGAAGTCAGGGAATTCAGCCGCCCTTCTTCCTTCCTTTCCAAGACCTATACCAAGCATGTACCCTATGTTTTCTCATCATTGCAATCACCTCATGGCTACAATATAGGAGCAAATCTGTAAGGTTGAATTTAATCAACCATCTTGTTAGCTTTATTATGTGCCAAATTTGCTTATAATTCAGCATTTAGAAACTATGTATTTAGGTGGGAATCATGTAAGGATATTGAGTGAGAGTGTGTGAAGAAATGCTCAAGATTGTGCAGTGAAGTAGGGACTCGCGACTGGATCTCGCGGGTGGCTTGCGATTGGTAAGCCGCCAGAAGATGCACACGAGTGAAACATGCAGAGAAACTAAATCGTCATGCCAGCTATAGCACTACATGAGTAAAAATTCTAGACTGGCCATTCAATTAGCTCGTGGCTTGAACTCGCAACTCAGTCAAGTTGCGAGGCTAAGTTGCTAGCCAGCTCTGCTTTGGAAAAATGACTCTTCACATTCCAAACACACACCAGTATATATAGACCCTTATACCCACGAAATGTAGAGAGCTTCCAGAGAGAATTTTGAGAGAGAAACCCTAGAGAAAAACAAGATTGACTCATCCACAATCTTTATATAGAGACTCTTCAAATTCCTCTACTCTCACCCTCTCTAATGTTACATCCTTGAGAGGTTCTTGGGCAAATTCTTTTCTCACCATACCCACATCTGTGAGAAGGCTTTTTGGTGCTTTGAGAAGCAGTTAGGAAGGGACCAATTGATATTGGTTGATGCTATGGGTTATAGCGGAATTTTGTAAGTTAGAAAAGACAAAAGTTCAGCGCAACCTCATTAGAGCAAGAAGCTTAGAGGGCTTAGGTACACTAGGTAGATTAGGCTTGGAGGGCCTATTTGCTGTTCATGTATCCCAACTACATTTTCTAGTGGATTATTGACCGCTTGGAGGGCGGCAAAAAGGTTTTATGTCGAGGGCTTCAGTTTCCTCTTTGATAACACATTGTTGTGTTGTCCTTATGTTTGCATCTCTCTTTCCTTAATCTTTGCCATTTAATTTCTACTGTGGTTGTGATTTTATTTGGTTTAGATTGTTTATCAATTCTGTCATCAGCTTATGGTTCATTTTCCGCACATATATTGTTTTACATTAAGCTTGAATTGATAATATTGTAATTGGGGGTATAAACGTTCATTGTGTTTTATACGCTATTCGAACATTCAAAATCCATAGTAAACCTTTCATCCTTCAATCCACAGTCAGCCATGTTCATAAACTCAAAGCCACTCATTTAAAGCTCACTTCCGGCCTCTTTAAGTCCATAGACGGGAGCTAGGATCTCACCATTACCAAGCCCTACAGCAAAGGAGTTTCGAAAGTTCCCATAACCTTCCTCGAAGTATTGTCATATGCCCTAATAGTCAAAGGAGAGGGGATGATTGTCTACATCTAGCCTAATAGGGAGAGCGGTCCTAAAAAGGCACACATTTAATGCGGATTCAATAAGCACCATTAGAACCTTGGCACCCATGTACTCAATGGTGATTTATAAAGGTCTAGTGTGAGTGGCCCCTTCGGAAGGGAGTTCTTCATTAGAATGGGTGAGGGAAGGATGAGATGGAGCCTCAACCCCCATGAGAGATAGCACTTCTTGTGGAGTAGTTTCTATAGGCACCTCATTTCCATTCAAAGCATCCAAGAGAGCACTACGATGCTTGTGAGAAGCCATTAGCAAGCCCCACATGGACACACGAGCTTGAGTCTTCTTCAATTGGATCAAGACCCTATCCTCTTCCTCTTCCTTTTCCTTACCTTTGTGTTTCGTGGGCTTGGACCTTTCTACTATGTTCCTACCAGGGTAATCTTTCTCTAAAAAGGATGGCTTGTAGTGTTTCCTACTCCTAGTAATGTTTGCTACATTGTCCTCGGGGACTCTTTTCTTCAACTCAGTCATTCCTTTGGGGAGTATCCCCCATACAGCCATCTCATTCTTCAAAATCTCATCTTCTTCATCCCATATTCCTTATACTTCTACTGCGTTAACTTCTACGGTTTGTATTAACTTTAAACAATCCCAATCGACTTCTTCTATTTGCTCTCAATTTTGATGTAGAAGAGGAGCTCAATGATAATTAGGCAAATGGTTTTTCCTAATGTTGGGCCTGGTGATGATGTGTGGATTTGAGAGGGTTCAATTGTCTATGAGGTCTTGTATTCATGCTTGAGGCGGAAGCAATTGTCATTTTTATGGCAAGGTTTCTAATGGGAATGGCAGTATTCATTGAGGTTTCAAGTAGGAGGCACATGATTAGGCATAGGTGTGAGGTATAAGGGTTTAATGAATCATTTGGAAGTTAAATTCTCATATACTTGGGTAAGGGTCATTCCTAGGTCAGAAAATTCTCTGCGGGATTTCTTTGTGAAGCTTGGGTAGGCTAAGGTTTGTTGAGGTATGATTGCACTTACGTTTACAAGATTAGGTGCTTTAGAAGTGGCAACTCCTCCCCCATATGTCTTCTTGATTGGGGGCTTGCTCTCACCTTTCTCTAATTGCCCATTGCCCATTATTAATGGCATCCTCGATTCTAGTTCCACAATTATACAGCTCTCCAAAAGAACTAATAGGCGATGATAGGAGCCTACTATTATATGCTGGAAGCAAATTCTTGATAATCATGTAAAATTTTGGTTTTTCTCATTTGGCCTATTAACCATCCTGGATGCCTTCTCTTTCCACCTTTTCATGTATTTGGAAAATGTCTCCCCTACTCCTTACTTGGTAGTGTCCAAATTCCTTAAAGTCACATCAATCATAGTATTGAATAACTCTACTAGTTCATTCCACACCTTGGTCTTAGTTGGTTCCAAGCTATAGTACAACCTCAATGCACCTCCCGTAAGTGAGAGAGGGAAAGCAGCATGCAAAGTTTGCTTCTCATCCAATCCTTTCATTTTAGTAATGCTTAGATACCTCCTAACATGTTGCTTTGGGTCTCCAGTCCTATCAAACTTTTTCGCATCAAAAATCTTGAAGATTGGAGGCAATGCATTGGGAGTCTTGGAACTTATGCCACCCATATTGTAGGGACAATCATCCATTCCTTAAGTCTTATGAAAGACTAGTTGCATCTTATCCATCTTTTCCTTCATGGCCACAGTATCCAGGTGAGCTTCTTAAATTGCTTGTTTCTTTCATATTCAGCCTTATCCCTTTCATCCCAATCTTCATCTTCATCATGTATTTCCACATGTATCAACTCCTTAAGCTTGCTCTCCTCTAGCTTGGTGAGACAACCCCCTATTTTCTTAGAACTTCGCTTTGTTCTAATATTGCCTTAAATACCTTTTGTGCGGTTGCATCATCGATTGGAGCAGCCATTACTTCTTGAGATGTTTCCCCTTGCAATGTCTTTTCTTGAAATACCTCTTCTTGATATGTTTCCTCAATTTTGATCAAATGCCCTCCGTATTTTTCTCCGACCCAAATTGGAGTGAGGACGTGCTTTCTTGATCTTGGTGGTGCAATGGTGCTTGAAAAGAAGCCCCATTGTATTAATGAAGACATTCTTAGAAAATCTTTAAGTCCATTTTAATGAAGGCCTAATTACAACATCACTCCCTTTCCTCTCATAAACCTTGTCCTTGTTTCATTGGGTTTTAGTTCATTTACAATAAAGCTCTCATTTTACTCTCTTGGGCTTTCATTAGAATGTGCTTAGAGATTTTCAACCATTTGTCTCAAATATGGGTTTACAATGTATCCATCACCTTTGGGCTCTTCCTCTTTCTAGTCATTATCATCGTTTTATTGAAGTAGCCCTCTAACTAGAATATATTGTAACCTTCCTTTCAAAGTTCATGAATTTCTCATCGTTTTGGGCCTAAGCATGCAACAATGAGGCCTGAGATTAGGGAATTTCATATTGGCTTTGTGCCCAAGTTTCTTTTTCAAGAGGCCTTTTGATTTTAGGCTTGTGATAACAACTAGGCTATGGTCTTATGAACCTTTCAATTAAGATATACCTTTGGATCTTTGGGATAAGCCTCTTATATGTGAGAGCTTCTTTTCTTTTATCCCAATATCTTAAGGTATACCATAACTTTTTAGGTGATCTTGAAGTTTTTACATCTTTTATTTGTCCTTAGAATTAAGTGAACACAAGATATATGGTCGAAAATACAAGAGATATAAAAGCGTACCCTTTCATGGATAGGATCTAGGATCTCTTTAAGTGTGGGTAGGCTTTCTAGAGTTAAAAGGATAGATCAATAGGTCACTCACAACTAGGTGGGCTATGATTCCAAACGAGGGCCTAAGTGGACCTTTGTGGATTGGTGACATACCGTTAATGTACTCAAAGCCCATCATAGGCAATGGCACAAATTGTGAGTTGGTGGGATGAACTTCAAAAGACTTTGGCCTGAATGGAGCGTACTTATCTTCCTACTCATCATAAACTAGTGTAAAAGGGACAAGAGAACCAAGTAAAGTATGCGCAAACAAGTATTGAACTAACATTTTTTAAGATTAAGAAATAGGACACATTGGAATTAAACTCTTTATCCCCAACGTAGTCGCCACTGTTGGCGCAATGCGTGGAGGAGTATGCCTCGGCCAAGTGGACCGAGGTAGAGAAAAGAAATGGAGTCACCACATAGTTTAGGTCTAGGAACCATATATATAGCGCCTTTACATGGAAGGATTGATCTTACTACCAGAGTATGGGTTCGGAGTTTAGGTATGAGGATGGGAAGGTGTTAGGCACCCAACCCCACTTGACCCATAAATCGGCTTCCACTCATTGTGTCTTACATCTTAATCTCATTAAAGTCATTTTCAATATTGAGTCTTAAACTCACACACACACTAACATTCATCTTGCAATCAATATGGTATCAATCATCCTAAAAACCCTAACATACATCTATCATGGCAACTCACATCAAGCCTAGCATACATTTGTCATGCATATCATATTTTCTTATCCAAAACAACAAACAAACAAGATATCACAATGGTAGAAACATGGCAGCAAGTTATATGGCATAAACATAGGCATGGTAGAATCAAAGAAGCATGTGATAGGCATCTCAACATTAAAACATATCATTCACCCAAGCATGTTCATATCTGTGAAAGACTAGAAAATTTGGTGTTGTCATAAAAGGGTTTAGGCATTGACACCTTCCTTTTTTTGGATTATATGTGGAGTCGCAACTTATTATTTTGTTTTTATAAAAAAATAAGAAAAAATATAATACAAATTCACAAGTCCAAAATACCTTAAATTTCATTAATTTATTATACAAATACAATTTGGTAGAATATCTTTACAAGGCTTTGCTCCTAAATACAATCAATGTAAAAAATCTACAAAGCTTTAGTCCTAGATACAATCTACAAAAACAAAATAAAGCACTAATCCTACCAACCTAAAATTCTAAGGTCCGGGGGCTAGGTTACAGGATAGGGTGGTGTTAAACACCCAGCCCGCCCAGACAGAGTCTAGTCTTCTAGACTTTAAATGAGTATTAAATACCCATATTCAAAGTTTGAAATGATATGCAACAAATGCAATGCCAAATCCTAGATCTAGGGTTAAACTTCTATTTAAGAATCTTAGATCCGCAATTTTGTTTTATGTAAAAATGATTTGATGAGAATGCTTAGTGAAAAATTTAGATCTGAGTTTTTTGAGAAAGAAAAAAAAAATGAATGAATTTTTAATAAAAATTCAGATCTGATTTGAATTCTTTAAATGTGAGAGAAAAACATATTTTTGTTTTGAAAACAATAATTTTTGCGAGAAATACAGATCAGATTTTTTTTATTAAAAACAAACCAGATTTTTATAAAGAAAATACAAATCAAATTTTTATAAATAAAATACAAATATGATTTTATATATAAAATACAGATCTAATTTTTATAAATAAAATATATAGATCAGATTTTATAAATAAAATACAGATCTGGTTTTGGTTTGAATAAGAATAAAAAAGAAGAATGCAGATCTGACTTTTGTTATGAAAAAGATGGAGAAAAATTGCAGATTTGATTTTAGTTTAAGAAAAACATGAGAAAAATTGCAGATCTAATTTTATTTTTGAAAAACCTAGAGAAAATTGCAAAATCTAAAATCTTAAACAATTAAAAAAAAAAAAAAAAACACAACAACGACAACAACACCAACATCACATTCATGGAAAATAAAGCAAAGCTGAAAGCATGCTCTTGGAATTAAAATAAATCATGTTATGGAAGTAAGGTTAGAATCATACCTGCATGAACATAATCCACTAGCGAAGAACTATCCTAGAGATCAAATAGTGAGTTTCTAAGGATTTACGTGAAGCCTCTTTACAAAAAAGAAATTCTTAAAGCAAAGCTTCCAGAACTTCTTTAACGCAAGGGGAGAGAGAAGTTCGAAAAAGGGTTCTAATTTCTTATTTTAGTTCCCTATTTGTAGAGGTTTAATGCTTAAAAAATAAGTTGGATTGGATCAAATATGAATTAGGTTGCATTCTTATCCCTAAAAATTTGAAATTGATGCATTTTATCATGATCAGAACATTTCTAGGCCGGGCCTCGAAGCTATGCCAATCGGCACTTGCCATGTGCCAATCGGCCCTGAAGATTGCCGATTGGCCCTGGGAAGTGCCGAGCCCAATTCCCAACTTTGGTTCGATCTAGACTCTTTTTTAGGGATTTTCTAAGTCGGGAATTGCACCTGGACATATTTTTAAATCGTATTCTAGAATCAATCCCTTTTATTTTGATAATCAAGTCCTTAAAACAATAATTATCTAATAGATAAATATTCTAAAAAGATTTAATTATCAACAATTCCCTTGTTATCTGATTATCCACTTTATTCCTATGCAACAAAGCTTATTTCTGATAAAAACCAACAACCAATCACATAATTATTCAATTAATTTAATTGTCTAACCAATCAAAATTAATTTCAATTAATCACACGTGATCGGCTTCACCCCCATGCAATGCATGCAGACCTTGAACATTTGATTTTGTAATTCGATGGTCTGATTTGGGAATCAAGTATACAGTCGTAACCGTTAGAATCTTAAGATCATTTTTATGATATGCAATGATCAATTTAATGCATGAAATGCAGTTATGATTTTGGGTATTTGAAATAGTCATTTTAGTCATCTTCCAAAACTAAATTGTGGGCACAAAATCTAGTGCCTACATAATGCCCCTCATTGACAGAGCTTGAAAAGCGAATGTCAATGTAAAACAAAGACACTAATTTTAGCAACTATGATTTAATCGAGGTTGACTTTTCAAAGATTTCTTAGCCTTAGAACCTAGAACCTTTGGGTGTAGAACTAATGTTTTATTGTTTTCTTAAAAAATGAAAACTATGGACCCCTAAACTACTTGATAATTGGTGAACTTGGATAAAAATCTTGAATGCTGACGAGGTGATCGAGAATTGTATTCGCTCAATTTAGAAGCCAACTAAGAACTATATCCAGCTCAATCTAAAAATTTGGAGGCAACTGAAAATTATATTTGGCTCAATCTGAAGATCTGGAGGCAACTAAGAACTATGTCCAACTCGATCTAAAAATCTAGAGGTGATTGAGAACTATATGTGGTTCAATCTGAAAATCTAGAGTCGACTGAGAATTTTATCCGGCTCAATTTGAGGATTTGGAGGCAATTGAGAACTATATTCGACTCAATTTGAAAATCTGGAGGCGATTGAGAACTATATCCAGCTCGATCTAGAAATCTGTAAAAGAAAAAGTAAAATTAGAATTTTGATTACTAAGACTTTATCCACTCTATTTAGGGAATTTTCCATTCCTTTTGTTTCACTTGATCAATTTTATTCCTTGTGAAATTCTTTTTTCTTTTCCTGTTTTTTACCAACACAATTGATGCCACAAATTTTGAAAACATTTCTAAAAATTTTAAGGACCATTTTTTTCTTTCTTTTTTTCAAAAATTCTTTTCAAAAAAATTTTCATTCATCATTTTATATTTCATTCATCATCATTTTTTTTAATTTTCTCTTTCTTTTTTTTTTTTGTTTTGATTTTTTTTTTTATTAGTTAACTTAAGTTTAACCGAGTCAACTCGGTCAAACCTGAGTTGTCTCTGCAACTCAAGGTAAAATAAGGCAAGGAGGGCCGAAATTTTGGCCCCCTTTTATTTTTCTTTACTCCTTCATTTTTACTTCTTCTTCTTCCTTCTTCCTCTTCCTCCATAGCCACTATTCCAAGCTCCATTCTTCTTGCATAGAAAATCACCTCTCCAAGCTTTTAAACTTGATTTCTACCATCCCTTGAAATATTTCTTCAGATCCTTAAGTTTTTAAGCATCTCTTTCCAAAACCCACTTTTTTGAAACCCATTTTCAAACTTTCATCTGTAAGGTTGAATTTAATCAACCATCTTGTTGACTTTATTCCATGCCAAATTTGCTTATAATTCAGCATTTAGAAACCCTGTATTTAAGTGGGAATCATGTAAGGGTAGTGTGTGAGAGAGTGTGAAGAAATGTTCAAGATTGTGTAGCGAAGCAGGGACTCGCGACTAGATCTCGCAGGTGGCTCACGACTGGCAAGCCACCAAAAGATGCACACGAGAGAAGCATGCAGAGAAGCTAAACCGTCATGCCAGCTGTAGCATTACAGGATAAAAAGTCCAGACTGGCCATTCAGTTAGCTCGTGGCTCGAACTCGCGACTCAGTCAAGACGCGAGGCCAAGTTGACAGCTAGCTCTGCTTTGGAAAAATGACTCTTCGTATTCCAAACACGCACCAGTATATATAGACCCTTATACCCACGAAATGTAAAGAGCTTCCAGACAGAATTTTGAGAGAGAAACCTTAGAGAAAAATAAGATTGACTCATCCATAATCTTTTACATAAAGACTCTTTAAATTCCTCTACTCTAACCCTCTCCATTGTTACATCCTTGAGAGGTTCTTGGTCAAATCCTTTTCTCACCATACCCATATCTGTGAGAAGGCTTTTTGGTGCTTTGGGAATCAGTTAGGAAGGGACCAATTGGTATTGGTTGATGCTATGAGCTATAACGAAATCCGATAAGCTAAAGAAGACAAAGATTCGGCGTAACATCATTGGAGCAAGAAGCTTGGAGGGCTTAAGTACACTAGATAGATTAGGCTTGGAGGGTCTTCTGCTATTCATGTATCCCAACTTCATTCTTTAGTGGATTATTGATTGTTTGGAGGGCGACGGAGAGGTTTTACACTGAGGGCTTCGGTTTCCTCTTCGATAACACATCGTTGTGTTTGCATCTCTCTTCCCTTAATCTTTGCCATTTAATTTCTGTTGTGGATGTGATTTTAATTAGTTTAGATTGTTTATCAATTCTGTTATCAGCTTATGTTTTTTTTTTTTTTTTTTTTTGCTTTTTGTTGGCAAATTTGTTGATTACATGCTTTGTTGAGAACTTTATGGTGGGGCATTGTCATTTTGTTGTTTTTTGCTCTTATGGAAATTTTTTGGATATTGTATGATTTGGGTGGAAATCATTATGTGATCATGTCGACTTTTTTTTTTTTTTGGGCATTTTTGAATTGTTGAGTTGTTTAGTATTGTGAATTTGGACAATGTTGATGATTTTTGGAGCTTTGCATTGTTTGTATCTTTGGGCATTGTTGGATAAATTTTGACTTGATTGATTTTTTTTTTTTATGGGTATGGAAATTTTTTGTGGGTATTATTTTCGTGGGTATGGAAAGAAATTTTTTTTCTTTAGGTTGGACATATGTTTGAGTCATTATTGAATGAATTTATGGAGATGAAGGATTTTTGGGTTGATTAGGATATTGTAGAATTTGAATTTGTGAAATGGCATTTAGGTTCAGCTAATTTTTGTGAAGGGCTTCTTTATTTGCCAGTTGGGATTTTGGGTATTATTTTTGGAACAAAGTATTTTTGTGAATATCATGATGATTGGAAAAGTTTTGTTCTTCTTTTTTTTCTTTTTTCTTTTTTTCATTTTTGTTCTTTCATTGTTATTTGTTTATATTTTTCACGTCGGATACTCTTGTTAATTGCAGAATCTCAAGAGCCGGGGTAGTCGACAATTGCTGCAGCATAGGTGGACGACGTTATCCCTAGACATTAAAAATGTCATCAATGAAGTCGGCTTCTAAACCTTTTTCCGAGCTCTCTTAGATCATGGCACCACTAAGTATAAGGATCTTTAACTGCTTGTCACATTTTCTAAGCGATTATGGGATACCACCCGTACCTTTCATTTTCCGAGCATTGGCGAGGTAATGTTGACTCCTTATGACTTCTCAGCCATTACTGGCTTAAAATTGGGTGGTGAGAGAATTAAGGGTAATGATTCCATTTCACCAGTGGAAATTAAGGGGCTTTTGGGTGTGATGCCTCCATGACTTAGGAGTAAAAATGTACTCTTGATGTGGCTGTATACCAATATTAACAAGTGTGAGACTATAGCAACTGGCACCCAGATGTTTATGCTTCTCTTCATTGGAACTCTCTTATGTCCTAACTTGGGGAGCATTGTGAGTTTATGTTACTTATGGAGTTTGAGGGACATCGATCGGATCAAAAATTATGGTTGGGTCGGCAAGGCTTATGCAACCCTCTTGCACCTTATGACTCAGCTTTCTTGACGTAGTCTTTCAATTTTAGGAAGTGTGCCATTTGGCAGGTGAAATTTAAATTCTTGGTCAGGTGTATTTTGCAAAGGTTATTTTTGTTGTTGTGTTGTTTTTGATGTGTGCTGACTTCTTCTTCTTTTTTAGGTCTGGATGTATGAATATTTTGGTGTTGGTACTTAACTTTTAGAGGATGTTGATGATATGTTTCCGAGGTTTCTTCGCTAGCTGCCTAAGTATCATCTATCAGTGCCTCTCAAGCATTCTCTGCAGGCTTGGCAAATGGTGATTGACAGCTTAGATGCCGATGAGGTGAGTGTGTGTGTGTGTGTGTGTTTTTTTTTTTTTTTTTTGGTTTTTTTTTTTGTTGTTTTGTGTTTGGGTATGGCTTTTTTTCATTCTGGGTTCTATATGATGTCTTTCATTTTGGTGGTGGTCAAATGTCCTTAAATCCTTGGCTTGGATGTGAGGAGCATGATGAGTGTGTGCATGGGCTCAAGAGTTGAATGATCGTCAAGTGTTGTTTGAATGTGGCCATGGAAGGTATTGGTATCTTAGTGATCGGGTACTGGCTCAAGTTCGACACATGTACCTTCCTGAAACAATTCCTGCCCATCCTTTTCTTTCTATTCGGTTGGCAGACCTTCTGACTAATGAAGAAATCCCTCAAGCTCGGATTGGCCACATCGTTCCTGGGATACTAGAAGACTATCTCAAATTTGAGCAAGCTCACTTGTAGGGTTGCTTAGCTGACATCTCTGGAGCATCGGTGACTTACTTTCTTTTCCAAATCTAACACCATGACTTGCATTATCTGAATGTTGCATTTTTGGGCTTCATCTTCTGGAGATGAGAGTCCTCCTAGCAATGTTGGTGGTCCTTCTAGTCCTCCCCATTTCCTGGCATGGCAATATGAAGTAATGAATCTAGATGGATCTTTTAGCTCTGTGGATCTTGACTGGCAGGAGTATGTGCGAAATGTCCCTTGGACTGACCAGGTACATTCCCAAATCTTTTAGTCTTCCGTCTCATTCTTTGTCCATTGAGTTATTTCTAAACTTGTGGCCTTATGCTCCAAGTGGGTGTTGATGTGGTGGAAGAAAGCATGCATATGATTGGAGGCTTGCAGTTGGTGGCACGTACGCAATCTTCCCAATATGTACTCAACGAAGTGAATTGGGTAACGAATGACACTCCCTTAATGATTTTTGCTTGAAATTCATAGTAATGAACTTAACACCGGTCTTTGGTGATTTTGTAGAGCAATCGAATGGTAATTGCAAAGGCCAACACAAGATCCTTGGAAGAGGGAATCAGAAACCTTGAATTTCAAAATAGGCAACAAGAATCTCGGTTTTATGCAAGTCAAGAGCGAGAAGGAGACATAGAGGGTGGTTCCTCTATGGATGGGTCTAGAAGATCTTCCCGCAGGTAGACTCAAAGTCTGAATGATGCTTGACTTGTATTTTAATTTTACTACAAAAGACAAAATATTCCATAGTCAGACAATTTGTATTAATTTCCACTTTTAGCTCCTTGTCCTTAGATGACTTTTACCCTTGCTCAAATTTAGATGAGACAAGTTTAGAATTCACTTAATGAAACTTTGTAGTGTACAATTTGAATTTATCTTACCACTCCTGATGTGATTGGAACTTACCTGAATGAGGCAAGGCAGAATGCTTCTAGTTTGAAAACTTATGTTGAAAACTTATGCATGATGATTTTTTTTTGATAAAAAGTTCCACTTCTTTTTTTTTCTTTTTCTTTTTTTGAAAAAGAGATGATTGATTTGATTTTTTTTCTAAAATGGGGATAAGGCATGGCTGAATGCCCCTAATTTAGAAAACGAATGTACAATTTTGAAAATTTTTTAAGTAATTTACACTCCTTCCTTTTTTTTTTTTTTTTTTTTTTTGAAACAAATGATGAAGATGTTGAATTTTTTTTTTTTTTTTTTGAAAGATGAACAAAGCATGGCCAAATGCCCCAGTTTGATAATCAATGTGAATTTTTGAGAGATTTTATGGCATAATTACTTTTTGGAATGAAGAAAGGGGCCAAAACGGACCAAAAACATGCCTAAAAACACAAAATAATTCAAAATGCTCTCAGGGGGAACGGGTGCCATTCAGCACTCTTGGAGTGCCGATTGGCACTTTAGGGTGCTGATTGGCACACCTAATCTTGCCCCGACTTTTCGCAATTTTTGACGTGTTTTCCTTATTTTTTTGTTCTTTGAAAAATATTTTTATCCGTTCTGGACTATGAAACACTTTCCCAATCAGCTTCAAACTCTCTAAACTTATTTAAACATGGTTAAAGACTAGGAGAGCCTGTCTTAGCATTAAACCTGCAAACAAATCTTTGCATCAAAAAGCTATCAAGAAACAATAATCACATATAAGAATTATTCAAGGACAACAATCAAAATCCTCCTTATTTAATCACACATGATATCAATAGATGGGTTCGTAACTTTGATTTTGTCACCAAAACCAATTTCACTGCCTACAAGCAAGAGGGGATCAAGGCTTTAAGGAATGTCAAGGTCAAGTGGGATATTCTTCGTGCTGCCGTGAAGTTCTGGGATACTGAAGACCATGTATTCTGGTTTAATACTGCTGAACTTTGTCCTACAATTGAAGAATTTTTTACTATTCTGGGTTATGAACCTGGCAAAAAATCTATAGCAGTTTCTTATGATCCCAAGCATAGAGAGATTTTATCCGACGCCCTGGGCCTTTCAACTTCAATTACTAGTAACATGATTGAAGGCCACAGAAGATTTTATCCGATCATATCTTCTGTTGGGATTAGTGCCTTTAAATCCTATTGTATGATATTATGTATGATATTATGTATGACATTATGTTTGACATGATGTATGACTTAATATTGTAATTAATAAAGTTGTTTTATTATTATCTAAAATAATGGTAACATGAATATTCGGACATTATCATATAGTTCATGAGATGCATAGTATGTGATTTATGTGAAAAGTTACAGAAGATATAAATCACAAGTTCTTTGTAAACTCAGAATTGTAGTTCGTAGTCGGTGATGAAATTGGGCATTTCATCTGCGAAGACTATAACATGTCAACGAAGATGATTTGTTTTGATCATGAAAGTGGTGACTTCTAGTTGATATGTTGATATGTTTTAAGAGTTAAGACACATTGAATTGGACCGCTGTGAAATTTATTATTCTCCTAATGACTGTCAAATGAATAATAAATCTCACGACTTATATTTACATGAACTCTTAATCCTGAGAGGATAATGGACCTGATCATGAAGTGTAGGTTGCTTTGATATATCAGGAGTGAGATCTAAAATAACGATCAAAACCTCAGTATGTTGGGCAGCCACATTTAGTGTTGATGGAACATATATTCTCAAGATGGAATTCATAGTCTTTTAACGGAGATACAAAATATTCCCTTGAGATAAGTTTAATGGGTTTGTTATTCAGAATGTTAGGCCTAACTACTTTAGTAAATAATTACTAAAGTATATATTTATGAAATTGGATTTCATAAATACATGATGAATAACTTAAAGGATTAAACCGAGTACTCAAAGATTAAGATGTAGTAATTTACAAAGTGGCAATCTACTTTCATAACTTTGTCTTACTATGAATATTTTATGAAGGGGTTGCATGTACAATAAAGTCTTGGGATATAATTTATTAATAAGGTCTAAAGTGCAATTATATTTATATAGTGGCATTAAATATAATTAATGGTAACTTTGGACTTGTCAAGAGTTAACAGAAAAGCCCAAAACCCATTGGAGCTAGTGTCTTATTTATTCCCTTTTGGTCCCACTCCAAGCCACATACTAGAGCCCAATTGGAAAGGCCCATAAGGCTAACCCAATTAGATAATCAGTTATTATGAGAGAAACATACAGAATTTTGATATACACAACAAGCTTGTGAAACGGTGTGTATGTGTGAGTGAAGCCACTCGATTATTCTTCCTTGAAAACTGATTAAGAGCCACACATCTTGGGCGTTAGTGGAATTGAAGTGAAGATTGAAAGTGTTCCTGAGAACTTCTGATCTTTGGTTTTGAAATTCACTGCACCAAGTTACACTTTCTTGTTCTACATTCTGAAACTTACATAATGCATGTTATCAATTCTGAATAAAGTAAATCCGTTAATTTTATGCTACGTACATGTATATTCCAACAATTGGTATTAGAGCGGTCTTCATTTTCGAATTTGCATAATATGTTTAGTAAGTTTTAGAATTAAAGAAAACTATTTTCGTAGTTGTGAAAATTTTACAGTCATTTTTCTGCATATTATAGTTTTTGAAACTATTGTTTGATTAAAACTGATTTTGATGTTATGATGTTGTTTAAGTTTGATTTTAACCATGTAAAATTGAATTTTAACACTTTAACATCAATGAAATTCAAGTTTTAATCTTAATCTCATCGTTTTTTATCATTAAGAATGTGTTTTGTTCATAAGAAACGTGAAAAACGGTTAAACAGTAAAACGATTGTTTTTGGCCGTTTTCGCGGCTGGCGAGTCATGAGTGAGTTACGAGAGCTTCTGGATGAACTCATGACTGAGGTCTTGCGACTAGGCGAGTCACCAAAACTCACAATTGGAGTCTCGTGACTAGTTAAGTCGCCAAAACGAGTCGCCAAAAATTCTGACACCTGTTTATTACATGTATAAAGAGCAAGGCTATGTGTAATTAGTTTATTTATGTATTAAACAATTAAAAACCTTTTTTTTTTAAAAAAATCTAGTGGGAGAGAGATACAAGGGTTGGATCTCACGACCTCCATTATTGGTTCATAATAGTGTGAAATATATACTTTGTAATTGCTTCAAGCTTAGCATTCCATGCGGAGAGTATTTATTTAATGGTCCAACAAGATTGAATTTCTTGGTTTATAGTAGTTTGATCAAACACCTTGTCTTAGCTTCGAGCTTTGCATTCCATGCGGAAGGAATTTTGTATCATGGTACTACAAAATAAGCCTGTTAAGAGGATGAAATGTGGCTACACATGATTCTAGAAAATGGTACACACTAGACTAAATATTATAGTATCCTCTATGTTGAGTTCTTACTATAATTACATAGAGGCCAAATGTATAACGGCATATTATTAATGTATGATAAGAGTTATCATTATAGCACTAATAATGAGAAGAGTTCTCAATCAATCATAGTATTTAATGTTCACTCTATGCTGAAGGATATTGAATATGGGATTGGGTTGTCGTTGCATATATTATATTATGGTTTTATTAAGTTTCCATACTATATGTTTATATGCTAAATTGATAATGTCCAGTTTACTTATTATATTCATGTTTATTGTTTTCAGATTTGAACATGGCATCATTTAGCCCGCTTGTTACCATTCTTAATCAAAACAAACTGACTGGATCCAATTATGTTGACTGGAAAAGAAATTTGGACACAGTTCTCACTGCTGAAGAGCACAAATATGTGCTTACTAAACCATGTCCTAGTTTTCCCTCATTAGATGCTCCTCTAGAGGAAAAACAACGATATGATAGTTGGCAGAAATCTAATGAGATGGCCAAGTGCTACTTCCTAGTATCTATCTCAAATATTTTACAGCATCAAATGCAAGATGTAGAACTAGCTTTGGACATTATGTTAAGTCTGAAGGAGATGTTTGGTGAGCAAGGCCATTCTGCAAGGCAAGAAACCATGAGGCAAATTTATAATACCAAAATGGTTGAAGGTAGTTCAGTAAGGGAGCATTGTCTTACAATGATCTCTAATCTGAATACATTGGAAGTTTTAGGTGTCGATATTGATGGAGAATCCCAAGTGGATATAATACTTCAATCACTACCAGAATCATTCAAGGAATTCAGACTCAATTATAATATGAACAAAAAGATTTACTCTTTGTCTGAATTAATGAATGAATTGGTAGTGGCGGAAGGCATCCTTGGTTAGGTCCATGATGAGTTATTCAACTTTACCAATTTCTTTTTGGGGATATGCCTTAAATACTGCAATGTATCTTCTGAATTTAGTACCTTCGAAGTTTGTTGCTAAAACACCTGTAGAATTGTGGAACGGGCGTAAACCTAGTATGAGACATCTCCATATTTGGGGTTGTCCAGCACATGTTTTGAAAGGAAAGTCTGAAAAGTTACAGTCTAAAACAGAAGTGGTTTTCTTTGTAGGGTATCCAAAAGGAACTATTGGAGATTTGTTCTATAGTCATAAGGATAATAAAGTGTTTGTTAGCACAAATGCCAAATTCTTGAAAAATGACTATATGAATGATTATACTCCTAGAAGTAGAATTGTATTGGCTGAAATGAATGAACCTGTAGTTGAACAACCAATAGATAAAACTAAGGATGATGTGGTTGTATTGGATACACCAGAAGATATTACTCATAAGATGTCTAGTACACAGGTGCCTTGTCATAGTGGGAGGAATGTTAGGCCACCTATAAGGTTTATAGGTCTGGGAGAAACTTATGAAGCTATCTCGAAAGAGGCCGAAACTAATCCTTACACTTATGAAGAAGCAATGAAGAAACCTGAATTAGATTAAAGTTATGAAATCTGAATTAGATTCCATATATTCCAATCAAGTTTGTGATCTTGTAAAGGTGCCTAACGGCATTAAACCTGTTGGTTGCAAATGGGTTTACAAGAGGAAGAGAGGGATAGATGGAAAGGTTGAAACCTTTAAAGCAGGGCTAGTGGCAAAAGGATACACACAAAAAGAAGGTATTGATTATGAAGAAATCTTTTCACCAGTAGCAATGCTTAAATCTATCAGAATTTTCTTATCCATTGTTGCTCATTATGACTATGAGATTTGGCAAATGGATGTCAAGACTACATTTCTCAATGGCAATCTTGAAGAAGAAATCTATATGATGCAACCGGAAGGTTTCATAGCAAAGAACCAAAAGCATATGGTATGCAAGTTGAAAATGTCAATTTATGGACTTAAGTAAGCATTTAGGTCATGGAACATCAGATTTGATCAAGCAATCAAGTCATTTGGTTTTGAACAAAATCTTGATGAATCATGTGTGTACAAAAGACATCAAAATAAAGTAGTAATGTTCCTAGTGCTTTATGTTGATGATATTCTACTCATTGGAAATAATGTAAGGGTAATGTCATTGGTAAAGGTTTGGTTGTCAAGCCAATTTGATATGAAGGAATTGGGTGAAGCTAACTTTATTCTAGGGATCAAGCTTTGGTGAGATCACAAGAATAAGATGTTAGGCTTATCACAAGATGAATATATAGATAAGGTTTTAGAACAGTTTAGCATGCAAAACTCCAAGAAATGATTACTTCCTTTTAGACATGGAGTTCCTTTGTCTGATGACTAAAAGCCTAAGACTCAAGAGGAAGTAGATATGATGAGACAAGTTTCTTATACTTCTGCAGTAGGAAGTCTCATGTATGCCACGCTTTGTACTAGACCAGACATTTGTTATTCAATTGGCATGGTCAGCCGATATCAATCAAATCTAGGACCAAAACATTGGCAATCTGTAAAGCATATTCTCAAGTATCTACGGAGAACGAGAGATTATATGCTTGTTTACCGTTGTGAGGATTTGATTCTCATTGGCTATACAGATTCAGACTTTTAATCGGATCTAGATTTCAGAAAGTCCACATCAGGATGTGTTTTCACCTTGGGAGGTGGAGCCATAACTTGGGGAAGTGTTAAGCAATCTTACATTGCGGACTCCACCATGGAAGCTGAGTACGTTGCTACTTGTGAAGCAGCAAAGGAAGCTGTATGGCTCAAGAAATTCATTTTTAACCTTGGTGTAATAAGAATGGAGCAAGTTCCAACCACATTGTTTTGTGACTATAGTGGAGCAGTTGCACAATCCAAAGATCCAAGGAATCACAAGAAAGGAAAGCACATTGAGAGAAAATATCACATCATTCGAGACATCATTACTCATGGAGATGTAGTGGTTGCAAAGATTGAAAGCGCAAATAATCTAGCAGATCCCTTTACCAAAACCTTACCTTAAAGGACTTTCGAGTCGCATTTAGTGGGAATGGGAATTAGATTAATGCACAATAGTCTTTGGGGCAAGTGGGAGATTGTTGGGATTAATACCCTTAAATCCTATTGTATGAGGCTCTGTATGATATTCTATATGACATGATGTATGACTTAATATTGTAATTAATAAAGTTGTTTTATTATTATCTAAAATAATTGTAACATGAATATTCGGACATTATCATATAGTTCATGAGATGCATAGTATGTGATTTATGTGAAAAGTCACAGAAGATATAAATCACAAGTTCTTTGTAAACTCAGAATTTTAGTTCATAGTCGGTGATGAAATTAGGCATTTCATCTGCGAAGACTACAACATGTTAACGAAGATGATTTGTCTTGATCATGGAAGTGGTGACTTCTAGTTGATATGTTGATATGTTTTAAGAGTTAAGACACATTGAACTGGACCGCTGTGAGATTTATTATTCTCCCAATGACTGTTAAATGAATAATAAATTTCACTACTTATATTTACATGAACTCTTAATCCTGAGAGGATAATGGACCTGATCATGAAGTGTAGGTTGTTTTGATATATCAGGAGTGAGATCTAAAATAACGATCAAAACCTCAGTATGTTGGGTAGCCACATTTAGTGTTGATGGAACATATATTCTCAAGATGGAATTCATAGTCTCTTAACAGAGATACAAAATATTCCCTTGAGATAAGTTTAATGGGTTTGTTATTCAGAATGTTAGGCCTAACTACTTTAGTAAATAGTTACTAAAGTATATATTTATGAAATCCAATTTCATAAATATATGATGAATAACTTAAAAGATTAAACCAGGTACTCAAAGATTAAGATTTAGTAATTTACAAAGTGGCAATCTACTTTCATAACTTTGTATTACTACGAATATTTTATGAAGGGGTTGCATGTACAATAAAGTCTTGGGATATAATTTATTAATAAGGCCTAGAGTGCAATTTTATTTATATAGTGGCATTAAATATAATTAATGGTAATTTTGGACTTGTCAAGAGTTGACAGAAAAGCTCAAGACCCATTGGAGCTAGTGTCTTATTTGTTCCCTTTTGGTCCCACTCCAAGCCACATACTAGAGCCCAATTGGAAAGGCCCAAAAGGCTAGCCTAGTTAGATAATCATTTATTAGGAGAGAAACATACAAAATTTTGTTATACACAACAAGTTTGTGAAATGGTGTGTATGTGTGAGTGAAGCCACTCGATTATTCTCCCTTGGAAACTGATTGAGACAGCACACATCTTGGGCATTAGTGGAATTGGAGTGAAGATTGAAAGTGTTCTTGAGAAATCTGATCTTTGGTTTTGAAATTCACTGCACCAAGGTACAATCTCTTGTTCTATATTCTGAAACTTACATAATGCATGTTATCAATTCTGAATGAAGTAGATCCGTTAATTTTCCACTGCGTACATGTATATTTCCAACATCTTCTTGGTTGGTTTAAGGAGGGCGACTTTTTATAAAGCTGATAAACTCTTGAGACAATTCTAGTGTGAGCAAGGAATGCCTAATGGTAGAGGAAGAAAACCTTTTATTCCTGTGGACACAACTCCTACTTCTGTAAGGAACATCTTGTTGGGCTTAGACATGGCTGACCAAGTTGATCAATCTTTTGTTAATGTTTACTTTCATAGGATGACTGTGGATTACTCTAACTGGTTGGTGAACATGATTAGGGATAAAGAGACTAATATGGCTTCTATGAGAAAACAGTTTCTTGAAGATAACCAAGACAAGCGAGGGGATAACAACTATGAGTTCAAAAGGAGAGACAAAGATGATGAGGTACTTACTACAGATGGAATCAATGAACAATCAAAGAAGAAAACGCTGAAGAAGACATGATTCTCTTTATTCTTTTTTTCTTTCTTGGCTTTGAACATGTTTATTTAAAAAGTTAGTTTGAAACTTTTAGCTTTAGGAATTATTTAGGACTTTTACCTTTAGGGTTCTATTTAGGGTTTGGTTTGTTTAGGGTTTGGTTTAAGGTTTGGTTTATGTAATGGCATGGTTTGTGTTGATGGAATGGTTAAATCTTGGCAAAAAAATTTCTTTTCTTTTTTTACTTGATGGGTGAATGGTGGGTTTGTGTGAGTTGTGACCGGACCAATATATGGTTGCCTACGTACCTCCTAGGTAGAAGGATCAAGTCATAACGTAGTTTATTTTATTTGCCTTAATATTTGCCTAGGTCGCATTTTCAAGTTTTCAACCTAGCAAGCTCTCTCACTCTCTTTTTTTTACTCTCCTTTTGCGCAAATCACCCAACCTACCATTTTTAGCCTTAATTTTTTACTAGGCCGCCTTTTCGGGTTTTCAACCTAGCAGATTTTTTTTTTTTTTTTTTTTTTATCGAATCTAGGAAAGAAAATGACATAATCTACAACCACTTCAGACATAGCCATTCCTCAGACCACCTTAGACATGGTATTTCTTTAATTGATCCATATTAGTTGGCTCAGTAAAAGGGTTTGCATCTAAGTCCATCAACCTTACTGCTCCCCCAAAGTATATTTGTTTGATGATATATGGACTTGCCTAATTCTGCTTAAATTTCCCATTTGTTTCCTGAATTAAGGCTCGAATCTCCTTCAGCACTAGATCTCTTGTCTTCAAATCTCTAGTTCTTACTTTCTTGTCAAAGGCTTTTCTAAGTTTCCTTTGGTAGCCTTGAATGTGATACAAGGCATTGAGCCTCTTCTCATCCATCATACATAACTGGTCATGCCTACTCTGCAACTAATCTACTTTGGGGATTTCACTCTCTAATACTATTCTCAATGAACAAACACCCATCTCATTGGGAAGTACTGCCTCCATCCCATGCACCAATGATTAAGGAGTGGCTCCTATGGATGACTGAATTGATGTCCTGTACCCCCAAAATGCATAGGGTAATTGTAAATGCCAATCCTTGTAGTTATTTGTACTCTTCTTCAAGATCCGCTCTGTGTTCTTGGTTGCAGCCTAAACTGCTCCATTTGTCTGAGGATGGTAGGGTGATGATTTGTGGTGCTGAATATTGAACTTAACTCATGGACTTCCTCAAATACTTGTTGTGCTTCTTTAATAGTCACACAAAGAAGATGGATTCCATCATAGGATCTTTTGTACAGCCTTTCACCACAAATAATGTAATTAGTGGACAACCTTCTGATAGTCAATTAGTCATTCTTATATGCAGACTTCAGGTATGTCCCATCCTTGAGGTACTGTAAGATGTCTGAATACCATTCACCTTCCCTATTTATTTCTTCATCTCCTTCTATAGACATATGTAAGGTTGAATTTAATCAACCATCTTGTTGGCTTTATTCCGTGCCAAATTTTCTTATATTTTAGCAATTGGTAACTTTGTATTTAGGTGGGATTCTTGTAAGGGTAGTGTGTGAGAAGATGTGAAGAAATGCTCAAGATTGTGCAAAGATGCAGAGTTTCGCGGCTAGGACTTGCGGGTGACTCGCGATTGGGAGCCGCCAACTGCAGGCATGTGAGAAGCACACGAGGGAGGTGAAAGGTCACGCCACTGTCGTACTACAGGACAAAAGTCCTAGGCTGGCCAGGCCGTTAACTCGCAGCTGGAACTTGCGACTCAGACCAGTCGCAAGTCCAAGCCGCCAAATCACCCTGTTTGGGAAAAACTGACTCTTCGCATTCCTTTCTCACCCCACTATATATTGACCCTTATACCCACCAAATGTAGAGAGTTTCTAGAGAGAATTTTGTGAGAGAAACCCTAGAGAAAAACAAGATTGATTCATCCACAATCTTTACCTTAGAGACTCTTCAAATTCCTCTACTCTCTTCTTCTCCATTGTTAAATCCTTGAGAAGTCTTTAGCCAAATCATTTTCTTACCATACACATATCTGTGAGAAGGTTTATTTTGAGCTTTTGGGAAGCAGTTAGGAAGGAACCAATTCACATTGGTTGATGCTATGAGCTATAGCGGAATCCAGTAAGCTAGAGAAGAAAAAGGTTCAGCGTAACATCGTTGGAGCAAGAAACTTGGAGGGCTTAGGTACATCTGGTAGATTAGGCTTGGAGGGTCTATTGCTATTCATATATCCCAACTACATTTTCTAGTGGATTATTGACCGCTTGGAGGGCGGCAGAGAGGTTTTACGCCGAGGGCTTCAGTTTTCTCTTCGATAACACATCGTGTGTTGTTCGTGTGTTTGCATCTTCCTTCCCTTTATCTTTGCCTTATATTTACTGCTGTGGATGTGTTTATATTTGACTTAGATTGTTTATCAATTCTGTGTTTGGCTTATGTTCATGTTTCGTACATTAATTGTTTGATAGTAAGCTTAAATTGATATTTTGTAATTTGGGGTCTAAACATTCAAGGGTGTTTCATACCCATATTGAACATTCAATTGGTATCAGAGCGGGTACACTTGTTGTGGTTTAAATACCTAAGTGTGATCCTTGACCCCCATTGAGATGGATAGGTCTCAATCTCTTAATGTACCACCGTTCTTTGATGGTAATAATTATGCATTTTGGAAAGTCCGTATGAGGGCGTTTTTGTGTTCTATTGATGATACTGTGTGGGATGCATGAGAAATTCTGGAAGGAAGCATGAGAAATTCTGGAGACAACTTATGAAAGGACTAAGAAAGTGAAGGACACCAAACTTCAGATGTTGACCACTCGCTTTGAGGAGCTAAAGATGAGTGAGGATGAGTTTTTTTATTCGTTTTATAGCAAATTGAATGAAGTGGTTGTTGGAAAATTCAATTTGGGGGAAAAGACAGAGGACTCGAAAATAGTAAGGAAGATTCTTCGGTCACCACCAGAGAGTTTCTGTGCCAAAGTTACAGCCATTGAAGAGAGCAAAGATCTTGACGACATTAAAGTTCAAGAGCTGGTTGGTTCCCTGCAAACATATGAATTGTCCCTACCCACACGGAAGAAGAGTAAATCACTTGCTCTTAAGACAATTGATGAGAGAGTAGTGTCTCATGACTCTTTGAAAGAGGATGCAGTAGACAAAGATGTGGCGTACCTTGTAAAGAACTTCCGAAAATTCTTAAAGCTCAAAAACAGTGGGAAATCCGGTGACAAAGGAAAATTTCAGAGTTCTGGAAAGGAGAAGAAAGAGTTTAGAAGAAAAGAGGGTAGAGATTTCCAATCTTCACAAGGAATTACATGCTTCGAATGTAATGGACATGGGCACTTTAAAAAGGAATGTCCCAATTAATTGAAGTCGAATGGAAAGGCCTATGCCACTACTTTAAGTGATTCGGACTCATCAAATTCTTACTCTGAGGACAGCTGTGACGGAGAAGGAAACTACTCCGCATTTATGACTATTGAGCATATTGAGTCCTCGGAGGACCTGAATCAACTAGTACAAGAACTTGGAGAACACAGCGATGATGAATCCTTAGGGATTGTTGAGGAATTAGATGCTGAAGAGGATAAAAATACAGCTAGTCTTCAAGAGAATTACACCTTACTTCTTGAGAGATCGAGAGAGTATACAAGGGTGGCAAAGACGGTTGTGAAGAAGATGAAGAAAGCTGAGGAGGACTACAAAAGTCTCCTAGCCAGATATAAAGAGGTAAAGTGTGAGATCGAGACACTAAATGGTGAGCTATCTGAAACTTATACCAAAGTAAGATTTCTTGAGCAAGAGGTGGTGTAAGCACAAGCCAAGATAGAAAGGATCTCCTCCAAGAAGCTGGAAGATCTTATTTCATCTCAAAAACACTTCTCAGATAAGTCCGTATTGGGTTATACTGGAGGGAGTAGCTCATCTGCCAATGTCACCAAAGAAGTGAAATTTGTAAAGGCCAAAGAGATAGTTGTAGAAGAGCCTACTCCTAAGAAAGTTAAGGCTGAACAGAAAAAGAAGGTGGTTGATCAACGGGTGTTTAATAAGTCCCGTAATCAATCAGAAGGCAGATTTGAAGCTAGAGGAAGATCTCTTCCAAGACCACAATGGGGCCCCAAAACGAATTATGTTTGTCACTATTGCGGATTGTAAGGACATACCAGACCCAACTGCCAAAAGTTGAGAGCACTGAACAATATAAGTGCTCCTCGGTCATGAGGAAGAAGAAATGACAAGAAGTCTTGGGGAGGTGAACAACCGAGAAGTCAAAACAGTGATTCCGGAATGATGGACGTAATGAAGATAATCGGTGCCTTCACAAATTGCTTAGAAAGCTTCACACGAAGGTTTGAAAGTCTTAACTCTCGTACCCAATCTATCAAGGATATCACCCCAAACGCACGTGACGTGTGGGTGACGAAGGGTACTCATGCATAAGTATTACAACATATCCATGCATTAATACTTCCCATATTTTGTGTATGTGCTTGGTTGGTTGCTTCTTGCAAGTTTGAGTTGAAAAATTTTGTTTGTGAGTTTTGTTTAAAATGTCTTTTACATTGCTGTTTTGTTTTGATTAACCTTTATTTTTCTTATGTCAAAAATCCAAAAAAACACATAAAAAGTAAAAAATCCAAAAAGCTTGATCAACTTTGTTGAGTCTTGTCTCAAAGCATGTTTTGCCTTGTACCTATGTACTAATGGCTTTGTGCATCTACGAGTTTAGCTTGTTCCTTATGCACTCATATCATTGTGGGAGAAATTTTGAAATCTATGTGACTGTTGTAAATAGATCTTCAACCTTGTCATGAATGATTAGTGAATGGTTTTGTTGATCTTGAGACATGTATAGACTCATGCCTATATATCTTCCTACTCTTTATTTTTGTTTAAAAGAGATCTCCAAATGTAAATCTCCAAATGAAAAGAGATACAGAGCTGCAAAAGCCTGTCGCACATACTAGTATTCGACTAGGAAAAAGGGAAAGTGACCAAAATAAAATGTATGATGCCCAAAAAACCAAAGGCTAATTCATTAATTGAAATATTAAAAATTTCTAGCATCTATCTCACAATAAGATGTTTTTGATTCAAAAAATGCAAATGATATGATATATATGGAGCCAAATGAAAAGTTTCAAAAAATTGTAATCAAGTTTATGTGGGAGGTCATATATGCATGTTTCTATAATTGAGATAGGTCACATTATCTAGTGCTAGTTGTGTATGCCATTATTGAATTGATCATTGAAGCTTCACATTGGACTAAGAACTATCTCATGTATGATATCCACACACAACACACAAGCCTATGTTCAATAAATGCCATATTCATTTGTATGATTGTACTGGATTAAATGTGTTTCCACATGCTCAATCTTTGTTTGATCAAACACAAAAAGATTTTTGAGTGTTTTAGCTGTTTTTGGAATGTATTTTATTTTTACAAAAATGTCAAAATTTCAAAAACATTTTTGCCCTGTTTTCTTTTTGTGTTCTTTGTTCCTCGTTCTTATTTTGTAACGTGCACTTGGAAATCGTGCACCAAGCTCCCAGAAAAAAAAAATGGTAATTATTGAAAATATTGTGGAAGATTCAATTGAGGTCAAATATAAGGATGAGTCCATAACTCACAATCCTTAAGTCTCAGTTGATTTGTTAAAGATGGCTATACAATATGTTAATTTTCTTGGAGTAGAAAATTTTAATTTTATTATCAACCCTTTGTTTATTGATGTTGCAAATAAATTGAAAGTAAATGAGAAGAAATTTTACGCTACACTTTATGAAGGGGTCTGATGTACGACACAATTTACTATTTAATTATTATAATTTATTATTTTTAGTATTTTTATGTAAAAAACGTTATTTTAGGTTTAGGAGATTTATTTTTTTGTTTTTAGGTGCATTTAATGCTTTTTAGGTCAAATTTGATTCCTAATATGGTTTGGTATCAATTAGGAGTTATTTTAGAATATATTTTCTTTTCTGTCAAGTTTTATGGAGCCCTTAAATAGGCTCCTAAGTCTATAAATGTTTTTTCAGAGATTTGGTGAATAAAAATCAGAAAAGGTGAGGCTTTGCTCTTCTTTTGGTTCTTCAAGAACTGTGAACTTATCAGGGATTCTTTCTTGTGGTGTTCGAACTTTATACCTTTGGCTCGTGATTCATTATAGTCGTGTCGATTGAGGTTCGCATCAGTTGTTTTTTGAATGCTTTAGCACAAGTAAGGTAGATACTGTACTCGGTTCGAAAAATTTTTTCTCACTTTTTCGGGCTATCCTGGTTTGGTTTGGTTTGAAATAAAGTAGGAATGACGTTTTTTTTAATTTTTTGACTATTTTTTTGGGAAAGCTGTGACTTGGGTTGGGAGAAACGGTACCCAAAAAGAAATTTCCTTTTATCTCGTTTTCCACTTGTCCTGTCCCGATTTGGCTTTAAATTTGGGCGGAACAATATTTTTAATATTTTTGAATTATTTTATTATTTTTTTGAATTTTTTTAAGAATGCTCTAGCTAGGGTAAGGTAGAAACTCTACTCAGTTCGAAAAAAAATTTAACACCTTTTTGGCCTATCCCGATCCATTTTGACCATAAATAAGGTGAGACTGATGTTTTTTAATATTTTGAATTTTTTACTATTTTTTTGGGAATGCTGTAACTTGGGTCGGGAGAGACGGTACCCAGAACGAAATTTATTTTTTTCTCATTTTTTTTTTGTCCTAATCCGGTTTGGCATGAAATTTAGGCATAATGATATTTTTAATTTTATTGAATTATTTTAATATTTTTTTCAATTTTTTTGAGAATGCTCTAGCACGGGTAAGGTAGAAACTGTACTCGATTCTAAAAATTTTTTATGTCTTTTTTGCCCTTTCCTGATCCATTTTGAGCATAAATAAAGCGAGAATGATGTTTTTTTACTATTTTTTTGGTAATGCTGTAAATTGGGTCGGAAGAAACGGTACCCAGAACGTAATTTCTTTTTATCTCGTTTTCTAAAAGTACTGGCCCAGTTTGTCATGAAATTTGGGTGGAACGATATTTTTATTTTTTTGAATTACTTTAATAGTTTTTTGAATTTTTTTAAGAATGCTCTAGCAGGGTAATGTAGAAACTGTACTCAGTACGAAAAAAAATTTTATCGCTTTTTCGAGCTATTCTGATCTAGTTTGGTCAGAAATAAAGCGAGAATGTTGTTTTTCAATATTTTGAATTCTTTTACTATTTTTTTGGAACGCTGTAAATTGGGTCGGGAGAAACGATACTCAAAATGAAATTTATTTTTATCTCGTTTTCTTTTTGTCCTAACCCGGGTTTTTTTGAAATTTGGGCGGAATGATATTTTTAATTTTTTTTATAATTATTTTAATATTTTTATGAATTTTTTTTAGATTGCTCTAGCACGGGTAAGGTAAAAACTGTACTCAGTACGGAATTATTTTTCTTTCATTTTTTCTGGTAATTCCGGTCCGATTTGGTTAGTAATAAAGGGAGAATGATGTTTTTTAATTTTTTGAATTGTTTTACTATTTTTTTGAGATCGCCGTAACCTGGCTATGGAGAAATGGTACTCGGAATGAAATTTCTTTTTATCTTGTTTTCTACTTGTCTTGACCCCGTTTTGCTTGAAATTTAGGTAAAATAATATTTTTAATTTTTTTGAATTACTTTATTATTTTTTTCATTTTTTTTAACTATTTTTTTGGGAATGGTTTAACTTGGGTCGGGAGAAACGGTTCTCGAAACGAAATTTCTTTTTATCTCGTTTTCTACTTGTCCTCACAGGTTTAGCTTTAAATTTGGGCAGAACAATATTTTTAATTTTGTTGAATTATTTTTTAATGTTTTTTTCATTTTTTTTTTTAAGAATGCTCTAGAAACGGTAAGGTAGAAATTATACTCGGTTCTAAAAAAAATTTGTCACTTTTTCAGCCTATCCTGGTCCGTTTTCACTATAAATAAAGCGAGAATGATGTTTTTTAATTTTTTGAATTTTTTTACTATTTTTTTGGAAACGCCGTAACTTGGGTTGTGTGAAACGGTACTCGAAACGAAATTTCTTTTGATCTCATTTTCTACTTGTCCTGGCTCGGTTTGGCTTGAAATTTGGGCAAAACGATATTTTTAATTTTGTTGAATTATTTTAATATTTTTTTTGAGAATGCTTTCTCGCGAGGGTATGATTGAAATTATACTCGGGTCCAAAAAAATTTTATCGCTTTGGGAATGGTGTAATTTGGGTCGAGAGTAACGGTGCCCGGAACAAAATTTTTTTTTTATCACGTTTTCTACTTGTCCTAGCCCAGTTTGGCTAGAAATTTGGCAGAATGATATTTTTAATTTTTTTGAATTATTTTAATATTTTTTTGAGAATGCTTTGGCAAGGGTAAGATTGAGACTATACTCGGGTCTAAAAAAAATTTATCGCTTTTTCGGCCTATCCTAGTCCATTTTGACCATATTTAAGCGAGAATGATGTTTTTTACTTTTTTGATATTTTTTACTATTTTTTTGGGAATGGTGTAATTTGGGTTGAGAGTAACGGTACCTGGAATGAAACTTATTTTTATCCCATTTTCTACTTGTCCTATCCCAGTTTGGCTAGAAATTTGGCAGAATGATATTTTTAATTTTTTTGAACTATTTTAACTTTTTTTTTTTAATTTTTTTTTAGAATGCTCTAGTAAGGGTAAGGTAGAAACTGTTCTCGGTTCGAAAAAATTTTTGTCGCTTTTTTGACTTATCCTGGTTAGTTTTGGGCATATATAAAGCGAGAATGATATTTTTTTAATCTTTTTACTATTTTTTTGGGAATGCTGTAACTTGGGTCAGGAAAAACGGTACACATAACCACATTTCTTTTTATCTAGTTTTTTTCTTGTCCTGGCTCGGTTGGGCTTGAAATTTGGGCAGAACAATATCTTTCATTTTCTTGAATTATTTTTAAAAAAATTTTGAATTTTTTTGAGAATGCTCTAGCCAGGGTAAGGTAGAAACGACACTCGTACGAAAAAAATTTATTACATTTTCAACCTATCCTGGTCCATTTTGGCCATGAATAAACTGAGAATGATATTTTTTAATTTTTTGATTTTTTTTACAATTTTTTGGGAACATTGTAGCATTGGTCGGGGGAAACGGTACCCGGAATGAAAAAATTTTTTTATCTTGTTTTCTACTTGTCCTGGTCCGGTTTGGCTTGAAATTTTGGGTAGAACAGTACTTGGTTCGGAAAAATTTTATTGCTTTTTCGGCCTACCTTGATCCGTTTTCGCCATAAATAAAGCGAGAATGATGTTTATTAATTTTTTGAATTTTTTTACTATTTTTTTGAGAACGCTGTAACTTGGGTCGGGTGAAATGGTACCTAGAACAAAATTTCATTTTATTTTGTTTTCTTCTTGTCCTGGTCCGGTTTGGCTTGAAATTTTGGCAAAACAATATTTTTATTTTTTTGAATTACTTAAATATTTTTCAGAATGCTCTAGCAAGGGTAGGATTGAAATTGTACTCGGTACGAAAAAATTTTATCGCTTTTTCAAGCTATTCCTGTCCAGTTTGGTCAGAAATAAAGCAAGAATGATGTTTTTTAATTTTTATATATTTTTTTCTTTTTTTTTTTTGGAAGCAGTAACTTGGGTCATTAAAAAGGGTACCCAGAACAGATTTTATTTTTACCTCATTTTCTTTTTGTCCTGACCCAGTTTGGCTTGAAAATTTGTAAAATGATATTTTTAATTTTTTTTGAATTTTTTAAATATTTTTTTTGAATTTTTTTTAGAATGCTGTAGCACGGGTAGGGTAGAAACTGTACTTGGCATGAAATTTTTTTTTTCGCGCTTTTAGTCTATTCCGTTCCGGTTTATTTAGTAATAAAGCAAGAATGATATTTTTAAATTTTTTTACCATTTTTTTGGGAACATTGTAACTTGGGTCAGGAGAAATGGTACCCGGAACAAAATTTCTTTTTATCTCATTTTGAAATTGTCTTGGCCCGGTTTGGCTTGAAATTTGGGTAGAATGATATTTTAATTTTTTTGAATTCTTTAATACTTGAATTTTTTTTAGAATGCTCTACCATAGGTGAGGTACTAACTGTACTCGGAATATAAAAATTTTTATCGCTTTTTCTTTTTATTCCATACAGGTTTGGTTAGAAATAAAGCGAGAATGATGTTTTTTAATTTTTTTGAATTTTTTTACTATTTTTTAGGAATGCCGTGCCCGGAACGAAATTTCCTTTTATCTCGTTTTATACTTGTTCTAGCCCAGTTTGGCTTGAAATTTTGGTTGAAGGATATTCTTAATTTTGTTGAATTATTTTAATATTTTTTTGAATTTTTTTAAGAATGCTCTAACATGGGTAAGGTAGAAACTGTAGTTGGTTCTAAAAAATTTTATCGTTTTTTTGGCCTACCCTGGTCCAATTTGATCATAAATAAAGCGAGAATGATGTTTTTTACTCTTTCGAATTTTCTTATTATTTTTTTGGGAATGGTGTAACTTGGGTCGGGAGAAACGGTTCCCGGAACAGAGTTTCCTTTTATCTCATCTTTTACTTGTCTTGGCCCTATGTGGCTTGAAATTTCAGCAGAACAATATTTTTTTTTTTTTGAATTTTTTAACTATTTTTTTGGGAACGCCGTGATTTGGGTCTGGAGAAACGGTATCGGAGCGAAATTTCTTTTTATCTCGTTTTCTTCTTGTCCTGCCTCGGTTTGGCTTTAAATTTGAGCATAATGATATTTTTAATTTTGTTGAATTATTTTAATATATTTTTTGAATTTTTTAAAGAATGTTCTAGCAATGGTAAGGTAGAAATTATTGTCGGTTCTAAAAAAATTTTATTGCTTTTTCGGCCTATCCTGGTCCATTTTGAGCACATATAAAGTGAGAATGATGTTTTTTACTTTTTTGAATTCTTTTACTATTTTTTTGGGTTGTACTTGGGTCGGGAGAAACGGTACCCGGAATGAAATATCTCTTTATCTCGTTTTCTACTTATCTTGGCCCAGTTTGGCTTGAAATTTTGGCAGAACAATATTTTAAAATTTTTTGAATTATTTTAATATTTTTTTTTGAATTTTTTTGAGAATGCTCTAGCAAGGGTAAGGTAGAAAATGTAAGCGGTTCGAAAAAATTTTTATTGCTTTTTTGGTCTATCCTGGACCGTTTTGACCATAAATATGGCGAGAATGATTTTTTTTTTTTTTTTGAATTTCTTAACTATTATTTTGGGTACGCTGCAACTTGGGTCGTGAGAAACGGTACTCGGTATGAAATTTCGTTTTATCTCGTTTTGTTCTTGTCCTGGTCCGGTTTTGGCTTGAAATTTGGGCATAACAATATTTTTTATTTTTTTTGGGAATTCTCTAGCAAGGGTAAGGACAAAAATATACTCGGTTCGAAAAAAATTTTATCACTTTTTTGGCCTATCCTTGTCTGTTTTGGCCATAAATATAGCGAGAATGATATTTTTTTAATTTTTTTGAATTTTTTTACTATTTTTTTGGGAACACTGTTACTTGGGTCGGGAGAAACTGTACTCGGAACGAAATTTATTTTTATCTCATTTTCTTCTTGTCCTAGTCCGATTTGGCATGAACTTTGGGCAGAATGATTTTTTTAATTTGTTTTGAATTTTTTTTTAGAATGCTCTAGCACGGGTAAAGTAGAAACGGTCGGGAAAAACAGAACCCGGAATGAAATTTCATTTTATCTTGTTTTCCTCATGTCCTGGATCGATCGGCCTGAAATTTTGGCAGAACAATATTTTTAATTTCTTTGAATTATTTTAACTTTTTTTTTTGAATTTTTTTGAAAATGCTGTAAGGGTAAGGTAGAAACTGTACTTGGTTCTAACAAATTCTTATCGATTTTTTGGCCTATCCTGGTTCGTTTTCGTCTTAAATAAAGTGAGAATGATGTTTTTTTAATTTTTTTGAATTTTTTTACTTTTTTTTTAGGAACGCTGTAACTTAGGTCGGGAAAAATAGTACCCGGATCGAATTTTCTTTTTATCTCGTTTTCTACTTGTCCTAGCCTGGTTTGGCTTCAAATTTGAGTAGAAAGATAATTTTAATTTTTTTGAATTATTTTAACTATTTTTTGAAATTTTTTGAGAATGCCCTAGCAAGGTTAAAGTAGAAACTGTACTCGGTTCTAATAAAATGTCCATTTAGGCCATAAATAAACCGACGGTGATGTTTTTGAATTTTTTTACAATTTTCTGGGAACGCTTTAACTTGGGTCGTGAAAAACGGTACCGGGAACGAATTTCTTTTTATCTCGTTTTCTACTTGTCTTGGCCCGGTTTGGCTTGAAATTTGGGCAGAAGATATTTTTAATTTTTCTGAATTGTTTTAACTTTTTTTTTGAATTTTTTTGAGAATGCTCTAGCAAGGGTAAGGTAGAAACTGTACTCGGTTCTAATAAATTTTTATCCTTTTTTTGGCCTATCTTGGTCCATTTAGGCCAGAAATAAATCGAGAATAATTTTTTTAATTTTTTTTGAATTTTTTTACAATTTTTTGGGATCGATTTAACTTGTGTGGGGAAAAACGGTACCCGGAACGAAATTTTTTTTTGCCTCGTTTTATACTTGTCTCGGCCTGGTTTCGCTTGAAATTTTGGCAGAACAATAATTTTAATTTTGTTGAATTATTTTAATTTTTTTAGATTTTTTTTTAAGAATGCTTTAGCAAACCTAAAGTAGAAACTGTACCTGGTTTTAAAAAGTTTTTATTGCTTTTTCGGCTTATCCAAGTCCATTTTGACCCTGAATAAAGCGAGAATCATATTTTTTACTTTTTTGAATTTTTTTGCTATTTTTCTTGGCAATGGTGTAACTTCGGTTCGGAGAAACGGTACTCGGAATAAAATTTCTTTTTATCTCGTTATGCACTTGTCCTAGCCCGTTTTGGCTTCAAATTTGGGCAGAACAATATTTTTTATTTTTTTGAATTTATTTAATATTTTTTTTGAATTTCTTTGAGAATGCTCTAGCAAGGGTAAGGTTGAAACTGTACTCGGTAGGAAAAATTTTTTATCATTTTTTCGAGTTATTCTGGTAAGAATAAAGTTTTTTAATTTTTTGAATTTTTTTACTATTTTTTTTGTTATGCTGTAACTTGGGCAGAATGGTGTTAATTCTTTTGAATTATTTTAATAATTTTTTGATTTTTTTTTAATTCTCTAGCACTGGTGAAGTAGAAACTGAACTTCGTACGAAAATTTTTTTATTACTTTTTCTGGCTATTCCGGTCCGGTTGGTTAGAAATCAAGCGAGAATTATGTTTTTTAATTTTTTGAATTTTTTTACTATTTTTTTGGGAATGTCATAAATTGGGCCAGAGGAAATGGCACCAGGAGCGAAATTTCTTTTTATCCCATTTTCTACCTGTCCTGGCCCGGTGTGGCTTGAAATTTCAGCAGAATGATATTTTTAATTTTTTTGAATTATTTTAACTTTTTAATGAATTTTTTTTAGAATGCTCTAGCAAGGTTTAGGTAGAAACTGAACTCGGTTCTAATAAATTTTTATCGCTTTTTCGGCCTATCCTGGTCCATTTTGACAATAAATAAAGCAGGAATGATGTTTTTTACTTTTTTGAATTTTTTTGCCATTTTTTTGGGAACGCTTTAACTTGGGTCGTGAAAAAGGTTACCCGGAACGAAATTTCTTTTTATCTCGTTCTCTTATTGTCCTGGCTCGGTTTTAAAAAAAAATTTATCACTTTTTCAGTCTGCCCTAGTCCATTTTGACCATGAATAAAGCGAGAATGATATTTTTTACATTATTGAATTTTTTTTTACTTTTTTTTGGGATTGGTGTTACTTGGGTTGGGAGAAACGGTACCCGGAACGAAATCTTTTTTTATATAATGCGAGAATGATGTTTTTTAATTTTTTTACTATTTTTTTGGGAACGCTGTAATGTGTGTAGAGTGAAATGGTACACAGAACGAAATTTATTTTTATTTTGTTTTCTTCTTGTCCTGGCCCTGTTTGGCTCGAAATTTCAGCAAAATGATATTTTTAATTTTTTTAAACTTGTTTTAATATTTTTTTTGATTTTTTTTGAGAATGCTCTAGCATGGGTAAGGTTGAAATTGTACTGGGTACGAAATTTGTTACTATTTTCTTGGAAAACCCTATAACTTGGGTCGGGAAAAACAATACCCGGAAAGAAATTTCTTTTTATCTCATTTTCTTCAAGTCATGTCCCAGTTTGGCATAAAATTTGGGCAGAACAATGTTTTTCACTTTTTTGAATTATTTTGATATTTTTTTTGAATTTTTTAAGAACGCTGTAGTGATGGTAAGGTGGAAACTTTACTCGGTTCGAAAAAATTTAATTGTTTTTTCGGCCAATCCTGGTCCGTTTTCACCATAAATAAAGCGAATTTATGTTTCTTAATTTTACAAATTTTTTTTACTATTTTTTTGGGAACGCCGTAACTTGTGTCGGGAGAAATGGTACTTGAAACGAAATTTCTTTTTATCTCATTTTCTACAAGTCTTTTCTTGATTTGGTTTGAAATTTGGGCAGAACGATATTTTCAATTTTGTTGAATTATTTTTTTTTAAATTTTTTTGAGAATGCCCTAGCATTTGTAAGGTAGAAACAGTACTCGGTTCATAGAAATTTTTATCGCTTTTTCGGCCCATACTTCTCCATTTTGACCTTGAATAAAACGAGAACGATATTTTTTACTTTTTTGAATTTTTTTACTATTTTTTTGGGAATGGAGTAACTTGGGTCGGGAGAAACGGTATTTTTATCTCGTGTTGTACATGTCCGAGCCCAGTTTGGCTTGAAATTTGGGAAGAACGATATTTTTATATTTTTGAATTTTTTTGAGAATGCTCTAGCAAGGGTACGGTAGAAATTGTACTCGGTACGAAAAAATTTTTATCGTTTTTTCGATCTATTCAAGTCTGGTTTGGTCAAAAATAAAGCGAGAATGATGTTTTTAAATATTTTTGAATTTTTTTACCATTTTTTTTGGAACGCTATAAATTGGGTCAGGAGAAACGGTACCCAGAACGAAATTTATTTTTATCTCGTTTTTTTTTTTTTCCTGACCCGGTTTGGCTTGAAATTTGGGCAGAATAATATACTTAAATCTTTTTAATTATTTTAACTTTTTTTATGAATTTTTTTTTAGAATGCTATAGCACGGGAAAGGTAGAAACAGTGCCCAGAATGAAATTTCATTTTATCTAGTTTCTACATGTCCTGGCCCAGTTTGACTTGAAATTTTGGAGGAACGATATTTCTAATTTTGTTGAATTATTTTAATATTTTTTTGAATTTTTTTGTGAATGCTCTAGTAAGGGTAAGGTAGAAACTGTATTCGGTTCTAAAAATTTTTTATCACTTTTTCAACCTATCCTAGTCTATTTTGACCATGATAAAAGCGAGAATGATATTTTTTACTTTTTTAAATTTTTTTACTATTTTCTTGGGAATTGTGTAACTTGGGTCCGGTGAAACGGTACCCGGAACGAAAATTTTTTTTTATCTCGTTTTCTACTTGTCCTAGCCCAATTTGGCTTGAAATTTGTGCAAAACAATATTTTTTGTGATTTTGTTTTAGAATGAATAAAGGGTAAGGTAGAAATTGTATTCGATTCTAAAAAAATTGACCTCTTTTTTGGCCTATCCTGGTGCATTTTGACCATAAATAAAGCGAGAATTTGTTACTATTTTTTTTTTGAAATTTGTTACTATTTTTTTTTGTACGCAGTAACTTGAGTTGGGAAAAACGGTGCTCGGAACGAAATTTATTTTTATCTCGTTCTCTACTTGTCCTGGCCCGGTTCTACTTCAAATTTGGGTAGAACATTATTTTTAATTTTGTTGAATTATATTAATATTTTTTTGATTTTTTTTTAGAATGCTCTAGCATGGGGAAGGTTGAAATTGTACTTGGTATGAAAATTTTTTTATCGTTTTTTAGAGCTATTCCGGTCTGGTTTATTAGAAATAATGTGAGAATGATGTTTTTTCATTTTTTGAAATTTGTTTCTATTTTTTTTGGTATGCTGTAACTTAAGTCGGGAAAAACGGTGCTTGGAACGAAATTTATTTTTATCTCAGTCTCTACTTGTCCTGGCCTGGTTCTACTTGAAATTTGGGCATAACGATATTTTTAATTTTGTTGAATTATTTTAATAATTTTTTGATTTTTTTTTTTGGAATGCTCTAGCAAAGGTAAGGTAGAAACTGTACTCGGTTCTAAAAAAATTTTATCGCTTTTTTGGTCTATCCTATTCTATTTTGACCTTAAATAAAGCGAGAATGATGTTTTTTACTTTTTTGAATTTTTTTACTATTTTTTTGGAATGGTGTAACTTGGGTCGGGAGAAACAGTACCCAGAACGAAAATTTTTTTTTATCTTGTTTTCTACTTGTCCTGGCCCTATTTGGCTTGAAATTTGTGCAGAACGATATTTTGAATTTCTTTGAATTATTTTAACATTTTTTTTTGAATTTTTTTGAGAATGCTCAAGTAAGGGTAAGGTAGAAGCTGTACTTGGTTCGAAAAAACTTTTGTCACTTTTTCGGCCAATCCTTTTCCGTTTTGGCCATACATAAAGCGAGAATGATATTTTTTTAATTTTTTGAATTTTTTTACTATTTTTTTGGTAACACTTGTAACTTGGGTCGGGAAAAACGGTACCCGGAGAGAAATTTCTTTTTATCTCATTTTCTTCATGTCCTGTCCCAGTTTGGCATGAAATTTGGGCAGAACAATGTTTTTCATTTTTTGAATTTTTTTTGAATTTTTTTAAGAATGCTGTAGTGAGGGTAAGGTGGAAAACTTTACTCGGTTCGAAAAAATTTTATTGTTTTTTCAGCCAATCCTGGTCCGTTTTCGCCATAAATAAAGCGAAATTATGTTTTTTAATTTTACAAATTTTTTTACTATTTTTTTGGGAACGCCGTAACTTGTGTCGGGAGAAATGGTACCTGAAACGAAATTTCTTTTTATCTCATGTTCCAGAAATTTTGGCCCGATTTGGTTTGAAATTTGGGCAGAACGATATTTTTAATTTTTTTGAATTATTTTATTATTTTTTTGAATTTTTTTGAGAATGCCCTAGCATGTGTAAGGTAGAAACAGTACTAGGTTCAAAGAGATTTTTATCGCTTTTTCGGCCTATCCTACTCCATCTTGACCCTGAATAAAACGAGAATGATATTTTTTTACTTTTTTGAATTTTTTTACTATTTTTTTGGGAATAGCGTAACTTGGGTCGGGAGAAACAGTACTCGGAACGAAAATTTTATTTATCTCGTTTTGTACATGTCCAAGCTCGGTTAGGCTTGAAATTTGAGCAGAACGATATTTTTATTTTTTTTGATTTACTTTAATATTTTTTTAAAAATTTTTTGAGAACGCTCTAGCAAAAGGTATGGTAGAAATTGTACTCGGTACGAAACAATTTTATCGTTTTTTTCGATCTATTCCAGTCTAGTTTGGTCAGAAATAAAACGAGAATGATGTTCCTAAATATTTTTGAATATTTTTACTATTTTTTTTTGGAACACTATAAATTGGGTTGGGAGAAACGGTACCCAGAACGGAATTTATTTTTATCTCGTTTTCCTTTTGTCCTGACCCGGTTTGGCTTGAAATTTGGGCAGAATGATATATTTAAATCTTTTTAATTGTTTTAACTTTTTTTATGAATTTTTTTTTTAGAATGATCTAGCACGGGTAAGGTAGAAACTGTACTCAGTACGAAATTTTGGTGGAACAATATTTTTAATTTTGTTGAATTTTTTTAATATTTTTTTGAATTTTTTTGTGAATGCTTTAGTAAGGGTAAGGTAGAAACTGTATTCGATTCTAAAAATTTTTTATTACTTTTTTGGCATATCCTAGTCTATTTTGACCATGATAAAAGCGAGAGTGATATTTTTTTACTTTTTTAATTTTTTTTTACTATTTTCCTGGGAATTGTGTAACTTGGGTCCGGTGAAACGGTACCTAGAATGAAATTTTTTTTTAATCTCGTTTTCTACTTGCCCTGGCCCACTTTGGCTTGAAATTTGGGCAGAAAAATATTTTTAATTTTGTTGAATTATTTTAATATTTTTGTGATTTTTTTTTAGAATGCTCTAACAAGGGTAAGGTAGAAACTGTACTCGATTCTAAAAAAATTTATCTCTTTTTTGGCCTTTCCTGGTGCATTTTCACCATAAATAAAGCGAGAATGATATATATTTTTTTTTGAAATTTGTTACGTTTTTTTTTGGTACGCTGTAACTTGAGTCGGGAAAAACGGTGCTCGGAACGAAATTTATTTTTATCTCGTTATCTACTTGTCCTGGCCTGGTTCTACTTGAAATTTGGGCGGAACAGTATTTTTAATTTTGTTGAATTATATTAATATTTTTTTTATTTTTTTTAGAATGCTCTAGCGAGAGTAAGGTAGAAATTATACTCGGTTTTAAAAAAATTTTATCGCTTTTTTGGTCTATCCTGGTCCATTTTGACCTTAAATAATGCGAGAATGATGTTTTTTACGTTTTTGAATTTTTTTGGGATGGTGTAACTTGTATCGGGAGAAATGGTACCTTGTACGAAATTTATTTTTATCTCATTTTCTACTTGTCCTGGCCCGGTTTGGCTTGAAATTTGGGCAGAACAATATTTTTAAATTCTTTGAATTATTTTAACATTTTTTTTTTGAATTTTTTTGAGAATTCTCTTGTAAGGGTAAAGTAGAAACTGTACTTGGTTCGAAAAAATTTTGTTGCTTTTTCGGCCTATTTTCAGCCTATCCTTTTTCGTTTTCTTCTTGTCCTGGCTCTGTTTGGCTCCAAATTTGGAAAAAAAATGATATTTTTATTTTTTAAAATTTTTTTAATATTTTTTTTGAATTTTTTTGAGGTGCTCTAGCATGGGTAAGGTTGAAATTGTACTTGGTACGAAAATTTTTTTTTCGTTTTTTCGAGCTATTCCGGTCTGGTTTATTAGAAATAATGTGAGAATGATGTTTTTTTGATTTTTTGAAATTTGTTACTATTTTTTTTGGTATGCTGTAACATGAGTCGGGAAAAACGGTGCTCGGAACGAAATTTATTTTTATCTCGTTGTATACTTGTCCTGGCGTGGGTGTACTTGAAATTTGGGCATAACAATATTTTCAATTTTGTTGAATTATTTTAATAATTTTTTGATTTTTTTTTTTCGAATGCTCTAGCCAGGGTAAGCTAGAAACTGTAATCGGTTCTAAAAAAAATTTATCGCTTTTTTGGTCTATCCTATTCCATTTTGACCTTAAATAAAGTGAGAATGATGTTTTTTACTTTTTTGAATTTTTTTACTTTTTTTTGGGAACGGTGTAACTTGAGTTGGGAGAAACAGTACCCAGAAAGAAATTTCTTTTTGTCTCATTTTCTTCATTTCCTATCCCAGTTTGGCATAAAATTTGGGCAAAACAATGTTTTTCATTTTTTTGAATTATTTTGGTATTTTTATTGAATTTTTTTAAGAATGCTGTAGGGAGGGTAAGGTGGAAACTTTACATGGTTCGAAAAAATTTTATTGTTTTTTTGGCCAATCCTGGTCCATTTTCGCCATAAATAAAGCGAAATTATGTTTTTTAATTTTACAAATTTTTTTACTATTTTTTTGGGAACGCTGTAACTTGTGTCGGGAGAAATGGTATCTGAAACAAAATTTCTTTTTATCTCGTTTTCTACAAGTCCTGGCCTGAACTATATTTTTAATTTTGTTGAATTATTTTATTATTTTTTGAATTTTTTGAGAATGCCCTAGCATGTGTAAGGTAGAAATAGTACTCGGTTCAAAGAAATTCTTATCGCTTTTTTGGACTATCCTAGTCCATTTTGACCCTGTATAAAACGAGAATGATATTTTTTACTTTTTTGAATTTTTTTACTTTTTTTTTGGGAATAGTGTAACTTGGATCGGGAGAAACGGTACTCTGAACGAAAATTTTATTTATCTCGTTTTGTACATGTCCGAGCCTGGTTCGGCTTGAAATTTGGGCAGAATGATATTTTTATTTTTTTGAATTAATTTAATATTTTTTTTGAATTTTTTTGAGAATGCTAGTAAGGGTATGGTAGAAATTGTACTCAGTACGAAAAATTTTTTATCCTTTTTTCGATCTATTCCAGTCCAGTTTGGTCAGAAATAAAATGAGAATGATGTTTTTTAATATTTTTCAATTTTTTTACTATTTGTTTTGGAACGCTGTAAATTGGGTCGGGAGAAACGGTACCCAGAACGAAATTTATTTTTATCTCGTTTTCTTTTTATCCTGACCCGGTTTGGCTTGAAATTTTGGCAAAATGATATATTCAAATCTTTTAAATTATTTTAACTTTTTTTATGGTTTTTTTTTTAGAATGCTCTAGCATGGGTAAGGTAGAACTGTACTCAGTACGAAATTTTTTTTTCTGTTTTTTCAAGCTATTCCAGTCCGGTTTGGTTAGTAATGAAGGGAGAATGATGTTTTTTAATTTTTTGCATTTTTTTACTATTTTTTTGGGAACGCTGCATCTTGGGACAGGAGAAACGGTACCCGGAATGAAATTTCTTTTTATCTCATTTTCTACATGTCCTGGTCCAGTTTGGCTTGAAATTTTGGTGGAATGATATTTTTAATTTTGTTGAATTATTTTAATATTTTTTTGAATTCTTTTGTTAATGCTCTAGTAAGGGTAAGGTTGAAACTGTATTCGGTTCTAAAAATTTTTTATCACTTTTTCGGCCTATCCTAGTCTATTTTGAAAATGATAAAAGCGAGAATGATATTTTTTACTTTTTAAAATTTTTTTACTATTTTCTTGGGAATTGTGTAACTTGGGTTCGGTGAAACGGTACCCGGAACGAAATTTTTTTTTATCTCGTTTTCTATTTGTCCTGGCCCAATTTGGCTTGAAATTGGGGCAGAACAATATCTTTAATTTTGTTGAATTATTTTAAAATTTTTGTGATTTTTTTTTAGAATGCTCTAACAAGGGTAAGGTAGAAACTGTACTCGATTCTAAAAAAATTTATCTCTTTTTCGGCCTATCCTGGTGCATTTTGACCATAAATAAAGCGAAAATGATGTTTTTTTTTTTTTTTTGAAATTTGTTACTATTTTTTTTGGTACGCTGTAACTTGAGTCGGGAAAAACGGTGCTCGGAACGAAATTTATTTTTATCTCATTCTCTACTTGTCCTGGCCCGGTTCTACTTGAAATTTTGGCAGAACGGTATTTTTAATTTTTTTGAATTATATTAATATTTGTAAGAACTCAAATTGAATTGGACCCAAACAATAAAATTTGTAGAGCATGGGTAGAAGGGCTAAGTACGAATTAAAGCGAGCAATGGTCGACGTGAGATTCATAGGAATAATAATAAAGGAATTTGACTAAGTGTTTGTGAGGATAATAACTGTAGGGTCTAAATTTTTTGGGCCAGGTACCAACTCTCTGTATTGTGAGCCAAACAAATTCCCAACAATAAATTTGTAGAGAATGGGTTTAAACAACTGGGCTGGTTGTGGATTTAGCAACGGTTCATACAAGTAAAACCAATGTAAAAAGGGATTGAGACTAGCGTTAAATAGGAAATCCCTTTGGTCCGAAGAGGCTTAATATTTAGAAGCTTAGTGAATACAAATTTTTTCCTCTCCTACCTCGTGAGGCCTGTTTCCCTTATATATACACCATTTCCCAATTTTCACCGCACACTTGTCCTCCATCTAGGCGTTCACTCGAGTACTAGTCACATCAGAAGTCTGCTCTAATCTACAGTGAGTGGTGGTGGTTGAGGTTGCACTGTTCAGGCGTCTTCTCCACATAAATGCGGCCAGGAAAATTGCTGCAGTGCATTAAATGCGAGGGTGGCAGCTTTATTTGCAAGATATTTCATGATATCTCCGCGTTCAGGAATGCCCAGCGCCAACTCCCCACGGGGAATCCTCTACTTGATCAAGTTCTTTGGAGGTCTGATGAGTGGTACCTCTTCGGACAGGCCAGGTTGTCTTCGGCCGCAATACTCATCCTTGGTTGGTTGCATTCTCACCAGAATGGCGAAGCGTTGATCATTTTAACCTCTTCGGACATGAAGTTGCATTCAAACTGGGGCCTGAGGCCCAACATATGGCGTTGGCCTTTTGCACCCACAATAACAATGACTTTGGCTAAGTGTTCGTGAAGAAAGTTCATTCTCGGCCCAGTCCGAGGATCTCTTTCTTCAGAATTGACAAATACAAGGGTTGTCCTCGGACACCCTGAAAATCCCTTTTTCATTTCTCCTTATGGGTCCTCACCTCCTCTCCCTTCCTTTTGGCGCTGGGGGTTCTAAATTATTTTAAATTTTTTTATGAATTTCTTTTTAGAATGCTCTAGCATGGGTAAGGTAGAAACTGTACTTAGTACGAAATTTTTTTTTCATTTTTTTTCAAGCTATTCCAGTCCGGTTTGGTTAGTAATGAAGCGAGAATGATATTTTTTAATTTTTTGCATTTTTTTACTATTTTTTTGGGAACGCTGCAACTTGGGACGGGAGAAACGGTACCTGAAATGAAATTTCTTTTTATCTCGTTTTCTACATGTCTTGGCCCAGTTTGGCTTGAAATTTTGGAGGAACGATATTTTTAATTTTGTTGAATTATTTTAATATTTTTTTTGAATTTTTTTGTGAATGCTCTAGTAAGGGTAAGGTAGAAACTGTATTCGGTTGTAAAAATTTTTTTATCACTTTTTTGGCCTATCCTAGTCTATTTTGACCATGATAAAAGCGAGAATGATGTTTTTTAATTTTTTGAATTTATTTACTATTTTTTTGGGAACTTTGTAACGTGGGTCGAGTGAAACGATACCCAAATCGAAATTTCCTTTTATTTCGTTTTCTTCTTGTCCTGACCCGGTTTGGTTTGAAATTTGGGCAGAATGATATTTTTAATTCCTTTGAATTATTTTAACTTTTTTTTTGAATTTTTTTCTGTGAATACTCTAGCACGGGTAAAGTAGAAATTATTGTCACTTTTTTTGGCTATTTAGAAATAAAGCGAGAATGATGGTTTTAATTTTTTGAATTTTTTTACTATTTTTTTGGGAACGCCATATCTTGGATCAAGAGAAACGGTACCCGTAACGATATTTCTTTTTGTCTTGTTTTCTATTTGTCCTAGCTTGGTTTAGTTTGAAATTTGGGCAGAACATATTTTTTAATTTTGCTGAATTATTTTAATATTTTTTTTTGAATTTTTTTAAGAATGTTCTAGCAAGGGTAAGGTATAAACTGTTGTCGGTTCTAAAAAATTTTTAACGCTTTTTCGGCCAATCCAGGTCCATTTTGACCATAAATAAAGCGAGAATGATGATTTTTACTTTTTTGAATTCTTTTACTATTTTTTTGGGAATGTTGTAACTTCGGTCGGGAGAAACGATATCCGGAACGAAATTTCTTTTTATCTCGTTTTCTACTTGTCCTGGCCCGGTTTGGCTTGTAATTTTGGCAGAACAACATTTTTAATTTTGTTGAATTCTTTTGAGAATGATCTAGCAAGGGTAAGGTAGAAATTATACACTGTTCGAAAAAAAATTTGTCGCTTTTTCGGCCTATCCTGGTCCGTTTTGGCCATAAATAAAGCGAGAATGATGTTTTTATATTTTTTGAATTTTTTTTGGGAACGCTGTAACTTGGGTCAGGAGAAATAGTACTAGGAACAAAATTTCTTTTTATTAATTTTTTTCATTTCCTGGCCAGGTTTGGCTTGAAATTTGGGCAAAATAATATTTTTAAATTTTTTGAATTATTTTAGTATTTTTTTTGAATAAAGCGAGATTGATGTTTTTTACTTTTTTGAATTCTTTTACTATTGTTTTGGGAATGTTGTAACTTCAGTCGGCAGAAACCGGTACCCGGAACAAAATTTCTTTTTATCTCGTTTTCCACTTGTCTTGGCTCGATTTGGCTTGTAAGTTTGGCAGAATGATATTTTTAATTTTTTTGAATTATTTTAATATTTTTTTTGAATTTTTTTAATAATGCTCTAGCAAGGAAAAGGTAGAAACTGTACACAGTTCGAAAAAATTTTTATTGCTTCTTCCGCCTATCCTGGTCCATTTTCGCATAAATAAAGCGAGAATGATATTTTTTAATTTTTTGAATTTTTTTACTATTTTTTTGGAAACGCTGTAACTTGGGTCGGAAAAAACGGTACCAGGAACGAAATTTCTTTTTATCTAATTTTCTCCATGTTCTAGCCCAGTTTGGCTTTAAATTTCGGCTGAAAAATGTTTTTCATTTTTTTGAATTATTTTGAGAATGCTGTAGCAAGGGTAATGTGGAAACTTAACTCGGTACGAAAAAAAATTTTATCGTTTTTTCGAGCTATTCCAGTCCGGTTTGGTCAAAAATAAAGCGAGAATGATATTTTTTTTAGTTTTTTGAATATTTTTACCATTTTTTTTTTTTGGAATGCTATATAACTTGGATCAGGAGAAATGGTACATGAAACGAAATTTAAATTTATCTCATTTTCTTTTTGTCATGACCTGGTTTGGCTAGAAATTTGAGCAGAATGATATTTTTAATTCTTTTGAATTATTTTATTATTTTTTTTAATTTTTTTTGAATGCTTTAGCACTGGTAAAGTAGATTTTTCGTTCCCGCTTTTTAATTTTTAATTTTTCGTTCCCGCTTTTTCAAGCTATTCTGGTCCGGTTTGGTTAGTAATAAAGCGAGAATGATGTTTTTTAATTTTTTGAATTTTTTTGGGAACGCCGTAACTTGGTTCTAATTAAAAAAAAATAATAAAGCAAGAATGATGTTTTTTACTTTTTCGAATTTTTTTACAATTTTTTGGGAACGCTGTAACTTGGGTCAGGAGGAATGGAACCCGGAATGATGTTTTTTCAAATTTTAAATTTTTTTACTATTGTTTTGAGAATGCTATAACTTGGGTCAGGAGAAACGGTACCTGGAAAGAAATTTATTTTTTTAATTTTTTTGAGAATGCTGTAGCAAGGGTAAGGTGAAAACTGTACTCGGTTTGAAAAATTTTTATCATTTTTTTGGCCAATCCTGGTCCGTTTTCGTTATAAATAAAGTGAGAATGATGTTTTTTATTTTTTTTGAATTTTTTAACTATTTTTTTGGGAATGCTGTATCATGTGTCGGGTGAAGCAGTGCCCAGAACGAAATTTCTTTTTATTTTGTTTTCTTCTTGTCTTGGCTCGGTTTGGCTTGAAATTTGGGCAAAACCATATTTTTATTTTTTTGAATTATTTTAATATTTTTTTTGAATTTTTTTGAGAATGCTCTAGCAAGGGTAAGGTAGAAACTGTACTCGATACGGAAATTTTTTTATCGTTTTTTAGAGCTATTCTGGTCTGGTTTGGTTAGAAATAAAGCGAGAATGATGTTTTTTAATTTTTTGAAATTTTTTACTATTTTTTTTGGAACGCTGTAACTTGGGTTAGGAAAAACGGCACCCGGTAACGAAATTTATTTTTATCTCGTTTTCTTTTTGTCCTAACTCGGTTTCGCTTGAAATTTGGGCAGAATGATATTTTTAATTCTTTTCAATTATTTTAATTTTTTTTTTGAATTTTTTTGAGAATGCTTTAGCACAGCTAAAGTAGAAACTGTAGTCGGTCTGAAATTTTTTTTATCGCTTTTTCAGGCTATTTCGGTTCGGTTTGGTCAGAAATAAAGCGAGAATGATGTTTTTTAATTATTTGAATTTTTTTACTATTTTTTTGGGAACACCGTAACATGGGTCAGGAGAAATGGTACCCGAAATGAAATTTATCTTTGTCTCATTTTCTACTTGTCTTGACTTGGTTTGGCTTGAAATTTAGGTAAAATGATATTTTTAATTTTGTTGAATTATTTTAATATATTTTTTTTAATTTTTTTGAAAATGTTCTAGCAAGGGTAAGGTAGAAACTGTTGTCGGTTCTAAAAATTTTTTAACGTTTTTTCAGCCTATCCTTGTCTTTTTTTACCATAAATAAAGTGAGAATGATGTTTTTTACTTTTTTGAATTCTTTTACTATTTTTTTGGGAATGTTGAAACTTGGGTCGGGAGAAATGGTACTTGGAACGAAATTTCTTTTTATCTCATTTTCTACTTGTCCTGGCCCGATTTGGCTTGAAATTTTGGCAGAACGATATTTTTAATTTTTTTGAATTATTTTAATATTTTTTTGAGAATGCTTTTTAGCAAGGGTAAGGTAGAAACTATACTCGGTTCGAAAAAAAATTTGTCGTTTTTAAAAAAAACTATCTTGGCCCGTTTTTGCCATAAATAAAGTAGGAGTGATGTTTTTTAGTTTTTTGAATTTTTTTATTTTTTTTTTTGGAACGCTATAACTTGGGTTGGGAGAAACGGTACCTGGAAAGAAATTTCTTTTTATCTCGTTTTCCTCTTGTCCTAGCCCGGTTTTGCTTGAAATTTGGGCAGAACAATATTTTTAAGTTTTTTGAATTATTTTAACATTTTTTTTTTGAATTGTTTTAAGAATGTTCTAGGAAGGGTAAGGTTGAAACTATACTTGGTACGAAAAAAATTTTGTCGTTTTTTCGGCCTATCTTGGTCCGTTTTGGCTATAAGCGAGAATGATAAATTTTTTGAATTTTTTAACTATTTTTTTGGGAATGCTGTAACTTGGGTCGAGAGAAACGGTACCCGGTATGAAATTTCTTTTTATCTTGTTTTGTACTTGTCTTGGCCTGATTTAGCTTGAAATTTGGGCATAACAATATTTTTTATTTTTTTGAATTATTTTAATTTTTTTTGAATTTTTTTGAGAATGCTCTAAGAAGGGTAAGGTAGAAACTATACTCGGTTTGAAAAAATTTTATCATTTTTTCGGCCTATCCTGATCCGTTTTGGCCATAAATATAGCAAGAATGATGTTTTTTTATATTTTTTGATTTTTTTTACTATTTTTTTGGGGAGGCCTTAACTTGGGTCGGGAGAAATGGTACCCTGAACGAAATTTATATTTATTTCTTTTTCTTCTTGTCTTGGTCTGGTTTGAAATGAAATTTGGGTAGAACGATATTTTTAATTTTTTTTTAATTTTTTTTAGAATACTCTAGAACGGGTAAAGTAGAAACTTTACTCAGTACGAAAAATTTTTTTATTTCTTTTTCGACCTATCCTGGTCTGTTTTGGCCTTTAATAAACTGAGAATTATGTTTTTAATTTTTTGAATTTTTTTACTATTTTTTTGGGAACGTTGTAACTTGGGTCGGGAGAAACAGTACCTGGAACGAAATTTATTTTTATCTCGTTTTCTTTTTGTCCTGACCCGGTTTGGCTTGAAATTTGGGCAGAATGATATTTTTAATTCTTTTAATATTTTTTATGAATTTTTTTGAATGCTCTATCATGGGTAAAGTTGAAACTGTACTCGGTACAAAAATTTTTTTATTGCTTTTTCAGGCTATTCCGGTTCGGTTTGGTTAGAAATAAAGCGAGAATGATGTTTTTTTAATTTCTTAAATTTTTTTGCTATTTTTTTGGGAATGTCATGACTTGGGTTAGAAGAAACGGTATCCAGAACGAAATTTCTTTTTATCTCATTTTCTACTTGTCCTGGCTTGAAATTTTGGCAGAACGATATTTTTAATTTTGTTGAATTATTGTAATATTTTTTTTGAATTTTTTTGAGAATGCTCTGGGAAGAGTAAGGTAGAAACTATACTCGGTTCTAATAAATTTTTATCACTTTTTCGGACTATAATGGTCCATTTTGACCATAAATAATGCGAGAATGATGTTTTTTACTTTTTTGAATTTTTTTACTATTTTTTCGAGAATTCTGTAACTTCGGTCGGGAGAAACGGTACCTAGAACGAAATTTCTTTTTATCTCGTTTTCTACTTGTCCTAGCTCGGTATGGCTTGAAATTTGGGCAGAACGATATTTTTAATTTTTTTGAATTATTTTAACTTTTTTTTAAATTTTTTTGAGAATGCTTTAACAAGGGTAAGGTAGAAAACTGTACTTGGTTCGAAAAAAAATTTTGTTTTTCGGCATATCCTGGTCCGTTTTGGCCATAAATAAAGTGAGAATTATGTTTTTAATTTTTTGAATTTTTTTACTATTTTTTTGGGAACATTATAACTTAGGTCGGGAAAAACAGTACCCGGAACGAAATTTCTTTTTATCTTATTTTTTTCTTGTCTTGGCTCGATTTGACTTGAAATTTGGGCAGAACAATATTTTTAATTTTTTTGAATTATTTTAATATTTTTTTTTTAATTTTATTGAGAATGCTTTAGCAAGGGTAAGGTAGAAACTGTACTTGGTACGAAAAATATTTTATCTCTTTTTCAGCCTATCCTGATCCATTTAGGCCATAAATAAACCGAGAATGATGTTTTTTAATTTTTTTTTTGAAATTTTTTACAAGTTTTTGGGAACACTGTAACTTGGGTCGAGATAAATGGTACCCGAAACGAAATTTCTTTTTATCTTGTTTTCTACATGTCCTGGCCCGGTTTGGCCTGAAATTTGAGTAGAACAATATTTTTAATTTTTTTGAATAATTTTAATATTTTTTTTGAATTTTTTTGAGAATGCTCTAGTGAGGGTAAGGTGGAAACTATACTCAGTTCGAAAAAATTTATCACTTTTTCGACCTATCCTGGTCCGTTTTGGCCATAAATAAAGCGAGAATGATGTTTTTTAATTTTTTGAATTTTTTTACGATTTTTTTTAGAATGTTGTAACTTGGGTCGAGAGAAACGGTACCTGGAATGAAATTTATTTTTATCTCGTTTTCTTTTTGTTCTGGCCTAGTTTGGCATGAAATTTTGGCAGAATGATATTTTTAATTCTTTTGAATTTTTTTTTGAATTGTTTTTAGAATGCTCTAGCACGGATAAGGTAGAAACTGTACTCGGTACGAAAAATTTTTTATCACTTTTTCAGGCTATTCCAGTCCGATTTGGTCGGAAATAAAGTAAGAATGATGTTTTTTAATTTTTTGAATTTTTTTGGGAACGCTGTAACTTGGGTCGGGATAAACGGTACCCGGAACAAAATTTATTTTTATCTCGTTTTTTTCTTGTCCTAGCCCAGTTTGGCTTAAAATTTGGGCATAACAATATTTTTAATTTTTTTGAATTATTTAATATTTTTTTTTGAATTTTTTTAAGAATGCTCTAGCAAGGGTAAGGTTTCTATACTCAGTTCGTAAAATTTTTTATTGCTTTTTTAGCCTATCCTGGTCTGTTTTGGCCATAAATAAAACGAGAATGATGTTTTTCAATTTTTTTACTATTTTTTTAGGAACGCTGTAACTTGGGTCAGGTGAAACGGTACTCAGAATGAAATTTCTTTTTATTTCGTTTTCTTCTTGTCTTGGCCCGGTTTGGCTTGAAATTTGGGCAGAATGATATTTTTTATCTTTTTGAAACTGTACCCGGTACGAAAATTTTTTTATCGCTTTTTTGAGCTATTCCAGTTCGTTTGGTCAGACTAAAGCGAGAATGATGTTTTTTAAATTTTTAAATTTTTTTACTATTTTTTTGGGGACGCTGTAACTTGGGTCGAGAGAAACGGTACTGGCCCATTTTGGTTTGAAATTTATTTATTTATTTTTTTTTTTGTCCTGGCCCATTTTGGTTTGAAATTTGGGTAGAATGATATTTTTAATTCTTTTGAATTTTTTTTTACATTTTTTTAGAATTTTTTTTGAGAATGCTCTAGCATGCGTTAAGTAGAAACTGTACTCGGTACGTAAATTTTTTTATCGCTTTTTCAGGCTATTCTTGTCCGGTTTGGTCAGAAATAAAGCAAGAATGATGTTTTTGAATTTTTTTACTATTTTTTTTGGAACGTTGTGACTTGAGTCGGGAGAAACGGTACTCGGAACGAAATTTATTTTTATCTTGTTTTCTTTTTGTCCTGGCCTAGTTTGGAATTAAATTTAGGCAGAACGATATTTTTAATTATTTTAATATTTTTTTTTTTTTTGAGAATGCTCTATTACGGGTAAGGTAGAAACTGTACTCGGTATGAAAAATTTTTTATTTCTTTTTTAGGCTATTCCGGTCTGGTTTGGTTAGAAATAAAGCGAGAATGAGTTTTTTTAATTTTTTGAATTTTTTACTATTTTTTTGGGAGCGCCGTTACTTGGATCGGGAGAAACCAATCAGTAGTATCTTCTTTCTTCAATTCTGGAGTGTTATTGTGACCATCGAGTAGTATCTCAAAGTCGGGCACTGGTCTTTGTTATAGGATCGAATCTCGGTTCTGGGAATCCCCAATAACATTGACATTCTCCACCTTTTACAAACTTCCCTTTCAGCATAGGAGTGTAGGGCTTCAAAGGTTCCGGAGGACAAGGGAGTCCTTTTGCTTTGACTTTGGCTCGGGTCATCTTTCTCACTTCCATCTCTAACAAATCATCATCAGTGGGCTTATAGCCTAGCCCAAAAGGTGGTGTGGCAGTAGGAATTGCCAAGTCTTGAATGGTTGGTTTCTTCACAGCTCTCCCCAAATTCGTCCGAGGAAGGTAATTCATCATTCTCATTATTGCTACTACATTGTTGTTACCATAAGGAGTAAAGTCCATTGAGATCTTTTCAACTTCTTCTTCTCTCTTTTCAAAGCCGGGCTTCTCGATCTCAAAGCCATCCAAGGTCAATGGCTTCTTCTCAGAATTAATACCATAAACGGGTTTAAGCACAGTCAAAGTATCTCCATAGATGGTCACAATAGCCACTTCATGTGGAAATCGAACCTTTTGATATAAGGAAGAAGGTACGACTTCTGTGTCATGAATTCACGGTCGCCCAAGAAGCATATTGAAGCATGAGGCTATATTAAGAACTTGAAAATCCATCTTCTTAACCATTGGTCCTATGGTAAGCTCTAATGTTATGGTTCCCAAGACTTCTCTTCTACTGTTGTCATATGCCCTCACATGTTGATCGGTAAGCACAAAGTCTTCAATGCTTAGTGCAAGGCAGCTTGCAGTTTTCAAATGACAGACATTCAAGGCACTTCCATCATCTACCAAAACCATCGGTATTCTCTTCCTTATGGAATCTACAGTGATATGCAACAGATTATTGTGGTGTGTCCCCTTCTTGGTCAGATCCTTATCGGAATAGGAAATAGTGAGTTCCCTATTTATGGACCCAATCATAGCATTCAGATCTCGGAAGGTTGTGGTTGTTGGGACTTGGATTTGGTTGAGCAAGTCTATTAGGTTTTGTTAGTGTTTGTATGAGGCCATGAGTAAACCCCATAAGGATACGTTGGCTTGTGTCTTCTATAGTTGCTTAAGGACTTCATCTTATTCGATAGGTGTTTGTTGAGTGGACCTATTCAAAGCTTCAACTGGGTTGTCGGTCTCTAAATGTGGGGGTTTGAAGTGTCTCCCCCCTTGTGATGTGGGCAATTTTGTTTGAATCATGGGGATCAGTGTCTCGGGGTTTGAAGTGTCTCCCCCAATTTGTGGATGTTTGGCTGTTCTTTTGGGGTTTGAAGTGTCTCCCCCCATTTGTGGATGTTTGGTTGTTTTCTTGGGGTTTGAAATGTCTCTCCCTGTTTGTGGATGTTTGGTTGTTTTCCCATTCTGGTACTTCATTCCATATGTCATATCCTGTGACGGTAGCAGAGGTTCTATCCATTAATTCTTCCCACGTCATCATGAAACATTCGGGTAGGTCATAGATCAAGTCGGAAGGGTCTTCCTTATTATAAGGTTGAATTTAATCAACCATCTTGTTGGCTTTATTCCGTGCTAATTTACTTGTAATTCAGCAATTAGTAACCCTGTATTTAGGTGGGATTATTGTAAGGGTAGAGTGTGAGAAGATGTGAAAAAATGTTCCTCAATGTGCAAAGATGCAGGGACTCGCGACTAGAACTCGCAGGTGGCTCGCGGGTGCAAGCCGCCAGATGAGAGTCATGTGCCAAGCATGCAGGAAGCTGAAGCGTTTTGCCAACTGGTGCACTGCAGGACAAAATACCCAGGCTGGCTAGGCCGTTACCTCGTGGCTGGAACTCGCGACTCAGACCAATCGCGAGGCTAAGCAGCCAACCAGCCCTATTTGGGAAAAACTGACTCTTCGCATTCCTTTCTCACCCCACTATATATAGACCCTTATACCCACCAAATGTAGAGAGTTTTTAGAGAGAATTTTATGAGAGAAACCCTAGAGAAAAACAAGATTGATTCATCCACAATCTTTACCTTAGAGACTTTTCACATTCCTCTACTCTCTTCCTCTCCATTGTTACATTCTTAAGAGGTCTGTAGCCAAATCCTTTTTTCACCATACCCACATCTGTGAGAATGTTTATTTGGTGCTGTTGGAAAGCAGTTAAGAAGGAACCAATTCACATTGGTTGATGCTATAGTCTAGTAGCGGAATCCGAGAAGTTAAAGAAGAAATAGGTTCGGCATAACCTCGTTAGAGTAAGAAGCTTGGAGGGCTTAAGTACATTGGGTAGATTAGACTTGGAGGGTTTTCTGCTGTTCATGTATCCCAATTACATTTTTTAGTGGATTATTTATCGTTTGGAGGGCGGCGGAGAGGTTTTACATCGAAGGCTTCGGTTTCCTCTTCGATAACACATCGTGTGTTGTCTATGTGTTTGCATCTTCCTTCCTTTATCTCTGTCTTATATTTACTGCTGTGGATGTATTTATATTAGGCTTAGATTGTTTATCAATTTAGTATTTGACTTATGTTCATATTCCGCACATTAATTGTTTGATAATAAACTTAAATTGATAATTTGTTAATTGGGGTCTAAACGTTCAAGGGTATTTCATACCCTTATTGAACATTCAATTGGTATCAGAGCGAGTGCACTCGCTGTGGTTTGATTACTTAAGTGCGATCCTAGACCCTTTGGATATGAATACAGCTATGAAAAAGGCCATGCTGAATTGTGGTTCAAATGCTTGTGAGAATGACTCTATGAGTATGTTTGAAGGGTATCCTAACAATGAACTCTTAGAGTTATTAAAATCAAAGAAATATGCTCGGATGTTTGTTCACATGCTGCAATACTTTGAAAATAAGAGTCACATCTTACACAATAGTTTATGTGAGTCTAATTCTTTGATTGAAAAATACAAAAGAAAAAATAAAATGTTGTGTGAAAAGGTTGATAAGATGAAAAAGAAAATTCAATCTGGCAGAAGCATGGAAAATGTAGATAAATTTTTGTTTGATGGTCAAGAGTGTGTGTCTCATGCGTGTCTATTTGTACACACCTCATTGAAGGTTTTTAACTCATGCTTGTGGTATCTTGATAGTGGATGTTCTCGCCATATGACAGGAGATAAATCTCTGTTTAAGACTCTTAAAGAGAAAGTCTGTGATTATGTGACATTTGGTGATGGAAGTCATGCCCAAGTTCTTGGTAAAGGGACTGTTGAAATACCTGGATTACTTCTGTTGAAATATGTGTTATACATCAAAGGTTTGAAGGCGAATCTCTTGAGCATCACTCAAATATGTGATGAAGATTTTCTTGTCCAATTCTCAAAGAAGGGGTACATAATCATCGATGAAAAAGGGATTCAAGTCTTGGAGGGAAATAGGACTACCAATAATTGCTATGGAGTAGTACCTACGGCACCTATTTCGTGTAGAAGTGCTCGTGTAAATGTGGAGAAAACTATATGTAGAGCATGCCAAATGGGAAAGCAAACGAAGGCAAGTCATCACAAGGTGAATGTAATTGCTACCTTATGGTGTTTGGAACTTCTTCACGTTGATTTAATGGGGCCCACAAGAATCGAAAGTTTAGGAGGAAAGAAATATATTATGGTGGTAGTTGATGATTTCTCAAGGTACTCTTGGGTGGAATTCCTTAGGGAAAAGTTAGAAGCTTGTGAGAAAATGGAAAGGCTATGCAAGAGACTGAAAAATGAAAAAGGAGTTCTCATAGTTAAAATCAGAAGTGATCATGGAAAGGAATTTGAGAATGTTAAATTTGAAACCTTTTGTGAGGAGTATGGCATTAAGAAGGAATTTTTAGCTCCAAATACTCTACAACAAAATGGGGTGGTTGAAAGAAAGAACCGAGTGATCCAAGAGATGGCAAGAGTCATGCTACTAAACAAAAACATTCCACAAAAATTTTGGGCTGAAGCTGTGAATACTGCATATTACATTGGAAATAGAATCTACTTTCGAGCAGGGACAAAGAAGACATTGTATGAGATATGGAGAGAAAAGAAACCCAAGGTGAAGTATTTCAGAATATTTGGAAGCAAGTGTTACATTCTAAATGACAGGGAAAATTTGATGCTAAGAGTGATGAAGGGATATTCCTAGGATACTCCACAAATAGCCGAGCTTATAGAGTGTACAACAAACGCACTAAGACAGTAATGGGGTCAATTAATGTGGTCTTAGACGACACTATATCAGAAAAGGAGATTGACGATGATGGAAAGGGGTTAAGTCTTAAGAAGAATGAGAATGATGATATGTCCCTAAGTGATGATGCTGAAAAAGAATCACCAGGTTGGGAGTTCACACCCCCATATCGAGAAGAGAGACTAGATCAACACAAGAAGTCTCAAGTCCACTCACATAATCGGAGGTTCAACCCCCAATTTCTCATGATGAGGAACCATCAACTTCCAAGAAACCTTCATCTAGAGTAACTCTCAATCACCCTTCAAGTAATATCATTGGGGATGTAAACAAGGGACTTCGGTTGAGAAAAGGACCAAAGTATACTGCTAACCATGTGACATATAACTGTTATCTTGCTCAATTTGAACCCAAAAAGGTAGAAGAAGCACTTAAAGATGAGAATTGGATAGGGTTTATGCACTAGGAGCTACATCAATTTGTGAGAAATGATGTATGGGAATTGGTCCCAAGGCCTAAAGATACACACGTGATCGGAACCAAGTGGATTTTTAAGAACAAAATGGATGAAGATGGTGAAGTTGTTCGAAATAAGTCTAGATTGGTGGCACAGGGGTATACTCAAGTGGAAGGCATAGATTTCGATGAATCGTTTGCTCCGGTAGCAAGATTAAAGTCCATTCGAATTCTCTTGTCCATAACATGTATTATGGATTTCAAGTTGTACCAAATGGATGTGAAAAGCACCTTCTTAAATGGTTTTTTAAATGAAGAAGTTTGTTGAACAACTAAAGGGGTTTCAAGATCCTCACTTTCTGGATCATGTGCTGAGATTGAAAAATCTCTCATTGTCGCTTAAGTGTACGTGGATGATATTGTTTTTGGATCTACAATTGATCAACTAGCTCATGAGTTTTCGAAAGAAATGAAATGAGAATTTGAAATGAGCATGGTAGGAGAGTTGAACTACTTCCTAGGACTTCAAGTAAAACAACGGGGAGATGGAATATTTATCTCTCAAGAGAAATATGCCAAAAATCTTGTCAAAAGATTTAGCCTGGATTCTAAGAAACACACTTCTATTCCCATGAGTTCCTCATCAAAACTGAGTATAGATGCAACTGGTATTAACGTTGATCCAACACTTTATCGAAGCATGATTGGCAATCTTCTCTATCTCACAGCAAGTAGGCCAGATATTGCATTCAGTGTCGGGGTATGTGCTCGATTTCAAGCTGCACCTAAAGAGTCCCACTTAACAGCAGTCAAGCGAATCATTCGTTATGTTAATGGCACGTCTGAATATGGGATTTGGTATTCAAAAGATTTGAATGAGTGTTTGGCGGGATATTCAGATGCAGACTGGGCTGGGTGCATTGATGAAAGAAAAAGCACTTCTGGCGGTTGTTTCTATCTTGGAAATAACTTGGTCTCATGGATGAGCAAAAAGCAAAATTCAGTCTCCCTTTCAACAGCTGAAGCTATATTGCAGCAGGAAGTTGTTGTGCACAATTGTTATGGATGAGAAAGCTACTACATGACTATGGAATTTCTCAAGACACCATGTGTGTGTTCTGTGATAACACTAGTGCAATAAATCTGTCAAAGAATCCAGTTTAGCACTCCAAATCAAAGCATATTAAGATTCGGTATCACTTCATTCGAGACTTAGTAAAGGACAAGATAGTATGTCTGGAATTCATCAATACAGAAAATCAGAAGGCTGACATATTCACTAAACCTCTTGATGGCCCTAGGTTTGAATCCTTGCGTAAGACCATTGGTGTTGGTATCATTCCCTAAACTATATCTTCCATATGTGCTTTGTGTAGTATGTTCTGCATTTTGTTTGATTTTAGCACTCCTTCATATGATTTCTATTGTTGTGTCTGATCAATTGTTTTTGTGTCAAAAATCCAAAAAACACATAAAAAGTAAAAAATCCAGAAAGTTTGATCAACTTTGTTGAGTCTTATCTCAAAGCATGTTTTGCTTTGTACCTTTGTATTAATGGCTTTATGCATCTACGAGCTTAGTTTGTTCCCTATGCACTCGTATCATTGTGGGAGAAATTCTGAAATCTATGTAATTGTTGTCAATAGATCTTCAAACTTGTCATGAATGATTAGTGAATGGTTTTGTTGATCTTAAGACATGCATAGACTCATGCCTATATATCTTCCCACTCTTTATTTATTTTTTTTGTTTAAAAAGAGCTCTCCAAATGTAAATCTCCAAATGAAAAGAGATTAGAGCTGCAAAAGCCTATCCGCACATACTAGTATTTTACTAGGAAAAAGGGAAAGCGACCAAAATAAAATGTATGATGCCCAAAAAGTCAAAGGCTAACTCATAAAGTGAAATATAAAAAATTTTAGGCATCTATCTCACAATGAGATTTTTTTTTAAAAAAAAAAAGTGCAAATGATATGATATATATGGAGCCAAATGAAAAGTTTCTAAGTATTGTAATCAAGTTTATGTGGGAGGTCATATATGCATGTCTCTATAATTGAGATAGGTCTCATTATCTAGTGCTAGTTGTGTATGCCTTGATTGAATTGATCATTGAAACTTCACATTGGACTAAAGACTATCTTATTTTTGATATCCACATACAACACACAAGTCTATGTTCAATGAATGTCATATTCATTTGTGTGATTGTACTTGATTAAATGTGTTTTCAAATGCTCAATTTTGTTTGATCAAACACAAAAAGATTTTTGAGTGTTTTAGCTGTTTTTGGAAAGTATTTTATTTTTACAAAAATGTGAAAAAATTTCAAAAACTATTTTGCCTGTTTTGGTGACTTAGTCGCGAGTCGGTCCAGTCGCATGCTCGTGGGTCTGCCTTGGCGACTTGTTCGTGGGTGGAAGGTCCAGTCGCGAGGGGTACATAGAGATTTTCGCGACTCAGCTCGCGACTCTCTCGCGGGTAGACCTTCCAGTTGCAAAAAACACTTAGAAATTTTTTCAAAACTTTCAATTTCAAAGTGTTTCACGGCTTACCCTGGCAGCTTACTGGCGACTTATTCCAGTCGCGAAAAACGCGTATTTTGCGTTTTAAGGTCAGTTTTCAAAAACTTTTCAGTTTTTCCCTCGTACCTTTATGATTGTTCATTGTCTTCATCATTTCTCTCTCTGAAAATCAACTTGAAAAACCTTCATTTTTGCAACATTTTCCCTTAAATCTTCAAGAAACAGGTATGGGTTTTCCTATTTTCACTTCATCATTCATGATTTGAACATTATTGTTTATCTGTAAGCTGAGTTGTTGTTTTGAAGTTTTTTTTTTGTGGATCTGTGCAGTTGGTATATACTCTTTTCAATTTTGAGTTTTTGTGTGTGTGGTGATATTAATCTTTGGGTTTATTCTGTTTTACTGCTTTGTGTGATTTCATTGTGTTACTTTTGACACCCACACACACCCATTGTCATATTTGGCCCAAAATCCCAAATTCTTAGGGTTTCTCCTAATGCTCATATTTTGATTCTAACCCTATGCTAATATTGTTTTGGTATTTCTCTGTTGGGTGTTTCCTTTTCTTTCATAATCCATGATGCAGAGTGGATATGTCTCCATTCAAGAGAGCAGCTGTGAAAGGGGGCAACAGCAAAGGCAAGGAACCTGTCATTGATGTCAATGATCTCTCACCTCGCACAAAGAGGACCCGTTCACCATCAGGTGCTTTCGACCTAAACAAGTTCAGATCCTATGCTGCCTTTAAGACTCATGAAAATTATTTCAGAGATGCTACACCATTAATTGAAAGGGTTGTTGATCAACCTTCTTTGTTTGCCACTGACATTCCAAAATGGTTTGCTTCCAAAGATTGGAATTATCTTCTTTCTGACCTTGATGATGCTTATGAGAATTTGGTCAAAGAATTTTATGCAAATGCAATTGTTGAAGGTAATGAACTTAAGTGCTGGGGTAGGAGAAAAAGTTTCTCTGTCTCTCTTGCATACTTGGTTGAGATTTTACATATCAATCGGCCGATACTTGGTAATCCACCAGTGTATGACGATCTGTGTCCGGATGAGGAACTACTTAGGGATGCCTTTGGCAAAGACTTGGAATTCTTACAAAACGGGAACTCAGTTAGTGTTTCCTCTCTTCCTCTGAAATTGAGAGTGCTCCCAATCACCATGCGTATGCTCAACGCGAGCATTGGCCATAGTAAGAAGAGAATCAAAACTGAAGCTTTAGCATCTTATAGTGGTTCGCGCTCCAGCTCATCCTCCCTCGACGAGAAGCTAGACAACATTATGGTATCTGTCCATGAATTAAGCACCAAAGTATCTGGACTCACATCCATTTTGCACCATAACAACATTCGGTGGGACATGAAGTTCACTTCTCTCCAAACTCAATTGGATCAGATTCAACAAAAGCTAGAAGAAGATGAGGACTAGCTATTCCATGACAAAAAGGGGGAGAAGATCTGAGTTCTGAGTAAAATGATAAGGGGAGAAAGAGCAAAATCAAAAGGGGAGCTTTATATTTTGTGCCTTATATTTTGTTATGTTTTATGTTATATTTAGTCTGTTTCAAAACTTATGATGTTTATTCAATTAATTGTGTTTGTTTGGTTATTTTGTACCCATGTTGCTTATGTAAGCTTTAAGGGTTTGTTTCCATGCACTTATGCAATTTGTAGGTTTCTATGGTTTGTACCATGCAATGCAATATCTTTGCTTTGTAGCCTTATTTTGTGGTTTATGTACTTGTTAATGTTATGCATTTTCTTAAGTACATCACTCTTGTACTCTTGTAGGATTGTTCCTAGATGCATATATTTTTGTATGCATTAGTTGAGTGTTGGACATGCAAATGATACTTTGCATATAAGCTTATTAGCTTGCATGTCCAGATGTTCATTCCTTGTATGAATGAGCATTGTGATCACTATTGTATAGTGATTACCTGTTTTGGTCAAGCCATGGCCTATTGCTTTATTCCATTTTTGCTTGATCGCATTATGCTTGCTCCATATGCATTTCAAGTTTTCTGCATACAATGATATTATTGTGTTGTAGTGTTTCAGGAGATACTTGTTCATATGTTTCAAGAGCTTTTCAGAATCTAGAATTAGGTGTGAGTGAATTTTGTTCAATTGTTCCCAACTCACACATTAAGTCTAGAGTCTGTTGTAGGGTTTTGTCACGGAATAGCCAAAGGGGGAGATTGTAAGGTTGAATTTAATCAACCATCTTGTTGGCTTTATTCTGTGCCAATTTGCTTGTAATTTAGCAATTAGTAACCCTTTACTTAGGTGGGATTATTGTAAGGGTAGTGTGTGAGAAGATGTGAAAAAATGTTCCTCAATGTGCAAAGATGCAGGGACTCGCGATTGGAACTCGCGGGTGCAAGCCGCCAGATGAGAGTCACGTGCCAAGCATGCGGGAAGCTGAAGCGTTTTGCCAGTTGGTGCACTACAGGACAAAATATCCAGGCTGGCAAGGCCGTTACCTCGCGGCTGGAACTCGCGACTCAGACCAGTCGCAAGGCCAAGCCGCCAACCAGCCCTGTTTGGGAAAAACTGACTCTTCGCATTCCTTTCTCACCCCACTATATATAGAGCCTTATACCCACCAAATGTAGAGAGCTTCCAAAGAGAATTTTGTGAGAGAAACCCTAGAGAAAAATAAGATTGATTCATCCACAATATTTACCTTAAAGACTCTTCACATTCCTCTACTCTCTTCCTCTCCATTGTTACATTCTTGAGAGATCTTTAGCCAAATCATTTTCTCACTATACTCATATTCGTGAAAAGGTTTATCTGGTGCTGTTGGGAAACAGTTAAGAAGGAACCAATTCACATTGGTTGATGCTATGGTCTAGTAGCATAATCCGGGAAGCTAAAGAAGAAATAGGTTCGGCGTAACCTCGTTGGAGCAAGAAGCTTGGAGGGCTTAGGTACATTGGGTAGATTAGGCTTGGAGGGTCTTTTGCTGTTCATGTATCCCAACTACATTCTTTAGTGGATTATTTACCGCTTGAAGGGCGGCGGAGAGGTTTTACGCCAAGGGCTTCGGTTTCCTCTTCGATAACACATCGTGTGTTGTCCGTGTTTTTGCATATTCCTTCCTTTATCTCTGCCTTATATTTACTGCTGTGGATGTGTTTATATTAGGCTTAGATTGTTTATCAATTCAGTATTTGGCTTATGTTCATGTTCCGTACATTAATTGTTTGATAATAAGCTTGAATTGATAATTTGTTAATTGGGGTCTAAACGTTCAAGGGTGTTTCATACCCTTATTGAACATTCACTTATTATCTTCTTCGGCCATCAAGCAATTAACCCTTGGTCCTTTCCCAAAATTGTGATTGGGCAAGGGATTGTTAGCGATGCTAGGCCTTGTAGGCGACGCAATCAGTTTATTGTCTACTAGGTCTTGAATTGCATGACGAAGGGCGAAACAACGGTCAGTGTCATGACCAGGTACTTGGTGGTAGGCACATCTTTTACTCATATCAAATCCTGAGGGTAAGGGCTTATCAAACACTTGACTCATGGGCATGTACAACTGAAATTCTCTCTTGGGTCTAGGCCCTCGAGGTACTTGCACAGGTGCAATGGGTGCAATCAATTGATAAGGATCATTTTTATGAATATTGGAAATTTCTGCAGCCTTAGAATTAGACCCTACATTCTTTATAAATCTTGGAAGGTCATCAGTCTTTATAGTGCCATTGTTTATAGCATCCTTAATTTGAGTTCCAGCAGTAATTAAAGCTTTAAAATTGGGAAAATATTGTGCAAACAAATATTTATGGTATACAGGCAATAAGTTCTTTACAACCATGGCTAACTGTTATTCTTCACTTGGCCTACTCATTATCTATGCAGCATTGGCTTTCCACTCGGTAATGAAAGTAGAGAATGATTCTTTCGGCTCTTGCTTAGTAGTCTCAAGGTCTCTTCCCGTACTGTCCACTTCCATATTGTACTTGTATTGCTTGTAAAACTCTTGGCAGATGTCCTCCCAAGTTCTTACTCTTGCATCATCCAGGTTAATGAACCATTTAAGAGCGGCTTCAATCAATGTGTTTTGGAACATCTAAGCAAGTACTTCCTCGGTTTCTCCTAAAGGCTGCATAGCTCTCATATATATCTTCAGATGAGACTTTGGGCACCCAGTCCCATCAAACTTGTCTAGATTTGGCATCTTGAACTTGGGTGGCAGCTTTGCATTAAGGAATAGGGAAAGTGAATCATAATCCATAAGTTCCTCCATCTTGCAAGCTCTTCTAATCATCTCCTTCATTTTATTCATCCTTTCATTGATCTTCTTCTCACGCTCTAGGGCTAGTGGATCATGATCAGTATTGTCCCCCTCTTGATTGTTCTTCAAATTCTGAAACTGTTGCAACATATGGTTCATATCTTCCCTCAACTAAATCTGACTAACTACCATAGTGTTGAGTAGCTCTTAGGTATTCATAGGTTCCTCTGTGTTTGGGTGTTCTCCCTTTTCTGCCATATTGTTAGGGGCTTCAAACTTCTTGTGGCTTGAACTGTCTTGGAGGTCAAAGATGGGGGTTGTGATGTTGCAGCAGTGGAGTTTCTTTTATGCTTGAAGACTTCAGTATTGTGATGGGAGTGATAGGCTTGGAGCTGGAGCTACTGGCTTGAGTGTCAGGCTTTAGTTCTCTTTGTAGCCTTCCTTCAGATCTTGACCAGATTCTCCCCTAATGACAGGCTTGGTCGGGTTAATCAAAGCTAAGACCCCATCCACATCCATCAGTCAATCAAAACAAACACACACAACATGCAATGCAATTTAACTAGGACAGACCTAAGGATCTATTCTAAGTTATTATGTTATAGGGTGGGTTTGTTGTTTCATTGTTTCCCATAATTAGGATGTTACACCTCCCAACTTGTAATGTAATGAACATTGTGTTGGTCTAAGCGGCATGGTTTGTCCTTTACAGTCAGCAGGAAATGATCCAGTGACTTTGGGCTATGAGTTGGTAAGTTCGCCACTGGGTACCCGAATCTAATGAAGATCGATGGTCCATGGTTACTATTACCACAAATTTGTTGAAAGGGGTGCATACATTGTTGTTTGGATGGCACACACTATGAAAGTTAGGGGAAGATTTTAACAACCAAAAGAGAAACCAAAATATTGTACACTAAAATACAACATCCCATCAAACATAAATAAATAAACAAACTATATCATGCAAGACCATGCAAGACAAAAGTACATATTTGGTCACTTAAGTCTAATACAAGGCTTTGCCCTCGACATCCCCAGTGAAGCCGCCACTGTGAGAGACATGTCCCTAAAAAAAGAGATTTGGATACCTTTTTAGGGCACCTCTCTTTTGGGGTAAGTAGTATGGAGTCGCCACTTATTTTTCTTTATACAAAAAAATAAGAAAAAATACTGATTACAAAATACATGACTGAATAGTTCCATTAATGGATTGAATAAAAATTACGTATCTAGAAAATTGAAAAGTTACATAGTTTTGGGTCCAAGTTACAATCTACCAAATATTTACATGACTTGTTGTCCTAGTTTCATTCTATTCAAAACAAATGAAAACAAGGCTAGATCTACAAAAATCAAAAACCTAAATCCGGAGGCTAGGTTACGGAATGGGAAGGTGTTAGGCACCCATTCCGTCCAGACAAAATTTGGTCTTCTAGACTCTTGTGACCAATGTACTATGCTATGCATGTCATGCATGATATGTTAAACATGTGAATGAAAAATTAAATCACACAAATTTGTGTATGGATGAAATCTCTTCTTTTTGTTAAAAAAGAAAAAAAAGATCTATTTTCATTGTAAAAAAAAATTATTTTGATTTGTCAAAATATCAGATCTGCTTTGTGGGATGTAAAAAAAAGGGTTTGTGATGACAAAAATTCAAATCTGTTTTGTTATATAAAAAAAGTGATTTTTGATGACAAAAATTCAGATCTGTTTTGTATATGTTTAAAAAAAAAACTTCACTCATAATCTAAAATTATGCAATCATGAATTAAAACAAACCCAAACATAGTAGTACATGATCTCTTTCTTTATTTCAACAATTTGCATGTGTTAAAAAATCAAATTTATATCTAAAGAAAGATACAAATCAGTTTTGATTTGAGAAAAATTTAGATCTGCATCTCATAAAGATTCAAATCTCTTTTTGTTTGAGAAAACTCAAATCTACATCTTAAGAAAGATGCAAATCAAATTTTGCATTAAGAAAAAATTCAGATCTACATCTTATAAAGATGCAGATCTGTTTTGTTTTAAGAAAAATAATTGTTCACATGCAAATTTATTGATATTCAAGAAAAAGATTATAACTATCATATAAAAATAAAATAAAAACAATCATGCTTAACAACAATTCATAGATGTTTGAAAAAGAAAGAGATATAATATGCATCATCACATCACAAGAGGAGGGTGAAGGAAACAACCTCTTGCATTAGCATACTTTGTTCCTACGAGGAGTTTTAGGGTTCAAAGAAATTTATTCAATTCTCTTTGAAACCTAAAAACCCTAATTTTGTAGTAACACTTAGAGAGAGGATCAAAAAATATGTGTGGTTTGAGAGTAAAAAATGTATGCCTCTTAGAGCGTGAAAAAAATGTGCTGAATTATGAGGTTCATTCTCTATTTATAGAGCTTAGAGGACTCTAAAAAATAGGTACAGATAATTAGGGCTTGAATCCAGACACATTCTTTTGGGAAAAGGTCGAAAAGGTGTGCCTCATCGTCACCTGAAAGCCGTTGGGCCAAAGCCTGACCAAGGGAAATTCGGCCCTTTTAAAGTACCGTTCGGCACTCCAAAAGTGCCGAATTGGCTCTTGGAGGCCGAACGCACTTTCGTGTTTGGGTGCCATTTGGCCTCTCCTTCTAGGGTTTTTTGGTCGGTCCTTGTACCTAGACGTGTTTTCAACTTCCGTTTATGATTTTTTTTTAATCTCTTTTCTGGATAATTTAGGCTATTTTAAGAGTAATTACCTTGAAGATAAATACCTTAAAATAAATCTTGATAATGTTCAAATTATCCCCAATTTTGTTGTTATCCAATCATCCCTTTTATTCCTATGATGCATCCCTATTTTAAACACTAATTATCAACCAATCACAAAATTATCTAATTAATTTTAATTTTTTGACCAATCAGAATTAATTTAAACTAATCATGTGTGGTCGATTCTAAATAGACATAATGCATATGGACTGTGCAAACTTGATCATGCGATATCTTTCGATCCAATGGTCCGATTCGAAAACCGAAAACACCATTGTGACCGTTAAAAATCTCAAGATTATTTTTATGATATGCAATGAATGAATTAATGCATACAATGCAGGATCAAATTGATGCATGTGATGCAAGAACAAAATGATGCATGAGATGCAAGAATGATTTTTTTTTTTTTGTACATAGATGGTCACTCCAGTCATCTTCCTTGATTAAATCATGGGTGCAAAATCGAGTGTCTACACATGCTTACTTACATGTCCATGCATGAGTCTTGCTTGCTAATCTGTCGTCCATGCTTCAACACAATGAAGCTATGGACATCTAATCCAAACTTACATTTGTCCCCCGTGGACACCACTTTTTGTTTTCTTTTTCGCTTGTTTGCCTTTTTATTTGTTTGCTTGCTTTGCTTACCATGCTTATCATACTTATCCGCTTTATGCCTTTTCGTATGCTCTTTGCATCTTTTCCTTCCATTGTTTGTCTACTGGTTTCTTGTCTTTGCCTTTTCATGTACACACATGGAGCGAGGAGGCTTGGAGCTAGGGCACAATCTCCCAAGAACAAGCAAAAAGGGCATGGATGTAAGCATGTGGTTGAGCCCAACAACAATGTTTAGTAGATTTAGGAGTTAGCCTTTCCCTCTAGTTATGTACTCTTTTAAACCCCTTCCTTCCTTCTCCCTTTCTCTCTTAGATGGTTTGTATTAGGTATATCATGCCATATAACATTCATCCTCATCTCTTGAGTATCTAGACTCCACTTACCTTTGGTAATCCCTTAATATTCAGCCCAGATTCCTACCATAACCAAAGGTAGACCTACCTTCCTCCACCGAGAGAGAGGGCACTTGAAGCCCGCGCAAACGACGCCACACACTACACATGCGCACACTCATACCATTCCAAGAGAAGGGGCCCCGTGCACGTGAGAGCGTCGCCATGGTAGGTGGTCGAACGAAGGCCAACGACGGTGGTTTTTCGCCTCGATCGAAGCCAAGCATCAACACCATGCTAGCAAACAATTCCTATGCCAACAAAAATTCCCATGCCAACAAGAATCCCATGACCAAAATCACATGTTCAAAAAATTCCCATGACCAAAATTACATGCCAAACAAAAATTCCATGTCCAACACAAAGATACAAACTCATATCCGAAAAATTTTCCATGACCATTAAACAAGTAAACATTCCAACAAAATTTCTGCATACATCAACAATGAATTTGATCAAACAAGCCTATACAACAAATTGTCCATAACTTCAATACCCCCAAAATTCAAGTCTAAATTCGTCCAACAATACCACATATTACCAACATTGCCAAAATTCATGAACTACCAACATTGTTCAAGTTACACCATGCCAAAAAACTCAACAATTCAAATGTCCCTAAAGCCAAGATTACAACATGATCACAAGAATTTCTAGCCAAACTCTACAGTGTCCAAAATTCCAACAAAAGAAAACAACAACAAAATGACATTGTCTCAACACCAAACTTGCAATAAAACATGAAATCAACAAATTCCCTCCCCCCCCCCCCCCCCCCCCAAAAAAAAAAAAACTCACCTTGAAGTCCATGTTAGAGTGTGGAGCATGGGTCTTGGGGTCTTGAAAGAGCCCCTCTTCATCATTCCATTTAAGTGATGGATGATATTTTTTTCCCATGAAAAATAAGGAAAGAAGGCCTATTGGAAGATGATGCCATTGTAGTGCAAAGAAAAGGCAAGTTTGGAAATGGGTTTCACAAAATGGGTGTGTAGCAAAAATGACCAAGAATACAAGGATCTGAAAAGATGTTGAGGGAGATGAATGAAGGGAGGTTGAGAAGCTTAGGAAAGTTATTTTTTTTATTTTAGAGAAAAAATGGTGTAGTGAAGGAGAAAATTCAAGTGGAAGAAGGAGGTGAATTGTAACAATGGTGGAAGAAGGAGAAAAGAAGAGAGAGAAGTAAAGAAAAAAGAAAGAAAAGACAAGGAAATGAGGGGCCAAAATTCGGCCCCCCCTTTGTTTAAGCAACCTGAGTTGCTGAGTCAACTCATGTTTAACTGAGTTGACTCAGTCAACCCCCAAAAAAATAAAAAATAAAATCTCCTTTTTTCTTTTTACTTTTAAGGAAAAGAAAAATCATGAAGGATGAGTGTGAATTTTTCAAATTTTCAAAAAAAAAAAAAAAAGATGATATCAAGTTCAAGAAAAAATTGTTTGTTTGATTTTGAACAAAAAAATTCTTGGAGATGGTCAAGGACAAAAATACAATTTTTCTTTAGGAAAAAAAATTCAACTCTCAATTCAAGTTTCAAATTATTAATTCCAAATTTTTAGACTCTCAATTTCAAATTTCAACTCTCAATTCCAAATTTTCAAACTCTCAATTTCAAATTTCAAACTCTCAATTCCAAATGTCAAATTATCAATTTCAAGTTCCAAGTTTCATGTTTCAAATTCCAAGTCTCAAATTTCAAAGATAAAATCTTTTTCAAATGACTACAAAAATCAATCAAAGTTTTCTTGCTATAAAAAGTCAAAAAAAAATTTCAAACCGAGGAACAAATGAAAATCACATATCTCAAAACGATGGAATAACAAAGCACTCATCATTTAACGACTAATCCCAAATTTTGGTCTTTTGCAGGCAAATTCCCAGGTTCCAAGGTAGAGAAGCCCCTTGGTTACCTTTTATCCAGGTTTCTAGTTAGAGAAGCCCCTTACCTTTTATCCAGATCAAAGTAGAGAAGCCCTTTGATCGACATTTCAATAGCCAGATCAAAGTAGAGAAACCGTTTGATCGACATTTCAACAGCTCGGATCGAAATAGAGAAGCCCTTTGATCGACATTTCAACAGTTCAAATCAAAGTAGAGAAGCCCTTTGATCGACATTTCAACAGCTCGGATCGAAGTAGAGAAGCCCTTTGATCGACATTTTAACAGTTCAGATCGAAGTAGAGAAGCCCTTTGATCGACATTTCAACAATTCAGATCGAAGTACAAAAGCCCTTCGATCAATCTTCCATTAAAATCCTAGGTAGAGAAGCCCCTTGATCGACTTGTTACATTCAGACTAGGATAGAGAAGCCTCTCAGTCACCTCATTTCAAATTTATAAGTTAATCAAGTAGGCCAAGTATTCATAATTTTCAGTTCCAACAAATGAAAAGGCACTAGTTCTATGCTCCAAAGTTTTAGGTTCTAGGGCTAGGTAATCTTTGAAAAATCAACATCAATTAAATCATGGCTGCTAAAATCAGTGTATTTATTTTACATTGACATTCGCTTTGCAAGCTTTGTCAATAAGGGGTATTTTGTAGATACTCGATTTTGCACCCATAATTTAATCAAGGAAGATGATTAGAATGACCAATCATATACCCAAAATTCATGATTGCATTACATACAATAATTCATTCATTGCATATCATAAAAATGATCTTGAGATTCTAACAATCGCGACGGTATGCCCGATTTCCAAATCAGGCCGTTGGATTGAAAGATATCGCATGATTAAGTTTACATGGTTAGCATGCATTGTGTTTAGGTAGAATCAACCACACATGATTAATTTAAATTAATTCTGATCGGCTAGAAAATTAAAATTAATTAAATAATTTTGTGATTGGTTGTTAGTGAGTGTCAAAAATAGGTTTGCTTGCATGGGAATAAAAGGGATAATCAGATAATAATAAAATTGGGGATAATCAAGACTTTTTGGAGTGTTTACCTACAAGATAATCCTTGCTGAAAAGACCTAAATTATCAATAAAAAAGTTAAATTTTTAGAATATGGAATAAAAGCGCATTTAAGTGCAAGTCCCGGCTCAAAAATGGACCAAAACTCAAACACGGGACCGGCACCCAAAAGGGCCATTCAGCACTTTTGGAGTGCCAATTGGCACAAATTCGGGCCAAAGGCACTTGGATTAAGCAAAAACACATCATTTTCAATTTTTTAGAGATAAGGATGCATCCCAGTTCGTATTCTGATCATTTAGCTAATTTTTCGAACATCTCAGCCTTTATAAATAGAGGCTACCTCTCAAAATTCTCTTTTTCGATGCTTTCTGATTTCCCTCTTTCTAACTATTCTTTTCTATTATTTTCTCTCTTACGTTAAAGACGTTCTAGAGGCTCTAGCCTTAAGAATTTCCTTTTTGTAAGCAAGATATTTTAGGTTTCAAAGATAATTGAATAAATTTATTTGAACCCTAAAATATTCCCTCAACAAGAAGAGTACATCCATGTAAGAGGTAGTCTTTCTTTTTCCTTTTTCTGATTTTTTTTTACTTGATGGTGCATGAGTAGATGTATTCTTTTAGTTTTAATTTCTAATATTCATACCATCTGTTGTTAATATTTTTGTTGAAATATGTTCTTAATATGCTTTTGTTGTCATGATTTATCCTTTGAATTTCAAAAATCTACTCATTAACAAATCTTTTTCAAAACTTAAAAAAAAAAAAAACAAATCTCTGTCTTCCTTAGATGCAAATTTGATTTCTTTTTTTAAAAAAAACTGATATGTAGATCTCTAGATGTGGATCTGATTTCTTTTAAAAAAAATAAAAATTGATTTGTATCTTCCCTTGATGCAGATCTGATTTCTTTAAAAAATAAAAATAAAAACTGATATGTATCTTCCTTAAATGCAGATCTAAATTTTTTAAACACAAAAATTGATCTGTATCTTCCTTAGATGCAAATCTGAAATTTTTAAGCACAGCAAACTTTGAAATAAAAAATGAAGTCATAAGTAGTGATGTTTTGTTTGATGCAAGCAGCGTAGGTTTATTTCATGAGCGTGGTCCTCTTCGAAAAAATCTTTTTCTTATTTTACATACAAAAAAGATTTGATTTTTCAAGTTCTCTACAAATCTAGATTTTTTTTACATACAAACCAAAAACCCATTTTTTTACTTTGTTCCAAAACAGATCTGATTTTTTTTTTTTAAGCAAAAAGCCTTGTTTTATCTAATAAAACAAATCTGATTTTTCTTCACCAAAACTAATTTTTTACCTATTCCAAAACAAATCTGGTTCTTTTTTCTTTCTAATGAATCAAATCACTTTTTTTTTTTATTCACAAAAACATATCTGAATTTTTCTTAAAAGAAGAGGACACATTCATAAATAGATTTATGTGACTTAGTTTGTCATGTATGCAACATATCATCCATATCATAGATAAAGGGTATATTGGCCATGAGAGTCTAGAAGATCAGACTCTGTCTGGGCAGAATAGGTGCCTAACACCTTCCCATTCTGTAACTTAGCCTCCGAATTTAGTTCTTTTGGATAGGTAGACCTAGGCTTTATCTTTCTTTTATTTTTTTTTGGTAGATTGTAACTAGGATCCAAAGCCTTGTAATATTCAGTCTATCAAGTTTGTAACTTTTTTATTCAATTAATGATAATGGAACATTTCAGTCATGTAAAGTTGTATTTAATTTTTTTTTTCTTATTTTTTTTGTATAAAAAATAAGTGGCAACTCCACACCACTTACCCAAAAAGAGAGGTGCCCTGAAAAAAACCCAAAAATCTCTTTTTTTGAGAGCCACCTTTGCCAGTCTCTCACAATTGGATCTCACTATAAAATCGCAATAAACTTGATTCAATGTTTTATCAATGGTTTGTTATGAACATCTAGAATTTTCCTTATTTGAAAAAAATATGCTAATAAATAGGGAGGTAGAGAGAGTATGCTTTGTTTGGTTATGATATACAATAGAAAAGATAGAAAATATTTGATTTCCCACCCTTTAATTTTTTATTTTTTATAGTTTAGAAATGGTACAAATGGGTTGAAGATGAATGCACCAGCTTACTCATCTTTTTAGAAGAAACATCTACTAAAATCAAAAAGTTTTACTCATCTTTATAGAAGAAAGGGAAGAAAGGGGTGCAAATGGATCGAAGTTGAGTGCACAAGATTTACTCGTCTTATAGAAGAAACATAGTTAAAATATTGTTTTCATTTCTAAACTTTTTTAAAAAGATTTTTTTCAATTGTTTAGGGACAAAATAAAAAATTTTATAATATTTTAAGGATGAAAACATAACTTTTGAAATTGAAAATTGATGAATGTAACATTTTCATTAGTTCAAAGATGGAAAACAACTTTTTAAAGTTTAAGTGCGAAAAACAAAATTCATGTAAAGTTTAAGGAAAAAAATAATATTTTAATCAAACAACATCTACTAAAATCAAGGAATTTAAACAAAAGTATTTGGTAGTAAATTTATTGACTAATTTGAATTACTTTATCTACTCAAATGTCCTTATTATTATTTATATTTTTTGGCAAGCTCTCATTATATTATTTTTAAAAGGCTTTTTTACTATTTCAATGGATTTTTTTGGGGGGGGGGGGGATGGATGTCGATACGACCACCAAATTTCATCTTATCACACCCAAATCCATCTTTCAAGACCCTTTGACAAAGTTTGACAAAAAAAATTGACTACAATTTTACTAAAAATCCAACTATACAATCGTGACAAATTCGAGCCCATTTGAATGATCAAAGAATTTATTTTAAAATGGCTGCTTATCGGCCCAAATCGAACTTCAGATGAGAAAAATATCGCAAAAACATTGCAAAACTAGGCAAAACACTTGGTTATTTTTGAAAGTGTCACAAAACTTGATTATGGTTTTGATCATTATTAAATCATTATCAAACAATATTGGATTAGTACAAATAATGTGTCATTGAAAAGATCTAGTGATAAACTTTGATTTGGCATTTGTTAAAGCACAAAAATTTCACCCAAGTAGTGAGGAATCACAGCAAATACCAAAAAATGATTTTTAAGAACTTCTATTTTGTATCATTTTCCAAAGCTCAAAACTTGCCAAATCTTTTTTTTTTTTTTTTGAGAAATAATTACAACATACTGTTAACCCCGCAGCTCGATCCATTTTCCCCCTAAACCTCCCTAGCCAATTCAGCTACAAGGCCTTTGACAACTTGCCAAATCTAAAAGGTATAAAGTGGGTATCCTTATAAAATTTATGTCACAAGCTTTCCAATTGAATTTGATTCGAATCAAATTGATGTCCAAAAGGCCCAAAAGTATGTTTGCTGTAGTATAAATTGTTGGAGTATTTTAATATTAAATAATTAAAATGAATAAATGTTATAATATAAATGGAAAGATGTAGGAGTGAATATGGAAGATGATTTTAATCCCACATTGAAAAGGAAATAGACTATTTTATTCTTTTTAATTGTGGTGATTAATGGGTTAACATGAATTGTCTCAGATATTGGGCTAGATACGTGCGCAAGGGGATGGTGAAGGGTGGAGGTATCAAAAATGGAACAATTAATCTTGTAACACCCACTTAATCAGAATAATGGACTTAATTAATTAGAATAAATTGGGTAGTAATTTCGTGAGGCCCATTGAGCCTATAAATAGCCTCATTCAGGCCCAATCCATGTTACTACAATACACAAAAAAAAAAAAAAAAAAAATAGAGAGATTCTTGGCAAGGAAGGGTGTTCTTTCTGGTGGAACTTTGGGTTTCAACACTTTGTGCAGAGGTTTTTCTAGACATACAACAATTGTTAAGCTGTAGTATCCTGGGGGAGACAAGTCAGAGAAGGTTTGCATGGTTACGAAGTTTAGCCAACCAAAGGCTTGAATCTCCTTAAAGAGAGCGAGTGTCCCGCCTCAATCCAAATTGTGTTGTGTAATTCCTTTCTTTACACTAATAATATTCAGAAGTATTATTCAGTTTTTCGTTGTGTTATTTCCATTATTATTGTGATTGCACCAACAATTTTAAGGAGATTTAACACATGGAGCCTACACAAGAGAAACCAAATGAGCCTGTTGGAGATCTTAACAAGCCCTTTCGCTTTAAGGGAGCCCACTTCAAGAGGTGGAAAGGAAAGATCTTCTTCTACTTGAGTCTTCTCAAAGTCTATGATTATTATGATACAACTTACAATTCTGCTAAGAAAATTTGGAAAGTTTTACAAAGCAAGTATGATACAGAGGAGGTAGGTGCAAAAAAGTATGTTGTTAGCAGATTTTTCCATTACCAAATGGTGGATGGATAATTGGTGGTGGATAAAGCACAAGACTTCTAAATGATTGTGGCAGAATTGAGATCTAAAGGCATAAAGATTGGAGACAATTTGGTGGTAGTTGGCATAATTGATAAACTACCACAATCTTGGAGGGAGTTCCAAAAGACTTTGCAGCACAAACAAAAGGAGACATCTTTGGAGACTTTGATCACATGCATCCGTGTGGAGGAGGATGCTAGAGGACAAGATGCACTCATGACACAAGAGAGCAATGGTAATTCCACCACAAAGGTAAACCTTATTTCAGCCAATAATAATATGCCCAAAAATCATTTTCCTAGAAATGGTCAATTAAAGCCTAAAAAGAGAGCATTTAAAAATAATAATAGACCTCAAGGAAAGGGAAACCCGAATAAAAATTACAATAAGAACCAAGGACCCCCTTCACAAGATCAATTTAATAGATCCTATTTTGTTTGTGGTAAGAGTGGGCATATTGTTCGATTTTGCAAATTTCAGAAACGTGAATCTGTCCCATAGGCTAACATAACTGAAGAGCCTTTAGTGGTTATGATTACAGACATCAATATGGTGCAATATGTTGAAGGGTGGTGGGTAGATTCTGGTGCTAATAGACACGCCTGCTATGATAAAAATTGGTTCAAATTGTACACTCCTTTTGAAGAAGAAAAAAATTTTATGCTTAGTGACTTTAGCAAAACCAAGGTTCTTGGGAGTGGTGAGGTTGAATTGAAATTCACTTCAGGACGTGTGCTAACATTGAAAGATGTTCTTTACACTCCGTCCATGAGGAAGAATTTGATGTCAAGTTTTTTGCTTAACAAGGCTGGCTTCAAGCAAACTATGGAATTTGATAATTATGTAATCACTAAAAAGGGATTATTTGTGGGCAAGGGTTATGCTTGTGATGGAATGTTTAAATTGAATGTTGAGAATAATAAAGCATCTACTAGTTCAGTTTATATACTTTCTTCTATTAATTTTTGGTATGCTCGTTTGTGTCATATAAATAGTAGATATGTGGGAATCATGAGTAGTTTAGGATTAATTTCAAGACTGTCAAAAGATTTTGAAAAATGTGAAACTTGTAGTCGAGCTAAGATTACAAAAAAGCCTTATAAAAGTATTGTAAGAAATACCGAATTGCTTGAGTTAATTCACTCTGATTTATGTGAATTTGAGGGAATTTTAACTCGTGGAGGAAATAGATATATTATCACTTATATTGATGATTTCTCAAAATATGCAACAATTTATTTGTTGAAAAATAAAAGTGATGCTTTTGAAAAATTTCAAGATTTTTTAAAAAAAGTTGAAAATCAATTCGATAAAAAAATAAAAAGAATAGGAAGTGATAGAGGCCATGAGTATGAATCAAGTGCATTCAACTCATTTGTTCAGTCTTTGGGAATTTTTGGTATGCTCGTTTGTGTCATATAAATAGTAGATATGTGGGAATCATGAGTAGTTTAGGATTAATTTCAAGACTGTCAAAAGATTTTGAAAAATGTGAAACTTGTAGTCGAGCTAAGATTACAAAAAAGCCTTATAAAAGTATTGTAAGAAATACCGAATTGCTTGAGTTAATTCACTCTGATTTATGTGAATTTGAGGGAATTTTAACTCGTGGAGGAAATAGATATATTATCACTTATATTGATGATTTCTCAAAATATGCAACAATTTATTTGTTGAAAAATAAAAGTGATGCTTTTGAAAAATTTCAAGATTTTTTAAAAGAAGTTGAAAATCAATTCGATAAAAAAATAAAAAGAATAGGAAGTGATAGAGGCCATGAGTATGAATCAAGTGCATTCAACTCATTTGTTCAGTCTTTGGGAATTATCCATGAAACTACTGCACCATATTCACCTGCTTCTAATGGTGTGGCTGGAAGAAAAAATAGAACTTTAATTGAGTTAACAAATGTCATGTTAATTAAATCTGGTGTACCTTTACATTTTTAGGGTGAAGCTATTTTAACCGCATGTCATATTTTGAATAGGGTGCCACATAAAAAGTCACACACCACACCTTTTGAGATGTGGAAAGGACATAAACCAAATTTGGGATATTTGAGAGTATGGGGTTGTTTTGCTATGTAAGGCTTACTAACCCTAAAATGCCTAAATTAGGTATAAGAGCTACTACCTGTGCTTTTCTTGGTTATGCAATTAATAGTGCAGCATATAGATTTTTTTTTTTTTAATCTTGAAAACAAAATAATTTTTGAATTTGGTGATGCAATTTTTCATGAAGAAAAATTTCCTTTTATATTGAAAAATAGTGGGGGTGAAGAAAATATTTTGTCACAACCTAGTTCTTCTACTAGGTTGTGACAAAATAGCTAGAAAATTTTGAAATGGAACCTAGAAGGACTAAAAGAGCTAGAGTTGAAAAGGACTTTGGTCTTGATTATTATGTTTTTAACATTGAGGAAAATCCCCAAAATTTAAAAGAGGCTTTAACATCACCTGATGCTATATTTTGGAAAGAGACTGTAAATGATGAGGTGAAATCTCTAATTTCTAATAGAACTTGAAAATTAGTAGATCTTCCACCGGGTTGTAAGAAAAAAGTTGAAAGTGGATGGATCAATAGATAAGTTTAAAGCTAGACTTGTTGCAAAAGGCTTTAAACAAAAACCTGATCTTGATTTCTTTGATACTTTTTCTCCTGTAACAAGAATTACATCTAGGCGAAAACCACATTTTCATCCCTACATTTTCACGCGATTCCACTTTGGTCCCTAACTTTTTTTTTCCACTGCTTTTAGTCCCTATCCTGGAAAACGCGTCTCATTTTTGTTTCTAACGTTAAATCAGAAACGAAAATTGCACAGGTGGAAAATTGAGTGCAATGTTGGCACACTAAAAGCTAACGTGGCCATTAAAATAATAATAATAATTGTTATTTGGCATTAAAAAATGCCACGTCAGCATCTAAATTAAAAAAAATTAATTTATTAATTTTAACTAAATAAAAAAAAATTAAAAACAGAATTAAAAAACAAAAATCGGATGAATTGAGATCTGTGTGTCTTGAACAAGAACATAAAAGAACTAGATCTAAGAACATAAACCCAGAGATTAAAAATCTCAAAATCACCATTTTCTCAAACTTAGCAAAATCATCAAATCCTAAAACCCCAAAGTACCAAATCAATCCAAAAATACAACACACCAATTCAAACAAAAAAATTTCAAACTCAGAAAACCCATCTCAAGCAAGTTGAACCCAGCAAACCCACCACCAATGGAAAGGAAAAAGGAATCAATATTCAAACTGAGATAAGAGCAAGCAAAATTAGGCTCGAAACGCAGCGGATCGAGTCGTATTTCGCACCTCAGACTTCATTCTCGAGCCGATTGAGATCCACTTTGACCGGATCCGAGCCGTGAAGCAGGTTTATGAACTCGTCTGCGTCCAAACTCGGCCTCACCGACATCTTCCTCCTCGACGAGCTCTTCCCTTCCTTGAGCAATCCCGACACCGTCAACAGCGCCGGCTGCATCACCATCGGAGTCCAGTTCAGAAAAGTACTAGGCCATTGCTGGCCTCCCCTGCCGGAGAAAGCGCTTTTCCATCTTCCGACACCTCCGCCATAGCTGATCTCGCCGATTCTACCATCTCACATCCAAATGCACCACCTCAAATCCAAAAGCTAGGGTTTCAAATAAAAAAAAATATATATATATATATATGTGTGTGTGTGTGTGTAAATCTATTATCTTCTTCTTCTTCTTCCTCTATATTATTGTATAGATATACAGGTATATGGATATAGAGAGAGAAAGTGTGGGTTTGAAAATGGTAGTTTAAGAAAGAGAGAGAGAGAGGAAGTAGTTGCTTTTTGTGTGTGTTTTCTTTTTCTGTTTCTCTCTCTATTGCAGAGATTGTGATTTAAATCTGGTTGTTTGTATAATACAACATTGCTTGAGGTGGGTTTGCTAGGTTCAATGTGCTTGAGATGGGTTTTTTTGAGTTTGAGATTTTTTTTTTTTTTTGTTTGGATTGATTGTGTTGTATTTTTGGATTGATTTGGTACTTTGCGGTTTTAGGATTTGATGATTTTGCTGAGTTTGAGAAAATTGTGATTTTGAAATTTTTAATTTTTGGATTTTAATTTTTGGGTTTGTGTTCTTAGATCTGGCTTTGTGTTTGAACATCTGGGTTTGTGTTCTTATTCAAGACACAGATCTCAATTCATTCGATTTTTGTTTTTAATTTTTTTATTTAGTTAAAATTAATAAATTAATTTTTTTAATTTAGATGCTGATGTGGCATTTTTATAATTATTTTAATGGCCACGTCAGTTTTTAGTGTGCCAACAATGCACTCCGTTTGTCACATATGCAATTTCCGTTTCTGATTTAACGGCAGGGACAAAAACGAGACATGTTTTCCAGGATAGGGACTAAAAGCGATGAAAAAAAAAGTTAGGGCCTAAAGTGAGAATTGTGTAAAAATGTAGGGACAGAAATGTGGTTTTCGCCTTACATCTATTAGATTGTTAATTGCTATTGTTGCAATTTTTTATTTGAAAATTCATCAAATTGATGTAAAAATTGCTTTTCTAAATGAGGAGCTAGAGGAAGAGATTTATATGGATCAACCCGAAGGCTTTGTAGAGCCTGGACAAGAAAGCAAGGTATGTAAGCTAACTAAATCCCAATATGGCTTAAAACAAGCACCTAAGCAGTGGCATGAAAAGTTTGATTCATGCATGATTGAGAATGGTTATAAATCAAATGAATGTGATAAATGTGTTTATTCTAAATTGTGGAATAATTTACATGTTATTATTAGCCTCTATGTGGATGATATGTTGATTTTTGGCTTAAATATGCATGTTATAAATGAGACAAAAAATATGCTTAAAAGCCATTTTGATATGAAAGATCTTGGTGTGGCTAATTTTATTTTGGGTGTGAAAATTACAAAAACATGTGATGGAATATTTCTTGATCAATCACATTATGTTGAGAAAATATTGAGTAAATATAATTTCCATGATCACAAAAGTGTAGCTACTCCTTTTGATTCTAGTGTTCATTTATTTCCTGTGAATAATGTTGATGAGATTTTTAATCAAAAGGATTATATGCTAGCATCACTAATAGTTTGTGTTATGCTACTGATTGTACTAGACCTGACATTGCATATGCAGTAGAAGTGCTTAGCAGATTTACTAGCAAGCCTAGTAAAGATCATTGGCTAGTTATTGAGTGAGTCATGAGATATTTAATTGGTACCAAAAGATATGGCTTATTTTATAAAAAAGTATCATGCTTTGATTGAAGGTTTAAGTGATGCCAATTGGAATACTTTGTCACGTGATTCTCTCTTTACCACTAGTTATATTTTTACCTTAGGTAGTAGTGCTATTTGTTGGAAATCTAAAAAGCAAACAATAATTGCTAATTCAACAATGGAAGCTGAATTAATAGCATTAGCTTCAACTAGTGAAGAGGCAAATTGGCTTAGAGATTTGTTATATGAAATTTCACTTTGGGAAAAGCCAATTCCACCTATATTAATTCATTGTGATAGCACTGCTGCAATTGGTAGAATTAAAAACCGTTACTACAACGGTAAATCCAGACCTATAAGAAGAAAGCACGGTACCGTGCGATCTTATTTGAGTAGTGGCATCATAGCTGTAGATTATATTAAAATCTAATGGTAATCTTGCAGATCTATTTACCAAGGCCTTGGCAAAAGATAGAGTCTGGAATACATCAAGGGGGATGAGACTAAAGTCCATAGAATCATGAGCCATGTATGAGGATACCCAACCCAAGGACCAAAGATCCTGAGAATTGGGTTCAATGGGAAAAACGAATCATACGATGGTCGTAAGAAATGCACAATTTATTTATTTTTAATTATTTATTTTGTAAATAATTTTTTAAATTGTTCATCCCTATGATGTAAGTGCATTTATCTTATAATATGGAGAGGTTGAGTAAAAAACTCTTAATGAAATTTGTAACTCGTATGAGTGGGGTGTCAGAATTACAGGAGCACCCTTGACAAAATTTCACCTATGTGAGTGTGGGGGTGGGGCCATTCCTTATGAGATTTGGACTTAATCTTAAATACACTCATGAAATCGGGATCATCACACGGCCGTAAAGTGCTAGCTATAAAAACTCATGTCAACACCTGGGTTATTATGTGTAAGCAATGACGCTTAATTTTCCTAAAGTAGTCATAGTTCAAGTCGAAGACCACTACGACTCTGGAGTTGAGATTGCTGTTTTACTAAGGGAAGGTTCAATGCAGAGCACACCTTCATGATGCATAGTGACCCGTCTTTGCTTGGTAATCTCTCTTTAACTAAAAAATTTAATATTAAAATGAGTGGAAATTACTACCCAATTTATTCTGATTAATTAGGTCTATTATTCTGATTAAGTGGGTGTTACAAGATTAATTGCTGGATATTAATCTGATGGGCTGGAGTTACACAATTAATGATGAGATAAGAAGTTTCTGAAGAATGAAAAGGCCCAAACAGGCACCTCCACTCTTCACCTCCCCCTTGCGCACATATCTAGCCCAATATCTAAGACAATTCATGTTGGCCCATTAATTAGCACAATTAAAAAGAATAAAATAGTCTCTCTCATTTTCAACGTGGGATTAAACATTTTCACTAACTCCTCATCTTTCATATTCACTCCCACATCTTTACATTTATATTATAACATTTATTCATTTTAATTATTTAATATTAAAATGCTCTAACATAAATAATTGTGCAAAATTTATTTTTTGGGTCCAAAACTAACTTGGGGGGTCAACTTCGCACACAAATTTACCACAAACCATGCATGGGTGATCCAAAAATTTGGTACTTTTATAAACTAGGATTGATTATCTCATCCTGGAACAAATGACTTGACAAGAGCATCTTCGGATGGTACAAAAAAATCAACTTTGCAACTTTTCAATGTTGAACCACCCCATTTCCAAATTGAATACAATTCTTCAACCACAACACCAAATGGAAAAAAGTTGATATCTTTAGAAAGAAAATGCAAGAGCTTTCCAAAAATACCAATAATGCAAAAAAAAAAAAAAAAAAAAAAGGAGCACAAGAAGGCCTTTAACCAAGTGTGCAAAGTTGTGACCTTTAAATTAGGATTTTTGTACCAAAATTCAATTTGGAAAGTGGGAAAAATGGACTGAACCACTAGCTCAACCCCATCATGCTCCTAGCTCACTATGGGAACAAGCCAGTTTGTTTTGCCACTAAATTTAAGTGACTCTTCACCTCCCACTTGAAAATGGGAGAAGAGATAGAAAAGTGAGAGGATATAAAAAATTTAGTTTTCTCTCATATGTGTTTGGTTAGGAAGGTAGAAAAGTAAATAGATGGAAAACTCATTTGTTTGATCAAGAAGAAAAATGAGAGCATGAAAAATGAAGTTGTTATAAATTTATCCCTTGATATAAGAAATAATTTCTTTATAATAATCAAATAAAAAAATTTACTTTTCTATTATTTTATATATTAAAGGTGAAACTGTGAAAGCAAGCATTTTAACCAAAAAAAAGCTATAGATAAATTTTTTTTTAAAACCCCACTTTTTGATTAAAAGGAGACGTTGACAAAACAGAAAAAAAAAAAAAAAGAAAAAGAAATCCCAATGTTGATTATAAAAAAAAGAATCTAAAAAAAAAAAACAAAACCCATTGACACATCGCTTGATTCAAAAAAAAAAAAAAAAAAAAAAAAAATCAGCAGCAATGTTAACATGTTGGAATGAAGGAGGGGTGGCTTTGGTATTTTCTCAATACCCAATCTCCTTTCTCATTTTCTCTCCACAAATTTTTCCAAATTAGGGAGATAAAATTTTGGTGGGTTGGGGAGAATACACCTGGTCCCCACCAATTTTCCCTCCCCTCACCTCTCCAACCAAACACCCACATAAACTATTTTCTCTCTCCCATTTTCCCTCCTATCCATGGTTATCAGTATCTTGATCTGGATCATAGGATCTTACGATCCTACATCCCTAAACCGTCCTAGATTCACTAGGATCTCTACTTAGGTCAAATCCGTGTAGAATATCGATCCGGATCTTAGAATATTATAGAATCTCGATCTCATAGCGATACTAAAAGTCCTGTGAAGAAGGAAAATTCAAAAAAAAAAATTCTTTTTTTTTTGGGCCTCCAAATGGAGCCTAAATGCCCCAAACTAATAAAAAAAATTAAATAAACAAATAGCCTAATGGTCCTAATCCAAATTGATAAAATAAGACATATATAAAAAGTAAAAAATAAAACCCTAACCTTAGGCTCACATCGGTAATAAGCCGTCACCTTAACTACTTACCCTAATAAACAAAATTACAAAAGACATAAGAGAAGAGAAGAGACTAGACTACTAGAAAGTTGAAGGCGAGTGCATTAAGCTAATAAATCGTCATTGTAAGAGAGACCATCGACAACAATGGTAAGTTTTTTTTTTTTTTTAATTTTGTTGTTTGTTGCTTGCTCATAAGAATATGAGGTATATTGGTTGTCAATTGTTTTCTTTTTATTGTGAACAATAAAATCATAATTGATATAATGTGTTCTTGGCTAGTGTATCCCTTAATTCATCATAGTTATTTGTTGTAAATTGTGATGGCTTAATTTTCTAAACTAATCTCATGAGAAAAATTGTGTTTCCAGCGAGGTAATGAAAATGTCTTTAGGTGACATTGGTGGTAGTGGCATTGGCACTCCCCTTAATTGAGTTTTTTTTTTTTTTTTTTTTTTTTGAAACATTGTTATTTGCTTATTTGTGTTGTTTATTGAGACATTATGTATGTTTTGAATTGTTTAACTTAGAACTTGGTATTTGTGAGTTGTAACTTTCACTACAAGAAAAATGTATTTTAGCGATGAAGAATTTTTTACGGACCCAATAAGCCCTCTCAAAAAATTCCCATTTCTGATGGCAAAATAAATTCTTTGCAAATACTTGGTAAAATGTGAAACATATGTGACCAACACAAAAAGCTGTCACAATTATGTGTTATAGCTATCACAAATGCTAATATTTTGGAGGGAAATTTTCCCTCCATATTAGTTGCAAGGGACAATTAAAAATATCTCGCAAAAAGTGTATTATTTGTGACGGTTTAAAATATGTCGTCACTAATACTAAATTATTTGAGAGGGTTAGGATCGACCATCACAAATAATCATTAAAATGTTAAAATTTTTGGAGGGAAATGTTCCCACTAAATTATTTTTAAGGGACAATAAAATCCCTTTTAGAAAGTTTATTTTTGTGTGGGTTAAAAATATGCCCTCGCTAATACTAAATTATTTGCGAGGACCAAGATTGGCCTTTGCAAATAGTCATTAAAATATAAATTTTTTTTGGAGATAAAAGTTTTTGTCAAATTATTTGCGAGGGGCAATGAAAATCCCTCATAAAAAGGATATTATTTGTGAGGGTTAATAAAATGCGTCACTAATAATAAATTATTTGTGAGGACTAAGATTGGGCTTTGCAAATAATCATTAAAATATCAAAACTTTTGGAGGGAAATTTTTCCCTCCATACTTTTTCCTAGGGACAATAGAATTTCCTCACAAAAAAGCATATTATTTGTGATGGTTAAAAATATAGACCCACTAATAATAAATCATTTTAACGATCAAGATTATCCTTTTTAATTAATCATTAGAATATCAAATTATAAATTAATGCTTCTCATAACACATTTACTAGACATTTATTTTTGTAGTTTTTATTTTATCTTTTTTTTTAATGAGTAAAATTATTAGATGTGAAGCTATAGCTTAAACAAAAATAATATTTCAAATGTATACCTACTAAATTGATTAAAAATGGCTAAAACAACCAAAATCGATTGGAATTTGAGTCAAAGTGGAACTAGGGGGGTTAAGTGTATTGGTTTAGAGACTAGAATGAAATATTTTGTTAAATTAAACTGAAATATAACTAAATGATTACTATGTTTCTAGTAATATGTTTTTTCTAATAAATATAATAGACTAGTTGAAACTATTTTTCTACAAAAAATTCAAGATAAATTTAGGCTTGGTAATAATTTGCCTGTGTAATAAAGGGTAAATTTTAGGTATAGTATTTTAAGTGTAGTACCTTAGGTTTTCTATTTTCTTTTTCTTTTTTCCTAATTGAATTCAAAATCTTGGGGCATTAACGAAAAAAAAGCCTTGTCTTTTCCATTGACAATTAAATTCAATGCAGCCAAACATTTGAATTCAATTGGAGAACCTAATATAGTACACCTAAGGTATTGTACCTAAATTTTATCTTTTAATAAATTAGTTTAATGATATTCACTATTTTATTACCCATTTGAAGAGGGCATTAAATGGTTTACCATTCAATAACTTTTAAATGTATTTGTGAAGGTGGATTCGTTCAGTAACGATTGTGGATTGCCCTCGTAAATTATCTATTTGCGAAGGTATGGTCGCAAAATCCCTTTTAGCAACAAGAGCAAATACGACGGCCTTCAAGGGCCATATCCTATATGCCCTCGCTAATAAATTTTTGTGACAATATTTGAATTTTTGTGAGGGCATTTTACCCTCGCTAGTAGACTTATTTCTTGTTTTGAACTTTGTTTTTGCATTTTTAATTTGGTTCTTTACCTTTTATTAGTAATTTCCAACGTTTTAAAAACTGGATCGGACCGGCCGGTTCAACCAAGAACCGAACCTTAATCTGGTCCCGTTACTAGTTAAAACTGAAAATGACAGAAAAATCGGATGAATAGTGTAAACGGCCGGTTCAATTGGCATAACCGAAAATCGGTGTGGTTAAACCGGTTTTAGCATTTCTTTCTAAATACTTCAGCTGTTAACCCAAAAAAAAAAAAAAAAAAAAAAATTGAAAAAATTAAAAAGAGAGATCTTGTTTCAGATTTAAAAAGAGAGATTTTGATTTTGAAAATGCTCTCTCAAGTTTTGAAGTGGTGAAGCCTAAGACACCCACAGTGAACTAAAAACACTAAATTTACTTTACTTACCTTTGCTCAAACAAAAATAAAAAAATATCAGATTTATTATATTGTGTTGAGAAAGAACCAAAGAAGCCCAAAGATAAGCAGATTTGTAATGATCTGTCTGCTTCAGTTGAGGCTTATTTTTTGCTGCTCCTGCCTCTTTCACTGCACATATTCACGAGAGAGAGAGAGAGTATTGAAGAAAGAGATGAAATTATGAAAAGAAAAAAGTGTGATGGGAACTATTGTTGTCTGTTGTACCAAAACGTATGGATGTGATTTCAAAATGTGTGGTTGTTGGGAATCTTGGGATATTAATGTGTAGAATCAAGAATGTGTGGAGGGGAAAAAATATAAGTGGGCAATGATATTGTTACCCATGGTGCACTTACTTTTTGTTATTTGAAAAGTTAAAAAATAACTAAAATATTTTATAGTGGGCTTGTAGGCTATGGGTGTTTGAATGTGTTTTTTTTTTTTTTTTTTTGTGTTTTGGTTGAATTGTGTTTAGTGGTGTCTAAAAGTTGGTAAGCCAAAGTTTAAATTTTTAGTTAAAATGATCAGTTATAAAATTACTTATTTATTTTTATAATTATTAATTAAATTATTTATAACGTCACCGGTTTGACCATCAGTCGAACCCTGGTCCGACCAGAAAACCGGTAACTAGCCCCTTTTCCGGTTCTTTCACCGTACCGGTTTTTAAAACCATGGTAATTTCACTAATTTCTATAAAAATTTACTTTTTTTAATGTTTTTTTAATATATATTATGAATTATAATTATGGATATTTTATTCTATTTTTTTAATTGGAAAGTAGGATCTTACGATCCTCATGTTGATCCTACAATCCGATCCTCAAAACCTCTCACCGATTCCATGTAGGATCTCGATTTTGATAACCATACTCCTATCTTTTACATCGTCTTTAAAATCCATCCAACCAAACGGACCCTAAAAGCGGTCTTAAATTTCTCCCATTTTATAGAAAACAAGCAATCGTTCATTAGCCTCTTAATTTCATTTAGCAAGTGCCTTATTTGGTTATTCCTTACATCTTTTACTAGTTTTAGCACCTTCTTTGTTAAATAAGTAGCATGTTTGTTTGATTGATTTGATTAACATGTTTAGATGAGTATAATTAGATAATCATCATGTTGTTAGATCCATGATTTAATCCCATGATTAACATGCTATTTATATACTTCACTCGTGCTTGCTACATTCATTGGCGATTTCATGCTTATCCATGCATACCCATTTTTATATCTTGAAAAAATTCTATCATTGGTTCAAAATATTTTCCAAGCGTTTTCTAAAATCATTTCTCAAAAGTATTTTCCAAAATACATGAAATTTTACATTTCTTGAAAATATTTCACCAAAACCACGGGATTTCTCAATACCTTTTTTCCCCTCCAAGAACACATTAAATTAGAAAAATGACTTTCACAAACTTTTCAAAGTTTATAGAAGAAAAAAAATCCATGCACACGTTAGGGATGAAAAAAGAGTTTTTCTTAGCCAAAAAAAGTAAAATATTTTTCAACTATACTTGATTGTTTTAACAAAAAAAAGTAAAATATTTTTTGACTATACTTGATTGTAGTTCGGTGTAAGTCATCAAGAACAAATATTTCTCATACTACCATTCAAGAGGATTTTTTTTTTCTCTTTTTTTGGGGGGGTCATAGAAGTGCTGTTTTTGTTTTGTCTTTTAGAAGAAAAATAAGTGCAAGAAGAATTATAATGAAGCAAAGTTTATGATAGAGAGGAGTAATAATAATTATAATAGAGGGTCATTTTCCTATAGTAGATACTAGAAGAAGAACCACATTTCTATGTTTACAATTAGTGATTACTCCACATATAAAGCTAGAAAATAATTGAAAAGTCACATTTTTGCTATTTGCTTCACATTGATTGGGTAGCAATCTGAAGGAGGACCAGTATAAGCCCTTTGAGCGATAATCTTATTAACATAGAAATGCTCTAACATGTTGGTCCCTAAACAAGCATGGGAAAAAGAATGGAAGGCAACTTACCTGCCCTTGGTGCCTTCCAAAACCACAACTGTTAGGGTTTGTGCCCTAAAATCCAATTTATTGGCATGTCATGAATAATTAAGTTGTTTAATTATATGAGACTATTTATGAACTAATGGGACATTATCTTAGTCCATGAGATGCATAGTATGTGATTTATGTGAAAAGTCACAGAAAGATATAAATCACAAGTTCTTTGTAAACTCATAGTTTTAGTTCGTAGTCGGTGATGAAATTGGACATTTCATCTGCGAAGACTATAACATATCAACTACGATGATTTGTCTTGATCATGGAAGTGGAGACTTCTAGTTGGTATGTTAATATGTTTTAAGAGTTAAGACATATTGAACTGGACCGCTGTGAGATTTATTATTCTCCAAATGACTGTCAATTGAATAATAAATCTCACGACTTCTATTTATATCAACTCTAAATCCTGAGAGAATAATGGACTTGATCATGAGATGTAGGTTGCTTTGATATATCAGGAGTGAGATCTATTAGTTATGGTCAAAACCTCAGTATGTTGGGCAGCTGCATTTAATGTTGATGGAACATATATTTTCAAGATGGAATTCATAATCTCTTCACGGAGATATAAAATATTCCCTTGAGATAAGTTTAATGGGTTTTGTTATTCAGAGTGTTGGGCCCAACCACTTTAGTAAGGAGTTACTAAAGTATATATTTATGGAATTGGATTTCATAAATATATGAATAACATAAAGGATTAAACTGGGTACTCAAGGATTAAGATGTAGTAATTTTCAAAGTGGCAGTCTATATTTATGACTTTGTATTACTACGAATATTTTAATGAAGGGGTTGAATGTACAATAAAGTCTTGGGAAATAATTTATTGATAAGGCCTAGAGTGCAACTATATTTATATAGTGGTATTAAATATAGTTAATGGTAACTTTGGACTTGTCAAGAGTTGACGGAAAAGCCCAAGGCTCATTGGAGCTAGTGTCTTATTGGTCCCTTTTGGTCCCACTCCAAGCCACATACTTAAGCCCAATTGGAAAGGCCCAAAAGGTCCACCCAATTAGATAATTGGTTAGATACAAAAGGGAAAAAACGTTCAGAATATTTTATGAGAGTAACATCATTGTGAAATGAAAAATATGTGAGTTTTTGTCACTCTCTAATCACCCTTTTGTTACCAATTGAGAGACCACACATCTTGGGCATCAAGTGGAATTGGAGTGAAGATTAAAAGTCTTCCCAAGAATGTTTGATCTTCAAGGTTTTGAAATTCACTGCATCAAGGTACGCATCATTTTCTTTGTTCTTTAATTCATGGTTACATGTTTATCATTCATGATTGAAGTAGATCCGTTTTTTTTTTGTTGCTTCCGCTGCGTGTGTTTTTGTATGAGATACAAAAACCAGATTTTTCCAACAACAACAAGCTCTATCGTTCACCCAAAATCCTACAACATAACCACATTACTCGATCGGATGGTGCTACAAATTAAAATAAATTTAAATTGGAAAAATGATCGATTTCTTAGTAAATTGATTCCAAATTTATTAAAGTCCCAAGTCATGAAAAAAAAAACTTTTGAAAGGATGACAGCAATGCAGGATCAGCTTAATGTACTTTCAGCTAAGTTTGACAGCATCTACACCAACCAGGAGTAGTGACCTTTTGGCCATTCCGGTCAAAAAGGGGGAGAATTTTTGGGGCAGCACTTGAGGGGGAGCTTTCATAATCATATGTTGTTATGTTTATAGCTTTGATACTATGTTTTGGATTACTGTTGTTATTATAGGTTTGATACACTGTGATTTTAGTTGATGTTTGGCTTAAACTCATAACTCTTGGATGATTTTGAAACTTTGGTATTTATTTATATATTGTTGATGTTCTTCAGTATATTTTTACATTTGTACCCATGTTGCTTTTGTAAGCTTTTAGGGTTTGTTTCTATGCATTTTGTAGGCCTTTATGTTTTGTATCCATGCTTGGTAGCTTATGTACTTGTTGCTAAATGTCATGCATTTTCATTAAGTACATCACTCTTGTGCCCTTGTAGGATTGTTCCTAGATGCATATATGTTTTATACATTGGTTGAGTGTTGGACATGCAAATGATGCTTTGCAAATAAGCTTATTAGCTTGCATGTCCAGATGTTCATTCCTTGTGAGAATGAGCATTGTGATCATTTTTGAATAGTGATTGCCTGTTTTGGTAAAACCATGATTTATTGCTTTATTGCTTAAGTCCATTTTTGCTTAATCATATTATGCTTGCTCCATGTGCATTTCAAGTTTTTCTGCATACAATGATATTGTTGTGTTTTAGGAGATACTTGTTCATATTTTTCAAGAGCTTATTAGAATCTAGAGTTAGGTGTGAGTGAGTTTTGCTCAACTGTTCCCAACTCACGCGTTAAGTCTAGAGTCTGTTGTAGGGTTTTGTCATGGAATAGCCAAAGGGGGAGATTGTAAGGTTGAATTTAATCAACCATCTTGTTAGCTTTATTCCGTGCCAAATTTGCTTGTATTTTAGCAATTAGTAACCCTGTATTTAGGTGGGATTCTTGTAAGGGTAGTGTGTGAGAAGATGTAAAGAAAAGCTCAAGTTTGTGCAAGGAGGCAAAGTCTCGTGGCTAGGACTCGCGGGTGACTCGCGACTGAAAGCCGCCAACTGCAGCACACGTGAGAAGCATGCGGGGAGTTGAAGGGTGATGCCAGCTGTCACACTACAGGACAAAAGTCCTAGGCTGGTCAGGTCGTCACCTCGCGGCTGGAACTCGCGACTCAGACCAATCGCGAGGCTAAGTCGCCAACCAGCCATGTTTAGGAAAAACTGACTCTTCACATTCCAAACACTCACCACTATATATAGACCTTTATACCCACGAAATGTAGAGAACTTCCAGAGAGAATTTTGAGAGAGAAACTCTAGACAAAAACAAGATTGATTCATCCACAATCTTCACTTAAGAGACTCTTCAAATTTTTCTACTCTCTTCCTCTCCATTGATACATCCTTGAGAGGTTCTTGGCCAAATCATTTTCTCACCATACCCATATCCATGAGAAGGTTTATTTGGTACTTTAGGAAGCAGTTAGGAAGGAACCAATGTCTATTGGTTGATGCTATGGTTGATAGCGGAATTCGGAAAGCTAAAGAAGAAATACGTTCGGCGCAACCTCGTTGGAGCAAGAAGCTTGGAGGGCTTAGGTACATTGGGTAAATTAGACTTGGAGGGTTTAGGTACATTGGGTAGATTAGGCTTGGAGGGTCTTCTGCTGTTCATATATCCCAACTACATTCTTTAGTGGATTATTTACCGCTTGGAGGGCGGCGAAGAGGTTTTACGCTTGGGCTTCGGTTTCCTCTTCGATAACACATCGTGTGTTGTCCTTGTGTTTGCATCTCTCTTCCCTTTATCTTTACCATTTAATTACTGCTGTGATTGTGATTATTTATGGTTTAGATTGTTTATCAATTCTGTGTTTAGCTTATATTCATGTTCTGCATGTTAATCGTTTGATATTGTTAAGTTCTAAAGACTTAGGATTTAATGTATTTAGAACTCTAATATGTATTGTTGGCAAACCATGATCAAAACAATAAGTTTAGTCTTATTTAGGCTTGCTCAAAGTTGTTTAACTATTGTAAAGTTGGAATCGAGAGGCTGCAGAAGTCTTTGTGACTTTCGGCTTGGCTTGATCGATCGAAAGTTGGCCAGATCGTTTTTTCTGCAGAATTTTCAACTCAGCCCTATCTCATTAAACGTTTAGGGTTTTATGTTTTTGCCCTGGGTATATAAGGCAACATCTTGATGATCAACTCGGTTGCTACCATTGGAGCTTAAAGAAAAATAAGCGGGGAGCTTGTAGCTAATTGAAGAATCCAAGAAAGAAGGAGTTCGTGGATTCGGAGCTTGTACGTAATCGTGTCAGTAAGTTCTACTGGTAGGTAGCATTAAGAAGTCCAGCGGGGAGCTTGTAAGTCCTTTTGTATGAACTTCGATTCTTTCATAGTGGATTCAGGTTTACCTTGAGGATAGCTAAGTCAAATCTTCCCCAGGTTTTTACCGTGTGGTTTCCTGGGTCATCATATCCTTGTGTTCTTTATTTTTCCGCTGCTATTTACATTCTTGATATGATTGTTCGATTGTGATAACCTAGAATTACATAATTAGACTAAGTTAATCTCTTGGCTAATTAACTAGGTTAATCATATTGTTATTTAAGGGGTCTAAAAACCATTTAAGTGGCATCAGAGCAGGTAGCTCTTTTGTTGTAGATCTTTTGATCTCTGAGCTGATCCTTGACCCCTGTTGTCATGAATTTTTGGAAAATCTTTTTGCTTATATATCAACTTGTCTACTTGTTGTCTTTGCCTTTTGTTGTTTTTGTTAAATCTTTCCTTGAGTATCTTGGTATTATCATATGTGATAAGAATTATTTATGTTATACTGCTTTAACTGCCTTAAAGGCACGTGATTCTTGTCTTTGGTATTTGGATAGTGGTTGTTCCAGGCATATGACAGGAAACAAAAGTTTATTCAAAACACTCTTTGAAGGAAAGATTGGGACAGTCACTTTTGGAGATGGAAGCAAATCTGTGATCAGAGGCATTGGAACTGTGGATATTCCAGGATTGCCAGTGTTTGAAGATGTTTAGTATGTTGATAGACTGAAGGCCAATTTACTCAGCATAAGCCAGATTTGCGACAATGGATTAAATGTTCTTTTCACCAAGTATGAATGTGAGATACTTGATGGAGGAGGTGACTGTATGTGTGTTGGTGTAAGGACAGCTGACGACTGTTATGGCATAACACCAAGTGTGAAAAACAAGTGCTTTAGTGCAAAGATCGATCAAGTTGATTTGTGGCATCAACGGTTGGGACATGCCAGTCATAAGCAGTTAGAGAAGATTTTCAAATGTGAGGCAGTTATTGGTTTACCTAAGTTTGAGAAGATAGATAAGTGCATTTGTGGACCATGTTAGATAGGTAAACAAGTGAAATCTAAGCATCCGTCTGTGACTAGTGTTCAAACTTCAAGACCTTTAGAGCTACTGCACATTGATCTCATAGGTCCTGCCAGAGTTCAGAGTTTGGGTGGAAAGAAGTATATTCTAGTTGTTATGGATGACTTCACTAGATATACTTGGGTTGTGCTTTTGAAAGATAAAGCTGAGTCTCCTGAGAAGATGATACATCTGTACAAGAAATTGCAGGTTGAAAAAGATACTGTGATAGCTAGAATAAGAAGTGATCATGGAAGAGAATTTGAGAATACCAAGCTGGCTACTTTCTGCAATGATCAAGGCACTCATCAAGAGTTCTTTTCGCCCAAGACACCTCAACAGAATGGGATTGTAGAAAGGAAAAACATGGTTGTTCAAGAGATGGCACGAGATATGTTACACAACAAAAAGTTGCCAAAATCCTTCTGGGGAGAAGCTGTCAACACTACTTGTCATACACTCAACCGAGTGTATTTTAGACCCGACTCCAAGAAAACTCCCTATGAACTCTGGAGAAGGAAGAAGCCTGTTGTCAAATATTTCAGGATATTTGGCAGTGACTGTTACATTCTACGTGATAGAGAGAACCTAGAAAAGTTTGATGGAAAAAGTGATAAATGATACTTTTTAGGATACTTTTTAGGATACTCTTCCACTAGTAGAGCTTATAGAGTGTACAATCTGAGAACCAAAACAGTCATGGAATCTTCAAATGTTGTGATAAATGATGAAGTGTGTTCAAAAGCACTTTCAGAAAGCACTGCTCTTGCTCAAGATAAGTCTCTAGAAGTTGATGATTCACTTCCTGTTGAGTATGTTGGGAAACATAGTAAGGAAGAGCTGTTGTTGTTGAATGATACAGTTTCAGTACCATCAAGTTCAGAACCATCCACTCCGGTTCATGAAAATCAACAGGTACAAAGTGAGCTCAGTCCTCCTTCTGAACAAAAAGGTACCTTCACATCTTTAGTTAAAGGTCCATCCTCTAGAGTAAGACTGAATCATCCCTCCACAAATATATTGGGTAGTCTGAATGATAACATGAGATTGAGATCAAAAGCCTTGAATGTGATTACTCACTCATGCTATCTGTCCCAATTTGAACCGAAGAAGGTGGATGAAGCACTTCAAGATGCCGATTGGGTAAATTCCATGCATGAAGAACTTCATCAATTCATTTGGAATGATGTGTGGGAACTAGTTCCTAGACCGAAGAATGTAAATGTGATTGGAACTAAGTGGATCTTTAAGAACAAGTCAAACGAATATGGCACTGTGATTAGAAACAAATCAAGACTTGTTGCACAAGGGTACACACAAGTGGAAGGAAATTGACTTTGATGAGACTTTTGCACCAGTAGCAAGGTTAGAATCCATCCGGATACTGTTAGCCATAGCAAGTCACCTAAACTTCAAGTTGTATCAAATGGATATCAAGAGTGCTTTCTTGAATGGGATGATACAAGAAGAAGTATATGTTGAACAACCTAAAGGCTTTGTTGATCCTCACAGACCGAATGATGTCTACAAACTGAAGAGAGCCCTCTATGGGTTGAAACAAGCTCCTAGGGCTTGGTATGACAGATTGACTGCATATCTTACTGAGCATGGATTCAAAAGGGGATCTACAGATACAACTCTCTTCATAAGAAAGGATAAGACTGGTTTTGTTGTAGCTCAAATTTATGTTGATGACATTGTTTTTGGTGCTACTAATGATTCTCTTGCTCATTCTTTTGCAGATGAAATGAAGGCAATGTTTGAAATAAGCATGGTTGGTGAACTGACTTACTTTTTGGGATTGCAGGTAAAGCAAACGGAGTTAGGAATCTACATCAATCAAGCTAAATATGCAAGAAATCTAGTTAAAAGATTTAGACTGGACAAGGCTGCTCATGCTAGAACACCGATGGCTGCTAATGCAAAATTAATAATTGATCCATCAGGTGAGTCTGTTGATGTTACTTTGTTCAGAAGCATGATTAGATGTCTTTTGTATTTGACTGCTAGTCGGCTTGATATCTCTTTTAGTGTTGGTGTTTGCTCTAGATTTCAGTATAATCCTAAGGTTTCTCATTTAAATGCTGTTAACAGAATTATAAAATATGTGAGTGGAACCTGTGATTATGGATTATTTTATAGTAAGGAGTCTAATTTGTCTCTTGCTGGTTTTTCTGATTCTGATTGGGCTGGGAATGCTGATGACAGAAGAAGCACCACTGGGGGGTGTTTTTATGTAGGAGCCAATCTTGTGGCTTGGATGAGTAAGAAGCAAAATTCTGTTTCTTTATCCACTACCGAGGCAGAATATATTGCTGCTGGGAGTTGTTGTTCTTAGCTACTTTGGATGAAAAAGCTTTTGAGTGATTATGGGATTCCTCAAGACACTATGGTTGTCTATTGCGATAACTCTAGTGCTATAGATATATCTAAGAATCCTGTTCAGCACTTTAAAACCAAACACATTGAACTTAGATATCACTTCATTAGGGATTTGGTTGAAAAAAAAATTATTGTTCTTGAATATATCCCTACTGATCGTCAAAACGTTGACATCTTTACCAAACCGCTTGATGGAAGTAAGTTTGAGACACTTCGTCAAGTAATTGGTGTGCTTCGGTGTCCCTAGCCTCTTTTGGCTTCCTTGGTCTTTATACTTCATTGCTCTATTCTTTTGTGACCATTGTTCTTTGGTTTTTGGTATTTTTGTTTCTAGGATTTGCATTGCATAACATTCATGCATTTCATTTTAGGACTTATTTTTTGTTTTTCCTTTTTTAATAATAATAAAAAAATTGTGTTTGACATTATTTTTCTTAGTTTTTGAAAACAAGGTTGGTCAATTTATTTACACATAACATGTCTTTTGTACTTTGTTTAGCTTTGATGAGCTTATTCATTGCACTTTACTAGTTGAAGCTTTATAGTGCATGTTGTGTGGGAAAGATATTTGTGGTTATTAATCACTCTGTCTTAATCTTGAAGTCACTTGTTATTTGACTAACGGACTTGATCCTTTTGAGAAAGGCATAAATAACCATCTCACCATTGTTCACTAGCCAATCATGACCACCTCAGTGCATATCATAAGATTTTGTGCTCGAGAAAGTGTAGCACATGCACAAAAAGTTTATAAGGTGTAGCCTCGGTTTAATTGCTTAATGCTTAAAAGTGGTGTGTACTATTAGGCTTGATGCCATCTTACTTAAATTAAAATTGGTGTGTATATTATGAGGCAAAAATTCAAGAAACTTACATGATTGCAAGCTTTTGTTCTAGGAGATGTTGGAGTTATATGATGTAACTCTTTAGGTGATAGTCTCTTTTAAATTCTATGTGATGAATTTTGTAGACTTTGTGATTGATTTCTATTCACATATCACCTCACATGTATCTCAAGTTTTTGCTAGTTGCACACACTACACAAGTTACTCTTTGCTAAACACTGTATATGTTATTGTGTGTGTTTTTGGTTTGACCAACCAAATTTGAAAATATCTTGAGAATTATGCACAACATATTTGTTGCTTGAGAATCTAAAGGGAGAATGGTTGAAAATTTGTTTTGAGAAACTAGGATTAAAATTTGTTTTTTTTTTTGAAAAAAACATTCCATTTCATCTCATACTCATGCATTTTGTTTCATCATTTTTAATGCTTTGAGGAGTTATTTCCAAGAATTGGTTTGAGTTTTTCAAAACTATGTTTTTTCTCAAAAATTTTGTGAGCCTCTACCTGTTTCGATCGATCCATTCTGTTTTTCGATCGAACGAAAATGTGCTTCAATTTATTTAAAAGTCTCGAATTGATTCGATCGATCGAATGTCGCGAATCAGGTTTTTAAAACACTGTTCTTTGACTGGTTCAAAACACTTTTTCAAAAGTTTTTTCAAACTTTTTTTCTCTCTCTGACTCGGCAAGGCTAAAGGTTCAATTTTTTGTCGTTTTTCTCCGAAATTTTTGCAAGATTTCTCTTTCCTCAAGCCGGTAAGACTATTTTGTCCTTCCTTTTGAGTTTATTTTCAAGTTTTCATGCATTTTTCATGCATTATACACTCTAATTTTCGGACTATGCATAAATTGGGATTTTTGATGATTCAATCCCTATTTTGCGAAAATGATCAATGGTTTTTTGTGGGGACATGATATAAACATAATATTGATGGTTTAATTTGAACAATTTTGGGTTTTATGAAAAATTAAAAATTCTAGGGCTTGTATTGCATTCGATTTGGTGATTTTGTTCAATTAGGTTAAAATTGATGAAATTAGCTTGTTGTTTTGATGTAATTGAGCATTATACTCTGTGCGTTGTGTTATGTGATGCTCAATTCATCAATTTGTTTTAAAAATTTCAACAAGTGGTTTTTCAATTTTGGGGTTTTTGTTAGAAACCTTATGTTCAAGCCAATTTTGTTAATCTGACCTTTAATTGAACTTAATTTTTACTGCATTAGACCATGCATCATGACATTTTAATTGTTCATATATCATATAGATTTTTTATTCTATTTTTGTGCTAATTTGCAGTCTGCCCTTGGATTTTTGTTTTTGTTCTTTTGGTTCTACTTTGTGTCTCTGTCCTTTCCTTAGCATCATGCCTAGGAAGACTAGAGCTCGTAGGTCTGTTCCCTCTCCTTTTCCTCCCCCACCTTCCTTTGACCGTGAGAGGTTTCCGAGTGAGAAAAACCAAGAGATTTTTGAGAAGCTGAACCTTCAGAAAAAAATTTGGGCTGAGCGTTCTGTTGTCTTAGATGAGCTAGATTCTGCCATTAGGGCAAATTTTGAGCGTCGGGGCTGGTTACCTTTGTTGGATGTTTCTAATCCTCCTCCTCCAGCTACCCTGATTAGAGAGTTCTTTTCGAACATCTCTATCCGCGTCTATGATTCCAACACTCTAGTTAAGAGTTGGATACGAGGCGTAGAGTACACCATTACTCCTATGGTAGTGGCTGATACTCTAAGGGTACCTTTGGTCCGACACCCTATTTACCCTTATGATGAGTCTCCTTTGTTGAGTGATGTCATGTCTTACATCACTGGGTCTTCTATCCAGTGGGGTTCTGATCCTCGAATCACCATTGCTGAGCTTCCTGATACTATCTATCTTTTCTTTAGGATTGCTTGTCATTCTTTTTGGCCCATTTCTCATCTTCACACCCTTCCTCTCGAGCGGTGTGTATTTTTTGTATGCTTTTGTCACTGATGCTCCTATCAGTTTTCCTCACTTATTTCTTTGTTCTTTGAATGAAGTTTATAAGAGTTCATCTTCATCTCATGCTCTTATCCATCCTATCTTTATTCATAGGATTTTGCTTTATCTTGGCCTAGATGATTTCCCTTCTTCTGAGCTCGTCCATTTTATTGCTCCCATAGGTGTGTCTTTTCTTAGACAGAGGGCTGCTCATCTTCGAGCTGGCTCTAAACACCCTAGGTCTGAGCCTTCTGGTATCGCACCCCCTCTTTCTTCTTTTATAGGTCCTGCTGGTGAGGCTGTTCCTGATCCTGCTGGTGTTGCTGCTGCTGTTCCTCCACCTCCTTCGGATGACTTCGATGTACGTCGTACCTTGGAGACTGTCATGACCGTTCAGGTGGCTCATGGTCAGATTTTGGTGGACTTGCTTGATGAGCTACATGCTTTGAGAGCTGACTTAGCGCATCTTCATTCACCCTCGCCACCTCCTTTTGATGACTTGTGATTGTCCTTTGGCATTTCATCACAAAAAGGGGGAGTAGAGTTTTGAGACTTGTAGAGGATTTTTTGTAGTTAGGGGGAGTTTTCTTTTGTTTTTGCGGAGCTAGTGGAGATTTTTGAAGTTAGATTGTATCTAGGTGCTTCACCATGTATACTTTCTTTTTGATCTTTGGGCTATTCATGTTGGGAAATACATTGTTTTTGTTATATGATTCTTGATTCATGTATTCACTGCTTATTGATTTATATTTATGAGTTATTCATTGATCTATGTCTTTATTATGTGTTGTGTGAACTTCCAAGAATGTTTTTATTTTTGGATGTATCTAACTTAGGGGGAGAGTTAGTTTACATATCTGTTGATTTTCTGTTTTTCTATCACACTTGCGTTTATGCGTTTGTTGAGTGTTTCAGGAATATACAGGTTGATTCGATTTTGCTGCTGTCTACACTTGCAACTGATGGATAGTAGTTAGGATTGAATTTTATTTTATGAGCAGTACTTTTTGTAAAGGGCTTTTTATTTGTACACTTTGAGTTTTTAGTTTGTGTTTTGCCACGGATTGCCAAAGGGGGAATTTGTTAGATTCTAAAAACTTAGGATTTAATGTATTTAGAACTCTAATATATATTGTTGGCAAACCATGATCAAAACAATATGTTTAGTCTTGTTTAGACTTGCTCAAAGTTGTTTAACTATTGTAAAGTTGGAATCGAGAGGCTGCAGAAGTCTTTGTGACTTTCGGCCTGGCTCGATCGATCAAAGGATAGACTCGATCGATCAAAAGTTGGGTAGATCGTTTTTTCTGCAGAATTTCCAACTCAGCCCTATCTCATTAAACGTTTAGGGTTTTATGTTTTTGCCCTAGGTATATAAGGCAAAACCCTAGCCACGTTTTGTGAGTTGCTCCTATTGTATTGTTGCTCATACTTTTCTGTTTTGTGTAAATTTCTTGTGAGATTTAGAGGAGCTTTCCTTTACACAAAGTTTAGGGTTTTCAAGGTAGAGATTACTTCAACATCTTGATGATCAACTCGGTTGCTACCATTGGAATTTAAAGAAAAACAAGCAGGGAGCTTGTAGCTGATTGAAGAATCCAAGAAAGAAGGAGTCCATGGATTCGGAGCTTGCACGTGGTCGTGTCAGTAAGTTCTATTGGTGGGTAGCATTAGGAAGTCAAGCGGAGAGCTTGTAAGTCCTTTTGTATGAACTTCGATTCTTTCATAATGGATTCAGGTTTACCTTGAGGATAGTTAAGTCAAATCCTCCCTAGGTTTTTATCGTGTGGTTTCCTGGGTCATCATATCATTGTGTTCTTTATTTTTCCGCTGCTATTTACATTCTTGATATGATTGTTTGATTGTGATAACCTAGAATTGCATAATTTGACTAAGTTAATCACTTGGCTAATTAATTAGGTTAATCCTATTGTTGTTTAAGGGGTCTAAAAACTGTTCAGATATTAAACTTGAATTGATTTTTTGTAATTTGGGGTCTAAACGTTCAAGGGTATTTTACACACATTTTGAACATTCAATTTCTTACCAAAACTACGAGGGTTATTGAGTATGTCAGTGAAACCTGTGAAAAACAAAAATAGCCCCGGAGTGGTTTGCGTTGTGTTGATCAACGAGAGAGCTTAGCTATTGGTTGAATAGTCCTACAATATCATTAACAAATGGTACACATTTCCCTCGTGGGGCAACACCGCTTGCTAGTTGGCTAGGAATGCAGCCAAGTGGCCCAACTCCTGCCAACACAAACTTTCTGAAACCTAAGCCTCGTTGTGCCTGTAGTGGAATATTGCTTTCAAAGTTTAGATTTTATTTCTTAATTAATTTTTAAGCTCCATATGCTTCATGAAAAGTATGGGGTACAAAAAAAAAAAAAGGAAAATGTTGGATATGTTTCAATAATTTTAGGAATTTAGAAACATTTTTAAGTGTATTTTATTTTTTCTCATACTTCTCAAGAAATAGAAGGCTGATTCATGTCCAAAAAAAGTACAATAATCACCTTATTTTTTATAGAGTTTTGGTTATCTCACATTCACTATTTCACATCTCTTTTTCTACATTTACTCTTATGTGTTAAAGTGTTGACGTTTTCTCATCAATTATGGATGTATTTGTGAAATAGTGGATATAAACGAGTGTAAAAGAATATCTAGGAGTTTCTCGTAGTATTTGTTGTGTGTAGCGGCTTATGAGCAAATCAGCATAGTCTTTGGGCTTCAACTTGGAGGTTGTGGGATAAAGTGATGGTAAGAGATAATTGTTTATGTAGTCATTGCTGCCAAGGATCATCACAACTAAGGATTTGGCCAAATATTGACTCAATTGCTCTGCATTCATTTGGCTCTTTATTTGGTTCAAGGTGGTTTGAAAATTGTGCACCTGCTGGGTTAAGGTAAACCGATCTCCCTGTGTCATATTATATTGAAGGCATTACCAAGTGTCGTCCGCTCTCATCAAGAATCCCCGCACCCGCCGAAGCATAGTTTACTCCATTGAGAATGTTATTCCCTGTTGTGTTTGTACTTGTAATTGCTGGAAGATAAGGAAGACCCAACAAATCCCCTGCAAAATTTAATTACAGCAACAGTAAGACCATGCTTCTCCCAAACATGAATTATGTGAATATTATATTTTATGAGAATAGTTACTAATGTTATATTAATTTTTTTTTTTAAAGAAAAAAAGAGATGACCCCCTAGATTTTTAAAATTTCTCTCACCCTCCAATAATTTAAAAAAAAAAAAGTTATATATATATAGTTAAGTAATGGCCCCTTAGATTTTTTTTTTTTTTTTTTAAGTACTACCTTAAATATAAATGACCTTTTTTCCTCTTATTTTTTATAATTTTATAATTACAACAAGTGGGAGGATTTGAACTTTGAATGTTTTTGTAGGGTCCAAATTTCATGACCCAAGCCCAAAAGGTCAGGATTATGAGCCCAACGAACCCAGAACAATGAATTTGTAGAGAGTAGGTGAAAAAGTTAGGCTGGTTGTGAATCTAGCAACGGTAAACTTTGATGTACTAGGATAAACTGATGTAAAAACACGCTTGAAAGCTAAATAAAATCAAATCTGAAGAGGCTTGTTATTGATTGAAAGGTGAATACAATTCTTAGCGTTCTCTCTAGATCCCCCTCCTCCCTCTTTAGAGGTCTATTATATTTATATATTTTTCTTCTCCTTCATCTTCACCGTACACCTGTTCTTCATCTAAGCATTCACTTGAGTACATGTCACATCAAATATCTGCTTTAGTTCTCCGTGAGTGGTGGTAGCTGAGATTGCACTGTTCAGGGATCTTCTCCACATAAATGCGATCAGGAAAGTTGCTGCAGTGCATTAAATACGGTGGTAGCAGCTTTTCCTTTTAGATATTTCTCCATTCTTATCATCTCCAGGCATGCCCAAAACTTGTCCTTGTCGTTGAAGTTGTTGGAAAGATCAATCAAACCTTCCGTATACTTGCTTGATCAAGTCCCCTTGGTGTCCAAGGAGAATGACCTCTTCAGACCATTAGGGTTCTCTTCGGACTATTCTCCTCGTTCACTTCCAAGTATATCTCTTCCACATGGACTCCTTCCTAACCACATTCTTCTCTTCAGACACATAGTGATATTCGAATTGGGCCTAGGCCTAATACATAATGTTGGGCTTTTACCCCCACAATAGCCCCTCAAAATTTTAATTTTTCCCTTGCATCCGAGGAGAGAAAAAAGAATTTTGATTTGCTGCAAAATAAAAATTTAAAAACCGAAAATATTTGAGTTCACACGTGTATGAGCATAGATCTAGGCGCTTCATCATTGCTACTATCGTTTCAATATTCCCAAGGCACCATTAATTACTCTAGGCAGCGCTTTGTATTTGGCATCCAACGGTGGGTTATTGATCCAACGAACATTGTTTTTCCTCCAAATTTGGGTGGGATAACTCCCACCCTTTCATCTGTCCCTATATAAAGCCTTAGAGGGGGTTATTTCTTCTTTACTTTGCAGATCTTCAGATTTTCAACGAACTCAAGCATTCGCACCCACCAAGCTCTTCCAGTCATCCATTCTAACTCTCCACAAGTTTGAAGATCATTTTATGATTTAGTTTGCGTAAGTTCTCCTTCACTTAAGCCTTTCATCTTCTCTTCGGCTAGCCTCTTTGGCCTCCGAGTACTCACTCCCTAGCCACTGCGTTTAGCGCTTCCTCTTCTTTGTTTTAACTGAGATGGGTAGATTTCGGTATTTGGTGGATAGCCCCTCCTAGATGGAGGCATTTAGGGCAACATATCGCATACCTTAGGATGTGGGTTTAAGATATTGTTCGCTAGAAAAGCTACTAGCAGATTGTAGGATGGGCGAGGTTATAATCCCCATCCTCGCCTTCCTAGAAGGGGGAATGACCATCCCCATAGGCTCCGTTACTAGAGACTATCTCCAAAACCATAGGCTTAGCCCTGACCAATGTGCACCTAACGTATTTAGGATCTTAGGAGCAGTTGATGATTTGAACCGTCATCTAGGGTTGGGACTCACCTGGCTCGATGTGGTACATATGTACAAATGTCGTATCTAGAAAGGGGCGGGATACTATCTCAGATCTCGATCCGAAGTTATTAGGCTCATCTCCTGTCTTTCCAAATCTAACAAAGGGATGAAAGACGACTATCTGATCGTCTCGGGCGCGTGGCATGACGGACTTTATTACCCAACCCAACCAGGAGAGCTAGGTGGGACATCCTAGATTTAGGTTTACTAACAATAGATTCAGGATCTTTGTTTTTTAATACTTTGGTCTTCTCTTTATATCATTATTTTCAAGTTTCTAACTAAGTTTTATTGTGATGTCCACAAACAAAATACACGTTTCTCCTCGGCTCAGCCTTACAAATGTCGCCGCGCTCAATTACCTCCTACGATCACAAATTTTTGTAAGTGAAGATGGGCAACTCCGGGCCGTGCATCTTATTCTCGGTTTTACGCCGAAGTCATCTGATTTTCAACCGGTCGACAATGCGATAGTACAGGGAGACCGTCGCATCAACTGCATAGACGTTACTCGGAAAGACTTTTTAGCTCCGTTTGATCTCGCCCCCGTGCCACATCCAAACCCGCAGGGTATACCACTGCTCATCCAACCCATTCAACAGGCTCCTTTAGAACTAGCAGCAGTAGGTGAAAGAGTTGCTTCTTTAACCCCTTCTCTTGACGAGTAGATTGATAAGTTCAAGTTCGAAGGAGAAGCTTCAGAAGGGTTCAAATTTTAGACGCCGAGGAAGAGATTAACAGGCAATCCAGTGTTCTCCAAAAGAGAATAGACGTACCAGACGATTCTTCTGAAGAAGACATGGAAAGCCTAAAGGACTTGATGAAGAATAGAAGCAAAAAACTTGGGGCCAAAGAGACTGGTACATCTCAACCAACAGTCACTCTTCCTCCACCACCTCCTCAGGTTCCCTCGAATCTCGGCTTAAAGCCATTGCTGGATCTGAAAAAGAAAAGGCCTCTCACTGACAACGAAGAAAAAGAGGTGCCGCCTCCAAAGGGACCCAAGCAACAGAAAGTGGTCAAAAACCCTCGGAGCAAAAGGGCTTCGTCTACCGAGAGCCGAGATGACTCTCATGTAGCAGATGTGCGTTGAGGACCTCGTACCTGGTCTCCTAAGCTGGCGCTAGATGCAACAGAAAGTGGTCAAAAACCCTCAGAGCAAAAGGGCTTCGTCTACCGAGAGCCGAGATGACTCTCATGTAGCAGATGTGCGCCGAGGACCTCGTACCTGGTCTCCTAAGCTGGCGCTAGATGGTGCTCCTATCCCCTGGGAGGCCTCCCTCAGAAATTATAGAGGAGGGAAAGCAGGTCTCATTGCCGAGGCACTGGAGCAATCACTGCTCCTCCCAAAAGACATGGAGTCATATAGGTGCTTCAGCCAGTATGAACTCTTCTTATCCCTTAAAAGGGATTTAGCTATGGTAAGTAGATTGATCTAATTCCTTAACTTTAAGACGTTGGTCTTTTCTATTCGCCTCTCTTCCTCGCTTTATATTGAAATTTTTCATTTTGTTATACAGATTACGCAGCAAGTGTACGTGGCCGAGGAGTGGAACAAAAAGACTTATACTGAAGCCCAAGCAGAGGCCTACTCTCGGTCTGAGACAAAAAAATCACTGGGTAGTTTGAAGGAGGAGTATACCCGTCTGTCCGAGCAATTGAAGGAGGTGACCAAAGAGAGGAACAATCTGGATGCGGGCCTTAAAAATGCTAAGAAGCAGGCCGAAGACTAACGCCAGTAGCTGTACACGACCGAGATTAATCTAGAAATAGAGAGAGCATTGGTGAAGGGTCTTCGGGCTGAGCTTCAGAAAGCCAGAGAGTCTGCCAAATTGGCCAAAAATGACGCTCAATTGGCCAAGGAGGCGCTTGAGTCTGAAAAACAGGCGGCCTACACACTGGGGGTGACAGAGACCCAAGCCAGGCTTACTGAGGAGTTTGCACAGGTCTGCAGAGAGTACTGTGATATAACGTGGGGTAAAGGCCTTGACGCCGCTGGGGTCCCTCCAGAATCTGCCTTGAGGTAGCCTGGGAGTGTTTACTACCATCCGGACATTTGTGAACTCCCAGAAGTTTTGGAATAGCCCCCAGTCAGTCAGACTCCTCCTGCCCTTACTGATGCAACCCAATAGCTCGGTCAGGCTGGTGTTACAGATAAGCCATCCCCGAATGTTCAAAGCTCAGACGCTGCTGCCGCTCAACCTGGCCAGAAAATTGACTCCTAGGCTACCCAGAAAAAAGATTAGATATTTAAGGGTTTTCATTTTCATTTTTTTTTTTTTTACTTGTATTAGTTAGTTTCTTTAAGGGATTGTAAACTACTTTCTTTTGATCAATGAAATCTTTTTTCTTTCCTTTTTAATGTCTTCGTAGCACATATCATAACCCATCATCATTGCAGATAACAATAACTTGTAAACTTAACCGCTATATCGTGATGGTAAATAACCAGAATTAATACTGAAAAAAGCAGTTTGTATAAAGATTGCTAGTACGCAATAAAAGCAACAAGTGATATGGAAGTCTCACATGATTGAATTTAAGTTCGAACATTTAGGAGAACTATAAACGAGTGTTAACTAACCCAAATCATTTGGTCCGAGGACTTCAGGCATGATTGAATTTAAGTTTAAACACTTAGGAGAATTGTAAACGAGTGTTAACTAACCCAAATCATCTAGTCCGAGGACTTCAGGCATGATTGAATTCAACACTTATGAGAATTCTTAAACGAGTGTTAACTAACCCAAATCATCTAGTCCGAGGACTTCAAGCATGATTGAATTTAAGTTTAAACACTTAGGAGAATTGTAAACGAGTGTTAACTAATCCAAATCATCTGGTCCAAGGACTTCAGGTATGATTGAATTTAAGTTTAAACACTTATGAGAATTGTAAACGAGTGTTAACTAACCCAAATCATCTGGTCCGAGGACTTCAGGCATGATTAAATTTAAGTTTAAACACTTAGGAGAATTGTAAACGAGTGTTAACTAACCCAAATTATCTGGTCCGAGGACTTCAGGCATGATTGAATTTAAATTTAAACACTTAGGAGAATTGTAAACGAGTGTTAACTAACCAAAATTATCTGGTCCGAGGACTTCAGACATGATTGAATTTAAGTTTAAACACTTATGAGAATTCTTAAACGAGTGTTAACTAACCCAAATCATCTGGTCCGAGGACTTCAGGCATGATTGAATTTAAATTTAAACACTTAGGAGAATTGTAAACGAGTGTTAACTAACCCAAATCATCTGGTCCGAGAACTTCAGGCATGATTGAATTTAAGTTTAAACACTTATGAGAATTCTTAATATAACGAAATGACATATTGATTGAAGCAGACTCGTTTAATAATAGTACCTTTTGAGGTTGTTTACATTTCAAGGCCGTGGTATTACATGATTATCTAGGTCTTCTAAGAAATACGCCCCAATACTAGCCCTTGAAGTAATACGATATGGTCTTTCCCAATTTGGTCCTAATTTTTCCCAAGCTGGGTTCTTTGCATTGCCCACAACTTTCCTCAGCACCAAATCGCCAGGTTCTAGAGGTCTTAACTTTACGTTGACATCGTAGCCTTGCTTGAGCTTTTGTTGGTAATGTGCCAATTGGACCATTGCGTTTTCCCTCCTTTCCTCAATCAAGTCCAAACTTTTCTCTAGTTGCTCGTTGTTGCCGGTCGGACAAAACAAACTAGTTCTCAATGTTGGGAACCCAGTTTCCAAAGGTATGACAGCTTCAGCCCCATAGGTCATTGAAAAGGGGGTTTCTTCGGTAGACCGGCGAGGTGTAGTTCTGTATGCCCAAAGTACGTGTGGTAACTTTTCCCCTCATCTACCCTTCGCGTCATCTAGCCTTTTCTTTAATCCATTAACTATGACTTTATTAATAGCTTCTACTTGCCCATTTCCCTAGGGATAAGCAGGGGTGGAGTATCTGTTTGTGATTCCCAGTTCGCTACAATAGTTCCTGAATGCTTTGCTATCAAACTGAAGACCATTGTCCGAGACGAGGGTATGAGGGATCCCAAACTGAGTGACGATACTTTTCCATACAAATTTCTTTACATCCACGTCCCTAATGTTAGCTAGAGGTTCAGCTTCAACCCATTTGGTGAAATAATCTGTGCCGACCAGAAGATACTTCTTGTTTCCTACCGCCTTAGGGAATAGGCCCACGATATCCAATCCCCATTGAGCGAAAGGCCAAGGACTGGATAGTGGATTAACGATTCCACCTAGTTGGTGTATGTTCGGCGCAAACCGTTGGCACTGGTCGTACTTTCTAACATATTCATAGGCTTCTTTCTACATATTCGGCCATCAATAACCTTGAGTAATGGCTCTGTGAGCTAAAGATCTACCTCCAGTATGGCTCCTACAGATTCCTTCATGTAACTCTTCTAGTAGTAACTCAGTTGCTTCAGGATGCAAGCATAATAAGTATGGCAATGAATAGGAGTGTTTATACATTTTCTGGTCCTCAGACAGCCAGAATCTAGTTGCCTTTCTCCGAACTTTATCAGCTTCCCCCTTTCCTTCAGGTAAGATATCTTCTTTCAAGAATTTAATTATAGGGTCTATCCAGCTGAGTTCGGCCCTGATTTGATGAACTTGGACTACTTCTCTTCTTGCCTCCGTAGGCCTATGCAGATCCTCAACGAGGATAACTCTTGGCAAATCTTGCGCCGAGGAGGTAGCGAGCGTGGCCAAAGAATCAATATGTGTATTACCACTTCTAGGGACGTGTAGCAAATTAAAAGACTCAAACTCTGACTGCAAAGATTTAATTTGACTCAAGTACCCCTGCATTCTTTCATCTTTCACCTCATACTCACCTCGCACTTGACCCACAACTAATCTTGAGTCTGAGAACACTTCTACTGCCTTTCCTCCTATTCTTCGAACCATAGTCATTCCCATTAGTAGAGCTTCATACTCTGCCTCATTATTTGTTGCCTAAAAGTTCAGCCTTAACGATTTTTCAATGATGATTCTTTCAGGGGATATCAGCACTAGCCCCACTCTAGAACCTTTCCGATTCGATACGCCGTCCACGTACACTTCCCAGTGTAAGGGGCCTTGTTGGGAAATCATGCCAACCGATTTTTCATCCATGTTGGACGTTAGCGTTACTTCTTCTAAATGGGGCTCCGTGAACTCGACTACCAAATCTGCAAGGATCTGGCCCTTAACTGATGTGCGAGGCATGTATTTGATATCAAAAGCCCCTAAGATCGTGCCCCATTTAGCAATCCTTCCAATGTAGTCAACACTTCGGAGTATAGCCTTGAGTGGGAGCTGGGTGAGAATAATAACTGTATGGGCTTGGAAATAGTGAGGCAGCTTCCGTGTACCAAGCACCACAGCCAGGATAGCCTTCTCCAATGGCAAATAGTGGATCTCGGCTTCATGTAGCGACTTATTTACATAATAAACTGGCCTTTGCACACCACAATTTGTTCGTATTAACACCAAGCTTACGGCATTAGGAGCTAAAGCAATGTAGGCAAACAAGACTTCATCTAGCTCAGGACTGGACATGATTGGTGGCCGAGCTAGGTAGTCCTTAAGTTGCTGGAAAGCCACAGCACATTCCTCAGTCCACTCAAACCCCTTCCATTTGTTGACCAATGAGAAGAAAGGTCTACACCTATCTGCTGATCGGGAAATGAATCTGTTCAGGGCAGCAGCCATTCCGGTCAGTTTCTGAATTTCCTTGGGGTTCCGAGGAGCTTGTAAGTTGTTGATGGCTTTTATCTGATCGGGGTTAACTTCAATTCCCCTGTTAGTCACCATGTATCCCAAGAACTTGTCTGACCCCACACCAACTGAACACTTGGATGCGTTTAAACACAACTTATGTTCCCTGAGGACTTCGAAAACACCCCTGAGATCCCCAATGTGCCCAGCTATGACCTTAATTTGCATCACCATGTCGTCAATATAAACTTCCATATTTTTACCCAACTGAGGCTCAAACATTCTAGTCATCAGCCTCTGATAGGTGGCTTCTGCATTCTTCAAACCGAACGGCATTACCTTGTAGTGGTAGTTCCCAGTGGGGGTGACGAAAGCTGTCTTCTCCTGATCATCCAAAGCCAATGGTATCTGATGATACCCTTGAAAAGCGTCCAGGAAACTCATCCGAGGATGGCCAACGGTGGCATCAACCAGTTGATCGATCTTTGGCATAGGAAACAGATCCTTTGGACAAGCTCTATTCAGGTCTATGAAATCCACACATACTTGCCATTTTTCACTTTTCTTCTTCACCACCACAGTGTTAGCCAATCATTCAGGATAAAATATTTCCTTGATTGCTCCAGCCCGTTTGAGTTTCATCACTTCCTCCCTGACAGCATCTGCGTGTTCTCTTGACGGACGTCGGAGCGGTTGCTTTTTAGGGATAATGGCAGGGTTAACGTTCAGGAGATGGCAAATGAACTCTGGGTTTACTCCTAGGGCCTCTGTGGAGTCCCATGCAAATACGTCAATGTTGGTCTTGAGAAATCCTATTAGCTCGTCATTCTCTTAAGGAGGCAGCAGAGATCTGACTTGAAAGAACTTCCCTGGATCATCATTGATAACTACCTCCATCAAGCTTTCATACTCTGCTCCCTCGGCTAAGTCCTCGGTGTCCAGCACCTGGGATTTTAACTGCTATAAGCCCCCTTCGTTATGGGCCGAGGATTCTGCTTCAGGTTTATGTTGGATCGTTGCCACCAGACATTGTCTGGTCGTAGATTGATCTCCTAGGATCTCCTTGACTTACTCCTCGGATGGGTATTTGATCTTCTGGTGGAGAGTGGAGGATATGACCCCCAGTGTATGGAGCCAAGGCCTAGCTACGATCGCAGTGTAGAGTGAGTAAGCGTCTACCACTATAAAATCTACTTCCACTATTTCAGAGCCAGTTTGCATGGGTAGCTTGATTTGACCTCTCGGGATGACCACTTTCCCATCGAAACTCACCTAGGGAGAACTATAGGGCATTAGGTCTTCAGGCGTCAAGTTCAGCCCCTTATAAAGGTCCGGGTACATTATTTCTGTGCCGCTGCCTTGATCCACCATTACTCTCTTCACGTCATACCCTCATATTCTGAGAGTGATCACCAAAACATCATCATGAGGTTGGATAGTTCCGATCTTGTCTGCGTCCGAGAATCCCAACATCGGTTGAATCTCCATCCTAGCCCACTTCGGCTCTCTGTTAACATTTTTCGAGGGCAGTCGAGCAACTGATAGTACTCTGGATGGACAAGATCCTGTTTTTCCTAGTGCAGCAAAGATAACATTTATTGTGCCAAGGGGGGTTTTGAGGAGTCATCCCTTCGAGATCCTGCGTTTTCCTGGTTACCCTAACCATAGGTATGATGTAAGAGCTGTTTTAACTTGCCTTTGCTGACGAGTTGGTCCAAATGGTCCCACAGACTCCTACAATCCTCCATAGTATGTCTGTGATCTTGGTGATATTGGCAGTAGAGGTTGTGGTTGCGTCTTTCAGGGTTTCCAACCATCTTGTTTAGTCTTTTGAAGAAAGGCTCATTCTTGATCCTCTCTAGGACTTGGTGCACTGGCTTTCGAAACACGGCATTAACTGTCTGAAAGTTTGCCGAACTTTGTTGTCCGACTCAATCTCTCTGCGATCTGTTGTGGCCTTGCCTGTCCGACCTGAAATCCCTCATCTCTTGAGGGATAACCTTATCCTTTCCCTTGCCCTGCTGCTGGTCTTCCTCGACTCTTTTATACTTGTCAATCATGTCCATCAGTTGGTGTACACTGGTAACAGGCTTGCCTGTTAGGGATTTCCTCAAGCCGTGTTCAGTGGGGAGGCCGAGCTTGAAGGAGCTGATGGCCACCAGGTCGCAATCGTCCTCCATTTCGTTGTATGTTTCCCAGAACCTATCCGAATACGACTTCAAAGTCTCTCCCTCACGCATGCTTACAGACAATAGGGAAGCCAAAGACTGTGGAACCCTGTGACATGTAACAAAACGGGATCCAAATGCCTGAGTGAGCTCTTGAAAAGAGCTTATAGAGTCCGCCTTCAGGCTATCAAACCATCTCATGGCGATCGGTCCCAAACTGGACGGGAAAACTTTGCACATTAAGGCCTCATTTCTGGAATGAACGGCCATCCTCTAGTTGAAATGACTCACGTGTTCCACGGGGTCTGTCTGGCCGTTATAAGTGGTAAACGTCAGTTGGTGAAAACGTCGAGGGAGTCTTGCATTCGATGTTACGTGTAAAAGGGGACCTAGAAATTTGATTCAAGGCCTTGCTCATAGCATTGTTCCCTATGCCTCCATATGATGGGCTTTGAGGCTGCCTCTCACCACGGTGCGCTTCCTTATAGGAAAAAGACTCACTGACCGGTGTTCGAGATTTCTGCTTGTAAATGACGTCTTGTTTGTCATCAGAATCTTCATCAGAATACGAAGAAACCCGTTTCCTCTTTGCATGGCGCAGCTCCCTCTTCAGCTTTTCAATTTCTAGTTGTATGTTCTGGTTTTTCTCTGTATGAGACATACGACTTCCTCCATGTGACTGACTTCGATCATCATGCGCGGTGTGTACACTACCTTCACGATCCTGTCTCCGTTCCAAATTGAGGAAAGGATCAACATGCTGAGATGCCCTGGACTCTGCTGGTTGTTGCCCTGGTTCAGCCATTATGGGATGTTGCCTCCACTTTAGCTCAAGCTCTCCCCACAGACGGTGCCAATTGTAGGGTCCAAATTTCATAGCCTAAACTCAAAAGGTTAGGATTATGAGCCCAACGAACCCAGAATAATGAATTTGTAGATAGTGGGTGAAAAAGCTAGGCTGGTTGTGAATCTAGCAACAGAAAACTCTGATGTACTAGGATAAACTGACGTAAAAACACGCTTGAAAGCTAAATAAACTTAAATGCGAAGAGGCTTGTTATTGATTGAAAGGTGAATACAATTCTTAGCGTTCTCTCCAGATCCCCCTCCTCCCTCTTTAGAGGCCTATTACATTTTTATATTTTTCTTCTCCTTCATTTTCACCGTACACGTGTTCTTCATCTAAGCATTCACTTGAATACATGTCATATCAGATATCTGCTTTAGTTCTCCGTGAGTGGTGGTAGCTGAGATTGCACTGTTCAGGGGTCTTCTCTACATAAATGCGGCCAGGAAAGTTGCTGCAATGCATTAAATACGGTGGTAGCAGCTTTTCCTTTTAGATATTTCTCCGTTCTTATTATCTCCAGGCATGCCCAAAGCTTGTCCTTATTGTTGAAGTTGTTGGAAAGATCAATCTAACCTTCTGTATACTTGCTTGATCAGTCCCCTTGGTGTCCGAGGAGAATGACCTCTTCGAACCATTAGGGTTCTCTTCGAACTATTCTCCTCGTTCACTTCCAGGTATATCTCTTCCACATGGACTCCTTCCTAACCACATTCTTCTCTTCAGACACATACTGATATTCGAATTGGGCCTTAGGCCCAACACATGATGTTGGGCTTTTACCCCCACAGTTTTCGTTTGAAACACCAAAAAATGCCAACCAGTTGAACTACAAGGCTCTTGACACACACACACACATATATTCTTAAAAATAGATAAATTTATATAAATGATTAAATAAAATTTTATTCAAGATCTATGTTCCTAGAATAAATAAGTAAATCTCTTAATGGAAGCCTTCTTTATTTTTCAAATATATATATATATGGACACTATATTAGATATATGGAAACTATATTTTATTTATTTATTATTTTTAAAATTAAGGATAATTGAGGATTTCGTGGTTAGAAATCGGAGATCCTTATTCAGGACAAATTATAAAATTTGGCATCTATGAAAAATCAGGTCTTTCTTTAGTTTTTATTATTGTTGTATACTATTTTCCTTATATTCATTTGTATATTTGGACAAGTAAAAAATACGCTAATTGTTTAAATTATTTAAAATTGATTAACTTTTTTATACCTTTTAAAATTTTTTTAAATTGTTAGTATACTTTAACTATTTAATATTTCATTCTCAAAAAGGAAAAAAAAAAAAAAAAACTATGTAATATTTAAATTACATAAGAATTTTATTTAATCTAAAATGTTAAAAAAATATTAATTAGTTATGACTTATGACAAATATGTTTTTAAGAGATAATTTATAGTTTACAATTGTCTAGAAGGGGAAAAAAAGATATTTGAGTTATGTAAAAAATAATGTGGTGTAATTATTTTAATGAGAGATTGTCACATTACCCATTAACTAAATAAAACATGGAAATTAAAACTCACTATCATTTGCTATTGTATATTTAAATTAAATAACATGTCCAGTTAAAAATGACTAGCGATAAGCCAAACCCTATATATATATATATAAGAGATTGTTACATTAGCATTTTACTTAAAATTCAATACATCTTACTATACCTAATAACATCTCAATAAACTCCCAATTTGGTTGTATTTATATATAGGTATTAGAATTAATTGAGTGTGTACTTATTCTTAAATATGTAATAAGATGATGTGGCATATTGGGATTAGAGGGGTCAAACATAAGTTTTACACCACATTCTTATAGAATTTAATCTCATATATATATATATATATATATGTATATATAGATTGGGTTTAAGTTACACATGATATAATTACTTTAAGTAATATTACACTACTCATGTTTTAACAAATCTACCAATAAATTACATTATCTTTATATATTCTCTATGCTTACAAAATTTCAAGGTGATCAAAGATTAATAGCCATATTATCAATCAATTGTTTAAATTCAAGATTTTGTAGTTTAAAATAATGCATAAAAGATGAGTTTATGGATCGAATGGTAAATAACATCCAACTGACATGAAAATTGGCACGAATGCTAAGAACATATAGAACATATAATTCAACGGTAAAATTTTCAAAATATGAATTCTATAGCAAACTATTAGATGATGTAACATTGCCTAGAGTTACACTAGGTATAACTTGAACTCAACCATTAACTTAAAAGCCTTAATAAAAACATTGTTATTATAGATATAGACCATTACAAATAATGTCATTATTATTGGTGGTTACCTAGTTTTTTAACTTTAAAAGTTCATTCTCAAAATTCTCAACCAAAAAAAAAAAAAAAAACAACAACAACGAGGACGACGAAGACAACTTTAAAAGCTAAGAATTAGAGAACTAGGGTATTTTGAAAAGAAAGGAAGAAGGTGGGGCAACCAAGAAAGAAAGAAAAAAGGCATACCAAGAAAATCAATGATAGTTTTGCCATTACAAAATCTACCAGTTGGCCCCTTGTTGAAATCGATGCCATATGGCACAAAATTGCTTTGGCGCTAGTGTTGAGGTTGTTGTTATTTCCATCATCCACTATTGAATCTCCGAACACAAACATTGCAGAAAATTGTGGCGATCCCACAGCTCCATTTGGAGAAACAACAATGAAAATAATGCTAATTAGCAGAAGAGCAGGTAGCATAGATGGCATATTCATGTTTCAAGTTTCTGTCGTTTTTACACTTGTTATGATTTATGAAATGGGTTTGGCACATATAAAAAGAGTTGGTATATAGTGGAACACATAGACGTCATGTTTCTTTTAGAAAAGCTAGAAACGGTTTTCTCTATCAGCGAAGCAATTACTCCCGGAATCTTGCTTTTTTCCTTGTTCCCCTTTTCTTTCTAAACTTTTTCCTCCTTATCTCCCTGCTTGTTTTTGGCATGCTTTCTTTTGAAGGCTTGTCTGTTATTGTGATCTCTTTTAGCTGCCAGATTTACGTGTAGCTTATAGCATAATTATTAAACCCAGATCAGTCTAGTTGGTTGGACTGAGTGAACCGGTAGTAAGCCGGTCTAGTTTTTTAATCGACCATTTGTGCAATTAAATCGGTAAAACACAATAAAACCTAGTGGGTTTTTTTACAACCCATGCTTCTCGGACAGGTTGTTTTTGTTGAAGATTGCTTTAGTTTGTAATTAGCTTTGCAATTGTGTACATAAACTACATGTAGTAGTTGTAAATAGAACGACCTGTAGCTTAGTAGTATTCATTTTTGCTTAGTTTGTTAATACTGTAGCTGCCACGTGTATAGAAGCTATAGGTTGTATAGTTAGTTTTTCTGTTACAGCTTTCCCACCTATAAAGAACAGAGCAAGCTAATTATCAGTACAAGAAATTCATTTCACAATTCTTGCTTCTTGCTCTACATCTCTCTTTTTTGTGTGTTGAGCAATCCTCCATTGTAGAAGCTTAGGTTCGTGGATGAATTTCAACATGGTATCAGAGCACAGAGAATCAATTCTCTCTGGTATTCTCTGAATTTTCTTCGTTCATTTCCTTTAGTGCTTTCTCGAGAATCAAACAGATTTCCATCTGTGTTCTTTCTTAATTCTTGCACTGTTGTTTCTCTTCTAAATCTTGATCTAGGGTTTTTCAATTGCTTAATTGAAAATTCTATAATTGGTTCCTGATTTAGGGATCTTCAATTGCTTAATTGTAGTCTTTATTTTCTTGGATTTGTTTGACCGATATAGTTCTGAGATTGATCCTCTATGATCAAGTAGGTTCTTTGATTGACTAGTGATTTGAGGCTATTGTTTTTGGATTTCTTTTGTGTTGAAAATGGCTTATGCTACTTCTAGCACCTCTGTCCCGTTGCTCACCATGTTGCTCAACCATGGGAAAATCCTTCTACTCCTTATTTTTTGACTAGCAGTGATAACCCTGGTGTGTCCCTTGTTGTGGTACGTCTCACTAAAGAAAATTATAATACCTGGAGTAGGGTTGTACTGATTTCATTGGATGCCAAAACTAAAATTGGGTTCATTGATGGTTCAATACCAAAACCCCAATCACCTGATCATCCATGCTATACAGCTTGGTATAAGTGCAATAGCATAGTTTTAGTCTGGTTATTCAATTCAATCTCAAAGGATTTACAGCCCAGTGTAGTTTACTTCAAGATAGCAAGGGAGGTTTGGGTTGATTTGCAATATAGGTATTCCCAAGGTAATGGACCTAGGATCTTTGAGCTGAGAAAATAGGCCAGTTCTTTGGCTTAAGAAGATATGTCTATCAATGCCTACTACACTAAATTCAAGGGTATTTGGGATGAATTCACTACCTATAGAAATTGCACTTGTGGTCATCAAGTGGAAGATTGTACAATGTCCTTTCTAATGGGGTTGAATGACACCTATTCTGTAGTAAGGGGACAAATTCTACTCATGGATCCTATCCCTCCTTTGAGCAAGGTTTTCTCTCTTTTGCTTCAAGATGAAAAGCAAAGAAAGGTTAGAGCTAGTAAAAAGTTTCAGGTTGACACAGCTGCAGTCTTGGCAGCCTTGGGAAACAAGAACAATGCCAAGAATTTTAATAAAAATAAGGCTGGGAGACCTCAGTGTACTCACTGTGGTGCCATGGGATATGTGGTAGATAAGTGTTACAAACTACATGGCTACCCACTGGGCTATAAGTTCAAGAATAAGGATGGTTCAACTACTTTTGCCAACAATGTCATTGCTGTTGAAGAAGGTTCAAATGAAGGTATGTCTCTGACCCAGGCAGAATACCAACAGTTGATAGGATTGTTGAATTCTCAGTGTCATTTTGGTATTGAAGCTCCACTAGAAGCTGTTGTAGAGACTCCTCAGGTTGCCAATATCATTGCACAACCTTCCATTGGACTTCAAGGTCATGAGCTCTCAGGTATTTGGTCTTTTCCTTCTTTAGAGTATTCTATGTATTCTTCTACTATTGATATTTCTCATCACAATCCTACTGATTGGATTCTTGATAGTAGGGCCACGGATCACATGGTCCATTCAATCACTTTCTTTAAAACCATCACTTCTTCTGTCCAAATATTAGTTAGGTTGCCTAATGGAGACATGGCTAAGGTTACTCACATAGGAACTATGCAAGTTTCAGCTTCTTTGATTCTTGAAAATGTTCTTTGCATTCCATCTTTTTCTTTTAACCTTGTCCCTATCAGTAAATTGACTCAAAATCCTTCATGTTGTTGCATTTTTCTTTCCCATTACTGTTTTATACAGGACTTGTAGCTTTGAAGGATGATTGGGTTGGGTAAGAAGCAAGGTGGTCTCTACACTTTGCGGACTTCTACATAGATTGCTTTGCCAAAGTTTGTTTTTGATGTTTTGTCCAAGTTGTCCTCTCATTTTTCTGTAAACAATGTCTAGTCTTGTACTTCTATTTCTTCAAATGATGTTTTTAGGCTATGGTATTACAGGTTAGGCCATCTTTCTTCATAAAGATTAGCTTTGATGAAATCCATTGTACCTAACTACAATTCTTGCAATGATAATAAAGTAATGCAATGAGTGTCCTTTGGCTAAATAAAAGTGACTTCCCTTTCCTCATTCTATAATTGCATCCCTTTCTTGTTTTGATTTGGTTCATGCTGATATTTGGGGACCCTATTCCACTCGTACTTTGTCTGGTTCTAAGTATTTTCTTACCTTGGTAGATGATTGTACCAGGTGCACTTGGGTTTACTTAATGAAAAATAAATCTGATGCATCCTTGCTTGTTCAGTCTTTCTTTAACATGATCTTGACTCAATTTAAAACTTCTATCAAGGTTTTAAGAACTAACAATGGTCTTGAATTTGCCATTGACTCCTTTTATGCTTCTAAAGGTGTTGTTCACCAATTATCTTGTGTTGAAACACCACAGCAAAATAAAGTAGTAGAGAGAAAACACCAACATTTGTTGAATCTAGCTCGAGCATTAAGGTTTCAAGCAAACTTAACATTGAAATTCTGGGGGGATTGTGTTTTGACTGCCACTTACCTTATCAATAGAACACCTAGTCCATTTCTTCATGGTTTAACACCTTATGAAAAGTTGCTAGGTCATCCTCCTGCTTATGATCATCTTAGGGTTTTTGGCTATTTATGCTTTGCTTCTACCTTGCATAGGAATAGGACCAAATTTGACCCTAGAGCCAAAGCTTGCATTTTCCTTGGCTATCCTTTTGGTTCTAGAGGTTACAAATTATATGATTTGTCCACTAAATCTTGTTTCATTTCTAGGGAAGTTGTTTTTAGAGAGTTTGTTTTCCCTCTTAAGCATTGAACATGCAAATCTAGGTTATCTTCTCTTCCTATCAACCATTCTATGTTTCCTTCTCAACCATTAGTTTCTGCAGAATTTTCCCTTCCTTTGTCTTTTGTTGATGTTGCTGTTCCACCTGATGAGTTTCTAGATTTGGTTAATCCTAATCAGGTTGCTTCTCACACTGATCATCACAATGATCATATTGTTTCTTCTCCTAATTTTCTTCCTGACGCTTCTATTCATGCATTCATAATTCCTGCCCTTAATACCACTGCTCCTGCACTTGTTAGAAGGTCTAATAGACCTCATAATCCTTCTTCATACCTCCATAACTACCACTGCAATCTTGTTTCTGCACATGTATTGGCTTCAGCTTCATTAACTCAGTCACATGAATCCACTGCTGCTAGCAACTTAGGTATTCTTTATCCTCTTTCTTCCACTCTTTCATATAGTAAATTGTCCACTCCACATAGAATCTTTTCTGTTACCTTGTCTGTTGCTAAAGAACCAGATTCCTATGCTTAAGCCTTGAAAGATCCTTTGTGGAAAACTGCAATGTAGGCTGAGATTGATGCACTTGAGGCCAATCATACCTAGGTGATGACTCAATTGCCTCCTGGTAAAGTTCCCATTGGCTGTAAGTGGGTGTACAAGGTGAAACTCAAAGAAAATGATTCTCTTGAGAGGTACAAGGCAAGATTAGTTGCTAAAGGCTTCACAAGACTAAAAGGGTTGATTTTTATGAAACTTTCTCACCTATAGTGAAGTTTGTGACTGTCAGAACTTTGTTGGCATTGGCTGCTGTCCATGGGGATTTGGATGAAGAGGATATGCTTCCTCCACCATGTTTTGATAGCAAGAGGGAGGTGTGTAGGTTAACAAAGTCCTTCTATGGACTTAAGCCAGCTAGCAGGCAATGGTTCTTGGTTTTCTTCAATCAAAATTAGATTATTCTGTTTTTACTAGGGCCAATAAAGGTTCAATCATCATTCTTTTGATCTACGTGGATGATATACTAATTAATTGCTAGTAATGATGTAGATGCGTCAATGTCTTCAAGCAATTCCTAAACAATAAGTTCAAACTCAAGGACTTAGACACTTTGAAGTATTTTCTAGGTCTTGAAGTTATTAAAACCTCCAAAGCAATATCATTATGCCAAAGAAAGTATACATTAGAGCTTTTATCTGAGACTGGTTTATTGGCAAGCAAACCTACCAACATTCCAATGGAGCAGTCTGCCAAGTTCAGCAATTCTATTCGTGAAGGTGCTCTTGATCCAGCTCTCTATAGAAGATTAATAGGAAAGCTATTGTACTTGACACTTATAAGGCATGACATTTGTTATGCAGTGCATAACTTAAGCCAATTCATGGCTGTCTCTAAAGTGCCTCATTTGCAAGTTGCTTACAGAATTCTTAAGTATTTGAAAAGGAGTCTAGGCCCAAGGTTTATTTTTCTCTGCAGAATCAAAATTGACTCTTAAATCATTTTGTGATGCTGATTGGGTAGCATGCCCTGACACTAGGAGATTTGTTTTTGGATTTTGTATTTTCCTTAGTGATTCCTTGATCTCTTGGAAGTGTAAAAAACATTATGTAGTATCTAGATCTTTTGCAGAATCCAAGTATAAGGCTATGGCCACAGTAACAAGTGAGATAGTATGGCTCGTATCATTGCTCAAGACTTTATTAGAGCAAAAACAGGTAGCTTCCCTTTACTGTGATAGCAGGGCAACTTTATATATAGCAGCCAATCCAGTGTATCATGAAAGAACAAAACACATTGAAGTTGATTGCCATTTTATTCGAGAGAAGATTCAAGATGGTACAGTTAAAACATTCCATTTTCCCGCAAGTCATCAAGTTGCAGACTTCTTCACTAAAGCACTTGGGCACAAGCAGTTTCATTATCTTTTGTCCAAGATGAACCTAATAAATATATATAGTTCATCTTGGGGGGGGAGTGTTGAAGATTGATTTAGTTTGTAATTAGCTTTTCAATTGTGTACATAAACTACATGAGGAAGTTGTAAATAGTGTTGGAAATATGCATATATACAGCGGAAAATAAACGGATCTACTTCATTCAAAATTGATAACATGCATAATGTAAGTTTCAGAATATAAAACAAGAGAGTGTACCTTGGTGCAGCGAATTTCAAAACCAAAGATGAAAAGTTCTTAGGAACACTTTCAATCTTCACTCCAATTCCACTAATGCCCAAGATGTGTGGTCTCTCAATCAGATATTTCTTAAAGAGAATGATAGAGTGTCCAACACTCACATACATGTATTTTCATACACTTGTTGTGTATCATAAATTCTATATGTTTCTCTTCTAATAATTGAATATCTAATTGGGCTAGCCTTTTGGGCCTTTCTAATTGGACTCTAATATGTGGCTTGGAGTGGGACCAAAAGGGAACATATAAGACACTAGCTCCAATGGACCTTGGGCTTTTCTGTCAACTCTTGACAAGTCCAAAGTTACTATTAATTATATTTAATACCATTATATAAATATAATTGCACTCTAGGCCTTATTAATAAATTATATCCCAATACTTTATTATACATGCATCCACTTCATAAAATATTCGTAGTAATACAAAGTTGTAAAAGTAGATTGTCACTTTGTAAATTCCTACATCTTAATCCTTGAGTACCTGGTTTAATCCTTTAAGTTATTCATCATACATTTATGAAATCCAATTTCATAAATATATACTTTAGTAACTATTTACTAAAGCAGTTAGGCCTAACATTCTGAATAACAAACCCATTAAACTTATCTCAAGGGAATATTTTGTATCTCCGTTTAGAGGCTATGAATTCTATCTTGAGAATATATGTTCCATCAACACTAAATGTAGTTGCCCAACATACTGAGGTTTTGACCATTACTTTAAATCTCACTCCTGATATATCAAAACAACTTACACTTCATGATTAGGTCCATTATTCTCTCAGGATTAAGAGTTCATGCAAATATAAGTCATGAGATTTATTATTCAATTGACAGTCATTAAGAGAATAATAAATCTCACAGCGGTCCAGTTCAATATGCCTTAACTCTTAAAACATATCAACATATCAACTAGAAGTCACCACTTCCATTATCAAGACAAATCATCTTAGTTGACATGTTATAGTCTTCGCAGATGAAATGTCCAATTTCATCACCGACTACGAAACTAAAATTCTGAGTTTATAAAGAACTTGTGATTTATATCTTATGTGACTTTTCACATAAATCACATACTATGCATCTCATGGACTATATGATAATGTCCGAATATTCATATTACCATTATTTTAGATAATAAAAAAAATTTTATTAAACACAATATTAAGTCATACATCATGTCATACATAATATCATACATAGCATCATACAATAGGATTCTAGGGTACAAATCCCAACAATCTCCCACTTGCCCTAAAGACTATTGTACACTAATCTAACTCCCATTCCCTCCAAATGTGACTCGAAGGTCCTTTGAAGCAAGGCTTTGGTAAAGGGATTTGCTAGATTACATGCACTTTCAATCTTTGCTACCACCACATCTCCACGAGTAATAATATCTCTAATAATGTGGTACTTTCTCTCAATGTGCTTCCCTTTCTTGTGATTCCTTGGATCTTTTGATTGTGCAACTGCACCACTATTGTCACAAAACAATGTGATGGGAACTTGTTCCATTCTTATTACACCAAGGTCAGAAAGGAATTTCTTGAGCCATACAGCTTCCTTTGCTGCTTCACAAGTAGCAACATATTCTGCTTCCATGGTGGAGTCCACAATACAAGATTGCTTGACACTCCTCCAAGTTATGGCTCTACTTCCCATGGTGAAAACACATCCTGATGTGAATTTTCTGAAATCTAGATTTGACTGAAAGTCTGAATCTGTATAGCCAATGGGTATCAAATCCTCACTTCGGTAAATAAGCATATAATCTCTCGTTCTCCATAGATACTTGAGAATATGCTTTACAGCTTGCCAATGTTTTGGTCCTGAATTTGATTGATATCGGCTGACCATGCCAACTGAATAACAAATATCTGGTCTAGTATAAAGCATGGCATACATGAGACTTCCTACTACAAAAGCATAAGGAACTTGTCTCATCATATCTATTTCCTCTTGAGTCTTAGGCCTTTGGTCATCAGACAGAGGAACTCCATGTCTGAAAGGAAGTAATCCTTTCTTGGAGTTTTGCATGCTAAACCGTTCTGAAACTTTATCTATATATCCAGCTTGTGATAAGCCTAACATCTTATTCTTGCAATCTCGCCAAAACTTGATCCCTATAATAAAGTTAGCCTTACCCAAGTCTTTCATATCAAATTGGCTTGACAACCAAATCTTTACCGATGACATTACCCCTACATCATTTCCAATGAGTAGAATATCATCAACATAAAGCACTAGGAACATTACTACTTTATCTTGTTGTCTTTTATACACACATGGTTCATCAAGATTTTGTTCAAAACCAAATGACTTGATTGCTTGATCAAATCTGATGTTCCATGACCTAGATGCTTGCTTAAGTCCATAAATGGACCTTTGCAACTTGCATACCATATGCTCTTGGTTCTTTGCTATGAAACCTTCCGGTTGCATCATATAGATTTCCTCTTCAAGATTTCCATTAAGAAATGCAGTCTTGACATCCATTTGTCATATCTCATAATCAAAATGAGCAGCAATGGATAAGAGAATTCTGATAGATTTAAGCATTGCTACTAGAGAAAAGGTTTCATCATAATCAATACCTTCTTTTTGTGTATACCCTTTCACCACTAGCCTTACTTTAAAGGTTTCAACCTTTCCATCTATCCCTCTCTTTCTCTTGTAAACCCATTTGCAACCAACAAGTTTAATGCCGTTAGATGCCTTTACAAGATCCCAAACTTGATTGGAATACATGGAATTTAATTCAGATTTCATAGCTTGGACCCAATGATGTGCATCTATAGCATTCATTGTTTCATCATATGTGTAGGGATCCGATTCAGCCTCTTCTGAGATAGCTTCATAAGTTTCTCCCAAACCTATGAATCTTATAGGAGGCCGAACAATTCTCCCATTATGATAAGGCACCTGTGTACTAGACATCTCGGGAGTAGTATCATGTGGTGTATCTAATACATCCACATCATCCCTAGTTTCATCTATTGGTTGTTCAACTACAGGTTTATTCATTTCAGCCAACACAACTCTACTTTTAGGAGTATAATCATTCATATAGTCATTTTTCAAGAATTTGGCATTTGTGCTAACAAACACTTTATTATCTTTATAACTATAGAATAAACCTCTAACAGTTCCTTTTGGATACCCAACAAAGAAAACCACTTTTGTTTTAGACTGTAACTTGTCGGACTTTCCTTTCAACACATGTGCTGGACAACCCCAAACATGGAGATGTCTCATACTAGGCTTATACCCATTCCACAACTCCACAGGTGTTTTAGGAACAGACTTCGAAGGTACTAAATTCAGAAGATACATTGCTGTATTTAAGGCATATCCCTAAAAAGAAATAGGTAGAGTCGAATACCTCATCATGGATCTAACCATATCTAAAAGAGTCATATTCCTTCTTTCCGCTACACCATTTTATTGTGGGGATCCAGGTGCAGTCAATTGGGATACAATTCTATTCTTAGTTAAGTAATCCTTAAAATCCCCAAGAAGGTATTCGCTACCACAATCAGATCGAATGGCCTTTATGCGTTTGCCTAATTGATTCTCAACTTCAGCCCTAAACTCTTTGAACTTTTCAAAGGTTTTGGACTTCCGTTTCATTATGTACACATAACCAAATCTAGAGTAATCATCAGTGAATGTGATGAAATACTCATAGCCACCTCTTGCTTGGATTGACATAGGACCACATACATCTGAATGCACTAGTTCTGGCAAATTGTGTGCTTTTCTACCTTTTGCATTAAAAGGTCGTTTTGTCATTTTACCTTCCAAACAAGATTCACAAACTGGAAATTCATCAAAGTCCATGGGCTCTAAGAGTCCATCTTTGATCAGTCTTTGAATCCTATTTGAATTAATATGACCCAAACGCAAGTGCCAAAGATATGCATCACTGGTAGAAAGAAACTTTCTCTTTAATGATTTTACATGAGAGTCATTATCTAATTCAGAATAATATAATTCATGCTTATTAGGAGTTAAAATATAAAAACCATCCACAATATTGCCAGATCAGATAAATACTTTACCCTTCTTATCTTTAAGGATAACATAATATCCATGTTTACCCAAATAAGTTGCAGAAATTAAATTCCTACGAACATTAGGTACATATAGACAGTCTTCCAATACTAAAACTCTTGACTCAAAATATAAATTATAAACACCAACAGCTACAACTGGAATCCTGTTCCCATCAGCCAAAGTAAGAAACAACTCCCCTTCTTTAAGCTTTCTGGTCTCTTGGAACCCCTGCAAGGAATTGCAGATATGATTAGTACAACCTGAATCCACACACCAGGAATCCGTGGGATTCTATACCAAACATATTTCTAGAAGGAATGTATTATTCATACCTTTATTTTTAGCAGCTTTAAATATTGGACAATTCCTCTTCCAATGTCCTTTCTCACCACAATGGAAACACTTTTTTTTGATTTTCTTTCCTTTATCAGCAACCCTTAAGGCAATTTGTTTACCCTCTTATTTGGTGAAGTCCTTTTTCTTCTTCTTCTTACCCTTACCTTTCGACTTAGGTTGAGAAGTAGAAGTTTCACCAACATTGACTTCAACATTCGAAGTACCAAGAATGCCTTCTGCCACTACCAATTCATTCATTAATTTAGACAAGGTATAAATCTTTTTGTTCATGTTATAGTTAAGTTTGAATTCCTTGAATAATTCTGGTAGCGATTGGAGTATCATATCCACTTGAGATTCTCCATCAATATCGGCACCTAAAACTTCCAATGTATTCAGATTAGAGATCATTGTAAGACAATGCTCCCTCACTGAACTACCTTCAGCCATTTTGGTATTATAAATTTGCCTCATGGTCTCTTGCCTTGCAGAACGGCCTTGCTCACCAAACATCTCCTTCAGATTTAGCATGATGTCTGAAGCTAGTTCTACATCTTGCATTTGATGTTGTAAAACATTTGAGATAAATGCTAGGATGTAGCGCTTGGCCATCCATTAGATTTCTGCCAACGATCATATCGCTATTTTTCCTCAAGAGGAGCATCTAATGAAGGAAAGTTAGGACATGGTTTAGTAAGCATATATTTGTGCTCTTCAGCTGTTAGAACTATGTCCAAATTTCTTTTCCAGTCAATATAGTTGGATCCAGTTAGTTTGTTTTGATTAAGAATAGTTACAAGTGGGTTAAATGATGCCATGTTCAAATCTGAAAACAATAAACATGAATATAATCATTAAACTGGACATTATCAATTTAGCGTATAAACATATAGTATGGAACCTTAATAAAACCATAATATAATATATGTAACGACAACCCAATCCCATATTCAATATCCCTCAGCATAGAATGAATATAAAATACTATGATTGATTGAGAACTCTTCTCATTATTAGTGCTATCATGATAACTCTTATCATACACTAATAATATGCCGTTATACATTTGGCCTCTAAATAATTATAATAAGAACTCAGCATAGAGGATACTATAATATTTAGTCTAGTGTGTACCATTATCTAGAATCATGTGTAGTCACATTTCATCCCCTTAACAGGCTTATTTTGTAGTACCATGATACAAGACACCCTCCGCATGGAATGCAAAGCTCGAAACTAAGACAAGGTGGTTGATCAAACTACTATAAACCAAGTAATTCAAAACTTGTAGGACCATGAAATAAATACTCTCCGCATAGAATGCTAAGCTCGAGGCAAAGACAAAGTATATATTTCACACTACTATGAACCAACAATGGAGGCTGTGAGATCGAACCCTTGTATCTCTCTCCCACTAGATGTTTTAAAATAAAGGTTTTTAATAGTTTAATACATACATAAACTAATTACACATAGCCTTGCTCTTTATACATGTAAAAAACAGATGTCAGAATTTTTGGCAACTTGCCTAGTCGCGAGTTGGCGACTTGTTTTGGTGACTTGCCTAGTCACGAGACTCCAGTCGCGAAGTTCATACAGAAGCTTTCGCAACTCACTCGCCAATCGCGAAAAATGCCCAAAAACAGCTGTTTTTTCTGTTAACCGTTTTTGACGTTTCCAATGAACAAAATACATTCTTAATGATAAAAAACGATTAGATTAAGATTAAAACTTGAATTTCATTGATGTTAAAGTGTTAAAATTCAATTTTACATGGTTAAAATCAAACTTAAACAACATCACAACATCAAAATCAGTTTTAATCAAATAATAGTTTCAAAAACTATAATATGCAGAAAAATGATTGCAGAATTTTCACAACTATGAAAATAGTTCTCTTTAATTCTAAAACTCACTAAACATATTATACAGATTCGAAAATGAAGATCGCTCTAATACCAATTGTTGGAAATATGCATATACGTAGCGGAAAATAAACGGATCTACTTCATTCAGAATTGATAACATACATAATGTAAGTTTCAGAATATAAAACAAGAGAGTGTACCTTGGTGCGGCGAATTTCAAAACCAAAGATGAAAAGTTCTCAGGAACACTTTCAATCTTCACTCCAATTCCACTAACGCCCAAGATGTGTGGTCTCTCAATCAGATATTTCTTAAAGAGAATGATAGAGTGTTCAACACTCACATACATGTATTTTCATAAACTTGTTGTGTATCACAAATTCTGTATGTTTCTTTTCTAATAACTGATTATCTAATTGGGCTAGCCTTTTGGGCCTTTCCAATTGGGCTCTAATATGTGGCTTGGAGTGGGACCAAAAGAGAACAAATAAGACACTAGCTCCAATGGACCTTGGACTTTTCTGTTAACTCTTAACAAATCCAAAGTTACCATTAATTATATTTAATACCACTATATAAATATAATTGCACTCTAGGCCTTATTAATAAATTATATCCCAAGACTTTATTGTACATGCAGCCTCTTCATAAAATATTCGTAGTAATACAAAGTTGTAAAGTAGACTGTCACTTTGTAAATTACTACATCTTAATCCTTGAGTACCCGGTTTAATCCTTTAAGTTATTCATCATACATTTATGAAATCCAATTTCATAAATATATACTTTAGTAACTATTTACTAAAGTAGTTAGGCCTAACATTCTGAATAACAAACCCATTAAACTTATCTCAAGGGAATATTTTGTATCTCCGTTAAAAGACTATGAATTCCATCTTGAGAATATATGTTCCATCAATACTAAATGTAGTTGCCCAACATACTGAGGTTTTGATCATTACTTTAGATCTCACTCCTGATATATCAAAACAACCTACACTTCATGATCAAGTCCATTATTCTCTCAGGATTAAGAGTTCATGCAAATATAAGTTGTGAGATTTATTATTCAATTAACAGTCATTAGGAGAATAATAAATCTCACAGCGGTCCAGTTCAATATGCCTTAACTCTTAAAACATATCAACATATCAACTAGAAGTCACAACTTCCATGATCAAGACAAATCATCTTAGTTGACATGTTATAGTCTTCGCAGATGAAATGCACAATTTCATCACCGACTACGAACTAAAATTCTGAGTTTACAAAGAACTTGTGATTTATATCTTCTGTGACTTTTTACATAAATCACATACTATGCATCTCATGGATTATATGATAATGTCTGAATATTCATGTTACCATTATTTCAGATAATAATAAAAAAAATTTATTAAACACAATATTAAGTCATACATCATGTCATACATAATGTCATACATAGTATCATACAATAGGATTCTATGGCACAAATTCCAATAAATAGAACAACCTGTAGCTTAGTAGTATTCATATTTGGTTAGTTTGTTAATACTATAGCTTAGTATGTTAATACTGTAGCTGCCATGTGTATAGAAGCTATAGGTTGTATGGTTAGTTTTTCTATTATAGTTTTCCTGCCTTTATATCTAGTATATAAAGAACAGAGCAAGCTAATTATCAATACAAGAAATTCGTTTCACAATTCTTGCTTCTTGCTTTGCATCTCTCTTTTCTGTGTGTTGAGCAATCCTCCATTGTAGAAGTTTAGGTTCGTGGATGAATTTCAATAGTTTTCATTCAGCTGATTTTGTAATTCTGAGCAAAATTACTATAATAGGTTCATTGTAGTACCATTTTCTAAATGAGAAGCGTAATAAAAACATGGGATTTTATAAAGATATGCAATATGCATAGAATGTGACTCTAGAGTTTGAAATATGTTTTTGTTCATAGAATTTTAAGACATTTAATAGGATTTTATTTTAGCTAATATTTGGCTTCAATTTTATGACAATCTTTTATTATATATTTTCTAGTATTAGTACTTGTGAAATGTTGCTAATTTTTTAGAATTAATTTAATTAATAATTTATGCATGCTTGTTGTTTCAATTTAGGTATTTATTTTATGATTTTTTAAATTTATTTTTTATAGGATCCTACAATTCGTCCACCGGTTTAACTAATTACCCGATGACCCAACTCTTATATTGGGTTAATCTAGCATGGGCTTAATAACTATGGTTTATATAATTAATTTATTAATTTGGTTACTCTTGTACTATATAGCTTAGATAGAGACACCACATATGTAAGACATGTGATATAAAATTTCTTGAAAAATTAGGACACAACAGGGTAGGAATATGACAATTAATTATTAATTAAAATGGTTTTGGCTCAATTTGTGTTTATTTTAGGTTTTAAAAATAAGTAACAACTATTAAAACGCAAGCATATGACTAACATCTCTATCTAGAGTATTGTCATTTTTATATGACTCATGTGCACACTCTTAGGGGGAGAAATTCTACCTTGTGCACATTTTCGTAGGGGGAGAAAGCCATAGGGGAGATGCATATACCAAGGGGGAGAAGACATTGTTTTGAGAAAACCTTGATTTACTTTATGCTTGTTTTCTCGTTACTTTATGATGCTTTGATATGCTTTGTTGCTTTCATTGCATCGTGTTTATGTGTTGGACATGCTTTTATCCTTATGTAATTGTGCTTTATTGGTTGCATGTTCGGATGATCACTTTCTTTGTTATATGATCATTGTAGTCATTTCCATATGACTGTTTGGTGTATGATCAAGTTGCTCACATGTTTCATATCTTGATTACTTGATCGCAATTTACTTGTTACATTATACTTGTCCGTTTATTACTTGCTTTACCCTGAGGGTCTAATGTGTTTTGTGCAAGTGTTTCAGGTTATAGGTATATATGTTCCAAGTTCATCACAACTCCTATGATTCATGATAGGGGGAGTGATATGATAGGGAAGTACTTTATATTTTGTACCCATGTTGCTTATGTAAGCTTTAAGGGTTTGTTTCATGTATAGTTTGTAGGCCTTTGTGGTTTGTGCCATGCATTTGCAATACCTTGCTTATGCAGCCTTTATGCATGTTTGCTTGTTGTTCAATGTCATGCATTTTACTTCAAGTACATCACTCTTGTGCCCATGTAGGATTGTTCCTAGATGCATATACGTTCTATGCATTGGTTGAGTGATGAACACTCTTGTGCCCTTGTAGGATTGTTCCTAGATGCATATACGTTCTATGCATTGGTTGAGTGATGAACACTCTTGTGCCCTAGTAGGATTGTTCCTAGATGCAAATACTTCGTGTATTTCGCATTGGTTGAGTGTTGGAGTTGCAAATGATTCTCTTCAAATGAGCTTATCATCTTGCATATCTGGATGTTCATTTCATGTGTGAATGAGCATAGTAATCACTTTTGTATAGTGATTGCTTGTTTGATCTTGCCATGGTCTATTGCTTTATTCCATTTTGCTTGATCATGATATTATTGCTCCATATGCTTTTCAAGTTTTCTGCATACAATGATGATATTGTGTTGTTATGTTTCAGGAGTTACTTGTTCATATGTTTCAAGAGCATTTCAGAATCTAGAATTAGGTGTGAGTGAGTTTTGCCTTTGTTCCCAAACTCACGTTTAAGTCTAGAGTCTGTTTTAGGGTTTTGTCATGGAATAGCCAAAGGGGGAGATTGTAAAGTTGTAATTTACAACTAGGTTTTTGGTGGCTTTTATTCCGTGCCAAATTTGATTGTAATTGATTTCAATCTTGTATACCCTGTATTTATTGTGGGATTTATTGTAAGGGTTGTGTGTGAGAGAGAGAGAGTGTGAAGACTCAAGAAATTGAAGACTGAAAATTTTCGCGAGTATCTCGCTACTACGCATCCCGCGAAATGGTGCATGTGCCCTGCACGTGCTGGAAGCTGAAGAGTTATGCTAGGCTGTCATTTTCGCGAGTGTCTCGCTGGTAAGGCCTTCTCGCGAGACAGTCGCGAAACATTCTGCCTGGAGGATTTTTATGAGTGACCTTCTTACCCTTCACCCTCTCTATATATATACCCTCATTACCCACAAATGTTGGTGTGGCTATTCAAAGAGAAAAACCCTAGATAGGTTTTCTACAACTCACCCACCCATCTTTTGAGAGAGAGCTACTCCTCCTTAGTGAGAAATCATTGTAGCCTCTTCTTTATCCCTCTCCCATTTTCATACCTTGAGAGGAGATTTGTATCCAAACACAACCCACACACATTCAGAGTGTAGAGAGTGTTTTGGAGCTATTGGGAAGTATTGGAAGAAGCCAAGGATGGCAAATGCAACATGGAGCTTGTTGCGAGATTCGGAGAACTAAGACAAGACACGGTTCCGAGAAGCCTTGTTGGAATAGGAGCTTGGAGGGCTTAGGTACATCGGGTAGACTAGGCTTGGAGGGTCTTTTGCTAACCCATGTATCCCAACTGATTGTCTAGTGGATCGATTTCCGCTTGGAGGGTGGCGGAGAGGTTTTTCGCCGAGTTCTTCGGTTTCCTCTTCAATAACACGTCTCGGTGTTATCTGTGTTTGCATCCTTCTTCCCTACTCTTGTTCATTTCATTTTTACTGCTGTATTGCTTTAAATATGAATTAGAGTAGTTGTATTGCTCATACGCTTGTGTTTACACTATTCCGCACTTATCTTTAAGTTAGTGTAAAATCAACCAAGCCGTAATTCAAATTTAGGGGTCTAAACCGCTCGTGTGTTTTCAACACATTTTCGAGCTTTCATAGAGGGTAAAAAAAGACCCACCGAGGGATAGAAAATTGTGACCTAGAAAATTCAAAGATCTGTGAGAGTCCATCTAGTTTAGAAAAGAAGGGAGAAGAGAGTTATTGATGTTAAAAAAAATATTTAACAATATCCCAGTCACTGTAAGGTCGAGATCACAGTTTGAGAATCGCCTTCAAATTCCATGGAGGTAAGACCGGATTTCTCAACTTCAGAAACTGCAACCAGCTGAGTGGATATGGATTCAGCCCAAGTAACAAAATCAACTGGAAACATATCTATGAAGATAGACAAGATGGCGCCTGCCTAAGTCATTCCTACATACCATAAACAATAAACAGCCCTTTAGGACAAATAGTAGCATCGAAATAAAAGCTACAAAAACTAAAAGAAAAAGGCTCATCCACAAAATGATCTGAAATTGTCATTGCGACTCCTCTAACAATTTTCTGCATTGTTATTGAAGATTGACTTATTTTTATTTAATCAGTGTTTGTTTACTATAAATTATATCGAGATTGAATATTTCTGTTATTTTATTTTATCTTCTTAAGTTCCTATTGTTATTCTTCTAAAATAAAATAAAAAGTTCCTATTGTTATTTTTTGTTTGGGTTTCAGAAAATTGAGAGACATCAGCTTCAAAAATAATAATAGCGGATAAAAATTGCTGTCCCTTCTTAACCAATTTTCAGTGTTTGTCCATTCTTTATGAAATCCCCACAGAGGCTAGGCTAAGAAAGTTTCTTGATGATAATTAGAGTTATAGCTCAAGGCTCATAAATTAATTGTTTATGGAATCAATTATGGGTCAAAATGTGCGTATAGTTTCAAACTTTCAATTATTATTATTATTTTCTTTTTTTGGATAAAGTAACTACTTACTTTATCCAAAAAAGAAAAAAAAAAATTGAAAGTTTGAAACTATGCAAAAATTTTGTTCTGTCAAACCTACTGGCCGAACATAGGTATGGATGCCACTAAAGCTATTTTATCTAGTTTGAATTCTAGTTCCTTTGTAAAATCTATTAATCACACTTTTATAACTTTAATCCCAAAGGTTAAAAATCCTAAAAGAGTGTCTGAATTCAAACCTATCAGTCTCTGTAATGTGATTTATAAGATCATAAGTAAGGTGATTTGATGTGAACCCCGTCAAGATTAACGAGACCCAACAACAAAAGGGAACCCAAGATCGTTCTATGGACAGATTCGAAGGGAAGACCTCGACCCGTTGTTTATGACAAACAAGAACCTCGGTATAAGGAAGACGCCACAAACGGTGGTGGAAACTCCGTTTGATAAGTCAAGATGAACGCCACGGGAAATCCCGATAAGTTCGAATAGTTCTTCAAAGAACCAAAGAGAATAAATCTCACAAGTTTTTATGAATATTCAATTATGTCTGCCCAAAACGTTTACAGACTTAGGAGCCTATTTAAGGGCTCTATAAAACTTGACAGACAAGAAAATATATTCTAAAAAAAACTCCTAATTGATACCTAACCATATCAGGAATCAAATTTAACCTAAAAAGCATTAAATGCACCTAAAAACAAGGAAATAAATCACCTAAACCTAAAATAACGTTTTTTTTACATAAAAATACCAAAAATAATAAATTGCAATAATTAATTAGTAAATTGCGTCGTGCATCACGATCCTTCTAGAATAGGCCCAAAATATTTCTTGCCAATTCTTAGGCTTGACCGGATCCTTCTAGAACTTGAATCAAGGTGACGATTCTTTGAGGCCCACGTGGATCATGCTCAATGGGCCTCCACGAATTTGCTTGAGCCCATAACTCTTGGATGAGACCGTTGAGTACATCCTTGAACTTCTTTGCTTGTGCTCTCGAAACCGGTCCAACTGGTACTTGAATGAGATCCTTCGAAGCGGTGCCTTGATCTCCATCATTCCCCTCCTCTTGAAAAGGATTTGCCCTCAAATCATCACCTACATCAAAAGGACTTAAATCAGTAACATTAAAAGTGGCACTTACATTGTACTCACCAGGTAAATCTAGCTTGTAAGCGTTGTCATTGATACGCTCGAGGACTTGGAAAGGACCATCTCCTCTTGGGAGCAATTTGGAACGTCTTTTCGCCGGGAATCTTTCTGTTCTCATATGCAGCCAAACCCAATCTCCGGGTTCAAAAACCAATTTGCGACGTCCCTTGTTCGCTTGTGTGGCATATTGCTCCGTTCTACGTTCAATGTTGAGTCTTGCTTTCTCATGAATCTGCTTCACAAAATCATCTTTCTTTTTGCCATCTAAATTAATGTGCTCCATCAAAGGTAAAGGAGATAAATCCAATGGAGTTAAAGGATTAAACCCATACACAATTTCAAATGGCGAAAATTTGGTAGCAGAATGAACAGCTCTATTATATGCAAACTCAACATGTGGTAAACATTCTTCCCATGTCTTGATGTTCTTTCTAATGATTGCCCTCAATAGAGTAGACAAAGTCCTATTTACTACTTCAGTTTGACCATCAGTTTGTGGATGACAAGTCGTGGAAAACAATAGCTTAGTACCTAGCTTACACCACAAAGTCTTCCAAAAATAGCTCAAGAACTTAGCATCTCTATCTGAAACAATTGTCCTAGGCATGCCATGTAATCTCACAATCTCTCTAAAGAACAAATCAGCAACATGTGAAGCGTCATCCGTTTTGTGACATGGAATAAAATGTGCCATTTTAGAAAATCTATCCACGACCACAAAAATTGAATCTCTTCCATGTTTAGTCCTAGGCAATCCTAACACAAAATCCATTGAAATATCAATCCAAGGCTCCCTAGGAATTGGTAAAGGAGTATACAAACCGTTGGGCTGCACTTTGGATTTAGCTTGCTTACATATGACACATCTACCACAAATCCGTTCGACATCTCCTTTCATGTGAGGCCAATAGAAGTGTTCCTGCAAAATAGCTAAAGTCTTTGCAACTCCAAAATGTCCCATTAATCCCCCACCATGTGATTCCTGCACTAATAACTCCCTCATAGAACAATTAGGCACGCATAGCTTATTTTCTCGAAATAGGAATCCATCAAGCCTAAAGAACTTACCAGAGGCGATTTTCTCACAAGCTCGATATTCCTCACAAATTCGTGGTATTCAGCATATAATTCTTTAATGTGTTCAAAACCAAGCAATTTTGCATCAAGTGTGGAGAGTAAGGCATACCTGCGAGAAAGTGCATCGGCGACTACATTCTCCTTACCTTGCTTGTACCGAATGACGTATGGAAACGTCTCTATGAACTCCACCCATCGCGCATGCCTTTTGTTTAGCTTGTGTTGGCCCTTCAAGTGTTTCAAGGACTCATGATCGGTGTGAATCACGAACTCCTTAGGCCATAGGTAATGCTGCCACGTCTCTAAAGCCCGAACCAATGCATACAACTCATTGTCATAAGTTGGGTAGTTTAAGGCTGCCCCATTGAGTTTCTCGCTGAAGTAAGCAATTGGTCGTCCTTCTTGCATAAGAACGGCGCCTATACCAATACCTGAAGCATCACATTCAATTTCAAACGTTTTAGAAAAGTTAGGTAAAGACAACAAAGGCGCGTTAGTCAACTTCTCTTTGATTAATTGAAATGCCTTCTCTTGTTCTTCTCCCCACCGAAACCCAACGTTCTTCTTGATCACTTCGGTAAGCAGTGCAGCTAAGCTACTGAAGTCCTTCACAAACCGCCGGTAGAAACTAGCAAGTCCATGAAAACTACGAACATTAGCTACACTTGTGGGGCTCGGCCATTCTTGGATTGCACGTACCTTCTCTTCATCAACCTGTATACCTTGTGCACTAACAACAAATCCCAAAAATACAAGCTTATTGGTGTAAAAAGTGCACTTCTTTAAATTAGCAAACAACCTTTCTTTCCTTAGCACATCTAAAACGGATTTCAAATGTACTACATGATCGTCTATGTTTTTGCTATAAATAAGTATATCATCAAAATAGACAACAACAAATCTGCCTATAAATGCACGCAAAACATGGTTCATAAGTCTCATAAAGGTGCTTGGAGCATTAGTCAAACCAAAAGGCATAACTAACCATTCATACAAACCATATTTTGTTTTGAAGGCAGTTTTCCATTCATCTCCTTCTTTTATCCTAATTTGATGATAACCACTTTTTAAGTCAATCTTAGAAAATATGCAAGAACCATACAGCTCATCTAACATATCATCTAAGCGTGGGATAGGGTGACGATACTTTACCGTTACGTTGTTGATGGCTCGGCAATCAACGCACATTCTCCACGTCCCATCCTTCTTAGGCACAAGTATGACCGGAACTGCACATGGGCTCATGCTCTCCCTTACGTGCCCTTTCTCCAACAATTCACTTACCTGCTGTTGAAGCTCCTTTGTTTCCTCGGGATTGCTCCTATAAGCTGGTCGGTTTGGAATGGTTGCACCGGGAACAAAATCAATTTGATGTTCAATCCCTCGGATTGGAGGTAACCCATGTGGTGTTTCCTCGGGGAAGACATCCTCGTACTCCTGCAAAAGAGAAACAATAGAACTAGGCAAAGCAAGGTCAAGTTCGTTAGTGTTTAAAAGTGCCTCTTTGTACAAAAGTACAATCATCGGCTGATTTGAAAACATTGATCGCTTAATCTCACTCACTTTTGCATAGAAATTCTTTTGTTTTCTCTCTGATTTTCTCTCAAGGACCGAACTTTGATTTTCTTTTCTCTTTCATTTTTCTCGGCCTCTCTCTGATTTTCACTCTTTTTCTTTTGCTCACTCTCTTTCTTTTGATCACTCTCCTTTTGTAATCTCACTTGATCCTCGTATACTTGCTGCGGTGTCAATGGTACAAGAGTGATTGATTGTTGATTAAGTACAAAAGAGTACTTGTTCGTAAAGCCATCATGCTTCACTTGCCTATCGAACTGCCATGGACGCCCTAGCAATAAGTGTCCCGCTTGCGTCGGTACTACATCACACAACACTTCATCTTCGTATTTACCGATTCGAAATGCAACTAACACTTGCTTGTTCACCCTTATCTCACCACTATCATTTAGCCATTGCAACTTGTATGGCCTAGGGTGCTTTACCATGGGCAATCCCAATTTCTCTACCATAATTGTGCTTGCAACATTAGTACAACTACCACCATCAATAATCACACTACATACCTTGTCTTTAACGTAGCACCTAGTGTGAAAGATATTCTCCCGCTGTACTTCATCAACTCCTTTTACTTGCAAGCTCAATGCTTTCCTTGCCACCAATGTCAATGCGTCAGGGGCTAAATACTCCTCTTCGGTAACATCCTCCAATGGTGGCATGTCGTCAGTGTCGGAATCTTCATCGTCGGTCACAATTTCACCATTGGCTTGCAACACCATGACTTGCTTGTTTGGACATTGACTTGCTATGTGGCCCCTGCCTTGACATCTAAAACATTTAATATCACGATTCCTAGAGGTAGAGGCTTCGGTTTTACCTTGAGGAACGTGGCTAGTGGTCGCGGACTTGGGCTCGGGTTTGGGCGTATGTGACTTGTCCAGCGGCTTGGCTTGGCATGACTTGATTTCCAAGAGGTAGAACTAAAGTTATGGCCTGCACGTGTCCCACTCCCTCTCTTGAGTTGTTGTTCCACTTTGATAGCCATATGCACCATATCTTCCAATTCCACATAATGCTGCATCTCTACCTTATCATGGATCTCCCGGTTTAAGCCAAGTAAAAATCTAGCCATTGTAGCCTCCCGATCCTCCTCCACATTAGCGCGGATCATAGCAATCTCCATCTCCTTGTAGTAATCCTCTACGCTTCGACTCCCTTGTCTAAGACCTTGTAGCTTTTTGTACAACTCTCGGTAGTAGTAACTTGGAACGAACCGCTTTCTCATCACTACTTTCATCTCCTCCCATGTGTCTATTGGGTGTTCTCTATTCCGCCTCCTGTTTATCACAAGCTGATCCCACCAAGTAATAGCATATTCAGAAAATTCAATCACGGCTAATTTTACCTTCTTTGCCTCGGAGTAGTTGTGGCAATCAAACACGAACTCCATCTTCTTTTCCCACTCAAGATATGCCTCAGGATCAGATCTACCTCGAAAGGACGGAATTTTCATCTTAATACCACCCAAGTTGTTATCTTCGCGATTCCTAGCTCCTCTATATCTTCCTCCATGTCTCCTATTGTTAACAATGGAATCTCGATCTTCTTTTTCATCAAAACCAGACCCATAAAGCTCTTCATCCTCCTCCCTCGATGGATATCTTTCTTTTCTACGCAAATTACGACCTTTTTGTGGTTGCTCCTCACGTCTATTCTCCATTTGATCTATTCGTTCATGAACCTGCTCCATCTCCATCTTCATCACACGCCTCATCTCACTTATCATGGCCTCCATAAATACCTTCGGATCAACCAATTTTGTTTCATCTTCGGTAATGCTCTTACCACTATCGTGAGACATGTTTTCTGCAAAACAAAGGTTAGAAACAACACAAAAAAAAAAAAAAGGACCTCACGAATCACTCCCTTACGTGTTTACGCTCAAGAATGTGGATCACTCTCCACTCGTATTTCACTCAAAATAATATGGCTTTTACCCTCTGATGTTCTCACCACTCTTGCCTTTTTCCCCTCGATAATTCTCTTTCAGTTCTTTTGAAACTAAACAAACAACTCAAAAATTTCCAGCAACAATTTACCAAGAACTAATCAAGGAATTTCAGATTTGAACACAAGGAATATGGAAATTTTCAGAATAGAATTAGAAGGAATATGGCAGTTTGGAATTTTGGAATCACAAATTAGTGAATTTTTTTTTTTTTTTGGGAACTCCTTTCTGTCTTCTTCTTTGAGTCTTTTTTTTTTTTTTTGGACTCCTTTCTGTCTTCTTTTTTTTTTTTTTTTTTTTTTTTTTTTTTTTTTTTTTTTTTTTTTTTTTTTACGATCAGCAACTAGCTTTTGAGAATAATGAAATAAAATTTCGAAATAACTAAGAGATGTGAGACCAGACCAATAGTTTAGACATCAACAAGAACAAACAAAGATTGAACAGATAGGGTAAAGGAAATTCAGCTAAGAAGAGATAAATGATGTGGACGACTAAAGAAGAAACAAAGGAATGAAAGATGTTAAAGGATAGGCAAACCTAAACTAAAAACCTGGCTCTGATACCAAATGATGTGAACCCCGTCAAGATTAACGAGACCCAACAACGAAAGGGAACCCAAGATCGTTCTATGGACAGATTCGAAGGGAAGACCTCGACCCGTTGTTTATGACAAACAAGAACCTCGGTATAAGGAAGACGCCACAAACGATGGTGGAAACTCCGTTTGATAAGTCAAGATGAACGCCACGAGAAATCCCGATAAGTTCGAATAGTTCTTCAAAGAACCAAAGAGAATAAATCTCACAAGTTTTTATGAATATTCAATTATGTCTGCCCAAAACGTTTACAGACTTAGGAGCCTATTTAAGGGCTCTATAAAACTTGACAGACAAGAAAATATATTCTAAAAAAAACTCCTAATTGATACCTAACCATATCAGGAATCAAATTTGACCTAAAAAGCATTAAATGCACCTAAAAACAAGGAAATAAATCACCTAAACCTAAAATAACGTTTTTTTTACATAAAAATACCAAAAATAATAAATTGCAATAATTAATTAGTAAATTGCGTCGTGCATCACGATCCTTCTAGAATAGGCCCAAAATATTTCTTGCCAATTCTTAGGCTTGACCGGATCCTTCTAGAACTTGAATCAAGGTGACGATTCTTTGAGGCCCACGTGGATCATGCTCAATGGGCCTCCACGAATTTGCTTGAGCCCATAACTCTTGGATGAGACCGTTGAGTACATCCTTGAACTTCTTTGCTTGTGCTCTCGAAACCAGTCCAATTGGTACTTGAACGAGATCCTTCGAAGCGGTGCCTTGATCTCCATCATGATTGCTAATAAGCTCAAGCCTCTGATTAATTCTATTATTTCATAAACACAAAGTGCTTTCTGACAAGTTGATCACGAATAATGTATTGATAGCATTTGAGTCACTACATCATATGAAGACTAGCTGTTTTGGCAAGAAAAGATTTACGACCCTAAAGCTTGATATGAGCAAAGTTTACAACTGGGTGGAATTAATTTTCTTGGAGAAAATTCTTCTGAAACTAGGCTTCTAGTGTTCATGGGTTTCTCTAATCATGAAGTGTGTTACTACGGTATCATATTTTGTCTTGGTGAATGGGGAACCAAAGGGTATGATTTATTCGACGAGAGGTATCAGACACAGGGATCCACTCTCCCCTTGCCTATTTCTTTTCTATGCTGAAGGGTTGAATGCCATTTTCAGACAAGCTGTTGAGGCTGGCGATATTCAGGGTTCTCCTTATGTAGACATGTCCCAAAGATCCACCCACTATTCTTTATCGATGATTGCCTATTATTCTGTAGATCTTTTTTGGCTGAATGTGAGAAGATTCAAGAGTTGTTAGCTGCCTATGAAACAGCATCAGGTTAGATGGTCAATAAGGACAAGACGACTTTGTTCTTTAGCAAAAATACTAATGAATAGTCACAGGACGCTATAAAACAATCTCTGGGGGTTTTACTTATTTAGCACTATGAAAAGTACTTGGGCTTACCTTTTATTGTTGGGAGAAATAAAAAAGTATGTTTCACTCAAATTAAAGAGCGAGTGTGGGCCTGAATGAAAGGTTGGAAGGAGAAGTTGCTCTCTCAGGCAGGCAAGGAGGTCATAATCAAAGCAATAATCCAATCTATACTGGCCTACTCCATGAGTGTATTCAAGTTACCTATTGGATTATGCAAGGACATCGAAGCAATGATCAGAAAATTCTGGTGGGGCCAAGGTGAGACAAAGATGATCCATTAGGTGAAGTGGAGTTCACTTTACTCCTCTAAATTTATGGGTGGTATGGGGTTTGGAGACTTTCAACAGTTCAATAGTGCTTTATTGGCCAAGCAAGTTTGGAGGCTCCTTCACCAAACGAATATTCTTTTATATAGAGTGTTCAAAGCTAAATTCTTCCAAACAGGAAGTATTCTTGATGCTGTTGTTCCCTTAAAATGCTCGAATGCTTGGAGAAGCATTTTGCAAGCTAGGGAGGTAATCTGGAGAGGAGCCATTTAGAGGGCAGGAGTTGGATAGTCAATAAATGTTTGGGAACAAATGTGGCTTCTAGATCCTGTTAACAGCAAGATCATATCCCCAAGATTGGATTCTACTATTACTAGAGTTAGTGAGCTCTTCCTTCCCAATTCACAAACTTGGAATGTGGATCTAATTGATCATACCTTCCTTCAGTGGGAGGCTAAAGAGATTAAATGAATCCATGTTAGTGGAATAGGCCAGGAAGATGCCTATGTTTGGCAAAGCACTTCGGATGGGGTTTATTATGTACATAGTGCATATAGAATGCTTGCATTAGAGTCTTGTCTGGCTGGAATAGCTTCATCCTCAGCTTCTCTAGAAGCCTCACCGATTTGGAAGGGGATTGGAAGCATCAAAGCTCTAGACAAGATACGACACTTTGTTTGGAGGGCTGCCAAGGACTCCCTACCAACTAAGGAAAACCTCCGCAAACAACAGATACCCTTGAATGAGATGTGTTCTCTTTGTGATGAGTATCAGGAAACAAATCCGCATGCCTTAGGGTTGTGTGATCAAGCTAAAGTCAGTGTAGAAGTCTGAAATCAGTTTTGCTCCGCTATACAAAACACAATCCAGGTCATTCATGGACTTGTTTGAAGCTATTTTAGGCAAAGGTTTGGTGTTCCATGTTGCCTGGTTCTTTATTATAGCTTGGAGTTTATGGCAAAGGCGAAACAGAATTAGAGAGAAGTAACCATCATGGCCTATTTCTGAAGTTAGTAAGTGGGCAAATGAATTGGTGTCAGAATACTTTGACAATTACAAGTAGCTTCCTAAGGTGAGTGGAAGAGCAGACCCAGTTCACTGGCAACCTCCTCCAGCGGGTTTGTACAAAGCTAACTTTGATGCAGCTTTTTTTGGTAACATGGGATTAGATGGGATTAAAGTTATGGTCCGGGACTGTAATGGAAGTGTGATTGCTACTCTTAGCCAAAATATTTGCATGCCTCACTTGGTGGATGCCGCTGAGGTTATAGTGTGTAGTCAGGTAGTTTTATTTGCCAAGGAACTGAGCCTTTTCGATGTCATCTTTGAAGGGGATAGCAGACGGGTTGTTCAGGCTATTAACAACCGAGGGGTGAACCTCAAACTCTATGGCCATGTGATAAAGGACATTCATTATGTCTGTTCCATTTTACATAGGACTAGTTTTCAACATGTAAAGAGGGGGGGTAACAAGCTTGCCTACGCCCTCACTAGACAAACAGTTTCATCTACAGATATTGATGTTTGGGTGGAAGAACTACCTAATGATTTGGATGATGTATTCCAATTGGATCTGATTCATTAATAAAACTATGCTTACCTTTTTCTCAAAAAAAAAAAAAAATGTATTAAAAAAATATTAGGAATACAATTCTTCATAAGCTTTTTTACAACTTACTTAGGTGATATGTTTTGATTGGATCAATATCACTTTGACATAGATCTAACATTGACACCAATATTAATAACAACAAACCAAGTCAATTGTTAAGAAAAAATTTATATAAAAAATCTGTGCTACTAGATTTCTTGTTTAAAAAAAAAAAAAAAAAAAATCCACTAAATACACAATAGAGTTCAAAATAAAGTTTAGGATCCCTAACCCTTAACACATACTTAGATGTACAATAAATTTCAAAATAGGCCTTAGGATCATTGACCCCAAAAACATACCTCACTACAAGAAACTTAACTTGTTTTGACCCTTTTTTTTCAAGGGTTCACTAAAGTTTGTCCAAACAAACACTAATGTAACACACTTGGGTGACTATTACTAGACTTATTGAGATCCTTTGAAATAAGATAACACAACTCTTGAAATAAGTTTCTCAATGTTGAAATAAGAACTGGAAAATAGGGCGGGCACACCCGCTAGTTTTCGCTCTAAATTTTTTAAAGATTTTTCAAATATATCCCTTGAAACAAGATTGGAAAATGAAAGCTTCTCTATTTCATTCAAACTTCTAAGATATCAAAGTATTTAGGCTCTTCCTTTCTTATTCTCTTAATTTCTTTTTCATTTGATTGCTCTTTCTCCCTCTATAGCGTTCGCTCTCTATCTCTCTAGCAATCACTCTCTCTAGCATTTTCTCTGCAAAAATTTTGGTGTGCTAAGATGAATCAGAGTGTGCAGGAATATTTGATCGGAAGAAGCAATATTATGGCGAGGTTAGTGGCACCGACAAGAATTGCAATACTCTTTGTCACTTCCTCCAACAAATCTTCTGATGGTATTTTTTTTTTTTTTTAAATTACTCATTATTCATTAAATTCGTATCATGATTTATGCAACACAATCGTATTAATTGAATATCGTGCATTGCTTTTGTTGTTGTCTTTGTTTTTATTGATTGAATGTGGCAATTAGGGTTTGGTTTGGGTGTGTGATTTAGGGTTCAATTTTGGTGAATATAGGCTTTGGTGTTTGATTTAGGGTTCAAGTGCAAAATTATTGTTTCATTTTGTTAGGTTTTTTATTCCAAAGTGATCACGTATTCACTCTGTCTTAGGTCTGTCCCTTTTCTATCTCTCTTTTCAATAATTTTTTGGTGTTGAATTAATATTTTTCTGTTAGATTCTTGTAGGTTTAATTTTTGGAGGTTTATTAGTAATGTAATCATATTTATGAGATGAAGAAGTTAATTCTTATAATCAATGTGTTTGTGTTTTTGTTTCTGAGGTTGGATGATGAATTTTGCAAATCAAGTTTCTGTTTTAGTGGTATTAGGGTTTTTTTTTTTTTTTTTTTTTTGGTGATTGACTTATTGTGGAGTTATGATAACTGGCTACATTCCATAATATTTAATTTTGTGCAATGCAATCATTATTTTTTGAAATTTAGTTTGTTTAAGGTGTCCTATAGTTTTTCGAGATGTTGTTTTTCTTATCTTTGATAAGATGTAAATCTGTAATGTATATGAAACCATGAACTGAGGTTTCTTTAGATGAATTGGTTGATGAGGTTTCTCTAGATAAATTGACCATGTAAGTTCCATTGTTGAGATTGCGAAACAATTAACGCATTCTGTAGATGAAGTTTCTTCTTCAATGAATTTGAATTTGTGGTTGTTGTTACAATTATAGTTACTCATAAAAATAAATTCATCCCAATTTGTGGTTGTTACAATTCTAAGTTTGACATCTTTACTTGTTCTGTTTTGGTTGTTGTTACCTTACCTGATAGAAGTGAAGATAAAATTGTGATTATATTTGTCATTGAGGTATATATCTCTCTGTTTCTTCCACCCACCATCCTCATATGAGGGATATAGAGTTCATTATTCTAGTTTTTTAGCTTCCTCATTTTTGCTCATGATGCTTTTATTTTTGCATGTAACATGTTCATGCATTGCTCTTTTTCTTTTTCTTCTTTCCTGAACATCTCTTCTGCTGTGTTTCTTTTTTGTTTCTCTTTCCTTCTTTAGCTTCTGACTATGGTACCCAAAAAGTCTGTTCCTTCTAAGAACCCGATCACTCGTCATGGTTCTTCTTCTTCTTCTTCTTCTTCTCTTTCCTCTCTTCATAGAGATCGGTTTTGTGATTCAAAATCCCAAAAGGATTTTGATGAGAACTTTAGTGAAAGGGTGATTCACTCAGAATGCCATGTCATTTTTTCTAATTTTCCAGACACTCCTCTACCTAGAGCGTTTAGCTCTCAGGGCTGGAAATCTCTTTATGAGAAACTCTCAAGGTGTCCTAGCATGTTTATATAAGAGTTCTACTCCAACATACATGCTATTGATACCTCTATTTCTCAGTTTACTACGATATTCAGAGGAACAAGTATCATAGTTAGCTCGGAACTTATTTCTGAGGCACTACATGTCCCTAGAGTAGTTCATCCAAACTATCTTAGTCATCCTCGTCTTCGCTCTATCTCTCGAGACGAGTTAGCCATATGTATCTATGAAATGGCCATGGTGTGGGGTGGACTTCAAAACTTCACCACACATGACTTTGCTAAGGGTCCAAGGATTCTTAATATGGTGATGACCTTTGTTCTCACTCCACGGTCTCACTATCAGGGGAGTCAATACCGTACCGTACCGGCTGGTACGGCCGGTATATACTGTACCGGCCAGCAATCCGGTACCGATGAATATTCGGACATTATCATATAGTATGTGATTTATGTGAAAAGTCACAGAAGATATAAATCACAAGTTCTTTGTAAACTCAAAATTTTAGTTCGTAGTCGGTGATGAAATTGGACATTTCATCTGTGAAGACTATAACATATCAACTACGATGATTTGTCTTGATCATGGAAGTGGAGACTTCTAGTTGATGTGTTAATATGTTTTAAGAGTTAAGACATATTGAACTGGACCGCTGTGAGATTTATTATTCTCCTAAGGACTGTCAAATGAATAATAAATCTCACGACTTACATTTGCATGAATTCTTAATCCTGAGAGAATAATGAACCTGATCATGAGGTGTAGGTTGTTTTGATATATTATGAGTGAGATCTAAAATAATGGTCAAAACCTTAGTAAGTTGGGCAGCCACATTAAGTGTTGATGGAACATGTATTCTCAAAATGGAATTCATAGTCTCTTAACGGAGATATAAAGTATTCCCTTGAGATAAGTTTAATGGGTTTGTTATTTAGAGAGTTAGGCCTAACCACTTTAGTAAGTAGTTATTAAAGTATATATTTATGAAATTAATAACTTCAAATGATTAAACCGGGTACTTAAGGATCAAGATGTAGTAATTTACAAAGTGGCAGTCTATATTAATGACTTTGTATTACTACGAATATTTTATGAAGGGGTTGCATGTATAATAAAGTCTTGGGATATAATATATAGATAAGACCTAGAGTGCAACTATATTTATATAGTGGTATTAAATATAGTTAATGGTAACTTTGGACTTGTCAAGAGTTGACAGAAAAGCCCAAGGCCCATTGGAGCTAGTGTCTTATTGGTCCCTTTTGGTCCCACTCCAAACCACACACTTAAGCCCAATTGGTAAGGCCCAAAAGGCCAGCCCAATTAGATATATTGGTTAGATACAAAGGGAAAAATGTACAAAATTTTATTGGTAAGAAAAACATCATTGTAATGGTGTGTAAGTGAGTGAAAAGTCACTCTCTAATAATCCCTTTGTTACCAATTGAGAGACCACACATCTTGGGCGTTAGTGGAATTGGAGTAAAGATTAAAAGTATTCCCAAGTGCTTCAATCTTCGGTTTTGGAATTCACCGCTTCAAGGTATGATCTTTTATTCTCAAATTCTGAAATTTACTTTATGCATGTTATCAATATCGAATGAAGTAGATCCGTTTCAAAACTTACTTTTCCACTGCATTCATCTTTAATTCCATCAGATATTGCAAGTGTGGATAGTTCTGATGATGAGTAGGGTGGAAATATGGAGTTCAATGAGAGGACTGATATGGAAAATGTTAGGTTGGCAAAAGGGATGAAGTTCCCAAACTCCCAGGTGTTTAGGAAGGTTTTGATGGAGTATGTGATTCAGAATAACATTGATGTGAAGTGGAAGTTGAATGAGAAGAAGAAGATTTCTGTACATTGTAAGAACAATTGTGGATTGAGGTGTTATACCTCAATGGTGACTGGAGAATGCATATTTGAGATCAAGACATTTTATCCTGAGTGTACTTGCCCTCTAACATTTAAAAATGGGCAAGTTACATCAGCCTATGTGGCAAAGAGGTATTTAGAGGATTTTGCTAAGAATCCTAATTGGGAGGTCTCAGGTGTTAAGTACCATGTGATGCAGAAGATTTGAATTGATTTAAGTCTTAGTCAGGTGTACAGAGTAAGGACGACAGCTAAGGGGCTGATTACTGGGGATGAAGAGGCTCAGTATGGCCTACTTAAAGATTATGCAGAAATGATATTAAGGAAGATGTAGGAAGTAGGGTGATTCTGTAAACAGAGATGGAAAATGAGAATGCAAAGCCCAATTTTAAAAGGATGTACATTAGGTACAATGCTCAGAAGGTTGGCTTTCTAGGTGGTTGTAGACCCTTTGTTGGGCTAGATGGATGCCACTTGAAGGGTAGGTTTGGTGGGCAATTATTGTCTGCCACTGCCAAGGATGGAAATGACAATATATTCCCAGTGGCAATGGCTGTGGTTGAGTAAGAGATAAAGGATAGCTGGATCTGGTTCTTAGAGCAATTTGTAAATGACATTGGCAAGCCAAAGGAGCTCAATCTGGTATTCATCAGTGACAGGCAAAAGGTATTATCATCTAGCTAATGTTCATGACTTCATTACATGCTTAGCTTTTTACATGCTTACTTGTTTACTTGATTGCAGGGCCTTTTACTTGCAATGGAGACTCTATTCCCAACTGTGGAGCACAGAAATTGTGTGAAGCACATATACAACAACTTCAAACTTAACCACAAGGGCATGGAGTTGAAGAGTGTACTGTAGAGGTGTGTTGGCACAACATCAGCCAGGGAATTTGAGAGGGGGATGGACCATCTTAAGAGTTTGGATGAAGAAACTTGAAAGTACCTGACTGATATAGAGCCTGCACAGTGGACTAGATCCCACTTTTCTTTAAGAGCTTTGACAGATTGTATGGTAAACAATCTGAGTGAGAGTTTTAACTCTATGATTATGAAGGCTAGAGAAAAGCCCATCTTATTAATGCTAGAGTGATCAGAGTTAGGCTTATGAGCAGGCTGTATATAAAGAAGACTGGCATAGAAAAGTATGGTGGTAAGTTATGTCCAAGCATACAAAAAAAGTTGGAGCAGTTAAAATTAGACTCTAAAGGTTTCTGTGCAATGCCTTCTGGGAGGTTTGTGTATGAGGTTGACAATGAGAGGGAAAGGCATGTGGTGGACTTGGTAAATAGGACATGCAGTTGTAGATTATGGGACTTGACAGAAATCCCATGCAAGCATGGAGTTGTAGCCATTTTTGTGAATTGTTAGAAACCAGAAGACTACACCCATCCATGCTACTACAAGGATACTTTTGTGGAGACATACAAGACACTCATACCTCCCATGCCTGGCCAGTCTGAGTGGATATCAAATGGCCAACCCAAGTCTGTTGCACCTATTGTCCATAAGCCACCAGACAGGCCACCCATGAAGAGGAAGAGATTTGCCGATGAGCTGAACCCTTATAAGGTGTTTAGAGCAAACAGGCCACTGAGGTGTGGAAAGTGTCATCAGGAAGGGCACAATGCAAGGGGATGCAAGGCCAATGTCATTGGTGAGACACCATGGGAGAGGAGGTAGAGATTGCAGAAAGGGAAATCTGTAAGTTTTTACAAATTTTTTTTATTCAAATGCAAAATGCTAATAAATCCAGCTGTAAAAACATGCTCATCATATTTGGTTGCAAGGAAGTGGAAGGCCTTCTACACACAGACAAGGATCCCAGGCCCCATCTTCATTAGAGACTCAATCCTCAGCTCAGCCCCTACTAACACATCAGCCTTACACTATGGCCTCATCCTCATCCTCATCCAACTAGGCAGCAGAGTCACAGCCACAAGCTCCAGCTCCACAGCCACAAGCTCCATGGTTAGGGCCACCAGCTCCATGGTCACAGAACCCAAGTCAATGGTACTCTTTAGACTTCAGGTACACAGTTAGAGGAGCTCCTTGGTTCTCTTCAAGCCAGCCAGCACCACACACCCCTGTAGAAACATAGGATAGTAGAGCACCATCATCACAGGTACTGTAGTGTTAGGTTTGATGTTTTATTCATAAAACTGTGATATTGGTAGCTAACATTTGAATTCTTGTACTTTGTAGCTTACAAGATCACCTGCTACCAGAGGAGCTGCTTTGAGAGGAAGGGGTGATGCAGCTAGGGTTCAGTGTAGAACAAAAGGTGGAAAGGCTAGTTGTGGTGGGAGAGGTAGAGGCAGGAGCAGGCGCAATAAATGAAGACTAAGTAAAGACACCTTCGTTGCTGTGTATAATGTATTAAGGTTATGTAGTAGTGTTAGGGTTTTATGTAATTTCTAGAGAATGGCAGGGCAGACAATGGCAACACTTTTTTATATTGCTGTTCAAACACTTTTTGTATTTTTGTAAGTTTTGTAAACATTGGGCAGCTGCAACCGTTTTGGTTGTTGTACCAAATGCCTTATAAATGGCAGTGCAGACAATGGCAACACATAGATTTATATAGCTGTTCAAACACTTTTTGTATTTTTGTAAGTTCTGTAAACATTGGGCAGCTGCAACTATTTTGATTGTTGTACCAAATGCCTTATATTTACTGGTGGTTCATGAAAGACTATTTATTGCCACCTTAAAATATGTATACAATTTCCCAACTTAATGACAGGTGTTCAGAATTATTATTCTGATTATTGCAGTTTGTTATATGAGTTATTATTATATGAGTTTGTTTATGTGTGCAGGGTGTATGTGTTGAATAGCAGGTGTATGTGTGCATTTGTTCTTTTCTTGCAAGTTGACAGATTGTCATGCACTTTAAATTCACTTTAAACACAATTGTCTTCACACAATGCACTTTGTGCACAAACCAACTCAGCTCATAACATCCAACAAAACACCAACAGCTCACAAGTAGCAAATTCACTTTAAACAAAAATACCAACAGCATCTAACATAAATAACACTTTTATCTTTAAAAGGCATCTACCACCTTACATAGTTCTCATTCTCAAAAAATTCTTTCATAGTTCTATTACAATACAATTGAGGACCAGCTTATATTACAACCCATCAGGTAGACTTAATCTCATCATTCCAATATTCTCACTTGAGCCAAAACATGAAAACAACATAACCAAAATAAAAAATAAAAAAAAAACCATGATAGAATTAGTGCAATTCTGCACTTTCTCTCTTGCTCTAAAACTCTCACTGCAATCTCCTTGGTTTGAACAGAGGAAGCTCGAAACTTTCTCTCCCTCTCAGTGGCTTCTGCTGCCCTGTCTTGAGCAAGTTGCAGCTCACTCCGTAGTAAATCCAGCTTTTGTTGCACCAAATGGGCAGTTTCATTCCCACGCATACAAATGGAATTATCAATCCATTTAAAGAAAGGGCACTTGGGACCAACCTGTTCATAAATTGAATTGAACACATCACATTCCAACCTCACGTGAATCAGCCAGATTAAGTAAAAAGTATACTTACCTTATATCGGCTACAATCCAGAAACCTTCTCCCAAAATTATCCACTGTTAGACATGTTCTCAGCACACAAGTCTCATATGTACACATATGCCCACTTGAACCTGAGTAATTTCCACTCGAAGAAGACATCAATTATCAACTTCCTGTGAATCAAAGCTACCATCAAAACTTGAAACCCCAGCTCAACTTAGAACCATAAAGTAGAAGGTGATGATCTTTCTTCGAATATTCAATGCCTCAAGACAACCCAGAGTCAGAACCTCACCTCACACAAAAGCAAATGTAGAAAAATCAAAACCCCAGCTCAGTTACAGGGATTTTCGCGTTTCTAGGGCTTGTGAGGAAAAGAGAGTGAGTTCGTGTTGTTTAATCCGTGTTATGTTCTAATTTGGAATAAAAGGGTGTTTCTCTAACGTTTGAGGGTGAGGTGGGCAACGGAGGGGTAACGGACTGAAGTTCAGGTGGGTAAAGTGATAAGTTTTGAATCACGGATAGGCAAAGTGAAAACAGGCCTAACTTCAGGTGGGTTTACTATAATTATCCCTTAAAAATATCATTCAGTCCAAATTTTAAGCCAATACGGGCTTGGACAAGTAGAAAACTAGATAAAAAGAAATTTCGATATGGGCATCGTTTTTCTTAACCCAAGTTACAGCGTTCCAAAAAAAATAGTAAAAAAATTCAAAAAATTAAAACACATCATTCTCGCTTTACTTATAGCCAAAACATAACAGGATAAGATGAAAAAGCGATAAAAATTTTTTTAGAACTGAGTACAGTTTTTACCTTACCCTTATTGGAGCATTTCCAAAAAATATTTGAAAAAAATATTAAAATAATTAAAAAAATTAGAAATATCATTCGGCCCAAATTTCAAGCCAAACCGGGCTTGGACAAGTAGAAAACGAGATAAAAAGAAATTTCATTCTAGGTATCGTTTCCCCTGACCCAAGTAACAGCATTCCCAAAAAAATAGTAAAAAAATTCAAAAAATTAAAAAAACATCATTCTCACCTTATTTATAGCCAAACCGCATGGGAATAGCCAGAAAAAGTGATAAAAAGATTTTCGTACCGAGTACAGTTTCTACCTTAACTGTTTTAGAGCATTCTAAAAAAAATTTGAAAAAAAAAATTAAAATAATTCAAAAAAATTAAAAATATCATTCTGCCCAAATTTAGAGCCATTTTGGGCCTGGACAATTAAAAAATGAGGTAAAAAGAAATTTCGTTCCAGGTACCGTTTCTCCCGATCCAAGTTACAGCGTTCCCAAAAAAGTAGTAAAAAAATTCAAAAAAATTAAAAAACATCATTCTCACTTTATTTATAGCTAGAACAGACTAGGATAGGAAGAAAAAGCGATAAAAAATTTTTAGAACCGAGTACAGTTTCAACCTTTCCCTTGCTAGAGCATTCTAAAAAAAATCAAAAAAATTATTAAAATAATTACAAAAAATTAAAAATATCGTTTTGTCCAAATTTCAAGCCAAACCGGGCCAGGACATGTAGAAAATGAGATAAAAAGAAATTTCGTTTCGAGTACCGTTTCTCTCAACCCAGGTCACAACGTTCCCCAAAAAAAGTAAAAAGATTTAAAAACATCATTCTCGGTTTGTTTATGGCCAAAACAGACCAAGATAGGCTGAAAAAATGATAAAATTTTTTAGAACCGAGTACAGTTTCTACCTCACAAACTGGAGCATTTTCAAAAAGATTGAAAAAAGTTATTAAAATAATTCAAAAAAATTAAAAATATCGTTCTGCCCAAATTTCAAGCCAAACCGGGCCAGGACAAGTAGAAAATGAGATAAAAAAAATTTCGGGTACCATTTATCTCAACCCATGTTACAGCATTCCCAAAAAAATAGTAAAAAAATTCCAAAAAATAAAAAACATCATTCTCGCTTCATTTTTGGCCAAAACGAGCAAGGATAGGCTGAAAAAGCGATAAAAGTTTTTTCAAACCAATTACAGTTTCTACCTTACGCTTGCTAGAGAATTTTAAAAAAAATTGAAAAAAATTATTAAAATAATGCAAAAAAATTAAAAATATCGTTCTACTCAAATTTTAAGCCAAACCGAGCCAGGACATGTAGAAAACGAGGTAAAAAGAAATTTCTTTCTTGGTACCATTTCTCCAGACCCAGCTTACAACTTTCCCAAAAAAATAGTAAAAAAATTCCAAAAATTGAAAAACATCATTCTTGCTTTATTTCTGACCAAACCGGATCAGAATAGCCAGAAAAAGAGATAAAAAATTTTTAGAACCGAGTACAGTTTCTACCATACTATTGCTAGAAGAGCATTCTCAAAAAATATTCGAAAAAAATATTAAAATAATTCTAAAAAATTAAAAATATCATTCTGCCCAAATTTCAAGCCAAACCGGGTTAGGACAGGTAGAAAACGAGTTAAAAAGAAATTTTGTCCCAGGCACCGTTTCTCCGGACCCAATATACAGCGTTCCCAAAAAAATAGTAAAAAAATTAAAAAAGATTATCTTGCTTTATTTTTGACCAAACCGGCTGGGACTGCCTGAGAAAGCAATAAAATTTTTTTCGTACCTAGTATTGTTTCCACCGTTCCCATGCCAGTTCAAAAAAATTCAAATAAAAAATGAGTAAAAAAAATTAAAAATATCGTTCTGCCCAAATTTCATGTCAAACCGGGCCCGAACAAGAAGAAAAGTAGATAAAAAAGAAATTTCTTTCCGGGTACCGTTTCCCCCGACACAAGCTACAGCGTTCCAGAAAAAATAGTAAAAAAATTCATAAAATTAAAAAAGCGGACCAAACCGGTCTGGAATAGCCTGAAAAAGCAATAAAAATTTTTTCGTACCAAGTACAATATCTACCATAACTGTGTTAGAGTAATCTAAAAGAAAATTTAAAAAAAATATTAAAATAACTCAAAAAAATTAAAAATATCATTCTGCCTAAATTTCAACCCAAGCCAGACTTGGATAAGCAGAAAACGAGTTAAAAAGATATTTCGTGCCGAGTACCGTGTCTCCCGACCAAAGTAAAATTCAAAAAAAATATTAAAATAATACAAAAAAATTAAAAATATCCTTCGGCCCAAATTTCAAGCCAAACCGAGCATGGACAAGTAGAAAATGGGACAAAAAGAAATTTCTCTCCTGGCACCGTTTCTCCCAACCCAAGTTTCAGCGTTACCAAACAAATAGTAAAAAAAATCAAAAAATGAAAAAACATCATTCTCGCTTTATTTCTGACCAAACTGGAATGGAATACCCTAAAAAAATGATAAAAAAATTTTCATGCCGAGTACAGCTTCTATCTTAAGTATGCTAGAGCATTCAAAAAAAAAAAAATCGAAAAAAATATTAAAATAATTCAAACAAATTAAAAATATCATTCTGCCCAAATTTCAAGCCAATCCGGGCCTGGAAAAGTCGAAAATGAGATAAAAAAAAAAATTCATTCCGACTACCGTTTCTCTTGAAAAAAAAGTTAAAAAATTCAAAAAATTAAAAAACATCATTCTTACTTTATTTTTGACCAAACTGGACTGGAATAGCCTGAAAAAGTGATAAAAAATTTTTCGTACCGAGTACAGTTTCTACATTAACCGTGCTAGAGCATTCTAAAAAAAAATTACAATAATTCAAAAAAATTAAAAATTTCGTTGGGCCCAAATTTCAAGTTAAACAGGGCCAGGACAAGTAGAAAACGAGATAAAAAGAAATTTCGTTCGGGGTACCGTTTGTCCCGACCCAAGTTACAGCATTCCCAAAAAAATAGTAATAAAATTCAAAAAATTAAAAAACAACATTCTCGCTTTATTATTGACCAAAGCAGACCGATATAGCCTGAAAAAACGAAAAAAAAAATTCGTACCGAGTACAGTTTCTACCTTAACCGTGCTAGAGCATTCTAAAAAAAAATTCAAAAAAATACTAAAATAATTCAAAAAAATTAAAAATATTATTCTGCCCAAATTTCAAGCCAAACCGAGCCAGAACAAGTAGAAAATGAGATTAAAAAAAATTTCGTTCCGGGTACCGTTTCTCCCGGCCCAAATTACAGCGTTCCCAAAAAAATAGTAAAAAAATTCAAAAAACTAAAAAACATCATTCTCGCTTTATTTATAGCCAAAACGGACCAAGATAGGATAAAAAAGCGATAAATTTTTTTTGAACTGAGTACAGTTTCTACTTTACCCTTGCTAGAGCATTCTCAAAAAATATTCGAAGAAAATATCAAAATAATTCAAAAAAATTTAAAATAGCATTCTGCCCAAATTTCAAGCGAAACTGGGCCAGGACGAAAATGAGAAAAAAAAAAAAAAATTTCATCCGGGTACCGTTTCTCCCAACCCAAGTATGCATTCCCAAAAAATAGTAAAAAAATTTTAAAAATTAAAATACATCATTCTCGCTTTATTTATAGTGAAAACAGACCAGGATAGGATAAAAAAGCGATAAAATTTTTTTAGAACCGAATACAGTTTCTACCTTACCCTTGCTAGAGCATTCGAAAAAAATATTCGAAAAAAATGAGATAAAAATAAATTTTGTTCGGGGTACTGTTTCCCCCAACCCAAGTTTCAGCGTTCCCAAAAAAATAGTAAAAAAATTCAAAAAATTAAAAAACTTCATTTTTGCTTTATTTTTGGCCAAACCGGACTGGAGTTGCTTGAAAAAAGGATAAAAAATTTTCGTAATGAATACAGTTTCTACTTTCCCGGTGCTAGAGCATTCTAAAAAAAAATTTGAAAAAATTATTAAAAAAAAATTCAAAAAAATTAAAAATATTGTTCTGCCTAAATTTCAAGCCAAACTAGGCCACGACAAGTAGAAAACGAGATAAAAAAAAATTTTCGTTCCGGGTACCATTTCTCCTAACCCAAGTTAGTTCCATAAAAAAGTTTAAAAAAAAAATCAAAAAATTAGAAAACATCATTCTAGCTTTATTTATAGCCAAAACGGACCAGGATAGAATGAATAAGCGATAAAATTTTTTTTAGAACCGAGTACAATTTCTACCTTACCCTTGCTATTGCATTCTCAAAAAATATTCAAAAAAATATTAAAATAATTCAAAAAAATTAAAAATATTATTCTGCCCAAATTTCAAGCCAAACCGGGATAGGACAAGTAGAAAACAAGATAAAAAGAAATTTCGTTCTGTACGGCGTTCCCAAAAAAATTGTAAAAAAATTTAAAAAATTAAAAAACATCATTCTCACATTATTTCTGACCAAATCTGAGTAGAATAGCTTGAGCATTCTAAAAAAAATTTTAAAAAAATATTAAAATAATTCAAAAAAATAAAAAATATTGTTCTACCCAAATTGCAAGCCAAAATGGGCCAGGATTAGTAGAAAATGAGATAAAAAGAAATTTCGTTCCGGGTACTGTTTCCTGCGACCGAAGTTACAGCGTTCCCAAAAAAATTGTAAAAAAATTCAAAAAAGTAAAAAATATCATTCTCACTTTATTTATAGCCACAACGAACTAGGATCGGATGGAAAAGCCATAAAAAATTTTTAGATCCAAGTACAGTTTCTACCTTATCCTTGCTAGAGCATTCTCAAAAAATATTCGAAAAAAATATTAAAATAATTCAAAGAGATTAAAATATCATTCTGCCCAAATTTCAAGCCAAATCGGGCAGAAAACGAGATAAAAAGAAATTTTGTTCCGGATACCGTTTCTCCCAACCCAAGTTACAGCGTTCCCAAAAAAATAGTAAAAAAATTCAATAAATTAGAAAACATCATTCTTGCCTTATTTCTGACCAAACCGGAGTGGAATTGCCTAAAAAGGGGATAATAAAATTTTCGTACCGAGTAAAGTTTCTGCCTTAACCGTGCTAGAGCATTCTAAAAAAAAAGTCAAAAAAAAAATTAAAATAATTAAAAGAAATTAAAAATATCATTCTGCCCAAATTTCAAGCCAAACTGAGCCAGTACAAGTAGAAAACGAGATAAAAAGAAATTTCATTCCGGGTATCGTTTCCTGCGACCGAAGTTACAGCGTTTCCAAAAAAATTGTAAAAAAATTCAAAAAAGTAAAAAATATCATTCTCACTTTGTTTCTGGCCAAAACGAACAAGGATAGGTTGAAAAAGCGATAAATTTTTTTCCTAACCGAGTACTGTTTCTACCTTACCCTTCCTAGAGCATTGTCAAAAAATCTGAAAAGAATTATTAAAATAATTCATAAAAATTAAAAATATCGTTCTGCCCAAATTTAAGGCCAAACCGAGCCAGGACAAGTAGAAAACGAGAAAAAAAAATTTTGTTTCGGGTACCGTTTCTCTCGACCCAAGTTACAGCGTTCCCAAAAAAATAGTAAAAAATTCAAAAAATTAAAAAACATGATTCGCGCTTTATTTATAGCCAAAATGGACCAAGATAGGATAAAAAAGCGATAAAATTTTTTTGAACTGTGTATAGTTTCTACCTTACCCTTGCTAGAACTTTCTCAAAAAATATTTGAAAAAATATTAAAATAATTCAAAAAAATTTAAAATATCGTTCTGCCCAAATTTCAAGTCAAATCAGGCCAGGACAAGTAGAAAACGAGATAAAAAAAAAAAATTCGTTCCGTGTATCGTTTCTCCCAACTCAAGTAACAGCGTTCCCAAAAAAATAGTAAAAAAATTCAAAAAATTCAAAAACATCATTCTCACTTTATTTATAGTGAAAACGAACCAGGATAAGAAAAAAATGATAAAAATTTTTTAGAACCGAGTACAGTTTCTACCTTACCTTTGCTCGCATTCTCAAAAAATATTAAAATAATTCAAAAATAATTAAAAATATCGTTCTGCCCAAATTTCAAGCCAAGCCGGACCAAGACCATAGTTTTAAAAACCGAACCGGACTGACTGGTTCAACCGGGAGCCGGACACCAATCGGGTCCGGTTATTCACAAAAATCGAAAATGAAAAAACAATCTGAAATAACCGGTAACCGCAGGTTCAACCGAAAAAATCGAGAACCGAAATGTTTGAACCGGTTTTGCAACAGTTCTGCAAAATGGGTGAAACAAATCTGAAACCAAACATTTTGCAGCAAAGATCTATTTCTTTTTTTTCCTTAAATCCGTGTCTGCCTGTGATGATTGAAGGCTTTGGTGAACATGGCATCAAAGCTAGCCTCTTGAGCAGTCAAAATTCCTAACCTTGCCTGAGAACACACATCTTTACAAAGAGAGAGGCAAAGAAGAAGATATGGTTGAAAATCTTCAGACACACACACATCTTCACAGATAGAGAGAAGAGATGGTTGAAAATCTTCAGACACACACACATCTTCACAGATAGAGAGAAGAGATGGTTGAAAATCTTAGTTTGGATGTGAGAGAGGAGGACCACAATACACACGAAATTAAATTGATCCATTTTTCTTATGAGAGCTTCTTCTTAGTTTGTAAGAGAGTGAGAGACTGGGATTTTTTTTTTAAATAATCATAAAACCCAAACAATATCATTAGTTAGGCAACGTTTCAAACATATTGCATTTCTAACAATTCGACTTCAGAGGAGTCGATTTCACTGTTCAACGTTTCAAACTATTGTAGAAATCGACTCCACTGGAGTCATTTTATATACATGGAAACCGACTCCACTGAAGTCGGTTTCTATGTATAGAAAACGACTCCAATGGAGTCGATTTCTTTGTATTGAAAATTCAAATGCTCCACACAAACATTTGCGACACATTGTGGGTCTTTGTTGTTGATTTTTCTTGCTAGAGGTTGAAACCACACCCAGCAAACGAAGAACCCAGGCACCGACGAACCCAGGCACCGACGAGCAAAACGAGAACCCAGGCGCAACCCAGCAAACGAAGAAAAGGCTACACGAAAAAATCGGATCGGATCGGATCGGTGGAGAAGAAGACACGCTCGGGTTTGATTTGTTTTGGATTTGATTTTTTCATGGGTTTTTGGGGCTTGGAAGTGGAGAAACCTAGGCAGCATTTTGGGGAAAAAAAAAGGAAAGGGAAGAACAAAAGCTTGATTCAGTAGGATAGTTTGAATTGCTATACAAAGAAATCGACTCCTTTGGAGTCGTTTTCTATACATAGAAAACGACTTCAGTGTAGTCGGTTTCTATTTATAGAAAACGACTCCAGTGGAGTCGATTTCTACGCAAAGAAATCGACTTCCCAGAAGTCGATTTCTTTATCTACGTGTCGCAAAAAATAGGACATATGAACAGTAAAATCGACTCCTCTAAAGTCGAATTGTTAGAAATGCAATATGTTTGAAACGTTACCTAACTAATGATATTGTTTGAGGAATTTGGTTATAAACCAAATAATCCCGAGAGACTGGTTTGCATAGTTTGTAAAACTGTGTTGTGCTGTGCTCTGCCTCTGCTACTTGTTCAGTGTGCACACTGCACACAATAGTCAATAACACAATGAGAGCCACACAATTTTTTTTACTGTTTTTTGAGAATCAATTACAGCCACAACTTTAATTTTCCTTAGCCTAAAGCTTTACTTGACCTTTTGTACTTATTGGGGCAGCGTGGGCAACTCACGTGGGTTGGGGTTCCCCCATCCCTTTTACATTTCATTAAGATAATTATGATACAAAAAAAAAAAAAAAAATAGTGGTTTTAATAATTAATTAAGTGAACAGTCTTAAAATTCACTTAAATTTTCTTTAAAATGAATGCATAATATATAGACCATTTTAAAGGGAAAAAAAAAAAAAAAAAAAAAACTTAAAAGAAGGGTGTCACTAAATCTTATGTTTTGAAAATATTTTTTAGTTATTGTTTATTTTTATTTACAACATGTAAGATGTAAAAACTCATATAATTTTTTTAAAAATATGTTATATGTATATATATATATATATATATAATATTACATGTAATAACTTATTATAAATTTTATTAACTATTTTTTTAATTTTAGAATTATTAATTAAATAGTTATGACATCACCGGTTTAACCACCGGTCAGACCCCGGTCGGATCACAAAACCGGTAATCACTCTCTTTTCTAGTTTTTTGACCGTACCGGTTTTTAAAACCATGGCCAGGACAAGTAGAAAACGAGATAAAAAGAAATTTTGTTCCGGGTACCGTTTCTCCCGACCCAAGTTACAGCGTTCCCAAAAAAATAGTAAAAAAAATTCAAAAAATTAAAAAACTTCATTTTCGCTTTATTTCTGACCAAAACGGACCGAAATTGCTTGAAAAAATGATAAAACATTTTCGTACCGAGTACAGTTTCTACTTTCCCGGTGCTAGAGCATTCTAAAAAAAATTCGAAAAAATTATTAAAATATTTCAAAAGAATTAAAAATATTGTTCTACCCAAATTTCAAGCCAAACTAGGCCAGGACAAGTAGAAAACGAGATAAAAAAAAAAAATTCTTTTCGGGTACAATTTCTTTCGACCCAAGTTACAGCGTTCCCAAAAAAAAGTAAAAAAAATCAAAAAAATTAGAAAACATCATTCTTGCTTTATTTATAGCCAAAACGGACCAGGATAGAATGAATAAGTGATAAAATTTTTTAGAACCGAGTACAATTTCTACCTTACCCATGCTTAGCATTCTCAAAAAATATTCGAAAAAAATATTAAAATAATTTTAAAAAATTAAAAATATTGTTTTGCCCAAATTTCAAGCCAAACCGGGATAGGACAAGTAGAAAACAAGATAAAAAGAAATTTTGTTGCAGGTACCTCTTGACCCAAGTTACGACATTCCCAAAAAAATTGTAAAAAAATTCAAAAAATTAAAAAACATCATTCTCGCATTATTTCTGACCAAATCTGACCAGAATAGCCTGAAAAAGTGATAAAAATTTTTTCGTACCGAGTGCAGTTTCTATCTTAACCGTGCTTGAGCATTCTAAAAAAAAAATTCAAAAAAATATTAAAATAATTCAAAAAATAAAAAATATCATTCTGCTCAAATTGCAAGCCAAAATGGGCCAGGACTAGTAGAAAACGAGAAAAAAAGAAATTTCGTTCCAGGTACCGTTTCTCCTGACTCAAGTTACAGCATTCCCAAAAAAATAGTAAAAAATTTTTAAAAATTAAAAAATATCATTCTCGCTTATTTATAGCCAAAACGGACCAGGATCGGATGGAAAAGCCATAAAAAAATTTTAGATCCAAGTACAGTTTCTACCTTATCCTTGCTAGAGCATTCTAAAAAAATATTCGAAAAAAATATTAAAATAATTCAAAGAGATTAAAAATATCATTCTGCCCAAATTTTAAACCAAATTGGGCTAGGACTAGTAGAAAACGAGATAAAAAGAAATTTTGTTCCGGATACCGTTTCTCTCGACCCAAGTTACAGCGTTCCCAAAAAAATAGTAAAAAAATTCAATAATTTAGAAAACATCATTCTCGTCTTATTTCTGACCAAACCGAAGCGGAATTACCTAAAAAGGTGATAATAAAATTTTCGTACCGAATAAAGTTTCTACCTTAACCATGCTAGAGCATTCTAAAAAAAAATTCTAAAAAAAAAAATTCAAAAAAATTAAAAATATCATTCTGCCTAAATTTCAAGCCAAACTGGGCTAGTACAAGTAGAAAATAAGATAAAAAGAAATTTCATTTTGGGTACCATTTCCTGCGACCGAAGTTACAGCGTTTCCAAAAAAATTGTAAAAAAAATTCAAAAAAGTAAAAAACATCATTCTTACTTTATTTCTGGCCAAAACAAACAAGGATAGGCTGAAAAAAGGGTAAAAGTTTTTTCGAACCGTGTATTGTTTCTACCTTACAGGGCTAGAGCATTGTCAAAAAATCTGAAAAAAATTATTAAAATAATTCAAAAAAATAAAAAAATATCGTTCTACTCAAATTTCAAGCCAAACAGGGCTAGGACAAGTAGAAAATGAGATAAAAAGAAATTTTGTTCCGGGTACCTTTTCTCCCGACCCAAGTTACAGCGTTCCCAAGAAAATAGTAAAAAAGTTCAAGAAATTAAAAAATATCATTCTTGCTTTATTTATGGTCAAAACGGACCAGGATAGGCCGAAAAAGCAACAAAATTTTTGTCGAACCAAGTACAGTTTCTACCTTACCCTTGTTAGAGCATTCTAAAAAAAAGTCAAAAAAATATTAAAATAACTCAAAAAAAATTAAAAATAACGTTCTGCCCTAATTTTAAGCGAAATTGAGCTAGGACAAGTAGAAAACGAGATAAAAAGAAATTTCTCTCCGGGAATCGTTTCTCCCGACCCAAGTTACTGCATTCCCAAAAAAATAGTAAAAAAATTCAAAACATTAAAAAACACCATTCTCGCTTTATTTCTAACCAAACCGGACCGAAATTGCCTAAAAAAGTGATAAAAAATTTTCGTACCGTATAGTTTTCTACCTTCCTTGTGTTAGAGCATTCTAAAAAAAAATTCAAAAAAATTATTAAAATAATTCAAAAAAATTAAAAATATCGTTCTTCCAAAATTTCAAGCCAAATTGGGCTACTAGTACAAGTACAAAATGAGATAAAAAGAAATTTCTCTCCTGGGACCATTTCTCCTGACCCAAGTTATAGCATTCAAAAAAAAAAAGTAAAAAAATTCAAAAAATTAGAAAACATTAGTCTCGCTTTATTTATAGCCAAAATGGACCAGGATAGGATGAAAAAGCGATAAAATTTTTTTAGAACCGAGTACAGTTTCTACCTTACTCTTGCTAGTACATTCTCAAAAAATATTCTAAAAAAATATTAAAATAATTCAAAAAAATTAAAAATATCGTTCTGCCCAAATATCAAGCCAAACTAGGATAGGACAAGTAGAAAACGAGATAAAAAATTTTTTTTGTTTCGGGGTACCGTTTCTACCCAAGTTATAGCGTTCCCAAAAAAAATAGTAAAAAAATTCAAAAAATTAAAAAACATCATTCTTGCTTTATTTCTAACTAAACCAGACGGGGATAGCATGAGAAAGCAATAAACAAAAATTTCTTACCAAGTACAGTTTCTACCTTTCCCATGCTAGAGCATTCTCAAAAAAATTCAAAAAAATATTAAAATAATTCAAAAAAAATTAAAAATATTGTTCGTCCCAAATTTCATGCCAAACTGGGCCAGGAAAAGAAGAAAAGGAGATAAAAAGAAATTTTGTTCCGGGTACTGTTTCCCCCGACCCAAGTTACAGCATTCCCAAAAAATGAGTAAAAAAAAATTCAAAAAAAATAAAAAACATCATTTTCGCTTTATTTATGGCCAAAACAGACCAGGATAGGTTGAAAAAACGATAAAAAATTTTTCGAACCGAGTACAGTTTCTACCTTACCCATGCTAGAGCATTTTCAAAAAAATTATTAGTATAATTCAAAAAAATTAAAAATACTGTTTTGCCCAATTTTCAAGCCAAATCGGGCCAGGGGAAGAAGAAAACGAGCTAAAAAGAAATTTCGTTCCAGGTACTATTTATCCCGACCCAAGTTATTGCGTTCCCAAAAAAAAAAGTAAAAAAATTGAAAAATTAAAAAACAACATTCTCGCTTTATTAATGGCCAAAACGAACCAGAATAGGCTGAAAATGTGACAATTTTTTTTTTCGAACTGAGTACAGTTTCTACCTTACCCTTTCACTGGACGAGTTCTTTTGGTGCTATAGACCTCAGCACATTGTCTTGTCTTAAGGGATAAACCATTTTGCTGCGTGGAGGAAAGAGCTTAGGCTCGTGTCAGATATGCTTCACTCCAATAGAAATTGGAAGGGTAGGTATTTCTTTGTTTAGGGGACAGATTGGGTATGCCGTCCAGAAGAGTGGGTTACAATGCCTTTTGGCTTCGATAATACTTGGGGTATTGTCAAAGACTCAGGTTTTGTGCCATCGGTCTTTTCTTTTACTTTTTTTCTCTGTTTATTTGTTAAGTATTTAAAGTCTTCATTCCTCTTTTTTAGCTAGTATTCGTCCACGTATATCTGATGAGCAGGAGGCTTTTATTTGTCGGGTTCTTGAGATTCCATTCGAGGAACGGAAGTGTAAGGACCTGATCACTTTAGATATATTGCTGCACACCTATTGTGGTGGTCCAGAGCCGACGCTTGCAGCACGTAGATTGAATAGCTACTCTTGCCGGCGTAAGTCCTTCCTTCCTTACTTATCTGTTTTCGTCGTTTCCTTGTCTTCTTTGTGTCTAACTCCCATCCTTTCTCCTTTACAGAAATGGAGGTAGCTAGGTAGAGAGCGTTGGTGAGAGCGTCAGCCGTAGCATGTAAGAAAGAGGAGAAGAAGAAGGGGAAAGAGGGAGCATCCTCGTCGGCCCTTAAGGTTGTCAGGAAGGGGGCTCCCAAGAGAAAAGCTGAAGGGAAGGATGGCCGTCCCCTTAAGAAAGGAATGGTCACTCCTGGTGAAAAACAGCCCAAAAAGTTGTCGCCCCTGAAGCCGTCATGGAGCTGGCAAAGGCTTAATGAAGGCGACGGGCCCTGTCACCCAAGGAACTCGTCGTCTCCTTATGTATAAGGGGTATGACGTCGTGATGGTTGAGTCAATCATCAAGGAGACGGACTTGGACACCCGTGCTAAGTAGGAGGCGAAGGATTTGGGGGTATCGGGTCATTTTGACCTTTCTAGGGTATGTTCTTTCTCCTAACTCCTTTATTTTGTTGTTTATTCATTAGCTATCGATTATAATTCATTTTCAGGCGCTGGTACGCATGAAGGTGTTCCAAGATAGGTGCGTCGCTAAGGAGGGGGTGATCAGTCGTCTTAGGAAACGTAATGAAACTTTGACCGACAAACAACATTAATATAAGAGGCCAAAGTGACGGATTTGAACAAAAAGTTGAAGGAGAAGACTCGTCAGCAAGAAAAGGAGCAAGAGGCCAAAGCGACCTTAGAGAAGGAGCTGACGGCTTTTTGCGGGCAGGTAAAAGTGGCCAGGGTTGATGCCGTAACAGAGTTTAAGGCTTCACATCCTTTTATTGACACTTGTGACTTCTACTATGTTGACGGGCTTGAGGATTGCCTGAAGCAGGTCAAGTTTGTCTACCCACACTTGGATCTATCCAAGGTCACCATGGACGACCCCTTACCGTCGACCCCTGCGGGTGGAGACACCATCTTTGAGGAGATTGACGACTCTACTCAGTCAGAGAGGGATCCAAAAGATGATGGCGTAATTCTTACTCAACCTACCGTGGAGAAGCCCGTCACTCCCTTGATCTTGTCTACTGAAGATCCTCCTCATGACGCTAAAAACCCTTCTACTCAGGATGCCCAGAATCCTCCTTCTAAGGACGACGATAATCCTCCAGTTCAGGACGTCCAGGACCTTATAGTTTAGCTTTTTTATTTTTAATGATAATTTCTTATGTATTTTGTCCAATTTTCAAACAATATTAAGTGCCCTTTTATTTTTGGGCCTTGCTTGTAAAGACTTTACTTTATTTATGGTATATTGTTATTTTTTTATATCCGTTACTTTTAAGTTATTTTTCCCCTGTGTTGATCTTTATTCAGAGATATGCGTATGTCCTTCTGGTTTTGTGTACACATGTTAGGATGTACTTGTCTCCCAAACAACTTGGTGGATATTTGCAGTGAACCTGTCTACTTTGGTGGACCTGTCCACCTTTAGGCATGACAATTGAAAGCTCGAATTTGTGTGAAAACACAAGAGCTGTTTAGACTCCCAAATTAAAATAACGGCTCGGTTGATTTTACTCTAACTTAAACTAAGTGCGGAAGAGAGTAAATGTGAGCGGATAAACAGTATAACTACTCTAAGCCATATTCATCAAATCACAGCAGTAAAATGAAAGCTAAAAGAGTAGGGAAGAAGAATGAAAACACAAGATAACACCTCGATGTGTTATCGAAGAGGAAACCGAAGAACTCTGCGAAAGAACTCTCTGCTGCCCTCCAAGCATTAAATCGATCCACAAGAGAATGAGTTAGAGTACACGAATAATAAAAGACCCTCCAAGCCTAGTCTACCCCATGCATTTGAGCTCTCCAAGCTCTTGCTACCAATCGACTTAACGAAACCTTATCTTCTCTAGCTCTCCGGATCACGCAATTCTGCCCGATCACATCCACCAAACAAATGGCTTCTTCCAATGCTTCCCAGCAGCACCAAAACCTCACTTTACACTCAAGATGGGTGTGTTAAGTGTTTATGCTATCAACCTCTCAAGGATTTGGAAATGGAGAGGTAGGAGTTGAGGAAAACCACAACAGATTGTGTAGAAGATTGTGGGTATGACAATCTCTCACTCTCAAGGGTAATGGCTAGGGTTTTCTCTCTGAAAAGCACTCTTTTCAATATGTGGGTAATGTGGGTATATATAGTGTAGGTAGAGACCTAGTGTATCAGATATGACAAATTAGCAAAATAGAATGTTTTGCGGGTATCTCACAGGAAGGCCTTACCTGTGAGACACTTGTGAAAACCAGTTGTCACCATCTATCATGACTCTTTGCATTCCAATCATGTGTCGGGCACATGCTTCACTTTGCAGGAAGGCTTCTCGCGAGCTACCCGCAAAAACATCTTTGATCTTTAATGAGTTTTGAGTCTTCACACTTTCTCTCACACACAACCTTACAATGAAATCCCACATAATACGGGGTAGAAAAGATTGATCAAAATTACAATCAAATTTGGCATAGAATTAAAGCTAACACAAATTAGTTGAAAATCACAACTTTACAATCTCCCCATTTGGCTATTCCGTGACAAAACCCTTAAAACAGACTCTAAACTTAAATGTGAGTTTAGGAACAGTGGTAAAACTCACTCACACCTAATCTAGAAGCTGTGAAGCACTTGCACGTATACACCTGTAACTTAAAACACTCGCACACAAACAAAACTTTCATTAAACAATTAAGCATATCTTGATCAAACAAGACCAGTCATTAAAGAATGACTACAATGAACATTTAACTAGTAAATGATCATCTGGACACCCAATGCAATTAAAAGCAACGCAAAAATAGATTGCATGTCCAACACACAACCAATGCGAAATACAAGTATTTGCATCAAGGATACAAGATCCAACAATGGCACAAATGTGTAGTACTCAAGATAATGCAACAAAATCTAAAAGTACTTAAAAATGCTACAAAGCAAGGATACAAAAACAAAGTACTGAATATAAATTAAAAGTTTTAAACCAAAGTACTTTAAAAGCTTTAAAAGAAAGCAATGTAAATATCCAAGAGTTATAAAAACTATGAAAGGTAAACACAAAATTAAACAACTAAACCATCAAAAATAAACCAATATCTATGATCTGCTATGCTCCCCCTCAAACTGTTCATCTCCCCCTTTTTGATCGGAATGGCCAAAAAGGCTAAAATTGCTAAGATTCTGATTCGGATCCCTGCTCTATTGTCATGTCTTCTATCTATAATGATAGTGTAGTAATCTGACCTTCAATATAAGCAAACTGATCCAAGGTGTGCTGCACATGGGATTCTAGCATGCCATACATTGCTCAACCCTTGCAATGAGGTGATTGAGTCACCGTGCTTGTGCTTGGGAAGATGGTTGTGGAGAACCCTCATGGTTTGAAGTGAACCTGTCTATCTCTTCCTATGTGTCTCCACCTTCTTCCTTATTATCATCCCTTGGGATTTGAGAAACGCTTGTTCTTGATCTGGTGATGTGGGCTTTGCTTCGGGTCACTGTTTGAGCACCAATGGGATAGTCTCTTTGCACAATGGTAAGACTGCTTGGAATCTTCAGCTTTGTCTTTGCTATGAGACCTATAATGAGACTTAGAAATGGCAATATTGTCCTTGAGTTCCTCTTAGTGATGCTTTTGGTCAGGATGTAGTATATATGACCGCATATGTCGATCTCCTTATGTGTGAAGAGATCATACAGGAAAATGGTTCTTGGTCTGGACAATGTTGTCAAGTTCGTCATCGGGTAGAGGTTGTGGATCATTATATAAGCCAGTGTCCTCATCTCCGCATTGAAAGGAATGGTGTTCATTGACTTCTTTTTGAGAGAGCCACCGAGGATCTCCGCCATTGGCTCAACAGAATCCAGTCTATCATCATATTGTATAGAGATTGGCTGAGATGGTGGACGAAGTTCTAAGAACTCTTGAATGGAATCCCTTGTGATAATGAATTCTTTTTGTCACACCTAACCGGTGATGTGATCTCCTTCCATAGTGGCATTAGCGAAGAATTCCCTTATGGATTCAGCAACTTTGTCCAAGTTCTCTCTTTGAACACATCAGGGATGGAGGTGTTTTCAAGGGTCTACATTCTTAAGACCTTTTCCATGATGATTGTTGCCTTTTTATAGCAGTCATTGTAGGCCATGTCTACTTCAATGGTTCGGAAATTCTCTGAGTCCTTGCGTGGATGCTTTGAGGATTTCTTGGAAGCAGAGTGCTTAGTGGGAGACATTTGCACAATCAGACAGAAAGTAGACAAAAAAGTGCAAAAACACAAAACAAGAACACAAACTTGATTAGTATAAAGTTAGTCCATAAAACAAACACAAAGTCCTAATAGGAACAAAAACAATGTCACACAATTAGGTTATAAGTGCTGAAACATGTAATATCAATGAAATGCAAAAAACAATTGACAATTGTGCAAGTGTGTGCATCAAGGGTGCATAAGGTGTGCATATGTGATGCGTGTGCAAGGCATGACAAAGCACATTGGGTCAAAGTGTGTAAAACACACACCCAATTATCAAAACATGATAAACAAGTCCAATCATGGTAATCCTCAAAGTTTGGAACTCATTGGAGTCCAAAAAAACATCAAAATGCCATTTGGGCATTTTATCAAACGTTTAGAGTGCACCTATACAACTAACATGTGGGCAATGCATGAACATGAGTGAAACTTGCCTAAATACATGTTAAAATTGCCACAATTGACCAACACACACATAAACAAACCAAATGGGACAAAGCCCAATCAAGAAATTGAAAGAATTTTCACAGAATTGAAAGTTTCCCAACCCTTTTTCAAAATAACCCAAATCAAGTAAAACCTAATTTTTTTTTTGCATAATCTAAGGAAATAAGGAGAGAAGATTGTATGAACATACTTTAGAGAAGATTTTGAAATGATTGCACTTGAAAATCGTTGGGTTTTTTTAGTGAAATTGAGTTTAAGGTTGTTTGAGGCATAAGGGAGATGAAGTGAAGGAAAACAAGTAAATTCAAAAAATTGTCTACATCAGTCCTTTAAAACTGAAAACATGCGTTTTTCGCAGGTTAGCTTCTTGCGAAGTTACTCGCGAAAAATGTCTCTGAAGCACAAAAATTTTCACGAGTAGACTTTACTTGCAAAATAGTCGCGAAAGTTTCTATCTGAATTTTGTATTTTCATGCTTTGCCTTAACCCATTTTCGTGGGAAGAGCTTAGTCATGAGCTTCTTATGAAAATGCCTCTAAAAGAGTTTTTGATGAAAATCATGAAAATTGCAATTTAAACAAAAACTCAAAACACGAAAGTATAAAAACACTTTCAAAAACATATAAAATACTCAAAAATCTTTTTGGGTTTGATCGACAAGCAATTGAGTATGCACATCACATTCATGTACAATCACATAAATGAAATAAGCATTCAATGAACAAAAGTCTTGTGTGTTATGTGTTGTGTGTGAGTATTAAATGTGGAATAGTCCTTAGTCTAGAGTGAAGCTTCAATGATCAATTCAATCAAGTCATACACAGCTGGTACTAAGTCAAGTAGTCTATCTCAATTGTAGAAATGAACATATATGACCTCCCACAAGAGAATGATTACATATCTTTGAAGCTTTTCATTAGGCTTCTTTACAAATTATAACATTTGATCATTTTTGAACAGTACATCTCATTTTGAGATTGATGCTTGAAATTTTTGATATTTCAATTTTGAGAGTAAGCCTTTGGCTTTTTGGGCACCATCCATTTCAATATAAGTCACTTTCCCTTTTTCCTAGTCAAATACTAGTATGTGTGACGGTTTTTACAATTGATCAAGACTATTGATCAATCATTCATGACAAGCTTGAAGATCGATTTACAACAATCACACATAGATTTCAAGATTTTTCCCACAAGGATAGATGTGCATACATAACAAGCTAAGCTCGTAAATGCACTACGCCATTAGTACGAAGGTACTAGGCCAAACTCACATGTAATATACACAACACAAGTGATCAAACGTTTTAGAGATTTTTCAATTTTTATGGGTTTTTGAATTTTTCAACTCACTCAAAAACAGAACATGTAAAGTAAGATCAACAAAAACAATAAGCACAAAACAAACTTGAAAAGAAACATGCTAAAATGTGAAACATTCATAAACAACCAATCAAAGTCATAACATAGGAAGAATTGATGCATGCATATGTACCCTTCTTCACCCACATGGCATGTGCATTTGGGGTGATATCCCTAGAGGATTGGATACTGGAGCTGTGATTCTCAAACCTTTAGCTAAAGCTTGCCAAACAAGAACTGATGGTATCTATTATATTTATCACATCAGCAAATCTGGAATCAGCTTCTCACCCTTTTGGCTCTTGATGTTTCAGTTCCCTTTTTCCTTGTCCTCTTAGCCTTTGAGAACTGCTTTCTTCAATGCGTGAAGTTTATAGCAATTAGGTCTTATGTGTCCTCTCACTCCACAATGGTGGCAAAAGTGTTGAACTTGAGAACCTCTTCTAGGTTTTGGGAGAGACTTCCCTTTAGCTTTGGGTTTGGCCACAAATGAATTTTGAGGTTTTGCTAAAACCTTTTGAGCAGTTCCATTTGGCTTCTTTTCCACTTTTCCATTCTCAACATTTGGAGTTGCTAACATTGGTTCCTTAGCTTTAACAAACTTCAACTCCTTGGACACATTGGCACTTGAACTACTCTCTCTGGAGTATCCTAATTCCCTTTTATCAGAAAAAGGTTTTTGATGTGAAAACACTTCGTCAAGTTTCTTGGAGGCAACGCGCTCCACTATGGTATTAGCTTGAATTACTTCAAGCTCAAAAAACTCGATCTTGGAGTAGGCCTTAGTTAGTTCTCCATTTAGCACTTCAACTTCACACTTCGTTTCCTTGTACCTTACAAGTATGCTCTTGTAGTCTTGTTTTGCTTTCTTCATTTTTTTGATGGCTACCTTAGCCAATTTAGCATACTCTCCGGTTTTCTCAAGAAGAGAATTATAAGATTCTTGCAGCTCCTTGGTTCCTTCATCTTCATCATCCGATTCTTCCCCAATTCCCACCGACTCTACTTCGGTGTGCTCACCAAGTTCTTCCACTAGAAAGGGCAAATCTTCAGATGAGTTCACGGGTGCAACAGTCATAAATGTGGAGTAATTTCCTTCTCTATCAAATCTTTCTTCCGAATAAGAATCTGAACCATTTGAGTCACTAAGGGTAGTTGCAAAGACTTTACCCTTTGCTTTCAAATACGTAAGGCATTCTTTCTTCACATGCCCATGCCCTTTGCACTCAAAGCACATGACCATTTTAGACGGTGAGAAATCTTTTGAATCCTTCTTCTTGAAGTCATTCTTGTCCTTCTTGAACTTTGAGAATTTGCCCTTCTCAAAAAACTTTCCATCTCTCTTGAACTTTAGGAACTTACGAAAGTTCTTAGCAAGGTATGCCACATCCTTTTCAACCTTATCCTCATCCGAGGAGTCTTAAGCTTCCAATCTCTCATTGACTGTCTTGAGAGCAAGAGATTTGCCCTTCCTTTGAGATGGTAGAGATAGCTCATAGGTTTGAAGAGAACCGATGAGTTCTTGAATTTTAATCTCATCAAGGTCTTTGCTATTTCATGGCAGTGACCTTTGCATGGAAACTCTCTAGCAATGATCGTAGAATCTTCCTCACAATCTTGGAGTCCTCAGTCTTTTCTCCTAAGTTGAATTTCCCAATGATCACTTCATTTAGCTTCCCATAAAATAAGTCGAATGACTCGTCTTCACTCATCTTTAGCTCTTCGAAGCGTGTGATAAGCATTTGCAACTTGATGTCTTTCACCTTTTTGGTGCCTTCATAGGTCGTCTCTAAGATTTGCCACGCCTCCTTAGCAATTGTAACATGAGAGATCCTGTGAAATTCGTCAGGAGAAATACCATAGAAAATAGCATTTAAAGCCTTGTTATTAGCATTAGCTGCCGTAAGAGCTGCCTTTTCCCATGTGGATTTGGCGGCCTCCGGCCTAGTCCATCCTATCTCGATAGCATCCCAAGCACTATCATTAATAGAACATAGAAATGCCCTCATACGGACTTTCCAAAAAGCATAATTGCTCCCATCATAATATGGAGGAGCATTAAGCGATTGAGATCAATCCATCTCAAATGGTCTAGGATCACACTTAGGTAATGAAACCACAGTAAGTGTACCAACTCTGATACCACTTGTTGGACCGTGTGCCTTATCGACCCATCCAATGACCAATTAGTGAAGAAAGGGAGGGTAAAAATCTTTTATAGCATTCGATCGCAGACCAAGCCTATTGGTATTGGAGCGAATTGTGAAATCCCTCAAAACAATGAACTAGTTTTGTTTGAGGGCCTAATAATAAACCCGTCCGCTTGTGGACTTAATAATAAACTCGTCTACTTGTGGACTTAATATTAAACTCGTCCATTTGTAGACTTGATAATTTTAAGGCATCGCCATAGGATGAACTCGTCCATTTGTGGACTTTGTAATAAACTCGTCCACTTGTGGACTTAATAATTTTAAGGCATTCCAATAGGATGAACTCATCCACTTATGGACTTAAATAATTTCAAGTCGTCCCCAAGAGATGAGCTCGTCCACTTTGTGGACTTAATAATGAACATGTCCACTTGCAGACTTAAATAATTTCAAGGCATCCTCATAAGATGAACTCGTCAACTTTGTGGACTCAGTAATAAACTTGTTCGCTTGTGGATTTTATAATAAATTATTCCACTTGTGGACTTAGTTATAAAAGTAGTTTTGTCTAGACAAATACAGGTCATATTTGAATAACTCCTCTTATTATGATAAATGCATGCATAAGTAAAAAATTGTTCTTAAAAAGGATAAAAACCTCCCTTTGGGCTTAGAAAGTACTGTAGGTAAAAATTAACTAAAAAATAAACTGGAAATGAGGAGTGGCGCTCTTCATGCTATCATCTACTGATAGTATTTCCTAAGATACTCAGTGTTCTATGGTGCAACTTCTGCCCATCTAGCGTCTCTAGGTGGTAGGTGCCTTTCCTCTGCCATGAGGTGATTCTGTAGGGTCCCTCCCAGTTAGGACCGAGCTTTCCCAGGGTGGGATCTCTAGTGGCGCCCATCACCTTCCTCAAGACGAGATCTCCAACTTTGAAGTCTTTGTGTCTGACTCTAAAGTTGTAGTGCTTGGCCCGTGAGATCCTAGTATTGTGCGAGTCTTTGTTCAACTGTCGCCCTGACTTCGTCCACTAGGTCAAGCTGTGGACACATGGGCTTATTGTTCCTCCTTTCATCATGATTGTCTACCTTGTAGCTTGTGAGTCCAACCTTAGCTGGGATAACTGCTCGCTTCTGTTGCTAGTCGAAACGGCGTCTCTCCTGTAGATGTTCTGGCTGTTGTCTTGTATGCCTATAGTACGCTTGACAACTTTTCTGGCCATATACTTTTTACACCCTCGAGTCGAGTCTTGATAATTTTAAGCAAGGATCAGTTTGTGACCTTAACTTGTCCGTTGGCTTAAGGGTGGGTGGGTGAGGAGTAGTGGTTCTTGATCCCCAATAATGAGTAAAAGTCCCCGAAGGAGTCATTGTCAAACTGCTTCCCATTATCTGAGACCAAGACTTTAGGGATCCAGTATTTGCAGATGATGTTCCTCCAAACGAAGCTTCGTACATTCTTCTCTGTGATGATGGCCAAGGCTTCAGCTTCTACCCATTTGGTGAAGTAGTCCATGCCGACTATTAGGAACTTCAGCTGTCTCATTGCTATTGGGGACTGGCCCATAATGTCCAATCTCCATTGAGCAAAAGGCCATAGGGTTGTTATTGGGATGAGCTCTTTTGTTGGCTGTCTGATGACGTTGCTTGTTTGATGATATTGCTGAACTTTTGACATTTGTTGCAGGCTTTGACATAAGCTTGGGCATTCTTCTGCATAGTAGGCCAGTAGTATCCAGCTCGGATTAGTTTGTGTACCAGTGATCGTGACTCGAAGTGGTTCTCACAGATCCCTTTATGGACTTCTCTCATGACATAGTCTACTTCTTCGAGGCTTAGGCACCTTAGGTACGGACGGGAGAAGCCTCTCTTGTACAAGACGTCCTTTATTAGAACGTATCGTGCTACTTAGACCTTCAACTTCCTTGCGGCTTCCTTACTGTCTAGTAATGTTGCCATCTTTAAAGTAGGAGAGTAATGGTGTGACCAAAGCGAATGCGAGCTTCTCCATCGATAGGTACCTCCCTTCTGCACCATAAAGTACCCGACTAGTGTAGTACATGGGCTTTTGTACCTTGTCTTCTTTCTTTGACCAAGGTCGCACTAATAGCAGCTGGGGATATAGCCAAGTAGAGGAACAGTTCTTCTCCTGGTTTGAAGGGACTTAGTAACCGTGGGGAAGAGAGGTAGGCCTTAAGATCCTCAAATGCTTGTTGACACTTGGTCATCCATTCAAAATATTTCTTCAGTGTGTGAAAGAAAGGTAGGCACTTGTCCGTTGCCCTTGACACGAACCTATTCAGCGCGGCTATCTTGCCGTTGAGGCTTTGTACTTCTTTCACGATCCTTGTGGTGCCATCTCTATTATGGCCTAGATCTTGTTGGGGTTAACCTCGATACCTTTCTGAGATACCATGAACCCCAGGAACTTTCTAGTCGCTACGCCAAACACACACTTGCTCGGATTGAGTTTCATTTTGTAAGAGTGGAGGGTGTCGAAGGTCTCCTTGAGATAGTCCAAATGATCATCCTCCCTTCGGCTTTCACTAGCATGTCGTCAACATAGACTTGGACATTTCTTCCAATTTGATGCGCAAATATCTTGTTCATGAGCCTCTGATATATTGCGCCCATGTTTTTGAGGTCGAATGGCATTACTTTGTAGCAGAAGAAGCCTTGGCTGGTGACAAATGACATATTCTCTTGATCAGTTTTGCCTAATTTTATCTGGTTGTAGTCAGAAAAAGCTTCCATGAAGCTCAGCAACTGGTGTTGGGCTGTAAAGTCTACTAGGACGTCAACCCACGGGAGAGAGTAGCTATCCTTGGGGCACACCTTATTTAGGTCCGTAAAATCTATACACATTCTCCACTTTCCATTGGTTTTCTTGACCATCACTATGTTGACCAACCAGTCGGGATAGTAAACTTCTCTAATGAAGTCTGCATCTTGCAACTTGCAGACTTCTCCCACTATGGCTTGGTCCCGCTCTTGGGTGAACACTTACTTCTTTTGATGGATAGGGGGAAAAATGGGCCACAAATTCAACCTGTGCACCACGACTGAAGGATTGATCCCGAGCATGTCTTCATGACTCTAGGCAAAGTCGTCTTAGTTTTCCTTTAGAATTGTGGTGAGTGCCTGATGGATTGGCGGACTAGCGAGAGTACTGATTCTAGTCGTTCATTCAAGTTTTAAGTCATCGAGAAGTATCTCTTCCAACCTTTCGACGGGCTCTACAACCATCTGTTGCTCTTCTATGCTCATGGTTTGTAAGTGGTTGTCTATTTCTAGCATCGCTATATAGCACTCACGTGCTGCCACTTAGTACTTTGTATTTGGTGGGGAATTTGATCATCAAATTGTAGGTCAGAGTTACGGCCTTCCATGAATTTAGGGTAGGTCGACCTAGGATGGCATTATAGGTAAATAAGCAGTCGACAACAAGGAATGTAACATCCTTAGTGATCTGCTGAGGGTAATCACCAATCGTTACAGGCAATGTGACCATACTGAGGGGGTATACTCTTGTTCCTATGAACCTCATGAGCGGGGCGTTGGTCAGAACCAGCCGTTCTTTCTCAATTCTCATTTGCTGGAGAGCCGGGTAATAGAGGATATCAATAGAGCTCCCATTGTCCACTAAGACACGATGAGTGTTGTAGTCCCCTACCCATATGCTAATCACGAGCGCATCGTCGTGTGGGTGGTGGAGACGTCGAGCATCTTCCTCCGTGAACCCGATAACAGGGTTGTCAATCCGTGGTATCTTCAGGATAAAGCCTGTCGCTAGACGTTCTGCACTATCCGTAGGTAGATTTTGCGTGCCTTCCTGGACAAACTGGAAGCTGTGGTTCCCCCTATGATCATCCTTATTTCTTCTAGGGGGCCTAGGATGTTTGTTTTCCCTCTGGCTAGCCTGCTCTTGTGGTGGGTCCATCCTCTCCTTGCTAACAAACCTTTACAGCTTTCCTTGCCTGATAAGAGCTTTTATCTGCTGCTTTAAGTCGTAGCAGTTGGATGTATCATAACTGTGGTCACGGTGAAAATGGTAGTACTTGTCTATAGACCTCTTACAAGGATCTCCTTTTAGCTTACCAGGAAATGTCAAGGCTCCTTCGTCCTTGTTCTGCATCAGGACTTGGTCGATCGGGGCAGTTAGCGGGGTGAATGCAGTCACGAGTATCTTGTCGTCAGCTTCATCGATCGAGAGGGCCTCTTTGTTAAAGCAAGTTATGTAAGACCTTAACATCTCATCCTCTCGTTGCTTAATGTTCATCAGGTATAAAAATTAAAAAACATCATTCTCACTAAATTTATAGCCAAAATGGACTAGAATAGGATGAAAAAGCGATAAAAAATTTTTAGAACTGAATACAGTTACTACCTTATCCTTACTTGAGCATTCTAAACAGATATTAAAATAATTCAAAAAAATTAAAAATATCGTTTTCCCAAATTTCAAGACAAACCCGGGTAGGTAAAGTAGAAAACGTGATAAAAGGTAATTTCGATCTGGGTACCGTTTTTCCCGACCCAAGTAACATCGTTCCTGAAAAAATAGAAAAATAATTCAAAAGATAAAAAAACAGAATTCTCCCCTTATTTCTGACCAAACCGGACCGGGATAGTGTGACGAAGCAAGGAAAAAAAATTTCTTACCGTGTACAGTTTCTACCTCTCCCGTGCTAGAGCATTCTAAAAAAAAATTCAAAAAGATTAAAAATATCGTTAGTCCCGAATTTCAAGCCTAACCAGGCCTGGAAAAGGAGAAAAAGAAAAAAAAGGAAATTTCATTCCGGGTAACGTCTCTCCCGACCCAAGTTACGGCGTTCCCATAAAAATAGTAAAAAATTGCAAAAAATTAAAAAACATTATTCCCGCTTTATTTGTGGCCAAAATAGACCAAGATAGGCTGAAAAAGTGGCAAATTTTTTTTTCAAACCTAGTACAGTTTCTACCTTACCCTTGTTAGGGCATTCTCAAAAAAATTCAAAAAAAAATATTAAAATAATTCAGAAAGATTAAAAATATCATTCTTCTCAAATTTCGAGCCAATCCAAGCCACGACAGCTAGAAAACAAGATAAAAAGATATTCCGTTCCGGGTACCGTTTCTCCCAACTCAAGTTACAGTCTTCCAAAAAAAATAGTAAAAAAATTCAGAAAATTAAAAAACATCAATTTCGCTTTATTTTAGTAAAGAAATTCAAAAAACAAGATTCTTGCTTTATTTCGGACGAAATCGGACCATGATAGCGCGAGAAACCAATAAAAAAATTTTCATACCGAGTACAGTCTCAACCTTTAACGTGCTAGAGCATTCTCAAAAAAATTTAAAAAATATATTTAAATAAGAAAACGAGATAACGAGATATAAAGAAATTTCATTTCGGGTGCCATTTCTCTCGACCCAAGTTACAGCGGTCCTAAAAAAATAGTAAAAAAATTAAAAAACATCATTCTCACTTTATTTAAGCCAAATAGGACTAGGATAGGATGAAAAAGTGATAGAAAATTTTTAGAACTGAGTACAGTTTCTACCTTATCCTTTCTAGAGCATTCTCAAAAAATATAAAAATAATTCAAAAAAATTAAAAATGACGTTTTGCCCAAATTTCAAGACAAACATGGATAGGTAAAGTGGAAAACATGATAAAAAGAAATTTCGTTCCAGGTACCGTTTCTCGCGACCTAAGTTACAGCGTTCCTAAAAAAATAGAAAAATAGTTCAAAAAATAAAATAAAAAACATAATTCTCGCTTTATTTCTGACCAAACCGGACTGGGATAGTGTGACAAAGTAATAAAAAAAATTTCTTACTGAGTACAGTATCTACCCTTACCATGCTAGGGCATTCTCAAAAAATATTTTAAAAAAAATATGAAAAAAAATTGGAAAAAATTAAAAATATCCTTCTCGAATTTCATGCCAAACCAGGCCAGGAAAAGAAGAAAAAGCGAAATAAAGAAATTTCATGCCGGGTAACGTTCCTCTCGACTCAAGTTACGGATTCCCCGAAAAATCGGAAAAAAATTCAAAAAATTAAAAAACATCATTCTCGCTTTATTTGTGGACAAAACAGACCATGAAAGGCTGAAAAAGTGTCAAAATTTTTTTCAAACCTAGTACACTTTCTACCTTACCCTTGTTAGAGCATTCTAAAAAAAATTCAAAAAAAATATTAAAATAATTCAAAAAGATTAAAAATATCATTCTTCTAAAATTTCAAGCCAATCGGGGCCACAACAAGTAGAAAACAAGATGAAAAGATTTTTCGTTCCGGGTACCGTTTCTCCCAACCTAAGTTACAGTGTTCCGAAAAAAATAGTAAAAAAATTCAAGATAAAAATGATAAAAAAAATTTTTAGAACCGAGTACAATTTCTACCTTACCCTTGTATGCATTCTCAAAACATATGCTAAAAAAATAGTAACATTATACAAAAAAAAAATTAAAAATATCATTTTGCTAGAATTTCAAGAAAAACCGAGGTAAGACAAGTGGAAACCGGGATAAAAAGAAATTTCATTCCGTGTACCATTTCTTCCGATCCAAGTTAAACCGTTCCCAAAAAAATAGTAAAAAAATTCAAAAAACAAGATTCTCGTTTTATTTTTGAATAAACCAGACCAGGATAGCGTGAGAAACCAATAAAAAAATTTTCTTACTGAGTACAATTTTTATCTTTAACGTGCTAGAGCATTCTCAAATAAATTTAAAATATATATTAAAATAAGAAAACAAGAAAGCGAGATAAAAAGAAATTTCGTTTCGGCTGCCGTTTCTCTCGACTCAAGTTAAAGCGCTCCCAAAAAAATAGTAAAAAAATTCAAAAAACAAGATTCTCGCTTTCTTTCGGACCAAACCGGACCGGCATAGTGTGACAGACCAATAAAAATAATTTCTTACCGAGTACAGTTTCTATCTCTCCCGTGCTCGAGCATTCTAAAAAAAACTCAAAAAAAATATAAAAATAATTCAAAAAGATTAAAAATATCGTTCATCCCGAATTTCATGCCAAACTGGGCCCCGAAAAGGAGAAAAAAAGAAATTTCTTTCTGGATAACGTTTCTCTCGATCCAAGTTACGGCGTTCCCATAAAAATAGTAAAAAAGTTCGAAATATTTTAAAACATCATTCCCGCTTTATTTGAGGCCAAAACAGACAAAGATAGGCTGAAAAAGTGACAAATTTTTTTTCGAACATGGTACAATTTCTTCCTTACCCGTTAGAGCATTCTCAAAAAAATTCAAAAAAAAAATTAAAATAATTCAAAAACATTAAATATATCATTCTTCTCAAATTTCAAGCCAATCCGGGCCACGACAAGTAGAAAATAAGATAAAAAGATATTTCGGTCCGAGTACCGTTTCTCCCAACCCAAATTACAGTGTTCCGTAAAAAAAAGAAAAAAAAATTCAGAAAATTAAAAAACATCAATTTTGCTTTATTTTTTACCAAAATGGACTAGGATAGGACGAAAAAATGATAAAAAAAAACTTTTAAAACCAAATACAATTTCTACCTTACCCTTGCTAGTGCATTCTCAAAAAATATCCCAAAAAAATAGTAGCATAATTCAAAAAAATTAAAAATGTCATTTTGGTAGAATTTCGAGAAAAACGGGGGTAAGACAAGTAGAAAGCGGAATAAAAAGAAATTTCGTTTCGAGTACCGTTTCTCCCGATCCAAGTTAAAGCGTTCCCAAAAAAATAGTAAAAAAATTCAAAAAAATCAAAAAACAAGATTCTTGCTTTATTTCTGATCAAACCGGACCAGGATAGCATGAGAAATCATTAAAAAAATTTCTTACCGAGTACAGTTTCTACCATTAACATGCTGAAGCATTCTCAAATAAATTTAAAAAATATATTTAAATTAGAAAGCGAGATAACGAGATAAAAAGAAATTTCATTTCGGGTGCCGTTTCTCTCGACCCAAGTTACGGCGTTCCCAAAAAAATAGTAAAAAAAAAATTAAAAAATATCATTCTCACTTTGTTTTATAGCCAAAATGGACTAGGATAGGATGAAAAAGTAATAAAAAATTTTTAGAACTAAATACAGTTTCTACCTTATCCTTACTAGAGCATTCTAAACAAATATTAACATAATTCAAAAAAATTAGAAATATCATTTTGCCTAAATTTCAAGACAAACCGGGATAGGTAAAGTAGAAAAGGAAATTTAATTTTGGGTACCGTTTTTCCTGACCCAAGTTACAACGTTCCTAAAAAAATAGAAAAATAATTCAAAAAATAAAAAAAAAAACATAATTCTCAATTTAATTCTGACCAAACCGGACCGGGATAGTGTGATAAAGCAATAAAAAAAATTTCTTACCGAGTATAGTCTCTACCTCTCTCGTGCTAGAGCATTCTAAAAAAAATTCAAAAAAATATTAAAACAATTCAAAAAGATTAAAAATAGCGTTCATCTCAAATTTCATGCCAAATCGGGCCCAAAAAAGATTAAAAAGAAATTTCATTTTGGGTAACGTTTCTCTCGACCCAAGTTACGGCATTCCCATAAAAATAGTAAAAAAATTCAAAAACTTAAAAAACATCATTCCCACTTTATTTGTGGCCAAACAGACTATGATATGTTGAGAAAGTGACAAAATTTTTTTCGAACCTAGTACAGTTTCTACCTTACCCCTGTTAGAGCACTCCCAAAAAAATTCAAAAAAAATTTTTAAATAATTAAAAAAGATTAAAAACATCATTCTTCTCAAATTTCAGGCCAGTCCGGCCACGACAAGTAGAAAATAAGATAAAAAAATATTTCGTCCCGGGTACTGTTTTCTCCCAACCCAAGTAACAGTATTCCGAAAAAAATAGTAAAAAAATTCAGAAAATTAAAAAACATCAATTTTGCCATATTTATAGCCAAAATGGACCAGGATAGGATGAAAAAGTGATAAAAATTTTTAGAACCGAACACAGTTTCTGTCTTACCCTTGCTAGAGCATTCTCAAAAAATATTCGAAAAAAATAGTAACATAATTCAAAAAAATTAAAAATATCATTTTGCTAGAATTTCAAGAAAAATCGGGGTAAGACAAGTAGAAAACGTAATAAAAAGAAAATTCGTTCCGGTTACCGTTTCTCCTGATCCAAGTTACAGCGTTTCCAAAAAAATAGTAAAATAATTCAAAAAACATGATTGTCGTTATATTTCTGAACAAACTGGACCGGGATTGTGCGAGAAACCAATAAAAAATTTTTCTTACCGAGTACAGTTTGTACCTTTAACGTGCTAGAGCATTCTCAAATAAATTTCAAATATATATTTAAATTAGAAAACGAGATAAAAAGAAATCTCGTTTCGGGTGCCGTTTCTCTTGACCCCAAGTTACTGCGTTTCCAAAAAAAATAGTAAAAAAATTAAAAAACATCATTCTCACTTTATTTATAGCCAAAACGGACTAGGATTAAAGCGATAAAAAAATTTTAGAACTGAGTATAGTTTCTCATTATCCTTACTAGAGCATTCTCAAAAAATATTAAAATAATTCAAAAAAAATTAAATATATCTTGTTGCCAAAATTTCAAGACAAACTGGGATAGGTAAAGTAGAAAACGTGATAAAAAGAAATTTCGTTCCGGATACCGTTTCTCCTGACCCAAGTTATTGCGTTAATTAAAAAATAGAAAAATAATACAAAAAATGAAAAAACATAACTCTTCCTTTATTTCTGACCAAACCAGACCGGGATAGTTTGACAAAGCAATAAAAAAAATTTCTTACCGAGTACAGTTTCTACCTCTCCTGCGCTAGAGCATTCTCAAAAATATTCAAAAATAATATAAAAATAATTCAAATAAATTAAAAATATCGTTCATCCCATATTTCAAGCCAAATCGAGCCCGGAAAAAAAAAAAAATTTCAATCCAGGTAACGTTTCTCTCGACCCAAGTTACGGCGTTCCCATAAAAATAGTAAAAAAAATTTCAAAAATCTAAAAAACACGATTCCCACTTTATTTTTGGCCAAAACGGACCAAGATAGGATGAAAAAGCGATAAAAATTTTTTAAAACCGAGTACAGCTTCTACCTTACACTTGCTGGAACGTTCCATAAAAATATTCGAAAAAAATAGAAAAGTAATTCAAAAAAATTAAAAATATCATTTTGCTCAAATTTCAAGACAAACCGGGATAGGACAAGTAGAAAACGTGATAAAAAGAAATTTCATTCCGGGTACCGTTTCTTCCGACCCAAGCTACAGCATTCCTAAAAAAATAGAAAAATAATTCAAAAAATAAAAAAACATAATTCTAGCTTTATTTCTGACCAAACCGAACTGGGATAGTGTGACAAAGTAATAAAAAAATTTCCTTACCGAGTACAATTTCTACCTTTCCCATGCTAGAGCATTCTAAAAAAAAATTAAAAAAAAAACATTAAAAAAATTGGAAAAAATTAAAAATATCATCCGTCCCAAATTTCATGCCAAACCAGACCAGGAAAAGAAGAAAAAGAGAAAGAAAGGAATTTCATTCCGGGTAACGTTTCTCTCAACCCAAGTTACGGCGTCCCATAAAAATAGTAAAAAAATTGAAAAATATCATTCCTGCTTTATTAGTGGCCAAAACGGACCAAGATAGGATGAAAAAGCGATAAAAATTTTTTAGAACTGAGCAAAGTTTCTACCTTGCGTTTGCTAGAGCATTCTCAAAAAATATTCAAAAAAAATAGTAACATAATTCAAAAAAATTAAAAGTATCAATTTGCTAGAATTTCAGGAAAAACCGGGGTTAGACCAGTGGAAAACGTAATAAAAAGAAATTTCTTTCCGGGTACCGTTTCTCCCGATCCAAGTTACAGCGTTCCCAAAAAAATAGTAAAAAAATTCAGAAAACATGATTCTCGCTTCATTTCTGACCAAACCGGACCGGGATAAAGCGAGAAACCAATAAAAAATTTTTCTTACCGAGTACAGTTTCTACCTTTAACGTGCTAGAGCATTCTCAAATAAATTTAAAAAACATACCTAAACAAGAAAATGAGATAATGAGATAAAAAGAAATTTCGTTTCGAGTGCCGTTTCTCTCGACCCAAGTTACAACATTCCCAAAAATATAGTACAAAAATTAAAAAAACATCATTCTCACTTAATTTATAGCCAAAACGGACTAGGATAGGAAGAAAAATCAATAAAAAAAATCTTAAAACTGAGTACAGTTTCTACCCCTTACTAGAGAATTCTCAAAAAATAGTAAAATTAAAAATAGCGTTTTGCCCAAATTTCAAGACAAACCGGGACAGATAAAGTTGAAAACGTGATAAAAAGAAATTTCGTTCTGGGTACTGTTTCTTCCGACCCAAATTACGACGATCCTCAAAAAATAGAAAAAAAAAAAAAAAAAAAAAAAAAAAAAAAAAAAAAAAAAAAATCTCCCTTTATTTCTGACCAAACCGGACCAGGATAGTGTGACAAAACAATAAAAAAAATTTCTTACTGAGTACAGTTTCTACCTCTCCCGTGCTAGAACATTCTAAAAAAATTCAAAAAAAAATATAAAAATAATTCAAAAAGATTAAAAATATCATCCTTCTCAAATTTCAAGCCAATCCGGGCCGCGACAAGAAGAAAACAGGATAAAAAGATATTTCTTTCCGGGTACCGTCTATCCCAACCCATGTTACAATGTTCCGAAAAAAAATTAAAAAAATTCAGAAATTAAAAAACATCAATTTTGCTTTATTTATAGCCACAACTGATCAGGATACGATGAAAAAGCGATAAAAAAATTTTAGAACCGCGCACAGTTTCTTCCTTACCCTTGCTAGAGCATTCTCAAAAAATATTCGAAAAAAATAGTAACATAATTCAAAAAAATTAAAAATATTATTTGGCTAAAATTTAAAGAAAAACCGGGGTAAGACAAGTAGAAAACGTAATAAAAAGAAATTTCGTTCCGAGTACCGTGTCACCCAATCAAAGTTACAGCGTTCCAAAAAAAAATAGTAAAAAAATTCAAAAAATTCAAAAAATAATTCGAAAAATAAAAAAAATAATTCCCGCTTTATTTCTGAGCAAACCGGACCAGGATAGACAACAAAGCAATAAAAAAATTTTCTTACCAAGTACAGTTTCTACCTTTCCCGTGCTAGAACATTCTAAAAAAAAATTCACAAAACACAAAAAAAAATTGGGAAAAATTAAAAATATCATCCGTCCCAAATTTTGTGACAAACCAGGCCAGAAAAAGAAGAAAAAGTGAAAAAAAAAAAGAAATTTCATTCTGGGTAACGTTTCTCTCGACCCAATATACGGCGTTCCCATAAAAATAGAAAAAAAAAATTCATAAAATTAAAAAACATCATTTCTGCTTTATTTGTAGCCAAAACGGACCAAGATAGGCTGAAAAAGTGACAAAATTTTTTTCGCACCTACTACAGTTTCTACCTTACCCTTGTTAGAGGATTCTCAAAAAATTTAAAAAAAATATTAAAATAATTCAAAAAGATTAAAAATATCACTCTTCTCAAATTTCAATCCAATCCAGGCCACGACAAGTAGAAAACAAGATAAAAAGATATTTCGTTCCGGGTACCGTTTATCCCAACCCAAGTTGCAGCGTTCCCAAAAAAATTCAAAAAACAAGATTGTCACTTTAATTCTGACCAAACCGGATCGATATAGCGCAAGAAACTAGTAAAAAAATTTTCTTACCGAGTACAGTTTCTACCTTTAACGTGCTAGAGCAATCTCAAATAAATTTAAAAAATATATTTAAATAAAAAAACGAGATAACGAGATAAAAAGAAATTTCGTTTCGGGTGCCGTTTCTCTCGACCCAGGTTACAGCGTTCCCAAAAAAATAGTAAAAAAATTAAAAAACATCATTCTCACTTTTTTTTTATAGCCAAAACGGACTAGATTAGGATGAAAAAGCGATAAAACAATTTTAGAAAAATAATTCAAAAAATAAAAAAAACAAAATTCTCCATTTATTTCTGACCAAACCAGACCGGGATAGTGTGACAAAGCAATAAAAAAAATTTCTTACCGAGTACAGTTTCTACCTCTCCCGTGCTAGAGCATTCTCAAAAAAATTAAAAAATATATATAAAAATAATTCAAAAAGATTAAAAATATCGCTCGTCCCGAATTTCATGCCAAACCGGGCTCGGAAATGAAGAAAAAGAGAAAAAAAAAAGAAATTCCATTCCGAGTAACGTTTCTCTTGACCCAAGTTATGGCGTTCCCATAGAAATAGTAAAAACAAATTCCAAAAACTAAAAAACAATATTCCCACTTTATTTTTGGCCAAAACGGACCAGGATAGGATGAAAAAGTGATAAAAACTTTTTAGAACCGAGTACGGCTTCTACCTTATCCTTGCTAGAACGTTCTAAAAAAATATTCCAAAAAAATAGTAAAATAATTCAAAAAAATTAAGAATATCATTTTGCCCAAATTTCAAGCCAAACCGGGATAGGACAAGTAGAAAACGTGATAAAAAGAAATTTCGTTCCAGGTACCGTTTCTCCCGACCCAAGTTACAGCGTTCCTAAAAAAATAGAAAAATAATTCAAAAAAAAAAAAAAAACATAATTGTTGCTTTATTTCTGACCAAACCAGACCGGGATAGTGTGAGAAAGTAATAAAAAAGTTTTCTTACCAAGTACAGTTTCTACCTTTCCCGTGCTAGAGCATTCTCAAAAAAAATATAATAAAAACTGAAAAAAAGTAAAAATATCGTCCATCCGAATTTCATGCCAACCCAGGCCAGAAAAAGAAGAAAAAGTGAAAAAAAGAAATTTCATTCCGGTAACATTTCTCTCGACCCAAGTTACGGCGTTCCCATAAAAATAGTAAAAAAATTCAAAAAATTAAAAACCATCATTCCCACTTTTTTTGTGGCCAAAATGGACCAAGAGAGGCTAAAAAAGTGAATAAAAAATTTCAAATCGAGTACAGTTTCTACCTTACCCTTGTTAGGGCATTCTCAAAAAAATTCAAAAAAACTATTAAAATAATTCAAAAAGTTTAAAAATATAATTCTGCTCTAATTTCAAGTCAATCCAAGCCAAGACAAGTAGAAAACGAGATAAAAAGAAATTTCACTCCTGGTACAGTTTCTTTGGAACTAAGTAACAACGTTTCAGAATCATTAAGTGCTTCTTTGATCTTCTTGGATTTTGCTTTAGTAATGGCCCAACTGGAACATGCAATGGATCCATGAATACTTGTTAATTCTTATCATTCCCCCTCTCTTCAAAAGGATTCGTCCTTAAATCATCACCTACATCAAAAGGAGAAAGATCAAAAATATTAAATGTAGCACTAATGTTATACTCACCTGAAATATCCAACTTGTATGCATTGTCATTGATTCTCTCAAAGACTTGAAATCGATTATCCCCTCTAGGATGTAGCTATTGCCTACGGATTAAAATCATAAACAATCTCAAATGGGGAAAAAGTAGTAGTAGAAGGAACACTTCAATTATGCAAACTCAATGAATGGCAAACAATTCTCCCAATTTTTCAATTTACTACCTCAATTTGTCCATCCATTTGGGGGTGACAAGTAGTCAAAAACAATAGTTTTAGTCCCCAACTTTCCCACAAGACTTTCCAAAAATAGTTAAGGAACATAACATCACGATCAGAGACAATACTCCGAGGAACACCATCAAGCCGTACTATCTCACTAATGAACAAATCAGCGATGTGGGTTGCGTCAATAGTTTTATGACAAGATATGAAATGTGTCATCATAGAAAACCTATCAACAACCACAAAAATTGAATCCCTACCGTTCCTAGACCTAAGTAAGCTTTAAAAAAAATCCATAGAAAAATCGACTCAAGGTGCACTAGGTACTGGCAAAGGAGTGTATAATCCATTTGGTAAGACTCCAAATTTGGCCTGCCAACAGGTAATGCCCAAATTTTAAGCCAAACCGGGATAGGACAAGTAGAAACTATGATAAAAAGAAATTTTGTTCCAAGTACCGTTTCTCGGGATAGTGTGAGAAAGCAATAAATTTTTTTTACCGAGTACAGTTTCTACCTTTACTGTGCCAGAGCACTCTAAAAAAAATAATAAAAATATTTAAATAATTCAAAAAAATTAAAAATATCATTCGTCCAAAATTTCATTCCAAACCGAGCCAGGACAAGAAGAATAGTAGATAAAAAGAAATTTCATTCCAGGTACCATTTCTTCCGACCCAAGTTATGGCGTTCCCAAAAAAATTGTAAAAAAATTCAAAAATTAAAAAACATCATTCCCGCTTCATTTATGGCCAAAACGGACCAGGATAGGCTGAAAAATGGACAAATTTTTTTTCAAACCGAGTACAGTTTCTCTCCTTTACCCTTGTTAGAGGATTCTCAAAAAAATTCAAAAAAATATTAAAATAATTCAAAAGATAAAAAAAAATTTGTTCTGTTTGAATTTCAGGCCAAAACGAGCCAAGACAAGTAGAAAACGAGATAAAAAGAAATTTTGTTCCAGAAACAGTTTCTCCCGACCCAAGTAACTGCGCTCCCAAAAAAATAGTAAAAAATTAAAAAAGATCATTCTCACTTTATTTTTGACCAAGCCGGGCTGGGATAGCTTGGGAAAGCAATAAAAAAATTTTCGGGCTGAGTCCTGTTTCTACCTTTCCCATGCTAAAGCATTCTAAAAAAAATTCGAGAAAAATATTAAAATAATTCAAAAAGGTTAAAAATATTGTTTTGCTCAAATTTCATACCAAACCGAGCTAGGACAAGAAGAAAAGTAGATAGAATGAAATTTCATTTCGGGAACCGTTTCTCCCGACCCAAGTTATGGCGTTCTCAAAAAAATTGTAAAAAAATTCAAACACATCATTCCCACGTCTTTTATGGCCAAAACGGACCCGAATAGGCTGAAAAATAGACAAAATTTTTTTCGAACTGAGTACAGTTCCTTTACCCTTGCTGGAGGATTCTTAAAAAAATTCAAAAAAAATTAAAATAATTCAAAAAGATAAAAAATTTCAATTTGCTTGAATTTCAGGCCAAAACGAGCCATGACAAGTAGAAAACGAGATAAAAAGAAATTTTGTTCCGGAAACAGTTTCTCCCGACCCAAGTTACTGCGTTCCCAAAAAAATAGTAAAAAATTAAAAAAGATCATTCTCTCTTTATTTTTGACCAAACCGGGCTGGGATAGCCCGGGAAAGCAATAAATTTTTTTTCAAGTCGAGTCTTGTTTCTACCTTTCCCATGCTAGCACATTCTCAAAAAAATTCGAGAAAAATATTAAAATAACTCAAAAAGGTTAAAAATATCGTTCTGTCCAAATTACATACCAAACCGAGCAAAGACAAGAAGAAAACGAGATAAAATTAAATTTCGTTCCGGCTATCGTGTCTTCCTTTATTTAAAAACATCATTCTTACTTTATTTATAGCCAATACTGGACCAGAATAGCCCGAAAAAGCGATAAAAAAATTTTCATACCGAGTATAGTTTTTACCTTAACTGTTCTTGAGCATTCTAGAAAAAATTTGAAAAAAATACTTAAATAATTCAAAAAAATTGAAAATATCATTCTGCCCAAATTTCAATCCAATTCAGGCCTAGACATTTAGAAAACGAGATAAAAAGAAGTTTCGTTTTCGGTAACGTTTCTCCATTGGCTGAATCAAGTACAATTTCTACCTTACCCATGCAAAGCATTCTCAAAAAAATTCAAAAAAATTTAAGTACAGTTTCAAGCCAATCTGGGCAAGGACAAGAAGAAAATGATATAAAAAAAAATTATAAAAAAATTATAAAAAATCAAGTACTGTTTCTCTCGACCCAAGTTATGGTGTTCTAAAAAAAAAATAGTAAAAAAATTAAAAAATAGCATTCTCGCTTTATTTCTGACCAAACCAGACTGGAATAGCTCGAAAAAGCGATTAAAAAAAAATTTCGGATCGAGTACAGTTTCTACATTAACTGTGCTAGAACATTCAAATTTTTTTTTTAATATTAAAATAATTCAAAAAAAACTAAAAATATCGTTCTACCCAAATTTCATGCCAAACCAGGCCAGGACAAGAAGAAAATGAGATAAAAAGAAATTTTGGTTTGAGTACCGCTTCTCCCGACCCTAGTTACGACGTTTCCAAAAAAAACGTAAAAAAAATTAAAAAACATAATTCCCTCTTAATTTATGGCCAATACGGACCAGGGTAGGCCAAAAAGGCGATAATTTTTTCCAAAATATCGATCTGCCCAAAAATTTCAAGCAATATCCAGCTAGGACAAGTAGAAAACGAGATTAAAAAAAATTTCTCTCCTGGTATCGTTTCTACTGAGCCAAGTTACAGCGTACCAAAGAAAATAGTAAAAAAAAATTAAAAAACATAATTCTCGCGTTATTTCTCACTGTACAATTTCGACCTTAACCGTGCAAGAGCATTCTTTAAAAAAATTCAAAATAATATTACAATAATTAAAAAAAAAACTAAAAATATTGTTCTATCTGAATTTCAAGCCAAACTGGGCCAGGACAAGCTGAAAACGAGATAAAAAGAAATTTCTTTTCGGGTACCGTTTCTCCCGACCAAAGTTACAGCGTTCCCCAAAAAATAGTAAAAAAATTCGAAAAATTAAAAAACATCATTCTTGCTTTATTTATAACCAAAATGGATAGGATGAAATTTTTTCAATCCGAGTACTGTTTCTTCCTTACCCTTGCCAGAGCGTTCTCTGAAAATATTTGAGCCAAGTACAATTTTGGATCAAGTACAATTTCTACCTTAACCATGCTAGAGCATTCTTTAAAAAAATTCAAAATAATATTAAAATAATTCAAAAAAATTAAAAATATAGATCTGCTCAAATTTCAAGCCAAATCGGGTCAGGACAAGTAGAAAACGAGATAAAAATAAATTTCGCTACTGGTACCGTTTCTCCCAACTGAAGTTACAACGTTCCCAAAAAAATAGTAAAAAAATTCAAAAAATTAGAAAACATCATTCTTGCATTATTTCTGACAAAACTAGACCAGGATAGACCGAAAAAGCGACAAAATTTTTCTCAAACTGAGTACAATTTCTATACCTTACCCATGTTAAAGCATTCTCAAAAAAAATATTAAAATAATTCAAAAAGATTCAAAATATCGATCAGCCCAAATTTAAAGCCAAACTGAGTTTGGGCAAAAAACATCATTCTCGCTTTATTTCTGACCAAACCAGGCCGGAATAGCTCAAAAAAGCGATAAAATTTTTTCAGATCAGGTACATTTTCTACCTTAACCGTGCTAGAGCATATCATTAAAAAAAATTCAAAAAAATATAAAAATAATTGAAAAAAATTAAAAATATCGTTCTGCCTAAATTTCAAGCCAAACCGGCTAGGACAAGTAGAAAACGAGATAAAAAGAAATTTCATTTTGTTCCGGGTACCGTTTCTCACGACCCAAGTTACAGCGATCCCAAAAAAATAGTAAAAAATTAAAAAAAAAAACATCATTCTCGCTTTATTTCTGACAAAACTAGATCGGAATAGCCTGAAAAAGCGAAAAATAATTTTCGTACCAAGTACAGTTTCTACCTTATCCGTGCTAGAGCATTCTAAAAAAAAAAAATCGAAAAAAGAATTAAAATAATTCAAGATAATTAAAAACATAGTCTACCCAAATTTCAAGTTAAACCGGGTCAGGACAAGTAGAAAACAAGATATAAAGAAATTTCGTTACGGGTACTGTTTCTCCCAACCCAAGTTACAGCATTCCCAAAAAAATAGTAAAAAAATTGCGTAAATGCACTTTTAGTCCCTATATTTGGCTTTTTTCTATTTTAGTCCCTACATTTTAATTTTATTACTTTTAGTCCCTAAACCAATTAACGCGTTCCATTTTAGTCATTTCCGTCAGTCAATCGACGAAAATTGCTGACGTGGCTGCCGAAAGAATTAAAATATTATAAAAATGCCACATCACTCTAGACACATCAGCATATAAATTTTGAAAATTAATTTATTAATTTTAACTAAATAATAAAAATAAAAATAGAATTGAAAACTAAAAATTAAGATTGTTCTTCAGAGATCATCAAACCCAACACCATCAGATCTACCACAAATAAAGATCATTAAATTCTTCATGTTCTTCCCCAAATTCTTACACAATCAACACCGAATTCTCAGCAAATCAAACCCATAAACCCAGTCAATAAACCAACCCAGATTAAACCCAAATCAAGAAACCAATCACATTAAACCCAGATCAACACAATCACATCCAAACCAACACAACCAAACCCAGATCCCACCACCAATGACCGACACAATTAAATCATTCTTGCTTTATTTCTGACAAAACTGGACTAGGATTGGCCGAAAAAGCGACAAAATTTTTCTCGAACTGAGTACAGTTTCTACCTTACCCACGTTAAAGCATTCTAAAAAAAAATTCAAAAAAAATATTAAAATAATTCAAAAAGATTCAAAATATCGATCAGCCCAAATTTAAAGCCAAACTGAGTTACGGCAAAAAATTCATTCTCGCATTATTTCTGACCGAACCAGGCCGGAATAGCTCAAAAAAGCGATAAAAATTTTTCAGATCAGGTACATTTTTTACCTTAACCGTGCTAGAGCATTCATTCAAAAAAATATAAAAATAATTGAAAAAAATTAAAAATATCATTCTACCCAAATTTCAAGCCAAACCGAGCCAGGAAAAGTAGAAAACGAGATAAAAAGAAATTTTATTTTCTTCCGGGTACCGTTTCTCACAACCCAAGTTACTGCGATCCCAAAAAAATAGTAAAAAATTAAAAAAAAAAAACATCATTCTCGCTTTATTTTTGACCAAACTAGATCGGAATAGCCTAAAAAAGCGATAAATAATTTTTATACCAAGTACAGTTTCTACCTTATCCGTGCTAGAGCATTCTAAAAAAAAAAATCGAAAAAAAAAATTAAAATAATTCAAGAAAATTAAAAACATCGTTTTGCCCAAATTTCAAGTCAAACCGGGTCAAGACAAGTAGAAAACAAGATATAAAGAAATTTCGTTCCGGGTACTGTTTCTCCCAACCCAAGTTACAGCGTTCCCAAAAAAATAGTAAAAAAATTGCGTAAATGCACTTTTAGTCCCTACATTTGACTTTTTTCTATTTTAGTCCATACATTTTAATTTTACTACTTTTAGTCCCTAAACCAATTAACGCGTTCCATTTTAGTCATTTCTGTCAGTCAATCGACGAAAATTGCTGACATGGCTGCCGAAAGAATTAAAATATTATAAAAATGCCACATCACTCCAGACACATCAGCATATAAATTTAGAAAATTAAGTTATTAATTTTTAACTAAATAATAAAAATAAAAATAGAATAGAAAACTAAAAATTAAGATTGTTCTTCAGAGATCATCAAACCCAGCACCATCAGATCTACCACAAATAAAGATCATTAAATTCTTCATGTTCTTCCCCAAATTCTAACACAATCAACACCGAATTCTCAGCAAATCAAACTCATAAACCCAATCAATAAACCAACCCAGATTAAACCCAAATCAAGAAGCCAATAACATCAAACCCAGATCAACACAATCACATCCAAACCAACACAATCAAACCCAGATCCCACCACCAATGACAGACACAATTAAGCTACCACCCCGCCGATCAAAAACATTTCTTCATTACATGAATTTCAACTCAAAAACCCAAAAAAATTCAAGAACTCCACATCAACAGAACCCGAATTGTAAGATGTTGAAAATTTTGATTATAGGAGAAGACTAAAGCGGCAGCAACGCCAAAGAAGCCAAAGAATGGGGTTGTTTCGTCACCGCTGAAACCTGATGAAGAAGACATTTTTTTTTTTCCAAATCAGATTTGAGATGAGAAGAGAACGAATTTTTGCTTTCTCTTTTTTTGTTTAGTTCTCTTTTTGAATGGCTTTTATTCTCTAAGATGCTCTGGGTTTGTTTATTTTTTGATAATTGTGGTTGAAAAGTAATAAAAAAATTTTCGAACCTAGTGCTGTTTCTACTTTACCCTTTCTGGAGCATTCTCAAAAAAATTCAAAAACTTACAAAAATAATTCAAAAAAAATAAAAATATTGTTCTGCCCAAAAGTCAAGCCAATCTAGGCTAGGACAAGAAAAAAAGGAGATAAAAAGAAATTTCGTTCCGGGTACCGTTTCTCCTGACCTAAGTTATAGCGTTCCCAAAAATATAGTAAAAAAAGTCAAAAAATTAAAAAACATCATTCCCGCTACTTTTATAGCCGAAACAGACCAGGATAGGTTGAAAAAACTATAAACTTTTTTTAGAACTGAGTACAGTTTCTACTTTACCCTTGTTAGAGCATTCTCAAAAAATATTCGAAAAAAATATTAAAATAATTCAAAAAAATTAAAAATATAATTCCGGGCACCATTTTTCCCGACCCAAGTTACAGCGTTCCCAAAAAAATAGGAAAAAAATTAAATAAGATCATTCTCGCTATATTTTTGACCAAACCAGGCCGGGATAGCCTGAGAAAGAGATAAAAAATTTTCTTAATTTTGAAAAAAATGGTAAAATAATTCAAAAAAATTAAAATATAATTCTGCCTAAATTTCAAGCCAATCCAGGGAAGGACAAATAGAAAACGAGATAAAAACAAATTTCGTTCCAGGTACCGTTTCTCGCAACCCAAGTTACCGCAATCCAAAAAAATAGTAAAACAATTCAAAAAGGTAAAAAAAAAAAAATCATTCTAGCTTTATTTGTGGCCAAAAGGGATCAGGATACGCTGAAAAAGCAATTAAATTTTTTTCGAACCAAATACAGTTTCTACCTTACCCATGCTAGAGCATTTACAAAAAAATTCAAAAAAATTATTCAAATAATTCAAAAAAAATTAAAAATATTGTTCTGCCCAAATTTCAAGCCAAACCGGGTTAAGACAAGAAGAAAACGACATAAAAGAAATTTCTTTTAGAGCACCGTTTCTTCCGACCCAAGTTACGACGTTCCCAAAGAAATAGTAAAAAAATTCAAAAAATCATTCTCGCTTTATTTATGGCCAAAACGAACCAGGATAGGCCGAAAAAGCAACAATATTTTTGTCGAACCGAGTACAGTTTCTACATTACCCTTTAAAAAAATTCAAAAAAAATATTAAAGTAATTAAAAAAAATTAAAAATATAATTCTTCCCAAATTTCAAGCAAAACCAAGCCATGACATGTAGTAAACGTGATAAAAAGAAATTTCTCCGGGCACGGTTTATCCCGACCCAGGTTACAACGTTCCCAAAAAAATAATAAAAAAATTCAAACAAATATTTATCATTCTCGCTTTATTTATGACCGAACCATACCGGAATAGCATGAGAGTGCAATAAAAAAATTTCATACCGAGTTTTGTTTCTACCTTTCCCATGCTACAGCATTCTCAAAAAAATTTGAAAAAAATATTAAAATAATTCAAAAAACTTAAAAATATTGTTTTGTCCAAATTTCGTACCAAATCGGGACAGTACAAGAAGAAAAGTAGATAAAAATAAATTTCGTTCTGGGTACTATTTCCCCCGATCCAAGTTATAGTACTCCGAAAAAAATAGTAAAAAAATTCAAAAAATTAAAAAACACTATTCTTACTTTATTTCTGACCAAAGTGGACCGAAATAGAATGAAAAAGTGAAAAAGAAATTATCGGACCGAATACAGTCTCTAGCTTAACCACGCTAGAGCATTAAAAAAAATTCAAAAAAATTGAAAATATCATTCCGCCCAAATTTGAAGCCAAACTGGACCAGTACAAGTAGAAAATGAGATAAAAAGAAATTACGTTTTGGGTCCCGTTTCCCCCGACCCAAGTTATAGTGTTCCTAAAAATAAAAGTAAAAAAATTCAAAAAATTAAAAGACATCATTCTCGCTTTATTTCCGACCAAGCCGAACCGGAATAGCATGAGAAATTAATAAAAAAATTTTCACCGACTTTTGTTTCTACCGTTTCTAAGCTAGAGCATTCTCAAAAAAAATTCGAAAAAAATTTAAAATAATTCAGAAAAGTTAAAAATATCATTCTGTTTAAATTTCGTACCAAACCAGGACAGGACAAGAAGAAAAGTAGATAAAAAGAAATTTCGTTTTTGGTACCGTTTCCCCCAACCAAAGTTACAGTGTTCCCAAAAAAATAGTCAAAAAATTCAAAAAATTAAAAAAATAACTTGCTTTATTTCAGACCAGAGCAACCCAAAATAACCTGAAAAGCAAAAAAGAAGTTTTCGTACCAAGTACAGTCTCCAGCTTAACCGTGCTCGAGCAATGTAAAAAAAAATTCAAAAAAAATATTAAAAAAATTCAAAAAAATTAAAAATATCGATCTGCTCAAATTTGAAGCCAAGCCAGGCTAGGATAAGTAGAAAACGAGATAGAAATAAATTTCGTTCCGGGTGCCGTTTCTCCTGACCCAAGTTGCAGCGTTCGCAAAAAAAAAAATAAAAACATTCAAAAAATTAAAAAACATCATTCTTGCAATATTTCTCAGTAAACCGAACCGGAATAGCCTGTAAAGGAGACAAAAATATTTTCGCACCGAGTGCAGTTTCTAACTTACCCATGCTAGAGAATTCTAAAAATAAAATTCAAAAAATATATTAAAATAATTCAAAAAAATAAAAAATATTATTCTACCCAAATTTCATGCCAAATTGGGTCAGGACAAGAAGAAAATGAGATAAAAAGAAATTTTGTTTCGGGTAACATTTCTCCCGTCCCAAGTTACAGCGTTCCCAAAAAAAAAGTAAAAAAATTCAAAAAATTGAAAAACATCATTCCCACTTCTTTTATAGCCGAAACAAACCAGGATAGGATTGGAAAGTGATAAAAAAAAAAAATTTAGAACTGAGTACAGTTTCTACCTTACCCTTGCTAGAGCATTCTCAAAAAAACTCACAAAAAATTTTAAAATAATTCAAAAATATTAAAAATATTGTTCCACCCAAATTTTAAGCCAAACCGGGCCAGGAAAAGAAGAAAAGGAGATAAAAACAAATTTCGTACCGGGTAACGTTTCCCTCGACCAAGTTACATCATTCCAAAAAAAAAATAGTAAAAAACTAAAAAACATCATTCTCGTAATATTTCTTAGTAAACCGGATCGGACTACCCTGAGAAAGAAATAAAAAAATTTTCGTACCGGGTACTGTTTCTACCTTTCACGTGCTAGAGCATTCTCAAAAAAATTTGAAAAAATTTTAAAATAATTCAAAAAAGTTAAAAATATCGTTCTATCCAAATTTTATACCAAACCAGACCAAGACAAGAAGAAGAGTAGATAAAAAGAAATTCGAGGTGAACTTCCTAGTGGTAGATTGTTCTTCTTCGTATAATGCCATCATTGGAAGACCAACCTTAAATAGTTGGAAAGCAGTAACATCTACCTACCACCTATCAGTCAAATTCCCAACGAAATATGGAATTGGACAGGCAAAAGGAGATCAGTTGGCGGCCAGAGAGTGTTATCTAGTCATGTAGAGCCTTCCCTACCACCCTTAAGGGGCCAGCGCGAGTGTGGTTCAGCAAGATACCTCCAAACGCGGTCAGTTCTTTTGAAGAATTGAGTAAGTTGTTTGTCAATAACTTCATTAGAGGACAAAGGCACAAACGCTCCTCGTCCAGCCTGTTGACTATAGAACAAGGAGAGAATGAAAGTCTGTGGTCCTTCATCACTCGTTTCAACAGGGAAGCCTTGACAGTAGATGAGGAGGACGACATGCTATTATTGGCAGCTTTCCACAATGGGGTTAACTCAGACTTATTCATTCATAAGCTGTATGAGAAAGAGCCCTAATCCATGGCTGAGCTCGTCCATTCAGCTCAAAACTTTATGAATGCAGAAAATGCAATCGAAGCTAAGAAGAGGAAGAGAGCTGATAGAATGGAAGCAAACCCCGCTCGTCATTCAGACCAAGGGCCTCGTCCAAAGAAGGGACGAATGGAAGATGAAAAAGAACGAGACAGAGATAGCAGGAAGGCAGGCCCTTCAGTAAGGAATCAGAATTACACACCCTTAAATGCCCCACTCGATCAAGTGCTCATGCAAATTAAGGATGATCCTTCCTTGAAGTGGTCAAAGAAGATGAAAGGAGACCCGAACAAGCGTAATAAGAATAAATATTTTCACTTTCATAGAGATTATGGGCATGACACGACCGAGTGTTACGACTTAAAGCAGCAGATCGAAAATCTCATTAGGCAAAGAAAGTTGAGACATTTCGTTGGAAGGGACCATAAAGATTAGAAGCTGAAAGGGAAGATGGAAGAGTCGTCACGACCCCCACTTAGAGAGATAAGGGTTATCATTGGTGGGAGTTTGACAGGAAAATCTTCCAAAGTAAGGAAGACGTACCTCAAAGCGGTGCAAAATGTCCAACTCTCTGGACGAACCCCAAGGACGAGGGATACAGATGAGCCAGCCATCTCTTTGACGGACGAAGAAGCTGATAGGATCCACCATCCACATGACGATGCAATTGTCATCACCCTACTCATCGCAGATTATACGACCAAGAGGGTGTTGGTGGATAACGGAAGCTCAGCAGATATATTGTATTATCCCGCTTTCCAACAGATGAGGCTTGGACGAGATCAACTTCGTCCAACATTTTCACCACTGATAGGATTTGGAGGAATGAAAGTGCAACCCGTGGGCTTCATTACATTGCTTGTGGTAGTGGGCTCACATCCGCAGCAGATCACTAAGGAGGTGAACTTCCGAGTGGTAGATTGTTCTTCTTCGTATAATGCCATCATTGGAAGACCAACCTTAAACAGTTGGAAAGCAGTAACATCTACCTACCACCTACCAGTCAAATTCCCAACGAAATATGGAATTGGACAGGCAAAAGGAGATCAGTTGGCGGCCAGAGAGTGTTATCTAGCCATTTAGAGCCTTCCCTACCACCCTTAAGGGGCCAGCTCGAGTGTGGTTCAGCAAGATACCTCCAAACGCGGTCAGTTCTTTTGAAGAATTGAGTAAGTTGTTTGTCAATAACTTCATTAGAGGACAGAGGCACAAACGCTCCTCGTCTAGCCTGTTGACTATAGAACAAGGAGAGAATGAAAGTCTGTGGTCCTTCATCACTCGTTTCAACAGGGAAGCCTTGACAGTAGATGAGGAGGACGACATGCAATTATTGGCAGCTTTCCACAATGGGGTTAACTCAGACTTATTCATTCATAAGCTGTATGAGAAAGAGCCCCAGTCCATGGCTGAGCTCGTCCATTCAGCCAAAAACTTTATAAATGCAGAAAATGCAATCATAGCTAAGAAGAGGAAGAGAGCTGATAGAATGGAAGCAAACCCCGCTCGTCATTCAAACCAAGGGCCTCGTCCAAAGAAGGGACGAATGGAAGATAAAAAAGAACGAGACAGAGATAGCAGGAAGGCAAGCCCTTCAGCAAGGAATAAGTATTACACACCCTTAAATGCCCCACTCGATCAAGTGCTCATGCAAATTAAGGATGATCCTTCCTTGAAGTGGCCAGAGAAGATGAAAGGAGACCCGAACAAGCGTAATATGAATAAATATTTTCACTTCCATAGAGATTATGGGCATGACACGAACGAGTGTTTGGACTTATAGCAGCAGATCAAAAATCTCATTATGCAAGAAAAGTTGAGACATTTCGTTGGAAGGGACCATAAAGATGAGAAGCTGAAAGGGAAGATGGAAGAGTCGTCACGACTCCCACTTGGAGAGATAAGGGTTATCATTGGTGGGAGTTTGACAGGACAATCTTCCAAAGCAAGGAAGATGTACCTCAAAGCGGTGCAAAATGTCCAACTCTCTGGACGAACCCTAAGGACGAGGGATACAGATGAGCCAGCCATCTCTTTCACGGACGAAGAAGCTGATAGGATCCACCATCCACATGACGATGCAATTGTCATCACCCTACTCATCACAGATTATACGACCAAGAGGGTGTTGGTGGATAACGGAAGCTCAGCAAATATATTGTATTATCCCGCTTTCCAACAGATGAGGCTTGGACGAGATCAACTCCGTCCAACACGTTCACCACTGATAGGATTTGGAGGAATGAAAATGCAACCCGTGGGCGTCATTACAATGCTTGTGGTAGTGGGATCACATCCGCAGCAAATCACTAAGGAGGTGAACTTCCTAGAGGTAGATTGTTCTTCTTCGTATAATGCCATCATTGGAAGACCAACCTTAAACAGTTGGAAAGCAGTAACATCTACCTACCACCTATCAGTCAAATTCCCAACGAAATATGGAATTGGAGAGGCAAAAGGAGATCAGTTGGCGGCCAGAGAGTGTTATCTAGCCATGTAGAGCCTTCCCTACCACCCTTAAGGGGCCAGCGCGAGTGTGGTTCAGCAAGATACCTCCAAAGGCGGTCAGTTCTTTTGAAGAATTGAGTAAGTTGTTTGTCAATAACTTCATTAGAGGACAAAGGCACAAACGCTCCTCGTCCAGCCTGTTGACTATAGAACAAGGAGAGAATGAAAGTCTGTGGTCCTTCATCACTCGTTTCAACAGGGAAGCCTTGACAGTAGATGAGGAGGACGACATGCTATTATTGGCAGCTTTCCACAATGGGGTTAACTCAGACTTATTCATTCATAAGCTGTATGAGAAAGAGCCCCAATCCATGGCTGAGCTCGTCCATTCAGCCCAAAACTTTATAAATGCAGAAAATGCAATCGTAGCTAAGAAGAGGAAGAGAGCTGATAGAATGGAAGCAAACCCCGCTCGTCATTCAGACCAAGAGCCTCGTCCAAAGAAGGGACGAATGGAAGATAAAAAAGCACGAGACAGAGATAGCAGGAAGGCAGGCCCTTCAGTAAGGAATCAGAATTACACACCCTTAAATGCCCCACTCGATCAAGTGCTCATGCAAATTAAGGATAATCCTTCCTTGAAGTGGCCAGAGAAGATGAAAGGAGACCTGAGCAAGCGTAATAAGAATAAATATTTTCACTTCCATAGAGATTATGGGCATGACACGGACGAGTGTTAAGACTTAAAGCAGCAGATCGAAAATCTCATTAGGCAAGAAAAGTTGAGACATTTCGTTGGAAGGGACCATAAAGATGAGAAGCTGAAAGGGAAGACGGAAGAGTCGTCACGACCCCCACTTGGAGAGATAAGGGTTATCATTGGTGGGAGTTTGACAGGACAATCTTCCAAAGCAAGGAAGACGTACCTCAAAGCGGTGCAAAATGTCCAACTCTCTGGACAAACCCTAAGGATGAGGGATACAGATGAGCCAGCCATCTCTTTCACGGACGAAGAAGCTGATAGGATCCACCATCCACATGACGATGCAATTGTCATCACCCTACTCATCGCAGATTATACGACCAAGAGGGTGTTGGTGGATAACGGAAGCTCAGCAAATATATTGTGTTATCCCGCTTTCCAACAGATGAGGCTTGGACGAGATTAACTCCGTCCAACATGTTCACCACTGATAGGATTTGGAGGAATAAAAGTGCAACCCGTGGGCGTCATTACATTGCTTGTGGTAGTGGGATCACATCCGCAGCAGATCACTAAGGAGGTGAACTTCCTAGAGGTAGATTGTTCTTCTTCGTATAATGCCATCATTGGAAGACCAACCTTAAACAGTTGGAAAGCAGTAACATCTACCTACCACCTATCAGTCAAATTCCCAACGAAATATGGAATTGGAGAGGCAAAAGGAGATCAGTTGGCGGCCAGAGAGTGTTATCTAGCCATGTAGAGCCTTCCCTACCACCCTTAAGGGGCCAGCACGAGTGTGGTTCAGCAAGATACCTCCAAACGTGGTCAGTTCTTTTGAAGAATTGAGTAAGTTGTTTGTCAATAACTTCATTAGAGGACAAAGGCACAAACGCTCCTCGTCCAGCCTGTTGACTATAGAACAAGGAGAGAATGAAAGTCTGTGGTCCTTCATCACTCGTTTCAACAGGGAAGCCTTGACAGTAGATGAGGAGGACGACATGCTATTATTGGCAGCTTTCCACAATGGGGTTAACTTAGACTTATTCATTCATAAGCTGTATGAGAAAGAGCCCCAATCCATGGCTGAGCTCGTCCATTCAGCCCAAAACTTTATGAATGCAGAAAATGCAATCGTAGCTAAGAAGAGGAAGAGAGCTGATAGAATGGAAGCAAACCCCGCTCGTCATTCAGACCAAGGGCCTCGTCCAAAGAAGGGACGAATGGAGGATAAAAAAGAACGAGACAGAGATAGCAGGAAGGCAGGCCCTTCAGTAAGGAATCAGAATTACACACCCTTAAATGCCCCACTAGATCAAGTGCTCATGCAAATTAAGGATGATCCTTCCTTGAAGTGGCCAGAGAAGATGAAAGGAGACCCGAACAAGCGTAATAAGAATAAATATTTTCACTTTCATAGAGATTATGGGCATGACACGAACGAGTGTTACGACTTAAAGCAGCAGATCGAAAATCTCATTAGGCAAAGAAAGTTGAGACATTTCGTTGGAAGGGACCGTAAAGATGAGAAGTTGAAAGGGAAGATGGAACAGTCGTCATGACCCCCACTTGGAGAGATAAGGGTTATCGTTGGTGGGAGTTTGACAGGAAAATTTTCCAAAGCAAGGAAGACGTACCTCAAAGCGGTGCAAAATGTCCAACTCTCTGGACGAACCCCAAGGACGAGGGATACAGATGAGCCAGCCATCTCTTTCACGGACGAAGAAGCTGATAGGATCCACCATCCACATGACGATGCAATTGTCATCACCCTACTCATCCCAGATTATACGACCAAGAGGGTGTTGGTGGATAACAGAAGCTCAGCAGATATATTGTATTATCCCCGCTTTCCAACAGATGAGGCTTGGACGAGATCAACTCCGTCCAACATGTTCACCACTATAGGATTTGGAGGAATGAAAGTGCAACCCGTGGGCGTCATTACATTGCTTGTGGTAGTGGGATCACATCCGCAGCAGATCACTAAGGAGGTGAACTTCCTAGTGGTAGATTGTTCTTCTTCGTATAATGCCATCATTGGAAGACCAACCTTAAACAGTTGGAAAGCAGTAACATCTACCTACCACCTATCAGTCAAATTCCCAACGAAATATGGAATTGGAGAGGCAAAAGGAGATCAGTTGGCGGCCAGAGAGTGTTATCTAGCCATGTAGAGCCTTCCCTACCACCCTTAAGGGGCCAGCGCGAGTGTGGTTCAGCAAGAAACCTCCAAACGCGGTCAGTTCTTTTGAGGAATTGAGTAAGTTGTTTGTCAATAACTTCATTAGAGGACAAAGGCACAAACGCTCCTCGTCCAGCCTGTTGACTATAGAACAAGGAGAGAATGAAAGTCTGTGGTCCTTCATCACTCGTTTCAACAGGGAAGCCTTGACAGTAAATGAGGAGGACGACATGCTATTATTGGCAGCTTTCCACAATGGGGTTAACTCAGACTTATTCATTCATAAGCTGTATGAGAAAGAGCCCCAGTCCATGGCTGAGCTCGTCCATTCAGCCAAAAACTTTATGAATGCAGAAAATGCAATCATAGCTAAGAAGAGAAAGAGAGCTGATAGAATGGAAGCAAACCCCGCTCGTCATTCAGACCAAGGGCCTCGTCCAAAGAAGGGACGAATGGAAGATAAAAAAGAACGAGACAGAGATAGCAGGAAGGCAAGCCCTTCAGCAAGGAATCAGAATTACACACCCTTAAATGCCCCACTCAATCAAGTGCTCATGCAAATTAAGGATGATCCTTCCTTGAAGTGGCCAGAGAAGATGAAAGGAGACCCGAACAAGCGTAATAAGAATAAATATTTTCACTTCCATAGAAATTATGGGCATGACACGGACGAGTGTTAGGACTTAAAGCAGCAGATCGAAAATCTCATTAGGCAAGAAAATTTGAGACATTTCGTTGGAAGGGACCATAAAGATGATAAGCTGAAAGGGAAGATGGAAGAGTCGTCACGACCCCCACTTGGAGAGATAAGGGTTATCATTGGTGGGAGTTTGACAGGACAATCTTCCAAAGCAAGGAAGACGTACCTCAAAGGGTTATCATTGGCTCGTGTTTTCAGAGGACCAAGAGTTTTTTGTGCTTTGGCTCATGTTTTCAGAGGACCAAAGGTTCTGGATCCTGGCTCATGTTTTCAGAGACCTAGGATTCTTGGATCTTGGCTCATGTTTTCAGAGGACCAAGGGTTTTTGGGCTTTGGCTCACGTTTTCAAAGGACCAAAGGTTCGGGATCCTGGCTCATGTTTTCAGAAACCTAGGATTTTTGGATCTTGGCTCATGTTTTCTAGAGGACCAAGGGTTTTTTGGGCTTTGGCTCATGTTTTCAGAGGACTAAAGGTTTTGGGTCCTGGCTCATGTTTTCAGAGACCTAGGATTTTTGGATCTTGGCTCATGTTTTCAGAGGACCAAGGGTTTTTAGGGCTTTGGCTCATGTTTTCAGAGGACTAAAGGTTCTGGATCCTGGCTCATGTTTTCAGAGACCTAGGATTTTTGGATCTTGGCTCATGTTTTCCAGAGGACCAAGGGTTTTTTGGGCTTTGGCTCATGTTTTCAGAGGACCAAAGGTTCTGGATCCTGGCTCATGTTTTCGGAGACCTAGGATTCTTGGATCCTCATGTTTTCAGAGGACCAAGGGTTTTTTGGGTTTTGGCTTATGTTTTCAGAGGACCAAAGGTTCTGGATCCTGGCTCATGTTTTCAGAGACCTAGGATTCTTGGATCTTGGCTCATGTTTTAAGAGGACTAAGGGTTTTTAGGCTTTGGCTCATGTTTTCAGAGGACCAAAGGTTCTGGATCTTGGTTCATGTCTTCAGAGACCTAGGATTTTTGGATCTTGGCTCATGTTTTCAGAGGACCAAGGGTTTTTGGGCTTTGGCTCATATTTTCAGAGGACCAAAGGTTCTGGATCCTGGCTCATGTTTTTAGAGACCTAGGATTCTTGGATCTTGGCTCATGTTTTCAGAGGACCAAAGGTTTTTTTGGGCTTTGGCTCATGTTTTCAGAGGACCAAAGGTTTTGGATCCTGGCTCATGTTTTCAGAGACCTAGGATTTTTGGATCTTGGCTCATGTTTTCCAGAGGACCAAGGGTTTTTGGGCTTTGGCTCATGTTTTTAGAGGACCAAAGGGTCTGGATCCTAGCTCATGTTTTCAGAGACCTAGGATTCTTGGATCTTGGCTCATGTTTTCCAGAGGACCATGGGTTTTTTGGGCTTTGGCTCATGTTTTCAGAGGACCAAAGGTTCCGGATCCTGGCTCATGTTTTCAGAGACCTAGGATTTTTGGATCTTAGCTCATGTTTTCCAGAGGACCAAGGGTTTTTGGGCTTTGGCTCATGTTTTCAGAGGACCAAAGGTTCTGGATCCTAGCTCATGTTTTCAGAGACCTAGGATTCTTGGATCTTGGCTCATGTTTTCAGGGACCTAGGATTTTTGGATCTTGGCTCATGTTTTCCAGAGGACCAAGGTTTTTTTGGGCTTTGGCTCATGTTTCAGAGGACCAAAGGTTCTGGATCCTGGTTCATGTTTTCTGAGACCTAGGATTTTTGGATCTTGGCTCATGTTTTCAGAGGACCAAGGGTTTTTTGGGCTTTGGCTCATGTTTTCAGAGGACCAAAGATTCCGGATCCAGGCTTATGTTTTTAGAGACCTAGGATTTTTGGATCTTGGCTCATGTTTTCAGAGGACCTAGGGTTTTTGGGGCTTTGGCTCATGTTTTCAGGGGACCAAGGGTTTTTGGGCTTTGGCTCATGTTTTCAGAGGACCAAAGGTTCTAGATCCTGGCTCATGTTTTCAGAGACCTAGGATTTTTGGATCTTGACTCATGTTTTCAGAGGACCAAGGGTTTTTTGGGCTTTGGCTCATGTTTTCAGAGGACCAAAGGTTCCAGATCCTGGCTTATGTTTTCAGAGACCTGGGATTTTTGGATCTTGGCTCATGTTTTCCAGAAGACCAAGGGTTTTTTGGGCTTTGGCTCATGTTTTCAGAGGACCAAAGGTTCTGGATCCTGGCTCATGTTTTCAGAGACCTAGGATTCTTTGGATTTTGGCTCATGTTTTCAGAGGACCAAGGGTTTTTGGGCTTTGGCTCATGTTTTCAGAGGACCAAAGGTTCTGGATCCTGGTTCATGTCTTCAGAGCCCTAGGATTTTTGGATCTTGGCTCATGTTTTCAGAGGACCAAAGGTTCTGGATCCTGGCTCATGTTTTCAGAGACCTAGGACTTTTGGATCTTGGCTCATGTTTTCCAGAGGACCATGGGTTTTTTGGACTTTGGCTCATGTTTTCAGAGGACCAAAGGTTCTGGATCCTGGCTCATGTTTTCAGAGACCTAGGATTTTTGGATCTTTGCTCATGTTTTCCAGAGGACCAAGGGTTTTTTGGGCTTTGGCTCGTGTTTTCAGAGGACCAAAGGTTCTGGATCCTGGTTCATGTTTTCAGAGACCTAGGATTTTTGGATCTTGGCTCATGTTTTCAGAGGACCAAGGGTTTTTTGGGCTTTGGCTCATGTTTTCAGAGGACCAAAGGTTCCGGATCCTGGCTCATGTTTTCAGAAACCTAGGATTTTTGGATCTTGACTCATGTTTTTAGAGGACCAAGGGTTTTTGGGCTTTGGCTCATGTTTTCAGAGGACCAAAGGTTTTGGATCCTAGCTCATGTTTTCAGAGACCTAGGATTCTTGGATCTTTTGACTCATGCCGATGTGTGTGGGCCTTTTACCCTAGTACCTGCAAAATAAATATTTTCTATTAGTAACAGAGTCATTCATTGAAAAGAATTCGGCATACTTGGCGAATGCCCCTAGTTTAGGACATATTCCATGCTTTGATGAATGCTGAGGGTGGACATTTGACTTGATGTTGCACCACTGGAGAATATGGAAGAGGATCATAGCTTTCTGTTCCTGAAGAAGAATTTAATGAAGATTTTTTTTTTTTTTTTGGACTTTTGATTTTTTTTTTTTTTTTGAAAAATTTGGAAATCCTGAATTTTTTTGAAGGAATTTGATTGATGAATTTTTTTTAAAGAATTTGGAAATCTTGAATTTTTTGAAGGAATTGAAAGATGAATTTTTTTTTTTTTTTGAAAAATTTGTATATCTTGAATTTTTTCAAGGAATTGAAAATTTTGATTGATGAATTTTTATTTTTGAAAAATTTGGAAATCTTGAATTTTTTCAAAGAATTGAAAATTTTGACTGATGATTTTTTTTTTTTGAAAAAAATTTGGAAATCTTGAAATTTTTTTTTTTTTTTTGAAAATTTTGATTAATGAATTTTGATTTTTTATTTTTGGAAAGCAATCTAAGAAGTACGAGCCTAATGCCCCTAGTCCCAAGGCCTTTTTTTTTTGAAAATTTTGTCTTTTGTCTTTTTTTTTTTTTTTCTTATAAAAAAACCTATCCTTTGAATGAGAACAACTTTGGCTGGAAGTTGATGCGGATTGCTAGATAAGTCCTTGTTTAATTCCTGCAAAAAGATAATTTCAATTAGCAATGGATTTATTCATTGAAATGAATTGGAAGTACTTACCCAATGCCCCTAGTTTGGGGCATATTCTATGCTTAGATTGAAACTGAATTCATTTGATGTTGTGACCATTGGGGAACATGAAAGAAGATCATGGTCCACTATCCTTGAATCCTGCAAAAACGGCTTTCTTTCTCTAACTTGTTAGAAACCAATTATCAAGAAAACATTTTTGGCCAATGCCCCTAGTGTGGACATGCTTGCCAAAAAAATGGATTGGTGCCTTAAATGAAAACATGCTTTCATGCAATAAGAACAAATCTGCACACAATCTAAATGGGCCAATGCCCCAAGTTTGAGCATGCTTGATGCAAAACAAATGAGCTTAGCCTAACATGCACCCAAACAATTTTGTCACATTGTTTTGACTTTGTTCTCTAAAGTTGTTTGGGTGATTGGGACCGGGCCTTTGAAAGGTTGCCTACGTACCTCTCTCGTAGAGGATCAGGTCAAGACGGAGTTCAAGAGAACTAGATTTTGAAAAAGATGATTTTTTTTTTTTTTTTAATGAACAAGAGGTGATCCTTTGAACAGCCATTTTGACAAATCAAAATGTTTAAGAATCAAACAAATCTCTTTGATTGGGAAGGATCTAGATCATTAAACTCATGTAATCAAATTTGCTTCATCCTTTTGAACATCATCAGATTAAGTCTCAAAAGGCAATCAAGAAATGAAATGAATCACATTGTTGGGTGCAAACAAGGAGATTGCTCCAGGTTTGGAAGTTCTTTTGAGTCATTTTGAGGATTTGAGAAATTGAGAAATTTTGTCCTCAGACATATCATCTTGTGGGGTTTGACAATTTTAAGCACTTTTCCTTTTTAATTCAAGAGAAAAATATTGTTAGAGTTCAAGATGTGCCTACAATTAGCAAGGCTTTAAGGAGGTCTTATTCATGGGTTGCAATGTAGGCCGGGTTTAGGTTATGAAATGAATGATATAAAAAGGCTCAAAATTCCCGATGATGTTCCCTCAAGTATGCATTACTCAAAAATCAAGTATTGGAGGAGTTTTCCCATTTCTTCTTTGTCATCTTCTCACTAGTCTTCATTGATCACTTGTATCAACATTTGTTTTTATGCTCATTCCCTTGAATCATGCCTCTAGACTTTCCTCTTGTTACATCTTCAAGTTTTCAATATGCTAGGATTTTCCTTTTTTTTTTTTCTTTTTTTTTTTTTGGCCCTAACTTTTGCCTAGACCACCCTTTTGGGTTTTCAGTCTAGCGGGCTTTTTTTTTTTTTTTTTTTGGCCCTAGCTTTTACCTAGACTGCCCTTTTGGGTTTTCAGCCTAGCGGGCTTTTTTTTTTTTTTTTTTTTTTTTTCGTCCTTAGCTTTTGCCTAGACTGCCCTTTTGGGTTTTCAGCCTAGCGGGCTTTTTTTTTTTTTTTTTTTTTTTTTTTTTTTTTTTTTTTTTGTTTGCTATCTTTCATCTCTTGATTGAATGAACTTTTTGGGGATCTTTTGCCTCCCTTGTTTTTCTCAGCTTAAGTCATTTTGATGCACTCTCTATACATCTTTCTTGCCTCGATGCACTTGCACATTTCTATGCTTGATGAATCTTTCCTTTTTTGATGAAATCTCTTTTGGATGAATCTTGTATTCCTCTTGGCATGATGAATTTTAGGCTCTTCAAACTTGATGCACACTTTTTTCGTCTCACATTGATGGAATTTCATTTCTCTTTTCTTGATTGAGTGAAAGCTCATTTTTCTTTGATGATCTCTTATCTTTAGCTTAATGAATTATCTTCTTGTCTTTCATGTCCTCTAGGAAAGCTTTATCAATTAGCTTCAAAGCTCAAGATTGACTCCTCCTTAACATGAGATTTAAGCATACATACTTTGAATTTTCCCACCCTGGGTTTAGATTTTAGTGGGTTCATGCAAAAAAGAGGCTAAGTGTTTAAAGGCTCAAATGGGCTAGCAATGGATAATGATCATTCTAGGTATTAAGGTATAATCTTGTTTTACCAAAGAAAGCCTCCAATCCTTAGCAATGCTTGCTTGTGGGCACAATGACTCTTTTAATAAATTCATCTTAAAAGAAAAAGTATGAATGCTCTAATGTTGTGAAACAAAAGATCTTTGAAGATTGGTTTGAGTGCATGGTTTCTTGGGATTTTTCGATGGATGGATTCTTTTTGATTGCCTTTTAAGACCATTTCTTATATTCTAAGTCAAGTAGCAAAAGTCTTTACATGGATTAAATGAAATTAATCATTCCTTGGTACAATTTGATTGCTCAAGCCTTTAAACATCAAGATATAGAAAATGTTTTGTCCAAGGGATCCTCATGTACCATTTTGAAAAGGAGACTTCTTCTTCTTTTTTTTTATTTTTTTTTTAATCTTGAAAAAAAAAATTGGGTTTTTTTTGGAAAAGTCACTAGGAAGTTCAATGGTCCTAATTCAAAGAATTTTTTTTTTAAAATGACTTAAGGGCTCAATGCCTCTAGTCCAAAGACTTTTTTCTTTTTTTTATTTTTTTTTATTTTTCTCTATTTTTGGGAAAGATTTTGAAATCTTGAAAAAAAAAATTTTGAATTTTTTTTTTAAATATATACATGAACAAAGTACATCAAATGCTACATGAATTTTTAGAATACAAAGAAACATAGAAACATGAAATAAACTAACAAACTTTAAGCTTAACCATGATGTTGCAAACCAAATGTGGAGTGAGGCAAAGTTAGGCCACTTGCTTCTTCTTGGTCCATTTCGGATGCTTGAACCTTGATTGTGATGAAATGGCTTGGGCTTGCACTTGGAAGGCTTGAACCTTGATTTTGATCTTTTGGTATTTGCTTGAAATGGCTTGGGCTTACACTTGGAAGGCATGCATCTTGTAAGCTTTTGGCCTTCATTGTTGATCATGTCTATACACCTTCGATAGGCTCAAGTGTTGGGCTTAGACTCATTCAAGAAACAATTTTGGGCTTCACTACCAAGTAGAGTTCAATCATAGGCTTTTGGGCTTGAGTTAATTCACAACATACAAGGTTCAAACAATCATGATGAGTTCAAGCGTTGGACTTAAGTCATCATGGTTCAAACAACGGCCAAACAAATGCGTAATGAAATGCAATTTACATGGACCGACTTAAAGGTAGGTTCTATGGGTCATTACAACATGGGTAGAAGGTAGGTTAAAGGTCCCCACAAGCTAGAACGTCGTACCTCCCAACTTGTGACGCCAGGAGCGCCGCGTTGGTCCGAACGGTACAGCTTGTCCCTATGAATCACCATGGCATAACCATGATGATCCTTGTCGCGGTGGGTGGTAGGTTCACCGCTGGGTATGTGAATCTCAGGAAGACCACAATCCACGGATAATACTACCGGGCTTCCGGGCTAGCACACAAATAAAATAAATTTCATTCAAACAAATGATGCATGACATGCAATATAATGACATATTAGACATATTATATACAAAAAGCAATAAACAAACAATGACATGGTTGGCCACCATAACCTAATTGAAGCCTAGCCCTCAATATCCCCAGTGGAGTCGCCACTGTAAGAGACCGCGCCCCCGGCCCCCTTTTTTTATAGGAATGTTAGGCCAAACCCACGTGAATGGGTGGAGTCGTGTTATTATCTCTCAAAATGGAGGTTCGACTAGTTATATTTACCCCTTTAGATTAAGGGTCTAACAATAGAGTCGCCACTTATTTAATTATTGGAAAAATAAGAAAACCATAAATAAATAAAAAATTTCTCATTTTATTAATTTGAAATTTACATTGATCATAGGAAAATTACATGACTTTGATCCTAGATACAATCTAAGATAAAATACATGGCTTTGTTTCCTAGTTACAATCTAAAAATCGAAAATTACATGGATAAGCACTTGATCTACTAACCCTTGATCTAAGTTCGGAGGCTATGTTACAAAGTGGGAAGGTGTTAGGCACCCACCTTGCCCGGTGAAACCGGTCTTCTAGATTATGGTGGCCAACATTCATATCATATCATCCAATATGTCAATCAATTTGCATGTTGAATTTGATGTGTATGCATGTGATAAACCCTAATTCAATTTATTGAGTGTTACATTTGGATTGAAAAATAAATTTTAGTGAATGTGTGTGTATGGTGATATCCTAGATTCAAGAATTTGAAAGAATTATGAAACAAACATGTTTTTCATTTTTTTGATGTGGATTTAAGATCAAAACTAGTGTTTATGCATGAACATGTGATGAACAACCAAGAACATGTAATGAACACATAAGAACATTCAAGAACATTCAAACATATTCAAAAGAACTTAAATAATCACTATCATGCTTTAATCCTAAACTCTCATCATGGAAATACAAAAAAACAATTAGGGAAAGGGATTATACCTTCATGCAAGATCCATATAGTGGAAGAGGAGACTCTTGGTAGAGGTCCTAAGGGAGGAGGAAAAAAGAAGAATTAGGAGAGGGAGAGTGAGTCTCACTCAATACCTTAAGTTTCAGGAAGACTAAGATATGACAAGACTACTCTACTTCACTAGAATATAAGAGAGGAGAAGAGAGGGGGGTTTTGGTGTCGTTGGAATGAAGTAGAGAGGGGTTTATATAATAGTGGTGGAGGAAATATGAATGGAAGGCCATTTAATGAGGGTTGATAAAGAATCATGAACCTAGACCTCATTTTAGCTTTGGGGAAAATCTGGTGCATTAAATGGAAAGATTGGTAGGAGTGAGGAACAAGCTAAAATTCGGTTTTCCCGTAGCTGCTGTAACAGCTTGTAGAGCTAACTTCAAAAAATCATATCTGACTCAATTATGATCGGAATTGCCTCGTTCTTATGCTCAAATTGAAGCCCCGGATGTCTAGTTTCTGGAAAAATTAACCTCATTCACAGATTCAAAATTTTATAAGAGATATTGATGAATTGGTGAGCAGAGGTCATTTGTTAGAAAATGGTTTCAGCACAATTAACATTAATAGGTCCCAAATTAGCTCCCAATTAACATTAAATAGCTCCAATCACTCCCATTTCAGACTTAATTGGTTCCAAATTTACTCTAATTAAAAGATAATTGCACAAATTACTCATTGAATAATTTATGTTTAACTATTTAATTAATTAGGTGTATGCATCCTCACCATAAAATGTAGTCCTAACCAATTAAATTATGACACATCATTGATCTCCAATTGATTACACTTATAACCAATTAAAATCAATTGTTCATAATCACATATAGTCGGACTCAATTTATGATAGTGCATCTTAGCCATTAAAACTTGACTTGATGATAACTTTCAATCTACTGGTCCGATTAGGGCTTATGACCAGTTGATTTGATCGTTACAACATCAAGATCATTTTGGTGAAATGAGATTAAGGATCTAATGGCCAGAATCAAGATGTATATTTATGAGGTGAAAGAACCCCTTTTACCCTCTATGTGAGGTTAAATGCAGGTTGCAAAATAGGGTGTCAACATAAACGACCAAGAGGGTGTTGGTGGATAACGGAAGCTCAGCAGATATATTGTATTATCCCGCTTTCTAGCAGATGAGGCTTGGACGAGATCAACTCCATCCGACATGTTCACCACTGATAGGATTTGGAGGAATGAAAGTGCAACCCGTGGGCGTCATTACATTGCTTGTGGTAGTGGGATCACATCCGCAGCAGATCACTAAGGAGGTGGACTTCCTAGTGGTAGATTGTTCTTCTTCGTATAATGCCATCATTGGAAGACCAACCTTAAACAGTTGGAAAGCAGTAACATCTACCTACCACCTATCAGTCAAATTCCCAACGAAATATGGAATTGGAGAGGCAAAAGGAGATCAGTTGGCGGCCAGAGAGTGTTATCTAGCCATGTAGAGCCTTCCCTACCACCCTTAAGGGGCCAGCGCGAGTGTGGTTCAGCAAGATACCTCCAAACACGGTCAGTTCTTTTGAAGAATTGAGTAAGTTGTTTGTCAATAACTTCATTAGAGGACAAAGGCACAAACGCTCCTCGTCCAGCCTGTTGACTATAGAACAAGGAGAGAATGAAAGTCTATGGTCCTTCATCACTCGTTTCAACAGGGAAGCCTTGACAATAGATAAGGTGGACGACATGCTATTATTGGCAGCTTTCCACAATGGGGTTAACTCAGACTTATTCATTCATAAGCTGTATGAGAAAGAGCCCCAGTCCGTGGCTGAGCTCGTCCATTCAGCCAAAAACTTTATGAATGTAGAAAATGCAATCATAGCTAAGAAGAGGAAGAGAGCTGATAGAATGGAAGCAAACCCCGCTCGTCATTCAGACCAAGGGCCTCGTCCAAAGAAGGGACGAATGAAAGATAAAAAAGAACGAGACAGAGATAGCAGGAAGGCAGGCCCTTTAGCAAGGAATCAGAATTACACACCCTTAAATGCCCCACTCGATCAAGTGCTCATACAAATTAAGGATGATCCTTCCTTGAAGTGGCCAGAGAAGATGAAGGGAGACCCGAACAAGCGTAATAAGAATAAATATTTTCACTTCCATAGAGATTATGGGCATGACACGGACGAGTGTTACGACTTAAAGCAGCAAATCGAAAATCTCATTAGGCAAGGAAAGTTAAGACATTTCGTTTGAAGGGACCATAAAGATGAGAAGCTGAAAGGGAAGATGGAAGAGTCGTCACGACCCCTACTTGGATAGATAAGGGTTATCATTGGGGGGAGTTTGACAGGACAATCTTCCAAAGCAAGGAAGACGTACCTAAAAGTGGTGCAAAATGTCCAACTCTCTGGACGAACCCCATGGACGAGGGATACAGATGAGCCAGCCATCTCTTTCACGGACGAATAAGCTAATAGGATCCACCATCCACATGACGATGCAATTGTCATCACCCTACTCATCGCAGATTATACGACCAAGAGGGTGTTGGTGGATAACGGAAGCTCAGCAGATATATTGTATTATCCCGCTTTCCAGCAGATGAGGCTTAGACGAGATCAACTCCGTCCAACATGTTCACCACTGATAGGATTTGGAGGAATGAAAGTGCAACCCGTGGGCGTCATTACATTGCTTGTGGTAGTGGGATCACATCCGCAGCAGATCACTAAGGAGGTGAACTTCCTAGTGGTAGATTGTTCTTTTTCGTATAATGCCATCATTGGAAGACCAACCTTAAACGGTTGGAAAGCAGTAACATCTACCTACCACCTATTAGTCAAATTCCCAACGAAATATGGAATTGGACAGGTAAAAGGAGATCAGTTAGCGGCCAGAGAGTGTTATCTAGCCATGATGGCTTTGGACGAGCAGATGCAGACTATGAGTATAGAAGAGAAAAGAGTTGTTGCGGAACCTACTGAAATATTGGAGAATTTTTTATTGCAAGAAGGAGATTCTAAGAAGTTCACCAGAATTAGAACAAGTATGAAGGTGAAGGAGAAGGAGAACCTCGTCCAGTTTCTGAGAAAGAATACTGATGTTTTTGCATGGAGTCATGACGACATGCCTGGTATCGATCAGAGTGTAATCACTCATCGGTTGAACGTGCTCCCCTTTTCTAAGCCTGTTCGGCAAAAGAAAAGGGTGTTCGCTCCTGAAAGAGAGAATGATATCAAGGAAGAGGTTCAGAAACTGACCACAGCGCAATTCATCAAGGAAGTCTATTACCCGAATTGATTAGCGAATGTGGTGATGGTAAAGAAGGCAAATGGAAAGTGGAGGATGTGTGTAGACTTCACTGACTTGAACAAGGCTTGCCCCAAGGATAGTTATCCTTTGCCACGAATTGATCAGCTGGTGGATTCTATAGCTGGACATCAGTTGTTGAGCTTCATGGACGCCTTCTCGGGATACAATCAGATCAAGATGGACAAGGCCGACCAAGAAAAAACCTCCTTCATTACCAGTCAGGGTTTGTTTTTGTTATAAAGTGATGCCCTTTTGGTCTGAAAAATGCAGGGGCAACTTATCAAAGGTTGGTGAATCACATGTTCCGTTTGCAGATAGGACAGAATGTGGAAGTGTATGTAGACGATATGCTTGTGAAGAGCTTAGACGAGGGAAGCCACTTGGATGACCTTCAGGAAACCTTTGAAACACTTAAATGATACAAGATGAAGCTGAACCCAAGTAAGTGTGCATTCGGAGTATCGTCAGGAAAGTTTTTAGGATTCATGGTTTCACAGAAAGGAATTGAGGCAAATCCAGACAAGATCCAAGCCATCTTAAACATGGAACCACCGAAGAACATCAAGGAAGTCCAATCCCTCACTAGATGAGTTGCAGCTCTGAACAGGTTTGTTTCAAAAGCTACAGACAAGTGTTTACTCTTCTTCAAAATTCTTAGGAAGGCGTTCTAATGGACGGACGAGTGTCAAAAGGCCCTCCAAGATTTAAAGGATTATCTTGCCGCGGCTCCATTGTTAAGCCTGTTCGTGCTAGGAGAAGAACTCTATCTATACTTGGCAGTATCCCCACATGCCGTGAGTTCAGCATTGATCAAAGAAGAATGGAAGGTACAAAAGCCTGTGTACTACACTAACCGAGCACTCAGAGGTGCAAAAAGAAGATACCCGTTGATGAAAAAGTTAGCTTTCGCCTTGATAACAGCTTCCAGGAAGTTAAGACATTACTTCCAAGTTCATATCATCAATGTTATGATGGATCACCCCCTCAAGAAGGCAATGAATAAGCTGGAAGCTGCAGGACGACTGATACAATGGGCAGTTGAACTTAGTGAATTCGATATCCGGTATCAACCAAAAAATGGAATAAAAGCTCAAGCTTTAGCAGATTTCATTGCAGATTTCACTCCAAGTTGTGAAGGCTCAGGTGAAACAGGAGACAATAGCAAGTGGGTCATCCATGTAGATGAATTGTCCACACAGCATGCAGGGAGAGTAGGAGTGGTTTTACAAACATCAGAAGGAGACAAATTGAGTTACAAGGTTCGCTTGCAGTATCAGATGACTAATAATGAAGTGGAGTATGAAGCCCTTCTTAAAGGGTTGGAGTTGGCTAAATCTGTGGAGGCAGACTCAATACTCGTCTTGGGAGATTCTCAGTTGGTCATAGGCCAAGTAAATGGGATGTGTGAAATCAAAGAAGACAGAATGAAGAAGTATTTGAAGAAGCCTTGTAAAGAAATTCAAAAAAGTTAATTTTGTTCAAATCCCGATGGAAGAGAACATAGAAGTAGACACTCTAGCGAAGGAAGCCTCCGCTAGTGAAGCAATGAACAAGTTTGATGAAATACAATACATGTCAAGCATAGACCTTCTAGAGATGTTGCAGATAGTAGGTGAGGAGAATTGGATAACCCCAATAGTATCATACCTGAGTGACGGAAGGCTTCCAGAAGGGAAGGACGAAGCTAGGAAGGTCAGAGTTAAATCAACCAAATATATTCTAATGGACGAAGTGCTATACAAAAGAGGTTTTTCACAACCTTACCTGAGGTGTTTAGCTCCAGACGAGGCAAACTATGTATTGAGGGAAGTTCATGAAGGAGCATGTGGTAATCACTTAGGAGCTAGATCACTCATCCACAAGGTCATCCGTGCAGGGTACTATTGGCGAACCATCCAAGCTAATGCTAAGGCATATGTCAAGGTATGTGATCAATGTCAACGCTTCAGTAATATTCTTAGACAGCCATTGGAGTATCTTACCCCGATGATGGCCCCTTGGCCTTTTGCACAATGGGGTTTAGATATTTTAGGCCCCTTTCCAACTGGAACTAGACAAATGAAGTTTTTGGTGGTGGGAATAGATTATTTCACAAAGTAGGTGGAAGCCGAACCCTTAGTGAAAAATTACACAACAAAATGTCAAAAATTTCGTCTAGAAGAGTATTGTATGCAGGTTTGGAGTACCAAGGGTACTAGTATCTGACAATGGATGACAGTTTGACAACACCCCCTTCAGAGAATTCTGTGAACAGCTTGGAATCAAGAATCATTATTCCTCACCCTCCCACCCACAAGCTAATGGACAAGCAGAAGTAGCGAACCGATCCTTATTGAAAATCATCAAGACTCGGCTTGAAGGGGCAAAGGGAGTATGGCCGGATGAATTACCAGGTGTTTTGTGGGCTTACAGAACAACAGTGAGGACTCCTACAGGAGAGACTCCTTTCAAATTGGCTTATGGGAGTGAAGCAATTATACCTGCAGAAGTACATATGGCCAGCCATAGGGTGATGAAGTACCAAGATGAGGAAAACAACAAGCAGCTTCGTCTTAACCTTGATCTTATAGACGAGTTAAGGATGGACGCGGAGAAAAGAACAGTAAGGTACAAAAATCTCATGGCAAGGCAGCACGATGCCATGGTAAAACCTAGGCACTTCAACATTGGGGATCTTATCCTGAAGAAAGTTTCTTTGGCCACCAAAAACCCAGCCCATGGGAAATTGAGACCAAATTGGGAAAGACCCTACAGGGTAATCAATTGCAAGAGGCAAGTGTTGGAAAATCTGGTTTTGTATCTCATACAAAATGCACAGCGGAAGCAACAAAACATGGATCTACTTCAATCATGAATGATAAACATGTAACCATGAATTTTAGAATAAAGAAAAAGATGCGTACCTTGGTGTGGTGAAATTCAAAACCTTAAAGATCAAACATTCTTGGGAAGACTTTTAATCTTCACTCCAATTCCACTTGATGCCCAAGATGTGTGGTCTCTCAATTGGTAACAAAAGGGTGATTAGAGAGTGACCAAAAACTCACATCTTTTTCATTTCACAATGATGTTACTCTAATAAAAAATTCTGAACGTTTTTCCCTTTTGTATCTAACCAATTATCTAATTGGGCTGGCCTTTTGGGCATTTCCAATTGGGCTTAAGTGTGTGGCTTGGAGTGGGACCAAAAGGGACCATTAAGACACTAGCTCCAATGGGCCTTGGGCTTTTCTGTCAACTCTTGACAAGTCCAAAGTTACCATTAACTATATTTAATACCACTATATAAATATAGTTGCATTCTAGGCCTTATCAATAAATTATTTCCCAAAACTTTATTGTACATTCAACCCCTTCATTAAAATATTCGTAGTAATACAAAGTCATAAATATAGACTGCCACTTTGAAGATTACTACATCTTAATCCTTGAGTACCCGGTTTAATCCTTTATGTTATTCATATATTTATGAAATCCAATTTCATAAATATATACTTTAGTAATTCCTTACTAAAGTGGTTGGGCCCAACACTCTGAATAACAAAACCCATTAAACTTATCTCAAGGGAATATTTTATATCTCCGTTAAGAGATTATGAATTCCATCTTGAAAATATATGTTCCATCAACATTAAATGCGGCTGTCCAATATACTGAGGTTTTGACCATAACTAATAGATCTCACTCCTGATATGTCAAAGCAACCTACATCTCATGATCAGGTCCATTATTCTCTTAGGATTTAGAGTTGATGTAAATAGAAGTCGTGAGATTTATTATTCAATTGACAGTCATTTGGAGAATAATAAATCTCACAGCGGTCCAGTTCAATATGTCTTAACTCTTAAAACATATCAACATACCAACTAGAAATCTCCATTTCCATGATCAAGACAAATCATCGTAGTTGATATGTTATAGTCTTCGCAGATGAAATGTCCAATTTCATCACCGACTACGAACTAAAACTATGAGTTTACAAAGAACTTGTGATTTATATCTTTCTGTGACTTTTCACATAAATCACATACTATGCATCTCATGGACTAAGATAATGTCCCATTAGTTCATAAATAGTCTCATATGATTAAACAATTTAATTATTTATGACATGCCAATAAATTGGATTTTAGGGCACAAACCCTAACAGCAAGGATCCTACTACTTAGAAGCTGTGGATGGAAGAAAGCTGGAACACTCTTGGAATGTTGAACACCTGAGAAGGTACTATCAATAAAGGGTGATCATGGATGAATATTGCTGCAGGACGAATGCCGTGGACGAGTTGAAGCATGAAGTATTTTCTTGTTTACTTATTACTACTATGGTGTTTTAAGTGTATAAGTATTTTGTGTTAGTCATGGACAAAGTAATGTTGTATAAGCATTTTTAGTTTCCTAAAAGCACTAGCTCTCAAGCATGTGCAATGATTGTGGACGAATGATTACATAGTATGGATTTCCAAATATATATATGATGTATTTCTAAGTATATGTATGATTGTATGGGAATCCTTAATTTTCTATGATTCAAGATGATCCACGGAAGGCGAAAGGCCAAAGACGAATGAAATCCTTGGAAGCTAAGGAATATCGTATATTTGCTTTCCTTCAAGTAAGGATAAAGCATGGAAAATAAAACCTAAGGTATATCCGTCTAAAGCTCAAGACGAGATAAAACCTGAGGTATATTCGTCTTAAGCTCAAGATGAGATAAAACTTGAGGTATATCCATCTAAAGCTCAAGACGAGATAAGACTTGAGGTATATCCGTCCAAGCTCAAGACGAGATAAAACCTATGGTATAATTGTCCAAGCTAGGGACCAAAAATATGTTTAAGGGAATACTATGAGCCTCTGGACAAATCAAAACAGTCCAAGTAATCCAACGCATGGACGAGCACTTGCTGAAATTACTTTCGTCAAGGACGAGCAAACGATAGCAGGTTTAAATAAATCCTTGAACTGGCCAAAAGACGATGTTCATGGACGAATTAAAGAATGATGCTTTCGAGGTTCATTTTTACTCCAGCTTTGTGACGAAAGGACTTCGTCCATAAGTTCAAGTTGAGATAAAATGTTTTCCTAAATGGTATGGACGATACTAATAAAGTTTGTCCGTAAATCCTTAAACACATTCAAATATGATAGAAACAAAGAAAAAGCATTCATTCATTCATAAACTCTAAGGGTAGACGACCATCGTCCAAAAACCCTTGAAAGTAGAGTAACATTTAATAAAACTCGTCTATAAATTTGGACGAGGGAATTGTACTTCAATGGATTTTTTTTTTTTTTTAAAAAGAAAGATAAAAGCCCAAAACATGGGCACTTCCAACGAAACTAAAAAACATAAACACTTTCTAAAAGCTGAAGTCACTTTGGTGGGTTGGTCTTCGGATCGTCCTGGGTTACCTCGTTATTAGCATCGTCCTCCACATTGACGTCCTCAGAGCCCGTTGCAAGCTAGGAACTCTCTGTAGCGAGGGGGATCTCAAATGTATCGAAGTTCAAGTCAGGGAACGCATCCTTGGCGTCAGCACGAAAGTCCTCATACCCAGCAGCATAATGGTTGTCTAGAAGATTCTTGTACTCGTTAGACTTCTTAAAGGCTGATATGGCTTCCTCACGTACTTTCTTCAAGGACGAAGAAAATTCTGAGACTTGTCCCACCAAATAAGTGATGCGAGTTTCCTTCTCAATAGCATCAGCTTTAAGTTCCTCAACCTCCTCCTTCAACTTCGTCTCTATTCCTCATAAACGATTAAGATCCTCGGTCAGCCTGATCACTTCCCCCTTTTTCAAAAGTACTTCATTACTCTGCTCCTTAGCCTTCTCTTTCGCCGTCTTTGCCTCCTCAGTAAGTTCCTTGGCCTGGCACGTTGCTATATAAAACTTTGACATAGCCTATGCATGGACGAAGGAAAGTTAGAGATTTTATTTCTCAAAAAAAAAAAAAAAACTTATTGAAAATACACAAGGACGAATAAAGGTCCTACCTTAAAGAGGTCATGAATGCCAGAACATTCAAATTCCTTCGCTAACATATTGTAACATTCGTTAACTTCATTGTCAGTGACGATTCCTTTGAACATTCTCCATGCATAGCCCTCGTCCAGCACCAAGTTGGAAGGACGATCAGATGGCCTGACGGATGAGGCTTCAAGGAGTTTTAGCTGGAGGGGGAGTAGGATCAGTTTGAACAGGGTGAAGTACTTGGACGGGCTCCACGTCAATAGGAGTGTCGTCCAAATTCACCGTCGGAGGTATAAATTTTAGGACCTTGGGAAGAGATGAAGACTGAGTGGTTTTTTGTTTTTTAGAGCCTTGACGACTAAGAAGGTCATCCAGGTCCACAGCACTAGAAATCTTCTTGGATTTTCTCTTCCCAGCCTGAACGGGAGCTTTCTGGACGACTGGAGGCGCAGAAGCATCCTCATCCTCACTAGCTATTGTTTTTTCCTTGTTTTCCCTCATCGTAATTATTCCTATGACAAAAGAAATCAGTTAAAAAAAAAAAGATAAAAAGGAAATGAAGTGGAGATGGACGATACTTTTGCGAGTAGTTTCTTCGTGGCCTAGGTTTTCAGTAGTAGGTTCTGGACCAAGCCCCCACGTAGCCAAACTGCTAAAAGTGACTAGATTGTGAAAAGTCCTTTTAGGGAAGGCACGTACTTGGTCAATTCGATCCAAGAAAGATTTGTCCAAACGTGGACGAACAACAGCTGCACCAATAAGAAGAAAGAAGGTTAGACGATTGAAAGATAGAAAAAGTGTAAGAAATAAAAGAAAATAACATGGAAGGAAAACACACCCTTAGGACGAAGGCGACCTATAGGACTGGTAAAAGGAGGGAAGGGGGCATTACCAACATCTATTGAGTCCCCAGCCTAATTTCCAGAAATAATAAAAAACTTTATTTCTAGAGCCTGTCAGACGAGCTGCGGCCCTTTATTAAACTATAGTATGAGCCTCTGTTAAAGGACAGTCCCCCTCCAATACCTCACGCCATAGCACTTGCATGGCAACTACCGTCCTCCATCCGTTGGGGTTAAGTTGGTTAGGTCCAATACCTAACCTATAGAGAAGACCTCTAACAAAAGAATTTAAAGGAAATCTAAGGCCAGCCAAAAGGTAAGATGCATATACTCCTAAACGAGAAGAAGGGGAACAACACCATTCCCCTTTCCTGGGTAGACGAGGGTTGAATTCCCTAAAAATCTGATATCTATCTACAAGAATTTTTAGCTTGGGGGCATCTAAGGTGGACGCTACTTCAAGAGCACAGCTATATATCACATCCTCCTCCTCCTCATCTTGAGGAGGGCTAGGTGACCTTCTGGACAAGCTACCCCAGCTCTAGAAGTCATCCTACGCTACATTTCCTGGAATTCCTCTACAGAAATACCAGGAACCCCAGACGAATAATGTTCGTCTGAAGAACTATCCCTACTACTTTTGTTATCCTCACCACTCTCATAGCTATCCCCACTTCCAGAAGAAACGTCCTGATACTCGTCTATCTCTCTCTCTACACTATCACTAGACTCAGACATCACTGTTTGAAAGAAAACCTAAGGAAGAGGAAAAGAGAATACCTGACGAGACTAGATAACGAAGTCTAGACGAGAATCTTGGACGAGATGGCAGAAGGGAGATTATGAGAAAGGCGAAGGGCAAGAAAGAGAATGTGCCTATTTATAGGGCCCAGGGGTGGGGTCACGACAGGACACGAGCCAATCAGAAAATGATGCGTAGCACTTTCATGGAAAAATGGAATCGACAAGACAGACAACCAATATGATTCTGACGCGTGGCACGATCCGGAACGATATAATGATGACACGTGTCAGAAGTCCAAAACAGTGAAAAAACCTACAGTGCTATATAGACGACCCCTAGACAAGGGGGCAACTGATGGGATAGCAAAGAAATCACCATCTATGATTCGTCCAAGGGAGTCTTCCATGATCTCTAGTCAACTAAATGGCCAGACCGTCTCTGATTCGTCCAGTGGGGTCGTCCATGAGTTTTAATCAATTGAATGAACCCTAGGAAATCAGGATGGAAGGGTCGTCCACATGCAAAGCTCATGGACGACCACACAACATCAATTTATATACAAAGAGTCGTCCATGGGCAAGGCACATGGACGACCACGTAACACTTGACAAAATTCTAGAGTGGTTAATCAACTCGTGTTCATCGCCAGCAATTTCTCCTAAGTATGTAACTTCCATCAGCGGTTATTACTTCTATAGCCATTGGAGAAGTTATCTCCGTAAATTCGGACTTCCATAAATCTTGGGGAAGTTACTAAACCAAGTAACTGCCCTAAGATTCCCTATATAAGGACCGGTCTGAATCAGACAAAGGAATGCGATTATGAAATTTTACTCCTGCAAAGTTGGAATTTCATTCCCTTCTTAGAAAACTAACTTTGTCATCGGAGGGTATTTGGCCGGTCCACCCCGGTCACCCCTTGATTGTTTCTTCTCTTTACAGGTCTTCGCTACTGTCGTAGTCCACCGAAACCGAAGTGTTCAACCAACTGATTTCTTACACCATCAAAAAGAAATTTCATTTGGGTACCGTTTCCCCCAGCCCAAGTTATAGCGTTCCAAAAAAATAGTAAAATAATTAAAATAATTCGAAAAAAATATTAAAATAATTAATAATAAAAAATATTAAAATAATTAAAAAAAATTAAAAATATTGTTCTACCAGAATTTCAAGCCAAACTGAGCCAAGACAAGTAGAAAACGAGATAAAAATAAATTTCATCCCGGGTACCGTTTCCCTCAACCCAAGTCACATCGTTCCCAAAAAAATAATTAAAAAATTCAAAATATTAAAAAAATATCATTCTCACTTGATTTCTGACCAAAACTGAACTGGGATAGCCCGAAAAAAATCGAAAAAAATATTAAAATAATTCAAAAAAGTTAAAAATATCGTTGTCCAAATTTCATACCAAACCGGGCCAGGACAAGAAGAAAAGTAGATAAAAAAATTTTGTTCTGGATACCATTTCCCCTGACACAAGTTACAGCGTTCCCAAAAAAATAAAAAAAAAATAAAAAAAACATAATTCTTGCTTTATTTCTAACCAAAGTAGACCAAAATAGCCTGAAAAAGCGAAAAAAAATAATTAAAAAAAATTAAAAATATCATTCTGCCTAAATTTCAAACCAAACCGGACCAGGACAAGTCGAAAACGAGATAAAAAGAAATTTCGTTCTGGGTACCGTTTCTCTCAACCCAAGTAAAAGCGTTCCCAAAAAAATTCACAAAATTAAAAAACATCATTTTCTTTTTATTTATAGCTAAAACAGACCAGGATAGGATGAAAAAGCGATAAAATAATTTTTAGGACGAGTACAGTTTCTACCTTTCCCTTGTTAGAGCATTCTCAAAAAATATTCGAAAAAAATATTTAAAAAATTAAAAAAAATTAAAAATATCATTCTGTCCAAATTTAATGCCAAACCGAGCTAGGATAAGTAGAAAACGAGATAAAAAAAAAAAATTTCGTTCTAGGTACCGTTTCCCTCAACCCAAGTTACAGCGTTCCCAAAAAAATGTTAAAAAAATTAAAAAATATCATTCTCGCTTTATTTTTCTTACCAAGTATAGTATCTACCAATCTCGAGCTGAGCATTCTCAAAAAAATATTAAAAAAATTCAAAAAAATTAAAAGTATCGTTCCACCAAAATTTCATGCCAAACTGTGCCAGCAAAAGAAGAACATTAGATAAAAACAAATTTCGTTCCAAGTAACACCTCCCCCAACCCAAGTTACAGCAATAAAAAAAAAAATAGATAAAAAATTAAAAAAAAAATTAAGAAACATCATTCTCGCAATATTTCTAAGTAAACCAGGCAAAAGCGATAAAAATATTTTCGTACTGAGTACAGTTTTTACCTTACCCGTACTTGAAAATTCACAAAAAAATTCAAAAAATATATTAAAATAATTCAAAAATATTAAAAATATTGTTCTGCCTAAATTTCATGCCAAACTGGGCAATGATAAGAAGAAAACGAGATAAAAAGAAATTTCATTCTGTGTAGCGTTTCCCGAACCCAGTACAGTATCTACCTTTCCCGAGCTAAAGCATTCTCAGAAAAATTCAAAAAAAATATTAAATAATTTTAAAACAATTGAAAATATTGTTTCGCCCAAATTTCATGCCAAACAAGGCAAAGACAAGAAGAGAATGAGAAAAAAAGAAATTTCGTTCCGGGTACCGTTTCTCCTCTCTGACCCAAGTTACAGCGTACCCCAAAAAATAGGAAAAAAATTCAAAAAATTAAAAAACATCATTCTTGGTCTAATTATGGCCAAAACAGACCAGGATAGGCTGAAAAAGTGATAAAATATTTTTTGTACTGAGTATAGTTTCTACCTTAACTGTAATATAGCATTCTAAAAAAAATTCGAAAAAAATATTAATGTCATTCAAAAAAATTAAAAATATCTTTTTGCCCAAATTTCAAGCCAATCTGGGCCTGGACTAAAAATAAATTTTTTTCCGGGTTCCGTTTTTCCTGACCCAAGTTACAGCGTTTCCAACAAAATAGTAAAAAAATTCTAAAAATTAAAAAACTTTATTCTCTCATGTTATTTATGGCCAAAATGGACCAGGATAGGCTGAAAAAGTGACAAATTTTTTTCGAAACGAGTACAGTTTCTACCTTATGTTTGTTAGAGAATTCTCAAAAAAATACAAAGAAAATATTAAAATAATTCAAAAATATTCAAAATATCGATCTGGCCAAATTTTAAGCAAAACTGGGCCAGGACAAGTTACAGTGTTTCCAAAAAAAAGTAAAAAAATTTAAAAAAAAATTAAAAAACATCATTCTCATGCCTGGCATTGCAAAAAAAAAAATTCAAAAAAGTATTAAAATAAATCAAAAAAATTAAAAATATCGTTCCGCCCAAATTTCAAGCCATACCGGAAAACGAGATAAAAGAAATTTCGTTCCGGGTACTGTTTCTTCCGACTCAAGTTACAGCTTTCCCGAAATTTTTTTTTTTAAACTCAAAAAAGTAAAAAACATCATTCTTGCATTATTTCTAGCCAAAACAGACCAGGAGAGGCTGAAAAACCAATAAAAAATTTTTCGAACCAAGTACGGTTTCTACTTTACCCTTGCTAGAGCATTCTCAAAAAAATTCAAAAAAATTACTAAAATATTTCAGGGTATCTTTTCTTCAGACTCAAGTTTTAGCATTCCCAAAAAAACAGTAAAAAAATTAAAAAACATCATTCTCACTTTATTTATGGCCAAAACGGACTTAGAAAGCGTGGGAAGTAGAATATTAAATTAAACATCAGTCTCACTTTCCAGTGCTAGAGCATTCGCAAAAAAAAAAAATTCAAAAAAAATATTAAAATAATTCAAAAAAATTAAAAATATCATTCGGCCCAAATTTCATGCCAAATCGACCCAGAACAAGCGTTCCCAAAAAAAATGTAAAAAAATTCAAAAAATTCAAAAAATCATTCTTGCTTTATTTATAGGCAAAACGGACCAGGATATGATGAAAAAGCGATAAAAATTTTTTAGATCCGAGTAATATTTCTACCTTACCCTTGCAAGAGCATTTTCAAAATATATTTGAAAAAAATTGAAAAAAATTAAAATTATCATTCTGCCAAAATTTAAAGCCAAACCAAGTTAGGACAGGTAGAAAATGAGATAAAAAAAATTTCGTTCCGAGTACCGTTTCTCCTGACCCAAGTTACAGTGTTCCAAAAAAAAACAGTAAAAAAAATTCAAAAAATTGAACTGGACTAGTGTGAGAAAGCCAAAAAAAAAAAAAAAAAAATCTTGCCGAGTACAGTATCTACCTTTCCCGTGCTAGAGCATTCTAAAAAAAATTCAAAAAAAAAATTAAAATAATTCAAAAAAATTAAAAATATCATTCGTCCCAAATTTCATGCCAAACCGGGCCAGGAAAAGAAGAAAAGGAGATAAAAAAAATTTTCGTTCCAGGTATCATTTCCCTCGACATAAGTTATAGCGTTCTAAAAAAACAGTAAAAAAAACTCAAAAAAGAAAAAAAAAAAAAAAAAACATCATTCTCTCATTATTTCTGGCCAAAACGGACTGGGATAGGTTGAAAAAGCGATAAATTTTTTTTCGGATCTAGTACAGTTTTCTACTTTTTACCCTTGCTAGATTCTAAAAAAAATTCAAAAAAATTACTAAAATAATTAGAAAAAAAATAAAAATATTGTTATGCCCAAATTTCAAGCCAAACTGGGCTAGGACAAGAAGAAAACGAGAAAAAAAAATTTTCGTTCCGGATACCGTTTCTCCCGACCCAAGTTACAGAGTTCCCAAAAAAATAGTAAAAAAATTCAAAACGGATTAAGATAGGCCGAAAAAGCAACAAAATTTTTTCCGAACCGATTAGAGTTTCAACCTTACCCTTGTTAACGCATTCTGAAAAAAATTAAAAAATATATTAAAATAATTCAAAAAGATTACAAATATTATTCTGCTCAAATTTCAAGCCAAACCAATCCAGGGCAAGTAGAAAACCAGATAAAAAGAAATTTCTCTCATGGTACCATTTCTCCCGACCCAAGTTACAGCATTCCGAAAAAACAGTAAAAAAATTACAAAAATTTGAAGACATCATTCTCGCTATATTTTTGACCAAACCGGACTGGAATAGCATTAAAAGGCGATGGAAAATTTTTTGTAACGAGTAAAGTTTCTACCTTAACCGAGCTAGAGCATTCTAAAAAAAAAAATCATTAAAAAAATTAAAATAATTAAAAAAAATTAAAAATATCGTTTGGCCCAAGTAGAAAACGAGATAAAAAGACATTTCGTTGTGCGAATCGGTTCCCCGAACCGAAGTTACAGCGTTCCCAAAAAAAAATGGTAAAAAAAATTAAAAAATATCATTCGCACTTTATTTATGGCCAAAAGAATCAGGATGGGCCGAAGAAGCGATAAAATTTTTTCCGAACTAAGTACAGTTTCTACTTTACCCTTGTTAGCGCATTCTCAAAAAAATTCAAAAAAAATATCGTTCTGCTGAAATTTCAAGCCAAACAGAGCCAGGACAAGTAAAAAATGAGATAAAAAGAAATTTCGCTCTTGCTACCATTTCTCCCGACCCAAGTTACAACGTTACCAAGAAAATAGTAAAAAATTCAAAAAAATTAGAAAACATCATTCTCACTTTATTTCTGAAAAAACCAGTTCGGAATAGCCCGAAAAGGCAATAAAATTTTTTTCGTACCGAGTAAAGTTTCTATCTTAACCATGCCAGAGCATTCTAAAAAAAAAAATTCAAAAAAAATATTAAAACAATTCAAAAAAATAAATATATCGTCCGCCCAAATTTCAAGCCAAACCGGGCTAGTAAAAGAAGAAAAGGAGATAACAAGAAATTTCGTTCTGGGTACCGTTTCCCGCGATACAAGTTACAGTGTTCCCAAAAAAATAGTAAAAAAATTCAAAAAAGTAAAAAACATCATTCTCGCTTTATTCATATCCAAAACAGATTAGGATAGGCCGAAAAAGCAATAAAAAAATTTTCAAACTGAGTACAGTGGCTACCTTACCCTTGCTAACGTATTCTCAAAAAAATTCAAAAAAAATATTTAAATAATACCAAAAGATTAAAAATATGGTTCTACTCAAATTTTCAAGGAAAATCGAGCCAGTGCAAGTAGAAATGAGATAAAAAGAAATTTCACTCCGGGTACCGTTTCACCCGACCGAAGTTACAGTGTTCCCAAAAAAATTGTAAAAAAAAATCAAACAACTAGAAAACATCATTCTCGCGCTATTTAAACCAGTCTGGAATACCCAAAACAGGCGAAAAAAAATTTTCATACCTAGTAAAGTTTCTACCTTAACTGTGCTAGAGCATTCTAAAAAACAATTCATAAAAAATATTAAAGTAATTCAAAAAAATTAAAAATATCATTCTGCCCAAATTTTAAGCCAAACCGGGCCAGTACAAGTAGAAAACGAGATAAAAAGAGATTTCGTTCAGGGTATCGTTTTCCCGGATCGAAGTTACAGCATTCCCAAAATAAATTATAAAAAAATTCAAAAAAGTAAAACACATCATTCTTGCTTTATTTTTGGCCAAAATGGACAATGATAGGCTGACAAAGCGACAAAAATTTTTTCAAACCGAGTACAGTTTCTATCTTGCCATTGCCAGGGCATTCTCAAAAGAATTGAAAAAATTTGTTAAAATAATTCAAAAAAATTAAAAATATCATTCTGCCCAAATTTTTAGACAAACCGGGCCTGGACAAGTACAAAATGAGATAAAAAGAAATTTCGTTTCAGGTACCGTTTCTCCCGACTCTAGTTACAGCGTTCCCAAAAAACAAGTAAAAAATTCAAAAAATTAAAAAAAATCATTCTCGCTTTATTTATGGCCAAAACGATCCAGGACAGACAAAAAAGCGACAAAATTTTTGTCGAACCGAAAAGGCGACAAAATATTAAAATAGTTCAAAAAAATTAGAAATATCATTCTGCCCAAACCAGACCGAAATAGGCTGAAAAAGCAATAAAGAATTTTCACACTGAGTAAAGTTTCTACCTTAACCGTTCTAGAGCATTTAAAAAAAAAATTCAAAAAAAATATTAAATAATTCATAAAGATTAAAAATATTGTTCTGCCCAAATTTCAAGCCAAACTGAGCCAGGACAAGTAGAAAATGAGATAAAAAGAAATTTCGCTCATGGTACCGTTCCTCCTGACCCCAGTTACAGCATCAGCAAAAAAAAGTAAAAAAATTTAAAAAATTAGAAAACATCATTCTTGCTTTATTTCTGACAAAACTGGTCTGAAATTGCTGAAAATATGATAAAAAAAATTTCGTACCTTGTAAAGATTCTACCTTAACCGTGCTAGAGCATTCTAAAAAAAATATCAAGAAAAATATTAAAATAATTCAAAAAAATTAAAAATATCATTCTGCCCAAATTTCAAGCCAAACTGAGCCAGTACATGTAGAAAACGAGATAAAAATAAATTTCTTTTCGGGTACCGTTTCCCATGACCGAAGTTACAGCATTTGCAAAAAAATTATAAAAAAATTCAAAAAAATAAAAAATATCATTCTCGCTTTATTTATGGCCAAAACGGACCATGATAGACTGAAAAAATGAAAAAATAAAAAAAATTTCAAACCTAGTACAATTTCTACCTTACCCTTGCTAGCATTCTCTAAAAATTATTAAAATAATTCAAAAAAATTAAAAATATCTATTTGCCCAAATTTAATGCCAATCCGGGCCAGGAAAAGAAGTAACGTTTCCGGTTACCGTTTTCCCCGACACAAGTTTTGGCTTTCAAAAAAAATAGTAAGAAAATTCAAAAAAAGTAAAAAAACATCATTCTCTCATTATTTCTGGCCAAAACAGACAGGGATAGGCTGAAAAGGCGATGAAATTTTTTTTGAACCTAGTACGGTTTCCACTTTACCCTTGGTAGAGCATTCTTAAAAATTTCAAAAAAATTACTAAAATAATTCAAAAAAAATAAAAATATTGTTCTACCCAAATTTCAAGCCAAACCGGGCCAGGACAAGAAGAAAACAAGAATTTTTTTTTTTTCGTTTGGGATACCCTCCCGACACAAGTTACAGCGTTTTCAAAAAATATAGTAAAAAAAAAAAAAAAAATCATTCATGCTTTATTCATGTCCAAAACAGATCAGGATAGGCCGAAAGAGTAACAAAATTTTTTTCGAACCAAGTACAGTTTCAACCTCTGATGTGAACTCCGTCAAGAATAACGAGACCCAAAAACGAAAGGGAACCCAAGATCGTTCTATGGACAAATTCGAATGGAAGACCTCGACCAGTTGTTTATGACAAACAAGAACCTCGGTATAAGGAAGTCGCCACAAACGGTGGTGGAAACTCCATTTGATAAGTCAAGATGAACGCCACGGGAAATCCCGATAAGTTCGAATAGTTCTTCAAAGAACCAAAGAGAATAAACCTCACAAGTTTTTATGAATATTCAAAATGTCTTCCAAAAACGTTTACAGACTTAGGAGCCTATTTAAGGGCTCCATAAAACTTGACAGACAATAAAATATATACTAAAAAAACTCCTAATTGATACCTAACCATATCAGGAATCAAATTTGACCTAAAAAGTATTAAATGCACCTAAAAACACAGAAATAAATCACCTAAACCTAAAATAACGTTTTTTTACATAAAAATACCAAAAATAATAAATTGCAATAATTAAATAGTAAATTGTGTCGTGCATCGCGATCCTTTTAGAATAGGCCCAAAATATTTCTTGCCAATTCTTAGCCTTAACTGGATCCTTCTAGAACTTGAATCAAGATGACGATTCTTTGCTGCCCACGTGGATCATGCTTAATGGGCCTCCACGAATTTGCTTGAGCCCATAACTCTTGGATGAGTTCGTTGAGTACATCCTTGAACTTTTTTGCTTGTGCTCTCGTAACCGGCCCAATTGGTACTTGAACGAGATCCTTCGAAGCGGTGCCTTGGACTCCATCATCCTCACCCTTGTTAACGCATTCCCAAAAAAATTCAAAAAAAAATTCAAATAATTCAAAAAGATTAGAACTATCATTCTGCTCAAATTTCAAGGAAAACCGAGCCAGGGCAAGTAGAAAATAAGATAAAAAGAAATTTCGTTCTGGGTATTGTCTCCCCAGACCGATGTTACAGTGTTCCCAAAAAAAGTTGTAAAAAAATTTAAAAAAATGAAAAACATCAATCTCACTTTGTTTCTGAAGAAACTGGACTGGAATAGCATGAAAAAGGGATAAAGAATTTTCGTACCGAGTACAGTTTCCACCTAGGGCATTCTAAAAAAGAATTGGAAAAAAAATATTAAAATAATTCAAGAAAATTAAAAACATTGGCGTTCCCAAAAAAAAAGTAAAAAAATTCAAAAATTATAAAACATCATTCTCACTTTATTTATTTCCAAAACAGACTAAGATAGGCTGAAAAAGCGACAAAATTTTTTTTGAAGCGTGTACTGTTTCTACCTTACCCTTGTTAGAGAATTCTCAAATAATTCAAAAAAAATAGTAAAAAATATTAGAAAACATCATTTTTGCTTTATTTCTGACCAAACCGGACCTGGATAGCATGAGAAAGCAATAAAAAAAATTTCAAACCGAGTACAGTTTTTACCTTTTCCGTGCCAGAGCATTCTCAAAAATATTCAAAAATATATTAAAATAATTCAAAAATATTAAAAATATTGTTCTGCCCAAATTTTGAGCCAAACCAGACAAGGATAAGAAGGAAACGAGATAAAAAGAAATTTCGTTCTGAGTATCGTTTCTCCCAACCCAAGTTATGGTGTTTCCAAAAAAATAGTTTAAAAAATTCAAAAAATTAAAAGCCATCATTCTTGCTTTATTTCTGACAAAAAAGGACTGGAATAGCCTGAAAAAGCGATAAAAAAAATTTCAGATCGAGTATAGTATCTACCTTTACCATGCTAGATCATTCTAAAAAAAAATTCAAGAAAATATTAAAATAATTCAAAAAAATTGAAAATATCGTTCCGCCAAATTTCAAGCCAAACTGAGCTAGGACAAGTTGGAAACGAGATAAAAAAAAATTTCATTCCGGGTACCGTTTCTCCCGACCCAAGTTACAACTTTCCAAAAAAAAAATTCAAAAAATTAGAAAACACCATTCTCACTTTATTTATGGCCAAAACGGACCAGGATAGGCTGAAAAAGCGACAATTTTTGTCGAACCGAGTACAGTTTCTACCTTAACCTCGTTTGAGCATTCTTAAAAAAATTCAAAAAAAAAATATTAAAATAATTAAAAAAAATTAAAAATATCATTCTGCCCAAATTTCAAGGGAAACCGAGCTAGAAAAAGTAGAAAACGAGATAAAAGGAAATATCGTTCCGGGTACCGTTTCTTGACCCTAGTTACAGCATTCCCAAAAAAGTAGTAAAACAATTCAAAAAAAATTAAAAAATATCATTCTCACTTTATTTCTGACGAAACACTATAAAGGATTTTCGTACCAAGTAAAGTTTCTACCTTAACCATTCTAGAGCATTTTAAATAAAAATTCATAAAAAAAATTACAATAATTCGTAAAAATTAAAAATATCGTTCGACCCAAATTTATAGCGAAAACGGGCCAGTACAAGTAGAAAATGAGATAAAACGAGATTTTGTTCAGGGTATCGTTTTCTCGAATCAAGTACAGTTTCTATCTTGCCTTTGCCAGAGCATTCTCAAAAAAATTATTAAAATAATTCAAAAAAATTAAAAATATCGTTATGCCCAAATTTTAAGATAAACCGGGCCAGGACAACTAGAAAATAAGATAGAAAGGAATTTCGTTGTGGGTACCATTTCTCCCAACCCAAGTTACAGCGTTCCCAAAAAAACAAGTAAAAAAAATTCAAAAAATTAAAAAATATCATTCTTGCTTTATTTATGGCCAAAATGATCAAGGATAGGCTGAAAAAGCGACAAAATTTTTGTCGAATCGAGTATAGTTTCTGCCATACCCTCGTTTGAGCATTCTTATAAAAATTAAAAAATATATATTAAAATAATTCAAGAAAATTAGAAATATCATTTTGCCCAAACCGGACCGGAATAGGCTGAAAAAGCAATAAATAATTTTCGTACTGAGTAAAGTTTCTACCTTAACCGTGCTAGAGCATTCTAAAAAAATTTCAAAAAAAAATACTGAAATAATTCAAAAAAATTAAAAATATCATTCTACTTAAATTTCAAGCCAAGTCGAGCCAGTACATGTAGAATATGTGATATAAAAAAAAAAAAAAAAAAAAATATTCTTTCCAAGTACCGTTTCCCGCTACTGAAGTTACAGTGTTCCCAAAAAAATTGTAAAAAAATTCAAAAAAGAGAAAAACTTCATTCTCACATTATTTATGGCCAAAACGGACTAGGATGGGCTGAAAAAAAAAAAAAAAAAAAAACTTTTTTCGAACTGAGTACAGTTTCTACCTAACTCTTGCTAGAGCATTCTCAAAAAAATTGAAAAAAATTATTAAAATAATTCAAAAAAATTAAAAATATCATTTTGCCCAAATTTCAAGGCAAACCAGGTCAGGACAAGTAGAAAACGAGATAAAATAAAAATTCGTTCCAGGAAATGTTTCTCCCGACCTAAGTTATAGCGTTCCCAAAAAAAGAGTAAAAAAATTAAAAAAAAATCATTCTTACTTTATTTCTGACCAAACCAGATCGGAATAGCCTGAAAAAATGATAAAGAAATTTCGTACTGAGTACAGTTTCTACTTTATCCGTACTAGAGCATTCTGAATAAAAATTCAAAAAAATATATTAAAATAATTCAAAAAAATTAAAAATGTTGTTCTATCCAAATTTCATGCCAAACCAGGATAGGACAAGAAGAAAATGGGATAAAAAGAAATTTCGTTCTGGTTACTGTTTCTCCCGACCCAAGTTACAGTGTTCCAAAAAAATAGTTAAAAAATTCAAAAAATTATAAAACATCATTCTCACTTTATTTATTTCCAAAACGGACTAAGATAGGCCAAAAAAGTGACAAATTTGTTTTTGAAGCGTGTATTGTTTCTACCTTACCCTTGTTCGCATTCCCAAACAATTCAAAAAAAAATAGTAAAAAAAATTAGAAAACATCATTTTCACTTTATTTCTGACCAAATCGGACCTAGATAGCATGAGAAAGCAATAAAAAATTTTTTTTACCGAGTACAGTTTTTACCTTTTCCGTGCCAGAGCATTCTCAGAAATATTCAAAAATATATTAAAATAATTCAAAAAAATTAAAAATATTGTTCTGCCCAAGTTTGAAGCCAAACCGGGCGAGGACAAGAAGAAAACGAGATAAAAAGAAATTTCATTCTGAGTATCGTTTTTCTCGACCCAAGTTATGGCGTTTCCAAAAAAATAGTTTAAAAAATTCAAAAAATTAAAAACCACCATTCTCGCTTTATTTATGGCCAAAACAGACTAGGATAGGCCCAAAAAGCGACAAAATTTTTTGTCGAACCGAGTATAGTTTTCTATAGTATTCTTGATAGAGCTTTCTCAAAAAAATTGAAAAAAACTATTAAAATAATTCAAAAAAAATTAAAAATCTCATTCTACCCAAATTTCCAGCCAAAATGGGCCAGGATAAGTAGAAAACAAGATAAAACAAAATTTCGTTCCGGATACCGTTTCTCTCGACCCAAGTTACGGCGTTTCCAAAAAAACAGTAAAAAAACTCAAAAACACCATTCTCGCTTTATTTATGGCCAAAACGGATCAGGATAGGCTGAGAAAGCGACACAATTTTTTGTCAAACCGGGTACAATTTCTACTTTACCCTCATTAGAGCATTCTTAAAAAAATTCAAAAAAAAAATTAAAATAATTCAAAAAAATTAAAAATATCATTCTTCCTAAATTTCAAGTGAAACTGTACTAGAAAAAGTAGAAAACGAGATAAAAAGAAATATCATTCCGGGTGCCGTTTCTCCTGACCCTAGTTATAGCGTTCCCAAAAAAAATAGTAAAAAAATTCAAAAATATCATTCTTGCTTTATTTATGACCAAACCAGACCGGAATTGCCTAAAAAGGCGATAAAGAATTTTCGTACCAAATAAAGTTTCTACCTTAACCGTTCTAGAGCATTTTTTTAAAAAAAAATTATAAAAAAAATTAAAATAAATCAAAGAAATTAAAAATATTGTTTGGCCCAAATTTCAAGCCAAACTGGGCCAGTACAGATAGAAAACGAGATAAAAATAGATTTCGTTCAGGGTATCGTTATCCCGGACCGAAGTTGTAGCATTCCTAAAAAACATTGTAAAAAAATTCAAAAAAGTAAAACACATCATTCTCGCTTTATTTTTGGCCAAAATGGACAATGATAGGCCGAAAAAGTGATAAAAAATTTTTCAAACCGAGTACCTATCTTACCCTTGCCACAGCATTCTTAAAAAAATTCTCAAAAATATTAAAATAATTCAAAAAAATTAAAAATATCATTCCACCCAAATTTCAAGCCAAATTGAGCCAGTACAAGTAGAAAACGAGATAAAAAGAAATTTCATTTCAAGTACCGTTTCCCATGACCGAAGTTACAATGTTTCCAAAAAAATTTGTAAAAAAATTCAAAAAAGTAAAAAATATCATTCTCTCTTTATTTCTGACCAAACCGGACCTAGATAGCACAAGAAAGTAATAAAAAAATTTTCATACCGAGTACAGTTTTTACCTTTCCCGTGCTAAAGCATTCTTAAAAATATTCAAAAAAAAATTAAAATAATTCAAAAATATTAAAAATATTGTTCTACCAAAATTTCAAGCCAAACCGGACAAGGACAAGAAGAAAATGAAATAAAAAGAAATTTCGTTCCGAGTACTGTTTCTCCCAACCCAAGTTATGGCGTTCCCAAAAAAAAAAATAGTTAAAAAAATTCAAAAAATTAAAAACCATCATTCTCACATTATTTCTAACAAAACAGGACTGGAATAGCCCGAAAAAGCGATAAAATTTTTTTTGGATTGAGTACAGTTTCTACCTTAACCGTGCTAAAGTATTCTAAAAATAAATTCAAGAAAATATTAAAATAATTCAAAAAAATTGAAAAATATCGTTCTGCCAAATTTCAAGCCAAACCGGGCCAAGACAAGTTGGAAACGAGATAAAAAGAAATTTCATTCCGGGTACCGTTTCTCCCGACCCAAGTTACAGCTTTCCCAAAAAAATTCAAAAAATTAGAAAACACCATTCTCACTAGATAGGCCAAAAAAGCAACAAATTTTTTTTTTGGAGTACTGTTTCTACCTTACCCTTATTGGAGCACTCTCAAACAATTCAAAAAAAAATATTAAAATAATTCAAAAAAATTAAAAATATCGTTCTACTCAAATTTCAAGCAAAACCAGACAAGGTCAAGTATAAAACGAGATAAGAAGAAATTTCGTTTTGGGTATCGTTTCTCCCGACCCAAGTAAAAGCGTTCCCAAAAAAATAGTAAAAAAATTAAAAGACATCATTCTCGCTTTATTTCTGACCAAACCGGACCTGGATAGCTTGAGAAAGCAATAAAAAATTTTTCATACCGAGTACAGTTTTTACCTTTCCCGAGCTAGAGCATTCTCAATAATATTCAAAAAAAAATTAAAAATATTGTTCTGGCGAAATTTCAAGCCAAACCGGGTGAGGACAAGAAGAAAATGAGATAAAAAGAAATTTCGTTCCGAGTACCGTTTCTCCCGACCCAAGTTATGGTGTTCCCAAAAAAATAGTAAAAAAATTCAAAAAACTAAAAAACATCATTCCCACATTATTTATGGCCAAAAAGGACCAGGATAGGCCGAAAAAGCGACAAATTTTTTTTCGAAACGAGTACAGTTTCCACCTTACCCTTTTTAGAGCATTCTCAAAAAAATATTAAAATAATTCAAAAAGATTCAAAATATCGACCTGCCCAAATTTCAAGCCAAACTGAGGCAGGACAAGCAGAATGATATAAAAATAAATTTGTCTCCTGGTACCGTTTTTACCGATCAATGTTACAGCGTTCCCAAAAAAATAGTAAAAAAATTCAAAAAAAATTAGAAAACATCATTCTCGCTTTATTTCTGATTGAACTGGATCGGAATAGCCTGAAAAGGTGATAAAAAATTTTCGTACCAAGTAATGTTTCTACCTTAACCGTGCTAGAGCATTCTAAAAAAAATTCAAAAAAAAATATTGAAATAATTCAAAAAAAATTAAAAATATCGTTCTGCCTAAATTTCAAGCCAAGTCGGGCCAGTATAAGTAGAAAATGAGATAAAAACAAATTTCATTCCGAGTACTGTTTTCGACGACCGAAGTTACAGCGTTCCCAAAAAAATTGTAAAAAAATTCAAAAAAGTAAAAAAACTTCATTCTGCCTTTATTTATGGCCAAAATGGACCAGGATGGACTGAAAATGAGATAAAACGAGATTTTGTTCAGGGTATCGTTTTCTCGAATCAAGTACAGTTTCTATCTTGCCTTTGCCAGAGCATTCTCAAAAAAATTATTAAAATAATTCAAAAAAATTAAAAATATCGTTATGCCCAAATTTTAAGATAAACCGGGCCAGGACAACTAGAAAATAAGATAGAAAGGAATTTCGTTGTGGGTACCATTTCTCCCAACCCAAGTTACAGCGTTCCCAAAAAAACAAGTAAAAAAAATTCAAAAAATTAAAAAATATCATTCTTGCTTTATTTATGGCCAAAATGATCAAGGATAGGCTGAAAAAGCGACAAAATTTTTGTCGAATCGAGTATAGTTTCTGCCATACCCTCGTTTGAGCATTCTTATAAAAATTAAAAAATATATATTAAAATAATTCAAGAAAATTAGAAATATCATTTTGCCCAAACCGGACCGGAATAGGCTGAAAAAGCAATAAATAATTTTCGTACTGAGTAAAGTTTCTACCTTAACCGTGCTAGAGCATTCTAAAAAAATTTCAAAAAAAAAATACTGAAATAATTCAAAAAAATTAAAAATATCATTCTACTTAAATTTCAAGCCAAGTCGAGCCAGTACATGTAGAATATGTGATATAAAAAAAAAAAAAAATATTCTTTCCAAGTACCGTTTCCCGCTACTGAAGTTACAGTGTTCCCAAAAAAATTGTAAAAAAATTCAAAAAAGAGAAAAACTTCATTCTCACATTATTTATGGCCAAAACGGACTAGGATGGGCTGAAAAAAAAAAAAAAAAAACTTTTTTCGAACTGAGTACAGTTTCTACCTAACTCTTGCTAGAGCATTCTCAAAAAAATTGAAAAAAATTATTAAAATAATTCAAAAAAATTAAAAATATCATTTTGCCCAAATTTCAAGCCAAACCAGGTCAGGACAAGTAGAAAACGAGATAAAATAAAAATTCGTTCCAGGAAATGTTTCTCCCGACCTAAGTTATAGCGTTCCCAAAAAAAGAGTAAAAAAATTAAAAAAAAATCATTCTTACTTTATTTCTGACCAAACCAGATCGGAATAGCCTGAAAAAATGATAAAGAAATTTCGTACTGAGTACAGTTTCTACTTTATCCGTACTAGAGCATTCTGAATAAAAATTCAAAAAAATATATTAAAATAATTCAAAAAAATTAAAAATGTTGTTCTATCCAAATTTCATGCCAAACCAGGATAGGACAAGAAGAAAATGGGATAAAAAGAAATTTCGTTCTGGTTACTGTTTCTCCCGACCCAAGTTACAGTGTTCCAAAAAAATAGTTAAAAAATTCAAAAAATTATAAAACATCATTCTCACTTTATTTATTTCCAAAACGGACTAAGATAGGCCAAAAAAGTGACAAATTTGTTTTTGAAGCGTGTATTGTTTCTACCTTACCCTTGTTCGCATTCCCAAAAAATTCAAAAAAAAATAGTAAAAAAAATTAGAAAACATCATTTTCACTTTATTTCTGACCAAATCGGACCTAGATAGCATGAGAAAGCAATAAAAAATTTTTTTTACCGAGTACAGTTTTTACCTTTTCCGTGCCAGAGCATTCTCAGAAATATTCAAAAATATATTAAAATAATTCAAAAAAATTAAAAATATTGTTCTGCCCAAGTTTCAAGCCAAACCGGGCGAGGACAAGAAGAAAACGAGATAAAAAGAAATTTCATTCTGAGTATCGTTTTTCTCGACCCAAGTTATGGCGTTTCCAAAAAAATAGTTTAAAAAATTCAAAAAATTAAAAACCACCATTCTCGCTTTATTTATGGCCAAAACAGACTAGGATAGGCCCAAAAAGCGACAAAATTTTTTGTCGAACCGAGTATAGTTTTCTATAGTATTCTTGATAGAGCTTTCTCAAAAAAATTGAAAAAAACTATTAAAATAATTCAAAAAAAATTAAAAATCTCATTCTACCCAAATTTCCAGCCAAAATGGGCCAGGATAAGTAGAAAACAAGATAAAACAAAATTTCGTTCCGGATACCGTTTCTCTCGACCCAAGTTATGGCGTTTCCAAAAAAACAGTAAAAAAACTCAAAAACACCATTCTCGCTTTATTTATGGCCAAAACGGATCAGGATAGGCTGAGAAAGCGACACAATTTTTTGTCAAACCGGGTACAATTTCTACTTTACCCTCATTAGAGCATTCTTAAAAAAATTCAAAAAAAAAATTAAAATAATTCAAAAAAATTAAAAATATCATTCTTCCTAAATTTCAAGTGAAACTGTACTAGAAAAAGTAGAAAACGAGATAAAAAGAAATATCATTCCGGGTGCCGTTTCTCCTGACCCTAGTTATAGCGTTCCCAAAAAAAATAGTAAAAAAATTCAAAAATATCATTCTCGCTTTATTTATGACCAAACCAGACCGGAATTGCCTAAAAAGGCGATAAAGAATTTTCGTACCAAATAAAGTTTCTACCTTAACCGTTCTAGAGCATTTTTTTAAAAAAAAATTATAAAAAAAATTAAAATAAATCAAAGAAATTAAAAATATTGTTTGGCCCAAATTTCAAGCCAAACTGGGCCAGTACAGATAGAAAACGAGATAAAAATAGATTTCGTTCAGGGTATCGTTATCCCGGACCGAAGTTGTAGCATTCCTAAAAAACATTGTAAAAAAATTCAAAAAAGTAAAACACATCATTCTCGCTTTATTTTTGGCCAAAATGGACAATGATAGGCCGAAAAAGTGATAAAAAATTTTTCAAACCGAGTACCTATCTTACCCTTGCCACAGCATTCTTAAAAAAATTCTCAAAAATATTAAAATAATTCAAAAAAATTAAAAATATCATTCCACCCAAATTTCAAGCCAAATTGAGCCAGTACAAGTAGAAAACGAGATAAAAAGAAATTTCATTTCAAGTACCGTTTCCCATGACCGAAGTTACAATGTTTCCAAAAAAAATTGTAAAAAAATTCAAAAAAGTAAAAAATATCATTCTCTCTTTATTTCTGACCAAACCTGACCTAGATAGCACAAGAAAGTAATAAAAAAATTTTCATACCGAGTACAGTTTTTACCTTTCCCGTGCTAAAGCATTCTTAAAAATATTCAAAAGAAAATTAAAATAATTCAAAAATATTAAAAATATTGTTCTACCAAAATTTCAAGCCAAACCGGACAAGGACAAGAAGAAAATGACATAAAAAGAAATTTCGTTCCGAGTACTGTTTCTCCCAACCCAAGTTATGGCGTTCCCAAAAAAAAAAAATAGTTAAAAAAATTCAAAAAATTAAAAACCATCATTCTCACATTATTTCTAACAAAACAGGACTGGAATAGCCCGAAAAAGCGATAAAATTTTTTTTGGATTGAGTACAGTTTCTACCTTAACCGTGCTAAAGTATTCTAAAAATAAATTCAAGAAAATATTAAAATAATTCAAAAAAATTGAAAAATATCGTTCTGCCAAATTTCAAGCCAAACCGGGCCAAGACAAGTTGGAAACGAGATAAAAAGAAATTTCATTCCGGGTACCGTTTCTCCCGACCCAAGTTACAGCTTTCCCAAAAAAATTCAAAAAATTAGAAAACACCATTCTCACTAGGATAGGCCAAAAAAGCAACAAATTTTTTTTTTGGAGTACTGTTTCTACCTTACCCTTATTGGAGCACTCTCAAACAATTCAAAAAAAAATATTAAAATAATTCAAAAAAATTAAAAATATCGTTCTACTCAAATTTCAAGCAAAACTGGACAAGGTCAAGTATAAAACGAGATAAGAAGAAATTTCGTTTTGGGTATCGTTTCTCCCGACCCAAGTAAAAGCGTTCCCAAAAAAATAGTAAAAAAATTAAAAGACATCATTCTCGCTTTATTTCTGACCAAACCGAACCTGGATAGCTTGAGAAAGCAATAAAAAAATTTTCATACCGAGTACAGTTTTTACCTTTCCCGAGCTAGAGCATTCTCAATAATATTCAAAAAAAAATTAAAAATATTGTTCTGGCGAAATTTCAAGCCAAACCGGGTGAGGACAAGAAGAAAATGAGATAAAAAGAAATTTCGTTCCGAGTACCGTTTCTCCCGACCCAAGTTATGGTGTTCCCAAAAAAATAGTAAAAAAATTCAAAAAACTAAAAAACATCATTCCCACATTATTTATGGCCAAAAAGGACCAGGATAGGCCGAAAAAGCGACAAATTTTTTTTCGAAACGAGTACAGTTTCCACCTTACCCTTTTTAGAGCATTCTCAAAAAAATATTAAAATAATTCAAAAAGATTCAAAATATCGACCTGCCCAAATTTCAAGCCAAACTGAGGCAGGACAAGCAGAATGATATAAAAATAAATTTGTCTCCTGGTACCGTTTTTACCGATCAATGTTACAGCGTTCCCAAAAAAATAGTAAAAAAATTCAAAAAAAATTAGAAAACATCATTCTCGCTTTATTTCTGATTGAACTGGATCGGAATAGCCTGAAAAGGTGATAAAAAATTTTCGTACCAAGTAATGTTTCTACCTTAACCGTGCTAGAGCATTCTAAAAAAAATTCAAAAAAAAATATTGAAATAATTCAAAAAAAATTAAAAATATCGTTCTGCCTAAATTTCAAGCCAAGTCGGGCCAGTATAAGTAGAAAATGAGATAAAAACAAATTTCATTCCGAGCACCGTTTTCGACGACCGAAGTTACAGCGTTCCCAAAAAAATTGTAAAAAAATTCAAAAAAGTAAAAAAACTTCATTCTGCCTTTATTTATGGCCAAAATGGACCAGGATGGACTGAAAAAACTATAAAAATTTTTTCGAACTGAGTACAGTTTCTACCTAACCCTTGCTAGAGCATTCTCAAAAAAATTGAAAAGAATAGTTAAAATAATTCAAAAAAATTAAAAATATTATTCTGCCCAAATTTCAAGCCAAACCAGGTCAGGACAAGAAGAAAACGAGATAATAAGAAATTTCGTTCCAGGTACCATTTTTCCCAACCTAAGTTATGGCGTTCCCAAAAAAATAGTAAAAAATTCAAAAAATTAAAAAACATCATTCCTACTTTATTTATGGCCAAAACAGACCAAGATAGGCCGAAAGAGCGACAATTGTTTTTTCGAACCGAGTCCAATTTCTACCATACCCTTGTTAGGGCATTCTAAAAAAAATATTACAAAAATTCAAAAACATTCAAAATATCGATTTGCCCAAATTTCAAGCCAAACCAAGCCAGGACAAGTAGAAAACAAGATAAAATGAAATTTCGTTCCAGGTACCGTTTCTCCCGACCCAAGTTACAGCGTTCCCAAAAAATAGTAAAAAAATTCAAAAAATTAAAAAACACCATTCTCGCTTTATTTATTGACAAAAAGGACCTGGATAGGCCAATAATGCGACAAAATTTTGTTCAAACTGATTACAATTTCTACCTAACCCTTGCTAGAGCATTCTCAAAAAAATTAAAAATATCATTCTGCTCAAATTTCAAGTGAAATCGAGCCAGGACAAGTAGAAAACGAGATAAAAAGAAATTTCTCTCCGGGCACCGTTTCACACGACCCAAGTTATAGCATTCCCAAAAAAATAGTAAAAAAATTCAAAAAATTGAAAAAACATCATTCTCGCTTTATTTCTGACGAAGCCGGAGCGGAATAGCCTGAAAAAGCAACAAAGAATTTTCGTACCAAGTACAATTTCCACCTTACCCGTGCGAGAGCATTCTAAAAAAAAAAAAATTTTTAAAAATAGAAAAATAATTCAAGAAAATTTAAAACTTCATTTTGCCTAAATTTCAAGTCAAACCGGGCTAGGACAAGTAGAAAATGAGATGAAAAGAAATTTCGTTCTGGACACCGTTACTCCTGACCGAAGTTACAGCGTTCCAAAAAAAATTGTAAAAAAATTCAAAAAATTAAAAAGCATCATTCCCGCTTTTGTATGGCCAAAATGGACCAGGATAGGCCAAAAAAGTGACAAATTTTTTTTTTAACCAAGTCCAATTTCTACCTTACCCATACTAGGGCATTCTCAAAAAAATTCGTTTCTCTCGACCCAAGTTACAGCATTCCCCCAAAAAAGTAAAAAAATTTAAAAACATCATTCTCGGTACATTTATGGCCAAAACTGACTAGGATAGGCCAAAAAAAGTGATAATTTTTTTTTGTAACGAGTACAGTTTCTACCTTACCCTTGCTGGAGCATTCCCAAAAAGATTAAAAAAATATTAAAACAATACAAAAAAATTAAAAATATCGTTCAGCCCACAAATTTCCAGCCAAACCGAGCCAGGACAAGTTGAAAACGAGATAAAAAGAAATTAAGTACTAAGTATCGTTTGTCCCGACCCAAGTTACAGTGTTCCCAAAAAAATAGTAAAAAATTCAAAAAATTAAAAAACATCCTTCTCATTTTCTTTTTTCTGACCAAAGCGAATCAAAATAGCTTGAAAAAGAGAAAAAAAAAAAAAAAAAAATTCGTATCGAGTACAAATTCTGCCTTAACCGTGCTAGAGCATTCTAAAAAAAAAATTCAAAAAAAATACTAAAATAATTCAAAAAAATTAAAAATATTGTTCTGCCCATATTTCAAGCCAAACCGAGCCAAGACAAGTAGAGAACGAGATAAAAATAAATTTCGTTTTGGGTACCGTTTGTCCTGACCCAAGTTAGCTTTCCCAAAAAAATAGTAAAAAAATTCAAAAAATTAAAAAACATCATTCGCGCTTTATTTATGACCAACCCAGATTGGAATAGCCTAAAAAAGTGATTAAATTTTTTTTTTCATACCGAGTACTATTTCTACCTTAACCGTGCTAGAGCATTCTAAAAAAAAATTCGAAAAAAATATTAAATAATTCAAAAAAATTAAAAATAAGGATAATTACAGTAAACCCACCTGAGCTTAGGCCCGTTTTCACTTTACCTACCCGTGGTTCAAAACTTATCACTTTGCCCACCTGAACTTCAATCTGTTACCCCTCCGTTGCCCACCTCATCCTCAAACGTTAGAGAAACACCCTTTTATTCCAAATTAGAACATAACACGGATCAAACAACATAAACTCACTCTCTTTTCCTCACGAGCCCTAGAAACGCGAAAATCCATTTCTGCGTCTGATATTGATATTGTGTTGCAAGTGTAAACCCAAACGAGCAATAAGTTGTTCGAGGGACTAAAATCCTGGTAAGAAATCAGTCACTGCTTGGGTTTTTACTTTGGGCTTGTGGTTGTTTATTGTGTTTTTCAATCAATGGTCAATGTTACATGTAATGGAATAAGAATATTGGTTGTGTTTGTTGATGCTTATGAAAAATATGACCACCTGTTCTTTGGATTTGTGTTTGTTTGTGGGCATTTTGTCTATCGTGGTCATTGTGTCTCACAGTGGACCCAAGTTTCTATAAGTTTTAAATTTTAGTGTTTGCATGTGCTATTTAGTAAAACAGAATAAAAAAAAAAGCAGAAAATGTGGTCCCTCTGTGTGTGTTGCATCCCAAAAGCAAAATAGAAACATGCAACTGTTTACTTGCAAGTTGTTTACAATAATTTGTTATTGCAGATGGATGAGGAAGTGAAATTTGAGGTACATTATGGGGGTGCTTTTCTGTGGACACCTAGTTTAAAATGTTTTGGTGGGAAAGTTGAAATAGTGTATAGGAATCCTAATTTGCTTAGTTATTTTGAACTAAAAGGTATATGTGAGGAATTGGGGATTGATGAATCGTGTAGGGTTCATTATTTAGGTCTTGGGGGCAACTTGGAGCAAGACTTGAGGCTCATACAAGATGATCAAGATGTGGTACCCCTGTGCAAGCCTAATGAGGGAGGGCAAAGAGACACCATCATATTGTATGTAGAGAGTGGTAATGCTTCACTTGCAGTTGAAGTTCCTGATGGTGCAGGGGTTGGTGTAGGAGCTGGTGTAGGGGCTAGTGTAGGGGGTGCAGGGGCAGGTGCAGGGGCTGCTACAGGGGGTGATGGTCTAGAGGAGGAGTTTGATTGGTTGAATGAAGGTCTGGAAGGAGAAGACTTTGCTGATGACATTTTTGGTGAGTCTTTTGCACCTCATCCAAACACTGATACACTTCATCATCCAAACACTGATACATCTCAGCCAAACACAGCTGCACATCAGCCAAACACAGATGCACCTAGCCCAAGCAATGTTCTTCCTCCAAACATAGATTTAGATGAAGAGTGGGCTAAACCAGCTTTAGAGGATGATATTGTTAGGATTAGTGTCCTTAAATCCTATTGAATGATGCTATGTATAATATTAAGTGTGACATTGTATTTGACATTATGTATGACTTAATATTATGTTTAATAAATTTATTTTATTATTATCTGAAATAATGGTAACATGAATATTTGGACATTATCATATAGTCCATGAGATGCATAGTATGTGATTTATGTGAAGAGTCACAGAAGATATAAATCACAAGTTCTTTGTAAACTCAGAATTTTAGTTCATAGTCAGTGATGAAATTGGGCATTTCATCTGCGAAGATTATAACATATCAACTACGATGATTTGTCTTGATTATGGAAGTGGAGAATTCTAGGTGATGTGTTAATATGTTTTAAGAGTTAAGACATATTGAACTGGACCGCTGTGAGATTTATTATTCTCCTAAGGACTGTCAAATGAATAATAAATCTCACGACTTACATTTGCAAGAACTCTTAATCCTGAGAGAATAATGAACCTGATCATGAGGTGTAGGTTGCTTTGATATATTAGGAGTAAGATCTAAAGTAATGGTCAAAACCTCAGTATGTTGGGCAGCCACATTAAGTGTTGATGGAACATGTATTCTCAAGATGGAATTCATAGTCTCTTAATGGAGATATAAAGTATTCCCTTGATATAAATTTAATGGGTTTGTTATTCAGAGAGTTAGGCCTAACCACTTTAGTAAGTAGTTACTAAAGTATATATTTATGAAATTAGTTTTCATAAATATATGATGAATAACTTAAAAGGATTAAACCGGGTACTCAAGGATCAAGATGTAATAATTTACAAAGTAGCAGTCTATATTAATGACTTTGTATTACTACGAATATTTTATGAAGGGGTTGCATGTATAATAAAGTTTTGGGATATAATATATAGATAAGACCTAGAGTGCAACTATATTTATATAGTGGTATTAAATATAGTTAATGGTAACTTTGGACTTGTCAAGAGTTGACAGAAAAGCCCAAGACCCATTAGAGCTAGTGTCTTATTGGTCCCTTTTGGTCCCACTCCAAGCCACACACTTAAGCCCAATTGGTAAGGTCCAAAGGGCCAGCCCAATTAGATATATTAGTTAGATACAAAGGGAAAAACGTACAGAATTTTATTGGTAAGAAAAACATCATTGTAATGGTGTGTAAGTGAGTGAAAAGTCACTCTCTAATAATCCCTTTGTTACCAATTGAGAGACCACACATCTTGGGCGTTAGTGGAATTGGAGTAAAGATTAAAAGTATTCCCAAGTACTTCAATCTTCGGTTTTGGAATTCACCGCTTCAAGATACGATCTCTTATTCTCAAATTCTGAAATTTACTTTATGCATGTTATCAATATCGAATGAAGTAGATCCGTTTCAAAACTTACTTTTCTGCTGCATTCATCTTTAATTCCATCAAATGGTATCAGAGCCAGGTTTTCAATTTCGTATTGTATAACATGTTTTGTGAGTTTTAGAATTAGAGATGATAGTTTCACATTGTTAGAAGATTATGTTTTTAATTTTCTGCATGTTGTTGAAACTATGTTTTGATGAAGACTGAAATTGATGTTATGATGTTGTTTAAATTTAAATTTAAGTATGTTAAATTGAATCTTAAGGCATTAGCATCAATGAATTTCAGTTTTGACATCAAACTCTGTCTGTAATGTTCATATGTTGAATGTTCGTTCATGAAAAACGGATAAAACTGCCTTAGAAAAATTCTAGAGATTTGAAATTCGCGATTTTCGATCGATCGAAAATCACTTTCTATCGATCAAATGAGACAGTGATTAGATTTTTTAGATCAATTGATTTTCGATTGCTAGTCGATCGATCGAATCTATTTTTCGATCTATCGAGAGGCAATCGAGTATCAATCGAAAGAGTCAGATGATCAAGCTCGAATTTCTTAATTTTTTCGATCGATCGAGGGGCACTTTCGATCGATCGAAAGAAAGAAAATCAGAAATTTTTCTAAGTGTTTTTCACATGTTAAAAGAGTAAGACAATGTGTAATTAAATTATGCATGTTTTAAAACTAAAAACCTTTCTTTTAAAACATCTAGTGGGAGAGAGATACAAGGGTTGGATCTCACGGCCTCCATTGTCGATTCATAGTAGTATGGAATAAATACTTTGTCTTTGCCTTGAGCTTAGCATTCCATGCGGAGAGTATTTATTTCATGGTCCTACAAGATTGAATTTCTTGGTTTATTGTGATTTGATCAAACACCTTGTCTTAGCCTCGAGCTTTACATTCCATGCGGAGGGTGTTTTGTATCATGGTACTACAAAATAAGCTTGTTAAGGGGATGAAATGTGGCTACACATGATTCTAGACAGTGGTATACACTAGACTAAATATTATAGTATCCTCTATGCTGAGTTCTTACTATCATTATTTAGAGGCCAAATATATAACGGCATATTATTAGTGTTTGATAAGAGTTATCATGATAGCACTAATGATGAGAATAGTTCTCAATCAATCATAGTATTTTATATTCACTCTATGCTGAGGGATATTGAATATGGGATTGGGTTGTCGTTACATATATTTTATTATGGTTTTATTAAGGTTCCATACTATATGTTTATATGCTAAATTGATAATGTCCAGTTTATTAATTATATTCATGTTTATTGTTTTCAGATTTAGGACATGGCATCATTTAGTCCACTTGTAACTATTCTTAATCAAACAAACTGACTGGATCTAACTATGTTGACTGGAAAAGAAACTTGGACATAGTTCTCACTGCTGAAGAGCATAAGTATGTTCTTACTAAACCATGTCCTAACTTTCCTTCATTAGATGCTCCTCTTGAGGAAAAACAACGATATGATCGTTGGCAGAAATCTAATGGAATGGCCAAGTGCTACATCCTAGCATCTATCTCAAATGTTCTACAGCATCAAATGCAGGATGTAGAACTAGCTTCAGACATCATGCTAAGTCTGAAGGAGATGTTTGGTGAGCAAGGCCGTTCTGCAAGGCAAGAGACCATGAGGTAAATTTATAATACCAGAATGGCTGAAGGAAGTTCAATGAGAGAGCATTGTCTTACAATGATCTCTAATCTGAATACATTGGAAGTTTTAGGTGCCGATATAGATGGAGAATCCCAAGTGGATATGATACTTCAGTCGCTACCAGAATCATTCAAGGAATTCAAACTAAACTATAATATGAATAAAAAGATTTATACCTTGTCTGAGTTAATGAATGAATTGGTAGCGGCAGAAGGCATTCTTGGTACTTCCAATGTTGAAGCCAATGTTGGTGAAGCTTCTACTTCTCAACCTAAGTCGAAAAGTAAGGGTAAGAAGAAGAAGAAGAAGAACTTCACCAAACAAGAGGGTAAACAAATTGCCTTAGGGGTTGCTGATAAAGGAAAGAAGATCAAAGGAAAGTGTTTCCATTGTGGTGAGAAAGGACATTGGAAGAGGAATTGTCCAGTATTCAAGGCTGCCAAGAATAAAGGTATGAATAATACATTCCTTCTTGAAATATGTTTGGTACAGAATCCCACGGATTCATGGTGTGTGGATTCAGGTTGTACTAATCATATCTGCAATTCTTTGCAGGGGTTTCAGGAGACCAAAAAGCTTAAAGAAGGGGAGTTGTTTCTTACTTTGGCTGATGGGAGCAGGATTCTAGTTGTAGCTGTTGGTGTTTAAAATTTATGTTTTCAATCTAGAGTTCTAATATTAGAAGACTGTTTGTATGTACCTAATGTTCGTAGGAATTTAATTTCTGCTACTTACTTAGGTAAACAAGGATATTGTGTTATCCTAAAAGACAATGTTGTAATAAAGAAGGATAAAGTGTTTATCTGTTATGGCAATATTGTGAATGGTCTTTATATTTTAACTTCTGATAAGCATGAATTGTATAATTCTGAATTAAATGCTAACTCTCATGTAAAATCATTAAAGAGAAAGTTTCCTTCTACTAATGATGCATATCTTTGGCACTTGCGTTTAGGTCATATTAATTCAAACAGAATTCAAAGACTGATCAAAGATGGACTCTTAAGGCCCATGGACTTTGATGAATTACCAGTTTGTGAATCTTGTTTGGAAGGTAAAATGACCAAACGACCTTTTAATGCAAAAGGTAGAAGAGCCCAAGATTTGCTACAGCTAGTGCATTCTAATGTTTGTGGTCCTACGTCAATCCAGGCAAAAGGTGGCCATGAGTATTTCATTACTTTCACTGATGATTACTCAAGATATGGTTATGTGTATCTAATGAAACGGAAGTCCAAAACCTTTGAAAAGTTCAAAGAGTTTAGGGCTGAAGTTGAGATATTGCCTCTCAAAATGGAGGTTCGACTAGTTATATTTTCCCCTTTAGATTGAGGGTCTAACAATGGAGTCGCCACTTATTTAATTATTGGAAAAATAAGAAAACCATAATTAAAAAAAATTCCTCATTTTATTAATTTGAAATTTACATTGATCATAGGAAAATTACATGGCTTTGGTCCTAGATACAATCTAAGATAAAGTACATGGCTTTATTTCCTAGTTACAATCTAAAAATCAAAAATTACATGGATAAGCACTTGATCTACTAACCCTTGATCTAAGTTTGGAGGCTATGTTACAAAGTGGGAAGGTATTAGGCACCTACCTTGCCCGGTGAAACCGGTCTTCTAGACTGTGGTGGCCAACAATCATGTCACATCATCCAATATGTTATCAATCAATTTGCATGTAGAATTTGAAGTGTGTGCATGTGATAAACCCTAATTCAATTTATTAAGCATTTCATTTGGATTGAAAAATAAATTCTAGTGAATGTGTGTGGATCGTGATATCCTAGATTCAAGGACTTGAAAGAATTATGAAACAAACATGTTTTTCATATTTTTGATGTGAATTTAAGATTAAAACTAATGATATGCATGAACATGTGATGAACAACCAAGAACATGCGAAGAACACATAAGAACAATTAAGAACATTCAAACATATTCAAGAGAATTTAAATAATTACTATCATGCTTTAATCCTAAATTCTCATCATGGCAACACAAAAACTAGTTAGGAAAAGAGATTCTACCTTCATGCAAGATCCATATGGTGGAAGAGGAGACTCTTGGTAGAGGTCCTAAGGGAGGAGGAAAGAAGAACTAGGAGAGGGAGAGTGAGTCTCACTCAATACCTTGAGTCTCAAGAAGACCAAGATATGACAAGACTACTCTACTTCACTAGAACTCAAGAGAGGAGAAGAGAGGGGGGGTTTTTGGTGTCTTGGAATGAAGTAAAGAGGGGTTTATATAGTAGTGGTGGAGGAAATATGAATGGAAGGCCATTTAATGAGGGTTGACAAAGAATCATGAACCTAGACCTCAATTTAGCCTTAGGGAAAATCTGGTGCATTAAATGGAAAGATTGGTAGGAGTGAGGAACAAGCCAAAATTCGGTTTTCCCGTAGCTGCTGTAACAGCTTGTGGAGCCAATTTCAAAAAATCATATCTGACTCAATTCCGATCGGAATTGCCTCGTTCTTGTGCTCAAATTGAAGCCCCGGATGTCTAGTTTCTGAGAAAATTAACCTCATTCACAGATTCAAAATATTCTGAGAGATATCGATGAAAGAGTGAGCAGAGGTCATTTGTTAGAAAATGGTTTCAGCACAATTAACATTAATAGGTCCCAAATTAGCTCCCAATTAACATTAAATGGCTCCAATCACTCCCATTTCAGATTTAATTGGTTCCAAATTTACTCTAATTAAAAGATAATTGTACAAATTACTCATTGAATAATTAATGTTTAACTATCTAATTAATTAGGTGTATGCAACCTCACCATAAAATGTAGTCCTAATCAATTAAATTATGACACATCATTGATCTCTAATTGATTACACTTATAACCAATTAAAATCAATTGTTCATAATCACATATAGTCGGACTCAATTTATGATAGTGCATCTTAGCCATTAAAACTTGACTTGATGATAACTTTCAATCTAGTGGTCCGATTAGGGTTTATGACCAGTTGATTTGATCGTTACAACATCAAGATCATTTTGGTGAAATGAGATTAAGAATCTAATGGCCAGAATCAAGATGCATATTTATGAGGTGAAAGAACCCCTTTTACCCTCCATGTGAGGTTAAATGCGGGTTGCAAAATGGGGTGTCAACAGAATGCCCCTCATTGGCAGAGCTTGAAAAGAGAATGTCAATGTATGAAAGAGACACCTAACTTTGCAATCAGTATTTAACCGTGGTGAATGTATGATGCATGTAGATGAAAATGCAAAAAGTCATGTTATGGATCAAAATATGGGCCGAATCTCGAGGGAGATTGCCTACGTACCTCTTGGTGGGAGGATCAGGTCCAAACGTAGTTCATGCATAAATTTTTTTTTTTTTTCAATAAGTACAAGAGATGCTTACCTGAGGTCAAAAAAAGAGAAAAAAGTGGAAGACTAAGGATCCTGGCTCATGTTTTCAAAGACCTAGGATTTTTGGGATCTTGGCTCATGTTTTCCAGAGGACCAAGGGTTTTTTGGGCTTTGGCTCATGTTTTCAGAGGACCAAAGGTTCTGGATCCTGGCTCATGTTTTCAGAGATCTAGGATTTTTGGATCTTGGCTCATGTTTTCCAGAGGACCAAGGGTTTTTGGGCTTTGGCTCATGTTTTCAGAGGACCAAAGGTTCTGGATCCTGGCTCATGTTTTCAGAGACCTAGGATTTTTGGATCTTGACTCATGTTTTCCAGAGGACCAAGGGTTTTTTGGGCTTTGGCTCATGTTTTCAAAAGACCAAAGGTTCTGGATCCTGGTTCATGTTTTCAGAGACCTAGGATTTTTGGATCTTGGCTCATGTTTTCCAGAGGACCAAGGGTTTTTTGGGCTTTGGCTTATGTTTTCAGAGGACCAAAGGTTCTGGATCCTGGCTCATGTTTTCAGAGACCTAGGATTTTTGGATCTTAGCTCATGTTTTCCAGAGGACCAAGGGTTTTTGGGCTTTGGCTCATGTTTTCAGAGGACCAAAGGTTCTGGATCCTGGCTCATGTTTTCAGAGACCTAGGATTTTTGGATCTTGGCTCATGTTTTCCAGAGGACCAATGGTTTTTGGGGCTTTGGCTCATGTTTTCAGAGGACCAAAGGTTCTGGATCCTGGCTCATGTTTTCAGAGACCTAGGATTTTTGGATCTTGGCTCATGTTTTCCAGAGGACCAAGGGTTTTTTGGGCTTTGGCTCATGTTTCCAGAGGACCAAAGGTTCTGGATCCTGGCTCATGTTTTCAGAGACCTAGGATTTTTGGATCTTGGTTCATGTTTTCAGAGATCTAGGATTTTTGGATCTTGGCTCATGTTTTCCAGAGGACCAAGGGTTTTTTGCGCTTTGGCTCATGTTTTCAGAAGACCAAAGGTTCTGGATCCTGGTTCATGTTTTCAGAGACCTAGGATTTTTGGATCTTGGCTCATGTTTTCCAGAGGACCAAGGGTTTTTTGGGCTTTGGCTTATGTTTTCAGAGGACCAAAGGTTCTGGATCCTGGCTCATGTTTTCAGAGACCTAGGATTTTTGGATCTTAGCTCATGTTTTCCAGAGGACCAAGGGTTTTTGGGCTTTGGCTCATGTTTTCAGAGGACCAAAGGTTCTGGATCCTGGCTCATGTTTTCAGAGACCTAGGATTTTTGGATCTTGGCTCATGTTTTCCAGAGGACCAAGGGTTTTTGGGGCTTTGGCTCATGTTTTCAGAGGACCAAAGGTTCTGGATCCTGGCTCATGTTTTCAGAGACCTAGGATTTTTGGATCTTGGCTCATGTTTTCCAAAGGACCAAGGGTTTTTTGGGCTTTGGCTCATGTTTTCAGAGGACCAAAGGTTCTGGATCCTGGCTCATGTTTTCAGAGACCTAGGATTTTTGGATCTTGGCTCATGTTTTCTAGAGGACCAAGGGTTTTTTGGGCTTTGGCTCATGTTTTCAGAGGACCAAAGGTTCCGGATCCTGGCTCATGTTTTCAGAGACCTAGGATTTTTGGATCTTGGCTCATGTTTTCTAGAGGACCAAGGGTTTTTTGGGCTTTGGCTCATGTTTTCAGAGGACCAAAGGTTCCGTATCCTGGCTCATGTTTTCAGAGACCTAGGATTTTTGGATCTTGGCTCATGTTTTCCAGAGGACCAAGGGTTTTTGGGGCTTTGGCTCATGTTTTCAGAGGACCAAAGGTTCCGAATCCTGGCTCATGTTTTCAGAGACCTAGGATTTTTGGATCTTGGCTCATGTTTTCCAGAGGACCAAGGGTTTTTTGGGCTTTGGCTCATGTTTTCAGAGGACCAAAGGTTCTGGATCCTGGCTCATGTTTTCAGAGACCTAGGATTCTTGGATCTTGGCTCATGTTTTCAGAGGACCAAGGGTTTTTGGGCTTTGGCTCATGTTTTCAGAGGACCAAGGGTTTTTTGGACTTTGACTCATGTTTTCAGAGGACTAAAGGTTCCGGATCCTGGCTCATGTTTTCAGAGACCTAGGATTTTTGGATCTTGGTTCATGTTTTCAGAGGACCAAGGGTTTTTTGGGCTTTGGCTCATGTTTTCAGAGGACCAAAGGTTCTGGATCCTGGCTCATGTTTTCAAAGACCTAGGATTTTTGGATCTTGGCTCATGTTTTCCAAAGGATCAAGGGTTTTTTGGGCTTTGGCTCATGTTTTCAGAGGACCAAAGGTTCTGGATCCTAGCTCATGTTTTCAGAGACCTAGGATTCTTGGATCTTTTGACTCATGCCGATGTGTGTGGGCCTTTTACCCTAGTACCTGCAAAATAAATATTTTCTATTAGTAACAGAGTTATTCATTGAAAAGAATTCGGCATACCTGGCGAATGCCCCTAGTTTAGGACATATTCCATGCTTTGATGAATGCTGAGGGTGGACATTTGACTTGATGTTGCACCACTGGAAAATATGGAAGAGGATCATAGCTTTCTGTTCCTGAAGAAGAATTATTGAAGATTTTTTTTTTTTTTTTTGGACTTTTGATTTTTTTTTTTTTTTTTGAAAAATTTGGAAATCCTGAATTTTTTTGAAGGAATTTGATTGATGAATTTTTTTTAAAGAATTTGGAAATCTTGAATTTTTTGAAGGAATTGAAAATTTTAATTGATGATTTTTTTTTTTGAAAAATTTGTATATCTAGAATTTTTTCAAGGAATTGAAAATTTTGATTGATGAATTTTTATTTTTGAAAAATTTGGAAATCTTGAATTTTTTCAAAGAATTGAAAATTTTGACTGATGATTTTTTTTTTTTTTTGAAAAAAATTTGGAAATCTTGAAAATTTTTTTTTTTTTTTTTTTGAAAATTTTGATTAATGAATTTTGATTTTTTTATTTTTGGAAAGCAACCTAAGAAGTACGAGCCTAATGCCCCTAGTCCCAAGGCCTTTTTTTTTTTTTTTTTTTGAAAATTTTGTCTTTTGTTTTTTTTTTTTATTATTATTTTTTTTATTATTTTTATTTATAAAAAAACCTATCCTTTGAATGAGAACAACTTTGGCTGGAAGTTGATGCGAATTGCTAGATAAGTCCTTGTTTAATTCCTGCAAAAAGATAATTTCAATTAGCAATGGATTTATTCATTGAAATGAATTGGAAGTACTTACCCAATGCCCCTAGTTTAGGGCATATTTCATGCTTAGATTGAAGCTGAATTCATTTGATGTTGTGACTATTGGAGAACATGAAAAAAGATCATGGTTCGCCATCCTTGGTTCCTACAACAAGACTTTCTTTCTCTAGCTTGTTAGAAACCAATTATAATGAAAACTTGCACACAATATAAATAGGCCAATGCTCCAAGTTTAAACATGCTTAATGCAAACAAATGGGCTTAACCTAACATGCACCCAAACAATTTTGTCACATTGTTTCGACTTTGTTCTCCAAGGTTGTTTGGGTGAATGGGACCGGGCCTCTGCAAGGCTGCCTACGTACCTCTCTCATAGAGGATCAAGTCAAGATGTAGTTCAAGAGAACTGGATTTTGAAAAAGAATGATTTTTTTTTTCAATGAACAAGAGGTGATCCTTTGAACAACCATTTTTGGAAAATCAAAATGTTTAAGAATCAAACAAATCTCTTTGATTGGGAAGGATCTAGATCATTAAACTCATGTAATCAAATTTGCTTCATCCTTTTGAACATCATCTGATTAAGTCTCCAAAGGCAATCAAGAAATGAAATGAATCACATTGTTGGGTGCAAACAAGAAGAGTGCTCTAGGTTTGGAAGTTCTTTTGAGTCATTTTGAGGATTTAAGAAATTGAGAAATTTTGTCTTCGGACATATCATCTTGTGGGGTTTGACAATTTTAAGCATTTTTCTTTTTTATTTCAAGAGAAAAATATTGTTAGAGTTTAAGATGTGCCTACAATTAGCAAGACTTCAAGGAGGTCTTATTCATGGGTTGCAATGTAGGCCGGGTTTAGGTTATGAAATGAATGATATAAAAAGGCTCAAAATTCCCGATGATGTTCCCCCAAGTATGCATTACTCAAAAATCAAGTATTGGAGGAGTTTTCCCATTTCTTTGTCATCTTCTCACTAGTCTTCATTGATCACTTGTATCAACATTTGTTTTTATGCTCATTCCCTTGAATCATGCCTCTAGACTTTCCTCTTGTTACATCTTCAAGTTTTCAATTTGCTAGGATTTTCCTTTTTTTTTTTTTTTTTTTTTTTTTTTTTTTTTTTTTTTTTTTTTTTTTTTTTTTTTTTTTTTTTTTTTCGGCCCTAGCTTTTGCCTAGACTGCCCTTTTGGGTTTTCAGCCTAGCGGGCTTTTTTTTTTTTTTTTGGCTATCTTTCATCTCTTGATTGAATGAACTTTTTGGGAATCTTTTGCCTCCCTTGTTTTTCTTAGCTTAAGTTATTTTGATGCACTCTCTATACATCTTTCTTGCCTCAATGCACTTGCACCTTTTTGTGCTTGATGAATCTTTTCCTTTTTTGATGAACTTTCTTTTGGATGAACCTTCTACTCTTCTTGGCATGATGAATTTTAGGTTCTTCAAACTTGATGCACATTTTGTTTTCTCTCACATTTATGAAATTTCATTTCTCTTTCCTTGATTGAGTGAAAACTCCTTTTACTTTGATGATCTCTTATCTTTAGCTCAATGAATTCTCTACTTGTCTTTCATGTCTTATAGGAGAGCTTTATCAATTAGCATCAAAGCTACAAGGTCGACCCCTCCTCAACATGAGATTTAAGCATGCATACTTTGAATTTTCCCACCCTAGGTTTAGATTTTAGTGGGTTCATGCGAAAAAGAGGCTAGGTGTTTAAAGGCTCAAATGGGCTTGCAATGTATGATGATCATTCTAGGTGTTAAGGTATAATCTTGTTTTACCAAAGAAAGCCTCCTATCCCTAGCAATGCTTGCTTGTAGGCACAATGACTTAAGCTCTTTTAATAAATTCATCTTAAAAGAAAAAGTATGAATGCTCTAATGTTGTGAAACAAAAGATCTTTGAAAATTGGTTTGAGTGCATGGTTTCTTGGGATTTTTTTTTTTGACGGATGGATTCTTTTTGATTGCCTTTTAAGACCATTTCTTCTTTTATTCAAAGTAATTTAGCAAAAGTGTTTACACGGATCAAATGGAATCAATCCTTTCTCAGTACAAGTTGATTGTTCAAGCCTTTAAACATCTTAATTTAGAAAAAGTTTTGTCCAAGGGATCCTCATGTACCTTTTTGAAAATGAGACTTTTTTTTTTTGGGGAAAGATTTGGGAATCTTGATTTTTTTTTTTTTTGAATTTTTTTTTTAAAATATATACATGAACAAAGTACATCAAATGTTACATGAATTTTTAGAATTCAAAGAAACATAGAAACATGGAATAAACTAACAAACTTTAAGCTTAACCATGATGTTGCAAACCAAATGTGGAGTGAGGCAAAGTTGGGCCACTTGCTTCTTCTTGGTCCATTTAGGATGCTTGAACCTTGATTGTGATGAAATGGCTTGGACTTGCACTTGGAAGGCTTGAACCTGGATTTTGAATTTTTGGTATTTGCTTGAAATGGCTTGGGCTTACACTTGGAAGGCATGCATCTTGTAAGCTTTTGGCCTTCAATGTTGATCATGTCTATACACCTTCGATGGTCTCAAGTGTTGGGCTTAGACTCATTCAAGAAACAATTTTGGGCTTCACTACCAAGTAAAGTTCAATCATAGGCTTTTGAGCTTAAGTTAATTCACAACATACAAGGTTCAAACAACCATGATGAGCTCAAGCTTTGGACTTAAGTCATCATGGTTCAAACAACGACCAAACAAATGCGTAATGAAATGCAATTTATATGGACCGACCTAAAGGTAGGTTCTATGGGTCATTACAACATGGGTAGAAGGTAGGTTAAAGGTCTCCACAAGCTAGGACGTCGTACCTCCCAACTTGTGACGCCAGGAGCGCCACGTTGGTCCGAACGGTACAGTTTGTCCTTATGAACCACCATGGCATAACCATGATGATCCTTGTCGCGGTGGGTGGTAGGTTCACCGCTGGGTATGTGAGTCTCAGGAAGACCACAATCCACGGTTAATACTACCGGGCTTCCGGGCTAGCACACAAATAAAATAAATTCCATTCAAGCAAATGATGCATGACATGCTATATAATGACATATCAGACATATTATATACAAAAAGCAATAAACAAATAATGACATGGTTGGCCACCATAACCTAATTGAAGCTTAGCCCTCAATATCCCCAGCGGAGTCGCCACTGTGAGAGACCGCGCCCCCGGCCCCCTTTTTTATAGGAGTGTTGGGCCAAACCCACGTGAATGGGTGGAGTCGTGATATTGCCTCTCAAAATGGAGGTTCGACTAGTTATATTTTCCCCTTTAGATTGAGGGTCTAACAATGGAGTCGCCACTTATTTAATTATTGGAAAAATAAGAAAACCATAATTAAAAAAATTCCTCATTTTATTAATTTGAAATTTACATTGATCATAGGAAAATTACATGGCTTTGGTCCTAGATACAATCTAAGATAAAGTACATGGCCTTATTTCCTAGTTACAATCTAAAAATCAAAAATTACATGGATAAGCACTTGATCTACTAACCCTTGATCTAAGTTCGGAGGCTATGTTACAAAGTGGGAAGGTATTAGGCACCCACCTTGCCCGGTGAAACCGGTCTTCTAGACTGTGGTGGCCAACAATCATGTCACATCATCCAATATGTTATCAATCAATTTGCATGTAGAATTTGAAGTGTGTGCATGTGATAAACCCTAATTCAATTTATTAAGCATTTCATTTGGATTGAAAAATAAATTCTAGTGAATGTGTGTGGATCGTGATATTCTAGATTCAAGGACTTGAAAGAATTATGAAACAAACATGTCTTTCATATTTTTTATGTGAATTTAAGATTAAAACTAATGATATGCATGAACATGTGATGAACAACCAAGAACATGCGAAGAACACATAAGAACAATTAAGAACATTCAAACATATTCAAGAGAATTTAAATAATTACTATCATGCTTTAATCCTAAATTCTCATCATGGCAACACAAAAACTAGTTAGAAAAAGAGATTCTACCTTCATGCAAGATCCATATGGTGGAAGAGGAGACTCTTGGTAGAGGTCCTAAGGGAGGAGGAAAGAAGAACTAGGAGAGGGAGAGTGAGTCTCACTCAATACCTTGAGTTTCAGGAAGACCAAGATATGACAAGACTACTCTACTTCACTAGAACTCAAGAGAGGAGAAGAGAGGGGGAGGAGGTTTTTGGTGTCTTGGAATGAAGTAAAGAGGGGTTTATATAGTAGTGGTGGAGGAAATATGAATGGAAGGCCATTTAATGAGGGTTGACAAAGAATCATGAACCTAGACCTCATTTTAGCCTTAGGGAAAATCTGGTGCATTAAATGGAAAGATTGGTAGGAGTGAGGAACAAGCCAAAATTCGGTTTTCCCGTAGTTGCTGTAACAGCTTGTGGAGCCAACTTCAAAAAATCATATCTGACTCAATTCCGATCGGAATTGCCTCGTTCTTGTGCTCAAATTGAAGCCCCGGATGTTTAGTTTCTGAGAAAATTAACCTCATTTACAGATTCAAAATATTCTAAGAGATATCGATGAAAGAGTGAGCAGAGGTCATTTGTTAGAAAATGGTTTCAGCACAATTAACATTAATAGGTCCTAAATTAGCTCCCAATTAACATTAAATGGCTCCAATCACTCCCATTTCAGATTTAATTGGTTCCAAATTTACTCTAATTAAAAGATAATTGCACAAATTACTCATTGAATAATTAATATTTAACTATCTAATTAATTAGGTGTATGCAACCTCACCATAAAATGTAGTCCTAACCAATTAAATTATGACACATCATTGATCTCCAATTGATTACACTTATAACCAATTAAAATCAATTGTTCATAATCACATATAGTCGGACTCAATTTGTGATAGTGCATCTTAGCCATTAAAACTTGACTTGATGATAACTTTCAATCTAGTGGTCCGATTAGGGCTTATGACCAGTTGATTTGATCGTTACAACATCAAGATCATTTTGGTGAAATGAGATTAAGAATCTAATGGCCAGAATCAAGATGCATATTTATGAGGTGAAAGAACCCCTTTTACCCTCCATGTGAGGTTAAATGCGGGTTGCAAAATGGGGTGTCAACATTGACAGAAAAGCCCAAGGCCCATTGGAGCTAGTGTCTTATTGGTTCCTTTTGGTCCCACTCCAAGCCACACACTTAAGCCCAATTGGTAAGGCCCAAAAGGCCAGTCCAATTAGAAAATTGGTTAGATACAAAAGGGAAAAACGTTCAGAATTGAAATGTAAGAAAACATCATTGTGAAGTGGTGTGTATGTGAGTGTTTGTCACTCTTAAAATCAATCCTTTTGTTACCAATTGAGAGACCACACATCTTGGGCATCTAGTGGAATTGGAATGAAGATTGAAAGTCTTCTCAAGAATTTCTGATCTTTGGTTTTTGAATTTCACCGCTTCAAGGTACATTCTCTTGTTCTCTAATTCAGAAACTTATATGGCACATGTTATTAATTGTGAATGAAGTAGATCCGTTTAAACTTATTTTTCCGCTGCGTTCATGCATATTTCCATCATTATTTTTGTTATATATGCAAGAAATTCAATCACCATCAATTAAATTAGGGGTGTTATGTAAGACGAGCTATCTTCTTTTTATTTTATTTATTTATTTATTTATTGCATTTCTATTTTTTTATTAATGCAGTTCAATTATTGCTTAAATTATATTATTTTTTTTTAAATTTTAGATAATGAAATTCAGTTTAATTATTGATATTGTAGGGGGGATGAATTTGGACCCCGGCTGGAGGCTGAAAACCCAATATATCGAGCTTTAGAAGATGGGCCTAGCCCAAGGATGAGAATAGGAGTGAAGAGGCCTGTGATGTAAAGGGCAACTCCCCAAAAGAAATCTCGCGAAGATCCAAGCTGGCTACCACCACCAAGGCTCTTATCTGAGGTGGAAAGCAAAGCTTTTCCTATAGCAGATACATAAAAAACCATGGGTAACCAATTCCCTATTTCATTCGAGGTACCATCATCATCAAGATCACCTCGGATAATGTCAAAAAGGGATAAGGATCACATAGGCAGCCACCTCCACATTAATGAGATACTCTCTACTTAATCTCTTCCACGTTAAATGCTGGCAAATTGATTTGAATAGTGTAGACACCCCCAAAAGTCCTTTCTCTTGACAAAAGGATGGTAAAGCATAAATGTGATGTGACTGTAGACATCGCCTTTTGTACCCCTTATGACTCAGGCCTTCGTTCCCTAATTTGCTGAAATTCTAAGATCCAAGGATGGTTTTGGGCTGAATCAGATTACAAATTGACTTAAGAGGTGTTAAAATGGAAAAATATAACTTTTTAATGAGCTAAAAATCTATTTTTGGAAAATAAAGGCCAAAAGAAACCCTAAGACTGCGTACGCAGCCAAAGAGACTACGTACACAAACAATAGTTTGCGCGTGCAGGTAGGGTTTCAGAAACACCAGAAAGGAAAGTTTTCTTCACTAAAGACTAAGGTTTGGAACGAATCCCACATTGTTTGGGAGTCATTCCAAACTCCAATTTTCACAATATAAGTAGCCATACATGATACCTTTAAAAACACACAGAAACCCTATGGGAAAACACTAAGATTCACTAGAAATAATGAATCAAAGAGGGAGTTTTTCACAGAACATCATCAAGTCAATTTTATTTGATTAGGGGCTTTTCTAGCCTTGATCTTCAAGATTTAATATTACGAATCACTATCTTATTGGTTTGTGATTTGACTGAGGGGAATGGTAAAAAAATAAGCCTAGGAGCTTTTGCTTTGAGGTCTTCTCTTTTTAACCTTTCTTTCATTTTTTTTGCTTTTTACTCTATCTTTGATATGTTTTTTTGTTTGTTTTATGCTTATAGCATGTTTGCTTAGACTAGGTTTTATGTTTTCTTTATGTTTTAAGCATGTTAGGTTGCTATGATTTATGTTTTGAATCTTGCTATGTTTTTTTTTTTTTTTTTTTTTTTTTTTTTTTTTTTTTTTTTTTTTTTACGTTTTTTAGGGTTACACGGCCTTAATCATGTGCACGCAGGGTTTTTCATGCGTACCCATAAACTAGCCCAGAAACCCTAATTTTGTTTTCTTCTGTTTTTGCTTCTACTTTCACATGTTTACTTTTGTTTAGGCTTCTTTATATGTTTTTGTGTTTTTAAAGATTTTGTTTCACGTGTTTAATTAGATGATTGCCTTCACATGCTTAGATTTGGGGTTTATTTTTGTGTTGTCCTTATTTCAATACCATGATCATGCATTCATATGCTTATGCATAATGCTATAGGTGCTGAGTTGCTACAAGGTAAGTAAAGGTAAGTCATGCATTCACATGAACATGCATCTTTGAGTAGGGTTTTGTTTAGATGTGAATATGCTTGTTTGATGAAGTTGTGCTTCCTCACATGTTTGTTTGGACCTCTTAATGCTCACATGTTTCTTCCTTAGATGGATATGATGATATGATGATAGAGTTTGTGATGAAGCATGATTAGATGTAGATAGGATTTGTGATGAAGCATGACTAGGTATATTATTAGGGTTTGTGTTGTGATGAATGCCTTCATGCCATGATATGTATGTGTTAGGTTCTAAGGTCTTAGGATTTTATGTATTTAGAACTTTAATTTGTAATATTGGCAAACCATGATCAAAATAATGTATTTAGTCTTGTTTAGGCTTGCTCAAAGTTGATTAATTATTGTAAAGTTGGAATCGAGTGGCTGCAGAAGTCTTTGTGACTTTCGGCCTGGCTCGATCGATCGAAGGACAGGCTCGATCGATCGAAAATCGCACAGGTTGTGTTTTCTGCAGAATTTCCAACTCAGCCCTACTTCATTAAACGTTTAGGGTTTTATGTTTTTACCCTAGGTATTTAAACAAAACCCTAGCCACGTTTTTAAAGGTTGTCCATACTGTATTGTTGCTCATACATTGCTGTTTTGTGTGAATCTCTTGTGAGATCTTTGAGGAGCTTTCCTTTACACAAAATTTAGGGTTTTCAAGGTAGAGATGATTTCAACATCTTGAAGATCAACACAGTTGCAACCATTGGAACTTAAAGAAAAACAAGCGGGAAGCTTGTATCTGATTGAAGAATCCAAGAAAGAAGGAGTCCGTGGATTCGGAGTTTGCACGTGGTCGTGTCAGTAAGTTCTACTGGTAGGTAGCATTAGGAAGTCGAGCGGGGAGCTTGTAAGTCCTTTTGTATGAACTTCGATTCTTTCATAGTGGATTCAGGTTTGCCTTGAGGATCGGTGGGTCAAATCCTCCCCAGGTTTTTACCGTGTGGTTTCTTGGGTCATCATATCATGTGTTATTTATTTTTTCGCTGCTTTATATGCTTGATATGAGTTTTAACATAGAATTGCTTAATTTGACTAAGTAACAACTTGGCTAATTAACTAGGCTACGCAATTTGGTTGTTTTTAAGGGGTCTAAAACCCAACAGTATGCTAGATGTATAATAGGGGATGCCATGATTAGATGTATGTTAAGTCTTGTTTAATTGCCATGATAGATGTATGGTAAGGGGTGACTGATGCCATGTTGTGTGTTTAGATGCATGTTAGTGTGTTTGTGAGTTAAATACAATATTGAGTTTGCCTTTCATAGGGTTAAGACATAAGACACAATGATGGGAAGCCAACCTTAGGGTTGGGCGGTTTTAGATGCCTAACACCTTCCCAAGACCATACCTTAACTCCAAACCCATATCTCTGGTAGTAAGATCAAAAGGTCCTTCCTTGAAAGGACACATTATATATGGTTCCTAAGCCATTGCAAAAACTAGGTGGCAACTCCCTATTGTGTCCACAATGGTGACTCCACTAGTGATTGTGAGTTTAATTCCTATGTGTCCTATGTCTTAACCGTAATAAATGCTTATTCAATACTTGTTGCACACACAAATCACAATGTGTGCCATTGCCTATGATAGGCTATGAGTGATCTGCTTATCTATCCCTTTAGCCTTAGGAAGGCCGACCCAGACTTAGAGAGATCTTAGATCCAATCAAAGAGGATACCCTTTATATATCCCTTGTTTATTCAACCATATATCTTGGGCGTAAATGCACTTTTAGTCCCTACATTTTAACGTTTTTCTATTTTAGTCCCTACATTTTATTTTTTCCACTTTTAGTCCCTAAACCAATTAACACGGGACATTTAAGTCCTTGAAGCACTATTCCGTCAGCCAACTAATGGACAAACTGACCTGAGCATTAAAATATTTTAAAAAAAATTATTTAACATTTTTTAAATGCCAAAATTAAAAAAAAAATTTAATTACTCAATTTAATGTTACTGTTACTGTAGAAAGAATAGAAACCCACCGAACAAAGAACACGAAACCAGAAACCCAGCAACCAAAAGAACACGATCTCAAAGACCCAGCAACCCAGCAAGTCCGAGTCCCACTCACCTCACAAGTCCGAGGACGAGCTCGACCCTGGTTCCTAGCGCCTGAACTTCGAACCTAACTCCTCCTCCTCCGGCTCGGCCCCACCTGATCCAGTCCCCGCCTCGGAGTCCGATTCGCTCTTGATAGGGTGGCCATGGAGATCGACGCCTTGTAAGGTATCCTTGGCGGCCTTAGCGACTTCGATTCGCTTGAAGAAGATGAAAGCGTAGTTGTGAGAAGTCGCTGGCATGGTTGTTCATGAGATTTGACTCGAGCGTAACGTACTGGGCAAAGAGATCCATGAGATCTGAGTCCGCAACGTCGCTGGCATGGTTGTTCATCATCATCGGAGTTGCCAGCGTATCGAGCGCACCATACTGGGCAAAGAGATCCATGAGTCCACAACGTTGCTGGCATGGTTGTTCATCATCATCGGAGTCGCCGGTGTCTCCGATTTGTTGGAGTTGCTGCCGATTCTTCCTGGCCTGGTGTTCATCATCATCGTCGATTTGTTGTTCGGAGGCAGCATTTGCGGATCGATTGGGAATTTGGGTCTCACCACAGAGAGAGAGAGAGTGATTGGGTTTGGACAGAGAGAGAGATAGAGAGATTTTATTTTGGGGAATGGTCTAGAGAGAAGAAAGAGAAATGGATGAGAGTGAAAAGAGGGGCGGATGAGATTTGATTGGGTTTGGTGGTTTTGGGTTGCAGCTGTGTTTGTTTTAAATTTCTGGGTTTGTATTTTTCATGTGGATTTTATTATTTTTCTGGGTTTATGGGTTTGATTTGTTGGAGGATTCAGTGGAGGAAAGGGATTTTGAATGAATTTTTGCATGTGAATTTTTGCATGTTTAATTTTCTGGGCAACCTTCATGTTCTTTCTTGAAGAACATGAAGAACATGTTACTTTGTTCTTCCGAAAATAATGAAAAGAAAAAAAAGAAAAAATTTTAATTACTCTTTTTAATTGGTTTATGTTTGTTATTGTGTTCTTTGTATTTGTGGTCTTGTGTTAATGTTTAAATTTGAATTTGTATTTTTTGTGTTTGGTAAGAATATGAATCATATACTGGGAAGAACATAAAGAACATGAATATGTTCTTCTGGAAAAAAAAATTGGAATAAAAAAAATTCATTATAATTAAAAGAAAGTAAATTTTTTTGTTTGAAAGAAAATAATTTTTTTTGTTTGTTTTTTTATATTTTTAATTAAAATTGAGTAATTAATTTTTTTTTTAATTTTGGCATTTAAAAAATGTTAAATAATTTTTTTAATAATATTTTAATGCTCAGGTCAGTTTCTCCGTTAGTTGGCTGACGGAATAGTGCTTCAAGGACTTAAATGTCCCGCGTTAATTGGTTTAGGGACTAAAAGTAGAAAAAATAAAATGTAGGGACTAAAATGGAAAAACATCAAAATATAGGGACTAAAAGTGTATTTACGCCTATATCTTGTGATCACCTAATTCTAAAGGACAAATAAAAGACATAAAATTAGGAGGATGACCCTAAAGTTATGGCATACCTTTAGACAAAGGGGACAAAAGAAAAGAAGTTCTCACATATAAGAGGCTTGTCCCTAAATCTAAAGGGTAAATCTTAACTTGAAAGGTTCATGAGATCATAGCCTAATTGCTATCATAAGCCCAAATCAAAAGGCCTCTTGAAAAGGTGAACCTTTGGACCTAAGATAACAAGTATGCTATGGGCTTAGCATCCAAAATCCTACAAAGTCAATATGGATTTCCCTAATCTTGGGCCTCTTTGTTGTATGCCCAGGCCCAAAATGATGAGAACTTCATGGACCTTGATAGGAAGGCTACAATATATTCTAGCTTAAGGGTTACTTTAAAAAATAAAATAAAAATGAATGATAATAAAATGAAAAAGGAAGAGCCTAAAGGTGATGAATTAAGTACATTCTAATGGAAGCCCATGAGAGTAAGATGAGAGCATTATTGTAAATGGACCAAAACCTAATGAAACAAGGGGCAAGGTCCACGAGAGGAAAGGGAGCGACTTTGTAATTGGGTCTTCATTAAAATGGACTCAAAGATTTGTTTTAAGAACATCTAAGATTAAAAGAAAGAACCTTTTTAAATGGGACATGGACTTAATGAAAAAGGGACTTCTTTTTAGGCACCATTGCACCACCAAAGTCAAGAAAACACGTCCTCACTCCAATTTGGATTCGAGAAAAGAACAGAAGGCGTTTGGTCAAGATTAAGGACACACACCAAGAGGAAGAGTTCCAAGTAGGGGAATCCTCTCAAGCAACAATGGCTGCTCCAATTAGTGATGAGATTGCACAAAAGATATTCAAGGCAATGGAAGGACAAAGTGACACTCTAAAAAAGATAGGGAGTCCCCTCACTAAGTTAGAAGAAGCCAAATTGAAGAAGACAAACCCACGTGTAAAGGACCTCGATGCTAAAGAAATGGAAGATTGGGATGAAAAGGACAAAGCTGATTATGAAAGGAGCAAGCAATTTGAGAAACTCATGGCAAAAACCATAGCCATGAGAGAGAAAATGGAGAAGATGCAACTCGCCTTTAGTAAGGCCCAAGGGATGGATGGTTGTCTCTATAACATGTGGGGCATAAGCTCTAAAACTCCTATTGCACTACCTTCAAGGATCAAGATTTTTGATGTGGAAAAGTTTGATGGAACTAGAGACCCGAAGCAACAATTTTAAGAGATACCAAAGCATCGTTGAAATGAAGAGTTGGATGAGAAGCAAACTTTGCATGCATTTCCTCTCTCATTTACGGGGGGTGCATCAAGTTGGTACTATAGTTTGGATCCTAGCAAAACTAAGGTATGGAATGAATTAGTGGAGTTATTTATGGATCAATTCATCTTCAATGCTATGATTGATATGACTTTAAGAGATTTGGAGACCATTAAGCAAGAAGTAGGGGAGACATTCTTTGAGTACATGACAAGGTGGAAGGGAAAGGCATCTAGGATGGTTAATTGGCAAAATGATAAAGATCAAATCACAATGGGAACTTTGTGAAGGAAGGAGGAGACTTTCATTTTTGTGGCTTTCCCAAGCTTTGGGCTAGCAAAGATGGAAAAGTGTATCTGGGATGGGAGATGTTCTTCAATGAGAAGCTCACTTTCAAGGAGAAGCCTACCGTGGTGATCAAGGAGTTTCCAAAAGAAGTCGACTGGGTGGACAACATGGATGCTGAAGCAATGGAGACTATGCTGAAGATGTAGGGGGATGTGTTCGTCATCGCCATCGCCATCAAGGAGCCAAATGATCCATCTACCTTCATTATGCCTACTGTGGGGCAACTTAATAATTAGACTTGGGTTAGGTTTTCTAAGAGTGGGGAAAAGAAATTTTGTAATGCAAGTCCCGATGTACTTTTCAATATTTTCAATATAAATTTTGATTTGGCTTATTTTGATGTGTCCCATAATATTGAAATTCTGCACTTAAATGATTCAAATGAATTTGAAAATGAAATTAATAAACAGTTGGAAAAGAAAATTGAACCTATGGAACCAACTTTTGAAACTCTTAATTTGGGTAATAATGAGAATCCACGTTTAATTAAAATTGGCTCAACCCTTAAGGATCTCAAGGATCATGGTCCTATGAAGATATGCTCGAAATTGATCCCAAGGATCTCGTTACGCAGTTCCAAGAAGTGTTTGCATGGTCCTATGAAGATCTGCCCAGAATTGATCCCGAGATAGCCCAACATTACATTGATACCCATGCCTACACCAGCCCATTAAGCAAAAGTTGAGGCGTATGAGAACCGAATGGCTCTTAAAAATCAGAGAAGTGGTCACGAAACAGTTGAGAGTGTTAGGATTAGTGCCCTTAAATCCTATTATATGATGCTATGTATTATATTATGTATGACATTATGTATGACATGATGTATGACTTAATATTGTAATTAATAAAGTTGTTTTGTTATTATCTAAAATAATGGTAATATGAATATTTGGACATTATCATATAGTCCATGAGATGTATAGTATGTGATTTATGTGAAAAGTTATAGAAGATATAAATCACAAGTTTTTTGTAAACTCAGAATTTAGTTCGTAGTTGGTGATGAAATTGGGCATTTCATCTGCGAAGACTATACCATATTAACTAAGATGATTTGTCTTGATCATGGAAGTGGTGACTTCTAGTTGATATGTTGATATGTTTTAAGAGTTAAAACATATTGAACTGGACCGCTGTGAGATTTATTATTCACTTAATGACTGTCAATTGAATAATAAATCTCACGACTTCTATTTACATAAACTCTCAATCCTGAGAGAATAATGGACCTGATCATGAAGTACAGGTTGCTTTAATATATCAGAAGTGATATCTAAAGTAACGGTCAAAACCTCAGTATGTTGGGCAGCTACATTTAGTGTTGATGGAACATATATTCTCAAGATGGAATTCATAGTTTCTTAACGGAGATACAAAATATTCCCTTGAGATAAGTTTAATGGGTTTGTTATTCAGAATGTTTGGCCTAACTACTTTAGTAAATAGTTACTAAAGTATATATTTATGAAATTGGATTTCATAAATATATAATGAATAACTTAAAGGATTAAACCGGGTACTCAAGGATTAAACCGGGTACTCAAGGATTAAGATGTAGTAATTTACAAAGTGACAGTCTATATTCATGACTTTGTATTACCATAAATATTTTATGAAGGGGTTGCATGTACAATAAAGTCTTGGAATATAATTTATTAATAAGGCCTAAAGTGCAATTATATTTATATAGTGGTATTAAATATAATTAATGGTAACTTTGGACTTGTCAAGAGTTGACAGAAAAGCCCAAGGCCCATTGGAGCTAGTGTCTTATTTGTTCCCTTTTGGTTCCACTCCAAGCCACATACTAAAACCCAATTGGAAAGACCTAAAAGGCTAGCCCAATTAGATAATAAGTTATATTGAGAGAAACATATATAATTTTGTAAGAACATGAATTGGTATGTATGTGAGTATTGGACATTCTTCGATTCTCTCTAGAATATACACATATAACTGATTGAGAGACCACACTTCTTGGGCATGTAGTGGAATTGGAGTGAAGATTCAAAGTCTTCTCAAGAACTTTTGGTCTTCAGTTTTGAATTTCACCCCATTAAGGTACACTCTCTTGCTCTCATATTCTGAAACTTACATGGCACATGTTATCAATTGCGAATGAAGTATATCCGTTTAATTTTTTCTACTGCATACACTCATATTTCCATTAGAAAGTAGGGTTCATTAAGCCCGTACACCAAGCCGAATGGATAGCCAATGTTGTGCTCGTACCTAAGAAGGATGGGAAGGTAAGGATGTGCGTGGATTTTAGAGATTTGAATAAGGCTTGCACTAAAAATGATTTCCATCTTCCCTACATAGATGTCTTAGTGAATAATACGATTGGTAGTGCTTTGATGTCTTTCATGGATGGTTTCTCGGGGTATAACTAAATCAAGATGGCTACTAAGGATATGACTAAAACCACTTTCACCATGGAATGGGGGATCTATTGTTACATAGTAATGCCATTTGGGCTCAAGAATGCAAGTGCGACTTACCAAACGATGGCCATAGCTTTATTGCATGACATGATGCATAATGAGCTTGAGGTATACATTGATGATATGATTGTAAAATCCAACGATAGAGGAGGCCATATCATTACCTTGAGAAAGTTCTTCGAAAGGATCAAAGAGTATAGGTTAAGGTTGAACCCCCAAAAGTGTACCTTTGGAGTAACAATTGGAAGTTGCTAGGTTTCCTAGTAAGTGATAGAGGGATAGAAGTTGATCTATCCAAGATTAAAGCCATATTGGAGATGCCTCCACCCAAGAATGAGAAGGAAAAAAGAGGGTTCCTAGGTTGACTACAATATATCAGTTGACTCATTGCCAAACTCACTTCCACTTGTGCGACCATCTTCAAACTCCTAAGGAAGAACGAACCCCACACATGGAATGATGAATATCATAAAGCTTTTGAGCTCATTAAGGAATTCTCCTTCATCCACCTATCTTGGTAGCCCCAACGCATAGAAAATCATTACTCTTATATTTCTCTATCATAGAAGATGCAGTTGGAAGTATGCTTGCACAAGTGGACAATGATAAGAATGAAAGGGTAGTGTACTATTTGAGCAAAAGATTCCACGATTATAAGACTAGGTACACCCTCATAGAGAAGTCATGCTTTGCACTCGTGTGGGCCGTACAGAAGTTGAGACACGTCATTCTACCATTCCAAGAATAGGTGGTAGCCAGAATGGATCCCTTGAAGTACCTATTTGAGAAACCATCTTTGAGTGGAAGACTGTCAAGATGGTTGATCCTTTTAGCAGAGTTCGATTTGAAGTATGTGGTGAGGAAGACTATCAAAGGGAGTGCCGTGTCTGATTTTTGTGCCGAGAATACTATAGAGGGAGAGGATGGGAAAGAAAACTTTTTGAATGAGGATATTCTAAATATTGAGCTAGGGACATGGAAAATGTATTTCGATGGAGCTATGAACCAATATGGGAATGGAATAAGAGTACTTTCAATCACCTTCAATAGATCCCATGTGCCTTTGGCTCTTAAATTGAACTTTGAGGCAACTAATAACATGCCAGAGTTTGAAGCTTGTATCACTAGAATGAAAGCCCTCAAAGAGTTAGGGGTAAAAGAGGCAAAAGTGTTTAGGGATTCGACCTTGGTTATAGTTTAAGCCTAGAAGTTATGGAAGGTAAAGGAAGAACATTTGAAACCTTATTAGCAGTGTCTAAAGGATTTGACCAAAACTATTTGGCAAAATTGAGTACACAATCATCCTTAGAGCTCATAATCAGCTTGTAGATGCCTTAGCTACTTTGGCATCTATGGTGGAAATACCGGAGGGAGCATGGACACGACCATTCGAGATTGAACAGAGTTATGAGTTAGTGCATAAAGAGAAGAATGAAACTTCAGTCTTGGTTATAGAAGAGGAAGAGGTTCCTTGGTATTATGACATCATGAAATTCTTGGAGTTGGGGACACGTCTAGATGGTGTCGACGAGAGAGAGCGTCGTTTGCTTAGGATGATGGCAATGCATACATCTTATGCAGAGGATAGCTTTATATGAGGTCCTATGATGGCAAACATCTTCGTTGTATAAAGAAAGAAGAAGCGGAAAGAGTTATTGAGGAAATTCACCAAGGGATTTATGGTCCTTATATGAATGGAAGGATGTTAACCAAGAAGATTCTAAGGATAGGGTACTATTGGAGCACGATGGAAACCGATTGTGTCGATTTTGTGAAGAGTTGCCATGTGTCGATGTCTCGCGGCTGATTGTCGACCACCCATCGTGGCAATGCTTGCGCACTTATATGTATATCTCGGTGCGAGAATATGGAGGTGTGTCGTACCTCGGGTGTGTAACTAGAATATGAGTCAATTTTAAGGATGTTACCAAGGCTAAGTGAAGTTGCCATCAATCATTGGGTTTTTTCTAAGGTGTAATTGGTCACTTGACTCTATTTGATTTTATTACCAATCATAGGTTAAGAAAAAAGGCATTTTTCCTAATCTAATATGAATGGCAAAAATCTTGATTCTTGAGCTCAAAAGTCTAGTTAAGTGTGGGGAAAGTGTTAGGCACCCCACAACGATTGTCCGAAGACAGTCCTTTGTTTTGGTAAAATCATAATTTAAGGACAAATAAGCTGTTAGCATTAGCTTTCGGCGCTTTAAATATGTTGGGATTTGAAGTTTGGTTTTGGAATTGGTGTGGTCCCAATCAATGCTTTCCAAGTGTGTTTGAAGTTATTGCCAAATTTCCATGGTGAAAATTCGGCAGCATTTCGCCTTATTTTCGTTGCAGAAATCTGGCAGCGCTTTGCCTTAGATGCGTCATAGCATGCCAAACACTATTCTCACCAAGCTTTCGATGAGAGAATATGGCAATGGGGATGCCTTATTTTCACGGCAAAAATTCGGCAAAGTTTCGCGTTTGGGGAGCTACGGTGCATTAGTAGGGTTTCGCATCTATGTATTCAGTGCATATTGACATGCTCGCATTGTGACAAGCTGAAGCCCTCCAAGATGTTAAACATGTTGATACGTGTCACATACATGGGGAAACCAATGTCACTTGGTGACATGGATCAAGACAATCATACCGCGGTGATTGTGCACACAAATATAGTATGAATATGCACCTACAACAGTTGCCTTGCGCATGTGTGAATGGCAACTGTTGACCCATACTACAAGGTCAAGAGTTCTCATGACTAGAGAGGGTCGCTCACATAGCCACGAGAGTCCATCATACAAAGTGCACAATCACCCACGCACATACAGGCAGATATATATATACACACACACACATACATGCATCATGCACAATCCTGTCGCATAGAGCAAGAAAGTAAACTAGACATTGCCAACGTTCCAAGGTTATGGTTCAGCAAGGTATAGAAAATGTATAACAGACATTACCATACCCAGGGAATGCAACCCAAGCAAGGGGCGGGAAAGTAAAAGGGGTACATGGATGGGGACCCTTGTCACAACCCAAATCCATGGAACATGAATTTAGATGCATGACTAAGTTGCTGATCTTACATAACCCAATAAACATAATTAATTTCAAATTTAATTAAAACTCCGAATAAAAAATGCTCTTAATAAAACTTTTACAATATTTATAATCCACAATTTAGAAATAATCTCCAAATACTGTAAATCTAAAGTGAAATAAAAGTAACTAAAAATCTTTTAAGGCTTCAAGCATTATTGACGTTGACTAAAAACTTCCACGCTCTACCTTGCACCTAACGAAGCAATTCAAAGATTTTGTTTCCTAACTAAACTTTAATCTGAAAATTGGTATTGATGGGGTGAGCCACACATCTAGTAAACAATTATACACAATACACAATACAATAGAGTCAAGCAAAGCACGAGTATTTTGATTTTTCACAAACTCTTTCAAAGATATCAAATAAAATTATTCCAAAACATATAATGAATTTCTTAATATATATGTAATCAAATCTTAAAATCATTCGAAAGCACATATAGATAATTGATCAGAGCATAGTGTCATATATACACATCACATATTCTCACATACAATCCTGTGAGTGGATACCAATATCTAACCCTGGCTGGTGAAGGATCAACACTTATTCTCACATACAACCCTGTAAGTAGGCTTACACATATACCTGATCAATTCTAAAAACACTTATTTTGAGTCACATGTCACAAAAGCAAAGTTTATACAAAATAGAATAATTTTCTGACATATCGAATATCACAATGAGGAATTGAAACATAAATCAAAGGATGCTTGACTCTCTTAGGGAATGAATAAGAACTGAAGAGTTTATATAAATATTTTTACAATTCTTGAATAAGTTTGAAAACCCAATTTGCTCAAAGAAATGTCTTAAATACCATTTCGAAAAGAAGAAAATGACTTTGAAATCACTTGGTTTTGAACAAACTTAATGAACAAAAACCTTTTTAGAAAACTTATCTTGAAACTCAATTCTTTTCTGAAAATAGTTTCATTTAGACAACATCTTTTAAATGAGATTTAGACGTTCAAAATGTTATTTAAAGTTCAAAGTCTCTCTTTAAAACATTATTTAAAAGTCGAAGTTTCTCTTTGTAAGGTTGAATTTAATCAACCATCTAATTGGCTTTATACCGTGACAAATTTGCTTGTAATTTAGCACTTAGTAACCCTGTAATTAGGTGGAAAAATTGTAAGGGTAGTGTGTGAGAAGATGTGAAGAAAAGCTCAAGAGTGTATAAGAAAAACAAAGCTTCGTGGCTGGGACTCGCGGGTGGATCGCGGTTGGCAAGCCGCCAAATGCAGGCACGTGAGCTGCACACTAAAAAGCTGAAGGGTCGCGCCAGCTGTCACACTACAGGACAAAAGTCCTAGGCTGGCCAGGCCGTTACGTCGTGACTTGAACTCGCGACTTGGACAAGCCGCGAGACCAAGTTGCCAATTTGCCCTGTTTGGCAAAAACTGACGTTTTGCATTCCCTTCTCACCCTACTATAAATACACCCTTATACCCATCATATAGTGAGAGCTTCTAGAGAGAATTTTGTGAGAGAAACCTTAGAGAAAAACAAGATTGCCTCGTCCCCAATCTTTACCTTAGAGACTCTACAAATTCCTCTTCTCTCTTCCTCTCAATTGTTATACTCTTGAGAGGCCTTTAGCCAAATCATTATCTTATTACACCCATGTCTGTGAGAAGGTCTATTTGGTACTGTTGGGAAGCAATTAAGAAGGAACCAATCTACATTGGTTGATGCTATGGTCTAGTAGCGGAATCCGGTAAGCTAAAGAAGAAATAGGTTCGGCGCAACCTCGTTGAAGCAAGAAGCTTGAAGGACTTAGGTACTTGGGTAGATTAGGCTTGGAGGGTCTTCAGCTGTTCATGTATCCCAACTATATTCTTTAGTGGATTATTTGACCGCTTGGAGGGCGGTGGAGAGGTTTTATGCCGAGGGCTTCGGTTTCCTCTTCGATAACATATCGTGTGTTGTCCGTGTGTTTGCATTTTCCTTCCCTTTATCTTTGCCTTATATTTACTACTATGGATGTGTTTATATTTGGCTTAGATTTGTTATTAATTCTGTTATAAGCTTGTTATCATTTTTCGCACATTAATTGTTTGATATAAAGCTTGAATTGATATTTTTGTATTTGGGGTCCAAATGTTCAAAGGTATTATATAACCTTTTTGAACTTTCAATTGGTATCAGAGCGGGTACACTTGTTGTGGTTTAAACACCTAAGTGTGATCCCTGACCCCCTTTAAGATGGATAGGTCTCAATCTCTAAATGTGCCACCGTTCTTTGACGGTAATAATTATGCTTTTTGGAAGGTCCGTATGAGGGCGTTTTTGTGTTCTATTGATGATGCTGTGTGGGATGCGGTGGAAGTAGGATGGACAAGGCTAGAGGCTGCCAAGTCTACTTGGGATAAGGCTGCTCTTGCGGCGGCCAATGCAAATAGCAAGGCATTGAATGCTATTTTTTGCGGTGTATCTCTAGAAGAATTCCACCGGATTTCTCATATCACCATTGCTAAGGAAGCATGGGAAATTCTGGAAACAACCTATGAGGGGACTAAGAAAGTGAAGGACACCAAACTTCAGATGTTGACCACTCACTTTGAGGAGCTAAAGATGAGTGAGGATAAGTCGTTTGATTCATTTTACAGTAAATTGAATGAAGTTGTTGTTGGTAAATTTAACTTGGGAGAAAAGACGAAGGACTCAAAGATTGTAAGGAAGATCCTCCGGTCACTACCAGAAAGTTTTCGGCCCAAAGTTACAGCCATTGAAAAGAGCAAAGATCTTGACAAAATCAAGGTTCAAGAGCTGGTTGGTTCTCTACAGACATATGAGTTGTCCCTTCCTACAGCAAAGAAGAGCAAATCCCTTACTCTTAAGACAATTGATGAGAGAATGGTGTCTCATGACTCCTCGGAAGAGGATGCAGTAGTTAAAGATGTGGCGTACCTTGTAAAGAACTTCCGGAAATTCCTAAAGCTCAAGAATAGTGGAAAATTTGGTGACAAAGGAAAATTTCAGAGCACCGGAAAAGAGAAGAATGATTTCAGAAGAAAAGAGGGTAAAGATTCCCAATCCTCACAAGGAATTACATGTTTTGAATGTAACGGACATGGGCACTTTAAGAAGGAATGCCCCAATTACTTGAAGTTAAAGGGAAAGGCTTATGCCACTACCTTAAGTGATTCGGACTCATCAAATTCTGATTCTAAAGAGAGCTGTGATGGAGAAGGAAATTTCTTCGCATTCATAGCCATTACTCATGTGGAGTCCACGGAGGACTTGAATCAACTTGTACAAGAACTTGGAGAACACAGCGATGACGAATCCTTAGGGAGTGTTAAAGAATCAGATGCCGAAGAGGATAGAAATACATCCAGCCTTCAAGAGAATTACGCCTTACTCCTTGAGAAATCGGGTGAGTATGCAAGGGTTGCAAAGGCGACCGTGAAGAAGATGAAAAGGGCTGAAGAGGACTACAAAAGTCTACTGGCCAGGTATAAAGAGGCTAAGTGTGAGATTGAGACACTAAATGGCGAGTTATCAGAAGCTTACACTAAAGTGAGATTCCTTGAGCAAGAGGTAGTGCAAGCACAAGCCAAGATAGAAAGGGTCTCCTCCAGAAAGTTGGATGATGTTATCTCATCCCAAAAACATTTCTCAGACAAGTCCGGATTGGGATTTACCGGAGGAAGTAGCTCATCAGCCAAAGCTACCAAAGAAGTGAAATTTGTGAAGGCCATAGAGCCGATTGTAGAAGAGGCCATCCTTGAGAATGTTAAGGCTGAGAAGAAGATTGTGAGTGAGCAACGGATGGTGAATAAGCCCTGAAATCAATATGTGGGCAGACATGAAACCAGAGCAAGATCTCTCTCAAGACCACAACGGGGTCCTAGAACAGAGTATGTGTGTCACTATTACGGATTGCGAGGGCATACTAGACCTAACTGTCAAAAGCTGAGAGCAGACAACAATGCAAGCGCACCTCGGTCACGAGGAAGAAGAAATGACAAGAGGTCTTGGGGTGGTGAGCAACCAAGAAGTCAAAACCATGATCCAGGAATGATGGACGTGATGAAGATGATCGGTGCCTTCACCAACTGCCTTGAAAGCTTCACATGAAAGTTTGATAGTCCTAATTCTCGTACCCAATTCGTCAAGGATATCACCCTAAACGCACATGACGTGTGGGTGATGAAGGGTACTCATGCATAAGCATTACAACATGTCCATGCATCAATATTTCCCATGTTTGTGAATATGCTTGGTTGTGTGCTTCTTGCTAGTATCTAGGCTGTTATTTTGCGTGTGTATTTGTTTTTGGTTTAAAATGTCTTTACATTTTTTTTGTTTGTTATGTTTTTAATCAATTTTTTGTCAAAAATCCAAAAACACATAAAAAGTAGAAAATCCAAAAAGTTTGATCAACTCTGTTGAGCTTTTGTTTCAAATCATATTTTGCCTTGTACCTTTGTACTAATGGCTTTGTGCATCTACGAGCTTAGCTTGTCTTCTATGCACTCGTATCATTGTGGGAGAAATTCTGAAATCTATGTGACTGTTGTAAATAGATCTTTAACCTTGTCATGAATGATTAGTGAATGGTTTTGTTGATCTTGAGACATGCATAGACTCATGCCTACATATCTTCTCACTTTTTTATTTTTGTTTTTGCTTAAAAGAGCTCTCTAAATGTAAATCTTCAAATGAAAAGAGATATAGAGCTGCAAAACCTGTCGCATTTGACTAGGAAAAAGGGAAAACGACCAAAATAAAATCTTTGATGCCCAAAAAGCCAAAGGATAACTTATTAATCGAAATATCAAAAATTTCAGGCATCTATCTCACAATGAGATTTTCTTTGCTCAAAAAATGCAAATGATATGTTGAATATGGAGCTAAATGAAAAGTTTCAAAGTATGTAATCAAGTTCTTGTGGGAGGTCATATATGCATGTTTCTATAATTGAGATAGGTCACATTATCTAGTGCTTATTGTGTATGCCTTGATTGAATTAATCATTGAAGTTTCACATTGGACTAAGGACTATCCTATTTGATATCCACACACAACACACAAGTTTATATTCAATGAATGCCATATTCATTTGTGTGATTGTACTTGATTAAATGTGTTTTTACATGCTCAATCTTTGTTTGATCAAACATAAAAAGATTTTTAAGTGTTTTTGGAAAGTACTTTGTTTTTACAAAAATGTCAAAAATTTCAAAAACAGTGTTGCCCTGTTTTGGCGATTAAGTCGCGGGTTGGCCCAGTCGCAAGCCCCAGTCGCGAGCCTACTCAGAGATTTTTCGCGGCTCACTGACGAGTCAATACCCAAGTCGCGAAAAAGACTTAGAAAATTTTTTCAAAACTTGAGTTTTGCACTTTTTGTGGCTCATTTTGGCAGCTTGTTCGCGGGTGGAAGGTCTAATCGCGAGGGTTACTTAGAGATTTTTGCGGCTCAGCTCGCGACTCATTCGCGGGTAGACCTTCCAGTTGCGAAAAACACTTAGAAGATTTTTCTAAAATCTTTCCTTCACAATGTTTCGCGGCTTAACATGGCGATTTACTAGTGACTTAGTCAAGTCGTGAAAAACGCGTGTTTTGCGTTTTAAAGACAGTTTTCAATTTTTTTTTTTTTTTTTTTTCAGTTTTTCCCTTGAATATCAATGACTATTCATTGTCTTCTTCACTCTCTCTCTCAAACCGTCCGTGTCTCACTGAAAAATTCTTCATATCTGCATCAATCTACAAGAAAAAGGTTTGGGTTTTCTTGATTTCACTTCACATTTCATGATTTTATTGATATATTCTTGAATCTATGTGGTTTTAGTGGTGGTTTGCAATTTGGGTACCCGAACAAGTTTATGCTAAAAAATTGTTGGTTTGATAGTTTGGTTTGTTCATTCTTGGTGCTGATTAAGGCTATTTTCATGACTTTTCTCCATTGTGCTTCTTTTTGGGTCTGAAATTTGATATTTGAGTGTTTACATCCATGGGGTATACGGTTTTTGGTCTCTCTGTGATGTTTCCCTAAATGAAAAATTTGGGTTTGCCATGTGTATGTCCTTATGTCTATGTGGTACACTCTGTTCTGTGTGTGTGTTGCCTTATCTTGTGTGTGGCTTTGCCATTCAGGGACTCTCTTGCACATTCCATGCTCATTTAGTCAAGTATCAGTGACATATGCTATCCTCTGTTTGTATGAAAGTTTCATCTTTACAGACTGAACTTGTTTGATGTGTTGTCGTTATGTGATGTCTTATTCTTGGTTTGTGTTTTGTCCAATACTCTGTTCTTACTTATAACTACATGGTTATTGATTTGTGTATGATTCCACATATTGTGTTTGACTTTGTTGTGAACTTTTCTGAGTGTTTACAGATGGCTTCCACATCTTCTAAGAAGAAGACTCTTGCTAAGAAGGCTGATAAAAAATTGAAAATGGACAACAACCTGTTTAGGCCAGTCAAGCATTTTGAGAGATACAGAGATTCCTTCATAAAGAGAACAATTATCTAGGAGAGGTTTATGGATTTACATGACTTGAGGGATACATTTATTCCAAAATGTTTTGACGGAAGAGGCTGGGAGAAACTTCTGGGTGACTTACCTTTAGTGTGTGAACCACTAATCAGAGAATTCTATGCAAATCTTGTGATAAAGGAGGATGAGTTGAGTTGTTGGGTGAGGAGAAAGGAGTTTACCTTAGATGCTCATGACATTGATAAGGTTTTAGGGGTGGAGGGGTTAGAAGAGTATGAATTCACTAATTACAAGGACAGAATGCTCTCTCTAGAATCTGTCCAGAAAAAGATTGGTGGGGTTATAGAAAAGAGATGTCTCAACACTTCTAATTTTCCCAAAGACATGAGGTGTCTAACCACCATTATGATGTACAATCTGTACCCTATAAGGAAGATGACTACACTGACAAATACCAGAGCTATCTTTCTTATGGAACTTAAGGACCAAACCTTTATTGACATCAGTTCCCATATCTTTGATACTATAATAGATGAAACTAAAACCACCTCGAGGCCCAAGTTGGTGTTTCCAAGTCTTTTTATGAGAATTTTCAAAGAAAAATGTGTCGCAATCCCACAAGACATCAGTCCCATGCCTCCTCTATCAGCCATCAACAAATTAACTCTCACAAGGATACAAAGTAGGCTTCCAGGTGAAGAAGAGGAGGGTGTCCAAGAAGAAGGTGATCCTATGGAGACTGAAGCAGAAGGGGCAGGACCAATTTCCACACCTAGTGTAAGAGTCAAGAGGAGTAGACCTTCTACCTCATCTGCTGCACCTTCAGATGCATTTCAGATCATCATGGAGAGACTTGATACACTCAGGGAAGTTCAGACTCAGCATACTGAAAGGGTGATCATGATGCAGGACCAACTTGATGTACTATCTGCCAAGATTGACAGCATGCACACCAGCCAGGAGCACTGACCCTTTGGCCATTTCGATCAAAAAGGGGGAGGATTGTTGGCAGCTTTTAAGGGGGAGTGTCTACTTTGAGGGGGAGTTTCATGAGTTTCATTATTTATTTTTTTTTTTAAAAAGTTTGATACTATGCTTGGATATCTTATGATGTTATAGGTTAGATACACTGGTTTAAGTTTGTTTTAAACTCACATCTTTTGGATGGTTGTGGAACTTTGGTAGTTATTTAAATATATAATGTGATGTTATTCAGTTAATTTAGCATATGTGTTTTATCTGTTTTTTTTTTTTTTTTTGTCTTGTACCAATTGTTGCTTTTGTAAGCTTTGAGGGTTGTTTCTTGCTTTTATGCACTGTTTGTAGGCTTTTATGGTTTATGCCATGTATTTGCAAAACTTTGCTTATGCAGCCTTTGTGCATTGTGCTTTTGTACTTGTTAATGCTTTGCATTATCTTAAGTACAACACTCTTGTGCCCTTGTAGGATTGTTCCTAAATGCATATATGTTTGTATGCATTGGTTGAGTGTTGGACTTGCAAATGGTACTCTTCAATTGAGCTTATCACTTTGCATGTCCGGATGTTCATTCCTTGTGTGAATGAACATAGTAATCACTTTTGCTTAAGTGACTACTGTTGTTGATCTTGCCATGAATTATTGCTTTATGCCTTTGTTCAGTTTTGCTTGATCATGCTTATTTTGCTGCACATGCATATTAAGTTTTCTGCATACAATGATATTGCTATGTTATTGTGTTTTAGGAGTTACTTATTCATATGTTCAAGAGCTTTACAGAATCTAGAGTTAGGTGTGAGTGAGTTTTGCTCAATTGTTCCCAACTCACGTTTTAAGTCTAGAGTCTGTTGTAGGGTTTTGTCATGGAATAGCCAAAGGGGAAGATTGTAAGGTTGAATTTAATCAACCATCTAATTGGCTTTATTCAGTGACCAATTTGCTTGAAATTTAGCACTTAGTAACCCTGTAATTAGGTGGGAAAATTATAAGGGTAGTGTGTGAGAAGATGTGAAGAAAAGCTCAAGAGTGTGCAAGAAAAACAGAGCTTCGCGGCTGGGACTCGCGGGTGGATCGCCACTGGCAAGCCGCCAAACGCAAGCACGTGAGCTGCACACTGGGAAGCTGAAGGGTCGCGCCAGCTGTCACGCTACAGGACAAAAGTCCCAGGCTGGCCAGGCTGTTACGTTGCGACTTGAACTCGTGACTTGGAAAAGCCGCGAGACCAAGTCGCCAATTTGCCCTGTTTGGCAAAAACTGACGTTTTGCATTCCCTTCTTACCCTACTATAAATACACCCTTATACCCATCATATAGTGAGAGCTTCCAGAGAGAATTTTGTGAGAGAAACCCTAAAGAAAAACAAGATTGCCTCATCCCCAATCTTCACCTTAGAGACTCTACAAATTCCTTTTCTCTCTTCCTCTCCATTGTTATACCCTTGAGAGGCCTTTAGCCAAATCTTTATCTCACCACACCCATATCTGTGAGAAGGTCTATTTGGTACTGTTGGGAAGCAGTTAAGAAGGAACCAATCTACATTGGTTGATGCTATGGTCTAGTAGCGGAATCCGGTAAGCTAAAGAAGAAATAGGTTCGGCGCAACCTCGTTGGAGCAAGAAGCTTGGAGGGTTTAGGTACTTGGGTAGATTAGGCTTAGAGGGTCTTCTGCTGTTCATGTATCCCAACTATATTCTTTAGTGGATTATTTGACCGCTTTGAGGGCGGCGGAGAGGTTTTACGCCGAGGGCTTCGGTTTCCTCTTCGATAACACATCGTGTGTTATCCGTATGTTTGCATCTTCCTTCCCTTTATCTTTGCCTTATATTTATTGCTGTGGATGTGTTTATATTTGACTTAGATTTGTTATCAATTCTGTTATAAGCTTGTTATCATTTTCCGCACATTAATTGTTTGATATAAAGCTTGAATTGGTATTTTTGTATTTGGGGTCCAAACGTTCAAAGGTATTATATACCCTTTTTGAACTTTCACTCTTTCAATGACATAAAAAATGCTTTTGATAAACTTTAGAAAACATAAGCTTAAAAACATAACTTTTGAAAACTTTTGACTTCAAGAACCAAAAGAATAAAACTTGTGTATATTATGCATAATTACTTACAGCACTTGAATCAGTCTGAAAGTCTAGTCAAAACACCCTCTAAAAAGTCTCAAAACACTCTTAAATAGGACCTATAATTAACCATGGGAATTACTTAATATCCTCCACAAAATACAAAGTTAATCAAATTATACAAACTGACTCACTAAGATTATACTTTGTTAAACTAAATAATAACACTGATACAAGGCATCTCTACCCAAAAATATGTTTCCTTGAATTTATCAACACTCATAGACAGTAGCAAAAACTTTAGGATTTTAATATATGTCCTAAATGAAAAGTAAAACCTCGACTTGAATTTGGCTTTGTAACCGTGACTTTGTTCTAGAATATACACACAGTGGGCAACTAGGATCTAATATATATAACCCCAAAGAAAAATGTCAAAGCCATCATAATATATATAACCCCAAATGTTGAAGCCGTATTCATGATTAAGATTTGAAATTCCACGATTTTGTTCTAAAATACTAACCGTAGGCAACCTAGTGAAATCGTGTACTGAATACTAACAATTTAATCTAATATATATCATCTCTTATTAGACCCAAAGTCCTCAAACTCAGCGGGTAACTAATATGAATTAGAACACTACCATAAACTTAAGAGTATTACCATCAGATCTTTATTTGAATAATGCTAATATATAAACATCTTTCCACTATAATTGAATTGACATGACTTAATTTTACCATGTTGCCAAAACCATAAATATATCTCAATATTTATAAACAGTATAGTAATATTGAGATGGGGTTCTCACCTTGATTTTGTAGCCAAACCTTATACCCTTAAACAATTTTGCCTCTTTCTTCTGTCATGCCACCTCTCTCTCTCCCTCTCAAATTTTCTTTGGCATCCACATTTACTAAGAAACACTTCCAATGAAAACCCTAATTTATTTGTCCCTCTACCCTATATTTAAAGCATCAGAGATGTGGGCTTGGTGAGGTAGTGGGTTGAAGTTTAAAACCCACTAGAACTTATTTCTTTAGTCTCCAAGAAGCCCATAAAACATCTTCCTCTTTTATTTATTATTTTAACTGTCGCACTAAATTGTATGCACTAAAACTTTAATTTTCTCACCTATTTTATAGCACCACAAAATTGTCTACTCCCATCTTATTGTGCACACACATATAATACTTCAACTCTATAGTAATAATGATGATGATGGTGATGATCATAAAATCAAATTGGGGTATTACACTATTCCCCCCTTAAAATACGTTTAATCCTCTAAACTTGACGTACCTTAGTCCTTGATTAGAGAGAGATATTAGTCCACCAATTTCGCATCACTAAAACTTAGTATTGTCCATAACATGTATGAATGGCAATCTTAAGAATATCTTCCTTCTTAACTTTGAGTTGATGGTAACCTAATTTAAGGACAGTCTTGGGTAATTGATATTTATTCCTCACAGTCATCCTATTTAATCACCTATTGTCAATGCATAATATCCGTTCCACAGGGAAAATACGCAGTTGAATACAACCCTTATCTAGAACTCAAAAATATCCTGATAACCAAACCACATTAGGTGTGCGGATGTAGGCCAAGACCATAGGATCTTGATCTACACCCCATCGGAAGGGCAATAAGCAAGAAAGGGAGATATCAAGGGACAAAAAGGGCTAAAGTAACACATGGCATGGCAACCAACATAAATCTGAGCATACAAGCGTGGCACACAGAGCACATAAACACGTAGAACTAGGCATAAGGATGCATATCTAAGCACAAACATGTAGATCTAAGCAAAAATAAGGCAAAGAATACATAGGCATGTAGATCTAAACATAAACATGGCAAGGAGCCTATAATCATGTGGATCTAAGCACAAACATGAAAAGTAGACATATCCTTGCCTAGGAAGGTTAGGCCAACAACATCAAAGCGATAAATCATGGCATAAGGAAGGAAACATGCTAGAAAAACTATAAAGACGTGCTAGGAAACAAGAACATGCTAAGAAAAGCAATAAAAGCATTTTATTGAGCAAAAATAAGCTAGGATAAGAAATAAAGAGAAAGGGGAATGGATTGTAGCTAAAAAGCTACATCCACACCCCTAAACCTCAAATCCAAGGTATGGAACCAATGAGAGGAAGATTAGATACAAGAACACTACCTTGAAGATTGTAGAGAAAAGATGAGAATCTAAGGTGTTTGAAGGTGTTTTGATGTATTTCAATGTGTTTGTGAGAGAAATTAAAGAGAGAAGAGAGAGAGAGAGAGAGAATCTGCCTAAAACTACCTAGAATTTTTATTTTATTATTATTTTTTTTTTGCAAATTGAGGGATCAATGGTCATTTATAGTGAAAAAATGACCCTTAGACTTTCGGCGCACTTGTAGGGCCACCAGCCACCTTGCTGACATCAGCAATTCTAGCATTTTCTCAGTTCAATTTCAGATGCATATTTGAAGGCCTTCACAGACTCTGGTTGAGCTAATCTTGGTGTTTCTAGAAGGCTCTGGATGTTGAGTTTCCAGAACACTAAAGAAATTGAAAATCCAATGGCTAGATAAATAGTTATGGCCTCGGGAAGCGTACTGACGTGCTTTCAACGGTTTTAGATATCTCAACCGTTTTAATTCCGATTTCGACAGATGAATAGTCATTGGAAAGGGAATTTGATAATCTTCGCAATGGCGTTGGTCCCAACCTGCTCTGACAGCCAGATCAAAATTAAAGTTTTTGTTGCTCTCGAGAGTTAACCTCGGGTCAAACTTGGTCAAAGTTGATAAAAATCATCGAGTAACTTGGGTTTGATGTAAAAAAAAAAATGAAAAATATCATTTTGGGATGATTTTGACCCAACTTTGACTTTTAGTCAACCCAAGGTTGAATAGGGGCATTTTGGTCAATTTGACCTGAAATGGCATTTTGAGTGCTTCGATGCCCGAACGGGTTGTGCCATGTCAATCTAGATGTTTCTGTGGCACCATAGAAAAAAGATAATATTTTTGGAATTTTTGGGGTTTGACAAGCAAATTGAAGCAGGCAAAGTACAGTGTCGACACCATGACTGCCAAATGCATGCAAACTTGAACCATGTACTGCCTAGTGAATTGTATAGCATGACTTGGCCTTTTTCAATATGGGGTATAGATGTGATTGGAAGAATAGCCCTTAAGGCCTCAAATGGACACGAGTACATCATAGTGGCAATCGATTACTTCATCAAGTGGGTGGAAGTGGCCTCTTACTCCATGTTGAAAGCCAAGCATGTGGCTCGGTTCATAGGGAATAACATTATTTGCCGATATAGGGTACCTTAAGAGATCATTTTAGATAATGGCTCCCACTTTGAGGGGGAGGTTCGAGGGATTATGAAGTTGTATAATATTGAGCATCATAAGTCTTCACCATACCGACCATAGACTAATGGGGCCATAGAAGCAGCCAATAAGAACATCAAGGACATCCTACCCAAAATGGTAGTGACATATAAGAATTGGGATTATAAACTTCCATTTGCTTTATGAGGTTACAAAACTTCTATCTGTGCATCAATTGGGGCAGTGCCTTACTCTTTGATCTATGGGAGTAAAGCGGTGCTTCCAATTGGGGTAGAGATACAATCATTAAGAGTGCTCGTAGAAACAAGGTCTTAGAAGAAGACTGGGTGAAGGCAAGATATGAGCAATTGGCTTTGATAGATGATAAGAAGTTAGGGCACATTATCACGCACAAGGATACCAAAAGAGGATTGCTTGAGCATTTAACAAGAGGGTGAAACCTAGAAACCTTAAAGAAGGGGTCTTGGTCCTAAAAGTGCTTAAAGATGAGACTTTTGATCCAAGCGGAAAAATGATGACAAGATGGTCTGATCCATATGTTATAAAAAAGATCATGTCAAGGGGTGCTACAAGGATTACAGATTTGGATTGGGAATAGATGCTTTGCCCGATTAACATGGATAGACTCTGGAAATATAATGTTTGAAAAAGAAAAAAAAAAGCTTGCTAGGTTGAAGATCAGAAAGGGCGGCCTAGGCAAAAGTTAAGGCAAGAGGACCTCACTAGGTTGAAAACCTGAAAGGGTGATCTAGGAAAAAGACAGGGGGAAGAACATGATCAGGGCAAAAATTCCTTCAGGGACGTTATGGGCAAAAATTACATGGCATGGAAAAAAGAAAAGAAAAAGAAAATATAAAATAAAGACAATAAGTAAAGTTAATAAATAAATGATTCTCTTATTGCTCAAATTAAAAGATGATAAATTGTTTCCATAGGGGATTTGGAACCTACCAATCCTTTATTAAATTCAAAAGAAAAGACGTGAGAATCATAAAGTGCAGAAAGTAAAATTTGGGCCATATCAAGTTTGTCATTCAGCTCTCTTCCTTTTGCTGGACTTCTTATAAGCTTTTTCATCTATGAGGACCCAATTCATGTCATCTTGTAGCCACTTCTTGTACCCTGAAATTGGATGAAGGAATTGAGGAGGACAAATGTCCCTAGTGACCCTCTGATGTGACAAAGACTCACAGATCTTGCTTAAGGTCCTATCAATGAACTCTAAGGTTTGGAAAGAGCCATCATCACTGGGAGCCCCTTGGCGGTCATGAAACTATCTGGCAATACGACATGTGGAGTATTAAGAACAATAGCGAAGTCCTACCAAAGGAACATAGTTGTCTTTAAGGCTACGATGAACCATGCTTGAGATGCGCCACCACTCTACCACCCATTAGATGTTTGTAGCATCAATGCGCTCCATGAGCTTAGTAAACTCTTCAAAGCTCATCTCAGCATGCTTGGGTGATGCGAATCTCAATCGACACGCTTTGAGACCTAACAAAAATATTGGAATACTTGCCCAAGAAAGCTAAAAATTCAGTTTTTTTGATAGAAACCTTGACCCAACGTTTATAATCAAAACGCGAACCAAAGGTATAAGTAATAGAACTTGACCCAATGATTATAATGAATCACGAACCAAAGGTATAAAGTTTGAACGCCACAAGGAAGAATCCCTGATAAGTTCACAGTTCTTGAAGAACCAAAAGAAGAGCAAAGCCTCACCTTTTCTGATTTTTATTCACTAATCTCTCTATTACAATGAGTGCATGCTATTTATATGACATGACTGGAAATAGAAAATATAAAAAACGTACTAAATAATAAAACCTTAAATAAAAGTTGATTTGGTCTAAAATTAGCAGATCCAAAATAGGAAAAATAGCTAAAAACGTTCTAAATAATAAAAGCCTAAAATTAAGGTAGATCTAGTCCAAAACTAGATGCTCCAGACTAGGAAAAATATCTATTAACTGATATGGAGCTAGAAAATCAATCAACCATTAATCCACACCATAAATCATGCCCAATTAAGCCAGATCAGCCCTCAATAGCTTGGATTAAATTTATTACGCCTTCATCTTCCTTTGGGCCAAGCTTGGAATGTCCTCCGTTAGAATCAGCTCAAATCTCTTGAACAAGCCCATTAAGTGCTTCTTTGATCTTCTTGGATCTTGCTTTAGTAATAGGCCCAACTGGAACATGCAATGGATCCTTGAATGCTTGTTGATTCTCATCATAGGGCCTACGATCATGATAATGCTTGGGTAGGTATTGACTAGGAGGAATAGCAGGAAGATGAAGTAAATAGAGCCTATCAGATAGCCATATCTATAAAAGAAGGGAAAGAAAGAAAAAAAAAAGCATGTGAAGAAAAAGAAATTTAAAAAAAAAAAGTGGAAAAAACGATATAAGGTGCCTCGATGGGTTGAAAACCGAAAGGCAACCCATGCAAAAATTAGAGGAATCCCGCGAGGTTGGAAACCTAGGCAAAAATTAGGGATCATACCTGAAGGAGGAGAGGGCTCCTTGCAATAAGTCTCATGATCCACACAATAAGTCTCATGAACCAAGAAGTATCTTACAAGCATGCATAGGCGAAAGGCATTGAGAAACCGGGAACGCGGTATCGTATGCAAAGATGAGATAAACATTCAACTTGCCAAAAACACACCATTGCTTTGCCTTTTCAAGAGGGACACCCAACAAATCATGAATCAAGGTGGGAAGATCACCACCTATGGTAGGAAAGACGCGCTCGTTCAACGAAGGTTCACCCATGATTACATTAAACTTCTCAAGAGTGGGGCATATCTCTACACCATTGAAGTGAAAAACATGTCGAGTAGGGATCCAATAATTGGCAGTAGCATGAAGAAGGTTCATCCACCTTGATTTAATGATATGGAAAAATGCAAGAGAGACCATAAAGAATGATAGCCTCTTTGAAACTAGGGCTAAGCTTCCTAATCCAAGTCGAAACCTCAAAGGGAGAGATTTTTGCCATAGTGAAACCTGAAAAAAGTGTTTTCTAGGAGCAAAATATGTTTGGTGAGGTTTGGGAACCACTGGTGGCAATTTTATACTAAGGAGGGGTGGCTAGGGTTTCTCTAACTTGTGGCATATGTACACATGGTGAAACCTGCGTACGTAGGGTCAAGGCTGCGTACGTAAACTCTCTTACACGTATGCACAGTGAGAGGCAGAACCCTAATTTTCTCTATTTTGAGTATGGTTTTCTTCCACATGCTTCTCTTATGATCTTATGGCCCGAAGCATCAAGGATAAAAAAATAAAAAAAAATAAAAAAAAGCACATAATTGTGCATCCATAAGTCGTAAATTAAGTACATATCCCAAATAAAAGTATGAATATAAAAGATGTCCTCAAAATACAACCTGATGTCTCAAACTAAATCCAAAGTTCAGAAATGTGTGCTAAAAAAAAGAAAATAATAATAAAAGCAAAAAAAAAAGAAAAAGATATGCTATGTGTTTATGTCTGTTTGTCTGCAGGGATCCCCAGAATCGCCTCTTCTGGGGTCGATGACTAGGGGTCACCTCTAAGTCCTCCTTACCATCACCATCACCATCACGTCGTCGTTGTCATCATCATCATCATTATCATCACCGGGATAAGCTAGTCCTCAATGGCCATACAAGTCCTTCGAATACTAAGTTACCTCCAGCTTGAGGTTCCTAGCCAGCCAAACTAACTCCTCATGCTTCTAGATGGTAGGCTGAAATTTGAAGGGAAACAAGTTAAAACAAGTAGTTAAAAGATGCAAGAGAAGAAGAAACAGAGGAGAAAGAAGTGGAAGAGAACTCACCGTTCGTGTGCCGTTTGGAAAAGGGTAGCCTATGACGTTTGTGTTACGGGGCACGGGACGCTCCCTAGCAAAGCCATCAGGGCCATAAGCATAGACCGTCCAAGGCAAGTGAGGAAGGTTGATAGGAATGCTAGGAGCAAAGGCATCTTAGTACAAGTATTTCAGTTAAATATCACCATGAACAAGAATGCAAAAGAAGAGAATAGGAATGGAAAAGACAAGAAGAAAATAGCAATGCCTCTACAGTAAGTAAGGGCATAAGGCGAGTGCAGTTGAACTCATCATAGTCCAACTCCTTCCTAAGCTGGTTGACATAGGCCATACTGAGACTCCATAGGTTGTAATTAGCGTTAGTCATGGAGATTGGGGCAAGCATGAGCTCCAGTGGATCCATAGGCATTGGTAGGGCATCCTCGCCCACCAGCTAGCAATGCACTCACTTTGCCAAGCATAGCACCCTCAAACCCACACCCTCTAAAGGCTGGGTGATCTCGGAGGCAACAACAGTAGATGCCTCCAAATCAGGAGTCACAGTAAGAGGAATGTCGACCTGCAGGTTCTAGTTGATTTGTAAAAATGCATAGGGTTAGAAATAAATCATGAGAAGCGTCAAAAAAGCACAGTGGAAGGCATTGAATCTCAAACTCACATCATCAGAAGACAACCCCTCCAGGTGGGCCCTCACTGCAAAAGAATTTCTAAGGCTCAGGTTCAGCCCGAGAACGATAAGACCATATCGAACAGCCCAACGTTAAAAATAAAAAAAGAGAGGCATGAATACAATTTGCAAGAGCATAGTGTACAAGGTGAATACAGTATGCAAGAATCACGGTGTACAAGTGAATACAGTTTGTAAGAGCATAGTGTGCAAGTGAATATAGTTTACAAGATGATAGTTTGCAAGGAACAAAGAGAGTATGAAAACAGATTGCAAGAACATGGCTTACAGTTTTCCTTAGGATGTACAATAGCTACAAGAGAAAAGAGAAAGAAACTAACCTCCAGAAGCTTCCAAGGCCCCACTAGTTGGCACAAGGTCCCTCGACTGAGTGTGTCCAGGCATGAGAACGGATAGGCAAGACACGCTTGCTCCTAGTTAGCTCCCCCAGTAGCCTAAAATCATGAAAGAGGGCTAGCCACCTAAAGGATACGGTCTACCCTCCATTGGTAAAGAGATATGCCCTTAGAATGTACAGTAAGAATGCCTTAGCCATCCAGGCAGAGTCCATAACAATCTCCTGAGGAAAGGGTCGGTAATCCACCTCAATGTTGAAGTAGCTGATCATGTCTGAAAAGTACCTCCTCTCGAGCAAGTTAATCACCAATCGAGTACCCAACTCGCCCTCCAAATTTATGATAACACCGTCACACCTAAGGTCGATCATGTGGTGAAAGTCTCGATGAGTCATGGTCATCTCCCTTTCAACAATATGGAAGGTGTAGGTAGTGTCCCACTACCTTTTAGCAAGACATTGCGTCAAGATGGCATTCGCCGACCTCTCCGGTAGAAGACGAATGATAAGCTCAAAGCCCGCAGCACGAATATAGGCCTTCATCGCCTCAACCAGCTCCCCATACCACTCGGCCACCTTATTAGTACTGCCCCTACAGAATACCAGGATATAGCCTACAAAAAAGAGTATGGTAATGTTACATTCTCAATTTGGATCAAGGAACAAGGAAAAGAAGTTTCAAATTTCCAATAAGGTGAAAAATGGTGTTAGAATCACATTTCAGATGCATAAATGGTGAAAAGAAGTGTTAAATTTACAATTGATTGAGAATCAAGAGAAAAAAAAAAGTTCAAAATTGCTAAAGTAGGGATTCTACCTAGTGGTGTGTGTACGTGAGCCCAAGCATGTGTAAGTAGACATGAAGCCCGCGTACGGAGGCTGAAGCCCGTGTACGCAGGATCTCAAGAACATGCCTGCATACGCAGGAAGAGAGGCTGTGTATGCATGAATCTAAGCCGCGTACGCCAGATCGAGTCCTCGTATGCATGAGCTAACACAGAGAGTGTTCTTCAATAGTTTCAAGCATATCTCAACCAAAATCCATCCTAAACATTTTCCTACCCCTCATAAGGTGTTAGGTTTTCATCTAAATCCATCCCATAACAAAACCCAAACATTTGCGATTCCAAAAACAGATTAAAATGGAAGATTAGAGGAAAACTCAAAAATGAGAAAGAAAAAATGAAAAACTCACCAATTTTTCCCGAGCATTTGCAGAAAGATGATCTTTCGGCCGGTATGTCAAGGAAGGGGGCTCTAGTAGCCTCATTGCCCCACTCCAACTAGTGAGATTGAAGGCATCGCTTGAGAGCACGTAGGAGATTTTCTTGGACTTGGATGCCATGGAGAAGATGAAGAAGTTTTGGGAGAGAGAGTTTCAGAGAGATTGGAGAGGGAAGGATTAGATTACGAGAGAGAAAGAAAGGGGGCTGTAACCTTTTGTAGAGAGAAAAAGAAGTTGGAGTGTCAGAGAGAATATGAAGAGGTGAGCAAGATAAAGAAAAAAAAAACCATTGGTAACCGTTAAGGAAATATGAAGAGGCGGGAACACACCTGGTGGCTAAACTACATGTAGTTTAGTCCACCATTAAACTACGTGTAGTTTAGCAAAATAAATTTCATATATCCCCATGGAGTTTTCAAGGTTGGTTTAGAGCCCAATCATATTACAAATTGACTTGAGAGATGTTAAAATGGAAAATATAACTTTTTGATGAGCTAAAAATATATTTTTGGAAACCTTAAGGCGAAAAGAAACCCTAAGCCTGCGTACGCAGGCATGAACCTGCCTACATAGCCTAAGAGCCTGCATATTCAGACACGAGTCTGCATGTGTAGGTAGGGTTTCAGAAACACCAGTAAGAGAAGTTTTTTGCATTAAAGACTGAGATTTGGAACGAATCCCACATCGTTTGGGAGTTGTTCCAAACCCCCATTTTCACAATATAAATAGCCATATATGGTACCTTTCAAAAACACACAGAAATCCCTTGGGAAAACACTAAGATTCACTAGAAATAGTGAATCAAAGAGGAAGTTTTTCACAAAACATCCTCAAGTCAATTTTATTTGATTAGGGCCTTTTCTGGCCTTGATCTTCGAGTTTTAATATTACTAATCACTTTCTTATTGGTTTGTGATAAATTTGACTAAGGGGAACGGTCAAAAAGTCAAGCCTAGGAGCTTTTGCTTTGAGGTATTCTCTTTTTAACCTTTTTTTTTTTTTTTTTTTTCATTTTTTTGCTTTTAATTTTGTCTTTGATCTGTTTCTTTGTTTGTTTTATGCTTATAACATGTTTGCTTAGACTAGGTTTTTGTTTTCTTTATGTTTTGAGCATGTTAGCTTGCTATAATTTATGTTTTGAATCTTACTCAGTTTTGTGCATTTTTTAGGGTTATGCAGCCTTGATCATGCGCACGCAGGGTTGTTCATGCGTATGCAAGAACCAGCCTAGAAACCCTAGTTTTGTTTTCTTCTATTTTTGCTTCTGCTTTCACGTGTTTACTTTTGTTTAGGCTCCTTTATATGTTTTGGTGTTTTTAAAGCTTCTGTTTCACATGTTTAATTAGATGATTGCCTTCACATGCTTAGATTGGGGTTTGTTTTTGTTTGTCCTTATTTCAATACCATGATCATGCATATGCTCATGCATAATGCCATAGGTGTTGAGTTGCTGCAAGGTAAGTAAAGGTAAGTCATTCATCCATATGAACATGCATCTTTAAGTAGGGTTTTGGTTAGATGTGAATAAGCTTGTTTGATGAAGTTGTGCTTCCTCACATGTTTGTTTATACCTCTTAATGCTCATATATTTTTGCCTTGGATGGATAAGATGATATGATGATAAGGTTTGTGATGAAACATGATTAGATGTATGATAGGATTTGTGATGAAGCATGACTAGATGTATGATTAGGGTTTGTGTTATGATGAATGCCTTGATGCTAGATGTATGCTATATGTATGATAGGGTATGCCATGATTAGATGTATGTTAGGTCTTGTTTGATTGCCATGATAGATGAATGATTAGGGATGATTAATGCCATGTTGTGTGTTTAGATGCATGTTAGTGTACGTGTAAGTTAGATACAATATTGAGTATGCCTTTAATAGGGTTAAGACATAAGACACAATGATGGGAAGCCAACTTTAGGGTTGGGCGGTTTTGGGTGCTTGACACCTTCCCAAGACCGTACCTTAACTCTAAATCCATATCTCTGGTAGTAAGATCAAAATATCCTTCCTCGAAAGGACGTTATATATATGGTTCCTAGGACATTGCAAAAACTAGGTGGCGACACTCCGTTGTTTCCACAGTGACAGGTATCCCATAGAACCAACTGGAAGCAGGCTAGCTTGAGGAATAAGGAAGGAGAAGACACTTAGAAAAGGGAGGGGGGGGGGGGGAAGGTGTAATGTGACTAACTCCAGTAACTTGAACATATATTGTTGGCTGCAAAGTTCTTCACTTCATCAACAATGAAGATCAGGAAGCACTTGGTTACAAACCCTATGGCATACTATAAAGTTGTTATTTACAACTATTTTGTGTTGGCTTTAATTCATACTAAATTTGATTGTAATTATGTTCAATCATGTTTACCCTGTATTGTATGTGAGATTTTATTGTAAGGGTTGTGTATGAGAGAGAGTATGAAGACTCGAGCTATTATTGAATACCAAGTGGATTTCACGAGAAGATTCACGAGAAGATATCCCGTGAAGTAAGCCACGTGCAAAGCACATGACTAGAATGCGAAGAGTTATGACAGCTGGTATTCGCAAGTAATTTTTGAGTAAGGCCTTCCCGCGAAATACCTGCAAAACATTCTATTTTTTCTATTTAGGCATATCTGCTCCACCATGTCTTCACCCACACTGTATATACCTTCATTACCCACATATTGGAAGGAGTGCTTTTCAGAGAAAAACCCCTAGCATACACACTTGAGAGTTAAAGATTATCTTACCCATAATCATTTACACAATCCTTTGTGGTTTTCCTCTACTCCTACCTCTCTATATTCATATCCTTGAGATGTTGATACCCCAAACACTTACCACACCCAATCTAAGTGTAAAGTGAGGTTTTAGTGCTGCTAGGAAGCATTGGAAGAAGCCAATCGTTGGTGGATACAATCGGGCTAAATTGTGTGATCCAGGAAAGCTAGAGAAGACAAGGCTTCGTTAAGTCAATTAGTAGTAGGAGCCTGTAGGGCTCAAGTACATGGGGTACACTAGGCTTGGAGGGTCTTTTGTTATTCGTGTACTCCAACTTATTCTTTAGTGGATTGATTTACCGCTTGGAGGGTGACTGAGAGGTTTTTCGTTGAGTTCTTTTGTTTCCTCTTCGATAACACTTCTCGTTGTTATCTGTGTTTGCACCCTTCTTTCCTCCTTGTTTAGCTTTCATTTTATTGTTGATATTTGATGAATATGGCTTAGAGTATTTTTATTGTTTGTTCGCTTGCATTTACTCTATTCCGCACTTAGTTTAAGTTAGAGTAAAAGCAATCCAGCTGTAACTTTTATTTGGGGTCTAAACAAGCTCTTGTGTTTTCAAACAATTTTGAGCTTTTAATTGGTATCAGAGCAGATGCACTTGTTATGGTTTCATTACGTAAGTATGATCCTAGACCCTATTTTAGATGGATTGGTTTCAATCCCTCAATGCACTTCCCTACTTTGATGGGAGCAATTATGCGTTTTGGAAAGTCCATATGAGGGCATTTCTATGTTCCATTGATGATAGTGTTTGGGACGCTATCGAGATAGGATGGACTAGGCCAGAGGCCGCCAAATCCACATGGGATAAGGCAGCCCTTGCGGCAGCTAATGCCAATAGCAAGGCTTTAAATGCAATTTTCAATGGTGTCTCACCTGATGAATTTCATAGGATCTCTCATGTTACGATTGCCAAGGAGGCGTGGCAAATCTTGGAGACCACCTATGAAGGCACTAGAAAGGTGAAGGACACCAAGTTGCAAATGCTTACCACCCGCTTTGAGGAGTTAAAAATGAGTGAAGATGAGTCATTTGACTCATTTTATGGAAAGCTAAATGAAGTGGTGATTGGTAAATTCAACTTGGGAGAAAAGACGAAGGACTCCAAGATTGTGAGGAAGATTCTACGATTATTGCCGACGAGCTTTCGTGCAAAGGTTTTTGCCATTGAAGAAAGCAAGGACTTTGATGAGATTAAAATTCAAGCACTCATCGGTTCTCTTCAAACTTATGAGCTATCTTTACCATCATAAAGGAAGAGCAAATCTCTTGCTCTCAAGACAATCAATGAGAGATTTGAAGCTCAAGACTCCTCGGATAGGGATGAGGTTGAAAAGGAAGTGGCGTAGCTTGCCAAGAACATTCGTAAGTTCTTAAAGTTCAAAAGGAATGGGAAGTCTTTTAAGAAGGGCAAATTCTCAAATTTCAAGAAGGACAAGAAAGACATCAAGAAGAAGGATTCCAAAGATTCTTCTTCATCTCAAATGGTCATGTGCTTTGAGTGTAAAGGGCATGGGCATGTGAAGAAAGAATGCCCCACGTATTTAAAAGCAAAGGGTAAAGTTTTTGCAACTACCTTTAGTGACTTGGATGGCTCCAATTCAGATTCGGAAGAAAGTTGTGATGGAGAAGGAAACTACTCTGCATTTATGGCCATTGCACCTATGGACTCTTCGGAAGATTTAAGCCTTCTAGTGGAAGAACTCATGAGCACACCAAAGTAGAATCTATGGGGATTGGAGAAGAATCTGATGATGATGATGATTAAGGAGCAAAGGGATTGCAAGAATCCTATAATTCTCTTCTTGAGAAGACTGGAGAGTATGCTAGCGTGGCTAAGGCAACCATTAGAAAAATGAAGAAAGCTGATCAAGACTGCAAGAGCATACTCATGAGGCACAAAGAAACAAAGTGTAAAGTTGAGGTGCTGAATGAAGAACTCACCAAAGCCTATTCCAAGATCAAGTACCTTGAGCTTGAAGTGATTCAAGCTAATGCCAAAGTGAAGTGAGTTGCCTCCAAGAAACTTAAGGAGGTGCTTGCACATCAAAAGACTTTTTCTGACAAAAGTGGTTTAGGATACATCAGAAAAAGTAGTTCTAGCACTAATGTGTCCAAGGAGATGAAGTTTGTTAAGGCTAAGGAACCAATGGTAGCAATTCCAAGTGTTGAGAATGTGAAGGTTTAGAAGTAGCCAAATGGAACTTATCAAAAGGTTTTGACAAAACCTCAAGATCCATTTGTGGCTAAACCCAAGGCTAAAGGGAAGTCTCTTCCGAAGTCTCAAAGAGGTCCTCAAGTTCAACACTTCTGCCACCACTGTGGGATTTGAGGACACACTAGACCTAATTGTTATAAGCTTCACGCATTGAAGAAAGTGGATCAAAGATCAAGAGGACAAGAAAGGATGAGGGAATTGGAATGCCAAGCAATCAAAAGGACGAAAAGTCGATCCCGGTATTGGTGATGTGATGAATAGGATAGAAACCATCACGTCTTGTTTGGAAAACTTCACCCAAAGGTTTGAGAATCACAACTCAAGTACCCAATCCTTCAAGGATATCACCATAAACGCACGTGCCGTGTGGGTGAAGAAGGGTACACATGCATAAGCATTAGAACATGTCCATGCATCAATTCTTGCTATATGTTGTGACATTGTTTAGTTGCTTGCTTATGTTTTCATTTTAGCATTTTTTTTTCAAGTTTGTATTGTACTTGTTGTTTATGTTGATCTTACTTTTCATGTTCTGTTTTTGAGTGTGTTGAATGCATGTGCTGTGTGGGTGAAGAAGGGTACACATGCATAAGCATTAGAACATGTCTATGCATCAATTCTTTCGATATGCTGTGACATTATTTGCTTGTTTGCTTATGTTTTCATTTTAGCATGTTTTTTTTTTCAAGTTTGTATTGAAGGGTACACATGCATAAGCATTAGAACATGTCCATGTATCAATTCTTTCGATATGTTGTGACATTGTTTGGTTATTTGCTTATGTTTTCATTTTAGCATGTTTTTTTTTTCAAGTTTGTTTTGTACTTGTTGTTTGTGTTGATCTTACTTTTCATGTTCTGATTTTTAGTGTGTTGAAAAATTCAAAAACCATAAAAAGTGAAAAATCTCCAAAAAGTTTGATTGCTTGTTTTGTGTATATCATATGTAAGTTTGGCCTAGTACCTTCGTACTAATGGTGTATTGCATTTATGAGCTTATCTTGTTATGTATGCACATTTTCTAAGTGTGAGCGACATCTAGAAATCTATATTTTGATTGTTGTAAATTGATCTTCAAGCTTGTCATGAATGATTGATCAATAGACTTGCTCGATCTTGATACATGCGTAGACTTGTGCCTATATATCTCCTCACATTTTTTCTTTTTCAAGAGCTCTACAAATGTCAATCTTGAAAAGAGAATTGTGAGCTGAAAAAGCCATCACACATACTAGTATTTGACTAGGAAAAAGGGTAAGCGATTTGTACTAAAATGTATGGTGCCAAAGCCAAAGGCAAAATTGTCAAAGTTCATTTAAAATCTTTATGGCATTGATTCTCAAAATTTTGAGTTGTTTTGATCAAAAGTATGTAAAATGGAAGCACATCAAAAAGCTTTCAATCAAGTGTAATCACATTGGTAAGGGGTCATATATGTTCATTTCTACAAGTGAGATAGGTCACTTGACTTCGTACTAGTCATGTATGACTTAATTGAATTGATCATTGAAGCTTCATACTAGACTATAGACTAGTTCTTACTTGATCTACACACACAACAAGTCTATTGTTCAATGAATGCTTATTTTATTTGTGTGATTGTACATGTTCAAATGTGATGTGTATACTCTATTGCTTGTCAATCAAACCCAAAAAGATTTTTGAGTATTTTCTATGTTTTTGAAATTGTTTTTATGCTTTCGTGTTTCAAGTTTTTGTTCATATTGCTTATTTCATGTTTTTTAACAAAAAACTCCTTCAGAGGCATTTTCGCGAGAAGCTTCGTGAGTAAGCTCTTCTCGCGAAAATGAGGTTGGTAAAAATTGAAAACACAAGATTTCAGATAAAAACTTTCGCGACTGTCTCACGAGATAATCTATCCTGTGAAAAGTTTTGTGCTTCAATGGCATTTTTCGCGAGTAACTTCATGTGAAGCTAACCCACGAAAAAATGTGTGTTTTCAATTTTAAAGGCTGATCATGACAGTTTTTCAAACATTCACCCTTTGCCTCCCTTGAGCCTCTCTCAATCCTAAACCTGTTTTCTCTCAAAAACCCAACAAAAACTCAAGTGAAATCTTCTCAAAGTCTTCTCCAAGGTATGTTTGATCATTCTTTTCTCTTTTATTTCTTTGATTAAGCCTTATATTCTAGGTTTTCATGAGTTGGGTATATTTTTGAAAGGGTTGGGAAACTTTAAGTTTTGTGCAAAATTTTTTCAATTTCTTGATTGGGCTCTATCCCATTTGCTTTGTTTGTGCTTGTGTTGGCCCCTTGTGGCATTTTAACATGTATTTAGGCAAGGTTTACACATGTTCATGCATTGCTTACATGTTAGCTGTGTTGGTGCATACCAAGTGTTTGATAAAATGCCCAAATGGCATTTTGGTGTTGTTTTGGACTCCGATGAGTACCAAACTTTGGGGATTACCATTATTATGCATGTTTATCATATTTTGATAATTGGTTGTGTGTTTTTACAGCTTTGAACCAAATGTGCTTAGTCATGCTTTAATCATACATCACATATGCACACCACATGCACACTTGATGCACACACTTGTTCACTTGACATGTTTTGCATATCACTCATGCTAGATAAGTAATGTTACATGTTTAGCACTTATAACATGTTCTTATGATGTTTGTTTTCATGTTTTTATGTTCTTTTTAGGACTTTTGTGTTTGTTTTATGGACTAACTCGATACTAATCAAGTTTGTATTCTTGTTTTGTGTTTTGTACTTGTCTCTTTGTGTCTATGAATGATTTTGTAGATGTCTTCTACTAAGCATTTGGCCTCAAAAAGGTCATCAAAGCGCCCATGCTCTGATTTAGAAAATTTTCGAAGTGTTGAGGCAGATATGGCCTACAACGACTTCTACAAAAGAGCATGAATCATCATGGAAAGGGTTGTAAATATAGAGACCCTTGAAAATACTTTCATTCCTGAAGTGTTCAAAGAGAGGACATAGACAAAATTGTTGAACCTATGTGGGAATGTCTTTGCCAAAATCATAAGGGAATTCTTTTTAAACGCCCTTGTGGAAAGGGAGCGCATCAATTGTTGGGTAAGGCAGATAGAATTTTCTGTCACAAAGGAATCTATCCAAAAGGTCTTGGAAGTTTGTCCACCGTCTCAACAAATTTATATCCAATATAATGATAGATTGGATTCTCTTGAGCCAATTGCAGAACTCCTCGGTGGTAATCTAAAAAAGAAAGTGTTGAACACCGTTCCTTTCACCCTGGAGATGAGGACATTGGCCTATATAATGCTCTCTAACCTCTACCCAGTGACGAACTTGACCACATTGTCTGGACCAAGAGCTATTTTTTTGTGTGATCTCTTCACACATAAGGGGATCGACATATGCAGTCACATCTACTACCTCTTGACCAAATGCATCACCAAGAGGAATTCAAGAACAGTCTTGCCATTTCCAAGTCACATCATGGCTCTTATAGCAAAAACAAGGCTGAAATTTCCAAGTGGCCTTACCATGGTGCAAAGGGACTATCCGATTAGTGCTCAGACCATGACCTGAAGCAAAGCCCATATCAACGGACCTATCGTTGGTATTTCTCAAATCTCAAAGGATGATTTTGAGGAAGAAGATGAGGACATGGAGGAAGAGATTGAGCGATTCACATCAGCCCTAGAAGGCTTTGCACAACCTTCTTCGTAAGCACGTGTATGCGCATCGTCTCATTGCATAGGTTAAGCAGATGTATGGTATGCTAGAATCTCATGTACAAAACACCTCAACTCAGTTCATCTACATCGAAGGCCAGATTATTGCACTCTCGTCTCAGATTGATGACATGATGATGGAGCAGCAACAAGAGGGCTCTGAATCCAAGTCCGAGTAGTTCTATCCTCTTTGGCCATTCCGATCAAAAAAGGGGAGAAATTCTACATAGTTTGAGGGGGAGCATAGCATAGCATATCATAGATATTGGTTTATTTTGGTGGTGGTTTAGTAGTTTAATTTTTTTTAGTAGTCTACTTTCATTTATCTTTATAGTTTTTATAACTTTTGGATATTTACATTACTTTCTTTTAAAGCTTTAAAGTACTCTAATTTAAAACTTTAGTTTATCTTCAGTACTTTGTTTATGTATCCTTGCTTTTTAGCTTTTTAAAGTACTTTTAAATTAATGCATACATTATCTTTAGTACTACACACTTGTGCCCTTGTTGGATCTTGTATCCTTGATGCAAATACCTTAGTGTTTTGCATTGGTTGTGTCTTGGACATGCAATTCATTTTTTTGCATTGCTCTTAATTGCATTTCATGTCCGTATGATCATTTACTAGCTAAATGTTCAATGTAGTCATTCTTTAATGACTGTTCTTGTTTGATCAAGTTACGCTTCATAGTTTATATCTTGTTATTTACCTTGATCACATTTTACTTGTTCCTATATGTACCTTGTATTCAACTGGTCATAAGCTTAATGAAAGTTTTGTTTGTGTGAAGTGTTTTAGGATATAGGTGTATATGGTGGTGCAAGTGCTTCACAGCTTCTAGAATTAGGTGTGAGTGAGTTTTGCCATTGTTCCTAAACTCACGTTTAAGTCTATAGTCTGTTTTAGGGGCTTTGTCACGGAATAGCCAAGGGGGGAGATTGTAAAGTTGTTATTTACAACTATTTTATGTTGGCTTTAATTTTGTGCCAAATTTGATTGTAATTATATTTGATCATGTTTACCCTATATTATATGTGGGATTTTATTGTAAGGGTTGTGTGTGAGAGAGAGTGTGAAGACTCAAGCTATTATTGAAGACCAAGTGGATTTTGCAAGAAGATTCGCAAGAAGATATCCAGCGAAGTAAGCCACGTGCAGAGCACATGACTACAATGCAAAGAGTCATGACTGCTGGTTTTCGCGACTAATTCGTGGGTAAGGCCTTCCCATGAAATAGCCGCGAAACATTCTATTTTGCTATTTAGGCATATCTGCTCCACCATGTCTTCACCCACACTATATATACCCTCATTACCCATATATTGTAAGGAGTTCTTTTCAGAGAGAAAACCCTAGCATGCACACTTGAGAGTTAGAGATTATCATACCCACAATCATCTACATAATCCTTTGTGGTTTTCCTCTACTCCTACCTCTCCATATCCATATCCATATTCATATCCTTGAGAGGTTGATAGCTCAAATACTTACCACACCCAATCTGAGTGTAAAGTGAGGTTTTGGTGCTACTGGGAAGCATTGGAAGAAGCCAATTGTTGGCAGAAGCAATCAGGCTGAATTGCGTGATCCGAGAAAGCAAAAGAAGACAAGGCTTCGTTAAGTCAGTTGGTAGCAGGAGCTTAGAGGGTTTAAGTACATGGGATAGACTAGGCTTGGGAGGTTCTTTGTTATTTGTGTACTCCAACTTATTCTTTAGTGGATCGATTTACCGCTTGGAGGGCGGCTGAGAGGTTTTTCGCCGAGTTCTTTTGTTTCCTCTTCGATAACACATCTCGGTGTTATTTGTGCTTACATCTTTCTTCCCTACTCTTTTAGCTTTCATTTTATTGTTGATATTTAATGAATATTTGATAGAGTAGTTTTATTGTGTGTTTGCTAGCATTTACTCTAATCCACACTTAGTTTAAATTAAAGTAAATGCAATTGAGCCGTAACTTTTATTTGGGGGTCTAAACAAGATCTTGTGTTTTCACACAATTTCAAGATTTCATATACAAATGCAGTAGCTTCTCACAGAGAAAATAAGTCTCTTGTTCTTTGTAGCTGTATGTGATGGCTCTTAAAATAAGCCTTTTATATCTTTAGGGTTGTGAGAAAAGAAACCCTATGTCTGGAAATTTTGAAATTGTAAATCTCGAAAGATCGAGCTGCTGTTGAGCTATCTATCGAGCTTCACGTTAAGTCTTGTAAAGTTGTAATTTGCAACTATGTGTTTTGTTGGCTTTTATTCCGTGCCAAATTTGATTGTATTATGTTCAATCTTTTATACCCTGTATTATTTGTGGGATTTCATTGTAAAGGATGTGTGAGAGAGAAAGAGTGTGAAGACTCTAGGCATGAAGACTAAAGCTGTTTTTGCGAGTAGCTCGCGACTAAGCTTCCCACGAAGTAAACATGTGCAGAGCACATGACTGGAATGTGAAGAGTCTGGACAAATGGAGACAGTTGGTTTTCACGAGTGTCTCGCGGGTAAGGCCTTCTTGTGAGATACCCGCGAAACATTCTGTTTTGCCAGATTGTCATTTCTGATAAACACTTTCTGTACCTATACTATAAATACCCACATTATTCACATATGTTGAGGAGTGCTTCTAAGAGAAAATCCTAGCCACAAACCTTGAAAGTTAGAGACTGTTATACCCATATTTCTCTACATAATTACTTGTGGATTTTCCTCAACTCCCACCTCTCCATTTTCATACCATTGAGAGGTTGATAGCCCAAACACTTACCACACCCTTTCAGAGTGTCAAGTGAGGTTTTGGTGCTGCTGGGAAGCATTGGAAGAAGCCAGGCTTTGGCGGTTGCAATCGGGCGTATTGCGAGATCCGGAGAGCTAGACAAGACACGGTTCTGAGAAGTCTTGTTGGAGTAGGAGCTTGGAGGGCTTAGGTGCATCGGGTATATTAGGCTTAGAGAGTCTCTTGCTAACCCATGTATCTCAACTAATTGTCTATTGGATCGATTACCACTTGGAGGGCAACGGAGAGGTTTTTTGCCGAGTTCTTTGATTTCCTCTTCGATAACACATCGGCATGTTATCTTGTGTTTGCATTTGAAGAGGGTAAAATATAGGACGATGGGCCTCAATAAGATGGGCTTGACAGTTCGATGTCCATGGGCCGATATTGAACGGGTCCATCATGGACGGTTACAACAAGAGTGGAGCTGATGCTTACATGGATGCCATGAACCCTAGATAGAGAAACTTGCGGCCCATACATAGCCATCAATAGAATCCTAGTTCGAATAGAATTTTAGAAGATTCGTGCATTAATGAAAGATCCTTTCTATAAGGAAATGTCTTGCCTACCACGTTTGGAGTTATTCAAGAGGATTCATATAAGGAAAAGACTTCTACATCAAGGAGGAGAGAGGTTAACCTTCTACTACTATAAAAGCCCTAATAAAATCATAAATCAAGGTACGCAAAATTGATCTCCTCTTTGGCACTCTAGAGTTGTGAGAATATTTCTAACTTAACCTTCAAAGGGTAATTGGCCAGCACCACACCGGTGCTCTTTGTTAGGTTTTCTCCTTATGTTTTGCAAGTATTACTTTTGAGTGTGCGAGTAACGTGTGGCTAACTGGTGAATTTCTCGGGATTATCAGTTGGTGCCGTCTGTGGGAAACGACTATTGAGATTTGTAAGCCATATTATTGTTTCCCAGACAAAAGGGTTGCATGGTACTCACTCGCTTAATGGCAACCGCTAACAACGTTCAAGAAGAGGAACCATCCATGACTGCCCTCGAAAGGCAAGTCTGAACTCTCGCCGCTGCAGTGGAATGCCTTACCAAACCAAACCACGACCTGGAAGAATAGCTGCGCCAGAAGAATGCGGCACCGAATGACCAACGAAGAGATCAAGAAGGGACCAGCACTGAAAGAAGGAATCAAGAGAGACTAAAGGGCAACAATGCCCCAAGCAGACCGGACAGGCAAAACATGAGCCTCCTAGCCTTCACGAACATAACTCCCCAACCTATTGTTGTGGAGATACAGGTGATGAAAGAACAGATGGAAGTCATGATGAATGCCCTCAAGGGACGAGTGTCTAGGGATCTTGACGACCTGGTCAACTGTACCGACTCGCCGTTCACTGTGGTCGTCAACTCTTTCCCTCTACCACATGAATTTCGTATGCCTCAGATTGACAGCTACGACGGAGTGAAAGACCCTTTGGACCACCTAGAAACCTTCAAAACCTTGATGCATCTTCAAGGGGTAGCGGATGAAATCGTGTGTAGGGCTTTCCTTACGACACTGAAGGAAGCAGCCAGGATTTGGTTCAGCTGACTGATGCCTAACTCCATAAGCACTTTTAAGGAGCTAAGCACTCAGTTCACTGCACATTTCATTGGAGGACATAGGTACAAGAAATCCACGACGTGCTTGATGAGCATCAGGCAACGAGGAAGAAACACTGAGATCCTACATAACGCGCTTCAATAAGAAAGTGCTCTCGATCAATGAAGCTGATGATAAGATACTGGTAGCAGCTTTCATGAACGGGTTGCGTAAAGGTAAGTTTTTGTTCTCTTTATACAAGAATGACCCGAAGACCACGTTAGAAATACTCTACAGAGCAATCAAATACATGAATGCGGAAGACGCATTGCTGGCTCGGGAAGAAAAGCCTAGGAAGAGAGAGCGACAGGAAGACAAACGGCAAGATCAAGGGCGGAAGAAACCGAGAACAGGAGACAAAAGGGATGAAAGGCGCCCTAAGCCCCTGGGAGGAAGGTTTACAAGCTTCACTCCATTAAATGCCCCGATAGACCAAGTCCTGATGCAGATCAAGGACGAGGGGGCCCTAACGTTTCCAGGAAAGCTGAAGAGTGATCCAAGTAAGCGATCTAAAGACAAGTATTGCCGCTTCCACCGTGACCACGGTCATGACACGGCCGACTGCTATGACTTAAAGCAACAGTTTGAGGCCCTTATCAGACAAGGAAAGTTACAGAAGTTCGTTAACAAGGAGAGAGCGGATCCAAATCACCAAGAGCAGGCCCCCGATGGGATAACAAGTGTCAAAGAACCCCCATTGGAGACATAAGGATGATTGTAGGGGGAACTGCGACTACTGGCTTATCCAAAAAGGCTCGAAAAACCTACCTTAGGATGGTCCATAACGTCCAACTGACGGGTTCCGTACCAAAGATAGCGCAGAGGGAAAGCCCCTTCATTGGGTTCTCAGAAGAAGATGTGCGACGCCTTCATCACCTACATGACGATGCACTTATTGTCAGCATATGTGTGGGGGACTACAATGTGCATTGGGTGTTGATCGATAATGGCAGCTCGGCAGACATCCTATACTATCCGGCGATCCAACAAATGAGAATCGACAGAGAAAGATTGATACCGACGAACTCCCCTTTGGTAGGCTTTGGAGGAACAAGAGTATTCCCATTGGGTGCGATCATACTTTCGGTAACAGTAGGTGACTATCCTCAGCAAATCAGTAAGGATGTGACATTCGTCATGGTCGATTGTTCGTCTGCTTACATTGCCATCCTCGAACGACCCACCCTTAACTCGTGGAAGGTAGCAACATCAACGTACCACCTAATGATCAAATTCCCTACGGATTATGGGGTCGGCGAGTTACGAGGAGATCAGGTGGCCGCACGCGAATGCTACATAGCCATGTTGGAGATGGAAGATCACCAACAGACTATTTGCATAGAAGAGCAACAGACTAAAGTAGAGCCAGTCGAAGAGCTAGAAGAGATAACCCTCGACGAATCAAGATCCGAATGGACAACTAGAGTAGGGACATTGGCCAGCCAGACAATACGTCAAGCACTCGCAGCTTTCCTTAGGATGAATCAAGACGTGTTCGCATGGAGCCACGAGGACATGCCAGGGATTGATCCCTCGATCATAGTTCATAGTCTGAATGTGAACCCCACATCCTCACCTGTCCGACAGAAAAAGCGAGTGTTCACACAGGAAGAGGTCAAGAAGCTGCTGGATGCGAACTTTATTCGAGAAGTATACTACCTTGACTGGTTGGCGAATGTGGTCGTGGTCAAGAAAGCCAATGGGAAGTGGTAAATGTGTGTCAATTTCACGGACCTTAACAGGGCTTGCCCGAAGGACAGCTACCTACTCCCTCGGATAGACACTTTAGTAGACTCGACGGCGAGACAGCAGCTTCTGAGATTTATGGACGCCTTTTCGGGTTATAATTAAATCAAGATGAAGGAGGCTGATCAAGAGAAAACTTCCTTTGTCACCAGCCAAGGAATTTTTTGTTATAAGGTGATGCCGTTTGGACTCAAGAATGCGGGGGTAACTTACCAGAGGTTGATGAACAAAATGTTTGCACACCAAATTGGGAGGAACGTGCAAGTCTATGTCGATGATATGTTAATGAAGAGCATGCACGAAGATGATCACCTAGACGACCTACGAGAGACGTTCGACACCCTCCGCTCACATAACATGAAGCTGAACCCAAACAAGTACGCATTCAAAGTAATGGCAGGGAAATTCTTAGGATTCATGGAATCCCAAAGGGGTATAAAGGCTAACCCGAAGAAGATACGGCCCATAATGGAGTTAGAACCACCGAAGACGGTCAAGGAGGTGCAAAGTTTGAATGGAAAAATTGCAGCATTAAACAGGTTCGTCTTAAAAGCGATGGACAAGTGTCTACCATTCTTCTGCATTATGAGAAAATCATTTAAGTTAACAGACGAGTGCCAGAAGGCATTTGAAGGTCTAAAGAAATACCTTTCATCCCCACCATTGCTCAGTCCGTCCAAACCATAGGAAGAACTCTACCTCTACTTAGCCGTTTCGCAAGCAACGGTAAGCGCGACCTTAGTAAAAGAAGAAGGTGGATCCCAAAGACCTGTCTATTTCATAAGTCGGGCATTCCGAGGAGCGGAAGAAAGGTACCTCCAAATGGAGAAATGGGCCTTTGCGCTAGTAACTGCAGCACGAAAGCTCAAGCCACACTTCTAAGTGCATACAATTATAGTCTTAACGGACTGACCCTTAAGAAGAGTAATGAGTAGCCTTAAAACTGCCGAACGGATGTGGCTGACTTCATCGCCGAATTCACTCGAGCGGAAGGCAAGATTGCAGAAAACGTCGCACAATGGACAATCCACACAGACGGATCTTCAAACCAAAGAGTTGAAGGAGCCGGGGTGGTAATCGAAACCCCGGAGGGGGATAAGATCGAGTGCATAATTCGACTAGACTTCCCTATAACCAACAAGGCCAAGTATGAAGCATTGGTGGCAGGGCTAGACCTCGCAAAAGCAGCAGGTGCTAAACACGTGGTCGTACATTGCGACTCCCGGGTTGTAACAAGTCAGATTAACGGTGGCTACGAATGCAAGAATGAAAGGATGAAAAGGTACTTGGAAGAGGTGAAGAGTCGAATTAGCAGCCTTGAAGCCAAATTCGTTCAAATCCCAAGGGAAGAAAACGAATGTGCCGACCGCCTAGTGAAGGCTACCTCAGCAGAATTTATGCTTGTCTCCAAACAGGTATTGTCGTTTGTTCAAATCTCTTCACTTATTGATGACGGATCAAATGTGTAGGAAGTAAATTCTGAGAACAATTGGACTACGCCATTAATAGCTTGCCTAAGATCTGGCACACTGCTAGACGGGAAAAACGCCGCTAGGAAGTTGAAAGTTCGAGCCTTACGATTTGTGCTGATCAAAGATGTCTTGTACAAAAGAGGATTCTCACGACCGTACCTGAGATGTTTGCGTCATGAGGAAGCAGACTACGTGATGAGAGAAATCCACGAGGGTATCTGTGGAAACCACTCGGGGGCACGGCATTAGCACACAAGTTGATTCGAGCGAGGTACTATTGGCCTACAATGTTAAAAGACGCATAAGCCTATGTCAAGAGTTGCAATAAGTGCCAAAGGTTTAGTAATTTCATCAGGCAACCGTCCGAAGAGCTGACCCCCATGACGGCCCCGTGGCCGTTCGCTCAATGGGGACTAGATATTATGGGCCCCTTCCCGACAGTGGTAAGGCAACTAAAATTCCTGGTAGTTGGTATCGACTACTTCACTAAATGGGTAGAAGCAGAAGCCCTAGCCACTATCACAAAAAAGAACATTCGAAGCTTTGTATGGAGGAATATCATCTGTAGATACGAGATACCAAGAGTGCTTGTCTCTAACAACGGAAAGCAATTCGACAACAACGCATTTAGGGACTTCAGCTCGGAGCTGGGTATTAAAAATCACTACTCATCACCCACACACCCACAGGCCAATGGGCAGATGAAGTCACGAACCAGTCCTTGCTCAAGATCATCAAGACCTGGCTCGAAGGGGCAAAGGCTATCTGGCTTAATGAGTTACCAAGCGTCCTATGGGCATACCATACTACAGCAAGAACTCCCACGGGAGAAACGCCGTTTTGACTAGCATTGGAAGTGATGCTGTCATCCCAGTGGAGGTAGGACTCACAAGCTATCGGGTGGAGAGCTACGACAAGGACAAGAATAAAAAGGCCTTGTGCCTTTAGCTAGACCTGGTGGACGAGATCCGAGCAATAGTAGAGCAGAGGTTGGCGCGGGTACTAATATCTAATGGCAAATTACTACAACTCTAATGTCAGGCGTAGAGACTTTTAGATTGGAGATCTTGTACTACGGAAGGTAATGGGTGCTGCTAGAGATCCTTCGCAAGGAAAGCTCGGCCCCAACTGGGAAAGACCCTATAGGATCGCATCATGGCAAAGGAAAGGAACCTACTACCTCGAAACTCTAGACGAACGAAAGCTGCAGCACCCATGGAACACAGAGCACCTACGAAAATACTACCAATAGAGACGACATGAAGAACATCGACGTTCCAATTTCCCAGTTTATTATTTAGTTTTTTACTGTTACTAGTTTCTACTTTGAACAATTCTTTCTACAAGTACCTTTTTAAGCCTAAGGGGGGCAGGTACTCTTTCTACGAACGCATGGTTTTCTTTTTAATTAATAAGAGGAATATTCAGACACGACTATGTTTTTTCTACTTAAATTCTTACGGTCCAAAAATGGACGGAGTCTATTAAGTCTAAAAAATGGACGGATATAATCTAAGTCCATAAAATGGACGGTCATCCCAAGAGGATGTTGTTAGGATTTATGCCCTAAAATCCAATTTATTGGCATGTCATAAATAATTGAATTGTTTAGTTATATGAGACTATTTATAAATGAACTAATGAGACATTATCTTAGTCCATAAGATGCATAGTATGTGATTTATGTGATTTAGTCACAGAAGATATAAATCATAAGTTCTTTGTAAACTCAGAATTTTAGTTCGTAGTCGGTGATGAAATTAGGCATTTCATCTGTGAAGACTATAACATATCAACTACGATAATTTGTCTTGATCATGGAAGTGGAGACTTCTAGTTGGTATGTTGATATGTTTTAGGAGTTAAGACATATTGAACTGGACTGCTGTGAGATTTATTATTTTCCTAAAGACTGTCAAATGAATAACAAATCTCACGACTTCTATTTACATCAACTCTAAATCCTGAGAGAATAATTGACCTGATCATGAGATGTAGGTTGCTTTGATATATCAGGAGTGAGATCTATTAGTCACGGTCAAAACCTCAGTATGTTGGGTAGCCGCATTTAGTGTTGATGGAACATATATTCTCAAGATGGAATTCATAATCTCTTAACGGATATATAAAATATTCCCTTGAGATAAGTTTAATGGGTTTGGTTATTCAGAGTGTTGGGCCCAACCACTTTAGTAAGGAGTTACTAAAGTATATATTTATGGAATTGGATTTCATAAATATATGATGAATAACATAAAGGATTAAACTGGGTACTCAAGGATTTAGATGTAGTAATCTTCAAAGTGGCAGCCTATATTCATGACTTTGTATTACTACGAATATTTTTATGAAGGGGTTGAATGTATAATAAAGTCTTGCGATATAATTTATTAATAAGGCCTAGAGTGCAATTATATTCTTATAGTGGTATTGAATATAATTAATGGTAACTTTGGACTTGTCAAGAGTTGACAGAAAAGCCCAAGGCCCATTGGAGCTAGAATCTTATTTGTTTCCTTTCGTCCCATCTCAAGCCACAAACTTAAGCCCAATTGGGTAGGCCCAAAAGGCTAACCCAATTAGATAATCAGTCATTACTTAATAAGAGTTATTAAATAAAGAAACTACTAGTTTTAGTTTGGGATGTACGTATGATGAAAAGAAAAGAAATCAGTTTTTCTCCACAAGGAGAAGAAGAAGAATTTTCTTTGAGAATCCATGTACAAAAGACTGATTGAGAGACCACACATCTTGGGCACCATGTGGAATTGAGATGAAGATTAAAGGTATTCTCAAGTCAAGGTTTTGAAATTCACTGCATCAAGGTACGCTTTCTATTCTTTGTTCTAGAATTCATGGTTACATGTTTATCTTTCATGATTGAAGTAGATCCGTGTTTGTTGCTTCCGCTGTGTGTATTGTATGAGATACAAAACCAGATTTTCCAACAGATGTAAATTCCAAGTCCAAAGGAGGACGGATTAAACTCCACGGTCATCCCAAGATGATAAAAATTATGTCCAAAAGTGGACGGGTATAAATTGAGTCCACAATTTGGACGGATCACTCCTAGGAAAAGAAATTCTAAATCCACAATCCGTCACCGTCACTTTTTGACGGATTCTATTAATGGATAGACAAATTTATGATCCATAATGTAGACAGAGTCTGTCATAAAATTGACAAAATCCACGAGGTAGACGGACTCAATCGATGAAATGACTAAATTAGGTGGACTTTTTTGTTAAATGAACCCTATCAAGTTAAACGAACGGGTTTTCCGTAAAGCATGAATAAAATAGTAGACGGATACTAATTCATGTTTAATAAAGTGGACGGATACGTCCCACAAAAAAATATATATATATATATATATATATATATCAAACATGTCATTGAACGGACTAAGCAGAGTTAAACAAAAAATAATAGAAGCCTTCGAAAGGAAATGTCTACATGATCCAGAAAGTATGACAGTGAAATCATAGATTGTTCTCAAAATATTCTTACATAAAAGAGAGAAATAATAATAAAAATGGTAAAGTAATTTTAATCTGCAACGGGGGTTTCCTTCTCCTCATCATGACGTATCTCAATATCTTTGGGACCATTTTCAGCTACGGTCTGGTCACCAGGGTTTTCATTGATGGGAGCATCGTCACCAAAATGCTGGTCCATATCTTCTGATTGAATAGGTTGGACGGACGTTTGCTCTGGGACATTAACGGTGACGGCTGACACATCAAGCTCTGCATACAAGGTTTTCACTTAACGGAGTGCATCATCAAAACCTTCATTGTATGACCCTCCTAGCTCTGACAGAAGGGCATCGAAGTCACGGTATTCTCGTACCACCACCTCCTTAGCCTGACGGATTTCTTTTTCCTTGTCCTCCAAAACTTTCTTCAGGCCTTCCGCCAGCTTGTAAAACTCGTCCCTGGCTTCCTTGGCGATCTTAAGCTTCTTTTCATTGGTCACCTTCCATGCTTTAAGCTCGGCCAGCTCATCTTCCGTCAACCTTGCCTTGTCATGGACTCGTTCTAACGTCGTCTCGTGGTTAAGACACCGTCCCATTAAACCCTTCATCATGACCATGGTCTAAAAAAAAAAAAAAAGATGAAAAAAGGCATGATGAAATGAATTAATTTCAAACAAATAATCGAAGACAGACAAAAATATGATGGATAGGTTACCTGGGCAATACTAAAAAGACCCGTCTCCCCCATAGCCTTCGTTGAATGATTACCTAAGTCCTTATAATCTTCAAAAGTCATGATGGACGAGAGCCTCTCCAAGGCATATTTTGAGTCTTCACGGATCAGGACAGGTGGTTTCTTCTGACCGCCAAACGGACCCTTCATCAATCCTTTGCTAGCACCATGTTTCACTGGCGTAACCGTCTGAGCACTACCAGCCATTAACCCCAGGACGGGCTCCAACGGAACCTTGGGTTTCTTAGATGGATGGTCCCCCTTGGACGGCTGCTTCCTTTCGGCAAGAGGGTTGCTTGAACTCGTCCCCTTAGGGTCTGCGCCCGCTTCCTTATTTTTGGCGGCATGTAATTTGATCACTACTCTCTTCTTGGTGTCGTCCATTTCTGAAAAGGCAGACGGGTGAACTTAAAATAAAACGCCACAATACCAGTGGACGGTATTGAGAGGGACTAGCTTAGCCCAAGTTCGCTCTTCTGGTTGGGACTTGTTAAAAATTTTCTCTAGAAAGTTAAACTCCTCGAGATCAATCTGGGGACGTCGTCGTACTGTAGAAAAGTAGACAGTTAAAAAAGTGTTAAAGAAAGCTCAAACAAACTGAGTGGTTATAATGACTTTATATATGCTACGACGCGGCATACCAGACGGATGTAATATGCCCCAAGTTGTATCAACAGGCATGTACTCTGTGTCCCCTGGACGACACATCCACCCGTCGCCCTCAAGGAAGAAATAACAGCTATTCCAATCCCTGTTTGAGTCGGGGGTTTCATATATGACCTTCAACAATGGACTCCTAGGTACAAAACTATACATTCCCTTTGACTTGTTTATTTCATCTAGACGGTAGCAGTGAAGGAATTCCTGCACCGTCAGCCTTGTAGCACCATTTGACATGGCGCCATACAGGACCTCCATTGCTATAAAAACCCTCCAAGCATTCGGAGATATTTGGCTGACGGATAATCCCAGGTATTTGAGAAGTGCACGGTGGAGGGTGTTTAATGGAAACCTAAGGCCTGCTTTTAACATTTGTTCATACACTCCGACACCATCTACCCCTTGATAATAGCACTTCTCTGATTGGTAGGGTTGACGGATTGGAATGTAATCAGGAATTTGGTAATTGGTCCTAAGTGTACCAAAGTGTTTCTCTTAAATTTTGGACTTAAACTCGTTCACCATCCATTCTGGTAGCATGATGAACTCCCTAAGTCCATCAGCACCTACGATGGGCCTATCTGATTGAACTTCGTCATCTTTAGGACTCTCTTCTAGATCAGCCATCTCCATATCCTCATTTGTTGAGGACGAGGAAGATACGAACGGACTCCTCTCCTCGCTTTGACTCTCTTGGTCTTTATGACCGGACGCGTATACTTCCTCGAAATCCGCCCCGTCACGGACAACTGATTGGTTACTTGACGCACTAGACATTGCCTACATATGACGACAAAACCTAAGACTGACGGGTCTAGAATGGATGATGGTGTATAAAGACTAGGAAAATAAATTGTATTTGAAAAAAAAAAAGGGGAGTTGTCGAAGGAGTACTTACCAAGTTTGTGAGAGAACGGAGTGAATTTGTTAGATGACGAACACAGTTGCTGGACGGAGTGGTCTCTGACAAGTATTATGGGTGCGCTCTGACAATATGTTTTGGAAAAAAGTAGAAAATGAGAAGAGGTGGATGAGGTATTTATAGGAAAGGTGCAAGGAAGATGAAGCGACGCTTCGATCCGAGACAATACCTAATAAAGGAACGACATATGTCATGCGTCATAAATGTCTTCCAGAACCTGTCAGGGCATGCGCAATTCACGGAGTTTGCCTTGAAACCGTCGACCCAATTGCCTTGAAATTGTTGACCCAATTGCCTTGAAACCATCGACCTAATTGCTATGAAACCGTCACCCCCTGAGTTTTGAATCGTCACCCCACGGGTCCTTTCATTGAGAAAGGATGAACCCATAGGATGAGGGGGCAACCTGAAGAGGGTAAAATATAGGACGATGGGCCTCAATAAGATGGGGTTGACGATTCCATGTCCATGGGCCGATATTGAACAGGTCCATCATGGACGGTTACAACAGGAGTGGAGCTGATGCTCACATGGATGCCATGAACCCTAGATAGAGAAACTTGCGGTCCACACATAGCCATCAATAGAATCCTAGTTCGAATAGAATTCTAGAAGATTCGCACATTGATGAAAGATCCTCTCTATAAGGAATTGTCTTGCCTACCACGTTTGGAGTTATTCAAGAGAATTCCTATAAGTAAAAGACTTCTACATCAAGGAGGAGAGAGGTTAACCTTCTACTGTTAGGATTAGTGCCCTTAAATCCTATTGAATGATGCTATGTATGATATTAAGTGTGACATTGTGTTTGACATTATGTATGACTTAATATTGTGTTTAATAAATTTGTTTTATTATTATCTGAAATAGTGGTAACATGAATATTTAGACATTATCATATGGTCCATCAGATACATAGTATGTGATTTATGTGATTTAGTCACAGAAGATATAAATCACAGGTTCTTTGTAAACTCAGAATCATAGTTCGTAGTCGGTGATGAAATTGGGCATTTCATCTGCGAAGACTATAACACATCAACTACGATGATTTGTCTTGATCATGGAAGTAGAGACTTCTAGTTGATGTGTTAATATGTTTTAAGAGTTAAGACATATTGAACTGGACCGTCATGAGATTTATTATTTGCCTAATGACTGTCAAATGAATAATAAATCTCATGACTTGTATTTGCATGAACTCTTAATCCTGAGAGAATAATGAAACTGATCATGAGGTGTAGGTTGCTTTGATATATCAGGAGTGAGATCTATATTAATGGTTAAAACCTCAGTATGTTGGGCAGCCACATTAAGTGTTGATGGAACATGTATTCTCAAGATGGAATTCATAGTCTCTTAACGGAGATATAAAGTATTCCCTTGAGATAAGTTTAATGGGTTTGTTATTCAGAGAGTTAGGCCTAACCACTTTAGTAAGACTAAAGTATATATATTTATGAAATAGGATTTCATAAATATATAATGAATAACATTAAAGGATTAAACCGGGTACTCAAGGATCAAGATATAGTAATTTACAAAGTGGCCGGCTAAATTAATGACTTTATATTACTATGAATATTTTATGAAGGGGTTGCATGTATAATAAAGTCTTGGGATATAATATATAGATAAGACCTAGAGTGCAACTATATTTATATAGTGGTATTAAATATAGTTAATGGTAACTTTGGACTTGTCAAGAGTTGACAGAAAAGCCCAAGGCCCATTGGAGCTAGTGTCTTATTGGTCCCTTTTGGTCCCACTCCAAGCCACACACTTAAGCCCAATTGGTAAGGCCCAAAAGGCCAGCCCAATTAGATATATTGGTTAGATATAAAGGGAAAACGTACAGAAAAATATAAGTAAGAAAAACATCATTGTAATGGTGTGGAAGTGAGAAAAAGTCACTCTCTAATAATCCCTTTGTTACCAATTGAGAGACCACACATCTTGGGCATTAGTGGAATTGGAGTGAAGATTAAAAGTATTCCCAAGTGCTTCAATCTTCGGTTTTGGAATTCATCGCTTCAAGGTACGATCTCTTGTTCTCAAATTCTGAAATTTACTTTATGAATGTTATCAATATCGAATGAAGTAGATCAGTTCAAAACTTACTTTTTCGCTGCGTTCACATTTAATTCCATCATCTACTACTATAAAAGCCCTAATATCCTCATAAATAAAGGTACGTAAAATTGATCACCTCTTTAGCGCTCTAGAGTTGTGAGAATATTTCTAACTTAACCTTCGGAGGGTAATTGGCCGACACCACACCGGTGCTCTCTGTTAGGTTTTCTTCTTGTGTTTTGCAGGTATTACTTTTGAGTGTGCGAGTAACGTGTGGCTCACTGGTGAATTTCTTGGCATCATCAGCATTCTTCTTCCCTACTCTCTTACCTTTCATTTTATTGTTGTGTTATAATTGTTGTGGGTTAGAGTAGCTTATTTGTTTATCCGCTCGCATTTACCCTATTCCGCACTTAGTATTAAGTTAGAGTAAAATCAATCGAGCCGTAACTTTAATTTAAGGGTCTAAATAGCTCTTGTATTTTCAACACATTTTTTAGCTTTCATTACTCACTGCACTAAGACTCTTCTATGTCTTGGACTTGAATTTAATGCCTTTTCTTACTGCGAGTGATGAAGACACTAATGAGATAAGGCATAAAGAAAGAAATGGGAGGAAAACGAACTAATATGTAAAGAACACATTTTCAATACTCTTTCGGATTGTCTTTATGATCTCTACACTTCAATGAAGTCACCGAAGGAGATTTGGAATGCTTTGGAGGCAAAGTACAAAATTGAGAAGATAGATACATATAAGTTTATTATTCAAAAGTACTTTAATTATAAAATGTTTGATAATATCTCAATTTTGGATCAAATGCATGAATTACATATTTTGGTCAATAAACTCCAGGATTTGTCAATCAATATTCTTGAATCATTACAAGTGGGTGCAATTATTTCAAAACTCCCACCAAGTTGGAATAATTTTAAGAAGAAGCTTCTGCATATGTCAGAACATCTCACTTTAGAACAATTTGGACAACATCTTCAAATTGAAGAAGAAAGTCGGATTAGAGATGGGACTAATACCCACCATTATTTTTATGTTTTTGTTTAAAGAGTTCAACAAATGTAAATCTCAAAATGAAAAGAGATAATAAGCTGCAAAAGCCGTCGCACATACTAGTATTTGACTAGGAAAAAGGGAAAGTGACATTTTAAATTGAAATGTATGGTGCTCAAAAAGCCAAAGACTAACTCTCAATGTTGAAATATCAAAAATTTTAAGCACCGATCTCAAAATGAGATGTATTGTTCCAAAAGATCAAATGTTATGATTTGTGCAGAAGCCAAATGAAAAGCTTCTAAGATCTATAATCATTTTCTTGTGGGAGGTCATATATGTTCATTTCTATAAGTAAGGTTGAATTTAATCAACCATCTTGTTGGTTTTATTCCGTGCCAAATTTGCTTCTAATTCAGCATTTAGAAACCCTGTATTTAGTTGGGAATTATGTAAGGGTAGTGTGTGAGAGATTATGAAGAAACACTCAAGACTATGCAGTGAAGAAGGGACTTGTGACTGGATCTCGTGGGTGGCTTGCTACTGGCAAGCCGCCAGAAGTTGCACACAAGTGAAGCATGTAAAGAAGCTGAACCGTCATGCCAGCTGTAGCACTACAGGATAAAAAAGTCCAGACTGGCCATTCAGTTAGCTTGTGGCTTGAACTCGCGACTCAGTCAAGTCATCAACCAGCTCTGTTTTGGAAAAATGACTCTTCGCATTCCAAACACACACCAGTATAAATAGACTCTTACACCCACAAAATGTAGAAAGTTTCTAGTGAGAATTTTGAGAGAGAAACCCTAGAGAAAAACAGGATTGACTCATCCACAATCTTCACATAGAGACTCTTCAAATTCCTCTACTCTCACCCTCTCCATTGTTACATCCTTGAGAGGTTCATTAGCTAAATCCTTTTCTTACCATACCTATATCTATGAGAAGGCTTTTTGGTGCTTTGGGAAGCAGTCAGGAAAGGACCAATTGATGTTGGTTGATGCTATGGGCTATAGCGGAATCCGGTAAGTTAAAGAAGATAAAGGTTTGGCGCAACCTCGTTGGAGCAAGAAGTTTAGAGGGCTTAGGTACACTAGGTAGATTAGGCTTGGAGGGTCTTCTGCTATTCATATATCCCAACTTCATTCTTTAGTGGATTATTGACCGCTTGGAGGGCAGCGGAGAGGTTTTACGCCGAGGGCTTCGCTTTCCTCTTCGATAACACATCGTTGTGTTGTCCTTATATTTGCATCTCTCTTCCCTCAATTTTTGCCATTTAATTTTTGCTGTGGATGTGATTTTATTTGGTTTTGATTGTTTATCGATTCTGTTATAAGCTTATGTTCATTTTCCGCATGTACATTATTTGATATTAAGCTTGAATTGGTAATTTGTAAATTGGGGGTCTAAACGTTCATAGTGTTTTATACGCTATTTGAACATTCACTATAATTGAGATAAACCACTTGTGTATGACTTAGTACCAATTGTGTATGACTTGATTGAATTAATCATTGAAGCTTCACTCTAGTCTAAGGACTATGAATGTTCAAATAGCGTATAAAACACTATGAACGTTTAGACCCTCAATTTACAAATTACCAATTCAAGCTTAATATCAAATAATGGACGTGCGAAAAATGAACATAAACTTATAACAGAATCGATAAACAATCTAAACCAAATAAAATCACATCCACAGCAGAAATTAAATGGCAAAGATTAAGGGAAGAGAGATGCAAACACAAGGACAACACAGCAATGTGTTATTGAAGAGGAAACCGAAGCCCTCAGCGTAAAACCTCTCCACTGCCCTCTAAACGGTCAATAATCCACTAGAAAATATAGTTGGGATACATGAATAGCAATAGACCCTCTAAGCCTAATCTAACCAGTGTATTTAAGCCCTCCAAGCTTCTTGCTCCAACGAGGTGGTGTCGAACTTTTGTCCTTTTTAGCTTGCCAGATTCTGCTATAACCTATAGCATCAACCAATAACCATTGGTCCCTTCCTAACTGCTTCCCAAAGCACCAAAAAAGCCTTCTTACAGATGTGGCTTCTTACAGATGTGGGTATGGTGAGAATAGGATTTGGCCAAGAACCTCTCAAGGATATGTGACAATGGAGAGGGTGAGAGTAGAGGAATTTGAAGAGTCTCTATGTAAAGATTGTGGATGAGTCAATCTTGTTTTTCTCTAGGGTTTCTCTCTCAAAATTCTCTCTAGAAGCTCTGCACATTTCGTGAGTAAAAAGGTCTATATATACTGGTGTGTGTTTGGAATGCGAAGAGTCATTTTTCCAAACCAGAGTTGGCTAGCGACTTGGCCTTACGACTTGACTGAGTCGCGAGTTCAAGCCGCGAGCTAACTGAATGGCCAGTCTGGACTTTTTGTCCTGTAGTGCTATAGCTGGCATGATGATTCAGCTTCTCTGCAGGCTTCACTCATGTGCAACTTCTGGCGGCTTGCCAATCGCGAGCCACCCATGAGATCTAGTTGCGAGTTCCTGCTTTACCACACAGTCTTGAGCATTTCTTCACACTTTCTCACACATTACCCTTACATGATTCTCACCTAAATACAGGGTTTCTAATTGTTGAATTACAAGGAAATTTGGCACGGAATAAAACTAACAAGATGGTTGATTAAATTCAACCTTACAATCTCCCCCTTTGGCTATTCCATTACAAAACCCTAAAACAAACTCTAGACTTAACGTGTGAGTTGGGAACAGCTGAACAAAACTCACTCACACCTAACTTTAGAATTTGTGAAGCCCTTGAACCATAAGAACAAGTATCTCCTAAAACACAACAACACAGTATGATCATTGTATGCAGAAAACTTGTAATGCATATGGAGCAGGAACAATGTGATCAAGCAAAATGGAATAATGCAATAGACCATGGCTTGACCAAAAATGAACAATCACTATAAATAGTAATCACAATGCTCATTCACACATAGAATGAACATTCGGACATGCAAGCTAATAAGCTTAATGCAAAGTATTATTTGCATGCCCAACACTCAACTAATGCAACAACTCAAGGTAATTGCATTAAGGATATAAAATCCAACAAAGGGCACAAGAGTGATGTACTTAAGAAAAATTCATAACATTTACCAGTAAGTACTAGGCTACAAAGCATGGGTACAAATTAAACGCTACATAAGCAAATGTACAAAATAAAACTGAATAACATCATATATATATATATATATATATAAACCACAGTACCACAAGAGTTTTAAACAAAGTATTAGAACCATATCCACACAAGAGTTTATAAAAACAGCATGCAAATAGTTATAAACAGGACAAACAAAACAAAAGTTTGTTAGACTATCCAGTATGTGTGAGTGTATATGTGTATATATATATATATATATATATATCAGCTTCCTCTTCTAGAGCACACAACTCCCTCTTTCAGTATGCACACTTCTCCTTCTTGTGTTGCTCTGCCCCTTACTATATGCTATCTCTCTCCCCCTTTTTGTCACGAATAGCTACAGACTTTCTTCCAGCTTTTGCTGAATAGCATCTAACTGTGTTTCAATGGTTGTGAGACGCATTTGAACTTGGTTGTTGGTAGAGTAGAGAAGCCATTCTAAACTTGAAATCCGCTGAGACACACTCTCAATCAAAATGCTTAACCTATCAACTTGAGAGCTAGATGGTGTAGATGGAGTGCCAATTGTTTGCATCTTAGAAGGAATGGGAGAAACAGTCTCAGTATGCACAGGTGTAGCTGAACCTTGATCGGATGAAGTGGCATGAAGGAAAGGTTCACTCTTAGGTGCTTTGGAAGATTGACTTTTGCTGGCTTGAAGCGAAATCATGGACAATGAACGAAGAAAATCCATTTTCTTCCCATCTATTGGTGGACTTACCCCTTCAAGAACCATGATCTTCATAACAAGACTACAAAAAGGAATAGATGTTCGTGCTGCTGTTTTCCCAATGATCTAAAAGATGTGGGCACATATGTCAATTAGAGCTCTTGTGATGAGATCACATAGAAATTGCGCTTGCCCAAGGTTGATGAATGCATTGTTTAAGAGTGGATACCGGTTGAAGAACATGATCAATTTGAGAGTCGTCAGATCAGGTGCAAACTTTGTAGTGCCTATGGATGTGCCTTTGCTTGAAACCTCATGGTCAAGCCTAAGAACTTGAAGAATGTCTTATATGTGAGGCTGTCTATCATCATACGGAGTGAGGTCTGCATTTGCCGGTCTAGTAATGCGAAGAACCTTTGTGATGTAGTCTGGATTGATGGAAAACTCTTTTCCTCGTACCCAACATTTCAGCTCAACTCCTGTGTATCTAGCATGTGAATAGAACTCTTTAACCAATTCTTCAATCGGGTCTACGAAGTTCCCGAACAGATCAGCCCAATCTTTTGCTTTAAATATCCTAGGAATAAATGTTGTTCCCAGGGTATCAAATTTTACAACCCTTTCCACCACAGTAGGAGCCTTTTTAAAAATGCTGTCAAAGGTCTGTGAATCGAGTGGAGTCCTAAATCTCTCAATGTTTGAGGCTTGAGACAAACTTCGAGTCCGTTTTGAAATAAGAGATGATGGAGGATTAGTTTCAGGTTCTTTTCCTCAAGAAGAACAACAAGACATTTGCAAAATAACATACACACAGTAGAGAGCCAAGAGCAAAAACCACAAGACACAAACATAAACTTGATTAGATTCAAGTAGTTCATGAAATAACCACACATTGTCAGTGAGATAGACATATCATTTAAAACAAGGTAAATGAACCAAATATGCAGAAGAACATCATGCAAAATCAACAATGATGCAAGTGGTGTGCACATGTGATGAGTGTGCAGGCATAATAAGCACAATGTAGTCTATACAAACCATAGAAGCACATGTAACTGTCTTTTAGACACATTACGAAGAACATGAGTTGCACAGCACAGTACAATAATGAAATACAACTCAAGTATGAGAAACATGCACGAAAACATGAATATAATGCATCATATTAAAAATGTCAACAATATCCATTGAATAAACTCAAAAAAAAAAAAAAACACACAAACCATATACGAAACATCATATTTCCAAAGCAAAACAAAAACACAAAAATCAAGAAATCCAAGGCCATAGTGATGAAATACTTTGAAAATAATGAAGAACCCATACCTTTTCTTGAAGATTGAAGTAGAAATGATGAACAACAATGGAGGTTTTTGTGAGAAACATGGTGGGTTTGAGAGAGGGATAAATGGGGAAGACACTGAACAGTCAAAAATATTCGAGGGAAAACTGAAAAGTTTTAAAAATTGCCCTTAAAATGTAAAACACGCGTTTTTCGCGACTGAGTCAAGTCGCGTGCAAGTCGCCAGGGCCAACTGCCAAAACACTTAAAAACAAAAATTTGAAAAAATTTTCTAAGTGTTTTTCGCGACTGGAAGGTTTACCCGCGAGAGAGTCGCGAGGTAAGCTGTGAAAATCTCTGTGAACCCCTCGTGACTGGACCTTCCACCCGCGAATAAGTCACCACACTGAGCCACGAGAAACATAAAAACCCAAATTTTGAAAAATATTCTGAATGTTCAAAATGTGTATAAAACACCATTGAACGTTTAGACCCCAATTACAAAATTATCAATTCAAGCTTAATGTCAAACAATAAATGTGCGAAACATGAATATAAGCTAATAACCAAATTGATAAACAATCTAAACCATAAATAATCACAATCATAGTAGCAATTAAATGGTAAAGATAAAGGGAAGAGAGATGCAAACACAAGGACAACACTCGATGTGTTATCGAAGAGGAAACCGAAGCCCTCGGCGTAAAACCTCTCCGCCGCCCTCCAAGCGGTCAAAAATCCACTAAAAAATGTAGTTGGGATACATGAACAACAATAGACCCTCCAAGCCTAATCTACCCAATGTACCTAAGCCCTTCAAGCTTCTTGCTCCAACGAGGTTACTCCGAACCTATGTCTTTTCTAGTTTACAGGATTCCGCTATAGCCCATAGCATCAACCAATATGAATTGGTCCCTTCCTAACTGCTTCCGAAAGCACCAAAGAGCCTTCTCACAGATATGGGTATGGTGAGAAAAGGATTTGGCTAAGAACCTCTCAAGGGTGTAACAATGGAGAGGAAGAGAGTAGAGGAATTTGAAGAGTCTCTTAGGTGAAGATTGTGGATGAATCAATCTTGTTTTTCTCTTGGGTTTCTCTCTCAAAATTCTCTCTAGAAGCTCTCTACATTTCGTGGGTATAAGGGTCTATATATAGTAGTGTGTGTTTGGAATGCGAAAAGTCAGTTTTTCCCAAACAGGGTGGTCTGGCGACTTGGCCTAGCGACTGGTCTGAGTTGCCAGTTCAAGCCGGGAGCTAATGGCCTGGCCAGCCTGGGACTTTTGTCTTGTAGTGCGACAGCTGGCGTGACTCTTCAGCTCCCCTGCATGCTTCACATGTGTGCTACAGTTGGCGGCTTGCCAGTCACGAGTTAGCCACGAGTCCTAGCTGCAAGTCTCTGCATCCTTGCACAATCTTAAGCATTTCTTCACACCCTCTCACACACTACCCTTACATGAATTCCACCTAAATACAGGGTTACTAATTGCTAAAATACAAGCAAATTTGGCACAGAATAAAGCCAACAAGATTGTTGATTAAATTCAACCTGACATATTCTAAGTATTTTTCACGATTGGGAGATTGACCCGCTAGTGAGTCGCAAAAAATCTCTGTGTGGGCTTGCGACTAGGGCATGCGACTAGACCAACCCGCGATTGAGTCGCCAGAACAGGGAAACATTGTTTTTGAAATTTTGACAATTTTTGTAAAAACAAAATACTTTCCAAAAACAACTAAAACACTCAAAAATCTTTTTGTGTTTGATCAACAAAGATTGAGCATGTGAAAACATATTTAAACAAGTACAATCACACAAATGAATATGGCATTCATTAATCATAGACATGTGTGATGTGTGTGAGTATCAAAAATGAGATAGTCTTTAGTCCAATGTGAAACTTCAATGATCAATTTAACCAAGACATACACAATTAGCACTAGATAATATGACCCATCTCAATTATAGAAATATGAATATATAACCTCCCACATAAACTTGATTACATTTCTTTGAAGCTTTTCATTTGGCTCCATTAACAACATATCATTTGATCTTATTGAATCAATACATCTCATTGAATCAATACATCTCATTGTGAGATCGATGCCTGAAATTTGTGATATTTCAATTTGATGAGATAGCCTTTGGCTTTTTGGGCATCATACATTTTATTTTTGGTCGCTTTCCTTTTTTCCTAGTCAAATACTAGTATGTGCGACAGGCTTTTGCAGCTCAATATCTCTTTTCATTTGGAGATTTACATTTGGTGAGCTCTTTAAGCAAAAACAATATAAAGAGTGGGAAGATATATAGGCACAAATTTATGCATGTCTCAAGATCAACAAAACCATTCACTAATCGTTCATGACAAAGTTGAAGATCTATTTACAACAGTATGTCAAGATTTCTTCCACAATGATATGAGTGCATAGGGAACAAGCTAAGATCGTAAATGCACAAAGCCATTAGTACAAAGGTACAAGGCAAAACATGCTTTGAGACAAAACTCAAAAATGTTGATCAAGCTTTTTAGATTTTCTACTTTTTATGTGGTTTTTAGATTTTTGACACACAAACAAGAAAATATTGATAAAAAATAACAATATAAAAACATTTAAAGCAAATAGCAAACAAACAAACAATTTTCAACTCAAACTAGCAAAAAGCACATAACCAAGCATAGTCAAAAAACATAAGAAGTATTAATGCATGGACATGTTGTAATGCTTATGCATGAGTACCCCTCTTCACCCACACGTCACGTGCTTTTGGGGGGATATCCCTATTGGATTAGGTACGAGTGTTAGGGCTTTCAAACCTTCTAGTGAAGCTTTCCAAGCAGGTGGTGAATGCTCCAACCATCTTCATCACATCCATAATTCCGGAATCACAATCTCGACGTCTTGATTGCTCAATAGCCCAAGTCCTCTTGTCATTTCTTGGTCCTCTTGACCTCTGATCACTTGCATTCTTCAATGCTCTAAGCTTATGACAATTTGGTCTGGTGTGTCCTTAAAGTCCACAATGATGGCAAAAGTGGTTCGTTCTCAAACCTCTTTGAGATCTTGGAAGTGATTTCCCTCTAGTTTTAGGTTTGACCACTGATTGGTTACGGGGCTTATTCAACACCCATTGGCTAGCCACATTCTTCTTCTTTTCATCCTCTACTTTCTCCGGAGTAGAGGCAGCCACTACTGGTTCTTTGGCTTTCACAAACTTCACTTCCTTGGTAATTTTAACAGCTGAACTACTTTCTCTGGTATATTCCAATCCACATTTGTCGAAGAATGGTTTTTGATTAGCAAGCATTTCATTAAGCTTCTTGGAGGACACTCGGTCTACTTTAGCATTGGCTTGAACGACCTCATGCTCAAGAAATTTTAACTTTGTGTAGGCTTTGGTTAACTCCCTATTCAGCGTCTCTATCTCACACTTCGCCTCTTTATGTCGCACTAGGAGACTTCTATAGTCCTCCTCTGCCTTCTTCATCTTTTTCACGGCTGCCTTGGCCACACGTGCATATTCTCCTGATTTCTCAAAGAGTGACTTGTAATTTTCTTGAAGACGCTCTGTACTCTTATCTTCTTCACCATATGATTCTTCTACAATTCCCATTGATTCCTCATCATTATGCTCCCCAAGCTCTTGTACAAGCAAATTCAAGTCCTTCGAAGACTCAACATGAGCAATAGTCATAAAAGCGGAGTAATTCCATTCTCTGTCACAGTTTTCCTCAAAATCAGAATTGGATGAATCCGAGTCACTAAGAGTTGTGGCATACACCTTGCCCTTCGAATTCAAATATTAGGACACTCTTTCTTGAAATGTCCGTGTCCGTTGCATTCGAAACAAGTGATTCCTTAAGAAGTTTGGAATTCCCTTCCATCTTTCCTTTTGAATTCCTTTTTCTCCTTCCCAGAGCTTTGGAATTTCCTTTTATCACCAAATTTTCCAATGTTCTTGAATTTCAAGTACTTTCAAAAATTCTTCACAAGATATACCACATCTTTATCGACAACATCCTTATCCGATGAGTCATGAACTTCCATGTTTTCATTAATTGTCTTAAGAGCAAGAGATTTGCTATTCCTTTGTGTGGGCAATGAAAGTTCATAAGTTTGAAGTGAGCCAATCCGTTCTTAGACTTTGATATCATCAAGGTCCTTACTCTTTTCAATCGCTGTCACCTCGGCATGGAAGCTTTTTGGCAATGACCAAAGGATCTTCCTCACTTTCTGATGGGATAACAAAAATTACATCTATAGCTCGTCCAGATGGGTCGTCCATGACGAACGATTAGCCAAGCATCCAAGACCATCTTCTATTCGTCCAGAACTTTCGTCCTTGAGAAGTTGACCAATTGAATAAACCTCTTAACCAAGTCAAAAGAGTCGTCCATATACAAAGCACATGGACGACCAGTCAACTTCATGACAAAGGGTCGTCCATAGGCATTTGCCCATGGACAACCACACAACACTTAAACAAATTCTGGAGCGGGTAATCAACCCGTGTCTATCACCGCCAATTCCTCCCAAGTATGTAACTACCAACAACGGTTATGGTTTTAATAGCAGTTGAGGTCTGAATTCCAAGAATCTAGGGGAAGTTATCCGAACCAATAACCGCCCCGAAGTACCCTGTATAAGGACCGGTCTGAACCATGCAAAGGTATGATGAATTTCTGAGATATTACTCCCGAAAATTTGGAATTACATTTTCCTTGTTAGAAAACTAACTTTATTATCGGAGGGTATTCGGCCGGTCCACCCCGGTCACCCCTTAATTGTTTTCTTCTTTTCAGGCCTTCGCTACTGCCGTAGCCCACCGAAGCCGAAGTGTTCAACCAACTGATTTAACACATCATCACTATCTTAGAATCCTTCGTTTTCTCCCCCAAATTGAACTTGCCGACGACCACTTCATTCAGCTTGCTATAGAAAGAGTCAAAGGACTCGTCCTCACTCATTTTGAGCTCCTCAAACCGGGTGGTCAGCATCTGCAACTTGGTATCTTTTACTTTCTTCATTCCTTCATAAGTGGTCTCCAATATCTGCCATGCCTCCTTGGCAACAGTGATGTGAGAAATCCTATGAAACTCATTTGGAAAAACATCAGAGAAAATAACATTCAAAGCTTTACTGTTAGTGTTAGCTGCGGCAAAAGCTGCCTTATCCTAAGTGGATTTAGTGGCCTCTGGCCTAGTCTATCCTACTTCTACCGCATCCTAAACAGTATCATCAATAGAACACAAGAATGCCCTTATCTAGACTTTTGAAAAGGCATAGTTGTTACCATCAAAATATGGTGGAACATTTAAAGATTGAGACCGGTCCATCTTAATATGGGGTCAAGGATCGCACTAAGGTGTTTGAACCACAATGAGTGCACCCGCTCTAATACCAATTAAATGTTCAAATAGTGTATAAAACACTATGAACGTTGAGACCCCCAATTACAAAATATCAATTCAAGCTTAATGTAAAACAATATATGTGCGGAAAATGAACATAAGCTAATAACAGAATTGATAAACAATCTAAACCAAATAAAATCACATCCACAGCAGAAATTAAATGGCAAAGATTAAGGGAAGAGAGATGCAAACACAAGGACAACACAGGGAAGTGTTATCGAAGAGGAAACCGAAACCCTCGGTGTAAAACCTCTCCACCGCCTCCAAGCAGTTAATAATCCACTAGAAAATGTAGTTAGGATACATGAACAACAATAGACCTTCCAAGCCTAATCTACCCAGTGTACCTAAGCCCTCCAAGCTTCTTGCTCCAACGAGGTTGCATTGAACCTTTGTCTTTTCTAGCTTACCAGATTTCGCTATAACCCATAGCATCAACCAATAACCAGTGGTGCCTTCTTAACTACTTCCTAAAGCACCAAAAAACCTTCTCATAGATGTGGGTATGGTGAGAAAATGATTTGGCCAAGAACCTCTAAAGGATGTAACAATGGAGAGGGTGAGAGTAGAGGAATTTGAAGAGTCTCTATGTAAAGATTGTGGATGAGTCAATCTTGTTTTTCTCTACGGTTTCTCTCTCAAATTCTCTTTAGAAGCTCTCTACATTTCGTGGGTATAAGGGTCTATATATATTGGTGTGTGTTTGTAATGCGAAGAGTCATTTTTCCAAAACAAAGTTGGCTGGCGACTTAGCCTCGCGACTTGATTGAGTCGCAAGTTCAAGCCGCGAGCTAACTGAATGGCCAATCTGGACTTTTTGTCCTATAGTGCTACAGCTGGCATGACGGTTCAGTTTCTCTGCATGCTTCACTCATGTACAACTTCTGGCCGCTTGCTAGTCGCGAGTCACCCACGATATCCAGTCATGAGTCCCTGCTTCACTGCACAGTCTTGAGCATTTCTTCACACTCTCTCACACACTACCTTTACATGATTCCCACCTAAATACAGGATTTCTAAATGCTGAATTACAAGCAAATTTGGCACGGAATAAAGCCAATAAGATGGTTGATTAAATTCAACCTTACAGACTATTCCACATTTGATACTCACCCACAATAAACAAGACTTTGTTCAAATAATTCTTATTTCATTTGTGTGATTGTACATGTTCAAATGTGGTGTGTATGCTCAAGTGCTTGCCGATCAAACCGAAAAATATTTTTGAGTATTTTATATGTTTTTGAAAGTGATTTAATACTTTCGTGCTTTTAGTTTTTGTTCAAAATGGTTTTTGTGTTGTTTTACAAAAAATTGGTTCAAAGGCAGATTCGCGAGAAGCTCGCAACTTAGAGCTTCCTGTGAAAAATGTTTAAGGGAAATTAAAATTTTTCAATTTCATATAGAGAGTCTCATGACTATCTCGGGAGTGTTTCGCGACCAAACCCTTCTCGCGAAATGAGTTTTAGGCAAAAACTGGAAAAACACAAATTTCATATAGAGGCTATTGCGACTGTCTCGCGATTGTTTCACGACTAAAAGCTTCTCGTGAAAGCTTTTGTGCTTCAGTGATGTTTTTTGCGACTAATTTCGTGACTCCCTAACCCACGAAAAATGCGTGTTTTCAGTTTTATAAGGCTGATGTGACAGTTTTTTAAACACTCTCTATTTCCCTCGCCTTGTCTCTTTCGAACCTATCTCAACCAAAAAATAATTTTCACTCAAAACCCCATCATTTTCAAGAGTGTTTTTTACAAAATCAACGTCAAGGTATGTTATCTAAAACATTCTTTTCATTTTTTTCTTAGATTATGCAGAAATTAACTTAGGTTTTCAAAATTGGGTATTTTTCAAAAAATGGTTGGGATTTTTTATTTTAAACAATTTTTTTCAAAATTTTGTTTGGGCTGAGTTCCATTTGGTTTGTGTGTATATGTGTTGGCCCCTTGTGGCATTTTAATAATGTATTAAGGCATTTTTACATGTGTTTATGCATTGTCCATTGGTGTTTTACAGTGTTGCATGCTAATTGTTTGACAAAATGCTCAAGTGGCATTTTTGTGTTGTATTGGACTTAAATGAGTTCCATTGCTTGGGTTTACTCTTGATTGAACATGTTTGACATGTTTTGGTCAATGGGTGTGTGTTTTACACACTGTGCCCAATTTGGGCTTCAATGCCATGCCATGCACCACCTAGGCACACACCATGCATCACCTCATGCACACACATGCACAATTGCTATTTACCTGCATTTTGCTATTGTTCACATATCTTAGCACTTATAGCATGTTGTTTTAAGTTTGTTGTGTTCTGTTTTAAGTATTTTTACTTTTGATTTGGACTAACTTGAATCTAATCAAGTTTTGTGTTCTGTTTTTATATTTTTACATATGTTTCCTTTCTATGTTTTCTGTGTACATGTGCAGATGTCTCCTACCAAACATTCAGCGTCCAAGAAATCCTCCAAGCGCGCTCAAATGGATTCCAACAACTTCAAGTTTGCTAAGGCAGATATGGCTTACAACAACTGCTACTAGTGAGCTACAATAATTATGGAGAGAGTTATCCAATTGGATACCCTTGGAGACACTTTCATATCTGATGTGTTCAGGGAGAGGACATGGACGAAGTTGTTAACTCTGTGTGGAAATGTGTACTCAGAAATCATTAAAGAGTTCTTTTCAAATGCTAGTGTGGACGGAGACCACATTAACTGTTGGGTGAGACACAAGGATTTGTGATTACAAGAGATTCAATCCAAGACTTCCTTGAAGTTCATCCTCCTTCTCAGTCGATTACCATGCAATACGATGATCATTTGGAATCCATTGAGGAAATGGTAAAGATTCTTGGTGGTACACCAACCAAGAAGTCCACGAACACAATTACATTTAGTTCGGAGATGAGGGCTCTTATGTAATGATTCACAACTTGTATCTGGTCACCAACCTGAAGACATTGTCCGCTCCAAGGACAATCTTCTTGTACGATCTCTTTACTCACAAGGAGATTGATATTTGTGGACACATCTTCCACCTTTTGACCAAGAGCATTGAGAAGCGAAACTCCAGAACAGTTATGTCGTTTCCCTCTCTCATTACTAGCCTCATTGCAAAGGCAATGCTCAAACTTCTGAGCTGTGTCACTATTATGCATAAGATTACCCCATTGGTGCACACACGGTGACTCGAAGCACAACTCACATTCAAGGATCCAAAACCGGTGTGTCTCAAATACCAAGGGATCGTGTTGAGGAAGAGGAAGGAGATATAGAGGAGGAGATTGATAGATTCACTTCTGTACTAGAGACTTCAACTCAGCCATCATCTTTAGCACTAGCACGAGGACCCGACAAACTTGATCGCCTTATTGACAGAATAGAGCAGATGTATACTATGCTAGACTCCTATGTGCAGCACATTGTGGACCAGTTCGCTTACGTTTGGGGTTAGATCACTGCAGTATCTATTGAGGATTTATCCATGGCGCAAGGATCATATTTAGAGTCCAACTAGTTCTAGCCTCTTTAGCCATTCCGGTCTAAAAGGGGGAGAAAATTTTGAGGGGGAGCTTGCACATTTGAGGGGGTGCAGAGTGTAGACAGAGTTTATACTTAGATACATTGGTTCATTTAGGCGGTTTAGCATTATTTATGTTTGGTTTAAACTATTTAGTGTTTATAACTCTTGGATAGTTGTTTTTATTGCTTTCTTTAAAGCTTAAGTACTATATTTTTATATTTCAGTTTAATATTCAGTATTTGTGGTTATCTCTTTGCTTTTGTAGCAATTTTTTAGTACTTTTAGATGTTGCAAAACTATCTTAAGTACCTCACACTTGTACCATAGTAGGATCTTGTATCCTAGATGCAAATACTTAGTGTATTTTGCATTGGTTGTGTGTTGGACATGTAATTGATCATTGTGATTGGACTTATTGCATTGCGTGTCCGGATGAGCATTTACTAGCTAAATGCTCATTGTAGTCATTCTTTAATGACTGGCCTTTTTGATCAAGATATGCTTACATGCCTTATAGTGTTTATTAACTTGTGTGTGAGTGTTTCAAGTTACAGGTACATACATGCAAACGCTTTACAGCTTCTAGAATAGGTGTGAGTGAGTTTTGTCACTGTTCCCAAACTCACGTCTAAGTCTAGAGTCTGTTTTAGGGGTTTTGTCACGGAATAACCAAACGGGGAGATTGTAAAGTTGTAATTTACAACTATGTGTTTTGTTGACTATTATTCCGTGCCAAATTTAATTGTATTATGTTCAATCTTTTATACTCTGTATTATTATTGGATTTCATTGTAAGGGACGTGAGAGAGAGAGAGTGTGTGTGTGAAGACTCAAGTCATGAAGACTAAAGCTATTTTCTCGGGTAGCTCACAACTAAGCTTCCCACGAAGTGAAGCATATGCCCTGCACATGACTGGAATGTGAAGAGTCTGGACAAATGGAGACAGTTGGTTTTCGTGAGTGTCTCGCGGGTAAGGCCTTCCCGCGAGATACCCGCGAAACATTCTGTTTTGCCAGATTATCATTTCTAATACACACTTTCTGTACCTACACTATATATTCTCATATTACCCACAAATGTTGAGGAGTTCTTCTGAGAGAAAACCTAGCCACAAACCTTAAGAGCTAGAGATTGTTATACCCACATTTCTCTACACAATTGCTTGTGGATTTTCCTCAACTCATACCTCTCCATTTCCATACCATTAAGAGGTTGATAGCCCAAACACTTACCACACCCTTTCAGAGTGTCAAGTGAGGTTTTGGTGCTGCTGGGAAGCATTGGAAGAAGTCAAGCTTTGGCTGATGCAATTGGGCGTATTACAGGATCCGAAGAGCTAGACAAGACATGGTTTCGAGAAGCCTTGTTGGAGTAGGAGCTTGGAGGGCTTAAGTGCATCGGGTAGATTAGGCTTAGAGGGTCTCTTGCTAACCCATGTATGCCAACTGATTGTCCAGTGGATTAATTACCGCTTGGAGGGCGGCGGAGAGGTTTTTCACCGAGTTCTTCGGTTTTCTCTTCGATAACACATCAGCGTGTTATTTTGTGTTTGCATTCTTCTTCCCTACTCTTTAACCTTTTTTTTTACTGCTGTGTTATAATGATTGTGGGTTAGAGTAGCTTGTTTGTTTATCTGCTCGCATTTACTCTATTCCGCACTTAGTATTAAGTTAGAGTAAAATCAATCAAGCCGTAACTTTAATTTGGGGGTCCAAACAGCTCTTGTATTTTCAACACATTTTTGAGCTTTCAAATCTTGATAGTAGGCATATGTTAAGCTATCTATCGAGACTTAATGAACAGCTTTTCTTCACTTGTTTCTTGGACCAATCTTCATGTCTTTAATACTTGACTTGAATAACATGTTTCTTAAAGTATTAAACCCATCTTAGATCTACTCAATTACAAGTAACGTGTATTTTTTCAAAAGATTTGCCAATTACAATATGATATGACCCTAACACCATGGAGCACATTAGCCACTACAATCAAAGTATGTAAATCTACTCTAAGAATGAGGCCTTGATGTGCAAGCTTTTCCCCTTTAGCTTGGGGCCTACCGTGGTGAGATGGTTTGATGGGATGAAGAAGGATTCCATTCATGGTTATAATGAGTTGATAAGTGCATTTAGAGCAGTTTTTGTAATATGTAGTAGAACTCTAAAGCCATTTAACTCTCTCTTTACCATGTCCATGAAGAAAGGTAAAACCCTTAGGGTTTACTCAAATCATTATTAGGAGTTGTACAATAAGATTAACAGAGATAACAGAGGAATTATGGCTAGTACCTTCAAAGTGGGGCTCCCCATCAACTACAAGTTAAGGACTTTGCTTGCTTTAAAACCAGTCATGGATTTGTACAAGTTGATGGAATGGGTAGAAGAATATAAAAGGTTAAAAGATGATCAGTTGCAGGATAAGGCTAAGGCTAAGGCTAAGGCACCTATGGTTGAGAAGAAAGAGATTAGAGTGGACCACTCTTCTTGTCTGAGAAGAGATTTCTTCCTCTAAGTGCAAAAGTTGAGGTCTAAGATGTTAGGTTCACTATATAAAGAACTGCTGTATCAGATTGTAGAAAAGATAAAAAATAAGCCCTACTTTAAATAGCCGAACAAGATGAGTGGTGACGTCTTGCGAAGAAACTAAAGCCATTTTGCTCTTAACATTGGGATAGGGATCACATGATAGAGGACTGCCGAACCTTGAAGGATCATCTAGGTCAGCTCGAAAAAGTGAGACATCAACTCGGGATAGCCCCGACCTTAAGATGGGAAAGGGGCAAGTTCGTCACGAGCATTAGCTCCCTCTATGGGACGTATGGGGTCATCCATACTGCTAAAGCCATGAGCCAATCAAGGTAGGTAGCTTCCCAAGTTTTGATTGTGGCCCTGGTTTTGTATTCAGAGATAAGTCCCTTCCCCTCTAAAAGAGCACGGCGGGAAAAAAAAATGTTTAGGTTTTTCAAGAATGGATAAGAAGGGTATTATTCAACCCCAGATGATGCATTGGTGGTTACTTTGCTGGTTGTGGGATTTGATGTGGAGAGAGTAATGATAGACCAATGGAGTGGGGTTAAAATTATGTATCCCGATCTATACGAGGGTTTGGGCCTAACCCCTAAGGACTTAACCTAGTATGACACCCCCTAGTGGCCTTTGATGGCACCATGGTGACACCAGCTAGCCAAATACAGTTAACTGTGGAAGAAGGAGGAAGAAAATAATTGGTAGATTCCATAGTGGTCAACTCCTACTCTCCTTACACTGTCATTCTCGGTCATCCGTGGATCCAATCCATGGGGGCTGTGCCCTCATCTTTACTCTAGAATGTGAAATTCCCGACTGATCAGGGTAATTACGAGTTTTGGGGAGATCAGAGTGTAACCCAATAATGCCAAATAGCTGCTATCGGTCACAAATAGACAATGGAAACCGAGGTTTCCAAGCTGTCATAGCAGCTATAGTTCCCTTAGAGAATCCATGTGAATAGTTGGAGAATATGTATATAGACCTTGTTGACAGGTAATTTCAAGTAGGGAAGAGTCTCCCAATCACGGAGAAAGTAAATATTTTACTGTTCTTAGTGGGTAATGTAGATGTCTTTGCCTGGGACCCGTATGAAGCTCCTGGGGTGGATCCTAAGCTTATATGCCATTAGCTTAACATGGATCCCAACTGCACACCAAAGAAGCAAAATCACGTAGATCCTTGGATATCCATACTGATGCAGTGAAGGAAGAGGTAGATAAACTAAAGAAGGTCGGGGCTACTAAAGAGGTGTTTCATCTCGAGTGGTTAGCTAACACGGTGGTGGTAAGAAAGAAAAATGGGAAATGGCAGGAAGTGGCGGGTGTGGACTTCACGAATCTGAACAAAGCCTGTCCCAAAGATCCCTTCTCGGTTCCCAAAATTGATTAACTTATCGATGCTACCTTTGGACATACGAGAATAAGTTTTCTTGATGCCTTCCAAGGTTACCATCAGTTCGCTCTAGCTCCTAAAGACCAAGAAAAAACATCTTTTATCACCCTCACGGGTAATTATCATTATAAAGTCATGCCTTGAAGAACACAGGGTCGACATATCAGAGGATCGTCACTAAAATGTTCAAGGGACAACTAGAGAGGAATATGAAAGCCTACATAGATGATATGGTACTGAAAAGTAAAGCTGCAAGGGAATTGTGGGCGTAACAAGGGGAGCAAACCTCAGCCAAGTGGACCAGGGTAGAGAAAAGAAATGGATTCGCCATCTAGTTTAGGTCTAGGAACCATATATATAGCGCCCTTACATTGAAGGACTGATTTCACCATTAGGGTATGATGAGAATCAACAGGCATTCAAGGATCCATTGCATGTTCTAGTTGGGCCTATTACTAAAGCAAGATCCAAGAAGATCAAAGAAACATTTAATGGGCTTATTCAAGTATAAGGAATCTTAATAAACCTTTTGGCTTATCCCGAAATACCAACCTATAGTTGAACCCTTACCCCAATACCCAATTGGACTTGTATTGTAGCAGCAATCTTTCTGTTTAATGCACGAATCCCAGTACGTGACTAACCAATGATGCACAGATGCCAATACGTGACTAACTCCTTTGCACGAATCCCAATACGTGACTAACTCCACAACAACCCTTTGATTGATGTAGTTAATTTGCAACATCTTCACATAGAAACATCAATAAGATCTTCAATGATGGTGTGAGAGACTTTGCTTGGTTACAAAACCCAAAGGAATACAAGAAACGCAGCAAGAACCCTTTCTTCTGTAGGAGGAGGCTAGGGTTTCAAAAAGAAAACCTTATGAAGCTCTCTAGGATTAGGTTTTTCTTTTTCCACCTCTTTGTTTAAATAAGAGTTCAATGGGCTCTCCTATTCCAAATAGGTATACACAAACCTTGGGCTTTCCTAGTCCAATAAGGATTATACAAACCCATAAATAAATAGCCTTTTAGAATAAACGTTGCTGGCTATAGTCTGAATCCCGTAAGCTCAATAGATCGAGACTCTGTCGAGCTTTAATGAATCTCGATAGATTGAGCTTCTGTCAAGGAGGAATCGAGACCTATAGATTGCACTTTTCTTGAGCAGTTCTTGAGTAATTTTCATGTCTTCAATGTAACTACTTGTAATAATCATCTTGAATCTACTTAGATTTACCCAAATACAAGTAAAGTTCATTTTGTCAAAGGATATGCCAATTACATAAAAATATGTCCCTTACACATGTGACCAAACAAAACCTGTTCACAAGTGACTCGGGGGGGGGGGGGGGTAAATGTTGAGGTACAAATTTTTAGGCCTTAATCTCATTAGCCCATTCACTAAAATACCCATACAAGCCCATAAACTATTTTGGACCCACGCAAATATTTTCTAAGCTTGGCCCAAAGGAAGTTGAAGGCGTAATAAATTTAATCCAAGCTATTAAGGGCAGATCTGGCTTAATTGGGCATGATTTATGGTGTGGATTAATGGTTGATTGATTTTCCAGCTCCATATCAGTTAATAGATATTTTTCCTAGTCTGGAGCATCTAGCTTTGGACCAGATCTACCTTAATTTTAGGCTTTTATTATTTAGAACGTTTTTAGCTATTTTTCCTATTTTGGATCTGCTAATTTCAGACC